>JARFIW010000295.1:0-2482500 GCA_036346225.1 Platerodrilus igneus
ACAATATATATATATATATATATATACATTTATTTTACCGCTAATACAGGCCCAAAGCGCTATACACACCCGACGTTATTAAAGCCAACGCGACGTTTCCAGACCCGGGTCTGGGTCTGACAAGGTTTTTGGTGTATTTCTCCATTCCTTGACCTCTATAACCCTATAAGCACATTTTTACTATTATATGATCGGGAATGAAAAGTCGGTTTAACATACCGTTATATACAAACTTAGTTCATGTAAAACTAGTGCAGGGAGCGTTCAAGTCACTTGATATACAGACGATGTTTCTCAGTATCTTCAACCGACGTTCTCAGTTCTGCCAACCGGCAACCATGCGTTCGTTTATTGTGATCGGTGATGTATCCTTACTGGAATGTTTACAGTAAGAACAGATGTCAGGTAACGATGAAAGCATTTTTAGTAGGTTTACTATAGTTTATTAAAATTTTTGCACAACTTTGAGATACATTTGTTTATATAAATTATTTTGCACTTTGGATATAAATCACTATAACCCTCAACAAGTTTTCTGAGGGATAAAGCTCAGCACGTAAATCGAATAATCGGTCGGTTCGTTTCTGGCTTTAAATTATAATGGGATATCAAAAAGTATAATAAGGAGGATCTGGTAATTTTATAGAAAAGTTCATGAAAGTTGGCTTTAAATATTTAGAAAAAAAGATTGAATAAAAAGTTATCATCTCACGATAATAACACAAAATTCATAAAATGATCATTAAATTGTTTTTGAGAGCAATGCCCTGAGATTATATGGAGTTACCTATTAGGAACGTAAATTACTGTTCCATTTTTAATAACTAACCCTACACTTTCTCTCAGCTTCAATTAAAATTTTGCCGTTAGAGGGTTTAGAGTTATTCAGCGCGAAGTTTTTGAGCGTTGAGATTTCTGCGTTTTATCACTATGGTCAAGCTTGCATAAAACCGCGAAATTGCTTTGGCGCTTGAGTCCCGTTCACTGCTTTGTGTATCATTATAAACTGCATGAAGTTAGAGTTCGGACTAGACCGAAAGTCTCCTGAAGGTGTCATATTTAGAACGGATAATTCTACCACGTATAGTATACCTTCAAGGGGTTTGAGTATAGGTTTTGACATCTACTTGTACTCCCAACCATTTATCAATGAACGAAAATGGTTACGCTGACACCTAACGTCAGAAGCTACAAACATGGGTATATTAATTATCTCTTTTATGCCTTAAAGCTATTGCCTTAATTCGGAATACTAAAGCACTATTGTTAATAAATTAAATATTCCTTTTATACTTAATCTATGCGTTTTTCAAATAACGTAAATTCTTGAAAATGAAGATGCTTATATACCCGGTGTTACAAAAATTGACATTATTATCAACTGTAACTTTTTTTTAGAATATTTATGCATTTGTACAGGACCACTTAATTATAAAAATCCTTTAAAAAAGCGGTTTAACATAAAATTGAGTATTTCCTTAAATACCATGCCCTAATTATAAAGTGAAAATAAAACTCTTTTGAAAAACGCTTGTTTAACTGTTGATCGTAATAAATACCGTTATTTTTATAATAAATTACGTTATAAACATAAAAATTCTTTTTAATCACGGTTTACATGCATTGATACATTTTACAAGACCATATTACGAACACCATTTCTATACAAATAAATACCATTATAATTGAGATTTTTCTTAAATTTTCCCGAATGTTTTCAATTTTACGACGTTGGACGTTCATCCTACAAAGCAATGTGATCTCCTCATTACCATAAATTACACCAATGTATATATATATATATATATATATATATATATATATATATATACACACACACGATAACACAACATAAAAGCGACATTTAAGTCAAGCCAAATTCGTGTGCTTTATTGCCACATTTAATTACTTCTAATCACAAAATGGATTTTGAAAATCCTCAAATTTTAGAATTTGAAAAAGATAAACAGAAACGATTATTCTTAGAAATGTATCATATCTTTCGAAATCAAAATGCAATAAATAAAAGAACTGATATTAATGGCTTAAGTTCAATTTATACCTATCTACTTAATTTTAGAGCAATAGTTAATAAATAGTTAATGCAAGAATTGTTAGTACATAAACACATAACTCAAATAACACTAAAATGTATATGTACATTCATTCCCTCTCTTCCTTTTTTTCTCTCTGTCTCTAACACACACACACACACACACACACACACACACACACACACACAAATACACACACACAAATACACACACACACTCACACTCACGCTGATTCTCACATATTCACACATGCACACACACACGAACGCATACACATGCACTCACACACACGCATACACACAAAACAAGCAAACATGCGCACAAACACTCTTACAAACAGAAATTTGCAGGCACACATACAAAATCATACAATCAATCAATTTAGGAACAAATTTTTTTTTGAGATTTTAATACTTTTACAAATTATACAATTTTATAACTTCAAAAAACAATAAAATCTAAAACTTTTATATACAAAATCCATTCATTTAGATGTCAATCTTATTTTCTCAATTTGTAAGTTATATTTATTTTATGTAAACTTTGGCCTAGTTAACATTATTTTAGAAAAGCCTGTGATCAAGGATTCAATAAAGATCCGAAAATTTAGGCATTTAAAAAGAGTTTACTTTTAAATCCTACCAGCTGACCTTAAACCCATAATTGAAGAATATTAATTATACTCATTGCAAGGTCATTATTCAAACACATTAATATGTATATATATATATATATATATATATATATATATATATATTTTTATGTATATATATATATATATATATATATATATATAAGAATAAGTAAATTTAATGAGTCTTAAAGTAATATCAAAGAATGAAGTTTATTGGCAAGTGACTCAATATTAGCCACAAGGGCATCCTGTCGAAGCGTTTCGCCCCACATGGGGCGAAACGCGTCGACAGGATGCCCTTATGGCTAATATTGAGTCACTTGCCAATAAACTTCATTCTTGATATATATATATATATATATATATATATATATACGGATCCAATCGACGTTACTAGACCAATGATGTTTATCAGACGACCTAACACCCTGCAGAAATACCAATAATTTAAATGTATATCTCACTAAATTAGAATGTTTTAACAAGCACTCGACAAGACGCTATAGAGGGAAATGATTTTTCAAAATATGGAATTTCGATAAATACCTATCTCCGCTAGATCCAGGAAGTTAAACCATTTTCTGAACCCAATTATATACAGAAATGATGTTTGACCGATACTCTCAAGCCCGACACCGTTGCCGCGTTTGTGTACAGCATTTTATCATTTTAAAGCTCAATCTTATATTATATTTTATTACACTTGCATCGTGGACTTGAATTAGAGTTTCGCCTTACCTTGTCTGCTTTGTCGTATGTTTACATGCGTTGTTAAGTGATTGTGAAAATCAAAAAGTCTTAACGATGACTACCAGGTACAAGAATATAATGTTAATGTGCTTAAATACCAATGACAATCTTCTTCTACGACCAGAATGGGAGTCCACTAGTGGTTTAAGGGATGAAGATAAGGAAACAGCTTTAGTAAGTAAGAAGTGGTTAAAGTATATTTAAATGCTTTCATATAGTAGGTAATAACTCTGTTTTATTAAGGTAATCAGTTTTAGCAAGAAATTGTACTGTTTTTATAAACCATACCTCCACTACTATTAGTAATATTTTGTCTAAGATTCTCCTTTCTCGACACTTTTTAATCTATAACAGCGAACACCGCTACATACTGTGTTTTCTATTTATCATGGTATTTGATACGAGTTTAGAGTTCATTCCAGTAAAATTGTTGATTAAGCGTTTGCAGACATAAATATAAAAATACAGCCAATTTTCCGATACTAAATTTTTAACTGTACTAATTATTTTATTAAATAAAATCAGTAACAATTTTAATGAAGAATTATTTTGCAGTTTAACAAAATTTCGTATAATGCAACTGAGACTGTGAATATCTTACTTATGGTATCTTATCACACGATGATTCCGCTCTAAATTACAGTACCGCGTTTTACTTTTCTTTTAAGGGTTATTAAAGTTGAACAAATTTAATTAACAATTAATCAGTGATGATTAAGAAGAACTGTCTGATTCTTAAACGTTCATTAGTATTTGTCAACCCTTTAGTTTTCCATCAAGAACCTTGTCGCATGATTAACGTTATTCATGCGTAAATCCATACAGCTAAGGCATCAAAATTTCAAACATGGTATTTAAAATCATTCATTCTGCATGTTAAAATTACTCGCGATGTCTTTAATCTTAGGTTTGGAGTACAGTTGCTTTAGAATATATTAACAGTGGATAATGTTCTACATCTAATAATAATAATAATAATAATAATAATAATATAATAATTATAAAAATAATAATAATAATCAGGGTTGCGACGATTTTAATCAAAATTTAATTATAATATAAATCAACCCATTTCTTTTTCATTTAAATAATGATTTATATCAACATATTTTGAATATTTAAATCATAATTCAAATCAAATTACGAAATGCTGATAAATAAATAAATCAACCTTCAGAAAATTTAAATAAAGGTACAATTTGTTTAAACAATAAAAATTAAACTGAACTGTGTACACACTCGAGTATGTCAGAAACCAAAACAGATATCAAACAAATATAAAAGATGTAATTGTTTTAAATCCAATAGGATATGCTCCAGCCATTGTTTTAAAAATCTGAATTGTGCAAACAAGTAGCTTATAATTTGAGAAAACAATTGTAACTTCCTTATTCTATATCTATATTATATATTATCAGACATTTATGTGCCAGAAAATTATAATTTTTATACCTATTCATCAAATATTGGTATTTGTTCTTCGTTTCAATGTTTATTTTTTTGACATAAACTGCTATAGGTGTATTTAACTATAGTATAGCAAAAAAACAAAAAATTTTCTTCCCACTTTACCACATAGCTATAGGTACAAAAACAGTGAACACGAATTGGAGATCCACTTGCGACGACGCAACTATTATTACACTAATTATTGGTTTCTAACCAACATTTGCATCAAATGGCCAATTTGCTTATCCATATGCTGTAGTCTTATATAAAATCCCCAGTATGATATACAACTTCATAAGTGAGTCTTTAAAAGCACGTGGCAGCGTTTTAGATCATGACGCGAAGTGGAATTTCCTTTAAAGGCCTTTATAATCGAGCACCATACGAAATTTTTTAATCTATGAGAGTAAGGTAAAAAGTTCTAGGGCTACAATGAAAGATTGCAAATTTTAGTAAAAAAAAAAAGATTTTATTTTTCAACATAATCCCCCTTAACTTCAACACACTTGATCCAGCGTTTCTCCAACATCAGTATTCCTTCCCGGAAGTGAGGATCTGGAAGCTGTGAAGCGATTCCCAGAAACAAATTTCTGCAAGTTTGGGAACAGATAGAAGTCTGAAGCCGCCAAACCAGGGGAACAGGGGGGGATGGCCGAGCAAGTCGTACCCTAAATCCGTCAATTTAGCCGTCGCCAACGCACCCTTGTGTGCAGGTGCGTTATCTTGGTGAAAGATGATTTTTGCTTCTTCAAGCCAGGCCTCTTCTCGCGAATCTTGGCATCCAGCTGGTCAAGAAGGGTGGAGTAATATTGGCCTGTAATTGTTTTGCCTTTTTCAAGGTAATCTATTAACAGGATCCCTTTCACATCCCAGAACACGCTGGCCATCACCTTTCCGGCAGAAGGCGATCGACTTCGCTTTCTTTGGCGCTGAATAACCGGATTCCACCCACTGCCTCGACTGCTGTTTCGTTTTCGGCGTATAATGGTGGACAAATGTCTCATCCATAGTGATAAACCGCCGCACAAAATCGCTCGGATCCTTATTGAACCGGGCCAAACATTGCTGCGGAACTCGTTTTCGCATTTGCTTTTGATCGGCATTCAGCAAATGCGGCACCCATCTTGCGCAGAGCTTTTGCATCTCCAACTCTTTGTGTAAGATGTTTCGCACCCTTTCGTCCGATATCCCTACAGCCTCATCTATCTCCTTCACTTTCACTCGCCTATCGTCCAACACGATATCATGCACTTTTCGACCGGTGTGGTTGCGGTTTTGGTTGTCTTTCACGTGGGTCATCTTCGATGGACGTGCGACCACGTTTAAATTCAGCCGCCCACTTTTTACGGTTGACGGGAAAGGCGTAGAGTCTCAGTAAACTTTGTCAACGTCGGATGAATTTCCTGAGGGGTTAATCCGTCCAAAACAAAGAATTGTATGACCGCACGATATTCAAGTTTATCCATCTTAAGGAAATACGCATAAGACGTCTGCTTGAAAAAATTCGTGTAAACAAACTACTTGAGATAGCAAGTTGAAAGTTGTCATACGAACTAATGATAAGTACACGCAGGCGGGAAGCACAAATTTTTGCTGATTGGAACGCCATCTCTGTGTCGGGCCGAGAACTTTTTACCTTACCTTCGTACCTGCAGTGCAACTCGAAAAATGAATGTTTAATTTGGAACTCGAATACACATCATTTATTTGAAATGATCAATAGTTCACTGATTTTAAAATATTTACAATTAACATGTGTCTATAATTTGACCAATAAATGAAAAGCTTTTTATGTTGTTGCTTAGCGATCTTTAAAACATTAGTGCGATAGAGATCGCTTTTAAGTTCTATGATAGTCATTTACATATTATAATTGAAAAGTACTACATTATTGCTCTAAAATGACGGTTATGGCGTTACGCGAAGAGAAGTGCAGTAATCATTTGAGGGCACTAATATAAATTTTCGTTCGTATTATATTGCTATGTTAGTGCTGTGACGGTACAGCAAATTGTAAATTTGAAATTACTGACTTACTTTCCTTTCTAACTTGTCTTTGTCTGGCTAGCTCAACGGAAGTAACGGAATTTACAAAATGAAATCAAATACAACAATCTGAAAAGGCATCTATACATTCAAAAACAATTTGCTTTAAAAGAAAAGAATACAGAACAGTTTACCGCATAACTCTTCAAACAAAATTATTCCTAACAAGTATCTATTTACTTAATTATTAAAATGTTTCTCGCCTAGTCTTGGTTAAAATTTACAGAACGCAAATCTTTTCTCTTGTGGATAATTTATCGGTCTCTTACTCCCATGCTTGTGTTTGGCCAAAAAGCCCTGACACATAGTCTATTTAAAGGTCAAAATGTTTCGAATTCTGACCCCAAAACTTTCTGGTAAACATCCTTACAAAAAATTATATGATTAAGTCTTATTCTGCCTTAAATTCAAATAACAAAATACTCAAATAGCAATCACAAACAAAAAATCTGAAATTATACTTGCGAAATCCAATAGTACTTATCCAATTTGTAATTAACGTTATTAAATACCTTCTACATTCATTCTTAAATTGATGTCAAAAACTAGCTTACGAGATTTTCCATATTATTTGAAATCTCCATTTACGACATCAATTACCAAAAGTGCATCTTCTGTTTTATTTAACTTTAGAGTAGCTTTGATATCGAAGAAAGTTGAATTTTTATTGTATTTTTGCAAATCAAATTACTGCATCTAATTATGTTTAAAATCTTACATGACAAATCGTGAACTAATGAAATTTTTCATCTTTGATTTTGTAAACTGAAACTCCTACAAATTGCTTGTTGACGCGAATTAATGAATAAATCACTAATAAAGTTCCGGCTTTTATATTAAAATTATTAAAGTACGTAATGATTCTAAATTTTACGGAATTTTATTCGAATCTTTGTCGTCTACGTGATGTAATATTTCCTGGAACTCCCCCGGTTTAATGACCTAATTAGTGTCAAACTGTGATTTATATATGTAGTAAAAGGTAATGTTAATCTTTGTCCAACGTAAGGAGTTGATCATGGCGTTGCATCCTATCTAGTAGTAATGCGAAGGCAATAAAATTGATTTTATGCTTTTTTAATTTATAGCGCGAGTTTCTTAAGTAGGGTGTTTATTAATTTAACTATTAATGATTTCTCAGTACATATGACGCATTTTTTCTGTTTCTTCCTAAGCTTTTGGAACACATTTTTTTAAAATGTTATACGATAGTCAATTTAGCTAAGTAACTAAAGCTTTAATTGCTTTCTTTATTCTTTGTAAATGCAAAACGATATACATTTTACTATTTACAAATAAAATGTGTTCTAATGCATATTTTAGGCACATATTTAATAAGGGTTTGTTTGTCAAAATGCATTAAGATTTGCATTGTTTTTACGCGGATATTTTACACACGGGGTAATTATTTATTAAATAAATAACCAAAGTGTTTAATTGCTTTCTTTGTCCAGATTGATTTGTTTACTAATATAGCTAGTATTTTAATGAATGAGGGGCAATAAATTCATATTATTATAACATAGATTAAATAGATTTTTGTACTTCCAATGTGCTTTAAAATGAGTGTTTACACACACGGAATTGTATTTTGCTTTGCATTTTAATGGCTTTGAATTTACAATACGCTTGTAAACTTTATACAGGGTGGAACAATGAATATTCGAAAAAATTTTATTCTTTCCAGTTCCTTTCTAATTGCGTGTGGTTTTATTTATGGAAGTTGGGTTTCAATCACCTCTCATAATCTCCTTATCACGTTATAATATAGAAATTTTCCTATAGCTACTTACTAAGGTAAAACTATTTTTATTCACTAACTTTATTATAAATTTAACACAGTGAAAAAATCTTGCAATGTGTCAGATTTGACAATTATTAAATTAAGACGCTTATTTATTGGTTGCTATAGCGAGCTTTTTAGTTTCATCGCTCGTTTCAATAAACGTCGACGTTCTTTGTCGGGGTCAAGCAAAAAACCTTGTTTAATTAGTGATTGTAACAAATTGATACGATTGTGCAGGTATATTAAAAAAATATTTACAGAATTTTATTTTTCTAGGTTTTCAGAAAACATTCATCAAACAGCGAAGGTTGCAAAAGTTTTACTATTATTAAATGCCAGAAGAGGAATGGAGTGTAAAGAAAAAATCTTCCAGATATTCAAATTACTGACGATCTTGTTGAATACGAGGAAGAGGACTGTATTGATTCAATTAATGGTACTGAACCAGAGTACGTTGCGCTAGCGGCGGCCGTCTAGTGTCAAGCGGCATCAAACCCATTGGAACAACCATAGCTTTGAGAGTGAAATCTACAATGGATGTAAATTCTGTACAATAAACTCATCGTGTCACAAATTCTGATAGTACCAAGGGTTCCGTAAGAAATTGGTGGTCGACTAAAGAAAAGAAAATTGTTTTAGAATTCTTTAAAAGCCACATCCCATACAAAACAGCATCAAAAAGCAAGAATGTATGGAATTTTAAACAAACATTCAACTTATTTAAGAACAGTGATTGGGCACGAATAAAAACACTGGTATATAACACATATGGAAATAAATAATTACTCAATTGTGTTTATCAATGTATGTATTTTAAGTAATGTTTAATAAACGCAAAGAAATAATCTATTTAGTTTGAACTACATATATTTTGTTACTGCTCGACCAGGTGATGGTTCATTAAAGTATTAACAAAATGATGCATAGTGACCTCTAAGAAAGAAAACAAAGAAAGCTAAACTAATAATAGTTATAATAAGTGCATAGTTCAATTTGTTCTTTGTTTAGTTCTTAAATAACAACTAAATAACATATTGTGTTCTTCATTTTATTAAAGTACGGTCGACTAAAAAATTTTGTACCTAACTCGAATAAATAGAGAACAATCGACGAAAAAGTATTGTAACTATCTGAAATATTAAAATGGTATTAATTATCTCTATAATCAACGAATTTTTAAAAAATCTCGATTAATAATACTTGAAATATTACACAGAAAGAAGTATGGCGGGGTGTTCTTCTTTTGGTGTTTTTAAGGAGAAAAATTAAAAATGGGAGGTAGGGTAGAACGTATCGTTACAAAATGATAAAGCTACGGTCTAGAATAGTGTTACAGTTGCGTTACAAATATCAGACCATGACTTATGCTAAATTTCATCTACCTAGGTACCCAGGAACTGCCTTTGACACACGCCTCCCAATTAAGTTCTTTTAAACTTTGCAAAGGGCCATGTTAATAATTCTGTTTTTAAAATATTCCTGTATTGAGCATAGCAAAGCCAGGTTGTATAGCGTGTTTCATCATTTTTGGTCTTTATTAACCAACCACATCCCAATTAAGGTTAGGCCGTGAGGGCCGCGCGTCAAAGTGAAAAAAAACAAAATTTTTCAATTTTTTTGTAACGAACATACTATAGTCTGGTTGTGTGCAAAATTTTATCTCTCTGGATTTTAGGGAAGGGTTTTTAACCACCTGCATTCTAATTGGAGCCTTTTAAGTTGTGGAAATGGGGGTTTAAAACGGATAAAGCATTTTTTGTAATTTTACCGCATACCAGAGTTTAGCATGCAAAATTGAATGTGTTTGTTTAATTAGAATGTTTTAAGTGTAAAATGACCGCAGCTTGGATTGATATTCTATATAGTTTTATGACCGTTATGGGCTTGTTATTGTAGCTGAAATGTGAATTTAGATAAGCTATCTTTTGGGGGACTTAATGATAATTAATACTATTAATTATAGTTATATACAGAACGGCAATTTTTGCTAAGGGAAGGTTACATTGCCTATTATATATTGCCGTGGTTCTCGGGTAAAAGCCTCATCAACAAAAATATATTCGAAAATTTTATTAAATTTTCAAAACTCGAAAATTGCACATAATAGAAAAATTTTCAAAAATTAATTTCTTACCCAGATTCCTCTCTTCCTCGGTTGAATTGCTCTCTTTAACTGCTTTCCGCTAGCTCAGTTGGACCTCTTCTTGGATATCTAGATTCACTATTATGCTTTGCATCGTTCACGCACACTTTCAATAAAACCACAAAATATACCAATCATACAATCTTTTATTTATCACTATTTACAAATAAAATTCAATATTATCCTCTTTTAAGTGATCAAGTTACACCTCCATAAATTCTATTTTGTAATGTCCTGTATTTTAATATAAATTATCAAACACATAGAATATTCCCGGAGTAAATGGGCCCTGAATAATATCTTATTTCTCATTCTTTCTTCCAATTTATTTTAAATCTACGTAAACTTTGGAGTATGGTGCGCTCATGATAACCCAGTTAATTATAAATAATGTATGCCCTTATACTTCGCATACTCTTACAATAAGCAAAAAAAACAAACCCATGTACTCTTTACAAAATTTAACTTCCTGATGGAACGTGAATAAGCTTTAAATACACCTTGGAAATTTCTATTTAAATACCATAATAAAGTTAGTTATACGTATTATTTTCAATACGCAAAATAATGCACAATACCTTCAAAATTCACTCTCATACGTCACCCAATATTCATAGTTTCATAGTTTATAACACAATTTCAAAGCGTTACCTGGAATTTCTAGAAGATCTCTGCTCCGTTGACGAAGCCGTATATTTGCTTCTTTCTGCTCTGCAGGCTGCTTCTAGCTATTAGTAGAAGAACCCCATTTAAGTTGAGCTGCTGGCGCTGCCTCCACGGTGTATCCAATTTCCAAATTCAAATTAATTATCTATCTTTTATAATCATTTAATTTGATCCACGTTACATAACGTCACTACACGAGTTTGTTAAAAAAAATGTATGTGATACCTCAATAAAAAAATGTAAACTCGGCACAATTTGCGTACAAATTATGAGGCTAACACCATGTTATATAATTTAAAATAATTTCTATACTTACAAGCTCGTGGTAGCTTTCATACGTAGTTTCAAGCGATCAAAATACTAAGGGCTTTTATTATATTTTGAAAAAGTATTTATACAATTTCCAATGCCACCTCTGGCCGCATTTCACGCGAAGTTCTTCATTTACAACAACACGTTCTTAAAATTTTGGTTTAACCGATTTGTAAATCCTCGAATTCAGCGCGTCGTTACAATCTTTTCTGAAAATTAATATTCAATATTCCCGTGTCTTGTCTGATGTGCGACTAACGATATCGACCAATAGTCTATGCATTGACGTTTCACAAATCCCGCCTATACTAACGTTGTCCCTTGCTTATGCATATTTTACGTCTCTTTCTCACCTTGTTTGAGTGGTAGAATCGATATTCCTGACCGCGTTCTACAACTCCATGTAGACCCCAAAATTACGTGCTTTAAATAACCGCTCATTAGCGTTTAATGGGAAAACATTCAACCGTGTACCCGATATTCTTTGAACCTTGTTTGTTATCTACAAAAATAAATGGAACCTGACATTTAAAAACCTGCAGGTGTTTAATTTTAACGAGCGTTTTAAATAACATTTCTACGAGTTGGATTTTCAGCGTATTTCAACCCCACCGATATATTTGTTTGTTAGTAACGCGTTTCACCTTGGTATTATTGATTTTTACACGCTTTTATGCATATTATACGTAAATAACCGTTCAATTAAACTCAATTAAATTAATAAATTAATTGCATTGGCTTCTAACATTTTTCTTTACGGACCTAACTAAATTTTATTTATTATTTGTAAAATTTTGTTAATACCTGTTACTTAAAAATGAACTAACGGGAATAAATTTCGCACGTAAACTCTGGTTGTTTCCTTTATACAGGGTGTTTTGAAATTACTTTGTTTATACGTAGATTTAGCCCTTTAGAACCACTACAATATATATTATAATATAATATATTATAATAATGTCATATGGAAAAAAATTTTATTGCACCCTTTGTTAAGGGGTGGGAGTGATTTTTAAAGTTCAAATGGTACTCTATATTGATATTCACATCATTGGAAAGCCTTAATTTTCTAGAATGCTATGATATATCACATTCATATGGCTGGATGATAACTTTTACAAACTTTTTACTGGTTTATTTAGAAAACATTTCTGATACATAGCTATCGCGTGCACTGCATATCCAACATTTTTACCTTATCCTCATAAAAATACATTTATAATTATTAAATTAACGCTACTACAACAAATTTTATTTTTTGCATTTTATTTATAACGTTTTTATTAATACTAATACCTTCGGAGGTATTTGCGGTGGTCACGTTATCTAACTCAACCGGTATATGGAAGGCGCATTGCGCCGAGCTTTGTGCCGGACTGCATTTAATAGCTTGGGCTGACCCATTGTGCATTGTATCCCTTTTGGCCGATTACACAATCAATACCAGGACGATTGAGAATTAAATGTGGGTAGATATTGATGCTGTATCCATTTGTTTACATAAATATGCTATTCTGTATGTATATCTTATTTGTATGCCCATTTTAATAGTTTTAACGCAATAATATTAGTAATTGAACTTTTGGAATTTTAAATACTTATGCACGCTCATTCCAGGTGGAAATCTTTCGCCCTACTGCTACTTCAGATATCTTTACCCAAGTAGTTTAAAAATAAGTGACATCAATAAATTAGTTTAAGTAGTGTTGTGTATTAAAACACTCGGTTGCGATTACTATTTGTAAATACGGTCTATTCTCTTTTAATTTTATCTTTTTCTACTTGCCATTCTTCTCTTTTTGTAATTGCTTTATTTACTTCTTAGAAGTCTTCCTTTGATTACGTAATAGCAGTTTCTACAATGAATGCAAAAACATTCGTTAGTAGATTACTTTAAATCAGTTCCAGCTGCTAAAAATCAAAAGTAATGAAATTCTACATGAAAGTCAACCTCAAGAAGAACCTACTTCATCAAAAACATCGAGCTAGATGTATTAGAATTAGATGATTTACCAAGTCTATTAGGTGATAGTGATGGTGATAATGAACTGAATACATTTATATTTAAATCCGTGTCGCAAGACGATGATGAGCCAGATTTAATTTTTGAAGACTGGCAAGATAGATTTTTGGCCTTTTTGAGCGACTTTTTAAAAATTATTTTCAGAAAACTCTTCTATCGATTTTTATTTATACAGATTTACAATTTGAATTTTCAATACAAGTACATTATATTCATTAACGTATTGAGATCAAAATTACTCTAAGGTGATATTTACTGAATTAAATGAACAAAAATTAGGATAAGTAGCTGAATAACCAACAAGGTTAAAGTTGTGAAGCTCAAGACTGACTGGCCATCTTCGACTCTCGAGGGTATTTATGTTGTCCCTGCCCCTCACATTGCTTGTAGGAACTGCAGAGCTTATGTCTGCTTATTTCTTTATTCATTTATACAATACAAAGTAACAATATTAATTCTAATAATTCAATCTTATTGTCTACTGTGACCTACACCTGCAGTGTCATATTACGTCTGGAATACAATGTATTCACATCCGTTCTCATGTCTAATTTATGAACTTCCATTAACCTTTTATTATTTGTCCTCCAATTAATTATACGTTAGAACAATCTAACTTCAAATTTAATAATTCCATTTGATTACCTATATATCCTAATTTGGGGGATATGTAACTGGCGTCAACAAAAAAGTTGCACAATTGCCGAAACTGCATCACCTTATTCTACAAAAATTGTGCCCTGCTGTGTTTTAAATATTACGCCAGGACCGTCAAATCCTTCACAAAGTGTAAGATAGCCCATTTCAGCCTATTTTAAACTTTTACGCGCAAACTAATTTTAGTGGTCGATTAAGACACTTTAATAAAAGTTGGTACCAACTCTTTTTCTGGTTGGAATATTGCATTTTAAGTGTGACTCTGTTTATTGTTTTGTGTGTCGTCATTTTACAATAAAAAAAGACTCTAACGCAGTATTTGTAGGAATAGGGCTTAATAATTGGAAAACGCATTGAATAAAGATGCTGGACAAAAAACACGAAAATAGTTTAGAACATAAACATTCATTCGTTAAATGGTCGTCCTATAAAGCCATTAAATCACCAAGTACTACCACCGCAGTAGTCGGACAAATAAGTGAAGCACATTTGAACTTCGTTAAAGAAAACCGAATATATGTTGGACTAATCGTCGACATTATGCGATATACGGGCCTTCAGAATATTGCTCAAAGAGGAGATGTTGAAACTGTAGAAAGCTCTAATAGAAGTAATTTTAGAGAACTTCTTAAACTTTTCAGTAAGTATCATGAGATAGTTAAGAAAAAACTTGGTGAAGGGATAGCAGCAAACGCTAAATATACTAGCCAGAGTATAGAATAAAATTTTGTTTATTTTTCAAAGATGATGCTAGATAGGATACGCAAAGACCTCCAGAACGTAATTTGCTTTTCAATAATGTGTGACGAGACAAAAGACGTCACAAAAATTGAACAAGTTTCAGTTGTGGTTAGGTATTATTTAGATGAACAATCTATAAATGATTTATAGGTTTCAAAGCTGCAAGTAAGTTAGATGCTAGGTTCATTGCTTATTTATATTAAGGAGATATTATCCCGACCAAATGTAGACTTGAAAAATGCGTAGCACAGACATATGATGGCGCAAATGTAATGAATGGTAGGAATAACCGAGTTCAAAAACTTTTTAGGTATGAGGTTAATCAAGCAATTTATGTACATTGCTATAATCATCGGTTGAACTCGGTTATAACGGATGTCTGCAAAAAGGCTGGTAAGAGCAATAAGTTTTTTAATTTATTACAAACTGTGTATGTTTTTATTTCGCAATGGACTGTTTATGCGAGATTTATTGACTTTCAAAAAAGGCTTCATCCAAACAAACGACGATTATTAGAATTAAAGAAAATTTATTATACAAGATGGTCGGCCCAAGTTTTTGCATGTTTAAGTGTAAAAAAAAGTTTAAGCAAAATATTAGTATTACTCAACTTATTGATTAATGAGGGATCAATCATTTTGCCGAAACAATTTTTATCTAAATATGGCACGCAAAGTGATCATTGTGCTGTTTGCGAAACATCAGAAGCTCCATCGTTTGAAATAGAAAATCCTTTAGAGTTATTGATTTGTTTTACGAGCTTGTTCTGAATTATATTCCCACATAACGATATTATGCAATTTTGTATTTAAGCGCTACGGTATATTGCATTACGTGTAGAATTTTGTAAATGTCTTAGTAACACTTCATCATCAGCACTAATACGATAACGCAGAAGAGCCAAAATGCACCCTCTTTGTGTAACACTGAATATTAAGACCTATTGATCTAGTCTGAAGTTCTACGCAATCATGGAATAAGGTTTGAATGTAGTCGACAAATATATTCAGAAAATATGTATTTTAAAGCTTTTGAAGATTTAAGTCAAAGCATTGAATAAGGAACACTATTGCAAAATGTTTGCTAAAAAGGAAATATATTATGCATGAAACCTATCATCCACCAACTAACCAGTTCACATGACTTTTATAACTTATTGATAATAATATTTTAATATTTATTATATGTTTGACTGACAACACGTTTGTTGTGTAAATGACTACATGCACTAGCAATATCCCTCATTAATAACCTGATAGCGCATATTTTATACTATTTTGAAATAATTAACGCTCAAAGCTGCTGTAAATAATTAAATGTAATGATCGAAAGAATATTAAACACCGTTGATTTCATTTTCTTGCACACATTCTATTTTAAATTTTGAAGGGCCTCTAGAATATTAGTTTCCCCAGGCCTCGCGTTTTCTCTAAAATGCTATGCAAACAAATTATACTTAATTACTATGTATTCAAGTATGCTTTTTAACTTTAAAACGTTAAGTAATCCCTTAATCAAAATCTGTATCATTATCGAATAATTTAACAGCACGTTATAATTTATTTAAAAATGGTGTCATTAGTTTGTCGACTGTCACATTTGTACTTCTTTTAAGAAACAAGGAAAATACCATATTATTCAACATACGGTAATGTAGGCAATAACTCTCCAGATCAAGTGAGTTATTGCCATTACCGTATGTTGAATACTATACTATCTACGACTATAAGCACAGTAACAAGTTTTAATAAACACATGTAATCAAGATTATTTAAAAAAAATTATAGTACAAATTTGTTTGACATTACGTAAATGTCAATGAGCATGGCTACTTTGATATTTTTGGTAGGTAATTAAATAGAAATATAAGCTGGAAGCGTGAGTTATTATAACTCACGCTCATAACTCACGGTGTTTAATTATGAACACTATTACTTGTTCAAAAGTATATGAATAATGGTATTATAACTAAATAGGAGTAGATAAATACTTTTATGGAATCGGGAGGGATCTTGACCCCCAGGATCCCCCCCAATACAACCATGCATTCAACTATTTATAAATTATTTACAACGCTGTACATCTCCTTGGCGGTATAATTTACTGATACTCTGAAGCATACATATAATAGATTCAGTACAAAATGGTTGTAAACAAACTAGCATCGATTGAAAGAACAACTAATCATTGGTGCAGTATTATAATGTGTAAAACAAGACACAAAATCTCAACCTATATACAGCGTATGTAGATTACAGTAAACCATTTGATACGGGCCCAGTCGATTGGTTCATACAAATTCTGAAAGTGTATAAACTTTGACCCAAGGTAATATTACCACTACAACAAATAATGGAAATATCGGAAACATAACTTGTTGTCGGTGAACAAATAGCTGGAACTATTTATATAAAGTGAGGAGTATTTTCAATGGGATTTGTTGATCCGGATACAGTTTTGTTTTGACGACATACCTAGATACGTACGTTGCAAGTTATATAAAACCGTTTAATAATAAAAAGAGAAAATCCTCTACCAATATAACTAATGAAAATTTTAAAGCAATATTTGCAAAAGAATCTTAGAATTATTTAGATTGTTTTGCTTTTGGGTCATATTAGACTAATGTTTACTTTAGAAATAAGTGAGGTTATGTTTGCAACTTGAAAACTCCTACCGTATTAAAATTTTAATATGTGTTTAATATGTATTACTGAATTTTAGGTAAAAATTTACATTTCAAGTAGTTTCTATTTTCCATATAGATCATACCGTTAAAGAGCTATTAAAATTTGAAAGCAATGGTCAGCTTCAGCTCGTATCAATTATCTAAAAAAAGTCGAGCATCTAGGTGTGTTTTTAGAACAGCATTGCATTACGCGTAAATTTGTGCTCAACTTTGCTAATTTAATCAACTTACAAAATAATTCTTGTCTACACAATTTCGAACTTTGCCCGATTTAGATTTTTTAACACTGCTTTAGAAGATCTATGTGATGTTCAATGAATAAAATAACTTGAAAATTTAATTTAATTATATTCAACTTTGACAAAGAAAATTAGAAACAATTACAAAAAAATATATACAAGTAAGTGGATTAAATCTTTCAAATTAAGAGTTTTTGTAATTCTTAAAAATCGCTTGTTAATCGACAAAAAATATATAATAATTACAGCTTTAACTAAAGAAACCAAATTCCTGCCTGTGGATGGTATACATGATCTTAGTATCATATAACCTAAGCTAAAACTTAAATTCCTTTATCTTACGTTTTATTTAAAATTTAATATTATCACTATTAAACTCCTTTTCGATTAAACCTTAAAATTCAGTGGATATTATTTATAACATCGCTACTATTCATTTTAGGAGCTTGCATTTAATATTAAACAAAAGCAATGTGCTTCTACGCATCTTACGAACGAACGGACGGAAAGCATATTGTTCTTACATGACGTAACTTATGGATTACAAATAAAAAACTTACCGATGGTAAAAGTTCTTAAATCGCACCCGTCCTTATAATTACTTAGGAAACAGGTTTCCTTAGCGATTAAAATCAAGGGCCTTAAAAAGAATACTATATCTACGTGACTATTGAACAATGCTGACTGCACGTGTTGTGGAACTTGTTGATTTCATCATTTTAAATTTTGAGCGTTCTTTATCCGCTTTCCTCTTACTGCAAATCCATTATTTTACTGTAGGTTTTATTGAATCCTTGGTCCAGTTTTTCTAGGATTTCTTTTTAGATTCTTATTCTTATTTCATAAGGTTGATAGTTCTATTTTAGTGTATTCATTTTCAAACAATATGTACATTTATAAATATACATTATAATAAATATATAGCGTATTGATAGGTTTCTGAAATATTTTTGGGTTTTAACACCTAACGCTGCTCTCACCAATAAGGCGATTCTCAAGTCGGTCTTTCCTCTATCAAGGAAGCATATCTTGACGCTCTGATTAGGGATGGCCAACTGCACAAAGTCGTTTTGCGTTCTCTCTGGTTACTCTGCGCCGTGTCTGTGAGATAGAGCTCTTTTGTATTTAATTTATAACTAATTCTTTCTGCGAGTTAGAGCTAAAAGTTTGTGTGGTGTAATGTAGAACTGATTCGTTCATTTAAATATGTTAAATACTTTTTATGAAAGTTCATGTGTATTTTTCTTCTACCTTATTATAGACTGGTTAGCTATTGGGCTTATTGTATTTATTTAGGTTAGCCAAATAAATATACTTTATGTTCTAAAAAAACATGTAAACGATGTTAATAGTCGGAAGCTACAATAAACTGTAGAGAATCAAGGAACTTAAATCCATGAAAGGGATAAATTAAGTAGAGGACATCGTCCAAATATAATATAACCTCAAGCTAGTGGAAACAATAAATTCTCGAAGGTTGACACAGACGTGTATGACACAACTACGAGAACAAACCAATTGGAAAATTCAAGAAAAAGCTGGAATGGTTAGAAGTTGTTACGTCAGAAGACGCTCGCCTTTAAAAGCCAATGAATATTTATTAGGAAGTGTCACATGGTTGAAACGTTGGCAAGCATTAAGCTTAATAATAATGCGTCACGTGGTAAAACTGCTACAGTAGCTAACAGTGAAATTTATGTCAATATGCTTTCAGGAAGTGTGTTTTTGGAATCATTGTCCCTAAAATGTTCACTGATGCACAAACATAATTAAACTACAGCAAGATATAGTCTTTGTAATTAGAATAAGGCACTGGAATGGTTTGTTATATGTGATACGGAGCACTTGCTAAAATGTTTACTTTTAAAGTCATTTAAACGATTTTGGGGCATGGATTGGTAACTACTTTCTAGAGAAAGCCAATAATAAGCAGATCTGTAATGGTAAAGCTTATAGCAATTTGTTTAGATATTTAATAAATTTCTAAAAGAGAAAATTTACAGAATAGTTAGTTATGTTATATAAGAGTTATTATGTCTGCAAGTCATTGAGTGAAGTCAATAATTTAATTAAAAGGGGCAACAAGTTCACGATACAGGTATTTGCCAGCATACAGGTAATCATTGAAGCTAATTGATATCAGAGAGGTTTAGATGATTTAAAAGAGAGGATATTAAATTGTAAGATTTATTTGGATAAATTTTGTACATATCAAAGAAGATTTAATTATGATGTTTATGAAAGATAATTATGAGATTAAGATTTGTGTAAAATAAGTGAGGAACCTCCCTACCTCTGAAGAAGTCATCCGGCCTCTATTTTCTAGTATATAAGATTTGCGTACAGAGGATGTTGCTTTTTAGGAGTTAAACTAAAGATATTGTTTGTAAGAGACAGTTGTTGGGATTGTATTAACCAGTATTTAAAATATTGTTTGTAGAAAAATATTTCCATTTTGAATGGACCTGCACCTTGTCCAAGCTCTAGATTACTAGAACAGCTGAAATAGCTTGCGTATTCTAATGAACTAAAAAGCCAAACTACAGTCCAACCAAGTAGTAGGGTCGATAGTGAGGAATCAGACCAATACAGGTCCCCGAAAGAAGGCAGCGGCTCTTTCGGTACTTAGATTGGCAGGTCCATAAGGATCGGTATGGCAATCTAAGACACACTACCGTAATGTGGAAGGCAACGGAAACCACGACATTACCTCCCAAGTACACAGCGTAAGTGTAATAAACATGATGGCAATCTCTGGGGTAAAAGATTCCGGAGTTAAAATAGTCCACCTAGCAGATCTTCGGGAAAGGACTACTTTGGAGAATGCGATCGAAAAGTTCAGAAAAAGAGTCGGGAACATTTTGCGAGTCGGAGCGGGAAAGTTATGAGTATGGAGCAAGTAGGTAAACCAGAGAACCTGAAAATTGAAATGAATAGGTTAGCACTAGACATAGTAGGGATCATTATAATGTGAATAAGGGCAGCTATGTTTGCGACCACGTCCCCAATGCTCCACCAGAAAGTACTACATTCGGTTTAAACGCGGAAATATAAACGTGCTTTAAATTTTATTCTGACTCGAAATTTATCCGTGCTCCATAGTAGGGATCAGCAAAGTTCAGTGGCCAGAGACGAGGAATTTTTGAAGTGGAGACTTCAGGGTAATTCATATAGGAACAGAGGAAGGAAACTTGGGGTGGGGATAGTTATGCGAAAAAAGATAGGATACTGTGTAGAAAATTACTTACAAAAGAACGAAAGAGTACTCATGATTAGAATAGAATCTAAACCGGTAAATACAGTAATAACCAAAGCATACATGCATACCTCTAGCTACAGTGACGAAGAGGTAGAAGCGATCTACAAAGATATCGAAGACATATTAAGATACGTAAAAGAACATGTAAATTTAATAGTTACGGGCATTTTAATGCAGTGATAGGCGAGGGTAAGAAAGGAGCGGTATTAGGGTTATTTCATTTAGGCAAGAGAAACGACAGGGAAAATAGGCTGGTAGAATTTTGACACAAAAACAATTTAATCAACAGACACATTAGTTCAACATCATGCCTAGAAGAAGATATACGTGGAAAATGCCATAAGATATAG
Organism: Platerodrilus igneus; assembly: GCA_036346225.1. NCBI lineage: Eukaryota > Metazoa > Arthropoda > Insecta > Coleoptera > Lycidae > Platerodrilus > Platerodrilus igneus. Next base: position 21,799 of record JARFIW010000295.1, read on the forward strand.
GAAGATATCAAATAAATTACCTTCTTGTTAGACAACGGTTTAGGAATCAAGTAAAAGATTCTAGAAGATACCGTGAAGCAGATATGGACACTGACCACAACATCGTAATTATGATGGCCGTTCTTAAATTTTAAAATTTGAAAAAAAGACACCGAAAAAGGCACTTTGACTTTGAGAAGCTAAAACATAAAGATACTTAAGAAATATTCGAAAAAACTCAAATGAATTGCTGAAAGTTATCGGGAAAATATTTGATACCTAGGAAGTAGAAACAGAATGGAATAACATTAAATCCAGCTTAAACATGGCGGCTAGAGATACTCTGGGGTATAAACAAAATGAAAATAAAAGACGATGGATAACAAAGGATATCCTGAATTTATTAGAAGAAAGACGAAAATACAAAAATAAATCAGACGAAACAGGAAAACGGAGATACAATTCCATAAAATGGGAAATTATTCGGAAATGCAGGAAAGTTAAAGAACAATGGATTGATACAAAGTGCAAGGAGGTACAAACTAAGATGGAAATGGGAAAGACAAATGAAGCACACAAACTAATTAGAATCAATTTTAGGGATATAACCGTATAGCAAAAATATAAAGAACGCTGGAGGAAACGTCATTATAGAAAATGTAGAGAAAGTGGGCAGATGGCAAGAACATATAGGGAATTTATATGCAGGAGAGGAACTAACAGCAATAGAACAGGAATCAGACATTGAAAATGATAACTTGGGATATCCTATACTTAGAAAGATAAGTTTGAATTAGCATCAAAAGGTCGGAAAAATGGATAAACGCCGGGCCGGGTACAGATAAGGTGCAAATAGAAACTCTAAAACCCGTTGGGCAAGCAGTAACAAAACATCTTTTCCAACTTGTAAGCTATATGTTTGAGACAGCGAGATACCCAATGATCTCAAACGTAACATCATAGTAACAATACTAAGAAAGAAAGACGCGGATTGATGTGAAAATTTTCGAACAATAAGTTTGAGAACACACGTGTCAAAAACGGAAAAAAATTTCCAAAATACTCAATAAGATTGGATTGAGTTATAGGGATAGACGAATAGTACATAGCTTATACAAAGAGCAAACAGCAGTAATAGAATTAGAGCAGGAACCTAGAGAAGTAAACATTGGGAAAGGGGTGATGTGTACTATCCCCATTCATATTTTACTTGTACATTGAACAGCCAATGAATACTGTCAAATGCAGGAAGACAGTTGGAATTACTATGCTGGGACAAAGATTGATTTGCTTAGATTTGCAGATGATATAGCGGTATTAGCATCTAGCAAAGAAGAGTTAGAAGCTGCTCTTAATGAAATGGAAGCGGTTCTAACAGCGAGATACGGTATGAAAATTAATAAAACTAAAGCTAAGATACTAGTATGCAAAGGAGGAGAAAATAAATCTAAAATAGCAATACAAATAGGTAACAGGAACCTTCAAGATGTTTAGGATTTCTGGTAACTAGAAAGCCAAACAACGCAAGATGGTAAAAGTAGAAGAGACATAAAACAGAGACTAGCACAAGGTGTTGCTACATTTATTAAGAAAATGCAATTACTGTGGTCAAAAACAACATTCAGAAAAACAAGGAAAAGATTGCTTAAAACATACGTGTGGAGCACAGCACTGTACGGCTGTGAAGCCGGGACAATAGGACAAACGGACAAAAAAAGCCTTTGAAATGTGGTGCTACAGACGTATGGTGAAGATATCATAAACAGACAAAATTAGGACAAAAAAATGGTAGTGGAAGAAAGAAATATGTGGAAAACGGTAAAAAGTAGGAAGATGATAGGCTACATATTACGGCATAAGGGAAATGTGTAGGCTAGTTCAGAATAGAGGTCAATCGAGGTACACATCCAATCAGTCCCAAGATGGATAAACTAATGACGAAGAAAATAGCTGTACTTAAACATGATGATCATTATAAGCAACTACAAGTATTGGTTGGGCAATATTCTCGAATTATGTTAATTGTGTAAAAGGATTTACTGGAAAGCTATTAATTCGGCAAATGTCTAAGTGTTGGTGATCTTGGCAGCCACAGGCTGCTTAACCCTTTTCACATGCCACTGAATCTAAGTGAAATAGGGCAAATAATTAGAAATCAATAGAAGAGCAACCGTGCTGTATATAGGCTGGGGGAGAATTTCAGGGAACTGTGTAGGCTAACTCAGAATATAAATAATTAGAGGTACGTGTTCAATCAGTTTTGAGACGGAAAACCTAATGACGAAAAAATAAGCGCAGATAAATCTGATAATTATTATAAACAACTACAGGTGTTGGTTTTGAAATATCTGCAACTAATGTAGATTGTGCGATAAGACATTAAAAAAATACTAAATCGACAAATGTTCAAGTGTTGGAAGAGTCTTTCTTTAACCAGAGCACGCTTCATAGCAGTTCAAATTAAAAAAATTACGTAAAATAAACACAGAGAAATTAAATAATTATGTTTTGTGGAAGTCGTGATAGAAAAGGTTTGAAATTAAAATAGTGAAAATATATGAAAGCAGTTTGCCGTTGACTGAAAAACGTAAGTAAAAGCTTATTAATTAAATATAATTTTAATATTTATAATTTGGGGCTCTAGGTAAAAAACTAAATGAGCACATCTAAATTGGTACATAAGTCTAAATTTGCAAATAAATCCAAATTTAAATATACATCAATCTAAATTTGCATAAAAACATTGTTTTGCATGTACGCATAGGAGCACTAAAGCGGAAGATTGCTCTAAGCATTGATTGGGTGTTTGGCCAAGCGGTACTATAAAATTAACAAGTGAACTCAACTGAAAACAATCCAGGGGTACTGGTCGACAGCAGGCAGCAGCAGATCCAAGAATACAGAGAACAAAAAGACACGAAAGGAAAACTACAGATCAGAACATTATCTAATGGCATAAGGCATTATTTTCTTTTTTATTAAATATTTACATTTTTTTATTATACTAGAATATTTATGTAAAGGATCATCAAAAATCTTTCCATACGTTAAAATTTCCGTAACAGGGAAAAGTCGATGAATGTTCAAAGGTATTTCCAACAGTATACAGTGTTGTATTTGCTGGCTTTAAACTGACTATAGGAAGCTATAATTTTTGAAAGAAGCAAATTAATATCATTATTACTTTGATTCAGAAGTTTATTTTTTCGATTAGTGAATCAGCTGTAAAGTGTATATATTTTTTTTGTCATTATACAAATCTTGGTCAATTTCGTTTGTCTCATTTAAGTAGAAAAGTGTTTGATAAAGGGGGGGTAAATTCTTTGTTATTGTAACGTTGTACACTCTGTGTGAATTAGACTGAGCTAGTCGAGATATATTTAAATTTTAGGTTATTTAGACAGAGCAGTGGCGGGCAGCAGGAAACGTTAATTACATCAGCGTGCGGCGTTATCATAGCAATATATATATATAAACGTTAATCTTGAGGTTTCTGCGGACGTTATCTGCTTCGTTAATTCACTGCTCATCTAGAGCCGAAAATTGCAGATATGATTTTGGCGAAACATCCTTAAGTTGACAGCAGTTCACTTCAGAACTAGCCAGCTGTGCGGAAAAATACCTGGAGAGTTGACGAAGTTTTCTGTCAGTACCTATAAATGAAAATACTAATATTTTCTAGCCCATTTTGGAAATAATTTTGTGAGGCATTTAAAAAGCTTTTTATGCTGTTGTGTGTTAAAGCTTTAAAAACTGATGTTTAAATATCAGTTGTTAGAAGATGTAACATACTGAATGCCTTTACAAAAAGCTTTTACATACATGTAGAAAGTGGTTTGGGTAGATATTTGCGTTTAATCCCTTTACGAGTTATGTATCCCCCAATTGAATTATACATAAAAAAATAAAGTGAATTAGGAAATTATTACAAATATTAAGAAATGCGCTAAGTGAAGTGCAACATTGTAAATGAAGGACAATTCATACAGTTTATTAACGTTCGTGGGAACGAAAATGCTACTTTGTAACACAGACGATAAGTGACACTGCAGATGTCAGGTCACAGGCGGTCGCAGACGGTCACGCACCAAGATTACTTAGAATTAAAATCGCAACAATGTATTAATGAATAGAGTTAAGTGCAAGTAGACAAGAGATCTGCCAGTTCCCACAGCCATGTGAGGGGGTAGAGATATTATAAAAGCCCGGGAGCCCCAGTCGCCGACAGTCAATCCATCGTTCAGCTTTAACCTTGCAGTTCGTTAGATTACTCGTTTTTGTACAATTAATTAATGTATTTCGACTTAAAGTAAAATTTAAACTAATTTGTCAAAATTCCAAGTCAACTCTGTATAAATATAAATAAATTTGTTAAAAAGGACCGCTACTAGCTACAAACCTTAACTGGCGCAGCCGTAACGGATGTCAAAAGGGCACTAGGAAATCCAAAATCGAGGAACTGGTAATCTGGAATTTCAATTTCGAATTTGGCAGAACCAAAACAGAAGTTGAAGGCGAAACAAGAATCGTTCAAACCCAGCAAACAAACCGAAGTTGAAGGCGAAACAAAATCGTTCAAATTCAACAAATCCAAAAACCGACGTAGAGACAGACTCCATGAAAGCAAAAAAACAATTAGTGTAAGTTCATTTTCCTTTAAAATTAATTGAATTTGATTTTTATTTTTACAAACATATTTGATATTTGCTAGTTTATGATTTATATGCATATTGATTATTGATACCATTATTTTATGCAATTTTATGGAAATAATCTACTAAGGTATTGCAAGGGATTATCTTTAAGCTATTTTTAAAAACAAATTTTTTTTTGTATATAAAAACTTGAGAAAAATATAAAGTTGTATTTTTAAGCGCACCTGCTACCATATTTACGATTTTAAACTGGCGCAAGAAATTTTTTAGAAACAAAACAATAAACGAATTTTTAATTCAACAACCCGGTATTAACTAACGCAATACCCTGAAGATAAAAACGAAAATTAGAATTACGAATTTAAAACCAAAATCTTATAACAACGCAACAAAATAACGAAATAAATTATCCAGACGTAAACTCATCGTATTCCGTAAATAGACAACTTGCAATCTATTATTAAAATTACATCTTCATTACGAAAAATAACAAAGCGCGATTTCGAACACACAAAAAATCTCATCATTAAAAGTGAATAAAATCATTCACCTTGAACGCAACGAATATATCTAATTATAACTGCGAAACAATACCATCCTAAACTCCAAAAAGCTATTCAAAACGCATCGCAAAATCTAAATATAACCATACGAAATCCTTTCAGAATAAAAAGATTCAAGCATTAACAATTAAACTTTAATAAAATCTCATCTTAAACACGTTTAATTAAAAGAAGCAACGTTAACTTTTGGTCATACTAATACTTGGACTTGAAATGGCGTCATCTACACTGTTATAGGCGGCAGACGATTTTCAGCTCGAACTTTGGACGATGTATACAAAATAAAAAGAGAACAAAAGAGCAAGTAACTCCTTTCGTCAGGTGAATATTCCAACTAAGTCATAACTGCTGCATATAATTTTTCTTTTTATTTTTTTTGCGTCTTTGTTATTGTAATTTGTTGAGCAGCTTTACGCTTCGTTTTTTCTTATCTTTCTAATTCATTTGTAACTATTAACATAAGACATTTTAAATTTTGGTCATGAAATTTGTTAAATTATAAATTTATTAAGTTGAAATCATGCCGGACCTCAGTGTGAAAATTAGATATTTAAATTCCAATTTAAGTTTAATTTTTATAGGTGTATTTGGGTAAATTTTTGAGTGTGTGTGTGTGAGTGGAGTGTTAAACGTATAATGTTATATGTATATTACCAAAATTGCAGGGGTCTTAGGAGTAAACTTTCTACACTTTATAAAAATTCTTGTAGTCATAACTATGACATAATTTGTTTGACGGAGGCATGGTTATCGGGAGATATTACAGATGGGAAAATATTGGATTGTTTATATTACGGCGTGTATATGTGCGATAGGGATTTGTTAAAGTCACATAAAAAGAGGGGTGTAGGAGTATTAATTGGTATAGGAAAATCAGTAAAGGTTACTAGCTCGTCATATCTAAACTCCAGGCATTTTGAAGCATTAGCAGTATCGGCTATAGCAAATAAAAAGAAATTTTATATTATAAACGTATACTTTAAGCCAGGTTCCCCCGTTGAGTCGTTCTTTCAGTTTTTCGATTTTGTCGAATCGTGTTTAATAGCTTCGGATAACGTCGTGGGGATCTTTGGTGATTTTAACTTACCAAACATAGCAGGTCCTGATACGAATCTGTCACTTTATGATAAAAAATATAAAGTTTTGTACAGTTTTCTAAATTTACATAGCATAGTACTTACAAACACAGTTAAAAACGTTCACGGGAGAACGCTGGATCTTGTTTTGATATCGGAAGACCATACGCATGCTATCAGTGTTATAAAGGACGAAGAACCACTCGTTCCCGAAGATGTTCATCATCCTGCGTTAGCAATACATGCTGACTTTAATATGTATACTGCCACTGATGCTATTCTGTATAAATATTATAATTTCAAGCTCTGTAATTTCTATAACCTGAGCTTGGCGTTTCGGAATGCTAATTGGGACCAGGTAATGCAATGCGTAGATGTTAACAATGCAGCGGAGAATTTTTACAAAACTATATATAATATTTTCGACAAACATGTACCCAAGTCTGTCCCAAAACAGCATAAATATCCTATTTGGTTCACAAAAGAAATAATATATTTGCTTCAGTTAAAAAATAAACTTAGAAAAATCAGGTTATTATCTGTACCACTTACAAATAGGTACAAAGCAGTTCGTAAACAATTAAAGTCTCTAATCGAAATTTCATATAGCAATTATATAAATTTGACTGAAAAATCTATCCATTGCAACATTAACAATTTTTGGTCTTATATAAAGCAAAAACGAGCCCGGTGTGTTAACCACGCTTTTATTAAGGACGTAGATGGAAATAGTCTCAGTTCAACTGAAGCTTGTCATGAATTTGCAAATTACTTTTCTTCGGTATATAGCAGCAACAAACCTACCTACAAAACCGTATTTTCAAACGACAATTCCAATTACTGCTCTGCAGCTTTGAACACGTTTCTTATTTCAGATAATGATTATAATATTGCCGTCAAAAAATTGAAAGCCAAAAAGGCAGCGGGAGCAGACAAATTCCCACCATACATTTTAAAGGGTTGCTCGGATTGGCTACAAATGCCGCTAACGCATATTTTTAACTTATCAATCCAAAGGTCTACCTTTCCTAAAATATGGAAACATGCCACTGTCGTGCCTTTACATAAAAGCGGATCAAAGTCTTGCGTATCAAATTACAGGCCGATCGCAATATTATCGGCGCCTGCTAAACTTTTTGAGCAAATTCTATATTCAAAATTATTCTATCACATTAAGCCAATAATAAACCAAGCTTAGCATGGATTTGTACCAAGTAAATCTACTGTTACAAATCTTACCATCTTTTGTAGCGAGGTGTTTGAAGCACTAAAAACCAAAGAACAAGTTGATGTATACACCGATTTTAGCAAGGCGTTTGATAAAGTGGACCATGATGTGATGCTCGAAAAGTTGGCAATGTGTGGTTTATCTCACAAATTGATTTCGTTTTTTGCTTCTTATTTGTCATCACGCTCCTTTTTAATTAAATTTAACGGCAACACTTATGGGAAATACACCGCAAATTCCGGGGTACCGCAAGGTTCAAACCTGGGGTTTCTGTTTTTCCTATTATACATAAATGACCTTCCAAACGTGCTGAATTTTTCTAAATCGTTATTATTTGCAGATGATCAAAAAATTTTTGCAAAAATTACGACACTTACCGATTGTCTAAATCTACAATGTGACTTAAAGAGGGTTTACGAATGGAGCGTCAGTAATAAACTACCTATAAATACATCAAAATGTTCAGTTGTTTCTTTCTGCAGAGGTAAAACCTGTGTACGATTTGATTATAAACTTAATAACACAACCATTAAGCGTGTAGACAATATCAAAGACTTAGGGGTAACATATAATAGCCATTTAAGTTTTAACCAGCACATATACACTATCGTTGCTGAAGCATATAAAACATTAGGTTTTGTAATAAGACAAACGCATAGTTTTAGCAATGTCAAAACCATTAAAGTATTGTATATGACCCTTGTGCATCCTAAGCTTGAATATGCGTCCGTGATCTGGCACCCTCATGGAGTTGGTGTTACTAAACATATCGAAAAAGTTCAAAACCGATTTCTTCGTTATCTTTACTTTAAAAAGTACAAAAGTTTCCCTGATTACAGCACTACAAGAACTGAGACCTTAAGAACAGAATTTGAAGTCCCAAGTCTTTTAAACCGCAGAAACATTGCTCTTATCCAAATGTGCTACAAAATCGTAAATAATATTATTCAGGAACCAACTCTTCTTTCATTATTAAACTTTAAAGTTCCACATTGTTCAACAAGAAATACAGATGTTTTTTATATTCCACGAGTCACCTATACTTACTATTGTCCTTTATTGGTCATGCAGAGGCTAATTAACGAAATTAGTACCAATACTGACCTTGATTTTTCAGTTGCTTACAATGGGTTCGTGAAAACTGTGTTAAATCATTATAAGTTTGAGTAGCAAAAAGTGGACGCTATGTTGTCGTCTTGCAACAGTTACAATTTATGACATGCCTGTATGTAAGAACCTTATTTAATAAAATATAGTGCTCACCCATGTCGCACTACTAGTTCGCAGCTTCAACTCTAAGTACTTTTACTTTCCTTCGGCCTTTGTGATTTATAACTGGTGTGTGTGTGTGTGTGTGCGCGCGCGCGTGTGTGTGTGTGTGTGTGCGCGCGCGCGTGTGTGTGTAGGTGTGTGTGTGTGTGTGTGTTTATTAATGTTTCTTTACATTGAACGCTGTTTAAAATAGGTTTATAATTATTGTTATGTTGATCCATGTAATTAGGCATTGCTTGTTTGTGATCACTATAAATAAATAAATAAATAAATAAATCAACGTAATAAACTATAAATAATTACTGTACTAAAAAAACGCATATTGCAACCTTATTCAGACTTGAAAATAATAATAAAATACTGCAGCAATTAACAGGATTTTTATTCCCAAACACTACATTGTATAATTCACTATTTCAAGACGAGATAATTAATTATATAAAAGACGCAATCTAATCAAACAGAAGCTTTCAAGAAAGACCAAATAAAGTATAAATTGTACTAAATCACAACATCTACCGAATAACACCTACAGTATAATTAAAAATAACTTTGCAACAGAGACACTGACGCAACCAATTAACTGGCAACATCCTACAGTAGATTACAACATTGTAATAAATCGAGAAGCATCGCAAAAACCTTATAAATTACACAAACCCACGGGAAGAAATAATTATTATAGACAGAATTAAATCGACATAATTAAGAATAGAAAAGCTTTAACTGACGCAAAGCAAGCAAGTAAAATAAATTACCACGAAAATCATTCAGTCGCATTCAAACTTTAAAAATCAAACCTACAACAAAATTAACATCAGCAAATTAAAAATAAACGTGACCAAAACAATACCCAGCGTAAAACCCATAAAATAACTACAACACCGTGCAATTAAATACAAAATAAGCAACGCAATTCTTTAAATACTCTGAAACGACCTAAACTAAAAATAGCAAGTAACCCGACGCAATTTAAACGAAAAGTTAATAAATCCAAGCAAGGAATAACAATACAAACTACGAAATGAATCCAAAATTTTAAAAAATCGGAAAATAATCAAAGTTAAAATAAAAAATTAATTATCAGAACTTTCCCTCAGCCAAAATAAGTAGAGATTTGAAAATCTACTTAAAGATTATTCCAAATTTTAACGGAGACCAATGTCTTTTTAGTAACTTCATACCAGCTTGTGAAATATTTTTGAAAACATTTTATAAGCCCGGAGATAACGAAAGCAACGTTTTACTCCTTCGTCTTATAATCAATAAACTAACCGGAAGGGTACTAACGTTAATTGCCAGTCGAGATGACCTAGACCAATGGGATGACTTTAGACGAGTATTAATTGCATATTTCGGAGATCAGATAACCTAAAATGCCTAGTACGCGATTCAATAATCTTTAGAATAAAAAACAACCTATTCCCATACCAATTTGGAATGAAATGCCAAGATGTAAAAAGCTTAATCTTGAAAAAATTAGAATTCGAAGAATTAGACCCAAATGTCAGACTTCTAAAAACAAAAATGTATGAGGAATTGGCATTAGACACCTATTTAAATGCACTACCCGAACGACTATCAGACAAAATCAGATTTTAACATCCCCAAGACTCAGAAGAAGCTATGAACATGATAATCGAGGAAGAAAACGTGGTGTACTTCAGAAACAGACTATACAACCTCAACGCGAATAAAGGTTATACACCAATAAAAACCATACAACCCGCGAGAGAAACGAGTCCACAACAAAAATTCTCCCCCATTCAGTGCACAAACAAACCAAACGCGAACCAATAATTCACAGTTTAATAACTCAAACTTTAATAACCAATATAAACATTTCCGAAAACCAACATTCAACCCAAATTTTACGAAGCCCGCATTTCAACCAAGATTTTACCAAAATGTAAATCAGCAAAGACCAGCATTCAACGAGAATCCTATTAGAAACTCACCAGTGACAAATAATAATAATCTCAATAACTATTATAAACTCACACCAATGGATACCGCATCTGGTAACACCAGACCCAACACAAAAATAACACATATTCGACCGAACCCTAACCAGAAACGCACTTTCACATCAAAAGAACTATTTCATCAAGAGATAGAGGACTATGAAGATGACCAGAATAATTACACCCGACCAAGTACAAACAATGAACAAAACCAATCCAACAATTATAAACGCGAAGTATCATACGGAACTTACGACGAGGACGTCGAAGAAAACGCGTGCTCAAATTTTCAGATAGGCCAATTTATAAACGACCAAACGTAATAAACTTAAATAATATGAATCACCTTGTACTACGCTATATAGAAATACCCTATGCTGAATTCAAACTACTAATCGATATCGGATCTTCAAAAACATTAATTAGCCCGCGAGCCGTAAAAAAACATTGTTTAAACTATGTAGAAAGTAAACCCTTTAAAATTAAAACCGCCCATCAAACAACTCTACACCAATTTGTAGAAACAGAATCAGTGATAGGAAACCTAAACGAAACAGAAATTAGAGAAGATCCAGACGAAAAGGACACCATACATTCAACACAAAATGACGAACCGAAAACCGCGATTAAAATTTTAAATAAAGCCATCGATATGAAACCCAATCAGTTTATAATCACCGAAGTTTTACCCAACCCCAACCCTGTCAAATATACGAAAGTAGATAACAAAAGATATACCAAATTCAAATAACCAAAGACGACAACGAAGCACAAATAATTAAGTTTCTAAAAGAATACACCCCCGAGAAGAAACGATTTTACCTTTACTTTAACACGGAAAACTTGTATAAACGATTTTCAGAATTAAATGTTAAATTATTCAATAACTCTGGCCCTGAACTTATAAGATGCACCAGAAAATTAATAACATTAGACAACCCTGACGAAATAAATGATGTGATCAGAAACCAACACGAAAGAAAAACCAACCATCGTGAAATTAATGAAACCCTAAAACAAATCATGAGACGTTATTACTTTAAGGACATGAAGGAACTAACTACAGATTTTATCAACCTATGTGGCAAAGCAAAATATGACAGGAAACCCCAAAAGATACCCTTAATGTTGACTAAAACACCTGACAAACCCTTTCAGAAATTACATGCAGACACTCTAGTAGTAGAAGCACAAAGTTACTTAACAATCGTAGACGCATTTACAAAAGTAGGCAAAGCAATACCAATCACCTCTAAAAATAGTATAGATGTGACTCAAGAATTTCTACATTATTTTACATTTTATGGAACGCCCGAAACAATAACGTTAGATAACGGCAACAAGTTTAGAAACGAAACAATACAAAACACGGGAATTACACAAAATAAAAATTTATTTTATAACTGAAAACCACCCTGAATCCAACGGATTAATTGAGAGACTACATCCGACCCTACTAAAACACATCCGATTATTAAGAATAACCTACAAGAAGGAACACATAACTAATTTGATGTCATACGCATTAATCGCTTATAACAACACAATTCATTCATAAACCAATTTTACACCATTAGAATTAACCCTAGGACATTCAGATTCACGCAACCCCTATAACATAGATTATAACAAAGAAATTTATCAGCAATACGCCAAAGATCATAAAGAAAAACTAAAATAACTTATGACAAGGTAAAGGATAAATTAGATAACGACAAAGAACGCATTACCGAGACCCGTAATAAAAACCCCGACGTAAATAAATTTTCAATAGGACAAACCGTATACGAGAAAAGTTTCTAAAGCAAAAGACACAAAACGGCACCTACAAATTTAGGCCCCTTTAAAATTGAAAGAATATCCGACAAAAACGTAGCGGTAGTAGACAACGGCAAGATAACAAAATATATCCAGTTGAAAAATTTAAGACACCCTGTACTTTCAGATAAATAATCATCACCCTTACCGTCAACCTCCACCCAGGAAGAACGGACACCGAAAGCATAATTAAAGGCATAAAAAATGACCCCAGTATACTACCAATAAAATTAGGCAGTATGCTGAATACCATAGACTATTAGACCTTTGCACAAAAATTCGACTTAACGGAACTAAAGCGAAAATTTCAAATAATCAAAAATAATTATTACCGATTAAAACAATCGATGAACACAACAAGATTCGGAAAAAAATACGCAATAGAAACGATGAACTATGACATTATAATTTAATTAAGGGCCGCTATGCTTGCGGCCACGTTCCCAATTCTCTACCCGAAGGTACTACACTGGGTTCAAACGCGAAAATATAAACGTGTTCCTAATTATTCTAACTTCAAAATTAACACATCCTAAATAAAAATCTAACAATTGAAACAAAAACTTAAAATAGGGTTTGATTGATGGTATCCCTAGCGTTGATTTGGAGTGTGCCCGATCAACAAGATGAACTATGACAGCATAATAGAAAGTATTTTTAGAAACATAGAAGACAAATTTAAACGACTAATACCCACAGAACAGACGGCGAGACGAAAAAGAGGACTAATCAACGGATTAGGAAACATAATAAAAGCAATAACAGGCAACTTAGACAATCAAGACGCAGAACGTTATGACAACGCAATACAACAATTAATCGAAAACCAAAACGACATCAAAACCATAATTAGTAATTAAATATCAATGATGCAATCAAGCATTATAAAATTTAGCGAAACACTAAGAAAATTAGTTAAAAACCAAGATAGTATAGCAAATCGAATGCAAACCCTTGAAAATAATATGCAAACTACCATGTTAGGCATGCGAGATTTAATCAGATTTAACACGATATACACCCAGATAACATCAACCCTTACCTTAATTCAACAAATTCTAACCACGTTAGAAAACGCAGTAACATTTGCAAAACTAAATACCCTACATTCCAGTATCATAGAACCAATTGATTTATTAAGAGAACTAGTAAGAATTAGATCATTTATAACCAACAGTAAATTACCTTTTGATGTAGTAGAACCAAACATTTTAATATTTGAAAAAATAGCTATAGTTAAAGGCTATGTGAAAAATAACGATATAACATTTTTAATAGAAATTCCAATAGTAGAGATCAACAATTATAATTATTATCATTTATTTGCTTTGCCAATGAAAATGACTAGCACATACCAAGTTATTATATCCAAAACCAAAATCCTGTTGTTAAATGAATTAAGATATGGTTATACGAACGAAAAATGTGATATTTATGCCAATCATTGACAGCGACCACCATTCAAGAAGACAGTCCTTGCGAAGTACAACTACTAAAGTTTTCAAATCATTACGAAGTTTGTAAAGCCAAACCTGCACAAATCACCAATATGAAAATCCAGAAAGTACCCGAAAATAAATGGACAGCCATTCTTCCCACAGAAGTAATAGCATCAATCTATTGTAACTAAGACGAAAGCAACTTAGCATTAATTGGAAAATTGTTATTTAAAATTGAAAACGAAATAATTAGAGTCTACCAAGATCCCGTACAAACCAAGAAATTAGCAAACCTACCCGAATTACAAATCAAGATAATGCAAGACGAAGACGAAGAAATACTTCAAAAACCTATGCAACTCGAACACCTGGAATTAGACAACCTCAACCACGCCATGAAACTCATGGAAGATTACAAAGAACACCTAAACGAACTCAAAACGCCCAAAATGCACTACGATAACGTTTGGACAATTGTATTAATTATTTTGACTATTTTATTGATCATTTATGTAATTTACAAAATGTATATTAGGTATAAAAATCTAGATTATTATAAATATTAAGAAATGCGCTAAGTGAAGTGCAACATTGTAAATGAAGAACAATTCATACAGTTTATTAACGTTCATGGGAACGGAAGCGCTACTTTGTAGCACAGACGATAAGTGACACTGCAGATGTCAGGTCACAGGCGGTCGCAGACAGTCACGTACCAAGATTACTTAGAATTAAGATCGCAACAATGTATTAACGAATAGAGTTAAGTGTAAGCAGACATGAGATCTGCAAGTTCCCACAGCCATGTGAGGGGGTAGGGATATTATAAAAGGCCCGGGAGCTCCAGTCGACGACAGTCAATCCATCGTTCAGCTTTAACCTTGCAGTTCGTTAGATTACTCATTTTTGTACAATTAATTAGTGTATTTTGACTTAGAGTAAAATTTAAACTAATTTGTCAAAATTCCAAGTCAACTCGGTATAAATATAAATAAATTTGTTAAGAAGTTGGAAATGGTTTTTTAAAAAAGGACGGCTCCCAGCCACAAACCTTAACTTACGTTATAAAATAGGGCATGTTATTTAAATTGCCGCTTTGATGTTTAATTTTTTGTTGTTGAATGTTTAATTTACGATTGTGTGCATAAACTAGCTTAGAAATTTAATTTTCAAACTGTACGTATGTTGATTTAAGATAAATGTAACTGTGTTCGGTATCTTTTGGTGTTTGCATTTTTTTTTTTGTATTTTGTAGTGTAAGTTGGGGTCTTTTGCTTGTATTTTACTAGAATATATTTTTTGAGGTATAACCACGTTCTTGATTATTGATTGTCGTTACGGTACGTCACCTAGAGCTTCTGCGTGATCCCTAAGTTAGCTTTTTATGTTTATATATTTACACTGAAAAAAGTAGAATAGACTATTTTACTACAATTTTGTCATTGGAGTATTGTAGTAATTATAAATAAATTTTTTTCTTATAGAATAACATTAACTTGAATATTTGAGTCAGTGTGTGAAATTTTTCACACTAATTTGTACCTAAAACATTCTAGTAAAATTCACTACTAAGTATCTGTTTTTGGTGTATTAAGGTTAGTAACTCCGATATAAAAACATACTAAATGGGAATTGTAATATTCAACACATTTAGTGTTAATTCGCAGGGCAGAATTATTGTTTACTATACTGTATTGTGATAATCAACAAAACGACTTTTTGGTAGAGCGCCGCGCAATCGTAATTGCTGGTAAAAGCCAGCATACTGAATCACGAATTACTCCCATTCATACATAATCGTTATATTTAATTTGTACCACCTGCAAGCATCGAATAGTGTATTTTCGTTTACTGATAATTATAAAGGTATCAAAACAGTGAGTAATTCAAGTTAACGTAATTTAAGCATTTACCGTAGCTCTGGTAATATTAAGCTACTATTATGTTGGTAAAGCGTCATAACACAATACACTCACCGCACAACTTGAAGCAACATTGAATGAAATTTTACACGTTCGCGCCTGTAATCAAAACTACTGGAACTGTATTATTCTAACAGCAATAGAACCACTAATGCTTAAGGATGTTATCAAGATGATGTTGGTTTATACAATTTAAAAGCAAAGCGTAAATATGGACGACAACTTCGC
Organism: Platerodrilus igneus; assembly: GCA_036346225.1. NCBI lineage: Eukaryota > Metazoa > Arthropoda > Insecta > Coleoptera > Lycidae > Platerodrilus > Platerodrilus igneus. The sequence continues at coordinate 37,943 of JARFIW010000295.1, forward strand.
TTGCATTATCCTTAATTCATACAAGATAATTATTTTGAAGTTATTAAAGCAGGTATCAATAGTTAAAATAAATTATGTGTTAAAATGTTAACTAATTTTGAAATTTGTAAAGAAACTTCTGTAAGTCAAATGACTATTCTCTTTTGAAAAGCAAATCGTTTAATTTCACAAAAGTGTTTGGTTGTTTTAAGAGAGGATGGGCTTTCGTAAACAGAATGTCTTTTTAGAATAATATTTTTGTGGTTATGTGACGTTTATATTTGATTTAGTGAAATAAAATTTTGTTGAATTTAACATTACTTTTTGTGTGTGTGCTTCAATTTCTTACAGTTGAAATATAAAACGGTAAAGATGGTAATTCAGAATTTTAAAGGTTACAATTTAAGGTTGCAGGAATGACTATTTTAAGTAGTTGAAATTACAATATATAATGGTATAGACTGCAATATCAAATGCTAGTGACTACAATTTAAGATTCTAATGATTGCAATTAAAATATAAACTGTAATCACTGGCGTGGTACCTTTGAATATAAATTTGGGAATTATTACAAATTCTACTAAATTTTATTTGTAGTAATTGTAATAGTAACTAGAGAAATATTTAGATAATGCAATATTAATATGTAAAATATTACCACATACAGCATTGAAAATTATAATACACTTTAAACCGAAAAATTACTACAGTGTATGTGGATTAGTCATATGTTAATTTAGTACAAAACCTTGGTGAATATTACGATAATTTATTTGTCCCTAGTTCAAATAGAACCACAAATTGTATTAAAATTCACTACAGTTGTAGTAGATTTTACAATATTGATTTCTCAGTGTAGGTGCAGTGGCACTCAACTTTTCTCAACCTCTCAGTTTAACAATTCGCTTCCCCAACTTTCCTGTTCATCACTCAAACGCTAAAGCGAGTTCAGAGCTAGTTCGTTAAAATTTATTTTATCAGTCGTATATTGACTGAAGCTTTGTGTTTCACTGAAGCTTCTTAATTTCGACACAGGGAAAAAGTTTTTCCAATATATAGATAGATAGATACATAAATAGAAACTACGTCGCAGATGGAAATAATAAGCAGAAAATCATAAGACGTCAATGCTTTCAGCTGTAAGGACTGTATGAAACGCTTTCGTAATATAATAGCAATAAAACACAAAGTTCTTTAAAGCCTATCTATATTAATTATATTAATGTTATATTACCCTTCTTCTACAGTTAAGCGACTCTAATATAATAACTAATATAGTTAAAAATATAATCTTCCAAACTATAAATGGGTTATATGTGCAAGCCAGAGTACCGTCATCTTTTTTATATTTGAGAAAATCTAAAACCTAAGAGTATATAAAAGTCACAACACTAAAGTGCTACTACCTTGCTACGTACTGAAGCGTAAAAATGGAACACAGTTAGTGTGTATCCTGGAGCAGAGGTTATATTGTAAATTGGAAAGATTTTTTCAAACGCTGCGTAAACCCATTGACGCCGAACACTACGTGAAATCCTTCCACAAAGAACTTCCTTTTACAGAAATTTGAGTCATCCTTTTCCGATCTATCGACTAATATTGGGATATTTCAATAGTGACACATTCTGCTCAAATAAGTTTCATATACTATTCTGTATTCACACGATTTGCGTTACTATTCCCTTCCTGAACACTAGTATTTCTGCTAAACTCTCAAAGACTTTATGTCATTTGCAAAATAGCAATTTGTAGCTGATCATTTTTGATATGAACGTTAGTAGGAGGGTATTATTATTAACTTGCTTTTTCTACACATCGCTGACGTCGCAACTTGATGTTATCTTACACCTTAATTGTATACCGAACTTTGAACAGCGATAACACCCCAGCATTATTATATACAGTAATGAACGTTGAGTTGCATACCTTTTAACCTATGCAGATATCCTTACAGCATTATGTAATTCATCTTACAATCTTGGTAATATCATCTAAATAATTTGTACATCCAGCAAGAATTGACAAAGTTTATTTGTACACATAAAAGGAAATACATTCATAATACAACTTGTTCATACAATTAAAAATTCGTTGATCGGCTAAATTATGCATTGCAATAAAAGCTATATTTCTGCAGGATCATCCTTCCGTCTATTCTATTAAGTGGGGTTATGTACGTTCTAGAAATCTAAAAGTATAAAAAAAAGTTAGAAAAATGTTAAGCAAAGATATAGTAGGAGATGCATACACTTTTCACGTCACCCATGACGTAGTATACTAAATGTGTCTTATTTTAATATGACATCCACTTGAGGTATGTAAAAGGAGATATTGCAAAATGTGGATATAGTGACACCATTTATTTGCAAGATATATTGCATGTCTAGTATATACCCAGAGCGCTTAGTCCAATACAACATGAGTATATACCAGTGGCGTGCATGTAATATAGGCAAAAGGCAATGCCTACCCTAGAAGAAGTACGAATTTATATGTATATTTTATATTTTTTTAATTTAATTTAATTTAAATACATTTGCATTTTCAGTAACGAGTATTAATTTATACTAATTTTAATGCTTCTATTACCAAATTAATTTATTACAAATATTATTGTCAATATTCCGCCAAAATGAAAAGGCAAGCGCGCCCAGAATAACCGAATAACTACATGCACAAGATATTATGAATGATGCAGCGTGTAGGTATACATTACATGGACGCATGAAATCCGTGAAGGCACAAGCAGATGATCCTATACATTTTTACAGGCGTTCATAGGCAGTGCTTTACTGCTCTTAATAAGGAGCGGAATCGTCAAGCTTGGTCGCGCATTATCGTTTACGTTCGATCGCGATAGTTGCAGACAGGTAACAACTGGATCAGTCTTGGCGCGTACGCGTTTTATTTATTTCATCAATAATACAATATTACATACTAGCACCAAGCGTACAGACTTTTATAATTCGAGAACTATTAATATAATTTTTAGTGAACACAAAAATCTGACTGAACTCTTCACTGAAATTACCAAAAATCCGATCATTTAGGATTCAGAAACGCTTTCTGCAGCTAGAATGTATGAATTTATTTTAAGCGACTTTGAATTTAATTACTTTTTAGTAATATTTAATAGAATTTTTGTACAGACTGATGTGCTTTTTAACATAATACAGTCAAAAGTTGTAGATATTAGGTATTGTCTTAAAAAAATTGAAGAGTTTAAACTTTTTGTTGAAATGTTCTATAATGAAAGTGATGTAATATACGAAAAAACTTTAACTTTTTGTGGAGAACCAAGAAAAAGACGAAGCATAAGTGATATAAAACTTTACTACAGACGCATCTTTCGTGAAATAGTTGATAATATCAAAAGTAAAATTTCTGATCGCTAATCAGAAATTAGTAAACTATATTTTTTTCGTCTTTTGGATCACGATTCTTTTTCTAGTTATAACTCTGAATTCCCAGAAAAGCTCTTTTCAGAATTAAAAACAAGATACAATGAAAGATTTGAATTTGACCGCCTTAAAAACGAGTTGATTTGTTTGTACTCCTCATCGGAATTTGCAGGTCTTAATTCGTTTGAAATCATTCGATTCTGCGAAGAAAAAAAATATGTGTCATGTATTTCCCCAACTAATGGCATTGGCCAAATTGATTGTAACAATTCCGGCAAGTAGCGCATCTGTGAAACGATCGTTTTCTGACCAACACCGGATTCATACTTACTTGCGTAACACAGGGACAAGAGCGGTTAAATAACTTAGCCATTGTTTCTCTTGAAAAGGACCTAATACAAGAATTAAAACGAACTTCTAGTTTCTATGACAATGTATTGAGTGAATTTTTAAAGAAAGACCGCCGAATTGACTTAATTTACAAAAAATAGTTTGTTAGTGATACATATAATCTGTGGTACTGGACGTATATACAAGTCAAACTTACATTTAGTTACTTAAATTGCATAACTTATGTACACCTATGGTAAGTTTTGTTTTTAATTTTTTGCCTACCCTGCATTAACAATCACTGCACGCCACTGGTATATACATCCCTTTTTTTCACTTATTCAAATCATGTACAATCGGCATTTGTTCACTAAGTCTAAAGAAACGTAAAACATAATTATCGGTATACTATCAATTACTACTTATTCTACATACATAAACTTTATACAAATACTCAGTTAATTAATGAATACTATGTATGCACTTCAAAATAGTCCAAGGTGCTCTTCTAACAGTGTAAAATTCGATCTGTGATGCACTTGAAAGGTCTATACACTATTAATAAAACACACTACTTAACCTAATAACAAAAGTTCTTAGTTTTACAAATATATACTTAAAACTAGGTAAAATCGTACTTGTCAGTTTGTTCATTTCCCTATGCATACGTTCGGTTGCTGTTGGGGATTACAAAACGCTTGTCCTCTTCTCCAGACATGTTGAACTTGTTTATGTGTTGTGTGTAAAGTTGATGTTTTACACTTTCTATACACATCACCGTATGTATGAGGGGCTTACTATTATTAAACACTACGTTCTTAAAGTCATCCACACTCATATATTTACTAACTTCACTACGTGATATCTAATTATTCTCTTCAATCACATCTTAGTCAGAAATAAGACAATACGATTTTGCGAGAGTTTTCGCAAATTCGTCTACTGCATCACCGTTACGTAGGTCCTTAAATTTACTGATCACTTTTTTCTTGATCAATGGGACCCTGTACTTTTGTATGGAGAATAGTCGTTTGTATCAGAGTAGTCTATATGCTTGCGTATACCAATGTAGAGATCTGCCGTTTGCATATTGTACATAAAGCTGTCCGTGTATGTGTAAAAAAGAGACAACCTAGAACCATACAGTAACTTAATGTTGTAATGGAAGTCGAGCATATGCCGTTTCAACAAGTTCACCACGGCGAAACCCGCACATATTGGCTTGTCATACACCACATTGATGCGATTCATCTGTACGATTGCCAAATTCTTTCCTAACATGACATAGTTCTTGAAGTCTGATCTACTGATCAAGTACCATGCGCAAAACTTGTTACTGTCGCGTTTCCATCGGGTGACGATGTCTATGTCTACGCGCTTGACAACAATCACAATAGCTTTTTTTTGCAATTAACGACTTATTCATCAATTTGAAGAGGTACTTCTCGAACGCGTTTTGCGCCACCGCACGGAGACTTATTCAAATTGGTGTACGACTCTAACCATGAAGAATGATCAAACTCTACATGGTAAACCGTTCTCAGTTTGCGTCCATTGGTTAGACATTACTGGAGATTACGATAGCAGTTGGTATAGTTTTTCTTATTAAAAAGCGAGCAAATAACTTTGGCGTCTCCAAACTAATATACGGTATTTTACCAACTTTAGGGCAAAACGGCAGATCGTTGTGCTCGTCCTGTAGGTATTCTGGGTACTCCAAGTCTACGCTCAGTATATACTATTTGCCGCTTTTGACTGGGATGTGCATGATTGCGTGACGAAGAATGTTCATACCTCCGTCTTTCAACCATTTAAAGTCACCTTTGGGTAGATAATCAGGCATGGTCTACCCGTATAAATTATTCGCATTTAATTAAGCCAAGAATTTCGACAGATCAAGTGCATTAAAATCCTTCCTATATTTATTGTTTACACGGGCAAACCTTCCACTACATTGTACCAATCCACCTCGTATATCCTTTTTACAAAATAGAATGTGTCAGTATGTTAGCAGTTCTAGCTGCAACTCAGTGTATTTAAGCATTGCGTCAAAGCTTAAGCTGAAGCTGTCAGATATTGACATGGATCCAAGTCGTAGATCTTAAGGTATACATTCCTGAAATTTTTGAAAATGCGGCCAACAGAAAAACGTCTGTTTTTAATTAAAGGCCACTGTATTTGTCCAGGATTTGTAAGTTAAGTTGCACCCAAACTGTTCTGGCGTGATGGTAATCGATATGCTAATGCCAGACGATGTCAAATTATCTTGTAAGGCTCCCATTAAAGGCAAACAGTCTTTGACGAACACAGATATATATTTTACATACTTGTATGAAAGTGCACCCTTCTTAATCAACAACGAACTATTCTGTTCGTTTGGAAAATGCTGTAGGACTTCCATAAACTGATCTGCTTCTAAATTCTTGGCGAATTTGTCCAATGAAGAAGCCATGAACCGTGAGTAATCTACAAACCCAGATTATGCACTACGTTTCCCCTTGCTCCTTTATATTTGTTGCCTTTTTCTTCCTCATCATCGTCGAACAGTCTAAAGAATTTGAAAGAGAGATAGACCGTTCCGAGCTGTTGACAATGGCTTTGACACTTTTGTTATCGCATCCAAATTCGCGTAGTATGAAATATGAACCACAGTCACTAAGGTTATGTAGTATCACAGGTATAAAATTTGGAACCCTATGCTGAATACTATAATCAGGATGTGCCGCAATCTGGAATCGGCCGTCCATGTGTGGTGTTCGTAAACCTTGTCTCTACTTATTGGCTTTTCATGCCGCAAACTCTAGGTTCGAACTCTTACTGTTGATTCAAGAAAAGTCGGTTCGCAAATTGGTCTTAACTATCATGCTTAGTCTCCGTGCTTTAAGTTTGAGCCTTTGCACGACTACTTTTGCTGCATTCGGACCCCGATAAGTCTCGAACTTGTTCAGATTTCCGTTCAAGGAACATTTGACACCGTACGCAAAACTGAATGGTTCGCGCTGCTTGACATTGTTCGTATACGAGGTAGTCGAATCCAGCACGACAGAAGTCTCGAAATCGGCGTAAATGGCAAAAGGAGCTTGTAACTCTTTATGGATGGTTTGGAGTTGTAGAATGTTATTAGTCGAAGTCGTCAAACTCGTATCAATATGATCACAATCCTGTTCGGTAAGCTTATGTTGCTCCTCCACGGTATTAAAAAAAGTAAGCCACCAATCGAAAATCACGTGCAATTATGATCTGTTGAGGATTGTTTACTCACTAGTCTGCCAGGCTCTTTATCCAACAATAGTAAGACTCATCACCGTCGTGGATAAGCAGTGGGTTTACATGTCTCCATCTCTTTCATGCAGTAAAGTGCAGTAGACCTACGATAGATTTCCCTTCGACGTCAAATACATTCACGCTGATGCAGCTTGTAACAAATATCAATTCTGTGGTATCGAACTTTAAAGTCGTTTCTATTTGTTACTACTCTGTGGTATCTGATCCTTTTTTTTTAATAATAACCTCAAAATAAACAATTTTATAATAGAAATGAATGTTATTATAATCTAATTTGCTTTTGATTTACCGTAATAATTTTTAGTTATAACAAATATTTTAAAATTGTCCAAGATCAAGACGTCTTAAGATTATTTTATAAACCAGTCATTTGTGTTGCCTAATTTGTAGGCGTCTACATTCACTTTGTAGGATTGTTGAGTTAATATAATGCTTGCGCAGAGTGTCACGAAGTGACGCTGCTGACAGATCAGCTGTTCTATTAGATAGACAGTAACGATAGGGACTTGCCAATTTGTACGAGTACCGAGCTGTTGTTAAGAGCAGAAGAGTACGTTAGTATTTTTACGTGCCGTCTGGTGCCTACGCATAGCCATCTGAGTCGAAGGTGGGTTTATGATTGTCCTGGAGGGAGCCGAGATTGAAACTTTTCCTTAGATTCCGCCCAGGCAACCTGAACGCAGAATGAAGTAACAACGTGGTGATCGGCCATCGGAGTCCATTAAAGGTGAGGTGATAATTTTTAAGAAATACTAAAGCTAAATAAATCTTTAATTTCCCCATCACATCGAGGAATCACAAATAAATTTTAGTAATAAAAAGAATTGGAGGTCGCCGATCTGGTGTCTATTTAGTAGAAAAACATGACCATATCGAGGAATAACGAATAAATTTTAGTAATAATGTTATATATTTTTTATTTATCGAGAATTCTTATGTAACTGTATCAAGCCCAGGGTAAGGTTTAGATGGAAATTGGCTTATAATAAAAGAACACTCTTAAGACTTTTAGCTAACTGAGCTTTTGGCCCACGGTCGCATGAGGTTGGGTCAGTGAGTATATTTAGATTGAAAGAAACAAGATAATGGACGCCACTTAAATTTTTTATAAAGCAACTGACTAAATGAATTTGCTAAAAGGAAAGTTTGGAAACCTATGTTATCGCTAACTACTTTAAATACAAAGTTTGATTGTCACAAATATCATACTTACATCTGATCGTCTTCTTCAAGGATGTAACGATGAGTAGGGCGACTCTGAAACATAATTTCTACCAACATAGACACCCTATATATTTTACGGACCGGTATGAATATGTAATCTTAGAATTAAGTTCAATTTGTTTCCACTATATGGTGGTACACTTTCGGGTAAGTTTACCTTGTAAATACCTAACAAAATTTGAAAAATTTAATGATTACTAAGAAATGAACTAATGTCAAAAAAATAACTCTATATTCTCTTTTAAGACAAGTAAATAGCATTATAAATTATAAGTGTACTTAATAAAATTTAATTCTTATAAATGTAATTCTTAAATCAGATATTTAACTATAGACATTATTTTTCATATTAAATAGTCAAGGTAGCGCTACTACGACCTCACAATGTTTTAGAAAATTTACTTAACTTTTGGCAAATATAATAAGTTGATCAAATATTCTAAGTTCAAATTTCATCATACAGGACTTACGTTCTATAAATTAACATGTTGGTATTTCAATTTGTGATAAACAAGATAACTATGAGCATTGTACGTCTACATCTGTACAACCGGTAAGGTATAATTTCTTAGGTTGAACATACTATTAATTACAAAAAAATTGTCGTACTCATTGTACTTTATACTTTAACAAAATGTGCTTTTGGTAAATTAATTAACAAAATTATTCATACGAGTCATAATAAACTGCATACAGCAACCTGAAGTAGTTACAAGCTTCAAAAGGAAATCATTACATGCAAAATTTACGTAATTAACTTTGTTACGGCAGCAATATTTTAGAAACTAATGCATTTTTACCGATAGTAGCGACGACCTCTAACCTTTAAATGACATGTGCCTAAACTGAACACGCCAGGTGCAGCTGTGCATAGTGAAGTCGGCCATGTGTCGAACAAAATTGCTTACTCATTTAAATTCTAAACGAGTTTTATAAAATTTAATTGTTCCAAACTAAATAGAATATCTTTCGATGAACTAAGCCTGCATCGAAATTACGAGGAATTACATCAAAATCATTACAGAATTATCTACATTTTCAAAGTTTTCAAAGTTGCACTGTAATAAAATAATTAATTTTAATATGCTTACACTTTTAAACATACCGTCCGCCATATAGATTTGTACACTACACTTTTACTTCAGTTGTCACGGACAACTTTTAGAATACTGTGCCGTTTATTACGGCGCCTTTGCCAGGAAAACTTGATTTTCCTGAACATCTTGAGTGTTTTTCAACACCAAGCGACTTTCCAGTTCAACTAAGAAACGAAAAGTGACAATCAATCGCTAATCGTCGGAACAACTTGAAAATCTTAGATACTTCAAGATGTAGGAACACGCTAATGGTTTGTATAAATTTTATCACAAAGGGCGATGTAGTATGTGGTAGATTGTAATTGTAATTGTAATTCAAATTAAAGTGTGCTTTGAAGTTTATCGATTATTAAATATGCAATAACGAATGAATCAATTATACAAATGTTGTTAAATAAAGACTAAAATAATAGATGCACCGCAGTAAAGTCAATGAATAAATTTACAGGAAAATTTAGATGTTACAATAAAAAGAATTATTGGTCCCCCATATGGTGTTTATCTAGTAGAAACCATGACGTAGGTTTTTGGTTGGAAAATTTTTATGGAGTTGGAGTTTTTGTCATACGTACGAAATTCAGGTATTTACAGCCCTTATGAATGCAAGAATCTATTCCCGGTGTTTCAATTCTTTGTGTGGATATGATTGAATATTTAATACCAAGACAATAAACTTTTAGAAATACTCGTAAAATTGTTTGAGATATTACATTTAGCGAAAATATAAATTTTGCATTTAGGATCTAGTATAAAAGATCGTAAGAATTATCATGTTTCGATAGTTGCATATCAAATTTATTTCCTTGTTTGGTGTCCAAACTGAAGTTAGATAAAATGAAGAGAAACCTTATTCCGTAGATGTAAGTTGAAATATTTAAAGACACATGTGAAGCATGCATGTGGTCTTTATAAAAAGTTTATAAAGTTCAATTCTAGCAAACCTTTATCAAAGTATACTGTCTGATGATTAGTAGGGTTATTATGTTATTCCTGTACCATGTCAAATTAGACTGTTTAAATTTTTAAAATTTTTTAGATTCCGTACACTATTTCTGTAACAAATACTACGTACGAGATTTGTTTGAAGATTATTGTGAACCGATATAAGAGATCTGTCAATTGGGGATTAATATAAATTTTTTTGTTCTTAAAATAGTTCTAAATATCAAAATTTCATTATTTAGAAAGCAAACTTATGAATCTTTGTTACGTACTAAAAGAATGATTTTATTTTTGAATAAAATACTTTAGGTTTTTGTAAACATTTACTAGAAGGAAAGAAAAGAGTTACTTTAAATCATATTTTTGATTCAAAATACTAAGTCTTTTTATTTCTGAGTATTTAATATATAAAATTTAAGTAATGAAACTTGAGAGACGTCTTGTATATTTTTTGGGGGTAATTCCCAGACTAAGCCGTGAATGTTGCGACGCTCGTGAGTCTATTGGAAGCAACAACTTTAAGAATAAAGCTTTACTTCGAAAAATCATTTCACTGACCCCAACGTCAACATCATAGTATTGGTGTGTCCGACTCACACGACAGTTATAAGCTCAAGGCCTCAACCTGCAAAATGTTGTCCAACTCCATGGAAAGGTTGGTAACGTCAAAATGGAGTAAGGTGCTATAACAAAAATAAGAACCGTTCTATCAGGATTATTTACGACTTCCTGCGTTTTTATACGCATTGGTGTTTAAATTTGCAACAAATAACCGTTTAGGAACATCTCTGTTGCAAGCTCCACACCGCTGTACATCACGAATGGGGCGTTTTACAGGTGGTCGGTCATGTTGAAGACCACCAGGTTGCATAACACCCAGTGTCAAAAGTCCCACATGTTGCTACTTGCAGTGATGTTTTATACAACCTTTCCTGGTGAAGGTGACATTGTAAGAGTGGCATGCAAAAACGGAATTTCATTTTTCTGAAAAATTAACACAATGAATTCTCTATTGTAGGTTAGAACCAAAATATACTACAAGATGTTGTAGAAGCTAATGATTAAGATACTATAACAATTGATGTTGGTATCAAGGTGACTATACAGTCACGGTCACTGGATTATTGGGGGGTGATAAAGGTGATATAAATATGCTAATTATAGGGAAGGACCAATTGCTTTTTTGTAGCAATACCGATTGGCGGTGGAGCGGTTATGTAATAACTAAAAACAACTACACCAAACTACTTAATAAAGGGTATAAATACCTTAAAGCCTGTGCCGCTGTGGGCAATAAACGTTCACACACAAAAGCTTTTGACGGACAACCAATAACACGCACGATTGGGGTGATGGTGTCGCTTTCAAAGCTCTCATACAACCGTCTTCTGCAAAGGTTCGAATGCGACTGTTCTCACGCACTTTCACTGTCGGTATATAATGTTTCACTGAAAACTGTAGGATACCCGCACAAAGTATTTATTGTCACTAATTCCAATAAATGTTCGATGATGACGTAACAGTCACAAAGATAAAATGTTTTAGAACGCTTATTTTCCTGGCAAAACTTTTACGTGAATAATTAGCTATTCCTATTAAATTGAAGTTCAACTTTTTGTTCTAATTACCGAAAACAATTAGCCCGATGATTACATTGTTTTGTTGAAATAGAATGTCTTAAAACGTTCTTATCAAGATTTGAATTGATGATGAATTCTCAGACGTACGTAAAACTGGACAACGGAATTATTTAGAGTGGCGTAAATGCAACGGACAAAACCTGTCACTTACTTGCTTTAGGATTTAAACGATAAACGAATTTTAGGTGCCTTCTACAAGGGAGAGCTTAGGGTTGCGAATTCTTCAGGCACCTATTTGGTGGAATAGGTTTTAAAAAGAGAAGAAAAGGCCAAGAGTTGTTGATTAAACAGTATGGAATCAAGAATCCCACGTGGGGAAATAAGGAAAACATTGTTTAGAATATAAGGGTTTCTTCAACATTTTCTTTTGAACATTTCTAAAACAATTGTTGACGAGTGAAGATGATTATACTGTAGTCATTCTATGGTTTCAATTCAAAACAAAGTGTTTGTGAAAGAGATCGCTATTCTGAATGCTGAAACAGAAAAGTCATAGCATTAGATTTTAGACTTGTCTCTAACGAGTGAACAGTTAAACTATGAATTCCAGAAACACGACCATTTTTTCAAAAATATTCTACATTCTGGTTGGGATACGGCTTCCACTAATGGACTGATGACCCTATTTTGAGTTTATATATACAAGAGGTGATACCTGCGAACGTCGTAGTTTATATTAAGTGATTGCTCAGAAAACATATCTTTAAATATCTGCCAGTCAATGATGTGGTAAATATGGACAAATTTGAGGCACAAAATTTGAAGCAGTTATGAAAAAGGTGTGATCACTTATACCATTGTATGTTGCATACCAAAAATAATCCAATTTGTGCAAAAAGTAATGTTGTTTTAAGAAATGTATGGTTATTTTTTTAAATAATTTATTAAATATCATCGTTTATTGTAACTATTGTACTACTTAAGCCAAACTTTACAAAAGCAAACAGCTACAATGAAAAGTTGCCTAGCATAGTTCAAAACTATTTATTTTGTCATCGTGTATAAGTGTTAAAAGATTACACCTACTTGATATAACATTATTGAGGGAAAGTGCTAGTTGCAATTTATAAGCGAAATGCAGGTTAATAAAACCAGGCAGTTTATTGTATAAGAAGGTAATTACTCACCTGCGCAAACAATTCCGTTTCGTTCCTTTTCTGGATAATTTTAACACAATATGTGCATACCTCACAAACACAACAAGGTTACCTTACACACCTTACACACCTTACACACTGCATTGGTGAGGTTAAATAGCAAAAACACCATAACTACTAAGAAGTAGCAGATAATATTTCAACGCTTTTTTTATAAAGCACGTAACTATGATATAAATGATAAACAAATGTAAGTATTCCGCAATATGTCCCATACTAAAGCAACCTAATTAGTAGTCGGTTAGATAAACATTAAAAAAGTATTGGTGTTTAATTACTACATTATAATAATATTCCCAATATTATTGTAAACTAACCAAATTAGTAAGCAATTAGATGAAGATTTAAAAAATATTAGTTTTTACTTGCTACAGAAAGGCTAAAAGAAAGGGATAGGATCTAGGTAAGCGTAATGATAGTGAGGAAAAAGAGGAATATAAACAAGTATTAGATAATAAGATCTAAGAGATAGCTATAGGAGGGAACGTAGAAAATAGATGGGAAAAAATAAAAAGAGCTGTACATGATACAGCAACACAGACCATAGGTAAGAAAAAAGTAAAAGCGAGAAAACCTTGGGTAACAAAGGCGATATTAGATTTAATAGAGAATAGAAGAAAGCTTAAACTTTTTAGACAATTGGATAGTGAAAGTAAGCAAGAATATAATAGAGTTAGAAATTAGATAGTATTTGAGTGTAGGAAAGCTAGAAATAAATTGATGGTGAAGAATTGTAAGGGAATACAAGATGATTTAAGAGTAGGTAAGACAGATAGGGCTTACAGGGCAGTTAAAAAGTTTTTAGGGGAACATAAGAAAAAATATAACGGTATTAAAGATAAAAATAATGAGCTTCTAATAAATAAAGTTGAGGTAGCAGATAGATGAAAAAAATATTTAGAAGATTTATATAAGGGAGACGATATAGATGAGTTAGAGAACGACCAAGAAGAGGATGTAGAAATAGGGTTCTTAATATTAAGAGAGAAATTTGAGAGGGATGTTAGGGATCTTAAACTAAATAAAGCGCCGGGGATATACGATATACCCGCAGAATTAATAAAATATGCAAGTCAGAAAACTTTAGATAGAGTATATAAACTAATAAAAGTAATATACGATACAGGTGAGGTCCCAACAGATTTCGAAAAAATATTATTATCCCAATCCCGAAAAAGTCAGGAACTGATAGGTATGAGAATTTTAGAACGACTAGTTTAGCTTTCCACGCTTCTAAAATACAAACAATAATAATTAAAAATAGAGTAGAAGCTATGACTGAGAATTATTTAGGCAAACACCAATACGGTTTTCGTAAAGACAGAAGGACTGGAAAACCGATACTAATGATTAGGGTAATTATCGAAAAAAAGTAACAAAAAAATTAAGAGACATATCGCGTTTTTAGATTTAAAAAAAGCATTTGATAGGGTTAATTGGATTGTTATGTTCAGAGTTTTGCGAAAAATAGGAAATGCTCATAGGGATAAAAAAATTATTTACAGTTTGTATAAAAACCAAAGCGTAGTAATTAGATTTGATAAAATAGAAAAGGAAGCTAAGATTAAAAATGGTGTTAGGCAGGGCTGTATAACATCTCCCTTAATTTTTAATGTTTATATTGAGGAAGCTTTAAACTTAGCTAGAGAGAAAAGAGATAGGTATTAGTGTACAGGGATAGAAAATAGACATGTTACGGTTTGCAGATGATATAGCCATTATAGCAGAGTCTAGAAAAGAGTTAGGAAAGTTTTTAAATATTTTAGATGAGATACTACAGAGTAACTATAGTATGAGAATTAACTCAGGAAAGACAAAGATAATGAGAAGGGAGTTACAGCTTAGGTCTGAACCAAAATTAAAAATATGTAATACCGAGTTAGAGGACGTACATGAATTTTGCTATTTAGGTAGTATAATTAAAAAGGAGGGACGTAGCATATTCCGTAACCGTTCACTATTTATAATTCACCTTGTATATATCATAAAATACTCCTGCATACTTAATCCATTTTTATACATTATCCCTATCTACATTAAACTAACCAAAAACAAAGGAACAGATAACAGTGTAGAGTGCTCGAGCATCCTTCAAGCAATGAACACGCGTCCTTCGGTATGCCGTGCATCTGGTCGCGTTAAAAGGCATAAATCAGTTAATAAATGTTACATTGAAGTGCATGACAAAGTGAACATTGAAACAAGAGACAATTCATCATCAAGTGTAAGCCGTTTCGTCACTTCAAACAACAAGAATATAGTCGAAACTACAACACATGTTAAATCAAGGTTAGTTATCCAATTATTTATACTACCAAACAATCTGTTATAATTGTTATCTGATTATCCATTATTTTGCTAGTCGTTTAGACTGTTAACCTTTTATTCAATCAGCATACACAAGTCAACACTAAGCCTAGCTTGTTTTCAAATACGCACGCTACAACTTGGTACTTCGTTAACTATACTTTACACCCCCTAAACAACAACGCGTGTTTTTAAATGCGCACGCGTCATAGCAGAAGGGATATAGTAACTAGAATAGCTCAAGCTAGAAAAATGTTTTTAAAAAGGAAAGACTTACTAATAGCTAATAGTATTAGTTTAGATAATAGAAAAAGTTTTTTAAAGTCGTACGTATGGTGCGTTCTATTATACTGTAGTGAGACTTGGACAATTAAAGAGGTAGATAAGAAAAAGATAGAAGCTTTTAAAATTTGGTGTTATAGGAGAATGTTAAAGATTAGTTGGACAGATAGAGTAACAAATGAAGAAGTTTATAAAAGGATAGGTGGGGAACCCTGTATGTGGAAACAATTAAAGGTCAGAAGAGATAGAATGATAGGGTACCAGTTCAAACAGAAGGGACTATTTAGTAAGGTCTTAGATTATAGACTACCAAATAAAAATAGAGTAGGAAGACCTAGACAAAGCTATATTAGTCAAATTACACTGATCAACAAAGATTTTGTAACAAGGATAACATTTGCTGATTTTTATGTATTTTTGAGCGCTGATCCGAATATGAAGCCAGAAATTCCCTATCGGCCTCAGTTTTTTGTAATTGTTATTTTTTATTTAGCACGTAACATGGGCACTAACTATTCTTGTTTAATAATAATAAGTTGATTTTTTTCCAATATGTATCTTGCTATTCAAACTAAAAATTTTATTTTTGTTCTTAATGAACAGGATAAATAATAATATAATTTTATTATTTCAACACACTAATGAAATCATTTACAAATGACACACTACTATGATTTATTCAAATTACATAACTAGCAATTATGTCCTGCGTGATTAATCACACTGAAGTGCGCGTACTTTATGCGTGTTTAGTTTTGTCCAGGTTTACGACTTAGATGACTCAGTCTATTTTGAAATAAATCAAACAAATGCAACTAACAAATATCTCCAGTCTAATGTGAGCTCTCGAGAATTGCACCTCATTCGTTGGGTACTGATTCCTTTCCTATCAGTTTGTGATTTAATTTTGCGTGTTGTACTGTTTAAATGGTCTGTGTTAAGTGTTTGTAAGTGTATTACAGTAAAATTTTCAATAAAGGTGCCACGTAGTTGCATTAACCACCCAGACTATTTCTGCAATATTTGTGATGAGGTAACACTAAAGTTTCAGAGGAGAAATATAACTCCATTAATAAAAAAATCGTATGAATTATATTTTGGATGTAAATTGAGTGATCAAGATAAGTTCTGGGCCCCTCATAGTTGTTGTAATTCGTATGTAACGTTGTTAACTCGTTGGTTGAACGAATTCCGTTACATGACATTTGCAGTTCCGATGGTTTGGAGAGAACCTAAGGATCACTCCACAAATTGTTATTTTTGTTTAAAGAAAATATCGGGGATAACAGCTAAGACTAAACACACTGCTAAATATTTTAATATTCCTTCTACTTTAAGACCAGTGCCTCACAGTCCACATCTTCCAATTCCGGTAGCACCAAAAACATGGAAATTAGACGACGATGTTGTTGAAGGTTGTACAGATTTATCAGATGATGAAGAATGGACGGACCCAGACCTTTTAGAAAATACAAATACCAAACGCACTAAATAAATCAGCTTGAACTAAATGATCTCGTTCGTGATCTACATCTATCCAAGAATCAAGCTGAAATACTAGCATCACAACTGAAAGGATGCAATCTTTTACAACGTAACACAAAAATAAGTGGTTTCCGTGACAGGCAGTGTGATTTCGAATGTTTTTTCTTACAGTGCGCGGAAGCTTTTGGACATAGCCACAATCCTGATGAATGGCGTGTTTTTATAGACTCTTCAAAACGTAGTTTGAAAACGGTTCTTCTTCATGTTGGGAATAAATACCCGTCGATCCCTATGATTCATGCAGCTAACATGAAGGAGACATATGAAAGAATGATACTTGTGTTAGATATGATTCAGTACGAGAAGCATTCGTGGCATGTTTGTGGAGATGTTAAAGTTATAGCACTGTTAGCCTGTTTACAACTTGGTTATACAAAATTTTGTTGCTTTTTGTGCGAGTGGAACAGCAGAGATAGAAAAAATCATTATCTTAAGAAACAGTGGCCAAAAAGAGCAACATTGACTGTTGGAGAGAAGAATGTTGTGAGTACAGCACTAGTAAAACCTGAAAAAGTTTACCTTCTCCCCCCCATACACATTAAGCTAGGTCTTATGAAAAATTTGCTAAAGCAATGGATCGGGTGGGAAGTGGATTTCTGTTCCTAAAAAAGAAGTTCTCCAATTTAAATGATGCGAAAGTAAAGGAAAGTATATTTGTTTGTCCGGATATAAGAAAACTAATGAATGATATTGGATTCGAAGGCAGTTTGTATGACTGTGAACTTGCTGTTTGGAAATCTTTTAAAAATGTTGTTAATAACTTACATGGAAATTACAAAGCTAATAACTACAAAGAACTGATAAATGAGTTTCTGGAAAACTATAAAGCCTTTGGCTGTAATATGTCACTAAAGATCCACTTCTTAAATTCACATCTGGACTTTTTTCCAAATAATCTTGGAGTTGTGAGTGACGAACATGATGAACGCTTCAATCAGGAAATATTCACCATGGAAACACGTTACCAAGGAAAGTGGAGCCCCAGAAGGCTAGCTGACCTTTACTGGAAACTTAAGACCGATTTATCTGCAGCAGAGTACGCCAGAAAATCCAAGCGAAGC
This sequence comes from Platerodrilus igneus, assembly GCA_036346225.1. Lineage (NCBI taxonomy): Eukaryota > Metazoa > Arthropoda > Insecta > Coleoptera > Lycidae > Platerodrilus > Platerodrilus igneus. The sequence continues at coordinate 56,193 of JARFIW010000295.1, forward strand.
AGATTTTATGAATGTGTCAATATTACATGTGTGTATAACAATGGTTTTCTTTAAATTGAAATTGCAAAAAACTATGCCCGATAGATAACCCCTACTAACATATTTGAAATCAGCGCCAAAAATACTGTAAGATTCAACTGTTACAGTTTTTATAACAAAGAAAAACTAAAATTTTGTTGTCCAGTGTTATTAGAGATTTAGGTTGTGAAGGGTATGCAGAACTTTTTAGACTAGCTCAGAATAGAAAAGAATTTACAGATGCATCAAACCCATCTTAGGTAAGTTCGAAAACAAAACAAAACAAAAAAAAATTAGTTAACTAAATGTCAACATGACATAACTCACAATTAGTTAGCGGTCTGGCATGTTGGTAGCGATTCGTTGCTTAAGTCTTACCATAACATATAATTTAACACTTTTTCTTTTTTGGAGAGGATAACTAGGTAATATTTCATTTCCTTATAAATTGGAATAATGTAAACATGTTGGAGTTCTTTATCAACCATCAGGTTGATAATATCTATATAGAACCAGCTAGATAAGAAAAAATAGAAGAGTATAGAAAGACCTAGACCAAGCTACATTAGTTAAATTATTAGAAATTTAGGTTGTGAAGGGTATGTAGTATTTTTTAGATTAGCACAGAAAGGAAAAGAAATTAGAGCTGCGTCAAACCGACCTTAGGTAAGGTCGAAAACAAAATGATGATGACTTGCTACATAATTAATCACCAAAAGTTCTTACATTTTATAATTAATTCTACATTTATTTTTATTAAGCACATAGTTTCCACTATTTATTTTCAAACAGGTAAACGCTTCTGTATATGATACTACAACCTGTTATTATTTTATTGTTTACAGATTACATGTATTAATTGGTACCACTTGACTCAGAGATTACTTGCACACAGTACCTAATGATTTGTACAAATTTAATATTAGAAACGAAAGTAAACGTCAACACTAACATACAAATATAGGCAACACGTCGAACGTATGTGCTGTGTGCTGATAGTATGTATTTATAAGGAAATATACATTGAACAGAGACCATACGACGTAGCGTAAAAACAAGAGGCTTAAATATACTTAAAATTATTTGAAAGCTAAAATAGTATATGGATGTCTATGGTAGGCAACCCAATGCGTATTACTATATATAATAAGATTGGAAAGGTATCACTGTTCAAAGTTTGGTGTACAATTATGGTGTGAGTTAAAATTAACCTGCGACGTTAGCGATGTGTAGAAAGAGCAAGTTAATAAAAACGCCCCGAGGGTTGTGATACAGAGAGGCTGCTGTTATTAGATTAGTTTATGTCTACCTCTCTTCCACTCGCGTACACTACATATAGAGGCAATCCCCATGTATTTATTATTAGTGTAAACTCCTACGTTTTTACATTGGTTTGTATGAGTGTATATTTGATGCAAAGTTGGTTGTTTCCTCCTACTAACGTTACAAATACACTTTCACATGGGCCAGTTGCTATGTGTTACATTAACGACTGAAAAGGGATAAACCATTTACAAAATTTATATAAGGGAATTGATGTTAGAAAAGATTTCTAACACATAGCTTTTATGCTTTGTCATAAAGAGTATATTTTAATTCTCTTGTTTCGTTTTGTTCAAGCTTTTTTACATAGAAGGTTTCTGAATATATTCTAACCAAGATATAAGCTATAGCTCGCTTCTACGCTTTTTCAAATTTAGTATTATAAACTACAAAGCATAAAAATATTTCTATCGTTAAGATTCGAAATAAAATTAATATCACAGTAAAGTTTGCAAGACCTAAAAGTGTGAAATAATGAATACTCTTTTCAGTGACGTATCTTAGGCTCCTCCGTTCCGGGGCAATAGTGTATCTTTGAAAAAAGTCTATAACATAATTTCAAAGTTAAGATATATTTTATTCAAGTTCGGGACTGCAATTATAAATTAAATCAATTAAAACCATGTAAACCTCGTTCCTAACCCCTGCCTTTAAGAGGATGACTAATACGATGTAAAAACGCCATATAATTTCAGTTCTACTGCTTTGTTATAGTAATCATTTTACGAGTGGCGGTCCCTACAAACACTGCGTATTATTCACATTTCTTATTTTTTAGGTACCTACTATGTTCGTGAGAAATATTATCTTTTTATTTTCAACCTACTACAAAAAGTGTTTTGAAGAAAAATGTTTAGGTGGCGCGAAAGAGAGAAAGAAGGAAAAAGGAATTTCATGACAATCCCAACAGTTTATAGAATCTGTACCTGATTTATTAATTACATTCATGTTATCTGATTTTGCTTACGATGAAGATATGTTCAGCACTGAAGTTTTATACCCTAAATAACTATTTTTTTGTGTAGCCTATAGAAAATTTTCCTCTCAGATATTACCAGCATAAATTATTAATTGTTTTAGGAGTAGTTTATTGCGGTAAGAGTTTATTACGCTACGGTTATCATACAATTCTTCTACAGGCTTATTTCTAATTATCGATCAATATTAAAATGAACTGCGGATTTTAAACGTGCGAACATAAAACACTCGTCCTTGAAAGAATACGCATGAAGAAAAATCTATGTTTAATATTAATAGAGTTGAGACTGGAGATTATTTGTGTAAAGAATATATTTTGAGCTGGAAATAACATTTGAGATTAAAGTAACGTTTCTGTTAAGTACTTGTTTTACGACGGAAGTATCATGCGTACAAAAGTGCAAATCAATGGCACAATATATACATCCACTTAGCCATAGATAAATTTGAGTTTCATGTTCGTTTCTTGGCGGATAAAAGTAGTAAGAAACCCCACAATGAAGAAAATGTATCTAACCTGAAGGAATTATCTAGAATTGTTAACAGCGATATATATATATATATATATATTGCTGTAATACTCGCCACCCATTACAATTGGGTGCATAAATTGCTGTGTTAAGCCTTGTTATTCTCGCCCCACAAATTGGGCGTACATAATTTGCTGTGATAACCCCTGTTATTCTCTCACAGCCCCTTATACCACTCAAACACTTGTGAAATGTTAATTTATAATTTTCTTTTGCCTCGACTAGCTGATTCAATTAAATAAAGCACTTCTATAATACACAGTACAATGATTAAATATTTACAACTCCTTTAACTATTTTCTCCCTTTTTGTATTATATACATCTGTCAAATTATTACAAAATCAAGCCAGCAAAACGAGCTTTTTATTACCTTTAAAGACTTTTTGAAACGTTTCAAGCTGTCTGTAACTATTCATAGAATTTTTGCAAGAAATTCCTAATTTGTCGGTTTTTACACTTTAAGTTATGATTGAGATAAAACAGTTTAAATATAAATCATAACAATAATATTTGAGATCAAACAGTTTCAAAAATAAGTCATATCAAAATCTCTAACCTGAATTATTTTTATGGGTGCTCCTAAGATATCCAAATCGTTATTGGTACGTTTATTGCAATGAAAGGTTTTTCATTTTTTCTATAGAATAATTACCATCAATTTGCTTGAACAGGCAGCATTCTCCAAAATTGTATTTTGATCGTAATGTCTCGTATTTTATGGTTCTACAGGAATCGTAACAATATTTTACTTGTAGTTTATGATTGTATTTTATACAGTAATTGAGATGGCAAATTCAGATTGACATTCCAAGAGTAATTTAGATCGACCTTCAGATCGATATTCAGAGAGGAATTTAAATCGACATCCAGATCGACATTCAGAGCCCTGTTTTATTTATTATTAGAAATATTATAATTTCCTAAATCTTATTTACTTACGTCTCAGAAATACGGCATAATTTTCACAATTCTACACTTTATAATTTTACTCTTAACAAATATTTATTATTCACGTAAATATTTGCCACTTTCAATTATAGTTACTGCCCAGTTTGAAAGTATACTAACTTGATATTCAATTTTCCAGATATTTATAAAATCGTCCCACTCTTGTTTGTGATTCGCTGGCTTTACGTGCAGGGCGAGGCCAAGTATATTATCACTTGTTATGTTTGGGAAAATTTACCAATTGCATGTATTTTGATTGTATGACCCGGTGCTTGAAGTCACGTAATTCAAATGTTATACCTTATATTTACTTCAGGAATCCCAGGAACTTTGTACATATTGAGCACGTGGTCTTGTTTGTTAGCTTTATTCTAATCTAAATTGAATAAGTTTGGTATTTGTTTATTTCCCAATAAATGGGATTTTCGAACAACTGTGATTCTCTTAGATCACGTACTCTTTTAAATAAAGCATAATTTCTGCGTGCGTTTACGATAATATCTTTACACACTTTATGAATGTTTATCTAGCCACTTCATGCAGGTTTTACACTGATTTAATTTAAATGCGTTTTGTTACCTTTTTAAATTCTAATCTCTGCTAGTAGCTACACACATACAGTGTGCTCGCAACCAATAATTTTTATAATAACCTATTTACTGTCCTAATATCTATAATTTTGTGCTTCTGTTGCTTGGGAGTTTCCCTTGCATATTCTAAGACCACAATGACAACCTACCCCTAAATTAACCCTCTAATTACAGCATCATATAAATATATATATATATATATATATATATATATATATATATATACATATATTGCCGTGGAACTCGGGTAAAATCCTCACCAACAAAATTATTTTCGAAAATAATATAAAATTTTCAAATTCAAAAATAGAAATTTTTCAAAAATTTAAATAAGTCAAAAAAAATATTGCTTACCCGTTTTCCTCTCTTCCTCGGTTGAACGGCCTGTTTCAACTGCTTTCGGCTAGCTCATTAGGACCTCCTTTTGGATAGCTATATTCATTCATAAATCCTATCATTCACGCACACGCCCAATAAAACCACAAAATACAACAAACATACATTCTTTTATTTATTCCTATTTACAAATGCAATTCATTATTATTTTATTGTTCACGTTACACTTCAGTAAATTTTACTTTATAATGTCCAGTATTTAATTTTTAAATCATCAAACACATAAAATGTACTCGGAGTAAATGGACCTTGAATAATACCTTCTCTAAAATTCTTTCATTAAAATTTATTTATTTATTTTAATACTTTAAGTAAACTGTGGGGTATGGTGAGCTCATAATAACCCAATTAATGTATGCCCTTCAACTTTGAATACTCTAAAACAAAAAAAAAACAAAGCCATGTACTCTTCACAAAATTTCACGTTCTGATGGAACGTTTAAAAGCTTTCTAGACACCTACAATTTCTAGTTGAATACCGTAATAAAGTTATGTACACATATTCTGTTCAATACGTAAATAATTCACACTACCTTGAAAAACACTCTCATCCGCCACCCCAATATTTACAGTTATAGGAATCACAATTTTAAACCGTTACCTGGAATTTCTAGAAGATCTTCGCTCTTTAGATGATGCCATGTAAATTTTTATCTGGTCAGCAGGTCGTTTCTCTTAATTACTAGACGAACTCCATCGAAATAGATCCGCCAACTCCGCCTTCTCAGTGTAACCAAATTCCAAATTTCATTCCAATTATACTTCTTTCACAGTAATCTACGTTTTATTTAATGTCCCGACACGAGTTGATAATAAATTATAGGTGATACCTCAATTAAAATAAGTAATATCGGCACACTAACCGCGTTTTAATTAATTTAGAGGCTACCAGTAAGCAATACAATTTACATTATTTGTTAATACTCACAACTCGTGTTAACTTTCATACGTGCTTTTGGGACGATCGAAATAATAAGGCACGAAGTTAAAAGACAAGAGAGGGAGTCCTAGTTCTCTAGAGTATTTATGTCTTTCAACTGTAACCTCTCCAGGCCCCCAGTTATCCGAAATCCCGCTCACAACAACACATTCTCACAATTTTGCACTAAACCCCAATTTTCAAATCCGCGAATTTCCATACCTCGTTATAAATTTTTAAGAAACTTACGCTACACTATCCTCGTGTCTATGTCAAGTCAAACTAACCTATGGACTATCGACCAATCGTAGATCCAATGACGTTTCTTAAATCCCTCCTATATTATTGTGGTCTAATGCTTATACGTTTTCTACGTCTCAGTCTAACCTTGCTTGAGTGGTTGAAAAATCGATATCCTTGTTTGTTCACTGTTTACACACGTGGACGGTCTACGTGCGTTAAATAACTCCCTCATTAGCATTTCCCGTGAATATAAGCAACGATTTATCCGACATTCTATGTAACCATTTGTTATCTACACAATTTAAGCAGAACTTGACCTTTATAAAAATACGCAGATGTTCAATCGTAACATTTTAAATAACACTTCTAGGAGTTAGATATTCCACATATCTTTCCCTATGTTCCCGAGGTCGTCCACTACTTACGTTGTCGTACCTCTGCAGGTATTCCAAAAACATTTCTTTGTCCACCATGTTCTGTAGTTCCACGTGTTGTCTAACTTCAACCTCGAAGTGTCGCGATAAATATTTGCTAATTTGTCGGTCCGTCAGTGGTGGGTTTAGTTGCTTAGCTATGCTATACTTTCGTATAGCATATTGCTCACTACTTCCTGAAAATTCTCCCTTAAATTTCCGTGTGATTATGTTGTCCCGTACCTGGTCTGGTCCGTGGTCACTCCAATAGTGTTTTAAAAATCTGTCTTCAAAGTCCGTGTAGGTGTCAATTTCCTGTCGTATTAAATTATAGCAAGCTTCAGCATGGTCTTTTGGTAAAGCTTTTACAATATTTAATTTGGCATGTTCGTCGTATACGTTATTTATTAACCCTCTAACATTATTAATAAATATTTGCGGGTTTACTTTACTATCTCCATAAAATTTCATTTGTTGCTCCAAAGAAACATTACATGTTACAAACCTTGGACCATCCCCCATTAAAGTCGCTACATTATGCTTAATTCCGGTCACCTCTCTCTCTACCCGACCTAACTGATCCTTACACGAGTCCGTTACCTCAGTCATTTTCGCATTAATCTCTTCCTCACACAAAATCCTTACATCAGTCCTTAATTGTCCAATTTCCAAATTTAAACCTCTAATATCACGCTCATTTTTATCTACCCTATTTTCAACTTCCCCCATTTTTACCGTCAAACTATTTTTGAACTCTGAAAATTCTTTCGTCGAATTATCAATTTTCATACTAATTTGCTCAAACTTTTTGTTCGATTTGTCATTCCATCTTCTCTAGCATTCTCAAAATTAATTTATTCCCAGCTTCTCTTGATTCCGTACTCGACTGGTCCCTACTACCTCCAGCTTCCTCCATTTTCAAATTTTTATCACACATGGCACTATCGTCACTTCCAATTTCCACTTCTTGACTCCTTTACAACACCTTTCTCTGCATACGTTCCAATCACTCTCACACACACTAAAATACTCTTAAATTTATACAAAAAAAAAACTCTCTCTCTCAGATCGCCAGTTTCCTGGATTAAAATCACTAAAATTTTACTTGAAACTCGAGCCTCACTTTTGGGTCGCCATAAGATTGCCGTGAAACTCGGGTAAAATCCTCACCAACAAAATTATTTTCGAAAATAATATAAAATTTTCAAATTCGAAAATAGAAAATTTTCCAAAAATTTAAATAAGTCAAAAAATATATTGCTTACCCGTTTTCCTCTCTTCCTCGGTTGAACGGCCTTCTTCAACTGCTTCCGGCTAGCTCATTTGGACCTACTTTTGGATAGCTATATTTATTCATAAATCCTATCATTCACGCACGCGCCCAATAAAACCACAAAATACAACAAACATGCAATCTTTTATTTATTCCTATTGACAAATGCAATTCATTATTATTTTATTGTTCACGTTACACTTCAGTAAATTTTAATTTGTAATGTCCAGTATTTAATTTTTAAATCATCAAACACATAAAATGTACTCGAAGTAAATGGTCCTTGAATAATACCTTCTCTAAAATTCCTTCATTAAAATTTATTTATTTATTTTATTACTCTAAGTAAACTGTGGGGTATGGTGAGTTCATGATAACCCAATTAATATATGCTCTTCGACTTTGCATACTCTAAAACAAAAAAAAAACAAAGCCATGTACTCTTCACAAAATTTCACGTTCTGATGGAACGTTTAAAAGCTTTCTAGACACCTTCAATTTCTAGTTGAATACCGTAATAAAGTTATGTACACATATTCTGTTCAATACGTAAATAATTCACACTACCTTGAAAAACACTCTCATACGCCACCCCAATATTTACAGTTATAGGAATCACAATTTTAAATTGTTACCTGGAATTTCTAGAGGATCTTCGCTCTGTAGATGATGCCATGTAAATTTCTATCTGGTCAGCAGGTCGTTTCTCTTAATTACTAGACGAACTCCATCGAAATAAATCCGCCAACTCCGCCTTCTCAGTGTAACCAAATTCCAAATTTCATTCCAATTATACTTTTTTTACAGTAACCTACGTTTTATTTAATGTCCCGACACGAGTTGAATAAAAATTATAGGTGGTACCTCAATTAAATAATCTCGGCGCACTAACCGCGTTTTCATTTATTTAAAGGCTATCACTAAGCAATACCATTAAAATTTATTTGTCAATACTTACAACTCATGTTAACTTTTATGCGTGCTTTTGGGACGATCGAAATAATAAGGCACGAAGTTAAAAGACAAGAGAGCGAGTCCTAGTTCTCTAGAGTATTTATGTCTTTCGACTGTAACCTCTCCAGGCCCCCAGTTATCCGAAATCCCGCTCACAACAACACATTCTCACAATTTTGCACTCAACTCCAATTTTCAAATCCGCGAATTTCCGTACCTCGTTATAAATTTTTAAGAAACTTACGCTACACTATCCTCGTGTCTATGTCAAGTCAAACTAACTTATCGACTATCGACCAATCGTAGATCCAATGACGTTTCTTAAATCCCTCCTATATTATTGTGGTCTCATGCTTATACGTTTTCTACGATTCAGTCTAACCTTGCTTGAGTGGTTGAAAAATCGATATTCTTGTTTGTTAACTGTTTACACACGTGGACTGTCTACGTGCGTTAAATAACCCCCTCATTAGCATTTCCCGTGAATATAAGCAACGGTTTATCCGACATTCTCTGTAACCATTTGTTATCTACACAATTTAAGCAGAACTTGACCTTTATAAAAATACGCAGGTGTTCAATTGTAACATTTTAAATAACACTTCTACGAGTTGGATATTCCACGTATTTCAACCCTCTTGATATATTTGTACGTTAGCAACGCGTCTTATCTTGGTAGTACCGGGTTTTTAAATGCTTTTGTGCATATTATACATCAATAATCGCTCAAATGAATTCAAATTAATTAATAAATTAATGGCATTGGCTTCTACCATTTAATTTCTTTGCAAACCTATTTAAATTTTATTAATTATTTATAAAATTTCGTTAATACTTGACACTTAAAAATGAATTAACTAATATAATTTCCGCACGTAATTTCTGGTTGTTCCTTTATACAGGGTGTTTTGAAATTGCTTTGTTTATATTTATTTTTGATCTTTTTATAACCACTGTAATATATATATATATATATATATATATATATATATATATATATATTTCTATGGATATTTAGGTTAGAACAACGGTAGATAGGTCCGATGAATATTTATGAAAGGGTCCACCATGTATATAAAAGACATGTAATAATTTAAAACATTTCTAAGCTATAGCATAAGGATTCATAATTTAAATTGAGCTTTAAGATTAATTTTGCTTCATTTTAGGGTTAGGATAAAATTAATTCTAGTTATTAAATATAATAGGTGTAAATCCGTAAGGTAAACACATGCATTTACATATAAGTATCATGTAATGGTAGTGATAGAAAAGCTTTTCATTTGTTGCATAAAAATCAATAATTTGAAGAGGGTGAATTTGACAGTAACGAATATTCAAAGCGTAATTATTTTATTTGTGTATATCACTTAGTGTAAGGTAATATGAAGCTAGAACATTTACAATTTTTCAAAGCTTTAACATAAAATATGGAAGGAGCTGTCAACTACAATTTAACTATTAGGAGCTTCTAAGAACAAAACATTTCCAGTAACGTTTTGCGTTGTAAATACGTTCTCTGTATGGATTTAAAAGCCTATCAACAAATATCAAGGTTTCTTAAGAAAGATCGTTAAAAATGAACAACAGGTTTCTGTTAGATAAGAGATCAAACGTGACATACAAAAATGGATTGATAATATAAAGAGAAAAACTGTGTTTTATATGAGATAGCAAAGAATGAAAGATATATGGCTAGTTGTCATTGACTTTGAAACGTCTGTAGGACAAAGAAATTTTTAAAGGTAAAATAAGCAAGACGGAGATGCAGCGTGTTTTCATAAGACATCGGTTTGGAAATGGTAATGAATAGTACGGTAGAAGGCAACACACAAAGTAAGGACTATTAGACTGTGCATATAAAAAAGAGAAAGACGATAATGTAGATTGGTAGGGTAGATTAGAGCTTATTAGCAATGGGGATAAAGGTAAAGAAACATAACATATGGGTTAAACAAGCATACAAGAAATCGGTAACGAACGTAGAAAATTAAGGAAGGGTACAAAACAAAGAACAGGACATTTTGAATCCAAGTGAGATGATAGGATATGCGCGTGTGAAAGAGGTGTGTTTTGGATGCTTGGATGGGAGTTAGTTGCCAGGAGATTTCGACGAAGTCGACAGCCGTTAGAAATTTTTAATAAGGTTTTCGAAATAAAATGCTTGTTTGCTAGTGAAATTCCAAGATTTTTGAGACGGATGGAAGACGGTTGCCAAGTTTACCGGGAATAACTCAAGGATAATGGCTGGTTTTTGAGAATTGGATGACGGTTGTGGTGTGCTTGAATTTGTGAAATCGGTAGACGGTTGAAGAAACGTAACCAAGAAAGCGTGTTTGTGGAATGGTGTGAAACGATTCTGGGGGCAATTTTGAGTCTATATAAACCAAGAGGAGGCGGTTAACTTTCTCTTTCTTCTTCAATCGTCAGCCAAACTTTGAACTACGATAATAAATGTGAATAAGTGAGTTGAGATTTTTAATTACAATTAATTGATTGTGCACAAGTTGGTGAAGTTTAATGTAGCAGTTGTGAGACAGAAAGTACAATTTGAAAAGCAAAGCTTGCTGAACGTAAGTAGATTTCTTGTTATTTATGGTTGGAGACACTTGGTGTGCATTGGGTTGGAGTAGTGGATGTTGATGGAGCAGTAGCGGATGTATGAGAGTTTGGAAGTACCGTACATTAGATGCTGAGAGATCTGGGTGGAGGAGTGCTGTTCCTGATGGTGGAGTGAACAGGTGCTGACTCATGCACGTGCAGTCATGAAGGAGAACTACATCAAAGATGGTTTCAAAGCAGTGAACTGGTTGTGCTACAGTCCAGGTAAATGAATATTATAAAACTTTTGACTGTTGTGGTTTTTTTTGGTGATTATAACATTTTATGTTTTTTTTTTGGTAGATTTTGTTGTATTTTATAGACATTCTAATTGCCTATTTACCTTTGAGAAGGAATTATATGAAAATATATTTATGTACAATTTTGTATTGTAAAATGATTATGTAATATTGCCTTGTTGTAAAGTAAACGGGTTTTTGGTAAATTTTTAGTGCAATAATTAGCACTTAGGTACAGAAACGTTTATACTCTAAGCTCGTATTAGACTTGGGGTTTTAAAATAACGTTTAGGGTTAAGGCCAGTTACTTTTTAATAATTATACAAATGGATGGATACATTTTGAAATTATAATGACCTATGTTAAAATTGATAATGGTTGTTAATTTCCAAAGCGTGAACTAAGGGTGTAAATACAATGATTTTTTAGTATTAATTTTGATGTTACAATAAAGGGTGATGAAATTTTGGTAATCAAATTTTTTTTCTTGAATAGTGGGGTAGTATTTTCAGAGAGCAAGTGAGCAGTCGTGATGAATATTCCTGAGGAAGCTGAGCGGAAAGCTGGAGGTTTGGCGTCCTACATGAAAAGCATCTTCAGATGGTAGTGCAATAAGTGATATGAAATGCAAGTCTAGGTAGTAGGGCTTTCTTTACAGGTAGATGTAGAGCATTTATGACTTCCCTAAAGTGGGGCTTCAAATAGGAAGATCCAAGGAATATATGACAGCCCATTCGTAAAGCTTTGCCGCAGCATTTATGACACTCAAATTGTGGGGCTAGAGTTATCGACCCGGACAAGCCGGATAGTCCAAAGCATTTATGACGCCCGATTGTGGGGGCTTGAATTTATTTTGGATATTTTTTGTAAGGCTAACCCAAGAGAGCTCGCCGCATTTATGGCACTCAAATTGTGGTGCTAGAGTTATTGATTCAGACAAGCAGGATAGTTCAGAGCAATATATATATATATATATATATATATATATATATATATATTATATATATACACATATTGCTATGATAAGAGAGTAGTTTAAGGGTAGATTAAGTAATAAGGGTTCTAGGATAGATATAAATAACTTCATCTTTAAGAAAATCAAATAATTCCATCAATTATAGGAGTAAATCGACTATTCTACAAAAAGTCAATTGCGAGGACACTGTATATAAAGGATATTTGATTAAATGCATGAGAAATAAGCTCATTTAGTAATAATCCGATACCATTTAATTAAAATAGTAATGTGTGCGTCGTATAATATGTTTAAGTATAATTTGCGAGTAAAAATAAGGTTTTATAAGCAACTAATTGCAGCAAATAAAATTATCGGGAAACATAGATAAATTGACATTCCAAATTTTTAATAATTACGTTGAAAATATCAACGCATCTATATACAAACGCATCTTAATACGTCACTAAATACGTGACTAGAAGGAATACATTTATTCAGAAAACCAACATTCTGTAACAAACAAATAAATACCAGGCGGGTCAATTATATGATGTCTTGGACTTTTAAACATTAAATACGTGACTGGATAAAAGCAATCATCGGAAATCCTAACAAAATACTGTAATATAGCAGAATGCTTACGTGATGGAAGGAGCATTTCATCGCAGAATTAAACCAGGGAATTTGAGAAAATACCGAGTTCTGCCAGAGATAAGGCAAAGTACAAGCCTTAATTGATAAACACGCCAATGGAAATGATTGGTGGGAAGAGCTTATAAATACAATAGGAAATAGATAAACATTCAGTTCATATTCAACCAGGCAAAAACTATGCTTAAATGCAGTTAGAAAGTTACGTAATTAACTAGTGAAACAATATTCAAAATAAGTAAAATTTGAGAGTGAGAAATTGTGCGACAAAAATAAGCCGATCCACAAATAGACGTAAGTTAAACAATTAATTAAATTTATTTTTAATATTTAATAAAACAAGGCTTCTTTTATTGGGACGGTTTTTGTTGAAGCTGCTTTTATTGGGACGGCTTTTGCTGATGCCATTTTATTGGGACCGCTTTTGTTGATGCCATTTTAGTTGTAACGGCTTTTGTTGAGTCGATGTTCATGTCCAGGTCTAAGCCTTAAAGCAAATCTAAAAATACGTCTAAAAGTGAGATCAAAAGGGTACTCAAAGTTAATTCAAGGACAAATACCATAGATCAAAAGTGGATAGCTCTGGCCAATAAGTAAAGCGGGTACAACAAGGAATGCAGACCACAAACACTCTGAGGGAACTCCAGTGACCATTCCAGGTTAGTAATTTTTAAGCATTTTATTATTTAAAGACTGTTTCAAATTCAATATTTGCTATATATTATGTATTTGTAAGAGTCATCAAAAAGGTCATTTGAAAATATGAAACAAAGAAAAGCATTTTAGAACGTTCAAGGATATTTGAGAGTAATTAAAAGATATTTTTACTGGCTTTTAGGAAAGCATAAATTTGGTAAATGTAAATATTCTATACAAGGAAAAATTTTGAGGTTACATAACATTGTACATATTATCAATTATTATATTGTGTGATTTTGAACAGCTTTATTTGAATCCATTTAAAAGGTAAAATAAGTTTTATTAGGAAGTCGAACATTCAGTGAGTTAGTCGTTGAAACAAACAAATAAAATATAACGTACAACATTGGGGCTTAAAGGAAATAAAGTAAATATCATATCAAATAAAAATTCATATCAAATAAAAATATCACAGCAATAAAGATGACACCCCCAATCGTAGGGCATTTCATAGAAATAAAAATCGTGCACAAACGTGGGGCATAATAAGGAATTTCATAGCAATAAAAATGGCGCCCTACGTAGGGGTTTAAAAAGGCTGTATCATAAAAAAAGTAACGTCCAATCGTGGGTATTTCATATCAATTAAAAATGGTACGCCCAATCATAGAACATTTCATAGCAATATATATATATATATATATATATATATATTGCTGGGATTTTAGTCCCTGAACAATCAAACCCCTATGATGTGGAATGTTAAATTAGGGTTTTTGCCCCGACTAGCCCATTTAGTTAAATAAAGCAATTCTATAGTACACAATATAATGATTAAATATTCACAATTCTCAAAATTTTCCCCTTTTTACAGAACATCTACATACACCAGATTTATGGTCGTTGAAAGCCAGAAAAACTATCTCTTTGCTTATTCAGAGACCTTTGAACGTTCCAAGATACCTATTCCCTTTGTCATAAATTGTTAAATGACCCTTTTATATTTTGTTGACTCTTACAAATACAAAAATGTATGCCAATTCATATGGGTTTCTCGGTGATATAATTTTGATGCAGTTTGTTGCGTTTTCAAATCTTATCTTTTACTTGTAAACTATTCTTAGTTATTTCTATGTTCTTATGTATTTAATCCCGCGTATTCTATATACAGTGTGCTCTCAATTAACGATATGTAGAGTGACCGATATATTCTTATAGTTTCTGGAATTATGTGCATTTCTTGAACTGGAAGTTGTTTTTACTTATTCTACGACCCCTATGACTTAACCTATCCCTAAACTACCCTATTATTATAGTGTAATTAAAATAAAATTTTTGTAAATTTATCCTGGTGACTATCAGCTATATACTAAAGCTCTCTATTTTAATCTGATATCACTAGGTCGAGTATTTCTTCTTTAAACTCCAAGCCCAGGGTAATGTCGGATGGAAAACGGCTATAGACAAAGAAAACTCTTAAGGGTTAAACGGCTAGTAGAGTGTTAGCTCTGGGTAGATCATGAGCATGGGTCATGGGTGGATAACTGACCAAAAATAGTTTTAATAGGCGCCACCGTATTTTTTAATACAAGTGCCAACAAAATTTAACTGTGTTTGTATAAGGGAAATGCGGAAACCTTATGTTAACACCACTATCTTAGCCATAAAACTTGAATTTCACTCTTTATCACACACTTACCAAAACATCAACCACCAGTTGTTAAACAGTTGTCTCAGCTGTACCTGTGAACAAACAAAAACACCACATGGACACCATTTGTGTCCTTAAAAGCATATGCCCAAAAATATAATAAGAGAATTTAAACATCTATGAAATACTAAAGGCATTTATTTTCTTCTCTCTATCTGTTTTTCTTAAGGAGGATTTGCTCTAGTTTACTTTTCCATATTTTAAATATTGAATAATAAAACGACTTTATGAAAAACAAAAGGAATTCTATTCATATGGAAATCTGACTATATACATGCGACTGCAATACATATGTTTACTATTTTGTCATTAATTTTTATAAAAAAGAATTTTGTATAATTTAACCTTCAGAATAAATACGTATAAATTAATCGTTTCTATAAAATTTAGTTTAAGCAAATATGTCATAATTTATTAGTTCCTAACACAGGATTTTATTTTTACTATAATCATAGAAGCGCTTCCTTGACCATTCACAAAAAAATTCGATCGTCAGGACAATAACGACCTTAAAATGTAACTACTCAATTTTAACGGTAATCTACTAAAAGAATATACGTGAATTTCAGTATCAATAAAAGACTTTTACATGACGTGCATGTTTTCAATTAAACAAAATATAAAATTAAATCAAGACTGCGTCTGGCGTTTAGATTCTGAATATCTCAACACATTGTGTGCTTGTACAAGTGACTGACAACCTAGATATTTATACGTTGTTTTACAAACTTTAAGAAAGTACTTTATATTTTCTGTTACTCTAATAATTAACGTAGAAAATTTCATAATAATTTACTATAGCTTCAAACACTCACGTGTAGACAAAAGAACTGCAGGTGGAAAATCACGACCTCAGCTGTTGTATTTATTTCATCGTATTAGTCATCAGTTAGATTGAAGTGTCAAGGTTCTTTGTAACATCAACCATTTCCATACTGCGTAGTTAGATAAAAAGGACGAAACCATAGCTGTTTACCATTAATTACTGTGACGGAAAATTATTATAATTTACATTGAAAACCGTTGCTGTAAACCTGTCCATATGATATTGCATGTATTAAAATGATGTATATTATCAATCCATTTTCTCAGCTCAAGTTTTCTTCTTCACTCGATTAGATGCCTCCTGTTTCTGACGGGTCATCATCTTGACTTTATCTCTCGTCTACAAAAGCGGCTTCACTCTAGGACGTTGGAGACCAAAGTGCCGGTTATCAACTTGACAGCGCTTGGTAACAAGCTTTAGAATATATATCTTCTAGAATCCATGTGTTATTATGAACATTATACTTTAATTTTATTGGCTGAATATTTACGAATTAAATACTTTAAAATTTATTTGTTTTATTATTAATTTATTAGGCTAGGTGTAACTAGAAAAAAATACGTTACACAGCCTCTTCCCAAGAGAAAAAATTCGAGGTATGGGAGAATTTTTCTAAAAAATTTTGCAACTGAAACTTCAAACTTATTCTTCTTAACTGTACCAACCTCTTACACCTCACAACAAGACGACACAAATTTTAACTATACCTAATGATGAGTTTAACAAAAAAATATCAGGATCATTTGCTAATTGATACGGGAGGTATTAATGCATGGGATTGAGTGATTAGTAACTGCGCGTACTACACGCCTATAAAGGGACAAATCCGGGAAGTCATAGCCAGTATATACGTCAATCGGTTAAGTATATTTAGGGTATCTAACACTCAGTGGATGCATGTCATCTATAGTTACAAACGCAACAACCATATCAAAAAAATTTTTTTTAAAATGAAAAATATTTTACTACAAATCAGAACTGTAATAAACAAAATGGATTGGACATTATAATCACTACTAAACAAAAATCTGTACAACGAATATTTTCTCTAATTTAATATATCTATCTTAAAGATTTATGTGCATAAAATTGATGAATTTAGTAAGTACCAAAAGCTGTTAGATACAAAGTCTATTCACGAAACGAATCTCTAACACTCGAGAAACAGACAAAGTATTAACAATACATATTCATCAACAAGACACTTTTAGTCTTTGAGTGAGCATCTCACAATATTTTCTGTAAGATCTCTATTCTACATACTCAACTATCTCTCTCAAAATTATATAACCTCAATGACTCATCACTAAAGAACTCTAAAACCACTAACGAATCATATATTGAGCCTATTGGGTGACCACCACCAACTACTCACAAAAACTCTTCATGAACTATCCTAGCTCATGTACGCTCTCAATAAGAATAAGCACATTAGGCCTAGTCTCAAACTATTAAACCAAAACTCAAGCATTCCTTTAATGCTTAACATTCTATCACACTCTAACTATATGACTACATACTCAATACTCTACTAAACACCCTCTATACTCTCTATCATATATTCCATTACTGAATACGTATTACTTCACTGAATACATATCCATCTCTATATACCTGCAACATCTCTATGCATATGCTGCATTCTCAAACACCTCAAAAAATATCATCATTCAAAATCCATAAACATATCCTTGTCGTCATCAAAATTATCATTTAACACTTCTTTATCGTCATCAGAAATTTTCATTTAACACTCCTTTATCGTCATCAAAATTTTCATTTAACACTCCTTTATCGTCATCAAAATTTTCATTTAACACATGCAATATCTAAATCAACAAACATATTAAGCTCTATTACTACTAAAATATAAATTACTTTATAAAAATTTTCCCAACTTTAAACTTGTCTAACTTAAGGATTCAAAACACGGACTAAAGAGAATTACAACTGACATCAACTATACTCGGAAGTACTTAAGGATCAGAAACATTGTTAATAACTTCAACTTCATCTTCATCAATCGCAGAATATGGCTTTAAGTCTTTGATATGCCATCGACCCGCCTTAGAACCATCCATGTTACTCAACTCATAAACTAAATTAGTAATCTTTCTCCTAACCACACATAAAACAAACTTTGGTGCGAGTTTAGCAGTGAATTTATCGCCTGCACTTGATAAAACCTTGTTCACTCTCCACACCTTATCACCAACCTCAAAGCACACATTTCTTCTTCTCAAATTATATTGGCGACTAGCTCGCTCATAGGCTACATGTAAATTGCCATGCACCTCTTTAAAGATATCGAAGAGCCCTTGTCGATCCGAGACATATAATGGTCGGCTGCCTGGGATAAATTCAATATCGTCTTTGGGTACATAACCACTACTGTAAAACCTCCCGCTTACTGGAACACTACGACCGAAAAGAAAAATTAGGGTGTAACCAGTAGAGTGATGTTTTGAGGAGTTAATAGCATATTGAATTTGAGGTAGTTCTGAGTCCCATGAATCGTGTGTATCAACATACGAACGAATAGCAGTACCCACAGTTTTGTTAATCCTCTCCACAAAATTACACTGTGGAGAATAGACTGTATTATACCATATTTTCTGAATATCGTATTTATTACAAAGGGTTTTAAAGATTCTACCTGATAATTGAGGTCCATTGTCACATATAACGAATTGTGGGACGCCAAATACTAGAAAACCTTTTTCTTCCATAAAACGTTGTATGCTGTGAGCTTTGCACTTCGTAGAGGATGTAACAATGTATATTTGGTGAACCAATCACCTACTACTAATAACCATTTATGTCCAAGATTCGAGCGTGAAACGGACCCATCAAATCTAGTGCTATTGTCTGAAAGGAAACTTTACTTCCTTCTCTTTACCCATTAAACCAAGGGGACCAACGTGCGATGACTTTTGAGCGCCGCATGTTAAACATTTCTTACAAAATCGGAGTACATCTACATTCATTTTAGGCCAATAATAACGTTCCTGTATTCTCGAATTAGTCTTAGCAACACCAAAGTGCCCGCAACTGAAGGAACATGACAAGAGCGAATGATTTCCTCTCGTTGAGCTATAGGTACCAAATATTTCCATTCATTTAAATTTGAAGATACGGGAAGATTGGAGGGAAGAAATTTAAATACAAAATTATTTTCTACTTTCCATTGAGGGTAACTTTCTGGAGAAGACAAAATTTTATTCCTCAACGAAACGTACCACGGGTCTAATTTCTAAATTAACTTCGATTAGGTCGACAATGGGATTGTCCGGAGGGGTTGCGCGACTAAGACAATCGGGCACAACATTAAATTTACCTTTCCTATGGACCAGATCGAACGTATGTTGTTTCAAACGTACTGCCCACCTGGCTAATTTACCAGTCGGATTTTGAATATTATTTAACCACAACAAAGAAAAATGATCTGTCACTACTGTAAAACGGGTACCTTCAACCCATGGTCTAAATTTCTCAATCGCAAAGATTACTGCCAGACATTCTCTTTCAGTAACCGAATAATTCCTCTCAGCTCGATTTAGCGTTTTACTCGCATACGAAATCACATGTTCAGTGTCGTCAATTTTCTGAATCAAAACAGCTCCTAATCCCGTGTCACTAGCATCACATTCGATGATGAATGGAAGCGAATAGTCCGGCTGCGATAGTAACGGAGCAGAAACTAGAGCTTGTTTAATCTGTATAAACGACGCTTCAGCCTCAGGATTCCACATAACTCCTTGTCCTTTCTTTTTCCTCTTAATAAGATCATTGATAGATGACACTAACGAAGAGAAGTTCCGGATGAACCGACGGTACCAACTGCACATACCCAAAAATCGTTTAACTTCTGTCGTAGTTTTCGGACGTGGAAAGTTTACCATAGCTGATATCTTATCAGGATCAGCCCGAAGAGAGTTAGAGCCAACTATGTGACCCAGAAACTTTAAAGATTTTTGAAAACTCGCATTTTTCAAATTAATTGTCAAATTTGCTTCCTTGAGACGTTCTCTAACATCTGCAAGAAGTTTTAGGTGTTCTTCAAATGTAGAAGACACTAGTATTACATCGTCAAGATAACAGAAAACATGAGGTTCATAACGTGGTCCAAATATAGCATCCACAAGCCTTTGTTGGGTTTGAGCTGCATTTCGAAGTCCAAACGGTACACAAGTGAAACGATATTGACCTCTAGAAACAATGCTAAAAGCAGTTTTGTCTTTAGAACTTTCCGAAAGAGGATTTGCCAAAACTTTTCTCATATCTAAACTAGAGATATAATTAGCACCTCGTAATAAATTAAGAATCCTGTCTATGTTTGCCATAGGGTAACTGTCATGCTTAGTGACATCATTTAACATTCGCCCATCGAAGCAAAATCTATATTCGTCACTGGACTTCTTTTAACCAATAGTACGGGAGAGCAATACGGACTAACACAAGGTTCCACCACTCCTAACTTTAACATATCATCTAGTTCTCTATTCAATATTTCGTTCATATAGGGCGACATAACGTACGGTTTCCTACGAACTGGCTTGGAGTCGCCTGTATCAATGAACATCTCGATTTTATTAGTACGGCCCAATCTATTCTCACTACTTATCTCATTATACGTATCTATAACGGCTTGAGCTTGCTTTCGACGCTCAACCGACAATTCTTCTAAACTAAACAAACTATCTTTATAATCTAAAGACAAGGACGACTGTCCAACATAAGAGATATGATTTCCCATATCATCGCCAATATACCAAGAATTGTTTTAAAGTCAGCAACTAGACCAAACAATTTAGCAAAATCAGTCCCAAGGATGAAGGCATGAGGCAACGAAGGCACAACTAACGCGTTCAAAATACGGCATTCCGATCCGATACGGATGGGCAAATCAACTGAACCTTCTACCAATTTTAACGAACCATCTGCAGTCGATACCCCTTTCTTTTCAGATGTAAAACATTCAATTTCATTTTTCAATCACTGGAACGGCGAGGGAACCAACTATCGACGTAGTACATCCAGAATCGAATAAACCTGTAATATCCATGTCAAATAACTTCACCATCACATACGGGCGATTATCATATGGCTTCTCCTCAAACAATGCGTTAGCTTTAGGTGGAGCTCTATTCCTGCAAAATTTCTAACTACCTGAAGCCATCGCGACCACTCCTCTTTACAACATAGACCTTCTCGAGCACACAACATATCTGTAGCCTCTTGTCTAAGCCCATGGGAATCGGTATTCAACTTCTGTTCTTTTACTCTTTGAATTGGACACGACGGACAAGTGATACTAGTCACTCCTTTACGACCACAACCATAACAAAATAATCTCTTGAAAGATCTACAAACATTGAAAGTATGACCATCACGTGAACAATTCCAACAAATCAATTTACGCTTAATAAATGAGTTACCTACTCCACTCATTTCTGTCATTGGGGTGGCAGAATTAAGAACTTGTACTGGGAATGTGAAGACGGAGGGGTATAAACACGACCTGAAGCATTCTGAAATGAACTAGGGGTTTTGTTTCTAAAATGTGGATTAAAATGATTAAAAGGCTGTTTGTGACTATATGACGTAACTGAAACAGACTTATGTTTACTCAACGAAGCTTCTTCTAACCTCTTACATAATTTAACTAACGTACTAATATTCTCGATCTCTGTAAGAGCAAGATGCTGAATGAAATATGGCAATAAATTTTTCTTGACTATTCTAACTTTAGTGTGTTCTGCAGGAATAATAGGTAATCGGTTAAATAAACTTTCCATGTTAGCAATGAACAATACAACAGATTCACCGTTCTTCTGTAATCTATTCTTGATTTTTCCCAAATATCGTCTTCAGGATGTGCTGGCAGGAAATCCTCCTTTAGTCTACTAACTAACGAACTCCAATCTGTTAACGAACCACGAACGCAACGATACCATAGCAAGGCATCACCGGTAAACAATTCAACTGCAGAATTAAACAATTCCATCTCAGATACCTTTCGAGACTGTGCAATGTCACTGATGTTTTCTAAAAATTGATATAAGAGAGATGGGTTTCCTGAATATTTTATCGACCAAGATGCTATAGGAACTGACTGTGTGACATATGTAACTGTTGGAACGGGCACATTAGATGCAGCAACAGAATTTACGTTAATATCTTTACTATTTGAACTTGTATCTTTATTTAATTTCTCATGCAGATCTGCTTCCACAACAAGAATAGTAGCCAAACTTTCATTTTAAATAACACCATTTCCTCAAAATTTTCTTTAGGGAGCTTTAACCGTTGTATTCTACCTGTAAGATGCACTAATCTTGACCTTATCCTTTTAAAATTGACTCTGCGCGATCATCTATAAATTCTAACAAAACATTTTTAACGGACTCTATACTAGACTCAATCTCTGCTTTCTCTACTTCGAAATCTACTTTATAATAAGAAGGATCTATCAAACAACCTGGTTTATCTGCTTCTTTGGCCAACAACCTTGCTAAAATTTTCCTTTTATCTGAAACTGGTCTTGAATTTTCAATGCCTCTAATGTTCAATTCATATTCTAACTCATTTTTAAGTAAGTGTACGATGCTATAAGTTTCTGCCATAATTAAATATCTGAATATCTCTAATGTAACTCAATTATAAAATTTTGAAGATGAAATCTCAAACGAACGAATGTCCTAACTATATAGAAAACCCACTGTAAACTGTAACAAACTTTAACAAAATGAAACAAAAACTATTTACTAGAATCAATGCAAACCTCAGTCGGTAGATATAAGTGTGATGAAGATAACTACTAAATATTCCAGCCTATAAGTGAAGTTATTCAAGCCTCTAAATGAAATTCCAGCCCTAAATGAATTTCCATCCCCACGTTGCGAGCGCAAGTGTAATTAAAATAAAATTTTTGTAAATTTATCCTGGTGACTATCAGCTATATACTAAAGCTCTCTATTTTAATCTGATATCACTAGGTCGAGTATTTCTTCTTTAAACTCCAAGCCCAGGGTAATGTCGGATGGAAAACGGCTATAGACAAAGAAAACTCTTAAGGGTTAAACGGCTAGTAGAGTGTTAGCTCTGGGTAGATCATGAGCATGGGTCATGGGTGGATAACTGACCAAAAATAGTTTTAATAGGCGCCACCGTATTTTTAATACAAGTGCCAACAAAATTTAACTGTGTTTGTATAAGGAAATGCGGAAACCTTATGTTAACACCACTATCTTAGCCATAAAACTTGAATTTCACTCTTTATCACACACTTACCAAAACATCAACCACCAGTTGTTAAACAGTTGTCTCAGCTGTACCTGTGAACAAACAAAACACCACATGGACACCATTTGTGTCCTTAAAAGCATATGCCCAAAAATATAATAAGAGAATTTAAACATCTATGAAATACTAAAGGCATTTATTTTCTTCTCTCTATCTGTTTTTCTTAAGGAGGATTTGCTCTAGTTTACTTTTCCATATTTTAAATATTGAATAATAAAACGACTTTATGAAAAACAAAAGGAATTCTATTCATATGGAAATCTGACTATATACATGCGACTGCAATACATATGTTTACTATTTTGTCATTAATTTTATAAAAAGAATTTTGTATAATTTAACCTTCAGAATAAATACGTATAAATTAATCGTTTCTATAAAATTTAGTTTAAGCAAATATGTCATAATTTATTAGTTCCTAACACAGGATTTTTATTTTTACTATAATCATAGAAGCGCTTCCTTGACCATTCACAAAAAATTCGATCGTCAGGACAATAACGACCTTAAAATGTAACTACTCAATTTTAACGGTAATCTACTAAAAGAATATACGTGAATTTCAGTATCAATAAAAGACTTTTACATGACGTGCATGTTTTCAATTAAACAAAATATAAAATTAAATCAAGACTGCGTCTGGCGTTTAGATTCTGAATATCTCAACACATTGTGTGCTTGTACAAGTGACTGACAACCTAGATATTTATACGTTGTTTTACAAACTTTAAGAAAGTACTTTATATTTTCTGTTACTCTAATAATTAACGTAGAAAATTTCATAATAATTTACTATAGCTTCAAACACTCACGTGTAGACAAAAGAACTGCAGGTGGAAAATCACGACCTCAGCTGTTTTATTTATTTCATCGTATTAGTCATCAGTTAGATTGAAGTGTCAAGGTTCTTTGTAACATCAACCATTTCCATACTGCGTAGTTAGATAAAAAGGACGAAACCATAGCTGTTTACCATTAATTACTGTGACGAAAAATTATTATAATTTACATTGAAAACCGTTGCTGTAAACCTGTCCATATGATATTGCATGTATTAAAATGATGTATATTATCAATCCATTTTCTCAGCTCAAGTTTTCTTCTTCACTCGATTAGATGCCTCCTGTTTCTGACGGGTCATCATCTTGACTTTATCTCTCGTCTACAAAAAGCGGCTTCACTCTAGGACGTTGGAGACCAAAGTGCCGGTTATCAACTTGACAGCGCTTGGTAACAAGCTTTAGAATATATATCTTCTAGAATCCATGTGTTATTATGAACATTATACTTTAATTTTTATTGGCTGAATATTTACGAATTAAATACTTTAAAATTTATTTGTTTTATTATTAATTTATTAGGCTAGGTGTAACTAGAAAAAAAATACGTTACAATAGCATTATATATATATATATGTGTGTGCGTGTGTGTGCGTGTATGTGTGTGTATAATTAGTTTTGAGTTTTAGGTTAGCAGAATTGAAGTTCTCTTTTTTATAAACTCAAGCATTCGAAAATTTAATTTTCCATTATCAATTAGCATAAAGTGAGATAAGATACAATTGGACAATTAATAATAATATACAGTGTATAAGTATTGCTGTGGATTAAAGTGGATCGACGTTGACGTCAACAAACGATGCTATAGTTTTATGTGGTGCTAAGAGAACATCAGTAAAAGATTTTAATGTTTTAAATTTTACCCGTTGCTTAACCACTTTTTTAATAACTTTCTTCAAAATAAAACCACCAGAATCAGACATCAGATATATAATGATACACAATATTCTTTTACAAGCTGTCTTTCATACTATATCCACAAGGGCTTTTTTCTTACTAAAAATATCTTAAATATATATCTAGGAAAAACAAACTTCCTTTAAGATAAACTTTAAATATTAAAAATAGAGCCCAAGACTTACACGACAGCTTTACCTTAGGAACAATATCTCAAATTCGAAGAAATATATAACTTCTGAATAATCACTCACTTATACTAAGAATAGAGTCCAAAATCTGTCTTTTTTAATTAGGACGAGTACTTACAAAAATAAATCCCTTAATCGTTATTCACAAATAGCTCCCTAATTAAATCCTATTATGAACAAGATATATCAAGATAAGTGAGATAATTCAATATCTACCCACTTAAAATAGAATTTAGATATATCTGATCCGTTAGGTTTAAGTATTTCTTTATATACTTGCGAAAACGTCACCTAAAGTTGCCAACCTTTTAGTTAAATTATCAACTTGTACATACAACTCTTACACAAAAGGTTCGCACACAAAACAAAAACATTTTATCATATAACTAAATTATTTACTAGATATGTCTTTCTTTTAAAATTTTAAAAATAATTTTATTTTACCGAAAAAATTCCACTTATGTTTTCCTCCAGACCGTAGTTCTCAATTACAGTTCCAAGATTACTAAGATTGCTTTACAAAGTACGATTTTCCATGCAAATTGATTTATATAACGTGTAAGAAACATTTCCGTTTAAGAAGACCCTTACGGTAGCTCACATTAATTTTTATTTTTTTCTTTCCGCTTTTTAGAACCACTGTAACTAATGCAAATTAATGTACTCCTTTCTGAGTGGCAGTGAACTTTTACTGTCGTCAAAAAAATTATCTGTTGTCTTTAATAACTAAATATTACGTGCATATTTATCAGATTAGTATGGTGACGTTTAAATAGGAACTGACTAAACTCGACATGTTTTGGGTTATACAAGAACAAGCTACTGCGATGTTAATTTACGGAATTTTCGCGTGAAGCTCTAATTGCTAATAATTGACTATTTTTCGGAGGCGTGAGGCAACATTTTTGTTGATATCGCATATCTTATAAATAATTAAAATTTTGTTGCTTTCACGAATTTCATCGTTGCCTCAGCTACTTCATCATTCAATTTATGTTCAAATTTAATAATCAATTGTTCCAGAAAATTGTCAATCAACACGTTCTTCATTACTTGTAAATTAAAAACTGTGCAATTGGAATACACTCTCAAACTTTTCTTAGAATATCGAATGATATTTTAAATAAATATGCTTTTATCTAAATAACAATGTATATTTAGTGTTAGGAAAAAATGGAACTATTATTGTACACGTGGACTTTTTTAAAATAAAAATTACGCGTAATTTATACACAATTGAGTACCTTGATAATAAAATTTGGATGAAGCATTTGTTTACGCAAATTGGATATAGCTGAACGTAAACACATTATTAAATTATCTAACCAAGAATAAAACTTTTTGTAAAACTCCATCCTGCTCGCATAATATAGGGATATACAATTATGCTTATCTTTAAAAACTATTTTTTCCTTAACTAAATTATGTATTAAGGATAAAAACCGTTTCAATCACGGTCTCTATGCATTTGTACGGCATATACCGAGCGTTTTCATAAATATGATCTTTAATACAAACAAATATCTACATAATTGGGCTGTTTCGTGAATTTTCTCGATTATACGGCATTGCATGTTTACGAGATGATTCTGATTGACCGTTCATTTACATTTCCAATGCTCCACCTGAAAGTACTACATTGGCCAGGAGGAGAGTTTTTTGTTGCCTGGAAATTTAGAATGTTGCCGAACCTTTGCCGTTCCAGGCAAGGTAGGGATCTTTAACGTGAGTGACAACACTCACACACGGGACCTCCATTTAACCTCTCATCCGAACGAGGGCGTAATTTTTGTGAAAAATGCTCACCTGTCATTTTTCAAGCAGTCAGCCATGTCGCCATTTCAAACGGACCTGCACCTAGCCGAATTTCTAAATTACTAGAACAGGTGAAATGGCTTGCGTGTTCTAATGAGCTAAAGAGCCAAACTACAGGTCTAACCAAAGTAGTAGGGTCGTTAGTGAGGAACCAGACTAAGACAGGTCCCCGAAGGAGGGCAGCGGCTCTTTCGGTACTTAGATTGGCGGAGATCATAGGGGTCGGTATGGCAGTCTAACACACACTACCGCGATGTGGAAGGCAACGGGAAACCACCACATTGTTTCCCAAGTACACAGCGTACTTAAATTGTAACAAATATGATGGCATTATCTGGGGTAAAAGATTCCGGACTTAAATTAGTCCCCCATTCGGATCTCCGGGAGAGGACTACTTCGGAGGATGCGATCGAATAGTTAAAAATAAGAGTCGGGAACATTCTGCGAGTCGGAGCGTAAAATGTTAGAAGTATGAAGCAAGTTGGTAAGCTAGAGAACCTAAAAATCGAAATGAATAGGTTATCACTAGACATAGTAGGAATAAGCGAAGTTCGGAGGCCAGAGGCGGGGGAATTTTGGAGTGGAGACTTCTGGGTAATTCATACAGGAGCAGAGGAAGGAAATTTGGGTGTGGGGACAGTTATGCGGAAAAAATGGGATACTGGGTAGAAAATTACTTACAAAAGAACGAAAGAGTCCTCATGGTTAGATTAGAATCTAAACCGGTAAACACAGTAATAATACAAGTATACACTACCACGTCTAGCTACAGTGACGAAGAGGTAGAAGCCATCTACAAAGATATCGAAGACATATTAAGATACGCAAAAGGACACGAAAATTTAATAATTACGGGAGATATTAATGCCGTGGTAGGTGAGGGTAGGGAAGGAGCGGTAGTAGGTTTATTTGGTTTAGGCACGAGAAACGACAGGGGAAATAAGCTGGTAGAATTTTGCGACAAGAACAATTTAATCATCACAAACACATTATTTCAACATCATGCTAGAAGACGATATGCGGGAAGATGCCGGGAGATATAGGAAGATATCAAATAGATTACATTCTTGTTAGACAACGGTTTAGAAATCAAGTAAAAGAAAGCTACCCATAAGCAGATATAGATACTGACAACAACATCGTAATTATAAAGGCCGCACTTAAATTTAAGAATGTGAAAAAAAGAAAAGGAAAAAAGCACTTAGACTTAGACAAACTAAAAGATAAAGATATTCAAGAAAGGTTCGAAAAAAAGTCAAATGAATTGCTCAAAGATATCAGGAAAATATCTGATACTAAGGAAGTAGAAACAGAATAGAATAACATTAAATCTAGCCTAGACAAGGCGGCCAGAAATATTCTGGGCTATACACAAAAAGAAAATAAGAAACCATAGATAACAAAGGATATCCTGAATTTAATAGAAAAAAGACGAAAATACAAAAATATATCAGACGAAACAGGAAAACACAGATACAAAGCCATAAAATGGGAAATTATTCGCAAATCCAGGAAAGCTAAAGAACAATGGATTGATGAAAAGTGCAAAAGATACAAACGAAGATGGAAATAGGAAAAACAGACGAAGCATACAAATTAATTAAAATGAATTTTAGGGATATAAAATGGTATAGCAAAAGGGACGCACAAGGAAACGTTATCATAGAAAACGTAGAGAAAGTGGGTAGATGGCAAGAATATATAGGGAATTCATATGCAGGAGAGAAACTAACTGCATTAGAACAGGAATCAGACATTGAAAATGATGACTTGGGATATCCTATACTTAGAGATGAGTTTGAATTAGCATTAAAGTGTCTGAAAAATGGTAAGGCGCCGGGTACAAATAAGGTGCAAGCAGAAACGCTAAAAGCTGCTGGATAAGCAGTAGCAAAACGTCTTTTCCAACTTGTAAGCTATATGTATGAGACAGGTGAGATACCCAAAGATTTCAAACATAACATCATAGTAACTATACCAATGATAGATGTGAAAATTTTCGAACAATAAGTTTGACAGCACACGTGTCAAAAATATTAACTAGAATTGTGCAAAAACAAATGGAAAAACGGGCGGAAGAAATACTAGCAGAAGATCAATTTGGGTTTAGGCGAAACAGGGGAACACGGGAAGCTATTTTAGCTCTGAGAGTGATAATAGAAAAAACAATAGAAGAAGGGGAAAGCGAGTATACAGGGTTTGTAGATCTGGAAAAGGCATTCGACAATGTAAATTGGAAAAAAATGTTTGAAATACTCAAAAAGATTGGAATGAGTTAGAGGGATAGACGAATAGTACATAGCTTATACAAAGAGCAAACAGCAGTAATAGAATTAGAGCAGGAACGTAGAGAAGTAAACATTAGGAAAGGGGTGAAACAGGGATGCACTCTATCCCCATTGATTTTTAACTTGTACATAGAAGAGGCAATGAATACTGTCAAATGCAGGAAGATATTTGGAATTACTATGCAGGGACAAAAAATTGATATGCTTAGATTTGCAGATGATATAGCGGTATTAGCGTCTAGCAAGGAAGAGTTAGAAGCTGCTCTTAATGAAATAGAAACGGTTCTAACAGAGAGATACGGTATGAAAATTAACAAAACTAAAACTAAAGTTCTAGTATGCAAAGGTGGGAAAAATAAATCAAAAACAAGAATACAAGTATGTAACACGAACTTACAAGAGGTTAAGGATCTCTGCTACCTAGGAAGCCAAATAACGCAAGATGGGAAAAGCACAAAAGATATCAAACAAAGATTGGCACAAGGTCGTGCTATATTTAGCAAGAAAATACAACTACTGTGCTCAAAGACCACAAACATAGAAACAAGGAAAAAATTGCTTAAAACATATGTGTGGAGCACAGCACTGTACGGCTGTGAAGCCTGGACAGTAGGAGAAGCAAACAAGGAAAATGTGGTGCTACAGACGTATGATGAAAGTATCATGGACAGACAAAGTTAAGAACGAAGAGGTACTAAAAATGGTAGGGAAAGAAAGAAACATGTGGAAAACGGTAAAAATAGGAGAGACAGGATGATAGGCCACATACTACGGCATGAGGGTGTTATAGAATTTCTACTTTTTGGTTAATTATGCAGAGGGTGGCTTCAGTTAAGGTGATATAGAGCCAAACAGTGTTACCAAAAAGAGTTATATAAGCACGCGGACTAGTCTCGGGGTCTATTCCTGCGGAGGCATGAGATGGGGGGGTCTTTAATTAATTAACTTATCTTTATACAATTTTAGGGCGCCACTACGTCACAGACATAAACACCAAAAATAATCTTCTTAAGGAAAGACGTAGATAAACCTTAAGAGAATCAACTTATACTTGAAAATAGATACTGAACAACAGTGTTTCTTATGCACTTAAACCTTGTAGCTAGAATTTTCAGAAATAAAACTATTACCTTGTTTGCAGATATGTAATAACGTTACTTCAAGCTCTTGTATATACAGAAAATTAGTCAAATAAATTATTCAAACAACTTCATCAAATAAATTAATCAAGTAAATTAATCAAATAAATTAATCAAATAAATTAAAGACAATCAAAATGACCAGACATGAAGTATAAAGGTAGTATCAATGTTGCATTTAAAAAAACAGTTACTAGTGGGTGAAGCCCATCATAAAATTAATATTCCAAAACATTATTCCAATGCTTCAAGCAAAGATCTTTGTTCTCGGCTCCCAAGGATAAGTTAAAGATTAGCTTATCACACAAATCATTTATGCTACATACATGTACTTGTTTAAGTAAACATGCAAGTCCAGGTGTTTACCTGACAGATGTTAAATCAACATGTGCCTAATTGACTCTATATAAATTTAACAAATAATACAAAAAATTTAGCCAATCTATTTAACATATTTTAAATAAAGTGATTTTATTTTTTTTTACCAAAACTTCTATTCTTGTATTCAAAACACTAAAACAATTCAGAAATCGTCAAGCCAATTGTTTTACTTTTTTTTCTGTGGTACTTAATTTATATTAATAAAAAAGCTTTTACACGTTTGAGTATGAAACTATGTTACAACTTTAAGATCGTTTCTCAGGAAACTTTTATACATTTAAAATTTAGAAATTTATTGAATTTTCTCAAAACAAATCATTTAGAAAATTATCTACCCTCCAAGTGTTTGATATAACAAAGCATAATGTACTCACCAAAGAAAGAGTTCAAACACATACTACCGCTGCAAATTACAGGCATGTACAACAAAACCACCATACAAAGGAATACATCATGTTGAAAGTTCATTGACTTCCATACGAATTAAAGACGAAGTATATAGCTGGAGATACATGTAGGACTATATGCTGAACTGCTTGCTGTAAATTCAAAGGAATTATTACATACAAAGGCGCCATATTGACATGCTTACGAACCGTTTTATTTCGACCTTCTTGCTGCGGATTGTCTTCAATTCATTCAACTTCCCTGCATTCCATACTCCAGGCGACATGCCTCTCCCACGAATCCAACTTTGGATCCTTCATCTTGGTAGGGACCTTCCTACCACTTTTAAATTATGTTATCCGGACTACATCTGCTACAATAATGGTCAATCAAGTACGTCGGGCAGCCGCTTCCAAGCTCACGCGCATGACAGCACGGATCGATAAACGGGTCGACTACATTTTCGCGCCTGAATCACGGCAATCCTTCGAACATATAGAAGTTTAATAATTGCCTATATATTCATAAAACAATTATTGCTTATATATGAGATGTTACACCACCTTTTTCCGAAAAGAAAAATGAGAGGTTAACAAAACCAAAATCACCAAAACCGAACATTTTTTTTATATACGAATCAAGTAAACAAAGAACAGAGCCTAACATAAAATACGACTTGACTTTAAAAAAAATTCGACCTTGTACGGGATTAAATTGGGGATTGTATTGGACAATAATTAATACACACTAAAATTAATCAATTGAGTGCTACGGTAACTGCGCGTACCACACGTCTATGAGGAGTCATAATTGGGAATACATATTCGGGAATTGTCAAATAGGTAAGTCCAACACACAAAAGTTAAAAAGAATAGAATGAGATAAAACGCAAGTCTAGGATACTTGTACAATTACAGAAAAAAAATTTAACAAAAATGCCCCAAACTTATACCTGTAAATGTTAATACTAATTTCAAAAAAAATTTACAAGGTTTTTAATCCTACTAATATTGACTTCATACCTAAATTTATTCACATAATTACAACTATATTCGTCAACTCCATTAAACAAAGGAACTTCAAAGTGCTGAAGAACAATAAAACATCGAGGTCAGAATCACCAATCATAACGGAGTTCTGCCTGATCTACTTATGTCACTCAACTCTGTGAACATGTAGTCTCTCCTAGACATTACCACAGAACATCAACCATATACTGAAGCATTCAGCTTCCTAACATTTCAACCTGACAATAATTCAAGCCAAACACCACCGTAAACTATTCCTGCATCACATTATGATATAGCCTTTATATCCGAACAGGATATAGCAAAACCCAAAATGAACTAAGTTCAAATGAACCAAACATGTTGGTCTACAATCACCCTACTCCATTACTACATACTGGCAAACAGCCAATAACGAATTTCATCTGAACCAAAAAAATTATTCCCACAAATAGGAATTCCTTATTTATTCTGTACATACTATATTAAATAACCATGAACAAAGCAAAAACTAATATTTGGACAAGTAAATTATCCTAAAGCAGCTTATTTAAAGAAGCGATACTACCCGCAAGAAAGATTAAAAAATTTTAGATCTATAAAACGCAAGCTAAAAAAAACGCGTGCACTCAAATGCACTTTTCCACCACGAAGATGTCCCTACTTAACTTCACATCTCCACTATCTTCACGTAAGATCACATCTAAAGAAAAAATTAATAAAGTGAAAACATACTAGTTACCATCAAAAATTTTCTCTAAAACCAAAAAAATTTAACCAGAACAAACAATAAACAGACAAGAATGTTTCTAATTTTTAATCAAGATATCAAGAGCATTGCTTAACTTCCAGAACTGTCATTTGGGTCTAAAGTAGAAAAAGGCTCGAAATCTTTAACATGCCATCTACCGGCTTTTGATCCATCTACATAATTCAAATCATACACCACACCTGAGCACTTCTTCTTGACAACGCTCAACACAAACTTTGATGCAAGTTTAGCTGTAAACTTATCACCTGCGCTAGAGAGCACTTTGTTCACTCTCCACACTTTGTCACCAACTTTAAAAGATATGTTTCGTCTTCTCAAATTATATTGTTTACTGGAGCGTTCATAGACTAAACGTAATTTTGCACAAACATCTTTAAATATCTTAAGTAGACCTAGACGATCTGAAACATACGAAGGACGACTATCAGGAACGACTTCAATATTTCCCTCAGGAGTAACATCATCACCAAAAAATTTACCACTGACTGGAACATGCCTTCCGAAAACTAAAAAATTTGGAAAATAAGTCGTAGACTCATGCTTAGCGGAGTTTATTGCATATTGGGTCTGTGGCAGCTCGAGATCCCACGAGTCATGCTCGTCAACATATGAACGGATAGCGGTACCAACAGTTCTATTAAACCTTTCTACGAAATTACACTGGGGGGAATACACAGCAGTATACCAGATCTTTTGAACATCATATTTGTCACACAGAGATTTGAAATTTTTCCCAGACAACTGAGGACCATTGTCACATATAATAAATTGTGGAACTCCATAAGTAAGAAAAACTTTTTCTTCTAAGAAGCGTATGATGAGATGCGCTTTGTCATTTCTTAAGAGTTGCAATATGGTGAGTTTCGAAAACCAATCTCCTACAACAAGCAACCATTTATGTCCTGCCTTGGAACGCGGGAATGGACCCATAAGATCTAGAGCAATAGTCTGAAAACACACTGGGTTCTCCTTTCCCATCACAGCCATAGAACCCAAATTAGAAGATTTTTGCGCACCACACGTTAGACACTTGCGACAGAATCTCAACACATCTATGCTCATTTTAGGCCAGTAGTAATGTTCTTGTATTCGTGGCATAGTCTTTGAAAAACCAAAATGGCCTGCTATAGCCGGATCAAGACATGAACGAATCACTTCCTCCCGCTGTGACCTAGGGACGAGATGCTACCATTCCACAATATTAGACGAAAGAGATAAATTAGAAGGTAAAAATTTAAATTCAAAATCATTTTTGACTTTCCACTGTGGATAGTCTTCAGGCTTCAACAAAATTTTTTCACGCAATGAGAGATACCATGGATCTAAATTATCTAAACTAACTTGAACTAAATTAACAGTATCTTTTCCTACAGGAAGTGCTCTACTCAAACAATCTGGAACAACATTGAACTTCCCCTTTCTATGTACTAAATCGAAAGTGTGTTGCCTTAAACGAACAGTCCACCTAGCTAATTTTCCAGTTGGGTTTTAGATATTATTCAGCCACAATAGCGAAAAGTGGTCGGTGACGACAGTGAACCAGGTACCTTCTACCCAGAGACGGAATTTTTTTATGGCAAAAATCACTGCGAGACACTCCTTCTCGGTAACTGAGTAGTTACGTTCAGTACGGCTAAGAGATTTACTTGCGTATGAAATTACACGCTCTTCATCACCAATTTTCTGAATAAGAACAGCACCTAAACCAGTATGACTAGCTTCACACTCTACTATAAACGGAACAGAATAATCAGGCTGCGATAATAAAGGAGCAGACACTAAAGCTTGCTTAATTTGAACAAATGATGATTCTGCTTCTGGGCGCCAGTTAATAACTTGACCCTTCTTTTTTTTCTTAATTAAATCATTTAAAGGCGAAACTAAGGCAGAAAATTTTTTTATGAATCTACAATACCAGCTGCACATGCCGATGAAATGTTTTACCTCAGTCGTTGTTTTTGGACGAGGAAAATTAACCATGGTTGAAACCTTTTATGGATCTGTTCTAAGAGAATTTGAACCTACTATATAACCTAAAAATTTCAAGGATTTCTTAAAAAATTCACATTTCTCTAAATTTATGATGAGATTAAAATTCTTAAGACGTTCTTTTACTTCACTCAATAACTCAACATGTTCTTCAAAAGACGACGAACAAAGAATGACATCATCCAGGCAGAAAAATACATTAGGCTCAAATTGAGGACCAAATATTGCGTCAACCAGACATTGTTGCGTTTGCGCGCTATTTCTTAGCCCAAACGGTACAGTAACAAATTTATATTGACCTCTAGAGATGACGCTAAAAGCAGTTTTTTCTTGAGCGCTTTTGAAAAGAGGGATTTGCCAAAAACTCTTCTTCAGGTCCACGCTAGATATAAAATTTGCATTACGTAACGAATTAAGTATTCTATCTATGTTTGCCATCGGATAACTATCATGTTTCGTAATATCATTCAACATTCTCCCATCAAAACAAAGTCTATACTCGCCAAAAGATTTCTTTACTAGGAGCACTGGAGAATTCCAGGGGCTCTGGCACAGCTCGACTACTCCCAAACGTAACATCTCGTCTAACTCATCATTTAAGATTTTACTCATGTAAGGCGACATGACATAAGGCTTCCTTCTAACTGGTTTTGCATCGCCTGTATCTATATTCATTACTATTTTATCCGTTCTACCCAATCTATCTACACTACTGATTTCCTTAAAGGAACTTACAACATGTTGGGCTTCTACTTTCTGAGCATAGGTAAGATCATCTAAGTCAAGCAAATAATCTTTACACTTTAACGGCACTGAAGATTGTCCTATATACGACAATTGATTCCCTATTTCTCCCTGTACATATCAAGAATTATTCTTAAAATCAGCTATAAGTCCAAACAATTTCGCAAAATCGCTTCTAAAAATAAATGCATGAGGTAAAGAAGGGACTACTAAAGCATTAAGGACACGGCACTGGGTTCCTATACAGATTGGCAAATCAACTACTCCTACCACAGGTTTTAAAGCTCCATCCGCAGTAGATACTCTTTTTTTATCGGACCTAAATATCTTCACCTTGAGCTCTTCTATTAAGGAGATGGCAAGGGATCCAACTATCGATGTAGTGTATCCAGAATCCAAAAGACCAGTGATGTCTTTATCAAATAACTTAACCATGATATATGGACGATTATCAGAAGGCTTCTCCACAAACAAAGAATCAGTTTTTGGAGCATCGGACTTACAACAGAATTGTTGAACTACTTTAAGCCAATCATACCATTCTTCCTTACAAAAATATTCTTTGTGGTTACACAACATAACTGTAGCCTTTTGAAATGAGGCAGGATGTCGGCCACGCAACATCTGCTTCTTTACTCGTTTTTTGAGCAGGATGGACAGGAATTTAATGTGACACCTTTATGACCACAACGATAACAAAAGATTCTCTTAATACCTCTACAATTTGCAAACATATAACCAGGACGGGAACAGTTCCAACAGATAGGACTTTTTTTTTTCATGAATTTTGAAGATTAACCGATACAGGACTAGAAATATTTTTGTCGAACACTTCGACTTGTGAAGACGTCTTATTTTTATACTCTTAGCTTGTAGATGCCGAAAAATTACGACTCAATACTGGACGTGTATAAACATATCGTGGCTTGGGATGAAAATTACTTTTACTCAAAACATTTTTATTAGAATTATTTGACATTGCTGATAGTGATTTTTGTTTTAACAAGGAGGCCTCCTCAAGCTTCTTACACAATTTTCTCAAAGTAGATATGCTATCTATTTCAGACAATGCTAGTTGTGAAATTAAATCTGGCAATAAATTTTTTCTTATAATCCTACCCTTTATAGTCTCTGCTGGGGCTTGTGGTAATCTACAAAACAAACTCTCCATATGAGCAATAAATAATACGACCGGCTGATTCTTCTGCTGTCTACTTGATTTTTATCTTCCCATATTTCATCCTCACAACGAGCTGGTAAAAAATCTTCCTTTAACCGTGACACTAGAGAACTCCAATCAGTTAACGAATTCCTCACACTTCTATACCTAAAAAGTTCTTCTTCCTCAAAAAACACTACTGAACTATTAAATCTACTTCCAATACCTTACGAGACTGAGCTAATTCATTTACTCTATCTAAAAATATATACAGCTCCTTAGGGTCTCCACTAAATTTTACGGACCAAGAACTAAAAGGTATTGGCGGCGAAAGATACGTCACTGTGTGCATAGGCACACTGACTGTTGAGAAAGATGCATTAATTGTATCATTATGGGAAGTGGATTCTGAAATTTTCTCCACTTTATCATATAACTCAGCTTCTAGAATAATGACAGTAGCTATTGTTTTATTTTTAAATGTGATAGCCTCTTCAGGGTTTTCTAAAGAAATTTGCATTCTCTTAACGCGACCAGACAAATGAGTCAACCTAGATTGAACCCTCTTTAAAACAGAATCCAAAGTATTTCCTTCAAATTCAGGCAAAATATTTCTTATCGAGTCAATAGTGGCATTCATTTTAGCACATTCCACAGTAAATTCTACTGTGTATTCTGAGAGATCAATCAAACAACCTGTTTTTCCAACTTCTTTTGCCAACAAACGACCTAGAATTTTTCTCTTCTCAGAAACAGACCTAATACTTCTTATACCACGAATATTTAATTCATACTCCAGTTCCTCTTTGTGTAAATATACAATCTAATAAGCGTCTGCCATTTTTGGATTCAGTGCAAACAAGTCTGATTAATCCTCACTAAAGTTATCGTTCAGTTACGTCTACTAATAAATTTACTAACATCGACCAAATGTACTAGCTCAAAATTTACTACTATAATAAAAAATTTAATATTTCAGGCTTAACCAAGATTATTTCAGTAAACGTGAACTAACAAAGACAAGTTTAATTATTCGAACGACAGTAAAATTTAGTCAAACGACAATAAAATTTAACTCGAGTCCCACGTTTCGGGCGACAGTGTTATAGAATTTCTACTTTTTTGGTTAATTATGCAGAGGGTGGCTTCAGTTAAGGTGATATAGAGCCAAACAGTGTTACCAAAAAGAGTTATATACGCACGCGGACTAGTCTCGGGATCTATTCCTGCAGAGGCATGGGATGGGGGGAGGGAGTCTTTTATTAATTAACTTGTCTTTATACAATTTTAGGGCGCCACTACGTCACAGACATAAACACCAAAAATAATCTTCTTAAGGAAAGACGTAGATAAACCTTAAGAGAATCAACTTATACCTGAAAATAGATACTGAACAACAGTGTTTCTTATGCACTTAAACCTTGTAGCTAGAATTTTCAAAAATAAAACTATTACCTTGTTTGCAGATATGTAATAACGTTATTTCAAGCTCTTGTATATACAAAAAAATATTCAAATAAATTATTCAAACAAATTCGTCAAATAAATTAATCAAGTAAATTAATTAAATAAATTAATCAAATAAATTGATCAAATAAATTAAAGACAATCAAAATGACCAGACATGAAGTATAGAAGTAGTATCGATGTTGCATTTAAAAAAACAGTTACTAGCGGGTGAAGCCCATCATAAAATTAATATTCCAAAACATTACTACAATACTTCAAGTAAAGATCTTTGTTCTCGGCTCACAAGGTTAGATTAACGATTAGCTTATCATACAGCTCATTCATGCTACATACATGTACTTGTTTAAGTAAACATGCAAGTCCAGGTGTTTACCTGACAGATGTTAAATCAACATGTGCCTTAATTGACTCTATATAAATTTAACAAATAATACAAAAAATTTAGCCAAACTATTTAACATATTTTAAATAAAGTGATTTTATTTTTTTTACCAAAACTTCAATTCTTGTATTCAAAACACTAAAACTATTCAGAAATCGTCAAGCCAATTGTTTTACTTATTTTCTGTGGCACATAATTTATATTAATAGAAAAGCTTTGAGTATGAAACTATGTTACAACTTTAAGATCGTTTCTAAGAAAACTTTTATACATTTAAAATTTAGAAATTTATTGAATTTTCTCAAAACAAATCATTTAGAGAATTATCTACCCTCCAAGTAAGCTTAATTTTTGTTCGGGTCAGTGTTTGATATAACAAAGTATAATGTACTCACCAAAGAAAAAGTTCAAACACTTACTACCCCTGCAGATTACAGGCACGTACAACAAAACCACCATACAAAGAAATACATCATGTTGAAAGTTTATTGACTTCCATACGAATTTAGGATGAAATTTATAGCTAGAGAAACATGTAGGACTATATGCTGAACTTCTTGCTGTAAATTCAAAGGAATTATTACCTACAAAGACGCCATATTGACATGCTTGCGAACCGTTTTATTTCGACCTTTTTGCTGCGGATTGTCTTCAATTCATTCAACTTCCCTGCATTCCATACTCCAAGCGACATGCCTCTCTCACGAATCCAACTTTGGATCCTACATCTTAGTAGGGACCTTCCTACTACTTTCAAATTATGTTATCCGGACTACATCTGCTACAATAATAGTCGATCAAGTACGTCAGGCAGCCGCTTCCAAGCTCACGCGCATGACAGCACGGATCGATAAACGTTTCGACTACATTTTTGCGCATGAATCACGGCAATCCTCTGAACATAGAGGAGTTTAATAAATGCCTATATATTCATAAAACAATTATTGCCTATATATGAGATGTTACAAGGGAATAGTGCGGAATATATTAGAAGCAGAGATAGGAAAAAAGGGAAGAAGAGGCAGACCTAGGTTAGACTACTGCACACAGATAGTAAAAGATGTAGGCTGGTGGGTTTCAGGGAGATGTGTAGGCTAGCCCGGAATAGAAATCAATGGAGGTACGCATCCAACCAATCCCAAGATGGATAAACTAGTGACGAAAAAATAACTGTGCTTAAACATGATGATTATTATAAGTAACTGCAAGAATTGTTTGGGCAATATTCTCGAATAATGTTAAGTGTGTGAAAGAATTTACTGGAAAACCATTATTTAGGCAAATGTCTAAGTGTTGAGGGATCTTGGTAGCTACAGGTTGCTTAACCCCCTTCACTGAATCTTGGTGAAATAGGACATAAAATTAGAAAATAATATAAGGGAAACGAACTGAATACACATGCTGTGTGAGAATTTCAGGGAACTATGTAGGCTAGCTCAGAATATAAATAAGTGCAAGTACGTGTCCAAACAGTTTTGAGATGGAAAACCTAATGACGAAAAAATAAGCGCAGATAAATTTGATAATTAGTATAAACAACTAGTTGTTGGTTGCGAAATATCTGCAACTAATGTTGACTGTGCGAAAAGATATATTGGAAAACATATTAAATCAATAAATGGTTAAGTGTTGGGGGAACTTGGCAGCCACGGGCTGCTTACCTCCCTTTACAACCACTGAAGGTCGGAGAAATAGGGTATATAACTGTAAAACAATAGAAGGTGACTGAACTGCATCTAACAAGAAAGAACAGCGTCTATGAGGAAAGACAACAAACATAATACAAGAAGAAAATTGTTGAAAGCATATGTGTGGACCACAGCACAGTATGCCTATGAAATACGGGCAGTCTGAAACGCAGACAGAAATACGGTAGCAGCCTTTTGAAATGCTGTGCTTCAGATGTATGAGGACGATAGCATGGACAGACAAAGTTAATAACAAATAGGTTATAGAAATAGTAAGGGAACAAGGATATCTGGGGAAAAGGAGAAATCTAAGGCCGGAATACGTTCTAAGGCTTTTTGGGGAATAGTATGTGATATATTACAAGCAGAGATAGGAAATAAGAGGTAGATGTAGACCTAGATCAGATAGTCATAGTTGCAGACTGTTCAAATTTCAGGGAAATCTGTAGGTTAGTTTAGAATAGGAAACAATGATGGTACGCGTCTAACCAGTTCCAAGACTGAAGACCTAATGATGATGACGGCCATGTCGGGATTTAAACCCAGGACCTTGGAATCCGTAGTCTTACGCTTACTACATTGACCCACGTCGACGCCTGATTCTGTATGACCTCTCGATAACCCCTAATCTTATTAATATATATATATATATATATATATATATATATATATATATAACGTGTTTAGTTTTCTTAACCTTTTTACTCTATCTTTGTTTGAAGATGTTTTTCTTGTGTTATAGGTCAAAACATTAATACAAAGTTTTTCATTATTTATTATGGCATAAACTCACTCGACCATACGTACGTTTCTGCTATTTAAGTCTTGTCCGTTATAAACTTAAAAGTTAAATTTAATTGTTAATTTTATAACGTATAGAATAGTTTAAGGTAAGTGACATAATAATACAATGGTAGGTTAGTGTATTAGCAAATTAATTTATTGGTATGGCTAAACCATTAAAAAAAACTCAAATAGCTGAAACGTACGTATGGTCGAAAAAGGTTATGCTCAATAAAGAAAGAAAAACTTTGTATTAATGCAGTTCATATCTTAAACAACAGATAGGTTATAGAACTTTCCCGGAGAATTTGAAAAAAAAAATCAATCAGTAACACTCTCCAGTTTTGTCTCTTTGTTCGTAAATTACACCCACAATGCAGAATAGTCATTAAACAAAAGTTTATACACATAGGCAATAAAAGCAACAGTTAAAGCAACAATTACCTGGATACTATTTCTGCATACAGCCTGCTACCATTCCTTCAGAGACGGCGGCAGACAGGAACACCATCTTGACTTGCAATAACCATAACTGATAGCAACAACTATTTGACCATGACTTCAACTCATTTACCACATTGAATATGCATCCAAATTTCCCAAGCTCCGCTACTATCACCATTGAATTTTGATACACAGCCAACTTGACTAATCAATGATATCTACTCCATCTCCATTTGCACACTTAATGCAAATTAAAATTAAAACAATCTTTACTTACGTAAAGCACTCTTTTATTCTACTCGCTAACGTATCTTATACTTGCTATTAGCTGGTTGTAGACTAACTGAAAGCTTTCTAGTATTCGAATTCGGAGACTCATAAGAACTAAAAAAGCTCTACAACAACCTGTTTGGGTTTATATCCCGTTTCTCACCCCACAAAAGCCTGGCAATTTCTGACACTTTCTTCAATACAAACATTCACTTCCACGTAAAACTTTCAACCATCCACAGTTCTTAAAATTTAACCACACAAACAACTCTAACGGCCACCGTTTTTCAGTAATATTTCAAGGTACGTTCAAAATTACTTGTAACTTTTTTAACCGCCACGATTTTTCAAAACCTTTCCTTGAAAATTCAACTAACGCTCCTAACCCACACCCTTACTCGACTTGTTGCCCCGTATTCAAAACATCTCTCACCAATTACGTTGTGTATATCGTAATCCCAACTGACAAAGTTAACGTTAACTACGGTTCTAATGTAACAATTGTAGTATCTACCTCTCTCCAACCTACGCCCCAAAATTACCTCTGACTTTGTGCTCACTCCAATTTGTATAACCACATCTTTGCTATCACTCTAATATCTTATATTCCTTACAAGTGTTATCCACATCTCATTCTAACATACATGCTTTAAGCAGCTGTCCTTTACTTCATCTGCTTTTCCCGTTGTCAACAAACGTTAAGCGTTCAATCTACACCTATTTCACTTGTACCGATTTTACATAATACTTCCTCTTTGTCTTCTTGTTGGCAAGTTGAATTTGTAACTGACAAAGGTTATCTACTCATTCCACCTATAAAGCGAGCCCAATTATAACACCAGGTTGTTTATAAAATCGGTTTATATCAACAAGGAAATCAATCCTATAAATAACAAAATGGATGTTGATAAAGCACATAACGTTTACTCCGCTTTAAACGATAATGATATTTTCAAACATCGTTAAAGGAATGAATACTCGATGAAGTGTAACTATGTCATTTTTTTAACGTTCTCCTTGTCAATTTCAAATAATTTTGTTATATTCGTTCCTTGCGTTTTTAACCGTCACCAGTATTAGACGCGACTTTCTGGCATTTTTAATTTTTACCTACTTTTATTATTTAAATTATTTAGAATTTTCTATATATT
Source organism: Platerodrilus igneus (assembly GCA_036346225.1). NCBI lineage: Eukaryota > Metazoa > Arthropoda > Insecta > Coleoptera > Lycidae > Platerodrilus > Platerodrilus igneus. The sequence goes on from JARFIW010000295.1 coordinate 99,505, forward strand.
TGTGTAAATTTATATTGATCAGAGTAAGTTATTATCGTCTATAATGTATTTTTACTGATAGAATTTCTTTCTATTTTAGCTTTTGATAATGGTAGAAAAAACTACCAAAACCTCAAATTTTGATTAAAACCTTCTAGTTAATTGTTTTATTATTGGACTATATCCCACAAAATTCTTTAACGTACCTTATATTCTATATATATATATATATATTTCTGTGGATCCGGGGATTAAAGTTTTAAGAATCGAGAGTGAGTCATTAAATACTTTTCAAAAATAAAAAATTCACAAAAAAAATTCTTACCCGTTTGACTTTCGCTGCAACAAGGATATCTTCAGCAGCTTCCCTGGATAGCTCAGCTGTGCTTCTTTTCGGATACCTAAATTTACAATCATTCTTCCTTCCCACTCGCACACCATTCAATAAAATCACCAAATAATACAACAATCATACAATCTTTATTTACCGCTATTTACAAACAAATTATTCACCGGTATAAACAGTTTGGTACTCTAATTACAACTCAATAAGTGATATGTTTAAAGTCCTTGTTTTAAATCATTATTTGCAAACACATTTAAAACAATATGAGTAGATGGGCACCAAATAATACCCTATATTTATTGCACACTGGAGTATTGTGAGCTCATAATAACCCAGTTTCTTAATGTATGCCTTTTACCTTGCATAAAATTACTACAAAACTAATAAACCCATGTACCCCTAACAATCCAATTTACATTCATAAAAAAATTCAATAAGTTTTCAATAAACCCTTTTTTCAATAATTTAAATAACCCCAATAATTCTCCAGTAGACGTATCTTGCGTTAATAACTATAAATAACTCCAATATTCACTCACACATCACCAAAATAATACCAAAAGTTTATCAGATAACAGAAAATGCTTCAAGCCTCCATTCCTTCAGACGATGATTTCCAGAACCCCTCGGCTTTGTGATTATGCGCTCTGCTCCTCCACATATTTATAGATAAAAACCTCAATAATCACCAAGCATTGCTTTAAAATACCATTCCATAACAGCATACAAACTCACGTATATTATGCGTCTATTTATTGATTTACTAGCCTGGTATGGTAGTAATTGGACTTCTGTTAATTTAATTTTCACTACACTACTCGTATCTTTACGTTAATAACTAGAAGGTCATAACTACCAATTTATAAGTGCTAGCAGTACATTTACGGTATCATGAATATATTTAATACTCATAAAAACTCTACTACAACGTCGGTCTATCGTTGTAAGTAGTTAAAAGCGATGAGAATTTAAAGAGCAAGCTCCCAATTTTCTCAGAGTATTTATATCGTTCAACATGCCACCTCTAGGCCACACTTTACGCGAAAACTTATTTTAAAATAACACTTCTGCAAATTTTGATATAACCGACTTAATGCTTCTAGAAATTCACCTCGTGGACGCGCCGTATAATCCGCAACTCGCTTCCACCTGTCGCATGTTCGTCCGTTTGTAAAACTATCCGTCTCAATCAATGATTCTGTTCTTTGTCGTCATGAAACTCCGCCTGTCATATTTTAATCTCTGTTTTATGCATATTCGATGTCGCGTTCCAAACCCCACTTGAGTTGTAGAAAATCGATATTGCTGACAGCGTCTCATCACTCCACGTGGATTAAGTACGTGCGTTTTGAAACCAATGCTTTTATATCCGTCTCTATCTGTAGCATATTACTGATCGCGCATCTCACCTACTCTTTAAGAAACTTGTTAGCTCGTTATTCGAAGCCACTGACGGTTGAGCACTATTTTCTATAAAGCCCGCTTTATTATGCTGATAATTTCAAAGAAAGTAACCTTTTAAACATGCAGGTGTTCTTAATTATAGACCGTTTAAAACAACAATTCTTGGAGTTTATATTTCACGGTATCCGATACCGATAAAACTGACGTTCTTGTTTGTTACCAAGAAACCTTTTGCTTTGGAATTATCGATTTTCTATACCCTGGTGTGTTTTCCAATGCCATTACACGAGTTAAGGTTCGGACCTTTAGAGCTGTGTTTTTAAAAAACAACTTAAACACTTAACAACATTTATTTGATTTGAAATTTAGATAACTTGTACATAATACTAAAAAATAATTATTGTACTGGTGAGTAGCTTGAACAACGAAGTATGGAGTTCGAAGACTGACTGCCGGGCATTGAGCTCCCGGGCTTTTTATAATAACCTGCTCCTCACACGGCTGTGGGAACTTGCAGATCTCATGTCTGCTTTACACTTTGTTACAATGTATCAATCTTAATTCTAAGTAATTGCGGTATGTTGACCGCCTGTGACCTGCCACCTGCAGTATCACTGCCCTCACGGATGCAAAGTTGCATGTCCGTTCTCATGAACTGTCGATAACCTCTCTGGGTTATCCTTGTGTTACAATGTTGCATTAAACTTATACTTTTATTTAACAATTTCTAATAATTCCTATTAGATTCAATATATCAATATGTATAGGTAATTGAGGGATACATAACTCACGTTGAATTAAAATAAATTAAATTAATTATGCGTTTCTATTTGTTTTTTAAAACTGGTTTTCTCTATGTACTTCTAACTTTTCAATCATCAATTATAAAAATACGTCAATACTTGTCCGTTTAAATTAAATAAATTAAATAAATTTTGCGCGTAAATAATTTGTTCGTTTCTCTATACAGGGTGTTTGAAATTACATTGCTTACCCCAAATTTAACCCTTTGAATCCATAACAATATATATATTACTGTGGATTTATAGGGTACAATGGACATTAGATAGGTCTGATAATTATTTATGGCAGGGTAGCCCATGAAAATAAAAATTAATTAGAATTTAAAACGTTTTTCTAAACAATAGTATAAGAATGCATAACTGTAAATACGAATATTAGGTAAGAAACGTAGTTTCGTAAAGCATAGGGATCGTGGACTTAGCTCTGAATACTGTAAAAACCATTCAAGCCCCAACGTTGGACCGTCATAAGATTGCTATGGTCGGAAACTTAATGGCTTGACATCGCCAGTGTGTCAACACTGACTTTCAAAATTTAAAAATTTCAACAAATAAAAATTTCTTACGTTGATTTCTGCTTCAAAATATCTTCAGCAGCTTCCCTGGCTAGTTCAGTTGTGCCTCTTGTCGGATACCTAAATTTACAATCATTCTTCCTTTCCACTCGCACACCATTCAATAAAACCAAATAATACAACAATCATACAATCTTTTATTTACGCTATTTACAGCCAAATTATTTACAGGTATACACAGTTTGGTACACTAATTACAACTCAATAAGTGATATGTTTCAAAGTTCTTGTTTTAAATTATTATTTGCAAACACATTTAAAACAATATGAGTAGATGGGCCCCAAATAATACCTCATATCTATTGCACACTGGAGTATGGTGAGCTCATAATAACGCAGTTTATTAATGTATGCCTTTTACCTTGCATAAAATTACTACAAAACTAATTTACTCATGTACCCCTAACAATCCAATTTATATTCATAACAAAATTCAATAAGTTTTCAATACACCTTTTTCAATAATTTAAATAACCCCAATAATTCTCCAGTACACGTATCTTGCGTTAATAACTATAATTATCTCCAATATTCACTAACACATCACCAAAATAATGCCAAAATTTATCAGATAACAGAAAATTCAAATAAGTTACCTGGAGAATGCTTCAAGCCTCTTTCCCTTCAGACGATGATTTCCAGAACCCCTCGGCTTCGTGATTATGCGCTCTGCTCCTCCACATATTCATAGATGAAAACCCCAATATTCACCAAGCATTGCTTCAAAATACCATTCCATAACAGAATACAAACTCACGTATATTATGCGTCTATTTATTGATTTACTAGCCTGGTATGGTAGTAATTGGACCTCTGTTAATTTGATTTTCACTACACTACTCGTATCTTTACGTTAATAATTAGAAGGTCATAACTACCAATTTAAAAGTGCTAGCAGTACATTTACGGTATAATGAATATATTTAATACTCACAAAAACTCTACTATAACGTCGGTCTATCGTTGTAAGTAATTAAAAGCTATGAGAATTTCAAGAGCAAGCTCCCAATTCTCTCAGAGTATTTATATCGTTCAACATGCCATCTCTAGGCCACACTTCACGCGAAAAACTTATTTTAAAATAACATTTCTGCAAATTTTGATATAACCGACTTAATGCTTCTAGAAATTCACCTCGTGGACGCGCCGTATAATCCGAATATCGCTTCCACCTGTCGCATGTTTGACCGTTTATAAAACTATCCGTTTCAACCAATGATTCTGTTCTGTTTCGTCATGAAACTCCGCCTGTAATATTTCTATCTCTGTGTTATGCATATCTGATGTTGCGTTCCAAACCCCACCTAACGTCTCACTCATCTGATCAAATTTCCTGTTAGATTCTTCATTCATCCTCTCTAGTATTCTCAAAATTAATTCATTTCCAGCTTTTCCCGATACCGTCCTCGATTGATCCCTTCTACCTCCAACTTCCTCCATTTTTCTTGCTTTATCAAATAAGGCACTATCGTCACTTTCAATTTCCACTCCTTGACTCCTTAACCACTCTTTTCTCTGCATACGTTCAAACCACTCCCACACATTCTCAAATTATTTTTAAATTTATACAAAACAGACTCTCTCTCTCAGATCGCCAGTTTCCTGGAATGAAATTGCTTAAATTTTTTTTGGTGCTCGTGCCTCACGTTCGGGTCGCCATAAGTTTCTGTGTATAGTAAAAATGGATAATTTAGGAAAGTGAATTTCTTAATTGCATAAAGTGTACATAGTTTAGCATGATATAGAACTTTAATATTGGTTAGCTTTTCAGAGATGTAGTGTAAGGTAAGAAAGTGTTGTAGATAAACAACTTATAAACAGCTAAAGGTTCTAAGAAAGAACGTGCAAGCAAATAAGTCATTTCTAGCGAAAGTAAACGTTGAAAATGTTCATGGTATTAATTTAAAAAAGGGAAAGATAGTTTATTTCAAGAATTTCTAGTTAAACGCTCAAACCAACCAACAACAAGTGTATTTGAGGTGGGGTGTTGAAGGTTATATAAATGGATCGATATTAGATAGGGAGGCCGTGTTTTAACATGTATTGAAGTAAGACAAAGTTTAGGTGTGCGTTGACATTGAAACAACTAGGGGAGACAAGGACTAATATAATGAACATAGGACAAACGGAGATATTTGGTAGAAGTACACATATAGAAAGGAGATGGATAATACTTTAGAGAGGGTAGATGTGGTTAGAATATTATTATACCTCTAAACTCGGGAAAAGAGATAAAATACGAGTTAGACATGGACATAATAAACTGTTAACTAGCATGGGGAATATAGGAAAGGTATTAAATAGAAGACAAAATATTTTTGTATGTAAGATAGAGCGAGATGACTGTATATACGCGTATTTGAGAGGACTGTTTTAAATGCTTGTGTTTGTTTCAGTTGAGCAGGGACTTCAACAAATTCGACGGCTTTTCTAAATTTTAATTAGATTTTCGGAGTAAAGCGTTTGTTTTGTATTCAAAATTCTGAGATTTTCGAAACGGATGGCAGACGGCTGCTAGTTTTAGACAGAAGTGTTGAAAGTTAACAATGCGATTTTTAAAATCGACGACAGTTAAGTGTTGTTTGTATAGTGTTTTTGAGAATGGTAAACTGTTATACAAATTTACCAATTAGGCTTGTTTGGAGTAGTGGTGTGTTTGTGGAAGTGAGCATAGTGTGGGGAAATTTGGTTTATATAAACCACCGAAAAACGGGGAGTCGTTCTCTGAAAAATTTCTTTGAAGCTTGGAACAACTTCAGTACATAAGTCAAGCAACTAGTGAGTTTTTGGATATTTTATTGAAATCATTACAACGTACACAAGTTGGGGTGCTGTAGAAATTACAGTTTTAAATGTATTATGAAAAATCGAAGCATGATGTTATGTAAGTAGGAATTACTTTTTTAATTTGGTGGCTGGTGCTTGTTAAGCACTCAAATGGAATAGTGGATGTAAATGGAACTTAGATGACGTGTGGAGGATTGGACTTATTGTAGATTGGAAAAATAAAAATTTGGATAGATGATTGCTGTCTTATATGGTGTGAGTCAACTTAAGGTGATTCCAGTACGTGCAGGCGTTGAGATTAGCAATGGTTTAATGGCAGACACCTGTTTGTGCTAAATTCCAGGTAACTGACATTTTGCAAAACATTTATCTTTGTGATTATTTGGTGTTATGGCATTCTGGGCTTTTGGAGGTGTATTTTGATGAATTCTATGGACAACAAAATTGAGTATTTAATATGTATAATGAATTATTTTGAAAAAATATGTTGAGGTAGAAATTTGCATTATAAAATATTTGTGTATTAACGGCTTATGTAAAAGGTAAATAGGTTTTAGGTTTTTTTTTAGTGCAAAATAGAGTTTAGACAAGTTCAAAAAGGTTTACTATGAGCTCTTATTAGACCAGGGTTTTAAAGTAAGGTTATGGTTAAGCCCAGTTACTTTCAATAATTGTTAGTTCTAGAAAATGTGTTTTAAAAGGAATTATTCTAAAGTGAGAATGGTTATTATGTAATCTATGGAAGAATTAATAATAATAGGAGAAATACTTTTTTGATATTGAATTTTTGATTGGAATTGTAATAATTTTGTGTAGTCTAGTTTTCTTTCTTCAAATATTTGTGCAGTAAATTCAGAGAACCGCTGAGAAGCCGTGGTGTATATCCCCGAGAAAGCAGCATTTTAAGCAGTGCAAAAATCTAGAAGTTTTCGCGTCCAAAAAAAGTAGCACCTTCAGAGGATAAAATAAATATTGAAGTTGCAAATAAGTTAAGAGGAGTTTTTGTTTTTCAGGTAGATTTCAGAGAAGAAATGACGTTCAATTAACGTGCCACGAGTTTGTACTAAGATAAATTCGCAGCAAATTATGACGCCCAAAAGTGTGGGGCTTGTTTCCAGTAGGATTTCAGAGCATATTATGGCGACCCGAACGTGAGAAGCTTGAATTCAAATAAATTTTTATTTCAGGGAACTGAAGATCCTGAGATTAAAGGGTTAAGGGCCTTGTAAATATTATTATTAATTTTATTTAGTGTATGGGAATTATGCGGTGTATGAGTGGTGTATTGTGAACGAATGCTAAGAAAGGAGTGGTTAAGGAGTGAAAGGATAGAGATCGAAAGTGACGATAGTGCCCTATTAGAGAAACCGGGACAAGAAATGGAGGAAGCAGGAAGTATTAGGGATCAGTCGAGGACAGAATCGGGAGAACAAAAAAATGAGTTAATTATTAGAATGCTAAAGAAGATGAGTGAGGAATCGAATAGGAAGTTTCAAAGAATAAATGAAACGTTGAGTGGAGTCAGGGAATACTCGAATCAAAAATTTGAACAAATAAGCCAAGAATCTAATAGCAAATTTGAACGAATGACGGAAACGTTGGGGGAGAAAATAGAAAAGTCAACTAAAGGGTTTACTGAGTTTAAAAATAGTTTGACGGTGAAAATAGGAGAAGTAGAAAACAAGGGTAGATGGAAATGAGCGAAATATAGTGGGTCTGAGGCAGGAAATAGGACAATTAAAATCCGAGGTTAGAATTTTCTGTGAGGAAGAAATCAATGGAAAGATCACTGAAGTGACTGATTCATGTCAATTAGAACGGGTAGAAAGAGAAGTAAGCGGCATAAAACAAAATATAACAGCTTTAAAAGGGGATGGTCCGAGATTCTTCACAGGTAATATGTCTTTAGATCAGCAAATGAAATTTTATGGGAATAATCGGGTGAAACCCCAGATTTTTATAAATAGTGTTGGGAATTTAGTTTTTAATTTATACGATGAACAGGCAAGCTGAATATTGTAAAAGTTTTATTGAAGGATAACGTCGAAGCCTGGTACAACTTAGTAGGTCAGGATATTGAATCGCACAAGGACTTTGAGGATAAGTTCCTAATGCATTATTAGGGGATCATAAGCAAGATCAGGTGCGAGACGACTTGACTACCGGGAAATACAAAGATGAATTTGCAGGATCCATAGAAAAGTACGCTATTAGAAAATATAGCGTCGCTAAACAGTTGAGTCCACCATTAACGAACCGACAAATAATCAAATATCTTTCTAGGCATTTTGAAGTTGAGGTTAGGCAACATGTGGCGTTACAAAATATCATTGAGAGAGAAGCATTTCTAGAATATCTCTAGAGGTTTGATGATGTGAGTACAGGACGACCTAGGGATAATAGGGAGAGAAATGTTAACCTAGTTAGACTCGAAAGCAGGGGGGAGAATAGACGCGGAACAAATTTTAATAGGAATTTTAAAAACAACCGGGAGCCTAGAGGAACATTTTATAGGAGTAATAGCAGTACCAGAGGACCTACGCAGAGACCTGAAGTACGAAGACAAAATAGCTCTCCAAAGATGAACAAGTCACAGACAGCTACGGGTGTTAAGGACATCGTGAATAGAGAAAGACCAGAAAAGACAAGACAATCATATACTGAGGTAGTTGAGGGACAACCAAGGCCCAGCAGCGAAGGTAGAACTACACAGGATTTTTAGATAGACACCAACCACTAGAAATTGAAGTGTGTAAGTACGAACATCCACGGGAATTTTTAAATATCGAAGAAGCGGTAAAACCAGAAGCAGGGAAAAAATTTTGTTTGCCGATGATAGAAATTAAAATTTTAGAGTATAGTGTAAAATCGTTGCTCGATTCAGGAGCAGAGGCGAGTTTAGTGTCGGAGAAATTCGTCAAAGAAATTAAAGAATTGCCATAGGATTATGCCAATTAAGGGAAGTCATTTGATCGCTCCAAATTAAAAAAGGTTTGCTGTGGTGGATAGCGTTGTGGTGTTAAAAGTAGAAATAGGTTCAGTAAGCTGTGAGCAGGAGTTTGTTATCGTTCCTGGACTGAAATTTAAAAGTATCCTAGGTGTTGATTGTATGATGAAGTTAGGGTCAATAATTGATATGGAAAGGAGTATAGTTAGGATTACGGACATAGTAGTGTGTTACTGGCGGAAAAGCTACTACGTATGCATAATTATAAAATGGGGGCGGCCTGTAAAACAAAAATTAAAGGGGGGTCACCGGCACTAGCTAGCGGAAGGTCGTGGATCATATAGAGGGTTAAAATTTTGAAAAAAAAGGTTAAATTACTTTATAATATACTACAAAAGATTTGGCACTTACCTTTCATAAAATATTGTGGCTTAATGACATTTGCCAAGGGCGCCAGACAAGTCGAGAATGTCCAAATGTTCGTACAAAACCTTGAGAAACTTGTCATCCCAAGGAGGACCAATGTTTCTTTTAATCAATTCCTCACTTGTTTACTACTAATAAAACTTCCATGATAAAAAATAAAAAAAAGACTATTGACTTAATCAACGGCAAACAAAACTATTTAATTCACAGAGCAATGAACGTGAACCTCTTACATTCATTGATTTAGAAATTTAAGTAAATAGGTGACTATGGAATTTATAAAAATTTTAAGTACATAAGTAGTTCCCAAACACTTGTATATGAAAAAAAACTTATATTACAAATCGTACACTAAATTAATCCTACGGTTTATGGCCAAAACGTCCTAACAAACAAACTAACTAAAAATTGGTCATGCTACTTAACTATAAAAACTTACTTACTAAAAATTGTCCACTGTTTGAGGGTTTGTTTTCCAACGTAGAACAGTTCTTAAATTTAGGAAAAAAACCTCGCTTGTTGCTTCTGTTTATAATTTTTAAAGAATTGACTGACATACGAACCCGGCAGAATCTTCTTGACAATATCACTTACTTGTGCGTCACACGCCTACAAGCTTTTTAATATTTATCTTGCATCACTATAAATCCGCGAACATATGGGCATAATCCTCGCGAAACTGGAAAAGTAATCATCTCTTTCCAATTTTTAAATATCGTGATACGAAGTGGAATATTCTACCTGTGATGCCGGAGAACGCTACCCGCGAACTACGTTTCTTTCTACTTCTTGACCACGGACGGCCCCATTGGAAGAACTCTGTCTTTGGCTAAAGCCTTCAATTGTATAGACTAATTCCTACCCTAATAATTATGTACGTGATTTTCTGTTATCCAATGACTGAACAGAACCTCCCACAAAACAAGATTTCAGAAACCGAATCCAACTTCTTTTTAGATGATGGTCACGGATGCAATTACTTTCCCAAGGGTTTAAATTATAATGTATTTTCTACGAATTTCTTAATTATTGAAATGTGGACCATACCTATGGAGACAGTAGTCTGCCATTAACAAAGACTGGCTAACCTACTTGAGCCGAAATGGATTTTAAATACAATGGATGTCTCCAGACTACTTAAAATTACTTGTAATATTTGTACAAATCAACTTGGAAATAGTTTTCGCTATTTATAATGTTTTGTTTCCTATAACCCGCTGTCAATCAACGAAAGTATTAAGAAGGTTAAGCTTTTCAAACTGAAATTGGTTTCCTTTATTTACGCTAAAAGGTACTATTACATTTTAATTTTATCAGATTCGTCAGTCTGTAACCGACCTAAACTTTAAGAGGTTTATTGTATTTGAATTACGAGGGTGGACCTTCAAATAATGAAAGCCGCTGGAATTTAGTAGCCTGAAGCGCGTTGTAAAGCTGGTCTTTTATTATAAGGGAGCCTGACTAAATATGAAATAATTTATTGGTGGAAATTTTTGTCTATACTTTATGCAAAATACTGAATTTTAATTAATTAATTGATTTGTTTAATTGTTAACATTACAAAATAATGTTACACTCCCCTTACAAAAGGAGATTTTTTTTACAAATATTGTGTTAAGAGATTCACTCTTTCATTCCTATTTACTATCTTATCTTTTTCTATCCTTATCCTTATCCTAACTAGTATTCTTAAAACTAAGTTTTTGTTTAAAAATTTTAACACGTCGTTTTCAAGTTTCTTGATTATTATTATTAGGTTATTTTTATTAATATTAGGTTTTCATAACTATTTTTATTCGTCATATCCAATTGGATTTGCTTTTAAATCTTTAACATGCCAAACTCCTCTGGATTGACCTGTTTCATCGGCTAATTCATAAGTGTCTGTTGAAACTTTTTCTGTTATGGTAAAAGGACCTACATATTTCGGTGCTAATTTGGCATTGAAATACTTTGATGCGTCTGAGAGTACAAAATTTTTCTTCCAAACTGTATCTCCCACTAAAAATACTACTTCTCGTCTACGTAAGTCATAGTTATGTTTTGATTTATTATACGCTATTTCTAATTTCTTTGTTATTTCCTGGTATACTTTATTTAATTCTGGAATACGCTCTATTAGTTGTTTTCTTTCTGAAAATTGAACATCGGTTAAGTTTGCTGAATCAGTTATTTCACCAAAAGAGGAACCATCTATTACCATTTCTCTACCGAAATTTGCGAAATATGGTGACATGCCTATTACTTCATGAACTGCGGTACGAATAGCGCACGAAACCATGGGTAATATCTTGTCCCATACTCTCTGATTATCTGACACATAAGATGCCACCATTGTCTTTAAAACGCGGTTGACTCGTTCAACAGGATTTGCTTGTGGATGATAATATGCATCAAAAATAATTTTGGATTTGTATTTGTTCATTAAATTTTTAAATAAATGACTTCGAAATTGTACACCATTATCTACTAGAACATATTGTGGTGCTCCAAAAAGTAAAATTATAAACTCTTCTATCTTTTGAACTACGGACGATGCATTGGCTTGTCTTAACGGAAAAAATAAGGAAAATTTTGTAAATGTATCAACTACAGATAATACATGTATGTCCATTAGTAATTCTAGGTAGTGGACCTACTAAATCTATGGATATCATTTGCCAAGGTTTTGAGATAATTGGATATCTTGACATTTTTCCTGCTAGAAGTTTTTGTTCTGGTTTGTGTGAAATACAAATTTTACATTGGTTTATATATCTTGCTACTTCTGCACGTAATTTTGGCCAAAAATATTTCTGCGATATCCTTTCATAAGTTTTAAAAATTCCTAAATGACCAGCTGTCGGTTCATCATGAAAACGTTTTAAAATTTCTTTCCTTTGTGATTTTGGAATTACTTCTTTCCAGTTGTCTGTTTCTTCGGTTAAATTTGGAAATTTCGGTTTAACATGTTTAAATAATTTGTGGTCTATTACTTTCCAACGATTATATTGGATATTTTTCAACATTACTAATCATCTTTTTACACCAATTATCATACTGAATGTTTGATTTTTGAATTTCTTCTTTATTGTTTTTAGTATTTTCGTTTACAATTTTTGTGTCTGGTATTATTAGCGTAGAATTTTCAGAGTTGTTTTCATTTTTAATTTGTATAGTTTCAATTATTGGTACAGCCCTCGATAATGCATCTGGGACTACATTATCTTTGCCTTTTCTGTGAATTATGTCAAAGTCGTATTACTGTAATTTGATGGCCCATCTACACAGTCGACCATTTGGATTTTGTAAATTGTTTAGCCAAATTAAAGAATGATGATCCGTTATGACAGTAAAATGTGTTCCTTCTATATATAGACGTAACTTTTCTATACTGAAGAGAACTGATAAACACTCCTTTTCTGTTACGGTAAATTTCCTCTCATTTTGAGTTAACGATCTTGAAATATAACATATAACTTGTTCGTTTCCATCTATACTCTGCGTCAACACACTGGAAATTCCATAATCTGATGCGTCACGCTGAATTGTAAATTCGTATTCGTAATTTGGACAAGTTAAAATCGGTGCTGAAATTAGGCAATTTTTTATAGTGGAAAAGGCTGTCTCGCAACACTCTTCCCAAACAAATTTTCTATTTTTTCTCAACAGTGCGGTCAATGGAGCTATAATGGTACTATATCCCTCGATAAATCGACGATACCAAGAAGCCATTCCGATTATTCGTCCTACTTCTTTTACAGTTTTTGGTGTTGGTATTTCTAAAATAGCTTTTACTTTATCTGGATCTACTAAGAGACCGTTTTCATTTATTACGTAACCTAAATATTTTAGTTCACTCTTACAAAAGTGACATTTTTTCTTACTTAAAGTCAGTCCAGCGCGTGAAAGTCTGTTAAAAACTTCCTGCAATATTTCTAAATGTTTGTCAAAAGAGTTTGTCAAAATTATGACGTCATCTAGGTAGCAAAATACGAAAGGTTCTAATTCTGGACCTAACACTTTATCTATCAATCTAGACCATGTACTGGGTGCATTTGAGAGACCCATAGGTAAACGTGTAAATTCAAATAACCCTCGATTAGGTATAGTGAAAGCTGTATATTTATAAGAATCTTTATCTAGTGGAATTTGAAAATAAGGGGATTTAATGTCTAAAGTTGTAATAAATTTCGCGTCGCGCAATTTATCTAATATGGAGGAGACGTACGGAATTGGATACGCGTCCTTTTCTGTTACTTTGTTTAACTTTCTGAAATCTACTACAAAACGATAAGAATTGTCTTTTTTCTTCACTAAAAAAATTGGATTTGACCATGAACTGTTGCTTTTTTGAACTACACCTAATTGTAACAATTTATCTAACTTATTATCTATATGTTTTTGCATTGTAGGTGAAACTGGACAGTATCTTTGCTTAATTGGTTCGCTATTAACTTTAATTTTATGATATACTAAATCGGTACGGCCTAGTTCAGGTAAATCAAAAAAATATTTTTTAATACTGGTATCTAACAGTTTTCTTTGTGCTACTGTCAAATCTAATGTCGAATGTAAAATCGGTTCTTTCTTTTCGATAGTATCTAATTTTGCAAAGGTGTATTCGCCTTTAAAAATGTCTGGTATTATTCCTATATTTTTCCAACAATCTATTCCTAAAACTAAAGTATGCTGAACATCTGGTACTACCGTTGTTTTAATCTAATGGGCAACGTAACTGTTCCCAAAACTTTTTAAATTTTACCATTTGCCAATTGACATTCTTCTTTCCTTTTTAATTTTAAACCTAATTTTGATAAAAAGTCCCAAGTGTTTTCTCCTAAAATTGTATTTGTTGCTCCTGAATCTAATAAAGCTAAAATTTTTGTTCCTAAAATATGTACACTTACATAAGGACGTTCATCATTTTTAGACTGTTCTATTACATAATCTAACATAACCTTATTTTTTTGAAATTTTTCTTCTTTATCATAAATCATATTTTGAACATGTTTCGACGAATTATAAAATGTGCGGGACACTATACGACTATCTAATGCCCCTTCCTTTAGTTTAAATTATTTCTATATTTTTGACAACGCGGACAACGGTTCAACGTAACATTGTCAGTGCCACATTTATAACAATAGTTCGTTCGTCTTATCTGTCTACAATCGATCTGAAAATGTCCTAACTTGTGACAATTCCAACACGTCGGTGCACGTTTTTTAATATAATTGTTTGAACTAACATTTTGCATTACTGAAATCTGGTTTCTATTGGAAGACCTACTCTGCGAAACGTTAACGTCTGTGTACGCTAAATCAGTTTCTAAAGTATTCGTTTTTCGAGTTGGTGGGATAAAATTTTCTATTGATATTTTATGTTCCTCCAATTTTTTTCCTAACTTTATTAGTTCTCGTATGGAAGTTATTTCGACTAAACTCAATTGTGACTGGTAAAAGGGTAACATATTTTTTCGTAATATTTTAATTTGTTGTGTCAAAGTGAGTGGTACTGATAATCTAGCAAATATATTTGTCATTACTGCTGCGTAAAGTCCTATACTTTCATTTTCTCCTTGCGTTCTCGCTTTAATTTCGGTCATTAATTTTTCATCATAATCAGGTGGTCTGTTAATGCTTCTTTTAATTTGGTCCAATTATTTATCAAACATTTATTTGCACGATACCATATCAGTGCTTTATGTGCAAAAAGATCACATGCTTCTGCAAAAAGTTGAGAGTCTGACATATTCCTAGCAAATTTTAATTCTTTGATCCGTTCTAAAAATGCGTTTACCGAAGTATCGCCATTAAATGTTATTCCCCATTTTGCAACTGGAGTAACCTTATAAACTACAGAACTATTATGAGATAAATTTTGATTATTATTATTTTGCGTGTGCTCGTCTACGGCCCTAATTTTTTCTTGTTTTGTTGTAGATGATGCTAAGTCTAGTTTTTTGTCAAATTCGATCAAGTCTACGTTATTTATGTCAAATATTTCTGATGTTTCCTTTCGTTCTAGTTCATCTAAAATTGATTTATCCTCTTTGGAAGCAATTTGTGTTTTTGTCTTTAAAATGTCATTTCCTACTTTACGAAAAGATTCAATTAAATGTCCGAACTCTAATTGTAAATTATTCCTAATTTTTTCATCATTATCGTCATCTGGTAAACATCTGGAAAGTCTAGAATAACCATATGCAAATTTTGTTTCTATTCTTACTTTATTACTGTCATAATTTAAAACATTTAAATCTGAAATTTGTTCATGTAAAATCGTTAAAACATTTTTAACAACTGTCACGTCTTCTGTAAAATCAAATGGATAGTCAAAATCTTCATCTGGTTCAGTTTCTATTCTAATCGCTTTTCGTAAGGTTTTTCTTAAATCAGTTACTGTCACATTTTCCGTGTTTATTCCTCGTACAGTTATTTCATAAATTAGTTCATCTTTTAATAACCTATCAACACTGTATGTAAATTCCATCTTTGAACAAAAGAATGTGTACAATGCTGTCATAAAAATTCTCTTTAAAAAGTAAAATAATATATCTCAAAAAAAATTTCTTTATAATTATTTCACACTCGAATTTTTCTTTCTTTCTTTTCCAAATGCCACATATATTTTTGAAAGGTTGTAGTTTATATAAAATTGATAATGAAATAAGCAAATAAAAATTTTTTAATTACTCAAAAAACAAGACCCAAGGACGTTGGGCGTCAAGAATTTTGTTACATAAGTAATCCCAAAGACGTTAGGCGTCAAGAATTTTGTTACATAAGTAATCCCAAAGACGTTGGGCGTCAAGAATTTTGTTACATACGTTATCCCACAGACGTTGGGCGTCAAGAGTCTTGTTACATAGGTTATCCCACTTTATGCAAGTTACTGAATTTTAATTAATTAATTGATTTGTTTATTCGTTAACATTACAAACTAATGTTACAAGTGCTCTGGAAAGATAGCTATGATGTCACGGAAGATCGCACAGGCTTAAATATAAATGTTATGGAGTTGGATAAAGGAGAGTGTAAAGAAATTGACACAATAAATGTCCAGAAGTAAATTAGTAAATTAGACTTAAGAAATTCTTTCTGGTTGATTCCGTTACATAAAAATTCTAGAAGGCACTCTGGGTTTTCTGTAGAGGGAAAAATTTATATTTTTAAGGTGGTACTGTATGGTTTGTCTACGTCGAGTGCAGCATTGGTTAAGGCCATGCAGGCAATTTTAGAAACGTATGAACAATTTTGGTTTCATTATGTCAACGATATTTTTATTTTCAGTGAGACTAAACATCAGCATTATTTTCATTTGGAAAGGATTTTGTTAGAGCTTAAATTAGAAGGCTTTAAATTGAATATTGAGAAGTGTGAGTTCTTTTCCAAAATTGTTAAATTTTTGGGTTATGTGGCAAATAACCAGGGTTATCTAAAATTTTAAAATATCCTAGGCCGAACAATATTAGAAAACTAAGGAAATTTTTGGATGTTCTTAATTTCTACAAAAAGTTTGAACTAGCATTTTCTGAGAAGGCTGTTCCGCTGTTCAAACGTTTGAAGAAAGGAATAAAATGGAGATGGTATGAAACTCAGGAGGCAACCCACTTGACTTTATTAGAACAGTTTCACAAGCAGTTAATTTTAAGGCATCCCAGATTTGATTTAGTTTTTGTATTACGGACGGATGCGTCGGATTGTGCTTTGGCTGTTGAATTATATCAGATACAGGATGGAGTAGAAGTGCCTATATTGTTTAATTCTCGACCACTGAAGCCACATAAGCTGAACCACACAATAAACGAAAAGGAGATAGCTGCGGTGGTTTTTGGAGTTAGTAAGTTAAAATTCTATGTGGTAGGTTGGCATTTCGTGATAGAAACTGACCATTCAGCGTTGTGTGCTTTAATGGCCACTAGATTCTCAAATAATAGAGTGTATGTATGGGGTTTATTATTGCAGGAGTTTGACTTCGAAAGTAGATATATCAACGGGGAAAATAACTTTATAGCTAATGCCTTTAGCCAAATAGGGTCAACGAACATAAGAAGCTGTGAGACATATTAATAGCAATTAATAATCTGCTACAGGATAGTTCGCTATACATACAGGAGGAAATCTTGAGGAATTAGGTGCAGAGTGAAGAATTACAAATCATTAAGAGGAGGTTAGAGAAAAATATTTAAAAAAAAATATGTTGAGGTAGAAATTTGTATTATAAAATATTTGTGTATTAACGGCTTATGCATAAAGTAAATGGATTTTAGATGTTTTTCAGTACAAAATAGAGTTTAGACAAGTTGAAAAAGGTTTACTATGAGCTCTTATTAGACCAGAGTTTTAAAGTAAGATTATAGTTAAGCCCAGTTACTTTCAATACTTATTAAATCTAGAAAATGTGTTTTAAAAGGAATTATTCTAAAGTGAGGATGGTATTATGTAATCTATGGAAAAATTAATAATAATAAGAGGAATACTTTCTGGATATTGAATTTTTGATTGGAAAAATTTTTAATGATTTTGTGTAGTCGAGTTTTCTTTCTACAAATATTAGGGCAGTAAATTCGGAGAACCACTGAGGAGTCGTGGTGTATATCCCTGAGAAAGCAGCATTTTAGGCAGTGTAAAAATCTAGAAGTTTTCGCGTCCAAAAGGGGTAGCATCTTTAGAGGATAAAATAAATATTGTAGTTGCAAGTAAGTTAAAAGGAGTTTTTGTCTTTCATGTAAATTTCAGAGCAGAAATTAAGTTCAATTAACGAGCCACGAGTTTGTACTAAGATAAATTCGCAACAAGTTATAACGCCCAAAAGTGTGGGGCTCGTTTCCAGTAGAATTTCAGAACAAATTATGGCGACCCAAACGTGAGGGGCTCAAATTTAAATAAATTTTTATTTCAGGAAACTCACGACCCTGAGATTAATGGGTTAAGGGTTTTGTAAATATTTCTATTAATTTTATTAAGTGTGTGGGAATTATTCGGTGTATGATTAGTGTATTGTGAACGAATGTTAAGAAAGGAGTGGTTAAGGAGTGAAGAAATAGAGATTGAAAGTGACGATGGTGCTCTAATAGAGAAAGCAGGACAAGAAATTGAGGAAGCAGGAAGTATTAGGGATCAGTTAAGGACAGAATCGGGAGAACAAGGAAACGAGTTAATTATGAGAATGCTAGAGAGGATGAGTGAAGAATCAAATAAGAAATTTGAAAGAATAAATGAAACATTGAGTGGAATCAGGGAATACTCTAATCAAAAATTTGTTCAAATAAGCCAGGAATCGAATAGCAAATTTGAACGAATGACGGAAACGTTAGGGGAGAAAATAGAAAAATCAACTAAAGGATTTACTGAGTTTAAAAATAGTTTGACGGTGAAAATAGGAGAAGTAGAAAACAAGGGTAGATAGAAATGAGCGAAATATAGTGGGTTTGAGGCAAGAAATAGGACAATTAAAATCCGAGGTTAGAATTTTCGGTGAGGAAGAAATCAATGGAAAGATGTGTTTTAAAAGGAATTATTCTAAAGTGAGGATGGTTATTATGTAATCTATGGAAGAATAAATAATAATAGGAAGAATACTTTTTTGGTATTGAATTTTTGATTGGAAAAAATTGTAATAATTTTGTGTAGTCGAGTTTTCTTTCTTCAAATATTAGGGCAGTAAATTCGAAGAACTACTGAGGAGCCGTGGTGTATATCCCTGAGGAAGCAGCATTTAAGCAGTGTAAAAATCTAGAAGTTTTGGCGTCCAAAAAGAGTAGCATCCTTAAAGGATAAAATAAGTAGTGAATTTGAAAGTAGGTTAAGAGGAGTTTTTGTTTTTCAGGTAGATTTCAAAGCAGAAATGGCGTTCAATTAACGGGGCACAAATTTTTACTAAGATAAATTTGCAGCAAATTACAACGCCCAAAAGTGTGGGCCTCGTTTCCAGTAAGATTTCTGAGCAATATATATCTATATATATATATATATATATATATATATATATATATATATATATATATATATATATATATATATATATATATATATATATATATATATATATATATATATTATCGTGTAATTAAAAGGTTCAATAGAATATATAAGGACATAAGTGAACTTATAGGGTTAAGAGCGATTGGATACAGTAAAATAAATTTATTTAGTTAAAAGGTTTTCAACAGCTATTTTCTATCTTAAATAGTGGATAATAGGGGAATATCAATTTAGTTTAACGCGTGATTAATGTAGGAATAATTTATCTTAATTGGATTAAGTTAGGGACTATGTATTATAGCATGTATGTATTTAAGGAGAATAAGAAATGATAATTTGGGGTAAAATTATAGCATATTGGATTGATAATGAAGTACTCTGAAACAGTTTTAAAAGCGTTGAGCATATTATAAATAACGATTTCTAAGTTTCAAACTTAAGAACCAACACGTACAAATAACAAGGGGAAAGATATATTTCTTAGTAGAGTTGCTACAAACAAACTTAGTAGCTTATTGGAAAAAACAGCCATTGGAATTAAAACAGCCAAAGACGTCAACGCAATCATACAGAATTGATGTAAACACAGTGTACGTTAGTTAAAATATATGGATTTTTAATCTTAGACATAGAGTCGGAAGGAGCAATGAAAAGACCAATATTGAATAAAAGGCCATGAGTACAAGAGAGAAACATAAAGTATATCCAGAAGAAGGAATCAAAAATCGATAATTTCAAGAATAGTTGTAAGCAAACCCGCGTCGCTCAAAAAGGTGGGAAATGGAGCCAAGCGAGATGATTGGTGAAAATTAAATGAGAAAGGCTAAAAATTCAGGTGGTATAGGCATGTGTGTGCGATTAAGCGATATGTACAAGGAAGATAAATGATGTTTGCTTGAAGTTGAAGGCGTGTATCAAGCGAAGAATAGAGGCTAATCCGGAGAATTTGAAACGACAGTTGACGGTTTTAAATGGATTACCACGGACTGTTGTGTTGTGTTATTAAAAATTACGATAAATCGACGGTCGTTAGTGATTTACGGAGAAAATAAAATATTTGTTAGAGAAGTATACGTGCTATTTTGTAAAGGGGGGGGGGGCAGTTTGCATTATATAATCAGTAACAGAGAGGAGTCTCACTTTCTTTTATTCCATCTGTGATACAGTTAGTTTACTTCCAAGTGAATTAGTGCAGTCTAATTAAATAAAGTTTATGTAAAAGCTGATAAAGCGTTATTATTAAATAGTGAAGTTAAGATGCAAGTACAAAGATTGTTGTTTGGATGCACGAGAAGTAGTGGAATTTGAAAATTGTTTGGATGAGGATAAAAGCGAGGTTTGGGTAGTAGAATTTATTTGCAATGAAAAGAACAAAATTTGGAGACTGGATATTTTGATTGGAATTTATATAAGAAAGGTTCTAGTAGTAGAGGCATGTATGGTACACATGGGGATTCGACCATAGAATTAATGGATAGACGGAGGACCTACCAGACGGCAACATCTAAAAGGGGCTAGTTGGTGGACCGCAGTACGAAGACAACTACAAGGTAGGAGATGGAATAAGACATTTCGTAGTAAATATTTTCATAGTGTTTGTGGTGTTTTGATGTGTTTTATTATTATTTGATTTGATTTTTATTGGACAGACATTTATAGGACTGTTAAAACAAAATTGATTTTTGAGCATTATTCATTAATTTGCAGATAATAAAAAGTTGTAAAAAGATATAGAGGGCTTCTTGATATTTGGTTGTGCAGAGAATTTATATGCACATCTATAAAGTTTTAGGATGAGCTCATGCTAAAACGAAGGGTAACGTAAGGTATGAGGAATGCCCTCTTACTTTAATAGAAAGTTATGTGTTGAAAGAGTTATCAATATGCAAAATGATTGTTATATTCTATAACGTTTGGTAATCCCAACAGGGCAAAAATTTGATTTCTACTTTCCAAACAGTAGTAGTAATAGTAGTACCACATACATTTTGATAAGTAGAACTCGTAAAGTTTTGGATATAAATCTTAAAATTAACTTAAACATAAAACTGTAGCCTATCTTATCTAATTTAGGGAACAAAATTAAATGTGACCGAAACAGCAAACTATCATCTAAATTCCTTCTCGTACATGCTGAAAATGCTGTCCGTTTGCATCACGGCATATTCGACAATTAATTAAAACTTTCCGTACAACTCTGCTTAACGTGCGCCTATTTATAGAGTTAAGAATGTCACGGACTCTTTCCTGCAGTTCGTTTATATTATGAGGCGGTTCAAACTCATATACCTCATTTTTAGCAAAACCCCATAAATAAAAGTCAAGTGGTGTAAGATCTGGTGATCTTGCCGGCCACATAATTGGTCCACTATTGCATATAATATTTTGGCCAAAATGTTCAGCTAAAAGGGCGCTAACTTCTCGGAAATTGTGAGCTGGACAACCGTCTTGCTGAAACCATAGTTTTCGAAAATCATCATCATTTGGTACAAGTCCTCTAATAGCCGGAATTACTTGGTCTCTTAACAATTCCGTATATCTGGCGCCATTGAGGTTATTGACAAAATAAAAGGGTCCAATCAAATTATTACCTATAAAAGTATTAATTACATTGGTTAATTTACTAAAATATTTATATCATAATTAACTACCTAAGATACCACACCAAACGTTAAATCCATATCTCGTTTGAAATTTGCGTTTCGCCGTCAGATGATGATTTTCAGTGCTCCAGTGATGCGTGTTATGTTTATTGAACACCCCGCAATTGGTAAACCGCGTTTCGTCTGTCCATATTATCAATTCTGGAAAGTGCGGTTCTCACTCGCATTTTTGGATGTACCAATTACAAAAACGCATTCGTCTGGCGAAATCTTCTCTTTTGAGGCCTTGGACAATAGTAGGTTTATACGGATGAAACTTTTCCTTTTTTAAAATATTATGAACAGTTGATTTTGGAATATTAAGTTCACGGCTTACAGATCTTACGGATGTGGATGGATTTCGTGTTACCGCCTCAGTAATGCTTAGAACACGTTCCCTATTATTTAAGTCGTATTGTTCCCTAGTCTGTTCAAAAGCACCATAATTCAGTAAATTCATTAAAATTTTTCTGATGTATGTTTTATGCGGTTGTCGTCTTTCTGGATACAATTCCAAATATCTGGCGGATGCCGTATCAGCGTTCCGAAACGATTGTAAATAAGTATTTAGCATATCATACTTTTCCTCATTCGAAAACTTGTAGACAGGTGCCATTTTTTAAATTAAAAATGCAGCACCACCGGCACCAAAACTTACAACACACACAAGTTTATCTAAATTTTAGAATTTGTTTGACATATAACTGTAATTCAATTGTTTGGTTTTGTCACATACCACCGCCTACTATTATAAAACGATATCATTTTAACTCTAGTACCATCATAATTAATAATTTGTGACAAATGCTGTTTGTGTACATTATAAAATGTGTATTGTACTTTTCATAAAGTAGAAATCAAATTTTTGCTCTGTTGGGATTACCAAACGTTAAAGAACATACAAATTTAGTTATTTTTAAAATTTAGGATAGTTTTGCATTTTTTTATAGACATGTGGCATATCTATGAAAAGGTAATTTTAAGGCGCATAATATTCACTTAATATTCAAAATGGCGGCCATAAGAAAAACAAAAGTTGTGGGCGTTTCCTCGAAAACAAAAGACAGTCGAATGATTCTGTTTACGCTAAAATACTCCTTTTAGAAGAGTGTCTTAATAATGTGCAAGTCTTGTGATGGTGCGACTTATGATTCATGTTTGATTATCAAAAAACAAAATCCGCCATTTTTAGTTTTCTTCGAATATCTCCAAAACCAGACAACTTACACCAATTTTGTAAACGGATACAAAACTGGCCTGGATTCCTCCAAATCTTTCCCCATTTAACCCAATTTCTATCTCTTATAATAACTGAAATCACAATGTAGAGACTCGAAATTTGGACACACTGTATACATATATATATATCATTGAACGTAATTGCACCTTAACCAAAACCATGTTTTTAGCAACTATTAATCTGATTTTTAATAATACTTATTTTTCCTTTAAGAACACTTACTATCTTCAATTATTTGGTACACGGATGGGTTCACCCCTATCACCTATAATAGCCCAAATGGTCATGGATTTACTACTTGATACAATAATACCTACTTTACCGTTTCAGATGGTCTTTTTGGTTAAATATGTAGACGACATTGTGTGCTCAGTTCCTTCTGACATGGTTCAAGTTACTCTTAACTTTTTAACACTTTCCATCCAAAATTACAGTTTACCATTGAAAATGAAATACAAGGAAAGATTCCATTTTTAGACACATTAGTTATCAGATCAGATTCTAATACTTTGATGTTTGATTGCTATAATAAACCAACAAACTCAGGCAGATACATCAATTTTAATTCGAACCATTCAATGCATCATAAAATTAATACTGTTTTGAATCTAAAAACTCGAATTGAAAGAATTTCTGATCCCTCTTTTTACACTAAGAATCTTAAAGAATTAGAACTTACCTTATTAAATAATGGTTATCCAAATTACTTGTTAAAAAAACTTCTTTTTTCTAACACATTAAGAACACCTAGAATTATAAATACACAATTGATTTATAAAAAACTACCTTTTATAGAAAGACTTACTCCTTTGCTTACTAAATTATAAAACAGCCTAATGTTATAATTACAAATGATTATGTCAAATCACTAAAAAGCCTGTTTACAAAATTAA
Organism: Platerodrilus igneus; assembly: GCA_036346225.1. Classification (NCBI taxonomy): domain Eukaryota; kingdom Metazoa; phylum Arthropoda; class Insecta; order Coleoptera; family Lycidae; genus Platerodrilus; species Platerodrilus igneus. The sequence continues at coordinate 123,515 of JARFIW010000295.1, forward strand.
AAGATAAGACTGAGGTACCACTATGTAACAATGTAGTATATAAGATCAAATGCAGTTGCTTGCTCAGTTATGTGGGACAAACTAATCAGTGGTTACGCAATAGAATGACACAACATCGCAGTGACGCAAAACTTGGTAAAAACAATTGCGCCTTAGCTAGACATGTGTATGCCACCAAACACAATCCGGAGTATAACCAAGTTAAAATCATGGAAACTGAAGAAAATTATAAAAAGCGCTTGTTCTTAGAATCCTTCCACATACCCAAAGACACCAGCTCGATGAATAACAAACAAGATATGGAAAATTTAAGCATCGTATATTCTCGTTTTTATAATCAATAATATTACTGAACTTTTTATTTTTATCTTACAACATCTATGTTAGTCATGTGTCACTGATTATGCCAACTTATCAATCGAGATCTAGCAGTTTTATATCAGTTTATTGTGTATACTACTTTCAATTAAATGAAGTAGTGTCACTGTCATTAACTAAATAATTATATATTTATGAACAACATGTAAGTTATCATGTTTGTAATTGAATGACTACATCTTTTTTTTTATTTTATTGACTTATGATTATGGCAAAAATGTGTTGCCGAAACGTTAAGTAAGAGAAAAAAATATTTTAAATTACTATTTATTTTGACCAAAATCATCCCAAGAAAGTTATAACATCTTATCTAAATTATATATATATATATATATATATATATATATATATATTGCCGTGTCTCTCCGCTCTAATTTAGTACTCTCTCAAAAAACATTCGAGCCCCAACGTTGGACCGTCATAAATTGCCGTGGAACTCGGGTAAAATCCTCACCAACAAAATTTATATTCTAAAATTTTATTAAACTTTCAAATTCGAAAATAGAAAAATTTTCAAAAATTAAATAATCCAAAAAAAATATTTCTTACCCGTTTTCCTCTTTTCCTCGGTTTGTTACGTTTCTCGTGGCCCCACGTTGGGCGCCAAAATTTTGTTACGGTAATCGTGGCCGTGCGTAACTCAAAGAAAATCAAAGAAATGACCGGGCTCAATCGGAGAGTAGGGGGGGTCGTAGAAAGCAGACCAACATACCATGTACGCGGCTGTAAGGAGTTAGTGACAATACCTGCAAGAAAAATAGTTAAGCAAACTTAAAAAAAAAGAATAAGCATAGCAGCAATGAAAAGTCTAAGTTATTCAGTACTTGGTAGAATGAAAAAAAAGAAACTGTTTAGATAAACTATATAATATAACAACGGTAAAAGCAATACAAAAGAAATGTTTAGTACACAGTGAGGTAATATTGGGGAGTAGCAGAAACGTTTCCTCACACACCAATTAAACATAAATCAGACAAAATGTTAACAAAAGATAAATAGGTAAGTCACAATTGATATGAGTAATTCAGTAGTATTGATTGTTTTTTTTTTTTTTTAATCGCAGGCAAGTCTATTGTAAAAGGTATCAGAACGACGAAGATATGGCAAAACAACGGATAGATATTTAAAGTAATAATAAGTAGGAAATAGTTCAACTTACAAAAAGTCCTTCAGGAACGCCTCCTTGCATTTGAAGTGTGGGATTCACGAGGTCCTGCACTAAGGAAGCACTTCACCCTTGACTGTGAGGGTGTTGATGGAACTTATCACACGTCACACTAATCACACCTACGTATTTCACTGGTGTTAGCAACAGACATTATCACGCGTCGGAACTATGTAGTCTTGATAAATTTCTTGGTAATTCTATTTCCTAAGACAATAATTTAGAAATATTCTGTAGCACTAGTTTAATTTCAACTGGGACCGAATGTATATTATCTTCATAAACATCCCAAAAAGGCAGTGAGAAACTTCAACCAATACCTTTGTAAACCGGCAATCTGTTGTATTTCGCAAATAACAAAATTCGCGCAAGCAATGATCTATTTTAGATTCTTTGGTGTTAGAAAAATGCAGAAACTACAGTATCCACTGTATTTAAATAATCCAAAGTATGCACTAATCTGATAAAACAAAGGGACACTAGACTAGATCGCACACACCTTAATCCTAAAGAAAGAATCGGTCAGTTTAGCAAGTTCTACGACTATTATTTCACAAGACAAACAACTAAAACCACAAATTAGTAAAGTACGCGTATCACTAAAGTAAGTCCGTCCAATGTTCCTTAAAGCATTTGTCTCACAAGAAAAACAACTAAAAACAATCAGTAGGCACGCGTAAGCAATAAAACCCGTTCGTGAAATGTCCTTAAAAACACACGTACCTCGACCAAACACGGTTAATATACAACTCTTATTTCACAAGAAAAACAACTAAAAACATGCCGTGCCCGTACATGAACAATCTGAAAATTAATCCCGCATTAATTCTCACTATTGTCAAAAGCAAAGAGAAAACAGTATTTTTAACGTACTTAGTATATCGAAACCAAGAACAAACGACGACTGTTCATCATGTTTCTGCAATTCGTTGCTATTACAACCGCTTATCGTATCTTATCTAGACTTGTATATTCACATAAGGAACAAAATTTATATTTACGGCAAGACAAGAACGATGCAATCTCTTCATTATAACACGACACATTCGTCAACGAGTTAATAAATATTAAATATAGAAATAGTAATTTGTAGAAATGTATTTATAAATTGGGAAACAGCGTAAAATGTTAAAACTACAAAAATGCCCGTTATAAATTAAATTGCCAATTTCTTGCACCTGCTTTGGCTAGCTCATTTGGACCTCCTCTTGGATATCTAGATTCACTCTCATATTCTCAATCGTACACACACACTCGCAATAAAACCCCAAAATACAACAAACATACAATCTTTTATTTATTACTATTTACAAATGAAATTCAATAGTGTCCATATTTCTGTGATCACGATACACTTCACTAAATCCTACTTTGTAACGTCCTGTATTATATTTTAAATCATCAAACACATAAAATGTACCCGGATTAAATGGGCCTTGAATAATACCTTCTTTAAAATTCCTTCTTTATATTTTTTTTTTTAAATCTAAGTAAACTCTGGAGTATGGCGAGCTCATGATAACCCAGTTAATTATGAATAATGTATGCCCTTCTACTTTGTATACTCTTACAACAAACTAAAAAAAAAAACAAAGCCATGTACTCTTTACAAAAGTTTTTACGTCCTGATGGTACGTTAATAAGCTTTATAGACACCTTCAGCTTTTTAGTTAAATACCATAATAAAGTTATTTACACGTATTATGTTCAATACGCAAATAATCCACAATACCTTCAAAATCACTCTCATACGTCACCCAATATTCACAGTTTATAAAAATCACAATTTCAAATCGTTACCTGGAAATTTCTAGACGATCTCCGCTCCGTGGACGATGCCATGTATTTCTTCTATCTGTTCTGCAGGTCGTTTCTAGCTATTACTAGCGGAATCCCATCTACGTTGAACTGCTAACGCTGCCTTCACGGTGTAACCAAATTCCAAATTCAATTTAAACATACGTCTTTCACAATTTTGCTTTAAACCACGTTACTTAACGTCCCGACACGAGCTTGTTTAAAATATTTATAGGTGATACCTCAATTAAAAAAATAATATGTAATCGCGGCACACAAACCGCGTATAAATTATGAGGCTCACCGTGCAGTATAATTTACAATAATTTATTCTACTTACAAAACTCGTGGTAGCTTCCATACGTAGTCTGAAGCGTTCGAAATATTAAGGGCTTTAATTATGTTTCCGTAAAATATTTATATCTTTAGACGGCCACCTCCCGGCCACTTTTATCCAAAATTCCCTGTTAACAACAACACATTCTTACAATTTTGCACTCAACCGATATCTAATCCCGCGAATTTCAGCACGTCGTTATGATATTTTCAGAAAACTACGGTACACTATCCTCGTGTTTGTTTCAAGTCAAACTAACCATATCGACCAATCGTAGACCTACTGACGTTTCACAAATCCCGCCTATACAACCGTTGTCCCATGCTTATGCGTTTTTGACGTCTCTTTCTAGCCTTGCTTGAGTGGTAGAAAAATCGATATACCTGTTTGTTTGCTATCTACCCCACGTGAACTTCTTACGTGATCTAAATAACCCCTCGTTAGTATTTACTACGAACGCATGCGACCGTTTACAATATACGTAGAATCTTCATCTTTATCTACACAAAATAATTGGAACTTTGACATTTCCAAACCACGCAGGTGTTCAATCGTAACGAACGTTTTAAATAACAATTCTAAGAGTTGGATTTCACCGTATTTCACCCCACTGATATATTTGTTTGTTAGCAACGCGTCTCACCTTGGTATTATTGACCTTTACACGCTTTTATGCATATTATACGTAAATAACCGTTCAATTAAGTTCAATTAAATTAATAAATTAAAGGCATTGGCTGCTACCATTTAATTTCTTTGCAAACCTACTAAATATTCATCATTATTTGTACAATTTGATTAATAGCCGTCACTTAAAAATGAATTAACTAATATAACTTTCGCACGTAATTTCTGGTTGTTTTTTTATACAGGGTGTTTTAAAATTGCTTCGTTTATTTTTATTTTTAACCCTTTAAAACCACTATTATTATATATATATATATATATATATATATATATATATTAATACGCCATTTCACAGAAAGATTTAATTCTTTAGGTAAGGTTACCCCAAACAGATTATTAAGCTCTACCTTCCAAATTATTTTATCACTATCTAATACTCTACTACCTTTATTCATTTTATCCTTAAAAGCTGCCTTTACAGAAAGTTTCGTTATCTTCTCTTCAACTCCTGCAATTATACTATTCTCATCCGTCTCATCTATTATTTCCATCTCTTCGACATTAACTTCTGCATTTTCCAATAATTCTGACCTTTTCAATAAAAATGATACAACTTCTTTTCTAACTTCACCGGGGCACGTTATACTTAAACTTTTATCTCGTTTACCTTTTATCTCCATCTCAAATTGATTCAAATTCATACAATTTGTATATTTCTATATGAACTTCTTTGTCCAATTTAATCTTTTCATCCTCCATAATTATTATCTTATTCTCTGTATCTATGATCCCCTCCATTTTACTAACAAAAACCATTCCCAAAATGGCATTAACTCATAACGCTAGCACTATTAAGAATTCTTGTTCAATCTCAATCCTTCCCAACTTAACTTTCGGAATTATAATGCTGTTGATTACTGCAAACTTCTTGTTATGCGGCGATAGCAAACTATTTCTTTTAATAGATATTACTTTCTGGATTAACTCCTCTACATAATCTTTTATAAAACTTTCACTTACTAATGTAAATTTCAGATCTAATTTCTAAAAATTGTTTAATCTCCTTTACACCTATTTGTATTTTTTGTATAAGTAGTAAATGATTTTTCCCATTAATTTTAAAATTATTTTCCAAATCAAGTTTTATAAACTCAGGCTCATGTTCATATTTATTAATTTTTATATTTTTGTCGTTTGATTTGTCTATTTTTAAAACTCCTGCCTACTTGACGTTCCAGGTTGACTTACTATATCCTTGTGTGTCCTACTATTATCATTGCTATTGCTCGTGCTATCTCTTTGTAAATTTGTAACATTTTCCTTTTGTTGTATTACGGTTTTATCCTCAATAGTACGGAATTCCTTGTTCTCCCTTCCCCCGTCTCTCCTAATGCCATTTCTTTGACTTCGATAATTTCTCTGGATATTCCCCCTTCCAAATGTTTTGCATAGTTACCTCTCTGTCTATTATTTCTTTAAAAGCCAAATGTATTCATTGGCTGGCTCCTTTGTCTGGTTTACATCCTCCTTCGTTGACCCATCTTATCATATTGTTGAAGATACTCCAAAAACACACCTTTGTCCATGTAAGACGATGCATTGCCTTACCTTGGTTTCAAAGTATCCTGCTAAATATTTGATAATTTGCATGTCCTCTAAAGGAAGATCAAGTTGTTTGGCAACTCTAAATTTCTTTATGGCATACAACTCCCACATGCCAGCATCACTGCTATACTTGCCCATAAGTAAATTATTTCTAACCTCAAATTGCTGGTTATCTCCCCAGGTATGTTTCAAAAATTCAGTCTCAAAATCTTTAAAAGCGGTCAACCTACTTTTAATCGCTTCAAACCAAATTTCTACACTACCTTTCAATATGGACCTCACAACGTTCAACTTAGTTTGCTCAAGTTATTACGTAAATTAACAAAATTTTAGGATCAAGATTATTATACCCATAAAATTTGGGGTGTTGTTCCAACGGAATACTGGTTGGACCCCATCTCTTAGGTTCCCCAACATGGATATTTTTAACCATATCTTCTGAATTTTAAAACTTACTCCCCAAGTTTCCAAATTGCTTCTAAATGCTATAAAACCTGCTTGGCAGCATCCTTCTATTTCGTTTACTGTGTGTTCTAACTTTTTAAATTTTCCACTATTTTATTTACACGTACGTTCTGATCCGCTTTTGTTTAAACAATTTTCTTTTTAAAATTTTATATCCTCTACGGTTCTATTAGTTCCTTTAAATTACTTCTCATTCTTGTTACTTTCTAACCTTAAACTTTCTTCTAATTTTGCTATATTCTCTCCAAATTCCGCGCGTAACTCCTGAGTTTTTTATCAAATTTGGCACCCATTTCTTTGAAACTTCTTTTATTCTATTCATGTTTTAACTCATTCGTTTAAAGCTTTTTTTCATTCTTTTCACTCATATCTTTGAAACCTCTTTCATTCTTATCACTCATTTCCTTCATACTCTTTTCATCCATGTAACTCATTTCTTACTTATCTTGTTTTAGTAAAAAGTCCTTCACTTTTGACTTCTGTGTCTCTCCTACACTCTGTTCTCCTTTTTCCTCTGGAATCTCTTTTTTCAGATCTACCACATAAACACTTTCGTGAGAACCAATTTATACCCTTCAGTTGACAAACCCTCACAAACTCCTTTCATTCTTTTAGCTATACTGGAAACCAATCAAATATATTACAGAGAAAAACTCTTTCGAGACAAGAAAGTTTAATTGTTAGACGATTTAATCGAGTCTCCAAGTTGAGACGCCGCAAATATTGCTGTAATCCGTGTGCCTATACGCTGGGAGCCATAAACTGATGCTGTGACTTGTATACAGCCGAATTCTATTAATGAAGATGCAATAGAAAATATGAAATTACTATCTTACCGTGTCCTTTTTTTTTGCCTGACTAGCTGTGCAGAGGATATGTTGTGGATTTTAACAAAATAAAATGAGATACACAAATTTCAAAAATCATCTATAAACAATTTTCTATGCATTCAAAAACTTTTTTTTTATACGCATTATCTAAAGAATCTATTACGTACTCAGATATAAATAGCGCTTGTAAAAGCCATTTACAGCTTTAGCTTAGAGACAAAATTTATATATTGCCTACTTACTTACTAAAATAATCTTACTAATCCTTGCTAATAGTTACAGAACCCAAACATCTCATATGTGAGTCACAAAAATTTTCTTTAAAATGCTCGGGATAAATTACCTATCCTTGTCTTACCTTGGTTGTCAGTGTAGGTGGCCAACGACGCTGGACATGAAATTTTAGAAAAGGTCAAAACACTTTGAGCTCTGATCTCAAAATTCCTGGAAATTATCCCTTGACCAGCATTTTTTATAAAACTGAAATTTTATTCGAACTTAATTTACTCAAATATCCTGTTAAGTTGCAAAAAACAATATTGTACTTGCAGTTGGTATTTTCAAGTAGCGCTTATAAAAATATCATTTCCATTGTAATTAACGGCACTGAATGTTTCTTGGTTTTGTTTCAGATTTGCATTTCCAATCTATCTTAACGTAGAAATATCAGTTTACAAAGTGCATTTATTTTTAATAGGTTAAAATTAGCAGTTGCTCCTCTACCAAAATTATTTATATCGAAAATCGTTTAATTTTTATAGTATTCTTAAAAATAAATATGCTTTATAATTATTCAAAATTATGTTCTATGTCGTAAAACGAATCAAATAAAGCATTTTACTCAAAAGTTACATGCTGCTTAACGTTAGAATAAATGCCCGTTTTCTAATTTATTTTCGCTTTATATACTAAACCAAACTTAATACGTTATTTCTGATTATATTCTCGAAGCAAGACATATCCGGGTGATGTAATAGGTGCCTTGATTTTTTGTTTTAACGAGCTATTAGTATAAAGTTGTCGCGGTCGTAAAAATCTCTTATTCCTTGTTACAGCATCAAAACTTAACCGTTTTTATATTTCTCTCAGAGCTATTATACTCCTTATCTTGGTTTTATGGTTATGTCATAATACTGCTTCTTCAAATTTGGGCGTTCATTCATAATTTGCTTATTTAATAGTTTTTATAACATTTTTCGAAAGCCATGACGTATTCTTTTGTCCAGTAACGTAATTCTGGATTTAATTCGAATTAACTTCTTTGAAGGAAAACTGTGCTTTATTGAAAACCTATAAACATGATATTTTTAACGAGAATGAATACAGTATGCAAAAGGTATTAATTAAAGTTTATTTAGTATGTAAAACGCGTTTTACAGTAAATTGGGACCTGTTTTCAGGTATTTCATAGAAAGCAATTATTTACACACAGGTGAAAATAATACGTATTTAAATTTTGGGTTTAGTTTTAAAGTGGTATGTGTCATTAAAAAGTGCTATTTTACACGGAAATCTTATTCTGTGTGCTAATGGAATACGCTTATGTGTTTATACAGGGTGAAATTTAAATATTGGAAAATTATAGCTTTGTCAGTTTTGGATGGGCTATTTTACACGGAAATCTTATTCTGTGTGCCAATGGAATGCGTTTATACGGGGTGAAATTTAAATATTGGAAAATTTTAGCTTCTTTAGTTTTGGATGGGGTATTTTTTCGCATAATGTGACGTTTAATGACCTCGCACGAACTGGTGCGCGCGCACACATGCGCGCACATACGCACGTGAACTTTCTCACACGCACGCACACAAATGTATGTATATATGTTTATGTATGTATATATATATATATATTGTGTGTGTGTGTGTGTGTGTGTGTTTTGTGTGCGTGCGTGTGAGAAAGTTTACGTATGTATGTACGCGCGCATCAGTTTGTGCGAGCGTGCTCGTGTGCTTGCTCACGTACGTGTGCGTGCGTACGTACGTGCGTTTTTATCCTTATCAAAACCACAATATCTTTTGTGTAACCTAGACTAGCCACGAATACCAACACGTCAAAAAATAGCAGTTTCAAGGTACTTCTTCACTTTATGCAAGGATATCTGGTATATAATAGCAAGCGTTTTACCGCCATGACTTTTCAATCTTCAAACCCGAATTTCATCATGTGTCTTGGAGCAGACAGTTTATTGATTTTATTTCAAATCTATCGGTTGTTAGACGCTCGGGAAAAAACCGAGACTTGTGGGAAACATTGCTGTTGCTTAGTACTACGTTAGGGTTCATCACACAATATCCATATTAAATACAAAATGTTGAATGGTACCTTTTTGCGATTAGTTTTTAGCAAGCCTATTCAAACAACTGGTATCTAAGTGTATGCCGCTACACAAAGAAATTGACATTGCTTGGGTTATGTATTCAAAGGTAAACAAAAGCTTTTGAATAAGACCAAATCAAGAAAAAAGAAATAGCTTTTTAATAGAACGCAGTTAAACGTTTACATACATCCAAATATTTGTAAACTAAACACAAATCAAATTTTTTTTTAAATGTCTTGAGTTTGTTACGAATACACCCAACATCAAATGATTTTAGCGCTATGTTAAACTTATGACACAGATTGCAATGTTGTTGATGGACGTATTAAGCGAATTGCGGGGCGATTACAATGCAATGTCACTACACAATACTTGTCTTATGAGATGCCCTAGTTGCTTTACGGTGACGAATATACGCTGGAATGAAGCAATTTACGATCTGGTTTTGACATTTATTGACAAAGCAGGGTTATAGTTAGCCGGAAGTACACAATTTATGTTATGGCAGAACTGCCCATGTGTCTATACACCTAGCTTTAATATAGAAAAGTATATAACTTCGGTTACCCACTAATTGGAAAGATAGCTCGAGTTTTCAGTACGCCGGAGTTTATATTCTGTATAACTTAACTATAAGACTATATGTAACAATTTTATAAAAGAACACCTTTCTAATTTTTAAAGGGTTAATCGCTTCCAGAAATTACATTTGCTAAAAGTGAGAGGAACTAGCACAACTCTATACAATCCTGTGGTGTAAAAGATTTAGTGTTGATATACATGATGCTGTTATACTTTTACAGTGGAGTGCTTCACTTGCTTGTTGAGTAAAGACGTATACAAAACTCATTATTAAGGTTGAATTCAGTAGACCTTCGTTAGTATTTTCAACAATAATAGGCGCACTGACGAGGTATGAGGAAGTGTAAACTAATCAAGTCTAATAAGCTTGGATAATGTTTTCTTTAAAATATGTTTTTAAAATGAGAATAAATGGGAAGGAATAATGGAAGAATGAGAACATACGAGATGCGTTTACTCACGTTCTCAGATTCGTGTACAAACCATATTACCTTACGTTACGTTTACGACCTTTTGTCAAGACATTATGACTCATTCTGTTTTAATGGTGATTCCAGTTTGTATCAGCAGCAGCTTCTACACTGAAACATTTTATTCTCGTCAGCTTTTCTACGTAGACCTAAAAACCGCTGTAAAAATTGTTGTTTTAAAAAAACGCTAAACAAGATTAGCATCAACTTAACTTAACATCTGTAATATTCAATTTATACTTGCGGTTAAAATATGTTCTAGAGGATTAATATTTTTAATAGTAACCAATTTTATACAGATGCTATAAAATATTGCCTGTAAGGATCAAGCTTCTGAGAAAAGGAAAATAGCGGCTTACAGGGAGCTAGGCTACCCACACCAAATGGGGTCAATGTTCACTCACTGTGGTATTTGTACGATAAATTACAAATACTGTATAGTTTTGCATTTAATAAAATAGATTTATGATTCTCCATTTATTGCCAATGACTAAAAAACCTATATTGAATGTGCGGTGGAGCTACCGGTATTGGAATCATTAAAACGTTTCTGACATTTTACTCGTCTTTTGTCTTATTGCCATGATGAAGCAAAACACAAGAAATATACAGTATAGTGATATTTTTTTGTTTTTATTTGAGGATTGTGCCACATGCAATTATCCACTGCAATTTGTAATTCGTCTTGACTTTCGTGATTCTGACTCTGATTTCATTTTAAATGTAGCGTGCAATATCAAATATTTCTCTATTTCTCTAATATTGGCCGAGTGCTGACTATATGGAAAATGATGATATTAATTATTTTTAAAATTATGTTAAGTTTTTCATTTGAAATGGACCTGCACCTTGCCGAAGTTCTAGATTACTAGAGCAGGGGAAATAGCTAGCGTGTTCTAATGAGCTAAAGAGCCAAACTAAAGGTCCAACCAAAGTAGTAGGGTCGTTAGTGACCAACCAGACTAAGACAGGTCCCCCGAGAGAGGGCAGCGGTTCTTTCGGTACTTAGATTGGCAGAGACTATAGGAGTCGGTATGTCAGTCTAAGACACCTTACCGCGATGTGGAACGCAACGGGAAACCACCACATTACCTCCCAAGTACACAGCGTACATAAATTATAATACAATAATGGCATTCTCCTGGGTAAAAGATTCCGGAGTTAAAATAGTCCCCCATCCGAATCTTCGGGAAGTGACTACTTTGGAGGATACGATCGGAAAGTTCAGAATAAAAGTCGCGAACATTTTGCGAGCCGGAGCGTGGAATGTTAGAAGCATAGAGCAAGTAGGTAAGCTAGAGAACCTAAAAATTGAAATCAATAGGGTAACACTAGACATAGTAGGAATCAGCGAAGTTCGGTGGCCAGAGGCGGGGAATTTTTGGAGTGGAGAATTTAGGGTAATTCATACATGAGCAGAGGAAATTCGGGTGTGGGCATAGTTATGCGGAAAAAGATAGGATACTGTGTAGCAAATTACTTATAAAAGAACGTTTGCGCACTCATGGTTAGATTAGAATCTAAACACATACAAGTACACATGCCCACCTCTAGCAACAGCGACGAAAAGGTAGAAGCGATCTATAAAGATATCGAAGACATATTAAGATATGTAAAAAGATATGAAAATTTAATAACTACGGGAAATTTTAATGCAGTGGTAGGTGAGAGTAGGGAAGGAGCAGTAGTAGGTTTATTTGGTTTAGGCACGAGAAACGACAGGGGAAATAGGCTGGTAAAATTTTGCGACAAGAACAATTTAATCATAATAAACATATTATTTCAACATCATGCTAGAAGACGATATACGTGAAAGATGCCAGGAAACATAGGAAGATATCAAATAGATTACATTCTTGTTAGACAACGGTTTAGGAATCAAGTAAGAGACTGTAGAAGCCGCCCAGAAGCAGATATAGACACTGACCACGACATCATAATTATGAAAGTCGCACTTAAATTTAAAATTTTCAAAAAAAGAAACTGTGGCTTAGAGAAATTGAAATATAAAGATATCCACGAAAGATTTGAAAAACAGTCAAATGAATTGCTGAAAGATATAGGGAAAATATCTTATACTAAGGAAGTAGAAACAGAATGCAATAACATTAAATCCAGCCTAGACATGGTGAACAGCGATATTCTGGGATATACACAAAAAGAAAATAAGAAACCATGGATAACAAAGAATATCCTGAATTTAATAGGAGAAAATTACAAAAATTATTCAGACGAAACGGGAAAACAGCGATACAAAGCCATAAAATGGAAAAGTATTCACAAATGCAGGAAAGCTAAAGAACAATGGATTGATGAAAAGTGCAAAGGGGTACAAACTAAGACGGAAGTAGGAAAGACAGATGAAGCATAAAAACTAGTTAGAATGAATTTAGGGATATAAAACGATATAGTAAAAATATAAAGCACGCGGGAGGCAACGTCATTATAGAAAATGTAGGGAAAGTGGGTAGATGGCAAGAATATATAGGGAATTTATATGCAGGAGAGGAACTAACAGCATTAGAACTGGAATCAGACATTGAAAATGATGACTTGGAATATGCTATACTTAGAGATGAGTTTGAATCAGCATTAAGGGGTCTGGAAAATGGTAAGGCGCCGAGTACAGGTAAGGTGCAAGCAGAAACTCTAGAAGCCGCTGCAGAAAGCAGTAACTGAACGTCTCTTTCAACTTATAAGCTATATGTAAGAGACAGGCGATATACCCAGAAATTTCAAACCTAAGATCAGAGTAACTATACCAAAAAGAAAGGCGCGGATAGATGTGAAAATTTTCAAACATAAGTTTGACAGCACACGTATCCAAAATATTAACTGGAATTGTACTAAGACGAACGGAAAAACGAGCTGAAGAAATACTAGGAGAAGATCAATTTGGGTTTAGGCGAAACAGGGGAACACGGGATGCTATTTTAGCTCTGGGAGTGATAATAGAGAAAACAATAAAAAAGAGGGGAAACGTGTATATAGGGTTTGTAGATGTGGAGAAAGCATTCGACAATGTAAAATAGAAAAAAATGTTCGAAATACTCAAAAAAATTGAAATGAGTTGTAGGGATTGTCGAATAGTACATAGCTTACACAAAGAGCAAACATCAGTAATAAAATTAGAGCAGGAACGTAGAGAAGTAAGCATGTGGAAAGGGGTGAGACAGGGATGTGCCTTATCCCCACTAATTTTTAACTTGCACATTGAAGAGGCAATAAATACTGTCAAATGCAGGAAGACATTTGGAATTACTATGTAGGAACAAAAATTGATATGCTTAGATTTGCAGATGATATAGCGGTATTAGCATCTAACAAGGAAGAGCTAGAAGCAGCTTTTAATAATGGAAACGGTTCTAACAGGACAATACGGTATGAAAATTAACAAAACTAAAACTAAAGTACTAGTATGCTAAGGAGGGGAAAATGAATCCAGAACAAGAATACAAATATGTAACACGAACTTGCAAGAGGTTATGGGTTTCTGATACCTAGGAAGCCAAATAACTCAAAATGGGAACAGCGCAAAAGATATGAAACAAAAATTAGCCCGAGGTCGTGCTATATTTAACAAGAAAAAGCAAGTACTGTGTTCAAAGACAACAAACATAGAAACAAGGAAAGGATTGCTTAAAACAAATGCGTGGAGCAGAGTACTGTACGGCTGTGAAACCTGGACAGCCTGGACTTGAAATGTGGTGCTACAGACGTATGATGAAGATATAATGGACAGACAAAGTTAAGAATAAAGAAGTAGTTAAAATGGTAGGGTAAGAAAGAAAAATGTGGAAAACGGTAAAAAAATACGAGAGATACGATGATAGGCCGCATACTAAGGAATGAGGGAGTAGTGCGGAATATATTAGAAGCAGAGATAGGAAAAAAGAGAAGTAGATGTAGACCTAGGTTAGACTACTGCACACAGATAGTGAAATATGTAGGTTTAATATTCAATATTCAATATTCAAATTCTTAGTTCATTATGGACGCTCGAACGTGTAAGAGCGCGCTTTAAGGTAGCTAAATGGATGGATAATTTAGATATTTCTTTCATTCATTCATTAAGAGAAAATTATCTAACGAAGACATTTTTTAGTTTGCTGAAATGAATTTGAATAAATTGAATGTTATAAAGATATAACTAGTAGATGGCCACGAAGACATGTGTTATTTTATTAAATAAACCAAACATTTGCTTAATAACGGCGATATCAAACATACCTGCTATTTACAAAGAGAAACATTCCGTGCGATTAGAAGTTAAAAAGAAGGTATTTACATTCGCAAATGACGTCGTCTCTGCATTAGTCTAAGCGCTCGACGAATGAAATCGTTTGTTGCGAATGGAATAATTCTTATTAGAATAAAGTACGAGTCTTTTTGTAAGCTTTAACACTGGATTAGATTGAGACTTCATAGAACAACCTATTGTTAAAGATCTGAATTACATGTTATATACAGGAGATGATTTACTTTGAGAGGATGATTGCGGCGCTTGTGCATGCCAGTGAAGGTACTTTAAAAGTTTTTAGTTCGATAAACATAAGTGCAAGTAAAAATTCAGTAATTGGAAATGTTTAGAGTTAGTTTGATTTCTTTTTGCCGATTGTGAGATATCGTATGTAGACCTGTGCATTTTAAATTAGTTGAATGTGGGATATTTTAAGGCTTCAAATAATGATTCATTTATTTCTTCGATTATTATTCCGATTAACGCTGCAGTTAACACTTCAGTTCACGCTTTAATCATAGTTACAGCTCTTGATTCAGATATTATTTCACATACATTTCTTCCAATATTAGTTTACTCGCCATTAAAATCTATCTGCTGCAAAGCAACTTTATTTTGCTCAACTTTATTTTACTTAGACTTGATGAAGGTTTGTAAAATTTTATTCAGGAAACGTTTCTTCTGAAGGAACTTTGTGCTAAAACTTGAAAACAGTTTAGTATAGAACTAATTAAAGACCCCTAAATTTAGAGGTAAGATTTGCTTTTAAGATTTGTGCTTTTCAGTAAAGTACTTAATAAAAACATTTCAGTCAGCTTTTTGTACATAATAATTTTATTGTGAAAAGCTGTAGTTTTAAGGTTTAATTAATTCATAAATTCATTTAGGAAGTTATTTACAACAAAAGGCAATTTACACGCATCTTTTATACACGGTATATTTTTAAAGAAGTAAACCCTGTGATGAGAGTAGTCTGGCTGGAAATTCAAGTAACTTTATTCTAAGTGAAAGTTGAAACCTTATTTATCTTTAGTCAATTTATCATTTTTAATTATCAGTATTATTATATGTAAATATTTGTTCTCTACGAATTCCAGTAAGGTTTAATATACTGTATTTTTCGACCAGAAGAGTGTTTATGCTCTACCAACTGAAATAGTCGAGAAAGTGATTTCTCTTACTTCGAAAGGAGAAATTGCGTCTGTTGTATGGAGGAGTTAGGTCAATACCACAGCAATATGTATATATATATATATATATATATATATATATATATATTGTTGTAAAACTATCGGAAGCTCTCAGTAGTTTCGAAACTTAATTTATACAAAAATCAAAAATTTCACCAAAAATAAAAAAAATTAAAAAATAAATTTCTTACCCAGATTCCTCTCTTCCTCGGTTGAATTGCTTTCTTCAACTGCTTCCGGCTAGCTCAGTTGGACCTCCTCTTGGATGCCTAGATTCACAATTATGCTTTGCATCGTTCACGCACACTTTCAATAAAACCACAAAATACAACAATCATACAATCTTTTATTTATCACTATTTACAAATAAAATTCAATATTATCCACATTTCAGTGATCAAGTTATACCTCCATAAGTCCTATTTTGTAATGTCCTGTATTTTAATTTAAATTATCAAACACATAGAATGTACCCGGAGTAAATGGGCCCTGAATAATATCTTATTTCTCATTCTTTCTTTATAATTTATTTTAAATCTACGTAAACTCTGGAGTATGGTGAGCTCATGATAACCCAGTTAATTATAAATAATGTATGCCCTTATACTTCGCATACTCTTACAACAAACAAAAAAAACAAACCCATGTACTCTTTACAAAATTTAACTTCTTGATGGAACGTTAATAAGCTTTATATACACCTTCAGATTACTATTTAAATACCATAATAAAGTTAGTTATACGTATTATCTTCAATACGCAAAATAATGCACAATACCTTCAAAATTCACTCACTCCAATATTCATAGTTTCATAGTTTATAACCACAACAATTTTAAAGCGTTACCTGGAATTTCTAGAAGATCTCTGCTTTGTTGACGATGCCGTATATTTGCTTCTTTCTGCTCTGTAGGCCGCTTCTAGCTATTAGTAGAAGAACCCCGTTTAAGTTGAGCTGCTTGCGCTGCCTTCACGGTGTATCCAATTTCCAAATCCAAATTAATTATACTTCTTTCATAATTGTTTAATTTAATCCACGTTACATAAAGTCACTACACGAGCTTGTTAAAAAAAATGTATGTAATACCTCAATAAAAAAATGTAAACTCGGAACACTCCGCGTACAAATTATGAGGCTAACACCGTGCTATATAATTTAAAATAATATTCTATACTTACAAGCTCGTGGTAACTTTCGTATGTAGTTTGAAGCGATCAAAATACTAAGGGCTTTTATTATATTTTAAAAAAGTATTTATACAATTTCCGATGCCACCTCTTGGCCGCATTTCACGCGAATTCCTTCATTTACACTAACGCGTTCATAAAATTTTGATTCTAAATCCACGAAATTCAGCGCGTCGTTACGATGTTTTCTGAAAATTAATATTCAATATTCCCGTGTCTTGTCTGATTAACAACTAACGATATCGACCAATAGTCTATCCATTGCGTCTTACAAATCCCGCCTATACTAATGCTGTCCCTTGCTTATGCATATTCTACGTCTCTTTCTAACTTTGTTTGAGTGGTAGAAATCGATATTCCTGACCGCGTTCTACAACTCATGTAGACCCCAAAATACTTGCTTTAAATAACCTCTCATTAGCGTTTAATGCGAAAACATCCGACTGTTTACCCGATATTCTTTAAAACTTGTTTATTATCTATAAAAATAAGTGGAACTTGACATTTAGAAACCTGCAGGTGTTCAATTTTAACAAACGTTTTAAATAACATTTCTACGAGTTGGATTTTCAGCGTATTTCAACCCAACCGATATATTTGTTTGTTAGCAACGCGTTTCACCTTGGTATTATTGATTTTTATTCGGTTTTATGCATATTATACGTAAATAACCGTTCAATTAAACTCAATTAAATTAATAAATTAATGGCATTGGCCTCTACAATTTTATTTCTTTTGCAAATCTACTAAATTTTAATCATTATTTGTAAAATTTTGTTAATACCTGTTACTTAAAAATGAACTAACTAGAATAAATTTCGCACGTAAATTCTGGTTGTTTCCTTTATACAGGATGTTTTAAAATTACTTTGTTTATACGTAGATTTAGCCCTTTAAAACCACTACAATATATATATATATATATACATATTTATATATATATATATATATATATATATATATATAAAACAGTATATACAATGTATAAATATACACTGACGTTACGACGAATCGAATGAAAGTTATTAATTATACAAAACAAGCTAGTAATTTGCATAGTCATAAATGAAAGAATTTTTTTGTTTCATAAAGGGAATAAACATTCATCTACTAGTTTCAATCTCACTGGATCTCATCAGGATGAAGTGGTTTATAACCCTTATGAAACAACCAAAAACAATAAGCAGAAATAACTTCGAAGGAACTTTTATAAGATGGCAAGAGTAAAGCAAAAACGCTATCAGGTAAGTAACGACTAGTATTAGACTAGTCAAATACAGAAGTATATATATATATATATATATATATATTGTAATGTAAAATAAAAACGGGGGGGTAATTAAAACTTTTTGTAAGTTTATTACTCTTTGTCCTCGTGACTATCAGCTATATACTAAAACTCTCTATTTTAATCTGATATCACTAGGTCGAGATTTTCTTCTTTATACTCCAAGCCCAGGGTAATGTCGGATGGAAAACGGCTTTAGACAAAGAAAACTCTTAAGGGTTAAACGGCTAGTAGAGTGTTAGCTCTGGGTAGATCATGAGCATGGGTCATGGGTGGATAATCGACCAAAATATTTTTAATAGGCGCCACCGTATTTTTTAATACAAGTGCCAACAAAATTTAACTGTGTTTGTATAAGGGAATGCGGAAACCTTATCTTAACACCACTATCATAGCCATAAAACTTGAATTTCACTCTTTAGCACACACTTACCAAAACCTCAACCACCAGATGTCAAACAGTTGTCTCAGCTTTACCTGTGAACAAACAAAAACACCACATGGACACCATTTGTGTCCTCAAAAGCATATGCCCAAAAATATAATAAGTGACTTTAAACATCTGTGAAATACTAAAGGATTCATTTTCATTACTCTGTCTTTTTACTTCATGAGGGTTTGCTCTAGTTTTCTTTTCCTAATTTAAATGTTGAATAATAAAACGTCTTTCAAAAGAAACAAAAGGAATTCTATTTATATATAGAAATCTGATTATATACATGTGACTGCAATATATATATGATTACTATCTTGTCATAAAATTTTTATAAAAAGAATTTTAGTGAAGTTTAACATTCAAAATAAATATGTATAAATGGATCATTTCTATAAAATTTAGTTTAAGCAAACATGTAATAAATTATTAGTTCATAACACATGAGTTTATTTTACCATAATCATTGAAGTACTTCATTGACCATTTACAACAAAGATTTGTCATAAAAAACAACGATTATAAAATGCATATACTCAAATTTAACTGTAATCTACCAAGAAAATACGCGAACTTCAGCACCAATAAAAAGCTTTTACATGACCTGAATGTTTTTAAGCAAAATGTGAATATTAAATCAAGACTACATCTGGCGTCTAGATTAGGAAAACAGAATCTATATTATTTTTTATCTGACATAAGTTGTCATTCTAAATATCTTAAAACACATTGAATGCGTGTACAAATAACTGACAAACTAGATATTTATTCGTTGTGTTACTAACTTTAAAAAAACTACTTTATATTTTTGTTACTCTAATATTCAACATAGGAAATCTCATAATAATTTACTATACTTTCAAAGTAATGGAAAGTTTCAAACACTCACGTGTATCCAAATAGATTGCAGGTGCAAAATCATGACGTCAGCTGTTGTATTTTTTCCAGCGTATTAATCATCAGTAAGTTTGTAGTGTCAAGATTCCTTGTAGAATAAATTACTGCTATACTGCGTAGTTATTAAATAGAAGGAAACCATAACTGCTTGCTTTAAATTATTGCGACGAAAATTTATTATAATTTAACATTGAAAATTGTTGTTGTAGATATGTCCATAAGATATTGCATGTTTTAAATGATGTATATTATCGTTCCATGTTCTCAATTTAAGTTCTTCTTCTTGACTCCATTAGACGCCTCGTGTTTTAGTCGGGCCATCTTGACTTTTTTTTCTAGTCTACAAAAAGCGACTTCACTCATGGACGTTGGAAATAAAAGTGCCGATTATTAACCTGACAGCGCTTGGTAACAAGCCTCAGAATATATATCTTCTAGAATATATGTGTTATTATGAACATTATACTTTAATTTTTATTGGCTGAATATTTACGAATTAAATGCTTTAAAATTTATCTGTTTTATTATTAATTTATTAGGCTTGGTGTAACTAGGAAAAAAAATACGTTACAATATATATATATATATATATATATATATATATATATTAGATAGTTAATTACACAAGGTAAGTTGATAAATACTATAGTATTACAGTGAATAAGATGAAATAATAACTTAGACTTTTATGCAAAGCCCAAATAATCGTTTCAAATCGAGCTAGTAATTGAAAAATGGAAAATATAAGGTCTTGGACAGAATTTGAACCTGTATCCTGGTTTTGCGGGAACTATGCGTTTACCAATTACGCCACCGAGACCGATGACACAATTGGGAAATTTACAAATTTAAACCGTGTACACAACTATACATAAACCTAAATTTCAATTACGTTTGGCATTTTTGTCAATCATATCTGACACTGTCAAGTTTTTGACATATGTCAGTTATAGACAGGAAGCTACGCTCAAAATTACGGCTATAAGCCAAATATTAAATATAATGATTTGGGCTTTGCATAAAAGTCTAAGTTATTATTTCATCTTATTGACTGTAATACTATAGTATTTATCAACTTACCTTGTGTAATTAACTATCTAAAATATTTATATATTTAATATTTGGCTTATAGCCGTAATTTCGAGCGTAGCTTGCTGTCTATAACTGACGTACGTCAAAAACTGGACAATGTCAGATATGATTGACAAAAATGCCAAAAGTAATTGAAAGTTAGGTTTATGTATAGTTGTGTACACCATTTAAATTGTAAATTTCCCAATTGTGTCATCGGTCTCGGTGGCGTAATTGGTAAACGCTAGGTTCCGGCAAAACCAGGTAACAGGTTCAATTCCTTTCCAAGACCTTATATTTTTCATCTTTCAATTATTAGCTCGATTCGAAATCATCATTTGTGCTTTGCATAAAAGTCTAAGTTATTATTTCATCTTATTCACTATATATATATATATATATATATATATATATATATACATATATATATTTATATACATATATACTGCTGTGACACGGCCTCTTTGGGAGCGTTACTAAAAAAGTGCAGTGATAAGATACTGCAATTTGTAGTTGAAATTGTTCACTTACCTTCGTTTTCAACTTTACGTGGCTAACTCAACAGAATTTGTCATCGCCAGAAATGAACCCTTGGAATATAATCTATTAAAGGTCAGAGTATTTCGAACTCCGAATGCAAACTCCTAGTAAAGAAAATTCCTCACACAAAAAAATTATTGGTCCTATCTTAAACTCTATACCTAAATACTCTAAATTCAGTCATACTTATATCTATAATAATACTTGCAGTATACACAAAAACACTTGGCATTTAAAATCTTCTTATTTTAAATTAATGTCCAATCAGCTAACAAGTTTTCCAAATTAAAATTCCCGACTTTCAACAGTAATTACTAAAGTACCTTTTTGGTTAACCCTTTTTTTTTATTATTTAATAAAATTATTAAAGTAGCGTTGTCTTGAAAAATTTTTCTTGTCCATTGTAATTTATAAGTCCATTTTCGCATATAATATGCGTTTTAAATATAGCTTTATGTTCATTGCAGCCTCGCAGCAATCAAACTACAATATCTTTGCTACATATTTCTATTACTATCTTCGCATAGCAACAGCCCACGCTTTTTAATTAAAATAACATATCAAGCTCTAATAAATGAAATCGAAAGAATGAATTCTAATGAATGAATCTTCTCTTGATAAACGCTTCTTTATATACAAATTGGCCCTTTTCAAGAATTTATCTACAACAATCTCGAACATTATAACGTAATCTTTCCAAGAATGCCCAATTAACATGTAAAGTCGTCCAGCAATATGACCCACTTATCTCGTTCCAGGTACCGTGACGCGTTCTATATGTCCTTGTCTTTTCTATACACTGCTGTTGTGCGTCGCATGCTAGTGCAAGAATTATTGCAAGAATTTTACGACTTATTTTCAATGTTCAAGCTGCTTCTTGAAAAAAAATGTTTACTTATTAATGAGTTATGCGAATTTGACGTATTTCTATATCCCGATGACTCCTCTTCTAGAAGTTCTTTTATTTAGAACGCTTGCTACAGCTCACCGGTTAATTAATTTATTTTGATTGCTTTATAATGCAAAAGGGTTTGCGCTTTATAGTAAATATTTGCTTTCAGTACACAAAATTATTTATTAATTTTGGGGTTTTTAAATACACGTTGATTTTAGTTTCTCAAACTAAATGCGTAAAACTGTACTCTTTTATGCTATTTACAGCAAATCAAATGCATCTTATCTAAAGTCTATTGATAATTAATAAGTAAAATAAACGGCTTTTTATTAAAACGGCCGATTTTTACGTTTGCATTTAAATGCTCTTTACAGTAATTTTATGGTTAATTATTGTTATATAGTATACGACTTATGTTACTTGCTATTTATTTACAATACACTTATATAATACAGGGTGATTATTTATACACGCGCAATCTGTATTTTTCCATTGCACACCAATGAATAAAGGTAGGCTTGTATTATAAGGGCGTTACCAAGAAACTACCAAAAATTTCATTTGTTCCGGATTCTATTATATTCTGGTAAAATTTATTTTTAGAATTAAGGTTTCAATGACCTCTCGTGACACCTTGTCACGTCATTTTCCCCCAATTCCATATATAAAATTCGAAATCTGCGTTATTTTTCCGCATATATGAATAATTTTACTATTTTTATTTCTAACTACTTGCTATCTATAACTAATTCTATAAGTTTTATAATACACACGCATAATCTTTTCATACTAGGGCTATTCTTCTTTCTAACAGTTCACCTATTTCTATTTTATAATCAACTAAACTGTCTTTAACTTCTATACTAATATCATTTACAGTCTAACCTTTCTATTCAACATCTATAATATTTCATATTTACGCACGGTCGCATCAAGTTTCATCTCATATAGAATTCTCTTTACTATCATACATAATTCCTTATATTGTCGCTCGTTCCTATTTAAAGTATTATATTCTTAGAAAAATATGAGGTAAAGTTTTTATGAAGTTGTTCTGGCAACTATTCAGCTATACTAAACTCGTCGACAAATTTATGATCTAGAATCTCCATATCTAGCCAACTTACTTAACCTTCAAATCACATATCTTTTAATTACACTGCATTAAATGCATAAACTTTAGTCTTAAATCGTTTATTATCAATCATTTCTTAACTCATTTTTACAATTAGTAACAATTCTTAACTCTCTATTTTCCAATTCATACAATTCTTCCTATAACAGCGATTCTACTTTACTTATAACTTCACTTGGACATATATCAGCAATTGATGTCTTATTAACCTTATCTTTAAATCCTCTCTCAAAATAATTTACATCTTTTTCAAAATAATTCAAATTTATACTACTAACTCCCTCGTCCTCCTTTATTTCACTAATTTCTTTCTTTTCCTACGCCTCCAGTTCTTTCTTACATCGGCATATTTAAATGAGTGTTTCGACAAATCAAACGCCACTTGTATATTTATAGATACACCATTTAAAATATTGGTCTGATTCCCTAATCACAATTACCCCAAACGAATTATTAAGTTCTACTTTCCAAATTATTTCATCATTTTTAAATATTTTACTACCTTTATTTATTTTATTTTTAAGAGCTGCATGCATATAAAGTTCCTTTATCTCCTCTTCAACACCTAAAATCATACTATTTTCATTAGTTTCATCTACTATCTTCATCTCTTCAACATAATCTTCTGCAGTTTCCAATAATTCTATATTTTTCTCTAAAAACGCTGCAACCTCTCTTTTAACTTCACCAAAACACTTAATACTTAAACTCTTATCTTCTTCCACTTTTATCTGCTTCTCAAATTGATTCAAATTCATACAATCTTTTTGTACCTCTATATGGACTTTTCCGTCCTATTTAATCCTTTCATCTTCCATAATTACCACCTTATTCCCGGTATCTATTATACCTTTCATTTTACTTATAAAATCCATTCCGTCTTTTCCAACTTAACTTTCAGAATTATAATACCCTTGATAACTGAAAACTTATTATTCGGCGATACTAAATTATTTCTTTTAATAGGAATAACTTTCTGTATTAATTCCTCTGAATTATCTTTAATAAAACTTTCATTTACTAATGTGGCTTCAACTTCTGTGTCTGCCAGTAATTTTATCTAATTTCCTTCTACTTGTAACTTTATTATAGGTAGTAGATAACTTTTTTTCATTAACTTTTTCATCACTTCCAACTCAAATTTTATAAATTCACGCGCATGTTCATATTTAGTAATTTCTATATTTTTATCATTTGATTTGTCTGCATCTAAAAATCCTGCTTACTCGACGTTCCAGGTTGATTAACTATTTCTGCATATGTAGTTCTATTTTTGTTGCTACTATTCAAGCTACTTTGCTATGCGTTTGCCATATTTTTCCTTCCTTGGGTAACGGTTCTATTCTTAATGGTCCGGGATTCATTATTCTCCCTTCTCCCGTCTCTCCTAATAGCACTTCCTCTGTTCCAATTATTTCTTTGGCTATTCCCCCTTTCAAATGGTCTGCTTTGATATTTCTCTGGCCCATTATTTTTCTGCAACCTAAATGTATTAATGGGCAGGCTCCTAGGCCTGGTCTCCATCCTTCTTGGTTGACGCATATGATCATAACGTTGAAGATATTCTAAAAACACACCTCTATCAACAATATTTTGTAAGGTTATGCATTGCCTTACTTCTGTTTCGAAATGACCTGCTAAATACTTTATAACTTGCTTGTCCTCTAAAGAAGGATCAAGTTGTTTGGCAACGCTAAATTTCTTGATCGCATACAACTCTCTTGTCATGCCTATATCGCTATTGTATTTGCCCATCAATAAATTATCTCTGACTTAAATTGCTGGCTGTCTCTACAGAAAAGCTTTAAAAATTTAATCTCAAAGTCTTTAAACAAATTCAACTGGCTTTCAATCAGTCCAAACCAAATTTCGGAACTACCCTTCAACATGGATCTTTTTAAGCTATGTAAAAATATTTTAGGGTTCAATTTATTATCCCCATAAAATTTTGAGTGTTGTTCCAACGGAACACTGGTTGAACTCCATCTAATCGGTTCCTCAACATGAATATTTTTAACTTTATCTTTTAAGTTTTCAAATTTAATACTTATGTCCATTTTAAGATTGCCCAAATCATTTCTAAATGTTTTAAAACCAGTTTGACAGCTTCCCTCTATTTCATTTACTTTTCAATCTAAAATTTTTATTTTATCATTAGTGTCTTTTTTACTTGCTTACTGGTTCGACTTTATTTGAACATTTTTTTCTTTAACATCATCCATATCCTCTAAAATTTGTACTACTTTTCCTCTAACTTCAAATTTTATTTCTCCAATGGTTTTGTTAGTTTCCTCTAAACCCAAAGTAATTCTTTCACTAATCTCTTTAAACTTCCTTTTATTCTTTTCACTTTCTACTCTTATACTTTCCTCCAATTTTGCTACGGTCTCTCCAAATTCTGCGCGTAACTTCTGAATATTTTTAGCAGATCTCTCGCTCACTTCTTTTATATTCTCTTTCACTTCTTGCATGCCTTTTTCATTCTTTTCAATAAGTTTTTTCACGCCATTCTCATTCCTTTCACTAAGTTCCTTCATGTCTTTCTCATTTTTTTCACTCATGTCTTTCATATTTTGATGTAGACTTAATAAACGAGCCATTATATTTGATTCTGAGGGTCTCTTCTACATTTTTGTCCTCTGGATACTCCTTTTTCGCTTCTTTCATATAAACGCTTTCCTGAGAACCAATTTATACTCGTTCACCTCTCAAACCTCCACAAACTTCCTTCATTCTATCAGTTATACCGGAAAATTAATCAGATATTACAAAAGAACAAAACAAATCCAAAAACAAATCCTACCCGACAAGAAACTCTAATCTATAGACGAATTACTCGGGCCACGCGTTGAGTCGCCGCTAAGGAAGAACTGTGACACGGCCTCTGTATATAGAAGAGTAGAAATAAGTGTTTATAGAAAATAAAGCTAGGTATAGGATAAATATGGGAGATAGTTAGAAATAGGTATATAGGATGAGAAGGAAAATTAAATGTAGGAAGAAAATAAGATAGGTTAAGTGTAGATATTTCTTATAAGATTAGTGGAAAGTTAGGAATAGAATAAGAATAGGATAGGTATATAGGATGAATATATGATTAAATGGATTGGTAGGATGAAGTTAGGGATAATTTCAGTTTATAAAATTAGGTGAGAGTTAGGAATAGGATAGGGATATAGGATAGGTGTAAATATTTTTAGGATTGGACATAAGTTAGGTAAGTTAGAAACAGAAGTGTATAGTGAGATAGACAATTTTTTGTAAATTTTTTTGCAGTCTAGATGTTTCATATTTGAATTCAAATAAGTGGGATTATTTGTATTCAAATAGGGGAAAAATACTCAAATTTAGACCAGGGTAGAAAATTAATTAACGACATCAAATAATTTTAATCACCGTTTAATCACGCTTTGGGTAATAATACACTTCATCTAAAGGTATATTGGATAAATTCGTCATTTACTTCTAAACATAGGGTTTATATTGTTTAGATAATGTTAAACACCGTGTATATCAGAGCAGTGGAAAATAGAACGCTTAATTAAAGGCCTACTGTGTAGATTTAAATCATTCAATTAGAAGATAGGGTTTGTATATAATCATAATCAACGTGTAGAAGGAAGTAATGTAAAATTTCATTAGATAATAAGCATTATTAAAACCATGGAGCATAAAAATTTATTTGTTTTGTTAAAAATAAGGGGTTAGATTATTTACTGGACGCTTTCTATAAAAAGAAGCCGAGTTAAAATGTTCAACTTTTATTTAATTTAATCTTTCTAAGTACTAAAGCTATCGAGTAATTATAACGTCGTGGGGAGGTCACGTAAAAGCCTTCAGCGTATTAGAACTCAAAACACCTGCAGAAATAACGATGTATATGATAGTCGATAAACTTTAAGCTATATGAGTGCAAGTAAGAAAGCAAGTGTGTGGTATAAAGACAAGCGAGAGGGAATGCATTGGTAGTTAAATGAGGGGAAATATGTAAAACAAGAGCACAGGTTGTAAATAGAACGAACAGACTAGATTGGCAAGTAAGGTTGAAATAAGATGCAAATATGAGAGGTGGAAGCATAACAATTTCTATATAAAATTAATTGGTTGTTCGCGGACGTGTTGCGAGACGTGTGGAAATTTCTTAGATATCAACTCGGACGAGTGCAAATTTCAGAAGAATCATTGTGCCGAGCCATCGGAAGGGAAAATAGAATGCGAATTTCTGAAAATCGTCCGTCGCGGGACAAATTCGACTTGCAAGAGAGCCATTATATAAACCCGTGCTGATAGGAGTTATGCTCTCTTTATTTTTGATTTTATTCAATACTTCAAGCAGAATAGATGGTAATTACGTGCTACGATAAAAGTTATTATGCATTAGTGCACTTAGAGAAGATAGATAATGGTAATAAAGTCTAGTTATATTTGCGGGTATTCCTGTACCAATTATTCAAATTAGTAACGATAAATAAATAAATAGAAGTATGCAGTTTTTGTATAGCGTAAAAGTAGTATGAATTTCATTGCTATTTTTCGGGAGTGTTAGTAATCAAGTGTTATTCGTAAACGTGATTGGATCCACAAAACAAGATTTAGATATACATAGATGAGTTCCTGAGAAACCCTGAAACCTTTTAGACGAATGGTGGTGTAGAAAAATTTTAAAGGCGGCAAGAAATCCGAGGACGTAAACATAACCCAGCTGGAATGGTGGGATTAGCAAGGACGATGTACATTAGAGCCACGAGTGCATTAACCTTCAGGTAACTTATGCATTGTTGTTCGATCTTAGATGTTTTGGTGTGTGTTGAATATCTTTATAATTTGTTTGATAAAGATGGACAGTAGTAAATTTGTATAAACAACAAATTTTGAATTTTAAGGTAAAATTTTCTTGTATAAGTAGAAAGGAGTATTTATCAAGTTTATGTTTTTGATTATGATGAAAATTTGGGTCTGTCTTTGAGCTCAATTAGACTAACCTGTAAAATTAACGTAAAGGGGTGGGAGATGCTCCCTTTTATTCAGACTCAGGTCTGCAAATATTGTTAACTTAATTAGTATGCATCCTACAAGGACTCTAATTCTGGATGCAAATTAAAATGATGACAAATTTGAACTTGAAAATTTTATGATGCTGAAATTTATGCTGAAATTTAATCTTGAAATTTTAATGTATTGTAAATATTAATGTAAATAGAGTTAACGTTGATGTTTGTGGTAGGAATGTGTTTGTTTTTTTTATGAATAAGGATGAAAGTTTTAACTAGGTGAGCAGCCGAGGCGGAAGGAAAGAGTCAAAAGGCGATTATCAGAAGAGATTCAACGGACAAGAGAATCACAGCAATTCTTGAAACAGATCGAGGGGCAATTCGATAAGCGGGAAGAGGATCACAGCAATATATATTGTAGTGGATTTAAAGGGTTAAATTTGGGTACAAACAATGCAATTTTAAACACCCTGTATAGAGGAAACAACCATAATTTACATGTGAAAGTTATTTCATTTATTTAATTTAAAGTAACAAGTATTACCATAATTTGATAATTAGAGATTAAAAATTCCTAGGTTCGTAAAGAAAATAAATTGTATAAGCCAATAGAAATTATTAATTAATTTAATTCAGTTTAATTCAAAGGGTTATAACGTCAGGAAAAGCCTCAAAGCATAAAAAATCGATAATTCCAAGGCGAAACGCGTTACTAACAAACAAACAGACGTTGAATATAAAATATCTTGAAACGCAAACTCCTAGAAATGTTATTTTAAAACGTTCGGTAATTGAACAACTGCATGTTTTCAAAAGGTCATGTTCCCCTTATTTTTGTAGATAACAAACAGGTTTTAAAGAATATTGGTCAACCGACAGTCGCAAAGCACGTATACAACTCCACGTGGGGTAGATAGCACGCGGACAGTAATATCGACTTTCTAAAACTCAAACAAAGTTAGAAGGAATCATCCAATATGCATAAGAGAGGAATAGAGTTAATACAGGCGGGGTTTCAAGACGTCACTAAAAGGTATCATTGGTCTAAATAGTTAGTTGTACAACAGACGAGCACGGGACAGATGAATACGGGTTTTTCGGAAAATAGCGTATCGACGAGCTAAATTTCGTGGAGTTCGAAAACGGATAAACAAAATTTGAAAACGCGTTAGTTCAATTAAATATTTCGCGTTAAGAGGGTTTGGAGAGGTTACATTTTGAACCTTATAAATATGAAAGGGGAGTTATTAAGTTTCTCTTTTTGACTTCTTTAATTTGCATCGCTTACGACGTACCAAAAATCTACTAACGAGCTTGTAAGTATTAAAATTTATAAATTAAATAGTACAGTGTCAGATGGTTGGCCTTATACTTTGAACGCGGATAGTGTCGAGTTAATTTATATTTAACCAAGGTTCAACGTATACTGTAACAAGCTCGTAACGTAAAGTAAATTAAATTATGCAATAATAACAAGGGTACTATACTTGGATTTGGTTATTGAGATGGATCTTGAATGAGTAGCATGCAGCGCAACGTAGATGGTGTTTATCTATAAATATCTGGAGGCGGCAAGCAGCGCATAACCACGAGACCGAGGGTTCAGGAACATAATACATCGTCAACAGAGATGGAATCTTCAAGTTTTTCCAGGTAACGCATTAGAATTTGATGTTTTTTTATAAACTGTGGAGATTATTTGTGATGTGTGAGAGTGAACTTTGATGGTATTTTTCGTTATTTTGCGTATTGAAAAGAATACGTACAACTAACTTTTATTATGGTATTTGAATAAAAATCTAAAGGTGTACCTAAAGCTTATTAACGTTCCTCGTGAATTTAAAATTTTATTGTTAAGAGTACATGGGTTTTTTTGTGTTTGTAGTAAGAGTATGCAAAGTAGAAAGCATACATTATAAAAAAACTGGGTTATCATAAGCTCACCATACTCCAGAGTGTACTAGTTAGAAATAATTATAAATAAAAAAAAAAAGTATTATTCAGGGCCCATTCACTCCTGTTACATTAAATGTGTTTGATATTTCAGTTTAAAATATAGGACTTTACAAAGATACAATTTATTGAGGTGTAACTTGAGCACCGAAATGTACATAATCTTGAATTACTATTTGTAAATAGTGGTAATTAAATATTGTATGATTGTTGTATTATTTTGTGGTTTTATGGAATGGTGTGTGTGAACGGTACAGAATATGATAGTAAATCTAGGTATCCAAAAGAAAGCCCAACCGAGCTAGCTAGGGAGCGGTTGAAAAAATCAAAGTTCATGGAAGCAGAATCTGGGTAAAAAAATTTTTTTTAAAAATTTACCTTTTGTAAAATTTTCGATTTTGGTAAATTAAATAATTTTCAAAGCTACTGAGCCAGAGCACAGTTACACGGCAATTTATGACGGCCCAACGTTGGGGCTCGAATGTTTTTTTACTCTGGCGGAGCTACTGAGTTAGAAGGAAGTTACACGGCAATATATATATATATATATATATATATATATATTACTCATATTTAGACCAGGGTAGAAAATTAAATAATCACATCAAATAATTTTAATCACCGTGTATAAGGAATTTTATTAAATAATACGCTTTATTAAAACCATAAAGCATGAATAAATTCGGTCGTCTCAGTAAAAATAAGAAATTTAAAATCATGTACAAGACGCTTTATATCAAAAGAAACAGTATTAACAAGCTCTACGGGTAATGTAATTATTCCGAGGAAAGAAACAAATGGAAATTACGTGCAAAATTTATATTAATTAACCCTATTTTAAGTAACCGGTATTGAACAAAACGTACAGATAATAACTAATATTTAGTTAGAATTCACTAAAATTTAAAGGGCATTAATTTTAATTGGAGTTAATTAAACCATTATTAATAATAAGCATAAAAGTCTGTGAAAATCCAAGATTATAATACCAGAAAATAAAGCTCTGAGAATTAATATTATTTTGAACACCTGCGTAGTTTAAATATCACGTACGGCGAAAATTGTGTAGATAACAAATGGTTTCAAAGAATCTTGGAGAAACCGGGGCTTAATATTCACGAGAAGGTGCAATACGGGGTTATTTAACCCAGATAGTCCACATGGACTAAAATATAATCGATAATAAAGAATATCAATTTGCACCAATACGAACAGGTTAGAAAAGGAAAGACAAAATGCGTCAAGCAAAGACACATATAGTAAAAGGCGTGATTTAAGCAACGTCACGAGGGTCACAATTGGTTGAAAATAGGATGCAAATATCAGAGGTAGAAACAACAATTTCTGTACAAAATTAATTAGTTTTTCTCGAACATGTTTGCGTGCCGTGTGAGAATTTCTGAGATTTTAACTGGGGCGAGTGAAAAATTCGTAAAAACCGACGCGCGAGCGACGGAATGGGAACATAGCATGAGAAATTCTTAGAATTACCCGTTTTGGGGAACAGACCGACAGACAGGCTTTTTGCTATATATACCGAGGTGAATATAAACAAGCTCTCTTACATCCGCGACTTGATTCAAGACGTTAAACAGTGCATTTTAGTTTGATAGAATAATTTAAAGTTTGCTCGTATATTTTGGTGATTTAAAACAATTTGTTATTTACGTGCTAACATGAATGTACTTGAGTGCACTTAGATACAAGGTAATAAAATTTAGTATTACTGTACCAATTGGTAAAATTTACTATGACAAATAAATACACAAAAGTAGGCAGTTTTGGCGTATCTTGGTGAAAGAAGTATGAATTTCTTTGTTATTTTTCGGGGGTATTAATACTTAAATGGTGCATAAACGTGTCTGGATCCACGAACAAGGGTCAGATATACACAGAGGAGTTCTGGAAAAGCCCTGAAACAACTTTAAATAAATGGTGATGGAGAAAATTTTTAAAGCGTTGAGAATCAGAAGCCGTAAATATAACCCAGTTGGAATGGTGTGATTAACAAAAGGGACGATGTACATTGAAGCTACGAGTGCAAGTAACCTTCAGGTAAATTATACTATTTTGTTTGAACTTTGAGATTTTGGTGTGTGTTGAATAACTTTCTAATTTGTTTATTTAAAATGGACAGTAGTGAAATTGTACTAACAATAATATTTTAATTTTAAGGTGAAATTTGCTTGTTTAAGTAGAAAGGGGTATTTAGTATTGATGTTCTGGATTATGATAAAAATATGGGTATGTCTTTGAGCTCAATTAGACGAACCTGGTTAATTAACGTAAAGGGGTGGTAGATGCTCCCCTTTGTACTCTGCATATATTGTTATAGTAATTAGTAGGCATCCTACAAGGACTTTAATTCTGGATGCACATTAAAATGAAAATAAATTTAATTTTGAAAGTTTCCGATATTAAAATTTATGCTGAATATTAATTTTGAAATTTTAATGTATTGTGAATATTGATGTAAATAGAGTTGACGTTGATGTTTGTGGTAGGAATGTGTTTGTTTTTTTTATGTATGAGGATGAAAGCTATCAAGAGGAGCAGCCGAGGCGATTAACAGAAGAAAATCAACAGACCAGGTAATCACAGGGATTCACAGCATTCTTGGCGCCCAACGTGGGGCTCGAGTTCCAAATAAAATTTTTGTGATTTTATTCCAGGAAACTGGCGATCTGAGAGAGAGAGTTTTTGTGTGTGTATAAATTTAGGACTATTTTAGAGTGTATGTGAGTGATTTGAACGTATGCAGAGAAAGGAGTGGTTAAGGTGTCAAGGAGTGGAAATTGGAAGTGACGATAGTGCATTGTGTGAGAAAATTTCGAAAATGGAAGAAGCTGGAGGCAGTAGAGATCAGTCGAGGACGGAATCAGGAGAAACAGGAAATGAGTTAATGATGAGAATGTTAGAGGAAATGCGATTAGCTAGGGAAGAATCGAATAGAGCGATGGAGGAGTCTAACAGAAAATTAGAACTGCTAAGCGATGAATCGAATAGAGCGAGAGGACTCAAATCGGAAATTTGACCAATTAAATCAGGAATTAGAGAATAAAATAGAAAAATCGACGAGAGAATTTACAGAATTTAAAAATAGTCTTACCGTGAAACTGGGGGAAGTTGAAAACAGGGTTGAAAAAAATGAGCGTGATATTACAGGTCTTCGACAGGAAATGGGACATTTAAAGTCCGAAGTACGCATGTTCTGTGAAGAAGAGATTAATGTAAAAATGACTGAAGTGACGGACTCATGTAGGGATCAGTTAGGCAGGGTAGAACGCAAAGTTAGTAGTATCAAATACAACATGTCAAATTTAACGGGGGATGGTCCCAGATTTTCTACAGGTGGAGTATCATTGAACCAACACATGAAGTTTTATGGCGATAACAGGGTAAATCCACAAATTTTTATTAATAGCGTAAGAAATCTAGTGGGAAATTTATTTGACGAACAGACTAAACTGAATACGATAAAGGCTTTATTAAAGGACAACGCGGAAGCATGGTACAATTTAGTAGGACAGGACATAGACACGTATCAGGACTTTGAAAACAAATTTTAAAGCACTACTGGAGTGACCACAGACAAGACCAGGTACGAGACGACTAAATCACAGGAAATTTAAGGAGAATTTTCAGGAAGTAGGAGCAATATGCTATACGCAAGTATAGCATAGCAAAGCAACTGAACCCACCACTGACGGACCGACAAATTATTAAGTATTTATCACGACACTTCGAGGTAGACATAAGACAACACGTAGCACTACAGAACATAGTGGACAGAGAAATGTTTCTAGAATACTTGCAGAGGTACGACGACGTAAGTAGTGGACGACCTCGGGATAATAGGGAAAGACAGATCAACACAGTTAGGTTTGACAATAGACGGGACAACTACGCTAGACGGGAGAATAGTTACAGATACCAGCGACAGAATTGGGAACAGAGACGACCATATGTTAGGAGTAATAGTTTAGGAAGGGGACCTGCACCGAGACCGGGACCTACCAGAATGAATAGTTCACCAGACATGAGCGGGACTGCTAATACAGACACGGAAAGAGTGGAAACGCCTAGGACATACGCAGAGGTGACGGCTAGACCAGGACCAAGTAGGGAAAACAGACCTGGACAGGATTTTTAGAACGCGACAGACCACTAGATTTCAGTGTAAATGTATATGAACATCCACCGTTCATTTACATTTCCAATGCTCCACCCGAAGGTACTACATTGGCCAGGAGGCGAGTTTTTTGTTGCCTGAAAATTTAGAATTTTGCCGAACCCTTGCCGTTCCAGGCAAGGTAGGGATCTTTAACGTGCGTGACAACACTCACACACGGGACCTCCATTTAACCTCTCATCCGAACGAGGGCGTAATATTTGTGAAAAATGCTCACCTGCCATTTTTCAAGCAGTCGGCCGTGTCGGGATTTGAACCCGGGACCTTGGAATCCGTAGTCTTACGCTTACTACATTGATCCACGGCGACGCCTTATATGAACATCCACGTGAATTTTTCAAAATTGAGGTGGAAGTAGAGCCAGAAACTGAGGAAAAATTATGTTTGCCAATTATTAATTTAGAAATTTTTGAGAATAATGTAGAAGTATTACTTGATACAGGGGCAGAGGCGAGTTTAATATCGGAGGAATTCGTCAGCAAAATTAGGGATAAGGTTTGTGATAGAATTATGCCTATAAAGCGTAGCCATTTAGTAGCTCCAAATAAAAGAAGTTTGCTGTAGTAAATAGTGTTGTGGTGCTTAGGATAGATATAGGAGGTTTAAGCTGTGAACAGGAGTTTGTAATTGTACCTGGACTGAAGTTTCGAGCATTTTAGGTGTTGACTGTATGATGAAGTTAGGGTTTTGATAGATATGGAACGGAAGGTAATAAGGATTAATGATAGGGTAGTGCCATGGAAGGGCAGTTATGAAGTCACAGAGGATGACACGGGGTTTAGTATTAATGTAGTAGAGGTAGAGGATGATGAAGGTAAACAGATCAACACAATAAGATGTCCAGAGGATAGGAGAGTAGAGGTTCAAGCTTTAGTACAAAAACATGCAGAATTAGTGGGGGTAGAAGCAACAGCAGCATATCGGGAGCAGGTGAAGGCAGAATTATTTTTGATGAGGTTAAGTGGCAAAGTTGTTTTTAATAAAGTAGATTTAAGGAATTCATTCTGGCGGATTCCATTACATAAGAATTCTAGAAGGTACATAGGATTTTCCATAGAGGGAAAAATCGAGAATTGTAAAGTAGTATCGTTTGGTTTGTCGGCAGAAAGGAAAACAATAATAAATGAGAAACAGACAAGTGTAGGGACTGAAGAAGAAGCAATATTTAAAAGTCAGGATAATAGGGATGATAAGTTTATTTTATGTGAGATAATAGGGATGATAAGTGTAGATATAGAAGGAGGAGAGATAGGAATGAAGAGTATTAGGATGGTGAGAAGAAAGACTTGGAGAGTCAAGAAGAGAGTTAGATTTAAATAACTTGATGAACAAAGGATAGAGATAGGTGAATTTTAGTATAGAAATAGAATAGAGAGTAGATATAGGTGTATATAGAAGAGTAGAAGTAAGTGTTGATAGAAAATAGAGCTAGATATAGGATAAATATGGGAGATAATTAGGAATAGGTTTAGGATGAGAATAAAGAGTAAATGTAGGAAGAAAATAAGATAGGTTAAGTGTAGATATTTCATAGAAGATTAGTGGAGAGTTAGGAATAGAACAAGAATAGGATAGGTATATAAGATTAGGTAGGGGGAAGTAAAGTATAGTGAAGATTAGTTAAAAGTTAGGAATAGGATAGGTATATAGGATGTATATAGGATTAGATGGATAAGTAGGATGAAGTTAAGGATAATTTCAGTTTATAGAATTATGTGAGAGTTAGGAATAGGATAGGGATATAGGATAGGTGTAAATATTTTTTGAATTGGAGATAAGGTAGGTAAGTTAGATAGATAAGGGTAGAGAGAGATAGGCAATTTTTTTTGTAATTTTTTTTTCGGCTAAATGCTTAATATTTGCATTCAAATAAGTGGGATTATTTGTATTCAAATAGGGGGAAAATACTCATATTTAGACCAGGGTAGAAAATTAAATAATCACATCAAATAATTTTAATCACCGTGTATAAGGAATTTTATTAAATAATACGCTTTATTAAAACCATGAAGCATGAATAAATTCGGTCGTCTCAGTAAAAATAAGAAATTTAAAATCATGTACAAGACGCTTTATATCAAAAGAAACAGTATTAACAAGCTCTACGGGTAATGTAATTAATCCGAGGAAAGAAACAAATGGAAATTACGTGCAAAATTTATATTAATTAACCCTATTTTAAGTAACCGGTATTGAACAAAACGTACAGATAATAACTAATATTTAGTTAGGATTCACTAAAATTTAAAGGGTATTAATTTTAATTGGAGTTAATTAAACCATTATTAATAATAAGCATAAAGTCTGTGAAAATCCAAGATTATAATACCAGAAAATAAAGCTCTGAGAATTAATATTATTTTGAACACCTGCGTAGTTTAAATATCACGTACGGCGAAAATTGTGTAGATAACAAATGGTTTCAAAGAATCTTGGAGAAACCGGGGCTTAATATTCACGAGAAGGTGCGATACGGGGTTATTTAACCCAGATAGTCCACATGGACTAAAATATAATCGATAATAAAGAATATCAATTTGCACCAATACGAACAGGTTAGAAAAGGAAAGAGAAAATGCGTCAAGCAAAGACACATATAGTAAAAGGCGTGATTTAAGCAACGTCACGAGGGTCACAATTGGTTGAAAATAGGATGCAAATATCAGAGGTAGAAACAACAATTTCTGTACAAAATTAATTAGTTTTCTCGGACATGTTTGCGTGCCGTGTGAGAATTTCTGAGATTTTAACTGGGGCGAGTGAAAATTCGTAAAACCGACGCGCGAGCGACGGAATGGGAACATAGCATGAGAAATTCTTAGAATTACCCGTTTTGGGGAACAGACCGACAGACAGGCTTTTTGCTATATATACCGAGGTGAATATAAACAAGCTCTCTTACATCCGCGACTTGATTCAAGACGTTAAACAGTGCATTTTAGTTTGATAGAATAATTTAAAGTTTGCTCGTATATTTTGGTGATTTAAAACAGTTTGTTATTTACGTGCTAACATGAATGTACTTGAGTGCACTTAGATACAAGGTAATAAAATTTAGTATCACTGTACCAATTGGTAAAATTTACTATGACAAATAAATACACAAAAGTAGGCAGTTTTGCGTATCTTGGTGAAAGAAGTATAAATTTCTTTGTTATTTTTCGGGGGTATTAATACTTAAATGGTGCATAAACGTGTCTGGATCCACGAAACAAGGGTCAGATATACACAGAGGAGTTCCGGAAAAGCCCTGAAACAACTTTAAATAAATGGTGATGGAGAAAATTTTTAAAGCGTTGAGAATCAGAAGCCGTAAATATAACCCAGTTGGAATGGTGTGATTAACAAAAGGGACGATGTACATTGAAGCTACGAGTGCAAGTAACCTTCAGGTAAATTATACTATTTTGTTTGAACTTTGAGATTTTGGTGTGTGTTGAATAACTTTCTAATTTGTTTATTTAAAATGGACAGTAGTGAAATTGTACTAACAATAATATTTTAATTTTAAGGTGAAATTTGCTTGTTTAAGTAGAAAGGGGTATTTAGTATTGATGTTCTGGATTATGATAAAAATATGGGTATGTCTTTGAGCTCAATTAGACGAACCTGGTTAATTAACGTAAATGGGTGGTAGATGCTCCCTTTGTACTCTGCATATATTGTTATAGTAATTAGTAGGCATCCTACAAGGACTTTAATTCTGGATGCACATTAAAATGAAAATAAATTTAATTTTGAAAGTTTCCGATATTAAAATTTATGCTGAATATTAATTTTGAAATTTTAATGTATTGTGAATATTGATGTAAATAGAGTTGACGTTGATGTTTGTGGTAGGAATGTGTTTGTTTTTTATGTATGAGGATGAAAGCTATCTAGAGGAGCAGCCGAGGCGATTAACAGAAGAAAATCAACAGACCAGGTAATCACAGGGATTCACAGCAATATATATAATATACATACCATTGTGCTATTTTAATTATAGTACAATATAAGGTCAATACCTACAACTTATACTACAAACTAATGTTTAGCTATGCATCACAGTTTCTCATCAATAAACAGTATGATTAACAACATTATCATTGGCTGTGTAATATAATATTTAGTCATTCCGCAACATGGTATATTCAAATATATCGGGATTTTTGATGGTCTAAACAATAGCATTATAGTAGAATATTTTTGTTAAAATTCAGAACGCTTATCCTTTACAAATTAAGTTATGGTAAATATTCCTAGATCTATTTTGATCAGTTTTTGAATTTATGATATGAGGGTATCTATATACGTGTAAAGTTTCGATTGCGCTTCTCTTTTTGTCATTGTTTTAGGTGTCTAAAATATCCACATTATTAAAATGAAATTGGTGTAAGTTGTCAATTGCATGAGAAGCAAGCGCAGTATTTTTTTATTATTAGTTTTTATGGTATATTTGTACTCATA
Organism: Platerodrilus igneus; assembly: GCA_036346225.1. Lineage (NCBI taxonomy): Eukaryota > Metazoa > Arthropoda > Insecta > Coleoptera > Lycidae > Platerodrilus > Platerodrilus igneus. The sequence goes on from JARFIW010000295.1 coordinate 162,553, forward strand.
AATCCGTTTACGAAGGTATTGTTTAGTATTACCTATGTATACCCCAGGACATCCTATGCAGTTAATATTATAAATTGTGTGTGTTTTATTGTTATTTTCGATGGATGGAAATAGTTTAGTTAAAAAGTCTTTAAATAAGTAGTTGGGTTTATGAATTATTTGTATGTTATATTTTTGGAAAGAGTTTTTAATTTTTTCATAAAGCCTGGGGTATATATAATTCCAAATCTGGTTTCTTCTAGTTGTGTTTTGTTTTTATTTTGATTATTGTAGATTTTATGTTTTTTTGATTTTATTGCTAGTTTATATACGGAAACGGGAGCGCAATTATTTTTGAGAATGGTCTTAATAGTGTTAAATTTTTGGATCTAAATTTAGAGTGTGCTAATTTTATACCTCTTCCAATTAAATTGTTAACCACATTAGTTTTATATTGTTTTGGTACGCAGAAATTAAAGTTAAAATATTTACCGCTCTATGTGTTTTCCTGTACCAATTTGTTGTAATTAATTCTTCATTGTTGATGGAATCCGTTAAATGCTATCAATTGTGAATTGCATGAGAAGCAAGCGCAGTACCTTTTTTATTATAAGTTTTTATGTTATACTTGTACTCATAAATCCGTTTATGAAGGTGTTGTTTAGAAACCAACGAATACAAAACAACTATCGCTTGCTTTATGAATACCACACCTACATAATAAAACTCGCAAAAAGGGAAGATAAGAAAATATTTTTTTAGGATGTAAACAAAATTATATTACACCTACATTTCTAATAAAACCTAAAGCATCTGTTTTTGAACATAAATATAAAAGCTAATATCTAAAATATCTACGTCAATTTTACTTACAATGCATTAACGTTAGAATTACGCAATGCTATTCAAAAATTAGCATTATTCACTATAAACTTTTTGAAATAGAAAGAAAAACAACACAATACTATCAACCGGAGTTTGTTTAAATTTTTTTTTCCAATCAACACATAATTTATATTTTACGAAAAATAAAAGAAAAACAGACAAATAAAATTAAATGGGTAATAAATAAAACACAGAAACAAAATAATTTAACCCATAACTACAACAAATGGATTATAAATTTGACAAAAAGGTCTGTCCCAACCGAGGCTATGAACTGTCTCAGTTTAGGAAACAAATTTTTTACAAACAAATTAAGAAATACCAACTTTGAAAGAATTATTACTAATATTGAATGTGGAATAAAAGAAAAATTCGCTAATGAAAGAACAGGAATTTGTAACATCCTTACCAACCATAAAACTATTAAAAAGCAATTTAAATAAAAACCATAATAATTGAAATAATTATTTGTCAATAAAGGAAACTAAAAACTTCTTGCATGATAATAATGATATTTATATATTACGAGCTAATAAATGTAACCCTACGGTATTAATACTAAAAGAAAATGACATACATAAAATGAAGGAAATTAGAATAGATATATATATATATACCACTTACACTTTAAAAAGAATTGACCCCACGATACAAATTCAAACCTAATTAACACATTAATAAATCAATGGCAAAAAAGAACTATACAACTACTTACATAATAAAACAATTTAATTTGCCACAATGTACATGCTCCTTATATTTAGGTGCTACCAAAAATCCATAAAGCCAACATTCAACTTCGACCAATAGTTAAAATAAGAAGTGTGCCCACTTACAAGCTCGCTATATTCCTGATTGAGGTTATCAAAAAAATTGTTGGACAAACAGGTTACCACTTAACAGATAGCTGGGAATTGCAATTAATGGGAAAAATAAAATTTTAGATAAAAGTAAACGAAATAGAAGAAAGTTGTGAAGCTGGATTTAAAACCTTCAAAAAGGAATTAAGGAATTTTGAAAAAAAATTTGAAGATAGGGAGGATGGATTTAAAGATATTCTTGTTGTAGAACTGATGAAATGGAGACCAACCAGTATTCTGTTGGAACAACACTCAAAATATTATAGGGATAATAAACTGAACCCTAAGATATTTTTAAAGAACATAAAAACTTAAACACAAGTAAGCTACAATGAACAAACAAGATTAAATATTGTGCGGTCCATGTTGAAAGGGAGTGCAGAGATTTCGCTTGAACGGACTGAAAGTGAGTTAAGTTCTTTTAAAGACTTCCAAATTAAATTTATAAAATACTTCTGGGGAAACAAGCAGCAATTTAAAGTTAGGGACAATTTATGGATGGGCAAATATAGTAGCAATTCAGGTACGACAAGAAAGTTGTATGCAATTAAGAAATTAAGCGTTGCCAAACAACTTAATCCTCCTTTAGAGAACAAACAGATTATAAAGTTTTTAGCAGGCCACTTTTAGATGGAGGTAAGGCAATGCACAGCCTTACGCAATATTGTTGATAGGGATGTGTTTTTAGAATATCTTTAATGTTATTATGATATGAGTCTACCATGGAGGATGGAGACTAGTCGAAGGAGCCAGCCCATGAATACATTTAGATTTCAGAAGAATAGTGAACAGGAAAGATATCAAGACACAATCTGAATGAGTCAATATGCAAAGAAATAATTTAAATAGTGTTAATGCCATTAAGAGAGACTGGGAAAGGGAGAACAATAAATCCTGTGCCATTGAGAAGAGAACCGTTACCCAAGGAAGGGAAAACATGACAAACTCACAAAAAGATGGCATAAATGGTGGCAACGATAATAGAATGACATACGCAAAGCTAATTAATCAGCCTGGAACGTCAAGCAGGCAGGATTTTTAGACGCAAGCAAATCAAACAACGAAAGTATAGAAATCTACAAATATGAACATGCGCGTGAATTTATAAAACTTGAGTTGAAAAATGATGAAAAAGTTGATGAAAGAAATGCTTCACTACCCATAACAAAATTACAAGTAGAAGGAAAAGAGATTAAATTACTTTCAGACACAGGACGTGGAACAACGTTAGTAGGTGAAGGTTTTATTAAAGATAATTCAAAGGATCGAATGCAGAAAGTTATCCTTATTAAAAGAAATAATTTAATATCGCCGAATGATAAGAAGTTTGCAGTTATCAAGAGTATCATAATTTTGAAAGTAAAGTTAGAAAAGATGGAGGTTGAGCAAGAGTTTTAAATAGTGTTAGGGTTAAGAGTTGATGCCATTCTAGGAATGTATTTTATAAGTAAGATGAAAGGTATAATAGATACCGAGAATAAGATGATGATTATAAGTCCATATAGAAGTACAAGGAGCATGTATGAATTTGAATGAACTTGAGAAGAGGATGAAAGGTAAATAAAATAAGAGTTTAAGTATTAAATGCCCTGGTGAAGTTAAAAGAATAGTTGTGTCGTTCTTAGAAATAAATACAGAATTATTGGAAGCTACAAAAGATTTTGTTAAAGCGGTGAAAGTAATAGATGAAAATAGTATGATTGCAGGCGTGGAAAATGAGATAGAGGAACTCTCTGTGAATGCAGCTCTTGAAAATAAAATGAACAAATGTAGTAAAATATTAAATATTGATGAAATAATTTGGAAAGTAGAGTTTAATAATTCGTTTGGGATAATTGCGATTAGAGAATCAAATCATTGTGTGAAATGGCGTATGTTCAAATATAGAGCAGCAGCGTTTGGTTTCTCGAAACATTCATTTAAATATTCAATGGGAGACAGAATTGGGAGCGTGGGGGAAAGAAAGGAATTGATGAAATGAAAGAAGATGAAGGAGTTAACGATACAAATGTGAATTATTTTAAGAGAGACTTAGAAGAAAATGCAGATACGGGAAGAATTGCTGTTAAATGTACAGGTAAAGTTATAACAGAGGTAGATACGTTATTGAAAGCAAAATATTTTGAATTAGAAGATAGAGAGTCGAGAATTACTGCTGATTGTGAAAATAAGTTAGGAATTTATTAATATTGAACCACTGGAGACTAAAATTTGTGCATATAATAAAGAGTGTTTGAAAGAGGTATAATTTGATAGTAACATAAGTAAACTTGATATGTAAATTCTAGACCACAATTTTTTGGGTGTAGGTAGTATAGCTGTATAGTTGCTACTACAACTTCATGAAAATTTTATACCCCATATTTTTCCAAGATTATGATAGTTTGGAGAAAAATGTGCGCTATGTTACAATGATTTATGTATGATAGTAAAGAGAACTTTGTTTGAGATGAAACTTGTTGAAACCGTGTGTAAATATGAGAAAATTAGAAATAAAGAGTAGGAGTGTTAGATTATAGGTGATATTAGAATATAGTTAAGATAAGTTTAGATAATTATAAAATAGAAGCAGGTAGATTGTTAAATGGAGAACAGCCACATGAAAAAATTAATGTGTGTGTGTGTGTGTGTGTGTGTGTATTATAAAGCTTTCAGAAATAGTTGCAGATAGCAGGTAGTTAGAAATAAAAATATTCAAATTACTCATACATGCAGAAAAATAAAAAAGATCTCAAATTTTATATTTTGATTTTGGGGAAAGTGACGTGATAAAAGGGTCACGAGAGGTCATTAAAATCCAAAGCCTACAAATGAAACCTACCCACATATAAAAGAAACCGAAAATAGTAGACATTTCCGTTGATTAATTGTTTCACCCGGTATAGCATAAGGGTATTGTAAATACAAAGATATTAAAAGGGGAAAGTGAAACATTTCCCATGTACTTAAGACATCCAATTTTATATCAATAATACAGCTGTGTGTACAAACTTAAGCCGTATATGTAAAAATAATTACTCTTGAGATATCTTAAAGCGCATTACATGCAGATGCAGATTGATCATTTTTAAAGTATAAATACAAAGCCACTCGTTTGTTATAAAAATACATTTCCCGTGCACAAAGCATTTTCCTTATTTAGCCTAAGAATCATATCAATCTTCATAACGCTTTAATCTTTATAAGTATGCATTAGAAATACGTTTTACTTACCGTGAAAAGAACATATTTTTCAATCGTCAAGAATGCAAATCTTTTGCATGTGCAAAACTCGTTGGAGAAGCAAATAATGCTTTAATTAATCATATAAATTGACATCCGTACAACATTTTAAATAAAACATGTTTCCGAAATTTGGGAAAAAGTTGCAAAAATTTGTCACCTGTAAGTAGATCTACCTAAACACCTAATTAATAAATAAATATTTATTCAAGAAAAAGTGTGAACATTAAAATGTACTAAGAATGTCGTGAAATCGATAAGAATTAATTCTACAGCTTTCGCGGTGATGTAGGAAGGGAGTGTGACGCCACCATAGAACTCCTTGTCTTAGAGAAAGACAAACAGTAAGCGGCAATTCGATTCTAATGAGGTAATAAGCTGCGGAATCTCAATAATCTTACATAATTACAGTGTACCATGTTCCAAACTAAACCAGAAACTCTGGAGAACCACGACGTAATTAGATAAAGGTATATAATGGAAAACTTTATTATAGAGATTGATTGATAATTTCGCGTTAACCAAGCAAGATGTGAAGATTAATTTGATATAATTCATTACGTGGCGAACACGTTACTCTGATAAAAGTTATTTTAATGTATTCAGTATGCATACAGTATTTAATATTGAAAATGCAACTGTAAATTAAGAAGACATTCTTAAAACGCAACTCTGCATAAGTATGAAAATTGTTAAATGCAGTTATTTGATTTTGTAATATACAACGAAAGTGGAAAATTCTTCTATACAAAAAGCCGCTTTAAATTTTAATTAAATCGAAGATGCACTTTTAGTGGCTGATAGAGATTTAAACAAATACGTATGAGTTTGTAAACTAGAATTTTGAACGTCAATTTAAAATAAAAGCGCGAAAGAAGATTTGTATAAGCGCTCTTTTAGCATATAACCATAAGTATAGAATTTTAGATTGCCTTGTTTGTAACTGAGGTTTCAGTATTTTTTGTCAGTTGATTTAAAGGTAGAATAAGTCTTAATCATATAATATCTTTTGTAACGATATTTACCGGAAAGTTCGTAGTCAGGGTTCGAAACACTTTGACCTTTAAATAGATTACCTGTCCAGAATTTTTTGGCTAAACAAAAGTTACAAGCGTGGGAATAAAAGCCTGGTAAACTATCCACAAAAGAAAAGATTTTAGTTCTGTAACTTTTATCCAAGAATTTAAGTATGCAATATGCATACCGTAATTTAATAATTAAAATGTTACAATGAGTAAAGAAATGATGTTAAATGTAACCTGTATAAAAAAGTGGGAATTATTAAATGAAGAGGGAAAATTCTTCAATTCAACGCTACTTAAAAAATTTTTTATTAAATAGTTGAAAGGAAAATATAAGCAAATATGAAAATTGGTAACTGCTGTGCCTAAATGAAAATTTTATGCATCATCTTATAAGCGGATTTAGGCGTCAATTTAAAATAAGAAGATATTTAATTACGAGTTCTATAAAAAAGCGCTTCGTGGATTTTTGCAAGTATAATTTTTTGTAACTGATATTTGAATTTTGTCGTTTAGTTTAAGATAATTTAAGATAGTTTAAGATAGTCCTAATAATTTTTTTTGTAAATGGTATTTACCAAAAGGTTTGTGTTTAGAATTCGAAACACTCTGGACTTTTAATAGATTATCTTTCATGGATTTTTTTGGGCAAACAAACCTTACAAGCGTGAGAATCATAACCAGGTAAACTATCTATAGGAGAAGAAATTTAGTTCTGTAAGTTTAAAATAAGGTAAGGAACATTTTTATAATTATATAAATAAGTACTTCTTAGAAATTGTTTAATATTTGAAAGAAACTATGTTGTAATTGTTCTATATGCTTTTGTATAAGAGAAAATATTTCCTAATATTTAAATGTTTTAATATTATTGTGTTTGATTTCATTTTATAAATTTTAACATTTTCGTTGAGCTAACCAAGTAAGGCGAAAATTAGAAGGGAAGGTAAGTGAATAATTTCAAATTTTACAATTTGCTGTAGCTGTATCACAACACTCTTTCAACAGCGCATTAATGCAAGACGTTGTCACAGATTGGGCGTCGATAAATTTTCTGTGTACTAAGCATGATTCTATTAAAAATGTTGCACTTACTATTTTTGCTAGCTCAGTTTAAAAGCTACAACTAGAATCGGACATGAAACTTATAGTAACATGAAATATTCTTTAACAAACAATTTTTCAAACAACAATTGCTACATCGCAAACAGTAACAAATATGTAATCTCAAAAAAACACTTTCATACAAATACTAAAATCAAAGGGTAGAGCTCAATATTGTCATAACGGCTTGTTTCTTTCACACAATATTTTGAGCCTAAGATTAAAGAAAAGTATAGGTACTGGATAATCATTCGCTTACACATTATAAGGTACATAAGCTCTCTTTTATGATTATGACTTTTATTCACAAATCATTTCTCACTTAAAACTTATTACGTACAAAATTTTAAAAAATAATTCGGATAATTTTGACAACCTATCGTTAGCATCAGATTTCAACGTATCTGGTCAGCTACGTTTAACAATTTTCATTATATAATTGCTAAACCTACCGAAGTAAGCCACACTTAAATCAAATTATCTACTCTCAAAAAGATTTTCACACAAAATCTTATGTAGCTTAACTTAAATAACTAATCAAGAATTCCAAGACAAAATAAAGAGTGTTTTTAGAAAAAATCACAGATATGGATTATAATTGATGGGAAAGCTTAATAAACGGATTTTTATAAACAAAGGTGTTGAATAACAAATTTATGGGTTAAAGAAACAAAAAAAAAGTCTGCGTCTGATGTCGATATTTCAACCTATAAGAAGAGCGAATTTATGATATTGCAATCTTTGATTTTAATTTTGCTTCTCTACTAAGGATTATATACAAATTTAGTTTAAGGAATTTATTAATTTAGAACAAGCTGATTTTAATTTTCATATAATATCTGAAACTGAGCTATTATGAAAAAAAATGCTAATATCGTACTCCAGGTATTATTTCAGAGTATGAAATGGAGAATAAACTTTAATCACATTGGATATTTAAACCGCAAAGAAAAAGAGACGATCGATATCAAATATATCACTGTAACGTAAAAACCCTCATTTGAAGTTGCTAATGCATAAGACAGCGTTCGTTTAAGGTATATCTTGAGAAGACCGTTTTGACGCTATACAGATAACGCAATTAAACTCTTGCATGTGTTTGATAACTTAAATGATTTAAGCACTTTCGTTTCAAATAAACTAGTATTACTCACGCGTGGCATAACATTTTATTAAATAATAAAATTTGATGGTGTTTTTTATTCAGTAACTGCAACATAAATGCAGTAAGGATAAATTACTTAATGACATTTTTTTGAATGAAAGTCTACCGTGTGGTGTTTGTCCATGAACTTTTATATTTGAATGTTTGTACATTTTTTGGCTGCAAACTAATGAAGAATAATGTTTTAGCGAACATACAGGGGAACAACCCTACATACTGAGGATACCACACAGATATTGAAAGATGTACGATGTGGGACTTTCAGGAAAATGTGTAGGCTAGATCAGAATAGAAATTTATGAAGGTACGCATCCAACCAATCCCAAGATGGAAAAACTCATGACGGAAAAAGTAAATGTACTCAAATATGGTGACTATTATAAACAACTACAGGTACGGGTCTTGTAATATTTTCAAGTTATGTTAATTGTACAAAAGTATTCACTGGAAAACTATTATTTCGACAAATGTCTAAGTGTTGGGGGATCCATGACAGTCACATGCTGCTTAAACCTCTTCACATACCACATAATCTTGGTTAAATAGGGCATATAATTAGAAAACACTAGAAGGGGAACAGATCTGTATATAGACTGTTGTGGGAATTTTAGGGAGCTGTGTAGGATATCTCACAGCATAAATAAATAGAGGTACGCGTCCAACTAGTTGCAAGACGGAAAACCTAATGACGAAAAAATAATTACACTTAAATCTGATGATTACTATAAACAACTAAAGGTGTGGTTGTGAAATATTTTCAACTAATCTTTATTGTGCGAAATGATATATTGCAACAACTCGACTTGAAAAAATTCGACAAATGTTCAAGTGCTGGAGGAACTTGGCAGCTACAGGTTTCTTACTTCCCTTCACATACCGCTGAGTATCAGGAAAATAGAGTATATAATTATAAAACAATGGAAGGTGATCGAACTACATCTAACAAGAAAGAAGAGCGGATATGCTCAAAGACAAAAAAACATAGAGACAAGAAGAAAATTGTTTAAAGCATATGTGTGGAGCACAGCACAGTACGACTATAAAATAAGGGCAGTAGGAAAAACAGACAGAAACAGATAGAAACCTTCTGGAATGTTGTGTATAAAGATGATAGCATGGACAGGCTTAGGTTAATAACAAGTAGGTTATAGAGATAATAGTAGAGGAAGAAAGATATCTGTGGAAAACAAAAAAAAGTTGAGAAATAGAAGGGTGGGATATGTTCTAAGGCATTTTTGGGGAACAGCACGGGATATATAACAAGCATAGATAGGAATAAAAGTAGAGGTAGACCGAGATCAGACTTTTGCACGCAGATAGTGATAGACGCAGACTGTGCAAATTTCAGGGAAATGTGTAGGTCAGTTCGGAATAGGAAACAATGAGAGTACGCGTCTAACCAGTTTCAGGACTGAAGACCTAATGACGATGATGATGATGTATGATTGGTTTTGCTTGTATTTGAAATTAATATATAAATGTGCGGATAAAGAATCTTTGATGGTTTCTTTATTTTTGAAAAGTTGATTATGCCAAAATTGTATTTCTGCATGAGTGTTATCAATTTCTAAATATAATATAGATCTTTCTAGTCTGTGGTTTAGGTTAGTAATATGTTTATTAATCTTCTGACTCTGTCAACAATAGGAAATAGTTTTGTAGCCAAAGTAATGTAGACCTCCCTGATGACGTCAATAGTTTTTTATATTGAGGCCCTAAATTTATTTTGAACTCGTGTATTTCTGGTATTAATGTGGGACACTTATTAACTGATGTTGAGTTATTACTTGACTCAATGGATTTTACTTCACAACAAAAAATGAAGAGAAAGGTGTCAGGTTACAAATCTAATAACTAATTTTTAGAAAATCCTAATAATAAATTTAATTCAGATATTGTAATCTCTAGTAAAGTAAAGAAGTTCCTAAAGGACCCTCCTGATATTTATGTCACTAAAGCAGACAAAAGGTCCGTAATAGTTATACTTAAAAATTCAACATATGTATAGATAAATCCAACAACTTATTAGATGATGAACTTACATATAAAAAACTGAAAAAGAACCCCACTTTCACCATACAGAAAAACACATTAAACAAGCGCATTAAGTTATTATTCAAGAAAGGCATGATTACAAATGAACAAAAATCACTACTTATCACCAATAATTCTATTCCAAGCAAATATTATGGGCTCCCAAAAATCCACAAACCAGATACTTCTGTATGACCTATTTTCTCAACAATTAATTCTCCAACACATGCATTTTTTTCTTTCATATCTACCGTATTACAAAAATCTTTCCTAATTACAGCCCACAACTTAGTAGATACCTTCCAATTGGTAAACCAATACCGTGACTTTCACCTACCTCCAGATCAGAATCTAGTTTTTCCCGAAGCTAACTCTTTATTTACAAACATACCAGTCAACTTAGTCATTTTAATTATTACAGAAAAATGGGATACTATAGAACAACATTGCCATAAATCATTACAACTATGTATCACTTTAATAAACCGTATCTTTGACATCACATACTTTAGTTTTGACTCAAAATTTTACTTACAGATTTTTGGTAGTCCTATGCGTTCGCCTTTATCCCTGTTATTGCACAAATAGTAATGGACAAGCTTGTACAAAGTGTTTCACCTAACTTACCTTTCGAGATGGTATTTCTAGTCAAATACTTTGATGACATACTTTACTCACTCCCTGAACATTTTTTACAAACCACTATTAAGCATTTTAACAATTTTAATGAACATTTGAAAATCACTTCTGAAATAGAATCTCACCAATCAATACCATTCCTTGATACACTAGTTATCCGCAACAATGACAACAAGATCAATTTTAATGTATAAAATGACACGGTCCCAACTCGGACCCATAAATATTTATAATTTACAAAAGAACTTACAAATTCAGAGAGATATTTGAATTACCATTCTAATCACAGCATGATAAAAAAAATTAATACCATATTAGGACTGAAACATCGTATAGTCTCTATTTGTGAACTCAAATTTAAAGCAAAAATCTGAAAGGACTAATATCAATCTTAATCAACAACGGCTACCTAGACCACTTTTATCAAAACTGCTACATACTAACAATCATATCTCCGCCTCAAAATAAACTACTGATGTAATTTACAAATAACTTTTATATATTAGTAATCTTTCACCACTACTATAAAAATTACTAAAACAGCATCTTGCAACTATAATAAATTCAAATGCTAAGTCTCTTGAAAACTTGTTTATTAAACTAAAAGAAAAACAAGTAAAGCTCTGTGTAGCAATTTAGTTTATAAGGTTCAATCTGAATGAAAAGCTTGTTACGTAAGCCAATCCAAAGAGTGCCTCTGAAACGCAGGACGCCACATAAATGTAATAAAAAAGTAGAAAAAACCTCTTGTGCTCTTTCTATACATTTACACAATACACAACACAAAGTCAATTATAATGATGTAAAAACTCTAGATATAGAAAGCAATTTGTTACGTAATTCTTGGGCAGCCACGTAGGGCGCCAATTTTATGCTACGTTGTTCTTGTAGCCGTGCGTAACACAAAGAAATCACGGAATGACCGGGCTCAATCGGAGATTAGGGGGGGTTGTAGGAAGCAGACTGACATATAATGTATACGGCGGTAAGGAGTTAGTGACAGTACCTGTAAGAAAAATAATTAAACAAACCTGAAAAACAAAAGATTAAGCATAAATTATTCAGTACTTTGTAGATGTAAGAAAACTGTTTTGGAAAAAAACTATATATTATAATCACGATAAAAGCATTACAAAAAAAAATTTTGATTACAAAGTGAGGTAATATTGGGGAGTAGCAGAAACGTTTCCTCACACACCAATTAAACATAAATCAGACAAACTGTTAATACAAGATAAAAAGATAAGACACAATTGATATGAGTAATCTAGTAGTATTATTTTTTTTTCTCTTTTTTTTATTTTTAAAAGCATGCAGTTCTATTGCAAAAAGGTCTCAGAACGACGAAGATATGGCAAAACAACGGTTCGATATTTAAAGTAATACTAAGTAGGAAATAGTTCAACTTACAGAAAGTCCTTCAGTAACGCTTCCTTGTAATTGGAGTGGGGGATTCACGATGTCCTACACTAACGAAGCACTGCACCCTTGACTGTGAGGGTGTGGATGGAATTGCTTACACTTTACACTAACTCACACCTACGCGTTTCACTGGTGTTAGCAGCAGACATCATCATACTGATGGAACCATGTAGCATTGATAAATTTCTTGTTAATTCTATTTCCTGAGACAATAATTTCGAAATATTTTGTAACACAAATCGCAAAAATTGTAGTAAAAATTTAGAATTTAGAATCACGGGCTTTCAAGGCACGATGTAATGCATGTCATCTGATAAGTTCTTGCATTAAACTAACAGTAACGCGAGGTGTTTTATTTGCTACATATGGCAACAAAGAAAAATCTAATGCTTTTGCATAACGAAATTTGCACAAGTAGTGATCTATTTTAGATTCTTTGGTAGTAGAAAATTCAGAACTACAGTATCAACTGTATTTACATGTGAATGAGATACATATTTATAAGAAGCAACCTTTTTTTCAACTACTAAACCTGCTACAACTGTATCATCATTTTTAGAACCAAAACCCAAGCTTAAAACTGCATTTGGATAATCCAAAATATGCACTGCACTGATAAAAAACAGGTAACGAAACGAGATCGCACACACATTAATCCTAAAGAAAGAATCGGTCAAGTTTCACAAGTTCTACGACGTTTTTCCCACAAAAAAAAACAACTAAAAAAACACAATTAGTAAAAACGTGTAAACATTACTTAAGTCCGTCAAATGTTCCGTAACGCACGTTATTTCAAAAGAAAAACTCAACTAAGAAACACAATCGGTAACCGCACGTGTGGTTGTGTAAAACACGTCCGCATATAAAGCATCCTTCATTCAATGCAATCAGAACTACACTCTGCAGTTAATCTACAACTCAAATTGTCAAAGCAAAAGAAGCCGTATTTTCAACGTAATTAACATCTATGAACAAAGAACAACTGCAAAACTACGCTAATCTGTAGATATAAAATAGTTGTTACCATAACATCTGAGCGCCTCTTATCTCGGCTTCGATAAATAACATAAGGAACCAAAATTTATAAGACGAATAATTCAATTTATTTATTAATGTAAATCAATCGTTATACAACCAGCTATACAAAACGATGTATTTTAAGTACGCTATACAGAAAGGGAGCGTAACAAATTCCCCCCCAGCAAAATTAACAGGTCGGTGTAGGGAAGGAGAAGCAGAGGACGAACGACGTTAACAACAACCGGACTCGACAAGGAAAACGAAAAAACTATAACAATCCAATCAGAACCAACACACAAAAAAAAAAGAAAAAAAAATTTTCCGGCTCGAAGGACCAAAATGTCGGACAAAAATAAGAGTAAAGAAATCCACAGGGGACGATAGGTAAGTAGTAGCAATTGAAGAGGACTAAGGTGTAAAGGCATAAACGCTGCCAAAGTCGTCAAAGGACGGATGTCTCTTTAGAAAAGAAACAACACAGTTTCCAACCTCAAGAAAATTGATTTTGCGCGCAGAAACCAAAAGAAAAAAAAAGTAGCGAGGAAGAAAACCCACAGCAATAGCCAACATAAGACACAAGTGTCAAGCCTCAAGTAAGCTAGGGAACGACAAATAGAAAACTGGGAGAAGTAACGAAAGGCGTCAAACTGTGGTACCAAGAAGGAGAAATAAAAAGTCGTATAATACAACCAAGTAAGAAAAGTAATTTGCTAATAGACCCAAAAGTCGACTAAGTCGTGATTCCTAAAGGACAGAAAGTAGGCCTAAAGAGCAACTACCACAGGAGCAGATACAACGAGTGATCGAAGTCAGTACATCAACTAACCGCAAAGAAAACCAGTCAGGAAAAAAAATGGACAGGAATGTGGAATGAAAGAAAACCCGGAAAAAGTAAAAGAAAAAAAATAAAAGTCATCACACAATACTACGAAATATGTAAATTATCACAGATAAGCTAATGAGAAGAAGGAATCGTATAACGTAGGGAGACGAGTGGATTACGTCGCCAAAAGGACAACAGATCTAGATTGGGGACATTAGGATTATCAGGATGGGCAGGTTCTAGGTCTTTTACATGCCATATGGATTTGTGACCGGAAGGATCGGTAAGTTCATAGGTCCAGGGAGAAACAATTTTAGATATAGGAAAAGGACCAAGGAACTTAGGAGCAAGTTTGGCGTTAAATTGACGGGAAGCATCGGACAGAGCAAAACTACGACGCCAAACGGAATCACCTAGTTGATAGGAGACGGGACGGCGACGGAGATTAAAGCGGCTGTGAATTTTTTTATAACCAGCAGAAAGTTTTTTTAGAATGTGCGAACGGATATGTTTAAAATGTTCAGGATCAGGGGAAGGATGTTCGGGATTAGGAATGTACATTGTAACAATTTTATTTTTGCAGTAGGAGAATCCATTCATTAAACGTACAATGAATAGTAAAATACCTTTATTAATTAAAATAAATATTCAAGTAACAATCAAACTTTTATAGTATTATAATATCAAGGATTATTAGTCGAGTTGTTTCCGAGTTCGGTGTAATTTCACAGCCACTGGCGCGCGTGAGAGGTTCGAGAACTAAAATCCGGAACCTCCCACCATACAAGAAAGCAGCGAGCGCACTCGTCGATAGTTAAAAGTAGCGTCAAGAGGCATTCTAAGAGAATGGCGAGTGACCTCCGAGTCGCTCTATGTTTGTGAAACACTTCCTGAGTAACGCGCAACGACCCATTTGAACTCGCAACGACCCATTTGAACTCGCAACGACCTATTTGAACTCGCAACGACACATTTGAAATCCCAATGAGAAATTAGAAAACTGCATGGATAACGTATATATCGCACACCACGTCGAAAATCGCAACTGTAAAATTTGAGACAACATGATCCCTTTGAAGTTACAATTTAGAAAGCTTAATTTGTTGGCTACGCAATGAAAAATTATTTTAGTAAATAAATTTAGACAACGGAAGATTACGTTACAAAGTAATGCTGCCGTGATCCAAGTAAGGAACCCGCTTTGCTCCTACACCTGTGTTAAAGCATGGAAAGCAAGTATAATTAGTTGCTGTTCCCGCGCTGCGAGGTAATTTCCATTACATCAAGGGACAACTGCTGCTCTTGGGTTCGTAATAGAATTAAGGATTTCCTGAGTACTTTCCTTCTGAAAGTACATTATTTCATTTTGTTTGTTAGACGTACAAAATTGTTATTCAGTTTACCTGTAAATAAGCTGGTTTTCCCCAGTATTAAATTTGCTTTCACTTAGCTTCGTAAATACGTGATCACACGTGGTTTCAACGTAATTTAACAGCTGCTATTACATCACCTGTTTGTTTGTTCACTATTGTCAACAATTGCCCAATGGCTAACACATGTTTAGCATTTTAGTACAACCACTATAGATAACATTAGAGAATATCTTGGTGATTATTTTGACTTCAAACTAAATTTAAGTTTGTTAACCTAAAGAGAAAATTTCGTATATTCATTTGTAAATGACTCACACAGATCTGATTGGGTTATAAAGAAACTCTAGCATTTTTAGTTACATAGAATTATAAAATATTTGAGTAAGGATTAGTTGATAACCTTTACTACCAGTTTTGCAAGTACTTCAAATTTTTATTTTATTTAATTACAATGATACTTTATTTACTGAAACCAAGAAAATTCTTATTAGTAAATTAATATTCTTCATTTAAAGTTTTTATTCTGATCTAGTCTGATCAGACTTGGTAAACAAAAAGCAATAAGAACTAAAATTTTATGATCCCATTATGCAGAAAATATTCTCTATACTTTTTAGGTATACTTGAGGACGCAAATAGTGTTCCCATTTTTATGTGACTTAATTATTATTCTTTCTTACAGGAACAGCGTCTTATTCTGTTAAGACAAGTTTGTGTATCAACGAAGGCGATCTCTTTTTTGGGTCTCCAAGTCCGCCCTTAAAAAATAGCTATGCCCCTAAAATAAATCAATTTGGACTTGGTGGCGCCTGTTTGTTTTTTGTTAAGTGTAACCTCCATAGATTTCGACTTACCCCCATTGCTCATAGCTCTACCCAAGGAATAGACCCTAGTTACGTCGGAAGACTTTGTTTTGCTGACCCCAACTTCTAGAGTCAGATGTATGTATTAAGAAGAGAGCATTAGTTAAGCTCAATTTAGGAAAGAATGTGACCGTTTGGGGTTAGCGATCAAGAAAATATAATACGTTTCACTAGCGCCCAACGCTTGGGGCTTCGAAATTTGTTTGATCAAAATTGATTTGGGGCTCGAAATTTGTTTGTTCAACGAGTAATTTGTTGAAATTCGTTCGTTCATAATTTAATTTAGCTCGAAAGTTGTTTGTTCATAATTTGATTTACCTTAAAATTTATTTGTTAAAATTAATTTGCTTCGAAATTTATTTGTTCTAAATTTAATTTGATTCGAAGTTTGTTAGCTCTAAATTTATTTTCCTTTGAAGTCCATTTGTCCAAAATTATTTTGCTCCGAAATTTGTTTGCTTAAGGTTTATTTGACACTTAGATTTGTTTGTTTGCTTTTGATAAAAGATTGGTTGTAACGGTAATCCCCATACACTCAATTCGTTAATTTGGTCAAATTTACTTTTGACTTTAGTTCTGTTTTGACCCTTAAATTTTTTGATATTGTTTTGGCAAAAATAATTTTACCAAAAACATTTTTGATTTTTACCTTTAGTAGTACGAATTTGTTTTGATAGCTTTTGTAAGATTCGGATTAGTTAGATTTATCGGTTTGATTCCATTAGGTTGTAGTAACCATGTCGGAAAAATTCCAAATTGTTTGTCTACTTAAAGAAGAATTGGAGTATGAACTAAGAATCAGAGGAGTGGTAAGTGAGAGGCCAGTGTTGGAGAAACGGAAAATTTTAGGTAGATTGTTAGCTAAAGAAATAGATAAGCCTGGTTGTTTGGTTGACCTTTCGTGTTATGAAGTAGATTTTGCAACGGAAAGTAAAGAAATTTCAGTTTCAGTCGAGTCAGTTCGTAATATTGTGTCCGAGTTTGAGGGCGACTCATCAGACTCAATTTTTAGAAGAGCTTGTTCAAGGATAAACCACCTTTCGGGACGAGCTAAGCGTATGAAAATCCTTCAATAAATCCCGATGAAGCAATTAAGTTTAGAAATGAGACCGTAGCAACGATATTAACTCTTGAAGCTGAGTTGTACGATAAAATCAATAAAAGTACAGAGTCCACCTATTTAGATCGGTCCGTTGTAGTATCTCCTTTAGTTAGTGCACCTATCCATTCGACTTCGTATGTAACACCTTCAGTACCTATAGGTTCATGGCCTGTAAAATTCTCAGGTGACCCCAAACAACTACATTCATTTTTAGATAGAGTTAGTGATTTAGCACAATCTCGTAAGGTATCCGAAGCTGACTTATTTGGATCAGCATGTGAACTTTTGTGGGTGACGCTTTGGTTTGGTTTAGAACAGTGAAAAATTCTTTGCGAGACTGGAACTCCTTGTTAGAACGTTTAAGGAAGATTTTCTACCTGGTTCTTCGGATGATGACATTTGGGAAAAGATCAGAAATCGTCGTCAAGGTAAAGACGAAAGGATTATTTTATTTGTCGCGCATATGCAAACCCTCTTTAGTAGACTGACCAACGAGCCAGCAGAAGTTACTAAAGTTAAAATGATTAGAAGAAATTTGGTTCCTGAATATATTTCGGCACTTGCATTGTCGGACATTCAAGATTTGTCGACTCTAGTAAATTTGTGTAAAAGGTTAGAAGAAGCTTCTTTGATGAAACTAAACTCGGTTTTGGCGTCTTCTAATAAACCTAATAAGATTTGCAACCCCTCGAAGCATCCATATGAGAACAAACATCCTGGGTTGAATGAGAAAGTTTATGCTGTTAAGAGTAGGGTGTTTCAGAATAAATTAGTCAATCCTCAAGTAACAGTAGCGGATAAGAGCTCTTTAGAGTCCTCGGTTTGTAATTCCTTTAGTCCCGATAAGAGGAATCATTTTGTTTGTTGGAATTGCTCCCGTAGTGGACATTGGTTTAGAGATTGTAGAGCAACAAAAAAATTTTTGTTTTGGATGTGGTCGAAAAGGCGTTAAGGCAACGTCATGTCCACATTGTTCAAAAACCAGTAAGGCGGCAGGTACATAGTGGTCGGTATCCTGTTCCGCGTCATAAGGCTACAGTTATGATTTGTAAACAAGAAAAATACTTTAGTAAAGACGAGTGGTCGAGATGGCTTACAGTTGTTAAAAATTTTGTCAGGACTCTTCGAAGCCTAAGAATAATACTCTGTTCATTGAGAAGCAGTGTGATAATCGACCCTACATTATGGTGAAATTAATAGATAGAGACATTACCGGTCTTCTGGATTCGGGATGCACTACCTCAGTAGTAGGATCCTTAGCACTTTCAATTGTTAGAGAATTAGACTTGAAAATTTTTAGTTCAGCAAAACAGGTATCACTACAGCTGATGGTTCAATAAAGTCTGTTGTAGGCTCAGTAGATTTGCCAATTTGTATAGGTAATGATTGCCGCATCCTTAATGCATTAGTGGTTCCGTCCCTACCGCATACATTTATTTTCGGTAGTGACTTTGCAAAATTATTTGGTGTAGTTGCTGACTTTAGAAGTAATAATTGGTTTATCCAAAGC
Organism: Platerodrilus igneus; assembly: GCA_036346225.1. Taxonomy (NCBI): domain Eukaryota; kingdom Metazoa; phylum Arthropoda; class Insecta; order Coleoptera; family Lycidae; genus Platerodrilus; species Platerodrilus igneus. The sequence continues at coordinate 181,576 of JARFIW010000295.1, forward strand.
AATGTTGGGAACGACATAGGGTATATAGGTCCGTCTTCCATCCCTTTGAACACTGAAGATTCTTTATGTGGTTTACATGACCTCTCAGATGCTCAAAGTGCGCAAGCACAAGAGTTAATATATTCATTTAGTGAGATTAGCAGCGACGATAGATTAGGACGAACTCACCTAATCGAATTGGACATAGACACAGGCAATGCCAAACCCTTCCACAAGAAACCATATGTCATGTCACCATATATGGGTAAGATATTGAATGAGGAATTGGACGACATGCTTAGACTTAAAGTTATAGAACCGTGTACTAGTCCGTGGTCCTCTCCAGTTTTGTTGGTTAAGAAGGCAGATGGAGAATATCGCTTCTGTTTTGATGGTAGAACCCTGAACGACTTAACTGTTCATGATTCGTACCCCTTGCGAACGTAGATAGAATTCTCAATATGTTGAGAGGTGCGAACTACATTTCGTCTCTGGATTTGAGAAAATCGTTTTGGCAAATCCTCTTAGTGAATCGTCTAAGGATAAGACTGCCTTTAGTGTTATCTCACGAGGACAATATAGATTTACATGCATGCCATTTGGGTTGAAGAATGCTGCGCAGACGCAACAGCGTTTAGTAGATGCAATTTTGGTCCACGTTTTGAACCCCATGTATTTTGCTATTTGGACGACATAATATTATGTTCGTCATCTTTTGAAGATCATCTAAAGTTATTAGTAGAGGTTAAGCAACGTTTAAAGAAGCTAACCTTACCATAAATATAAGTAAATGTGAATTTTTAAAAACACTTAAATTTTTGGGTTATATAGTAGGTTCGAACTCACTTCGTACAGATCCCGATAAGGTGTCGGCGATGGTTAACTTTCCCGTCCGAAAACCACAACGGAAATTAAAAGGTTTATAGGAATGTGCAGCTGGTACAGGCGCTTTATAAAGAATTTTTCGTCTTTAGTTTCGCCTATTAATGACCTCATTAAAAGTAAGAAAAAAGGTCAAACTGTAAACTGGAGTGCGGAAGCAGAAAATTCATTTGTGCTAATCAAGCAAGCATTAGTTTCTGCACCTCTTCTTTCGCAGCCAGACTACTCGGCACCCTTTATCGTTGAGTGTGACGCAAGCAACACTGGGTTAGGAGCTGTGTTGATTCAGAATGTAAACGGAGAAGAGCGTGTAATTTCGTACGCAAGCAAAACCCTGAGCCGTACTGAGCGCAATTATTCCACCACTGAAAGAGAGTGTTTAGCGGTTATTTTGCAATTGAGAAATTTCGTCCGTGGGTAGAAGGAGTTCGATTCACCGTTGTCACCGATCATTTTCGTTACTTTGGTTGAGTAATCTTCAGAATCCAACTGGAAAACTCGCCAGATGGTCAGTTCGATTAAGGCAACACTCATTTGATTTGGTGCATAGAAAAGGAAAGTTCAATATAGTTCCAGATTGTCTTAGTCGTGGTGTTCCTTTAGAAAATCCAGAAGTTAACTTAGTAGAGATTAAACTTGATGCAGTAGACTTGTGGTATGAGTCTTTGAGAAAGAAAATTTTGTTGTCACCGAAAAGCTACCCACAATGGAAAGTAGAAGATGGGTTTATTTATAAGTTTATACCTTCCTTATTACCGCATTCGGCGAATGTTGTAGAGTGGAAATATTTGGTGCCAAAGTCTCAGCGCGTAGATGTCATTAAATCATGTCATAACCCCCCTTCAGCAGGACATTTTGGTTCCTTAAAAACTTTGTCTCGAGTCCAAGAATTGTATTATTGGCCAAAGATGATCTTTGACGTACGTAAATTTTGTAGGAAATGTTTGATTTGTGGTGCTCAAAACCACCCAATAGAGGTCCCCTTGGAATGATGGGAAAGGAGAAAGAAGTTGGACTACCATTCCAAACCATTGCATTAGATTTGATGGGTCCGTTTCCTCGTTCCAAACGCGGACATAAATGGCTCTTAGTTGTTGGTGATTGGTTCTCGAAGTATTCGATTTTGCAACCTTTACGTAGTGCTACCGCACATTTGATCGAGAAGTTTTGGAAGAAAAGGTATTTCTTGTCTACGGAGTACCACAATTTGTTATTTGTGATAATGGTCCACAATTAGTTGGACGTATTTTTAAAGCTTTGTGTGCAAGGTACGAAATTCAAAAATTTGGTATAACGCTGTTTATGCTCCCCAATGCAATTTTGTGGAAAGAATCAATAAGACAGTTGGTACAGCAATCCGTACATACGTAGAAGAACATGATACGTGGGATGTTGAGATATCAAAGATCCAATACGCGATCAACTCAGCAAAACATGAGTCCACCAACTATTCACCAAATTTTTAGTTTTTGGTCGTCAGGTACCTTTAAGTGGAAAAGCTTATAAGGATAATTTTATACCTGGTGAGGATGTTGATGTCGTCTCCAGTAGTAGACCTTCTTATGTTTTGGATCGTCAACTTTTGTTTGATATTTTGGAAGTGTCCGTGAAAATTTGCATGTAGCTTATCAACGTTCGTGTAAACGCTACAATCTTCGGAGAAGAGACATTTCATTCCGAGTCGGAGAGTATGTTTGGAGAACTAATAAGGTCCTCTCGAGTGCTAGTGATAAATTTTCCGCTAAGTTAGCTCCTAAGTTCGTTATGAGTAAAATTCGGAAAAACATTCCAGTTTAGTATATGAGTTAGAAAACGAAGATGGAACAAGAGCAGGAAATGGCACATAAAGGACTTGAAACCAATTGGAGTATCAGATCCAAATGAAAATGATGATTTTGACGATTAATTCCGGTCCGGTCATCTCTTTGATATTAAGTAATGACGTAGTGGTCTGTTTTGTTTTGTTCCAATTCTTGATCTAGTGTCGGTCCACTAATATTGAGTATTTTGTTTGAGGAGTGAAATAAGTGGTTTGAGATTTTGTAAGTTTTGTAAGTTGAGGTGTGCCTTGGTGCACGCTGGTCGTTTTGCTCGCGCGTTGCTCGGAGATGTGTTTGGAGGATGTCTTTGACAGATATCCTTACAATGTAGAAGTAGGTGGGCTATTTAACTATTGGTCCTGATTTCTACATGTCAAGGTGGAAGAATGAATTGTTCTTTCCTTGTTCCTTTTGACCGTTAGAAGTTCTTAGATTTGATAAGGTCAAAGTTGACTTGGTGATTTTCACCGTTTGGTCCATCACTAATGAGATCAGTTGTTCGTTAGCAATTAGTGATAGGATGATCAGTAGGGTGTAGGATTCTACAACCCTAACTGGGTTATTTTGGGTTTGAAATTTGATAAGTAACCGTATGGTCAGGTTACCTTTGTTTTGATTATCTCTTTGTAATAAAGTGATAATATTTTGTATTTGAATTTGTTAAGTAACCGTATGGTCAGGTTACCTTTGTTTTGATTATCTCTTTGTAATAAAGTGATAATATTTTGTATTTGAATTTGTTAAGTAACCGTATGGTCGGGTTACCTTCGTTTTGATTATCTCTTTGTAATAAAGTGATAATACTTTGTATTTGAATTTGATAAGTAACCTTTTGATTAGGTCACTTTTGTTTTGGTTATCACCTTGTGATGATGCTTAAATTTAGACCTATTAGTAGGGTATTTCTTTTGATTCTCACCTTATAGTGATGATATTTTGAATGGTAATGCTGTTCTGATGAGGAAGCATTCCTGTTTTTTTTGTAAATAGAGCTAAATGAGCTCCTGGAAGTGAAGTTTTTTTTGAAATTAGAAGTAAATTGTAAGTGTTTGATTTTAGGTCAGAAATATTAGCCTTATTAGAAGTAGGAATCTCAAGTCAAGAAATTTTGTAAATTTAAATTCTTTTGTCCCGTGGAGTGTTTGACTTTCTAATTTGACCCCCTCCCAATTTTGATTATTACCGATTGTGACTCCCCGATTTTGTCTCCCGATGGATGTCAGGTACACGTAGTTACCAACACACTCTCAATTATAAATGAAGGTCCCCCATTTGAGTAAATTTATAAAATTGCATAGTTGGTTAGGAAGATAGGAAAGGCTAGTATTGTTGTAAAAAAATTTTTTGTATTAGTTATATTTGAAGTTTTTTAAGAAAAATTTTTTCTTTTAGGAAAGAGGTAGTGTAACAATTTTATTTTTGCAGTAGGAGAATCCATTCATTAAACGTACAATGAATAGTAAAATACCTTTATTAATTAAAATAAATATTCAAGTAACAATCAAACTTTTATAGTATTATAATATCAAGGATTATTAGTCGAGTTGTTTCCGAGTTCGGTGTAATTTCACAGCCACTGGCGCGCGCGTGAGAGGTTCGAGAACTAAAATCCGGAACCTCCCACCATACAAGAAAGCAGCGAGCGCACTCGTCGATAGTTAAAAGTAGCGTCAAGAGGCATTCTAAGAGAATGGCGAGTGATCTCCGAGTCGCTCTATGTTTGTGAAACACTTCCTGAGTAACGCGCAACGACCCATTTGAACTCGCAACGACCCATTTGAACTCGCAACGACCTATTTGAACTCGCAACGACACATTTGAAATCCCAATGAGAAATTAGAAAACTGCATGGATAACGTATATATCGCACACCACGTCGAAAATCGCAACTGTAAAATTTGAGACAACATGATCCCTTTGAAGTTACAATTTAGAAAGCTTAATTTGTTGGCTACGCAATGAAAAATTATTTTAGTAAATAAATTTAGACAACGGAAGATTACGTTACAAAGTAATGCTGCCGTGATCCAAGTAAGGAACCCGCTTTGCTCCTACACCTGTGTTAAAGCATGGAAAGCAAGTATAATTAGTTGCTGTTCCCGCGCTGCGAGGTAATTTCCATTACATCAAGGGACAACTGCTGCTCTTGGGTTCGTAATAGAATTAAGGATTTCCTGAGTACTTTCCTTCTGAAAGTACATTATTTCATTTTGTTTGTTAGACGTACAAAATTGTTATTCAGTTTACCTGTAAATAAGCTGGTTTTCCCCAGTATTAAATTTGCTTTCACTTAGCTTCGTAAATACGTGATCACACGTGGCTTCAACGTAATTTAACAGCTGCTATTACATCACCTGTTTGTTTGTTCACTATTGTCAACAATTGCCCAATGGCTAACACATGTTTAGCATTTTAGTACAACCACTATAGATAACATTAGAGAATATCTTGGTGATTATTTTGACTTCAAACTAAATTTAAGTTTGTTAACCTAAAGAGAAAATTTCGTATATTCATTTGTAAATGACTCACACAGATCTGATTGGGTTATAAAGAAACTCTAGCATTTTTAGTTACATAGAATTATAAAATATTTGAGTAAGGATTAGTTGATAACCTTTACTACCAGTTTTGCAAGTACTTCAAATTTTTATTTTATTTAATTACAATGATACTTTATTTACTGAAACCAAGAAAATTCTTATTAGTAAATTAATATTCTTCATTTAAAGTTTTTTATTCTGATCTAGTCTGATCAGACTTGGTAAACAAAAGCAATAAGAACTAAAATTTTATGATCCCATTATGCAGAAAATATTCTCTATACTTTTAGGTATACTTGAGGGACGCAAATAGTGTTCCCATTTTTATGTGACTTAATTATTATTCTTTCTTACAGGAACAGCGTCTTATTCTGTTAAGACAAGTTTGTGTATCAACGAAGGCGATCTCTTTTTGGGTCTCCAAGTCCGCCCTTAAAAAATAGCTATGCCCCTAAAATAAATCAATTTGGACTTGGTGGCGCCTGTTTGTTTTTTTGTTAAGTGTAACCTCCATAGATTTCGACTTACCCCCATTGCTCATAGCTCTACCCAAGGAATAGACCCTAGTTACGTCGGAAGACTTTGTTTTGCTGACCCCAACTTCTAGAGTCAGATGTATGTATTAAGAAGAGCATTAGTTAAGCTCAATTTAGGAAAGAATGTGACCGTTTGGGGTTAGCGATCAAGAAAATATAATACGTTTCAACATGTCATTTATTTCGGACAACTGCCCGAAATAATCGCCGGAAAGGATATGCTCACGACCAAATAAAGCAAAGAACGGAGTACAGCCTATGATCTCATGTTTGGAGGTGCGGATTGCACAAGAAATTTTTGGGAGGTTCACGTCCCAATGACGTTGGTCGTCGAGTACATAGGTGGCAAGCATGGTTTTAAGGACACGATTAACTCGTTCTGCAGGATTGGCTTGAGGATGATAGCGAGCGGTGTAAAGGATTTTGGTGTGATAACGGGCACATAAAGAGGTAAGCTGATGGCTGCGGAATTGTACACCGTTATCAGTAATAAGGTATTGAGAAACGCCAAAAAGGAGGAAGACTTGGTCTTCTAGGATTTTAGTGATGGACTGTGCAGTGGCTTTGCGTAAAGGAAAGAAAAGAGGAAATTTAGTGAAATAGTCAGCCACTACACAAACATAGGAGTGACCTTTGGTGGAACGAGGAAGGGGACCGACAATGTCGCAGGAGATAATCTGCCAGGGATAGGAGGGTTTTGTTCTAGGAGCAAAGAGACCAGGAGGAGGCAACTGTTCAACCTTGTGAGCAGCACAAACCGGACAACGTCGGATATAGCGAGCGACGTCAGCTCGAAGACTGGGCCAGAAGTAAGTTTGCAGGATACGGGCGGAGGTTTTGGTCACACCACAATGACCGGAAGTAGGAGGATCGTGGTAAAGAACAATCAGATTTTTACGCTGCTCTGAAGGAACGACGATTTTCCAATCGCCTGAGAATCGGCAGCGATAGAAGTTTTCCGTTTACGAAAAAGGATGTTGTTGACAACGGACCATGAAGGATAACGGCTAGGAGAGTTAGAAACTTTTTGGATCATTGAGTTGTACCAGGGATCAGGAGTAGGTAGAGTTACTTCAAGAGAGGAAATGGTCGAAATAGAAATAGGTTCAAGGACCGGGACAGAACGGGAAAGGGTATCAGGAACAACATGATCTTGACCTTTGCGGTGGAGAATAGTAAAATCATATTGTTGGAGACGGAGAGACCAACGGGCTAAGCGACCAGAAGGACTTTGAAGTTTATGGAGCCAGAGGAGGGAATGGTGATCAGTAATGATTGTGAAATGGGAGCCTTCGACGTAACGGCGGAACTTCTCAATCGCCCACAGCACTGCCAGGCACTCCTTTTCAGTAACTGAAAAGTTGCGCTCAGGCTTGGACAGTGAACGACTGATGTAGCTGACGACCTTCTCGCCGTCGGGGGAGGTTTGACTAAGGATCGCACCCAAACCGAAGTGGGAGGCATCGGTTTGAATAGTGAAGGGTAAGGAAAAGTTAGGGCAAAAAAGTATAGGAGCGGAAACTAAATGTTGTTTCAGGGAGAGGAAGGCAGATTGACATTCAGGAGTCCAAGAAAAGGGAACATTCTTACGAGTGAGATTAGAAAGAGGAGAAGTAAGGGTAGCAAAATTGGGAATAAAACGTCGGTACCAACTGGCCATGCCAATTAGGAGGAGGGATGTTTAGGATAGCGGAAACTTTATCGGGATCGACAAGGAGACCATCGCGGTTAACGACGTAACCGAGATAGCGGAGTTCGGGAAGACAGAAATGACACTTATCCTGACGGAGAGTAAGACCAGCAGTAAAAAGACGGGAAAGAACTAAGTCAAGGACTCGGATATGTTCATCGAAGGAAGAGGTAGCTATAATAATTTCATCGAGATATGCAAAACAGAACTGTTCCAGGTCAGAACCGATGACCTGATCGATAAGGCGTTGGAAAGTGGCAGGAGAATTATGAAGGCCGAAGGGCATTCTGCAAAATTGAAATAAAGCTCGATGAGGGACAGTGAAGGCGGTAATGGGTTTGGACTCGGGGGACAAGGGAATTTGCCAGTAAGCGGAACGGATATCTAAGGATGAAAGGTAACGAGCATCGCGGAGACGGTCAAGGATGGTGGAAATATAAGGAAGCGGATAGGCATCTCTTTGGGTGACTTGGTTGACCTTTTGGAAATCAATACAGAACCGATAGGAATCGTCTTTCTTCTTAACTAGGACAATGGGGCTAGACCATGGACTAGTAGAAGGTTCTACGACGCCTAAGAAGAGCATCTCATCGAGTTCTGAATGGGCAACCTTAAGGAGAGGAGGGGAAAGAGGATAATAGCGTTGTTTGATGGGCTCGGCGGACGTTCAGATATGGTGTTTGACTAAGGAGGTACAGCCGAGACCGGAAGGTTGTCTGGAGAAAGAGGAGGAAATTAAAGAATCTAGAAGTAATTGTTGGTCGGAAGAAAGTTCAGAAATAATATGGATCGGAGTGGGAGTAGTGATGGTCAAGGAAGAAGGAGGAGCAAAAATCCAAAGGTTATCACGAAAGGAGGGGACACACTGCACCGATTTCCAGAAATCGATGCCGAGAATGAGCTGGTGAGAGACGTCGGGAATCACAAGGATATCGAGGGAAGTAACGGAGTCTGGAAGAGCTATGGGGAGGGAAACGAAACCTAATATGGCACATTTTGAATTGTCTGCCAGGCTACAGAAGGACGAAATATAATTACGAATGGAGAGGTTTAAGGAACTTAAGCGGCGCCAACCAGGACCACCAAGAATTGTACGCGTGGCTCCAGAATCTAATAAACCGATAAAGGAAATACCAAATATATGAACAGTAAGATAGGGACGTTCGTCGCCACGGACAGCAGTACATATAGAATCTAACACAGAACGAGGTTGGCCCACTAGACCAGGAAAGGGAAGATCCGAGGACAGAGATAGAATAGAGTCGTCGCCTCGGCTCAAGGACGCTATCGACAATTTAAAGAAAGGCCACATTGACGAGGGCAATCGCGTCTGGTCACGCCTTTATAACCGCATCCGTAACAGTGTAGGATCGGTGGGTGAGAGCACTGAGGTGAAACATGTCTCGTTTTATCACAGTTCCAACAGACGACCGATTTACTTGTAGTAGGAGTAGCTGGCGTAGTAATAGAAGAAAGGTTATTTTTATTCGCGAGAGTTGGGTGTGGTTTAGAAAAGTTAGACCCACGAGGTTGGACCAAAGAAGGTAACGAAGGGTTGGGTTTATAAGCTAGATCAGGTTCTACATACGAGTGGGTATTTCTACTAGGGGGTACGTAATTGTCGACCCTAAATTTCGTTAACTCTAATTTTAGACATTCATTTTCCAACTCTTCCCAAGAATGTACGGTAGGCAGCCGGGTTAAATAGAAAGGGGACAGGTTACGCGAAACTATATCAAGTTGTACATTCGGCCGGTACACTCCCATGGCGCCTGAACAATGCACTCATGCAGGACAAATATTCGACAATACCTTCCGACGGGTCCTGTGTCCTTGCTCGTATGTCGTCAAATAACCGATGATAGTAATCTGGGGGTGCAAAATGACGTATCAGCAGCCTCGATAGTGATGTCCAATCAGAAACGCGGTGACAATTACCCCGGAACCAACAGAGCGCTTTGGATTCAAACAACTCAACCGCGGAGTCAAATAATTCACTCTCCGGGATATTTCGGGATTTTCGGAGCTCTTCCACTCTTTCTAGGAAACTATGTACCGTTAGGGTTTGAGAATCACCTGAGAATTTTATATCCAATTTTGAGACTCTGTTACGTTTGGAGGAAGCATCACACGACTTAGAAATGACGGATTCGGATTCCTCTTCCTCTTCAGAATCGGATGTAAGTATAGGGGTCTATCCGGGTCTACATGAGGAGTAGGAGAAAGAAAAATACTAGAGGTAGCTAAAGGGATACCGGATGTGGCAGTAGTGTGTCGAAACTTTTTAATTTTCTTATCATACTCATGGCGGAGATTATTTATCGTAAGGAGTAGTTGACGTTGTATTTTCTGCTCATCGTCTTTTGGAGACAAATTTGCGCAACGACGCTCGAGATGTATATACAAGGCACTAATACGTCGAAACGTATCTGAGGACTTATCACCATCAAAGGGTGGAAGTGAGGTTTCTAATTCTTGAATAGCGGTTTCGATGGCCCTACATTCAAAATCAAAATCTGCTGGTAAGGGGATGGAAGGAAGCCTTTTCTCTCGTTCGATACTAAGAGCACTTCGAACGGACCTACGTAATTTTCCCACATTGTCTTCAGGAGTGTAACCCCGAGAAGATAGTTCATATTGCAGCTCAGTCTTCCGTAAACGGTTGACCGTCATACGCCAATAAGCCATCCCGAAATGCGATTTTTGAGGTATTACAAGTATTATAAGTATTATATATTAAGGATTCTATTTAAGTGAGGTAGCGAAAGTGACGTAAGGGGAGAAAAAATGATGAAAAGAAAACTTGGGCGCCAGTGTTTTCCAGAACCAAATTACCAGCGAAAACACAACTCTGATAATTTACACACACAACAAAAAACAAAAATCAAGACTACACCACAAATAAATTAGAGCCAGCCAATATAGGAAAAAAGAAAATCGAGCCGATACACCAGAAAAAATCAAGGTCATAAAAATTTTTTAGAAAAATCGAGAGCGAATCAGAAAAAATCGAGAGCAAATCAGAAAAAATCGGAAGCAAATCAAAAAAACGGGAGCAAAATAAAAAAAAATCGAGGCCAAATCAAAAAAAAAATCGAGGCCCCTCAAAACAAATCGAGCCCCACGTTGGGCACCAAATTTATGTTACGTAATTCTTGGGCAGCCACGTTGGGCGCCAAATTTATGTTACGTAATTCTTGGGCAGCCACGTTGGGAGCCAATTTTATGCTACGTTGTTCTTGTAGCCGTGCGTAACACAAAGAAATCACGGAATGACCGGGCTCAATCGGAGATTATGGGGGGTTGTAGGAAGCAGACTGACATATAATGTATACGGCGGTAAGGAGTTAGTGACAGTACCTGTAAGAAAAATAATTAAACAAACCTGAAAAACAAAAGATTAAGCATAAATTATTCAGTACTTTGTAGATGTAAGAAAACTGTTTTGGAAAAAAACTATATATTATAATCACGATAAAAGCATTACAAAAAAAAAATTTTGATTACAAAGTGAGGTAATATTGCGGAGTAGCAGAAACGTTTCCTCACACACCAATTAAACATAAATCAGACAAACTGTTAATACAAGATAAAAAGATAAGACACAATTGATATGAGTAATCTAGTAGTATTATTTTTTTTTTCTCTTTTTTTTATTTTTAAAAGCATGCAGTTCTATTGCAAAAAGGTCTCAGAACGACGAAGATATGACAAAACAACGGTTAGATATTTAAAGTAATACTAAGTAGGAAATAGTTCAACTTACAGAAAGTCCTTCAGTAACGCTTCCTTGTAATTGGAGTGGTGGATTCACGATGTCCTACACTAACGAAGCACTGCACCCTTGACTGTGAGGGTGTGGATGGAATTGCTTACACTTTACACTAACTCACACCTACGCGTTTCACTGGTGTTAGCAGCAGACATCATCATACTGATGGAACCATGTAGCATTGATAAATTTCTTGTTAATTCTATTTCCTGAGACAATAATTTCGAAATATTTTGTAACACAAATCGCAAAAATTGTAGTAAAAAATTTAGAATTTAGAATCACGGGCTTTCAAGGCACGATGTAATGCATGTCATCTGATAAGTTCTTGCATTAAACTAACAGTAACGCGAGGTGTTTTATTTGCTACATATGGTAACAAAGAAAAATCTAATGCTTTTGCATAACGAAATTTGCACAAGTAGTGATCTATTTTAGATTCTTTGGTAGTAGAAAATTCAGAACTACAGTATCAACTGTATTTACATGTGAATGAGATACATATTTATAAGAAGCAACCTTTTTTTCATCTACTAAACCTGCTACAACTGTATCATCATTTTTAGAACCAAAACCCAAGCTTAAAACTGCTATTGGATAATCCAAAGTATGTACTGCACTGATAAAAAACAGGTAACGAAACGAGATCGCACACACATTAATCCTAAAGAAAGAATCGGTCAAGTTACACAAGTTCTACGACGTTTTTCCCACAAGAAAAACAACTAAAAAAACACAATTAGTAAAAACGTGTAAACATTACTTAAGTCCGTCAAATGTTCCGTAACGCACGTTATTTCAAAAGAAAAACTCAACTAAGAAACACAATCGGTAACCGCACGTGTGGTTGTGTAAAACACGTTCGTATATAAAGCATCCTTCATTCAATGCAATCAGAACTACACTCTGCAGTTAATCTACAACTCATATTGTCAAAGCAAAAGAAGCCGTATTTTCAACGTAATTAACATCTATGAACAAAGAACAACTGCAAAACTACGCTAATCTGTAGATATAAAATAGTTGTTACCATAACATCTGAGCGCCTCTTATCTCGGCTTCGATAAATAACATAAGGAACCAAAATTTATAAGACGAATAATTCAATTTATTTATTAATGTAAATCAATCGTTATACAACCAGCTATACAAAACCATGTATTTTAAGTACGCTATACAGAAAGGGAGCGTAACAAATTACAAAAGAAGACTTTTCTTAGAATTATTTCATATTAACCAAACATAAAATTCAATCAATCACAAAGAAGACATCAATAATTTACATTGTCTATTCATACTTATACACTTTTAATCGAAAAAAATATTCCAGCTATAATGATCTTGATTTAAGTCAAAAACCAACCTGTTTATTACACCTATAACAAATATATGTTTCTACAATTTGACTATTTTTAAGCAACCCACCATACAAATATATTCTTTTTGCAAATACATTACATTACTACTATTTAACTGAAATAGGAACAAATAATGTCATAATTAATTGATCAAAGTCATCCTTAATATTACATTTTTGTCAAATGAGTGAACTGGCATTTCATTCAAAATTTAAAAATTATCTAGACCAAAATAATGCTTATAAATTGATTTTATTATAATTTTTAGTCGGTTGGCACTATATTTTTATTAAATAATGTTACGTACTCTTATTATGGTTAAATACATTAAATAATTTTATCAAGTAATAAATAAGTCAAACATATTATTTGTTATATAAAATGTCAATTTTTATACGGTTTAATACAAATGATACACATCTAACTTTTTGTGTTTGAGCAACTTTATCCCAAGATCTGAAACAAAAACTTTACTAATTTAACTTCCGTTCAAGAATTATCAAGAATCTTATATATATATATATATATATATATATATATATATATGTATATATATATGTATATATATATATGTATATATATGTGTATATATATATATGTATATATATATATATAAATATATGTATATATATATATATACATCCTACTATCATTTTTGCACCCGATAGACCGGAATTTGCATTCAAACTTGCGTCCCTTGTAAACTTACTACCGTATATCGGACGCAAGATAGAACTTTTCAGTTTTTAGCATTATTGACATTGCGTTTCCTTGTCTAAGATGTTTAAATGGAAGAAGACCCAAATTGGTAAGATTTGGAATATGTCAAAGTCAATAGGTTTTTGTACAGATTTTTATTTTAAATATTTAAGAAACACAAAATGGACTTAAAATTGATAGGAAAATGTACAGAAATCGTATAGTTTTAGTCTAGCGATTTTCCGCTGAGAGCGCCACAGAATATATTTTAATATACGGAATATTCTATTGTGTTATCATCTTTACAACCGCTAAATGGCAACACAGCGTGGGGCCAGTTAGTCTGCTTAGATGATAGTGCGACGAGCAGTTTCGTTGCGTCCATAGAGTTTGCTGCAAACTTTTATTCGCTAATATATATTAAGTGTTTGAGTATTTAAAATTTTTAGCTTACCGCTTAGGTCATGGACCTGTTTATATGATGTGATATCGCATTTATATATTTGTATGAAGTTATTCACTGTTTCCCAGCAAAATTCTTGTAAAGTCTAGAAAATATAATTTATATATTGATAACAAATATTTCCAATTTTGCGAATTGTTTCTGAATACATCTACACTTATAATTCTGTAATTAGTTCTACCTTACCCTACTACTCAAGGGGTAGCTACGACTCCCACACTAAATAAATTGTAGCTATTAAATGACGCAATAAAAAATATTCAAAATGTTTGCATGCAAACAACCTCTAATTGTCTATAATAGAAACGCATAAGCAAAGGTGCACAAAAGCTAATGTTAAGGGTAGTAGCAACCCTTATTCAACAAAAATTGTAGTTCGTAAACGGCTGAATAGAAAATTTTTAAAATTTGCAAGTGCAATCCTCTAATCGCATACTACAAAATATTTTCAAGCAACGATACACAAAAGTCTATCTTTGAGGGCGGCAACACCCCTATACTAAATAAATTTTTAGCTCCTAAACGACTCGCTAGAAAAATTAAAAAATTTAACATGCAATGCTTAATAGTCTATAACAAAAGCATCCACCAGCAATGATGTGCCCAAGTCATTCTTGGAGGTGGTAGCAACCCCCAAGCTAATTTAAGTGTTCCCCTAAAAGCTGGATAATTTTTTTTTAAATTTGTACATGAAATCGTCTAATACTCTATTGCAAAAATAAACACCAGCAACGTTTTGGGGGTGGAATCAACCCCTATATTAAAAAAAAAGTAACTTGTAAACGGTGCTACGCAAAATTTTCAAAACCATCACATGCAATATTCTAATAGTCTCCTCAAAATTATCATCAAACCCTGCTGTGTCAGTCCGTCCTGGGGGGTAGCGGTAACCCTTATTCTGTAAAAAATTGTAGTCGTGAACGATGCGATACAAAATTTTCATAATATTCACACACAATTCTTTAATAGTATATTGCGCAAACATCCACTAGCAACAGTGCATTAAACTCACTCACTGGGATGGCTGCAACCCCAACACTTAAGGAATTTTAGGTGGTAAAAACTCGTTAGAAAATTTTAAAATTTTTACATGCAATGCTTAATAATCTATAGCAAAACATCCACTAGCAATGGTGCGCCAAGCCGTTCATGGAGGTGGCAGCAACCCCTAAACTAAATACATTGTACCTCGTAAAGCGTTGGACAAAATTAAAAATTTTAACATGCAATTTTTAATACCCCATTAGAAAAATAAGCAACAACAACAACGGAGAGCGAAAACTAGTCTTGGGGTAAAAGCAACCCCGATATTAGACAACAATATAGTTTGTAAGCGGCTCAATCAAAAATATTTAAAATTTCACATGCAACCTCCTTCAAAACTGTTCGCAAGCAACGCTATGTCAACGTCAATCTTGGGGTAGTAGTAACCCCTATACTGAAAAACTTGACTCCTGAACGATACGATACAAAATTTTCAAAATATATTCACATGCAATCCTATAATAACATATTACACAAATATCCACCGAAAACACTTCACCAAATTGTCTTAGGGGGTGGAAGCAACCCCTACACTAAGAAAAAATTCTGTTTATAAACAACTCGTTAGAAAATTTTCAAACTTTTCACATGCAATCCTCTACTACTCTATTACAAAATAAACTCAAGCGACGAGGCGCGAAAGTCAGTTTGAGGTGGAATCAACCCCTATTTAAAAAAATGTGGCTCGTAAGTGTTGCAATGTAGAGTTTTTTAATTTGCTTCAAGCAATCTTCTAATAGTTTCCTTCAAAACTATCCTGAAGCAACGCCGTGCCCAGATCAGTCTTTATGGTAGTAGTAAACCCTATACTGTAAAAATTGTAGCTCGTCAACGATGCGATATAAATTTTTATAATATTCACATGTAATCTAATATTATATGGTGTCCCAAAAGTAATGGTCCAAATTGAAGGGTTTGATAGGTGAGATTACTACCTATTCAAATAACTATATATGTTGTTATCCAATTGTTGATGGTTTCAAAGTTATAACAACTTTTGCGTTTTGTGTCAAAATCGTGCAGAACTTCGAATATTAATTTGCAATAAAAGAAATACTGACCTTTTGAAGGTAGTTCGTTTTCTGTTGTATGAGTGAATGTTGCGTGTTTAATAAATGAGGACTTCCTCAAACATTTACTTATTATCGCAAGAGAAAATCATAATTTTTCCATAATTTTGGTTCTATGAAAAGAAAAGAAAAAGTTCTATTGTGCGTGCTTTTCAAACTAAAATTACTCAAAAAAAGTATTACCATCGAAGAGTGCACACCTATCCAAAAAAACTTCATTAATCTAATAACTGGTAGGTCTAAAATTAAATGCATAGAAAATTTTTGAGTAATTTGTAGGTACGATCCCAAGAACAGTACTTTTATTAAAGAATTCGTAAGTAATAGCTAGAAACGGGCTCGGACTCTCGGGCCGGCCCGGCCCGATTTCGGGCTCGAATCCGAGCCGGGCCGTTAACTACTTTATTCGGGTCGGGCCCGGGCCACGCCTATATTTTTTCAGGCCGGGCCGGACCAAACGATTCGGGCCGGCCTGAATTTTTCGGGTCGAAAAACACTTGAGTAGATATTCCACTGTCCTTCCACTTCTATCTCACATTGAGTAAGTAAACGTTCTTAATTATATTTTCACGTAGTGTTTTCATGCACCCATTAATAATCAGTTTTTCGTCTTGTTTAGTATAAAGGAGACGTGATATTATAACTCACTTCTTATTCCGAATATTTTTTTCTAGTGGTTTTTAATGTCGCTTATGTTGTACTTTAGGCAAGTTAAAAATGCCCAGGAACATCGAACTAGGTGATTCATTGATAATTCAAGAGTTTAAACCATTTATATTATGTATATGTATATACTTCAAATTTCAATCATGCGGCAAACGTCGATATTATGAATCGCGTGTATAGTTGATGTCTACCGCCTAAAATACCAGAGAGTTATTGCAACGTTCATTTTACCAATTTTTTAATAAAGTTTTTTTTTAGGCAAGGAATGCTTTTATTTAAGGCGCCTTAATTTTGACATATACCAAATGCCTAACGTACAAACTTACATTTAATTGTCTGATTTCTCTATAGATATTGTGAAATTAAATGACTTTTTGTAGTGTTGTTTCCGTAATTAAATTTAGAGATATAATGTCCAAGTTTATAACACGAAAAGATATAAAACGTCAACGCTCTAAATAGGATGATGCTCTTTTTAATGCTTTTCCTAGAAGTAAGGTGTAAACATCCTTTTGATAACAGATATGCTATAGGCTTGGGAAGAAGTAAAAACCAGTGTCTTGAAGTAAACTCGAAGAGTATTCCGTGAAAACACTTTAATAACACATACAAATGTTATCGAATCAGTGAGAAATGAAAGACTCGAATAATAAAAAAAGATTCATCTTTGTGTGAATAGAATTTTTTTGATCTTTTCGAATATAGTTGAACATGTTTTATAGGTCACCTAATCACAAAAGAGATTAATTCTTTATTCATTTTTAAAATATAACCTATAGATATAGTATACTAAACATATATGTCAAAATTAAGAGTAAAGGAGAAAACACTTGCCCTGAAATAGTGTAGGAAATTGAACTATGTAGTACTAACGCAGCCTGATATTTTTCAGGAATTTCTTTATGAATACTGTCGGTGTTTGAAATATATCATTTCCATAGCAACGTGTGATGTTAAGACACTATAAAAACATATAAATTCTAGATATAGCTTAATCAGTTAAGTGAAAATTTTTTGTAATAAACCATGCACGGTTGCACCTAGACCACGAAATTATTTTAGCGACCTCGAGATTATATTGCCTCCGTCGCAAGCGATCTATGCGATAAACTTTCTTTCGGTACGCTAAAAAACAATTTCGCGGCCTTGATATACAAATAACTATTTAAACGCTACCATGTAGTATATATTAATTAGCGTTAGATTCTTCGCTGCTACATGTATTTTAAAATAACGCTTTCAATAAAACTTTCGAAAACTATACGTTAATCGTCTATTCGTAGACTATAGGTATAGCAGACACTTCTAGGGTACATGAAATTTTGAATTTCATACTTTGATATTATCACCTTTTGTTTGGGGGGGACTGAACAGCCATTAATTATTTTCTAAATACAACTTTATTTTTAGCGTGTTCTGAACACCCTTCTTGGTGTGGGCTAGAATATTTAGGGTAGGGGGGTGCCTTCTAAGTACCCTACCATCTAGCTACGTGCATGATTGTCACTTAGTTTAATGTTGAATAGTAGAATTTGGCTGCACATATAGTTTGTATGTATAATAATGCCATTATCGAACTCATGCCATAAAAAAAGGATAAAGTGAATAACATTTTATTGGTATATAAAAGGATCTATGTACTGATTTATACCTTTTGGTAATCATTTTTTAAAAAACTTTTCAACTTAAACAATTACTTCATTTTACTTCTATTCCATCAGATAATATGTATTTCTAAAGAATATGGTATTCTCTACATACCACAATTTGAAAATTCGACTTTTTTTAAGCAAACATTCGGTATATTATTTGACTTTCAGGTTGGTACCATTTATACTATGACCTATCAACAATTTATTTAATTTTTAGCATTCAGTAATTCACCAAAAGTGTTAAATCTTGAACTTTGGTATGATTTGTCAGTCGGTCAAATAAAAATTTAATAGAACTAGAACAAAGACAGTCAAATTATAGATCAAAGTTCAATTCCAAAAGTTTCAGTTTCTCAAAGTAAAAAAAGGCTATAAAAATCAGTCTGTAACAATTTTATAAACATTGAAAATTGCTAAACAATTTGTACTTTTGTTACATATTTCTAGGATTTTTCAAAGAATCAAAAATCAAATGATATACTACGGTATGTTCCACAAGTATTTTGATTGTAACTCAAAATCATTATACTCTTAAATCAAACAAAAGAACGATAGTTATTTGTTGAACACAACTGAAAAAATATCTTCTCATTCACTGAATGAAAGTCTTCTGGCCGGCCCGGCCCGCCGGCGGGTCGGGTCGTCAGTTTTTATTTCGGGTCGGGCCTCGAGCCGGGCCGGTCACTTTTCTGCGTCGGGCCGGGCCGGGCTTATTAAAAGCCCGGCCCGGCCCGAGTCCATCCCTAGAATAGCCAACTTATAATTTTTGTTAAATATGAACTCAAAATAATCAATTGTATTTAAAATTCGTTTACAACAAATGATGGAATGTCCTGCCACCAGTTCTTATATATAAACGACACCGTCCCAAAAAATTTGGTTTTAAAAACCTGAAGGCGCGACCGATTCTCTCAGCCTTCCAACGGCTTCGCGTGTTTTTCTACGAAGGTCCTGCTCGTTTGTGGTATGTATTTTATACACCTTTTCTTTCATAGGCCAGGAAGCGGGTTTTTTTTACCTGGAAAATTTGGAGTCTTGCCGAACCCTTGCTGTTCCAAGCAAGGTAGCAATCTTTAGCTAGTGGCAGGACATTCGAACATTTGTTGTAAACGAATTTTAAATACATTTGATTATTTTGAGTTCATATTTTACAAAAAATAAAGTTGGCTATTACTTACGAATTCTTTAATAAAAGTGCTGTTTTTGGGATTGTGGCTACAAATTACCCAATAATTTTCCATGCATTTAATCTTAGACCTACCAGTTATTAGATTAATGAAGCTTTTTGGATAGGTGTGCACTTTTCGATGGTAATACTTATTTTGAGTAATTTTAGTTTGAAAAGCACGCAAAATTTTTCACAGAACCAAAATTATAGAAAAATTATGATTTTCTCTTGCGATAATAAGTAAATGTTTGCGGAAGTTCTTATTTATTAAACACACAACATTCACGCATACACAGAAAACGAACTACCTTCAAAAGGTCAGTATTTCTTTTATTGCAAATTAATATTCGAAGTTCTGCACGATTTTGGCACAAAACGCAAAAGTTGTTATAACTTTGAAACCATCAACAATTGGATAACAACATATACAGTTATTTGAATAGGTTTTAATCTCAGCTATAAAACTCTTCAATTTAGACCATTGCTTTTGGAGCACCCTATTACGCAAATATCCACCAACCATAGTGCACCAAACCCAGTCGTGTAGGTGGCAGCAACCATTATGGTAAAACAGATTTAGCTGGTAAACAACTCTTTAGAAATTTCCAAAATTTTTTCATGAAATGCTTAATAATCTATAACAAAAATATCACCAGCAATGGTGTGCCAAAGCCAGTATTTGGGCTCGCAGCAATCCCTAAGCAAACTAAATCGTGCCTCATTAAGGGCTGGATAAAAAATTTTAAAATTTTCACATGAAATCGTCAGGTAGGTGCGTGAAGTTAGCCGCAACATTTTTGATTTTTTTAAAAATATTTATGTCATAATTAGGCGCCAATTAGGCGCCATTTTGCGCCGCTAAAACTAAATTTTGCGCCGTTTTGGCAAACAAGTTATTGATAAAATAAGATTTTTCCTGCCAAGTTCACGAAGCCGCACTTTTTTTCAATTTTCAGAAAATCTTTATTCCATAATTTAGCGCCAATTAGGCGCCATTTTGCGCCGTTGAAACGAAATTTTGCGCCCTCCTGTGTATCAAGTTATTCGCAATAAGCTATTTTTCTGAACTCCAAAAACGTGAAGTTGGCCGCGCCTTTTTTGAATTTTGAATAAAATTTTGCACCACAATTAAGCGGTAATTAGGCGCCATTTTGCGCCGTTAAAACTGAATTTTGCGCCCTTCTGTGTAACAAGTTATTCGAAAAAAACCATTTCTCCAAACTAGCCCAAAATCGTGAAGTTGGCCGCGACTTTTTTGAATTTTGAAAAAATTTTGTACCACAATTAAGCGGTAATTATGCGCCATTTTGCGCCGTTGAAACGAAATTTTGCGCCCTTCTGTGTAACAAGTTATTTGAAAAAAACTATTTCTCCAAACTAGCCCAAAATCGTGAAGTTGGCCGCGACTTTTTTGAATTTTGAAAAAAATTTTGTACCACAATTAAGCGGTAATTATGCGCCATTTTGCCCCGTTGAAACGAAATTTTGCGCCCTCCTGTGTAACAAGTTATTTGAAAAAAACTATTTCTACATACTACCCAAAATCGTGAAGTTGGCCGCGACTTTTTCGAATTTTGAAAAATTTTTTGTACCAAATTTAAGCGGTAATTAGGCGCCATTTTGCGCCGTTAAAACAAAATTTTGCGCCTTCGTTTTGCGGCTTCGTGAACTTGGCCGGAAAAATCTTATTTTATCAATAACTTGTTTGCCAAGACGGCGCAAAATTTAGTTTTAGCGGCGCAAAATGGCGCCTAAGTGGGGCCTAATATGACATAAATATTTTTAAAAAATTCAAAAATGTTGCGGCTAACTTCACGCACCAGCAATCGTCTATAGTTTAATACAAAAATAAACACCACCAACGGTGCGCGAAAGCCAGTCTTCGGGGTGGTAGTAACCTCTATACTAGAAAACATTACAGCTTGTAAACGACTCAATAGAAAATTTTTAGAATTTTCATATGCAATCGTCCAATAGTCTCCTACAAAAATATGTTGCACTTTTGACGTTAAACCCATATTTTACGTTTATTAGAATTCATTTCTATCGATATTTTTCGAACCAAAACGAATATTTAAAGATTTTACGAACAGGAACAGCTGTATTGTCGACGGTTAAACGATTTAAATTGCGCAGTAATTCCAATTAAATAACTGTATAACCATCACACCAATAAAACCAAATAGTGTATGAAAAAAGCAAAATTTTTGAATAAAACTGTTCTGAGGGTAAAATTAGACGCTTACAGTATATTTAGCAAGCGCCCACACAATAAATATCAAGTTTTAACGTACGATTTATATTAATAAGATAAAAAAGCACCAACCTTTGTAGAATTAATAGAATTAAATTTTCTATTTAAAAAATAATATCATATTAAAATACATCTGAAATTTAAGCTGCTTCATGACGATAACAACGCTATGATAAATGATTTAGCATGACATAATTACTTCTATACATTACATACTGCTATTTATAGAACATAAGGATGCATACATTGTTTTAATTTAGCGGCGTATCGGATACACAAAGTACAGCGATATAATATATAGTATTAAAACGGACGCAGCATTTTTAGAATGATTCACGTTCGAATTCGCCAGCCTGTAAAAACCAAACGATTAAATGTAGAAGTAGAATGTCTCATTACTCATATCTCACTCTCTCTTAAGGTATTATTTCTAAGTTTCATCTTTGTTACTTGGAAGAGTTACTGACAACAATGCTGGAAGTTAAACTGATAGTAATCTTATTGTAAAATGAAAGGAGATATACAACGGACGCGACAATAAATGCCTTTGAAAGGGTTCTAGAATGATAGGAAATATAAAATAGTGTATATCGATATATTTCACTATTTTAAAATTTTTTTGTGATTTTGGGCTTCTTCAACAAGCAAGTAACAATATATTCTATATATGTAAATATCTATTTCCGCTATTTCTGGGGGACGCCAAAATGTATCAATTTTGTAAGGATGCAAAATTGCTAGTAGGATGTGTGTATATATATATATATATATATATATATATATATATATTGCTATGATATCGCCGTACTTGCATGTATTTAACGGCACACTTGCCTGCTGTCCTGCTTTGTGTTCCTAAATGATCTAGAATAAATTTAAAATTTCATACAAGTAGTTCAACCCCACCCAGAGTGCGCGACGATACGGGAACAGAGAAATCTTTACCCCCCCCCTCTCTCTCTATCACTTCATACCTAAATAAGATAAGCTGAATAACCAATAACTTGTATAATAAATTAGGGAAATATGTACAAATCGCACTTTTACAACATTCGTACTATTATTTGCTATTTAAACCACTGAATCAAAGTCAAAATATAAATCTGTTCACCACCAAATTATAACCCTATTAAAAATATAAAGCCAGCAGAAATAACTTTGTATTATATTGGGAGTCTCGTTAAACGTTTAATGCATATCAATCAAAATTTTCGATGACCCGCAATTTTTAAATGTTCAAATATTAAGTCTCATGCTGTTAATTAATTACCGCTAACCTGGTGTTTTCCTAAGTTGATTCCCTGGTTCGAATATGTAGCTCTGCGTACACCCCAATCATTTAACCTGCCGTCACGTGCTGCTTACCAGTAACCTCGAGTTGCTTTCAGCTTAAAAGTCCTGATTCAGAATTTTTCTCTTTGTTATATCTGTCACTCGTGGTATTGGATTTTTGCATTGGACGTCTTATTGAATTTGTTTCGTGAATTGTTTATTGAATCGCTTTGTAAATCTCTCAATATATTTTTAGTAGATTTTCTTAGTTTTCTAAGAGTTATTTAGATTTTCTTAGATTTCCTTAGATTTTCTTAGAGTATTTTCTTAGAGCCTTAAGCTAATTAATGTTAAAGATCACGTTTACCTTAATTAAAATTTGGACTTACGTCTTATGTCGACGGCAAATTTGTATATTTGAACGTGAACTTGTACTTGAAATTTTTAGTTATGAACTTTTACTTATAAATCGTGCTTTCAATTTCACACTTGAACTTTGCGTAGTATTTTGTTCAAACTAGTACAGCTTGTGCTTCGGTTATGTAGAGACTGACCATTGCCCGCTTGGTGTACTATATAATGGCAAGCTTTTCCTAGTGCTGTCATTGTCTTGATTGCGCATTATCTTAGTTAAGGTGTTGCACTTGTATTATCATTCAAGTCTTCAAATTTTTTACATAAATTTACCTATCCTAAATTTTGTTGCAATGCTTCCCAAATCACGTAGACATAAAAACTTAACACTATAAAGTTCTTTGACTATGGCACTTTGTAAAATCAATATCATGTTTCCGAATTTTGTATAGGATATTATTCAAATTTTCTTTTAATTCCACACGTATACAAACTTGTTCTATATTTTGTTTATTCGATATGCTAGTTTTTATTCAAAAATGCAGCGATTTCTACATTTAAAACATCACGTAGGCTAAATTTTATAATGGGATTCTATAAGAGATGACGTAAGTTAGATGCGTTTTTATTGACTTTTTACGTTCTAATACACGCTTGTTTTGCAAGACTTGTTGGTTGTGAGCACGCATGATTATTAATGCGCTGTTTCATGTTTGTTTAACGTTAGATACTTCTAATTTGTAATTATTTAAAGTCTCTGAATGTTTTATTGTTTTCTAAAATAAATCGGATTGCGTCTAGAGTTATTTACTCTACTAAATGTGGTTAAATTATTAAAGAATGAGCTTTTTTTCATTGGCTAAAGTTAGTTGTATATTTTATACAGTGTGTTTGATTTTTGCTTTTTGCCTAATTAACAAATTGCGTATTTTTTATGATTTAAATGCTTAGTATTCTTGACTTTGATGTTGTTTACATAAAGTACACTACCCTTGTATCCTTATGTACCCCTAAATAACCCTATTCTCATTGCAATATATATGATAGATTTTTACTATATTTCTTAACCTTGATATTTGTAATATTGAAATGTATGGTTTTCTTAGGTTTTAAGGTCATTTAACTTGAAATATATATACATATGAATGAATATATATATATATATATATATATATATATGAATAATACAAATCTATGCCATTTTTATTTTTTGCATAACAATTTTACCAAACGTTTTGGCCGTACGTTCCAGCCTTTCTCAATGGTTCAAAAAGTCCCGTACATTTACTTGAAACGGAAACTACCAAAAATGATATCAAACATCCAATGTTATATACCGCATCTATTATAAATGCGCACGTCAATTTTTACTACTTTGTTTTTTTTGTGTCACTAGAATAAGATAAAACGCGTTTAAATTTAATTATTATGTTAGCTGACACAATTCTAATTTCCTAGTCACTAGTGACTAGTGACTAGTGACTAGGAAATTAAAATTGTTTCCGCTAATATAATAATTAAATTTAAACGCGTTTTATCTTATTCTAGTGACACAAAAGTAATAAAAATGACGTGCACGTCTATAATAGATGCGGTACATAACATTGGATGTTTGATACCATTGGTAGTCTCCATTCAAGTAAATGTACGAGTCTTCAATTTACGGAGTTTTAAAAATAAGGTAAGTCACTGCAACATCACAAAGCATTTGTGCAGTATGAAATATTTTCTCTCATACAAAAGCATTTACAACATCGGTTCTTTTAAACATGAAATATTTTCTAAGAAGTACAAATTAAATGTTCCTTACCTTATTTCAAATTTATACAACTGAATTTATTCTTATGGATGGTTTACCTGGTTATGCTTATTGCCCCGCTTGTAAGGTTTTTTTGGCCAAAAAATCCTTGACAAATAATCTATTAAAGGCTCAGAGTGTTTCAAACTACGATCACAAATTTTCCTAGTAAAAATCCCTTACAAAAAAATTTATTAGGACTATTTTAAACTAAATATAAATACTTCCAATATTAGCTGAAAATAAATCTAAAAGTAATACTCCCATGATTTCACAAAAATGATCCTTGTAATTAAATATCTTCTTATTTGAAATTGATGACGAAATCGGTTTAAAAGATCTCTCATATTTAAAATCCTCGTATCAAACAGCAGTTACCAAAATACATTTTTGGTTAAATCTTCCTTCGATCACTTAATAAAATTTTTAAACAGCGTTATCTTGAAGAATTTCCCTCTTTATTGTAATTAATGATTTTCATTTTTGTATGTAATTTGCATTTAAAACATCACTTTTATACTTATTGCAAAAATGCAATTATTGAATTAAGGTATGCTTACTGAATACTTCAAATATCATCTTCAAAGCAACAGCTCGCGACGTCTTTCAAAATAACATTTTGCGATCGAATTTATGAATCGAATGAATCCCTTTGTAGCATTTTCAAATGCTACGTTTGCAAAATAACCCCAATAATTACTTTTATTATGTAGTCATACATAACCCCTAATATATGCAACACACTTTACAATATCTATTACGCAGGTGGTATAATTAATCAGCTATAATAAATACATTAGGACATATTAATTATATCCCAGCAATTGATTCAGTGGTTGTTTACAACATATAATTTATATTCTTATGTGATTTAATAAAAATTTATTATTACTCTTATAATGTAGATAAATAAATACATTCCTAATTTACATCTTTATGAAATATTTGGTAATAAGTGCAGCCATTTGCCGTAAATATACGAAGTTACGAAGGTGTGGTAGTATATGACAGCTTGTTCTTAATCGGAAAAGCAGTCTAAGGTCGCCTCTTATCAAACGAACATGGCTCGTTTAGCGTCCTCTGACCGGAGGATTGGGATAGTAGAAAGAAGTGAGTGAAGCGTCGGGAATGATTCGCGTGATGATTCCTTAGGGAATTAACAATGCGCTTTTCGGTACGTTAGTTCTGGATCTAATATTACAATTCGTTTAAGATGCGCACACTTGATTGTTAGTCTGGTTTTTAGAAGAATCGCCGTGATATTTATTTACATCTATCTTGGATGCTTGTAATTTCAATGCAGTACAATTGCTTGGTACAAGATTGCAAGATTCCACCTTGTTTGAATTAAATAAATGGATTAACTATCTGCGAAGAGACATGGTCAAAGTCCGATCAGCCAAAATTCGTTACATAAACAGAACGTAATTGATACATAAATTTGGTTGGTGTAACAGGTGTTGAACTGGATTTTCAAGGTGCGTGCCATTCATAATTTTATTCGAAAGATGTCACTTGTCAACTTCGTTTTATTTACATTCAACAATGGCATTATAAAACCTAATTTGGCTATAAATATTTTATGAAATTTAAGTGAATTTAAAATTAGAAACAGGGCGTATTTCGCATTGATTATGTAATTTGATAATATTGATCAATACATTTAAACATAACCCTAGTTCTAGCTTAATTAATTATAACTTGCTATAACAGCTATCAAGTAAATTTTATATTGTTCACTTCTTATTATGATTAAAGAGACATTATAATGCTCTAGTGAGTTTATATTTAAGCTTATTTGTTTAACAACATTCCATACTTTAAATTATATTAATATATAACTTGTATAAATCATACAGCTGATTTAATTTCTGACTAAATATATTTTTGCTTTTTTTGTCATCTGATTATGAAACGTTACTCAATTTATTTACTATATCAATGTATTTAAAATCTATACATTCCAATTGTGAGTAGTTAACGGATCCGATTTCTACATAAAATAATAATTGTTGCATTTTACTAGAATCAAACGTTAAGGTTCAGCATTAACGTGAAACTTAAAATCAAAAGAGTTATATTTTCATTTTATATATATTTAAAGAAAGTTAAGTTACTATTGCACAAACATTTTTAAATACCTGAATTATATATACGTTCCATTTTTACCATAACATATGAATTTGTTAAAGGATATTATGCTACATTATACTTTTCAAAGAAACTTACAACACTTTTATTTAAACAAAAAAGATATACAATCTGTAAGTATATAAAATACTTTCATAAAGGTTAATGCTACAAGATATAAAGGTACTTAAAATATCATGTTATTTTGAAATATATTGGAGGAGCAAACTGCTGCCTCATATGTTATATTTTTAACCTTGTAATTTATTTCAGGTATCTCATCGTTGTAGTCAACTTCTGAGTTCTACATTTCCGTTTTTTCTGAATGTAGTGGCGCTCAATATTTTGTTAATTTTTTTAATATCAATTCCCACCCCTAAACCATTGCTTTCTATCACTTAGAGTAAAGTCTAGAGCATAGCGTCGGTAACATCGAATTCCCATGAAAAAGGTTTGGTTGTACCTTATTTAATAAATGCTTTCTTATATGTTCTAATTTATCTGTTTCCAGAAGATTGTAGAATGTGCGTGATTCCATTCTAAATAGTAAACGCCTATCTTACGTAATTTTTTTGGAATTCTCAGTAGCGTTCAAATTTGACGAGCTTTACTGCCTTGTTATCCGGTTCCAGTTATTCGTGGTGGGCGCTGCCTCTTTTTGTTTAACACATATACTATTATTGTGGTGTTGCATACTAATACAAAAGCTAATCAATTTTATCCGATATTCTTGAATTTTGTGGATTTTTCAACGATTGGGCCGCGTTTTGGAATAAAAAAATTCATTTATTAATTAGATATTCACGTAGTTCGAAATACCAATGCCTCATCTCTTTATATTCTTAATACACTAGAAAATTCTTTATTTAAAATAAGTGTCTGTAATCCACTGGGCTATTAATTTAAATTTTAATTGCTTTTTAATGCAAAGAGATTTCATTTATAAAAATATTTGCTTTGGAGTTTCCATGCACAAAATTTATTAAAAATTGGGTTTAAAATACACGTTGATTGTAGTTTCTTAAGTAAGCTGCTTAAAACTTATGCTTACAAGCAAATCAAAAGTATTTTTATCAAAAATGTTTTGTTAATTAATGAGGGAAAATAAATAGCTTTGTATTTATATTAAAACGATCGATTTGCGATCGCATTGAATGCGTTTTACGGTATCATACAATTAATTATTTTTACATATACAACTTACGTTACTTGCTATGTATGTGCAATACGCTTATATCATACAGGGTGATTATTTATACACGAATTTGATTTTCCGCTTATACCTCAATAAATAAAAGTACGTTCGTATTATACAGGGCGTAACCATTAATTTAAGAAAAATTTCGTTTTTTTAAGATTCCTTTATGTTTTAGTAGGATTTATTTGCAGTATTTGGGTTTCAATGACCTTTCGTGATTCCTTATCACGTCAATATATATATATATATATATATATATATATATATTGACGTGATAAGGAATCACGAAATAGAATACTGAAATAAATCCTACTAAAACATAAAGGAATCTTAAAAACGAATTTTTAAATTAAGTGGTTACGCCCTGTAAAACGACGTTATTGAGGTATAATCGGAAAATCACCCGTGATAATATTCACCTATGATATATATATATATTGACTGATAAGGAATCACGAAAGGTCATTGAAACCCAAATACTGCAAATAAATCCTACTAAAACATAAAGGAATCTTAAAAAAACGAAATTTTTCTTAAATTAATGGTTACGCCCTGTATAATACGAACGTACTTTTATTTATTGAGGTATAAGCGGAAAATCAAATTCCCCGTGTATAAATAATCACCCTGTATGATATAAGCGTATTGCACATACATAGCAAGTAACGTAAGTTGTATATGTAAAAATAATTAATTGTATGATACCGTAAAACGCATTCAATGCGATCGCAAATCGATCGTTTTAATATAAATACAAAGCTATTTATTTTCCCTCATTAATTAACAAAACATTTTTGATAAAAATACTTTTGATTTGCTGTAAGCATAAGTTTTAAGCAGCTTACTTAAGAAACTACAATCAACGTGTATTTTAAACCCAATTTTTTAATAAATTTTGTGCATGGAAACTCCAAAGCAAATATTTTTATAAAATGAAATCTCTTTTGCATTAAAAAGCAATTAAAATTTAAATTAATAGCCCAGTGGATTACAGACACTTATTTTAAATAAAGAATTTTCTAGTGTATTAAGAATATAAAGAGATGAGGCATTGGTATTTCGAACTACGTGAATATCTAATTAATAAATGAATTTTTTTATTCCAAAACGCGGCCCAATCGTTGAAAAATCCACAAAATTCAAGAATATCGGATAAAATTGATTAGCTTTTGTATTAGTATGCAACACCACAATAATAGTATATGTGTTAAACAAAAGAGGCAGCGCACCACGAATAACTGGAACCGGATAACAAGGCAGTAAAGCTCGTCAAATTTGAACGCTACTGAGAATTCCAAAAAAATTACGTAAGATAGGCGTTTACTATTTAGAATGGAATCACGCACATTCTACAATCTTCTGGAAACAGATAAATTAGAACATATAAGAAAGCATTTATTAAATAAGGTACAACCAAACCTTTTTCATGGGAATTCGATGTTACCGACGCTATGCTCTAGACTTTACTCTAAGTGATAGAAAGCAATGGTTTAGGGGTGGGAATTGATATTAAAAAAATTAACAAAATATTGAGCGCCACTACATTCAGAAAAAACGGAAATGTAGAACTCAGAAGTTGACTACAACGATGAGATACCTGAAATAAATTACAAGGTTAAAAATATAACATATGAGGCAGCAGTTTGCTCCTCCAATATATTTCAAAATAACATGATATTTTAAGTACCTTTATATCTTGTAGCATTAACCTTTATGAAAGTATTTTATATACTTACAGATTGTATATCTTTTTGTTTAAATAAAAGTGTTGTAAGTTTCTTTGAAAAGTATAATGTAGCATAATATCCTTTAACAAATTCATATGTTATGGTAAAAATGGAACGTATATATAATTCAGGTATTTAAAAATGTTTGTGCAATAGTAACTTAACTTTCTTTAAATATATATAAAATGAAAATATAACTCTTTTGATTTTAAGTTTCACGTTAATGCTGAACCTTAACGTTTGATTCTAGTAAAATGCAACAATTATTATTTTATGTAGAAATCGGATCCGTTAACTACTCACAATTGGAATGTATAGATTTTAAATACATTGATATAGTAAATAAATTGAGTAACGTTTCATAATCAGATGACAAAAAAAGCAAAAATATATTTAGTCAGAAATTAAATCAGCTGTATGATTTATACAAGTTATATATTAATATAATTTAAAGTATGGAATGTTGTTAAACAAATAAGCTTAAATATAAACTCACTAGAGCATTATAATGTCTCTCTTTAATCATAATAAGAAGTGAACAATATAAAAATTTACTTGATAGCTGTTATAGCAAGTTATAATTAATTAAGCTAGAACTAGGGTTATGTTTAAATGTATTGATCAATATTATCAAATTACATAATCAATGCGAAATACGCCCTGTTTCTAATTTTAAATTCACTTAAATTTCATAAAATATTTATAGCCAAATTAGGTTTTATAATGCCATTGTTGAATGTAAATAAAACGAAGTTGACAAGTGACATCTTTCGAATAAAATTATGAATGGCACGCACCTTGAAAATCCAGTTCAACACCTGTTACACCAACCAAATTTATGTATCAATTACGTTCTGTTTATGTAACGAATTTTGGCTGATCGGACTTTGACCATGTCTCTTCGCAGATAGTTAATCCATTTATTTAATTCAAACAAGGTGGAATCTTGCAATCTTGTACCAAGCAATTGTACTGCATTGAAATTACAAGCATCCAAGATAGATGTAAATAAATATCACGGCGATTCTTCTAAAACCAGACTAACAATCAAGTGTGCATCTTAAACGAATTGTAATATTAGATCCAGAACTAACGTACCGAAAAGCGCATTGTTAATTCCCTAAGGAATCATCACGCGAATCATTCCCGACGCTTCACTCACTTCTTTCTACTATCCCAATCCTCCGGTCAGAGGACGCTAAACGAGCCATGTTCGTTTGATAAGAGGCGACCTTAGACTGCTTTTCCGCTTAAGAACAAGCTGTCATATACTACCAGACCTACGTAACTTCGTATATTTACGGCAAATGGCTGCACTTATTACCAAATATTTCATAAAGATGTAAATTAGGAATGTATTTATTTATCTACATTATAAGAGTAATAATAAATTTTTATTAAATCACATAAGAATATAAATTATATGTTGTAAACAACCACTGAATCAATTGCTGGGATATAATTAATATGTCCTAATGTATTTATTATAGCTGATTAATTATACCACCTGCGTAATAGATATTGTAAAGTGTGTTGCATATATTAGGGGTTATGTATGACTACATAATAAAAGTAATTATTGGGGTTATTTTGCAAACGTAGCATTTGAAAATGCTACAAAGGGATTCATTCGATTCATAAATTCGATCGCAAAATGTTATTTTGAAAGACGTCGCGAGCTGTTGCTTTGCGAAGATGATATTTGAAGTATTCAGTAAGCATACCTTAATTCAATAATTGCATTTTTGCAATAAGTATAAAAGTGATGTTTTAAATGCAAATTACATACAAAAATGAAAATCATTAATTACAATAAAGAGGGAAATTCTTCAAGATAACGCTGTTTAAAAATTTTATTAAGTGATCGAAGGAAGATTTAACCAAAAATGTATTTTGGTAACTGCTGTTTGATACGAGGATTTTAAATATGAGAGATCTTTTAAACCGATTTCGTCATCAATTTCAAATAAGAAGATATTTAATTACAAGGATCATTTTTGTGAAATCATGGGAGTATTACTTTTAGATTTATTTTCAGCTAATATTGGAAGTATTTATATTTAGTTTAAAATAGTCCTAATAAATTTTTTTGTAAGGGATTTTTTACTAGGAAAATTTGTGATCGTAGTTTGAAACACTCTGAGCCTTTAATAGATTATTTGTCAAGGATTTTTTGGCCAAAAAAACCTTACAAGCGGGGCAATAAGCATAACCAGGTAAACCATCCATAAGAATAAATTCAGTTGTATAAATTTGAAATAAGGTAAGGAACATTTAATTTGTACTTCTTAGAAAATATTTCATGTTTAAAAGAACCGATGTTGTAAATGCTTTTGTATGAGAGAAAATATTTCATACTGCACAAATGCTTTGTGATGTTGCAGTGACTTACCTTATTTTTAAAACTCCGTAAATTCGGTTAAGACCCCGTACATTTACTTGAAACGGAGACTACCAAAAATGGTATCAAACATCCAATGTTATGTACCGCATCTATTATAGACGTGCACGTCAATTTTTATTACTTTGTTTTTTTGTGTCACTAGAATAAGATAAAACGCGTTTAAATTTAATTATTATATTAGCGGAAACAATTTTAATTTCCTAGTCACTAGTCACTAGTCACTAGTGACTAGGAAATTAGAATTGTGTCAGCTAACATAATAATTAAATTTAAACGCGTTTTATCTTATTCTAGTGACACAAAAAAAACAAAGTAGTAAAAATTGACGTGCGCATTTATAATAGATGCGGTATATAACATTGGATGTTTGATATCATTTTTGGTAGTTTCCGTTTCAAGTAAATGTACGGGACTTTTTGAACCATTGAGAAAGGCTGGAACGTACGGCCAAAACGTTTGGTAAAATTGTTATGCAAAAAATAAAAATGGCATAGATTTGTATTATTCATATATATATATATATATATATATATATATATATTCATTCATGTATATATATTTCAAGTTAAATGACCTTAAAACCTAAGAAAACCATACA
Source organism: Platerodrilus igneus (assembly GCA_036346225.1). Taxonomy (NCBI): domain Eukaryota; kingdom Metazoa; phylum Arthropoda; class Insecta; order Coleoptera; family Lycidae; genus Platerodrilus; species Platerodrilus igneus. Next base: position 214,653 of record JARFIW010000295.1, read on the forward strand.
TTTCAATATTACAAATATCAAGGTTAAGAAATATAGTAAAAATCTATCATATATATTGCAATGAGAATAGGGTTATTTAGGGGTACATAAGGATACAAGGGTAGTGTACTTTATGTAAACAACATCAAAGTCAAGAATACTAAGCATTTAAATCATAAAAAATACGCAATTTGTTAATTAGGCAAAAAGCAAAAATCAAACACACTGTATAAAATATACAACTAACTTTAGCCAATGAAAAAAAGCTCATTCTTTAATAATTTAACCACATTTAGTAGAGTAAATAACTCTAGACGCAATCCGATTTATTTTAGAAAACAATAAAACATTCAGAGACTTTAAATAATTACAAATTAGAAGTATCTAACGTTAAACAAACATGAAACAGCGCATTAATAATCATGCGTGCTCACAACCAACAAGTCTTGCAAAACAAGCGTGTATTAGAACGTAAAAAGTCAATAAAAACGCATCTAACTTACGTCATCTCTTATAGAATCCCATTATAAAATTTAGCCTACGTGATGTTTTAAATGTAGAAATCGCTGCATTTTTGAATAAAAACTAGCATATCGAATAAACAAAATATAGAACAAGTTTGTATACGTGTGGAATTAAAAGAAAAATTTGAATAATATCCTATACAAAATTCGGAAACATGATATTGATTTTACAAAGTGCCATAGTCAAAGAACTTTATAGTGTTAAGTTTTTATGTCTACGTGATTTGGGAAGCATTGCAACAAAATTTAGGATAGGTAAATTTATGTAAAAAATTTGAAGACTTGAATGATAATACAAGTGCAACACCTTAACTAAGATAATGCGCAATCAAGACAATGACAGCACTAGGAAAAGCTTGCCATTATATAGTACACCAAGCGGGCAATGGTCAGTCTCTACATAACCGAAGCACAAGCTGTACTAGTTTGAACAAAAATACTACGCAAAGTTCAAGTGTGAAATTGAAAGCACGATTTATAAGTAAAAGTTCATAACTAAAAATTTCAAGTACAAGTTCACGTTCAAATATACAAATTTGCCGTCGACATAAGACGTAAGTCCAAATTTTAATTAAGGTAAACGTGATCTTTAACATTAATTAGCTTAAGGCTCTAAGAAAATACTCTAAGAAAATCTAAGGAAATCTAAGAAAATCTAAATAACTCTTAGAAAACTAAGAAAATCTACTAAAATATATTGAGAGATTTACAAAGCGATTCAATAAACAATTCACGAAACAAATTCAATAAGACGTCCAATGCAAAATCCAATACCACGAGTGACAGATATAACAAAGAGAAAATTCTGAATCAGGACTTTTAAGCTGAAAGCAACTCGAGGTTACTGGTAAGCAGCACGTGACGGCAGGTTAAATGATTGGGGTGTACGCAGAGCTACATATTCGAACCAGGGAATCAACTTAGGAAAACACCAGGTTAGCGGTAATTAATTAACAGCATGAGACTTAATATTTGAACATTTAAAATTGCGGGTCATCGAAAATTTTGATTGATATGCATTAAACGTTTAACGAGACTCCCAATATAATACAAAGTTATTTCTGCTGGCTTTATATTTTTAATAGGGTTATAATTTGGTGGTGAACAGATTTATATTTTGACTTTGATTCAGTGGTTTAAATAGCAAATAATAGTACGAATGTTGTAAAAGTGCGATTTGTACATATTTCCCTAATTTATTATACAAGTTATTGGTTATTCAGCTTATCTTATTTAGGTATGAAGTGATAGAGAGAGAGGGGGGGGGTAAAGATTTCTCTGTTCCCGTATCGTCGCGCACTCTGGGTGGGGTTGAACTACTTGTATGAAATTTTAAATTTATTCTAGATCATTTAGGAACACAAAGCAGGACAGCAGGCAAGTGTGCCGTTAAATACATGCAAGTACGGCGATATCATAGCATATATATATATATATATATATATATATATATATATATATATACACACATCCTACTAGCAATTTTGCATCCTTACAAAATTGATACATTTTATGTCCCCAGAAATAGCGGAAATAGATATTTACATATATAGAATATATTGTTACTTGCTTGTTGAAGAAGCCCAAAATCACAAAAAAATTTTAAAATAGTGAAATATATCGATATACACTATTTTATATTTCCCTATCATTCTAGAACCCTTTCAAAGGCATTTATTGTCGCGTCCGTTGTATATCTCCTTTCATTTTACAATAAGATTACTATCAGTTTAACTTCCAGCATTGTTGTCAGTAACTCTTCCAAGTAACAAAGATGAAACTTAGAAATAATACCTTAAGAGAGAGTGAGATATGAGTAATGAGACATTCTACTTCTACATTTAATCGTTTGGTTTTACAGGCTGGCGAATTCGAACGTGAATCATTCTAAAATGCTGCGTCCGTTTTAATACTATATATTATATCGCTGTACTTTGTGTATCCGATACGCCGCTAAATTAAAACAATGTATGCATCCTTATGTTCTATAAATAGCAGTATGTAATGTATAGAAGTAATTATGTCATGCTAAATCATTTATCATAGCGTTGTTATCGTCATGAAGCAGCTTAAATTTCAGATGTATTTTAATATGATATTATTTTTTAAATAGAAAATTTAATTCTATTAATTCTACAAAGGTTGGTGCTTTTTTATCTTATTAATATAAATCGTACGTTAAAACTTGATATTTATTGTGTGAGCGCTTGCTAAATATACTGTAAGCGTCTAATTTTACCCCTCAGAACAGTTTTATTCAAAAAATTTTGCTTTTTCATACACTATTTGGTTTTATTGGTGTGATGGTTATACAGTTATTTAATTGGAATTACTGCGCAATTTAAATCGTTTAACCGTCGACAATACAGCTGTTCCTGTTCGTAAAATCTTTAAATATTCGTTTTGGTTCGAAAAATATCGATAGAAATGAATTCTAATAAACGTAAAATATGGGTTTAACGTCAAAAGTGCAACATATTTTTGTAGGAGACTATTGGACGATTGCATATGAAAATTCTAAAAATTTTCTATTGAGTCGTTTACAAGCTGTAATGTTTTCTAGTATAGAGGTTACTACCACCCGAAGACTGGCTTTCGCGCACCGTTGGTGGTGTTTATTTTGTATTAAACTATAGACGATTGCTGGTGCGTGAAGTTAGCCGCAACATTTTGAATTTTTAAAATATTTATGTCATATTAGGCCCCACTTAGGCGCCATTTTGCGCCGCTAAAACTAAATTTTGCGCCGTCTTGGCAAACAAGTTATTGATAAAATAAGATTTTTCCGGCCAAGTTCACGAAGCCGCAAAACGAAGGCGCAAAATTTTGTTTTAACGGCGCAAAATGGCGCCTAATTACCGCTTAAATTTGGTACAAAACTTTTCAAAATTCGAAAAGTCGCGGCCAACTTCACGATTTTGGGTAGTATGTAGAAATAGTTTTTTTCAAATAACTTGTTACACAGGAGGGCGCAAAATTTCGTTTCAACGGGGCAAAATGGCGCATAATTACCGCTTAATTGTGGTACAAAATTTTTTTCAAAATTCAAAAAAGTCGCGGCCAACTTCACGATTTTGGGCTAGTTTGGAGAAATAGTTTTTTTCGAATAACTTGTTACACAGAAGGGCGCAAAATTTCGTTTCAACGGCGCAAAATGGCGCATAATTACCGCTTAATTGTGGTACAAAATTTTTTCAAAATTCAAAAAAGTCGCGGCCAACTTCACGATTTTGGGCTAGTTTGGAGAAATGGTTTTTTTCGAATAACTTGTTACACAGAAGGGCGCAAAATTCAGTTTTAACGGCGCAAAATGGCGCCTAATTACCGCTTAATTGTGGTGCAAAATTTTATTCAAAATTCAAAAAAGGCGCGGCCAACTTCACGTTTTTGGAGTTCAGAAAAATAGCTTATTGCGAATAACTTGATACACAGGAGGGCGCAAAATTTCGTTTCAACGGCGCAAAATAGCGCCTAATTGGCGCTAAATTATGGAATAAAGATTTTCTGAAAATTGAAAAAAAGTGCGGCTTCGTGAACTTGGCAGGAAAAATCTTATTTTATCAATAACTTGTTTGCCAAAACGGCGCAAAATTTAGTTTTAGCGGCGCAAAATGGCGCCTAATTGGCGCCTAATTATGACATAAATATTTTTAAAAAAATCAAAAATGTTGCGGCTAACTTCACGCACCTACCTGACGATTTCATGTGAAAATTTTAAAATTTTTTATCCAGCCCTTAATGAGGCACGATTTAGTTTGCTTAGGGATTGCTGCGAGCCCAAATACTGGCTTTGGCACACCATTGCTGGTGATATTTTTGTTATAGATTATTAAGCATTTCATGAAAAAATTTTTGGAAATTTCTAAAGAGTTGTTTACCAGCTAAATCTGTTTTACCATAATGGTTGCTGCCACCTACACGACTGGGTTTGGTGCACTATGGTTGGTGGATATTTGCGTAATAGGGTGCTCCAAAAGCAATGGTCTAAATTGAAGAGTTTTATAGCTGAGATTAAAACCTATTCAAATAACTGTATATGTTGTTATCCAATTGTTGATGGTTTCAAAGTTATAACAACTTTTGCGTTTTGTGCCAAAATCGTGCAGAACTTCGAATATTAATTTGCAATAAAAGAAATACTGACCTTTTGAAGGTAGTTCGTTTTCTGTGTATGCGTGAATGTTGTGTGTTTAATAAATAAGAACTTCCGCAAACACGGGGAATTTGATTTTCCGCTTATACCTCAATAAATAAAAGTACGTTCGTATTATACAGGGCGTAACCATTAATTTAAGAAAAATTTCGTTTTTTTAAGATTCCTTTATGTTTTAGTAGGATTTATTTGCAGTATTTGGGTTTCAATGACCTTTCGTGATTCCTTATCACGTCAAATATATATATATATATATATATATATATATATATATATATAACAAGTAATAATATAATAAAAGGTTGTTAGTTGTTTTTTGGGACATTATTTGCTAAAGACGTACAAAGTTACTTGATCATTTGGTTTGGTTGATCTTTGCAACCTTAGTCATAAATCTTAATCATGCGACAAGTAAACAGTCAATTACATTTAAATTGCATACATACTTAACACTTGATCCTGTCTTGTATTATGAAATAGTTGAAACATGGAGCACATTTAGATATAATAAACAGAAAATTTACATGAAAAAATTTAAATAACAAGGTACGAGCTCATGGTAATTTAGTTGTTATATTACTAATCAGTTCGTTATGATTAAAAATAAAAACGAAATTAATATATTAACAAAATACATTATTAGTAAACCATATTAACAAATTACATTATTTATAAATAAACAACTCAGTATGTTAACAAATTATATTGTTAATGTAATTTGTAAACATGCTGAGTTTGTCTTTTCAATTCCAATCATAACGACCTGATTAGTAATATAACAACTGCAATACAATGTGCTCGTGTCATGTTATTTTAATTTTTCAATATGTAAATTTTGTGTTTGTTATACTTAAATATGCTCTATGTTTAAACTATTTTATAATACCAGACAGGATCAAGTTCTAAGTTTGTATGCAATTGACTGTTACATTGTTTTTGGCAAATAATATCCCAGAAGCAACTAACAACATTTTACTATATGTATACACACACACACACACACACACACACACACACACACACACATATATATATATATACATATATATATACATATATATATATATATACATATATATATATATACATATATATATACATATATATATATATATATATATATATATATATATATAAATATTATAAGTAGTTTTTTACACAAGGTAAGTTGATAAATACTAACGTATTGAAATTAATAAGATGAAATAATAACTTAGACTTTTTAAGTAAAGCCCAAATGATCATTTCAAATCGAGCTAGTAATTGAAAGAAGGAAAATATAAGGCCTTGGACAGGATTTGAACCTGCATCTCAGTTTTGCCGGAACTGTGCGTTTACCAATTACGCTACCGAGGCCGATGGCTATAATTGGGAAATTTACAAATCTAAATCGTGTACAGTACCATATATAGACCTAACTTTCAATAACGTTTAGCATTTTTGTCAAACATATCTGAAATTGTCAAGTTTTTGACTTATGTCAGATATAGACAGGAAGCAACGCTCAAAATCACGGCTATAAGTCAAGTATTAATATATAAATATTATAAGTAGTTTTTTACACGAGGTAAGTTGATAAATACTAACGTATTGAAATTAATAAGATGCAATAATAACTTAGACTTTTTAAGTAACGCCCAAATGATCATTTCAAATCGAGCTAGTAACTGAAAGAAGGAAAATATAAGGCCTTGGACAGGATTTGAACCTGCATCTCAGTTTTGCCGGAACTGTGCGTTTACCAATTACGCTACCGAGGCCGATGGCTATAATTGGGAAATTTACAAATCTAAATCGTGTACAGTACCATATATAAACCTAACTTTCAATTACGTTTAGCATTTTTGTCAAACATATCTGAAATTGTCAAGTTTTTGACTTATGTCAGATATAGACAGGAAGCAACGCTCAAAATCACGGCTATAAGCCAAGTATTAATATGTAAATATTATAAGTAGTTTTTTACACGAGGTAAGTTGATAAATACTAACGTATTGAAATTAATAAGATGAAATAATAACTTAGACTTTTTAAGTAAAGCCCAAATGATCATTTAAAATCGAGCTAGTAATTGAAAGAAGGAAAATATAAGGCCTTGGACAGGATTTGAACCTGCATCTCAGTTTTGCCGGAACTGTGCGTTTACCAATTACGCTACCGAGGCCGATGGCTATAATTGGGAAACTTACAAATCTAAATCGTGTACAGTACCATATATAAACCTAACTTTCAATTACGTTTAGCATTTATGTCAAACATATCTGAAATTGTCAAGTTTTTGACTTATGTCAGATATAGACAGGAAGCAACGCTCAAAATCACGGCTATAAGCCAAGTATTAATATATAAATATTATAAGTAGTTTTTTACACAAGGTAAGTTGATAAATACTAACGTATTGAAATTAGTAAGATGAAATAATAACTTAGACTTTTTAAGTAAAGCCCAAATGATCATTTAAAATCGAGCTAGTAATTGAAAGAAGGAAAATATAAGGCCTTGGACAGGATTTGAACCTGCATCTCAGTTTTGCTGGAACTGTGCGTTTACCATTTACGCTACCGAGGCCGATGGCTATAATTGGGAAAGTTACAAATCTAAATCGTGTACAGTACCATATATATATATATATATATATATATATATATATATATATATATATATGTTGACTCAATAAGGTAATTACGAGAGGTACTTTTATTCATTAAAGTGCCAAACAAAAATGCAATTACGCCTGTATAAAAAATTATCCTGTATGATATAAGAGTATTGTAACTACATAACAAACAATGTAAGCAGTAAAACTAAGAATAATTAATCGTTAAGAAATAATGCAAAAACACATTAAAGCGGACGTTATAATTTATGAAAATCAATTGCTCCAAGATAAATACAAAGCCATTTATTTTCACTTATTAATTATCAATACATCTCTGATGCATATGAAAATGCTTTTTATTTGCTGTAAATAGCATAGAATAGTGTTAGCTTTATGCATTTACCGTAAGAACGATCAATCTTGTCAAAAACAAAACGCTTTAATCTTAATGTGTATTAAAACACATTTTACCATAAAAGTAAACATTTTCTATAAAAATGCAACTCTTTTGTATTATAATGTTTTAAACTGATCTTATAAATTGACTTTTGTGTTACTGGTGCGTAAAGATTGCGAAAGATTGCGAAATTCGAAGGACCTTTTAATATGTTTGTGATTCAACACAATGTTTAATAACATATGGTTATCGGCAGTAATGGTGATTGAATTTATATCAAAAATTATAATACAAATGTAACAAGCAAAAATTATTAATTGATTATAACAAAACGAACATACCTCCAGGAGTTTTCTGAGCAGGTACGGTACACTGAAACGGCGTGATTAAGCGGTTTGGTTCACTTAAAATCACGCACTTCAGCCATATGGAGCAGCTGCACTTGTTGTTGCTTGAAGTTCAAAATTACGAAAACGAATGATAGCAAATGCCAAATCGTCTTCTTCTCTTCTGATTGGAGATAATTCGGCATATTTACGACAATTGGCGATTGTAATGCACCAATTTCAAAATAGTTTTATTAACAACTGGAGTTGTTTAAAAACGCGAAATAAATTGTGTTTTATTTTAAAATGAATAAAACGGGAATACGAACCGTAACTGCCCACCAAAAATAGCATGTAAGCTGCTATTTTTTCAAATACAAAATTTTGACTTATAACTGCTATAAGTTACACGAATACAATACAACAATACGAGTTTGGTTATGTACATATGTATATATAATTTTTTTTTATAGACAATAACAAAAAATATTATTAGTATATTTACATAGATGCACAAATTGAAATTTATTTATTGTGATGACAACGGACACAATTTGACCATGGGACGGTTTAGTATTCCCTTGGACGTTTGAACAGAAACTACACAAGAAACGCCATCAGTTCTAGGATGTAGCTGAATGATGCGAGCTAGTCGCCAACAAAGGGGGGATACTAAATCCTCCTTTATGATAACGAGAGTACCAATGTCAATGTTGTCTAATTGTTTAGTTTTGAACCAACGAGCACGTTAATATAATTGATGTAAATATTCCTTGTGCCACCGATCCCAAAATCCCTGCTGCAATGCTTGAATTAATTGCCAGCGCGACAAACGAGACTGTTTTATATGAGAAACAATAGGATCAGGGAATGACGACAAAGGTTCCAGGGTCAAAAAATGAACTGGAGTCAACGAACGAAGATCATTAGGATCGCTACTTAGACAACAAAGAGGTCTAGAGTTCAACAGAGCCTCAATCTGCACAGTAAGAGTTTAAAACTCTTCAAGGCTAAGTATTTGACTACCCACAACACGAGCTAAATGAGTTTTAACGGATTTAACTGCACTTTCCCAAATGCCTCCAAAATGGGGAGCAGAAGGGGGGTTAAAATGCCAGACAATGGCTTCTGACTCGACAGATTGACAAAAATATTCTTGTAGTTGTCGATCAGCACCAACAAAGTTTGTTCCACAATCGCTGTAGATGTCTTGACAGCGACCGCGGCGAGCTATAATACGTCGAAAACAGGCAATAACTGAGTCAGTAGACAGATCCAAAACAACTTCAAGATGCAAGGCCTTGGTAGCCAAACAAACGAAAACACAAAGATACGCCTTAAATGTTCTGGAGCCACTCTTACGATATGGCGTAATAGTAAAGAGACCAGCAAGATCCATTCCGACAGAGCTAAATGGTTTAGCCTGGGAAACACGATAATGGGGTAAATTACCCATAATAGGAACAATAGGTACAGGATTGATTCTATAACAGCGACAACATTTCGACAAAATGCGACGAATAACGCGACGAGACGAAAGAATCCAGAAATTTTCCTGAATTAAATATAAAGTTGTATTCACTCCAGACTGCAGATTCTTGCAATGAACTTGTTCTATCAGTAAGTCCGTAAAACGATGTTTACTAGGTAACAAAGCAGGATACTTAGTAGAATCGGGGAAGCTAGAATGAGTTAGTCTACCGCCCACTCTCAAAATATCATTTGAATCGCGGAATAAACCTAAACGCTGAAAGTGTTTAGGTAAAAGATCATTTTGACTAAGTGCTTCTAATTCATATTTAAACGAAGTGTGTTGAACTACTTTTGTGATAACCATTAGAGAATTTTGTAACGCTAACAAAGACAATGATAACGACTTCAGAATATTTTTTCTCGTATGAAATACTCTTAGGCAATATGCAATTATGCCTTGAATTTTACGTAAACACGAAAATCTTTTAAAGAAATTATCAATCCATGTCGATTCTATTGTAGCGACACACACAAGGTGTTTCTCTTCAGCAGATGCTTGTGGAGACGAAACACATGACAAAGGCGAAGGCCAACTTGCTTCAGGGATTGACAAAAATGAAGGACCTGCCCACCATAACGGATGCGAGGGCAGTTCAGAAGGAAACAAACCTCTTGTGGCACAATCAACAGGATTGTCACAAGAGCGAATATAACACCAACATTCAGGAGGAACTCTTTCCTGAATGAAACTTACACAATTAGCTACAAATGTTTTCAAACGATAAGCAGGTGACTTTATCCAAGTCAAAGCCATCGAGGAGTCAGTATAACAAATGATTTTTTCAAAGGTTATAGACGAATAAGCACCAATTACGAATTGTACCAATTTTGATAAGAGTACCCCAGCACAAAGTTCCAGCCGAGGTACAGATAAGTATTTCAGAGGAGTTACCTTTGATTTAGCTATAACAAAACAAACAGAAATATCCACAGAATGAAATTCCAGACGAAAATAAACAATGGCTGAATAGCCCTTTTCTGTGGCATCAGCAAAACCACGAAGCTGCACGCTACAAGCTTCTTTAATAGCTAGATAACGTGGTATCTGAATTGATTCAATAATTGAAAATTCAGAAACAAATTTTTTCCAAAACATGACACTGACATTTGGAGGATCCTCATCCCAGTCTAACTCAAGAACCCAAAATTGTTGAATGAGTCGCTTGAGGGGAAAAGTGACTGGAGTAAGAAATCCCAGAGGGTCATAAATGCGAGCAATCGTTGAGAGAAGTATACGTTTAGAGATATGATTCTCCAAAAGTTGAAGATCGAAAGAAAAAAATGTCCAATTGTGATTGCCAATGGAGTCCAAGTACCTTAATGATAAAATCACCACCACTTGCAACAAGATTTGAGTTCGATTGTTGGTGTTCAAGAGGGATGTCTTCCAAACGTACTGGATTATTGCTAGCCCATTTACGTAATTCAAAACATCCTGAAACAAATAACTGGACAAGCTGACACTATAGTTCATGAGCTTCCGACAGAGTGGAAGCACCACACAAAATATCATCAACATACAAATTGTTTTCCAACGTTTAAGCAGCCAAAGGATATGTATTCTTGCTAAGTTTAGCTAACTCTAAAATTGTTCGAATCGCTAAGAATGGAGCTGATGACACCCCATAAGTGATGGTGTTCAACTGATAAGTCTGAATAAGCTCAGACGGATTCCACCTTCATTGTATTAGCTGATAGCGACGAGCTGATTCTGTCATCAATATTTGACGATACATTTGTTTAATGTCACAAACGACAACAAATTTGTAAGTACGAAAAGCTAACAATATTTTAACAATATCGTTCTGGAGCTTAGGTCCAGTAAGCAAGGTATCATTTAATGAAATACCATTAGTTGATTGTGCAGAGGCATCGAATACAACCCTCAATTTGGATTTATCATTTTCCATCTTAAAAATTGCATGATGCGGAATGTAGTACGAATCACTACCAATAGGAGCAGACGATAAAAGTGACATGTGACCTGAAGATTCATAATCACACATGAAATCAACATACAATTTGCGAAGTTCTGGATTGGCTTAGAGACGACGCTCTAAACCCAACAGACGCTTAACTGCAATAGCTTTTGAATCTGGAAAGTCGAGAATATTTTCATTGAACGGAAAACTTACTCCAAACCTACCATTGGACAAACGAAATAACGATTTATCGAATGACTGTTGAGCCATAAGGTCGTCCGGAGAGGACGGTTTACTACCCGGAATATCTTCAAGTTCCCAAAATTGCTTGAGATTAATATACCTGTAAGGATCAACCGAAACAAAAAATGAATTTAAACGATGTGCTGACATGGAGTCTATAGGACCAAAAACCATGTAGCCGAAAATTGTATTAACTGCAACTGGAGAATTGTCATTACCAGTGATTTTACGAGAAGCAACGTCAGCACCCAACAACATCTGAATAGGAGCTGGCTGTCTCCATTGTTCATCTGCAAGTTTAATATTCTCCAAATGAGACCATCGAGATTGTATAAGTTTTGCTGGAAGGTCACCGCAGATGGACGGTAAAACCATAAATGTTACTTTTAAATTACTATCTGTAGGGACAGAATCATATTTCTGAATAGGTCGTATTATACCAGAAATCATGCCTAAAGTTTGATGCGAAGTTTGACCCAAACCAGAAATAGGAATATGCAAAGGACGAGATAACGACCCAATAGATTTACGACAATCTTCGGTAATAAACGATATTTGACTTTCAGTGTCAACAAGAGCACGAACAATTTGAGGTCGATTTCTCTTGTCAAGAATTTCTAAATGAACTGTGGGTAACAAAGCAAGACAAGTTGTTGCTGCAGAACCAATAATGCTTGTACAAACATTAGTAGAAGTACTAGCTTGAGGCGTCTCTTGACGAATTGGAGTATTTGTAGAGGACAAGTGCGAAGTAGTGTTAGGCGAAACAAAATGAAGAAGTGAATGATGATGTTTACCACAATGTCTACAGGATGACTTCGAAAAACAAGACGACATGCTGGTGTTAGGTCGAAGGCAATTCGAACATAACTGATGATGTTTGGCTTGTTCATGACGCTGAGTTGGAGACAATTTAAGAAATTGCTCACACGAATACAACGAATAATTGCCTTTACAAATAGTACATAACGTATTACTCCTAGAATGAGTAGTATTTTGTGCTAGAAATGTTTTAGGCTTCGAATCGAAATTAGAACGTGTAGGACTTAGTCGACTATATGATTTAGCAGCAGTACCTTTAGACAATGGTGTTTTCGAAATCCCACTGGGCACCAGGTTATCTAAAGCAACGCATTGTTTCAACAAAAACTCTTTAACGCATTGATAAGTTGGCACTTCAGACAAATTAAAGTGCAACTCAAATCTTTTATGAGTAGCTTCATCATGTTTGCTTAACAAAAGGTCAACCAGAACAAAGTCCCAGCTATCTGTATCAAATTGTAACGATTTCAATAATGACAAATTTTTATTAAACCCATCAACCAAATTCCTAAGTTGCTTTGAATTCTCTGTAGTGAGAAACGGATACTTTTTCAATAAAGACCAATGATGGTTGGCTAAGAGCTTTCCATTCAAAAAACGATCTGTAAGTGTTTTATATGCTAAAGGGTAATTATCAGAGGTCATTGGAATGCTCTTGATAAGATTATATGCCTCATTTTTAAGTGATAATATAAGGTATTGAAATTTCTCGATGTTCGACAAACTTGAATTATGTATAAGTGTGTCAAATAAATCTTTAAATGTACACCAATGCTTCAGATCACCAGAAAATGTACTTAACTGGACTCTGGGAAGCATGACATTAGACAATTGAGACGAAGTTGCAGCAGGCGCCTGTGTATTAAAACCATCTGACGTGCTGAATGAAGAAAAAAGTTGATCTTCCAAAAGATTTATAGAATAATAAATTTTGTCAAGTGACAATCGTTCTTTAAATAGTACTTGTTGAGATTCTTCACTTGTTACATGAAGAATTAACAAATAGTTTTTATTATATTCCTTGTAAATTGATTTTACATTTCTGTATTGTATTTTAAATAAATTTCTAGGTGATGAATCATCCACTGAACGATTTGCACAATCTAAGATCTCTTCCAATCTTGCTTTATGCAAGGAATTGGCTAAAATCAATTGATCTTTCTTTGGAACCATTAGAATGCCGCTAATGTCCAAATTTATTCAAGTAAACAACTAAATAATGCAAACAACAAACTAACCTCAAGTTTTAGGCTACAATACAACTTTAAACTTTACCAAAGATGCAAATAACAATAATTATACGATAACTCACCTGCGTTTAAATAAGATTAAAAACAACAAACAATTTTCAATTAATTATTAATCTCTGTAAACATGTATTAGAAGGAAGTTGCAAACCTATATGTAAGTATTTAATTACCATTTAATTATATCTTTGAATCATGTGTATTTGTTACAAACAAACATATATTAACGAAAATGCATAAACTTTTGATAAATAATTGTAGTAAATAAGTATTTTCAACAAACACAGCCTAAAATGTTTGTTTACAAATGGAAATGATTTGGAAATAAAATTATGTTATACTTACTGCGCCACCTTATGGGTATTGCCCGAAGTCAAACAATCAAAATAATATTCGCTGTAAAGAAAGCGATATAAAGCCGGTAACAAAATCTGTAATTCAGGTCTTGAATCACAATATACACAAATACGTTTTTTATTAAGTACATAACCAAAGTCGAAATTATTGTTTTTAATGGATGTAAATCCAGGACTGTTACAAATTCAGGCCGAAGTGACCAAAAAATGGTGCGTAAAGATTGCGAAAGAATGCGAAATTCGAAGGACCTCTTAATATGTTTGTGATTCAACACAATGTTTAATGACATATGGTTATCGGCAGTAATGGTGATTGAATTTATATCAAAAATTATAATACAAATGTAACAAGCAAAAATTATTAATCGATTATAACAAAACGAACATACCTCCAGTAGTTTTCTGAGCAGGTACGGTACACTGAAACGGGCTGATTAAGCGGTAATGGTTCACTTGAAATCACGCACTTCAGCCATATGGAGCAGCTGCACTTGTTGTTGCTTGAAGTTCAAAATTACGAAAACGAATGATAACAAATGCCAAATCGTCTTCTTCTCTTCTGATTGGAGATAATTCGGCATATTTACGACAATCGGCGATTGTAATGCATTAATTTCAAAATAGTTTTATTAACAACTGGAGTTGTTTAAAAACGCGAAATAAATTGTGTTTTATTTTAAAATGAATAAAACGGGAATACGAACTAGTTACATATCTTTATTTTAATTAAATAAAATTCTGGAATAGACGAGATTAAGACAGAAGTTTCCGAAGAATACGTCAATTTCGTACGAACTTATTAAAAAACAAAGTTTATTCTAAGAAGCGACCGGAACATTAAAAAATCCATAATATTATCTTTCGCATTAGTATGCGACGCCACAATACCTTTATATGTGTTAGAGTAGTAGAAACCGCGCACGTTACTAATTAATTGTGGGTTAAGTGGTAGAGCAACTGATGGTTATGCCCATCAAGTTGAACTTCGCCCATATTCTATTATTTTGTTACTTTATGTTTTGTTAACAAATACTTTTTTTTTTTTTTTTAATAAAGACATTTAATAATAATAATAATAATAATAATAATAATAGATCGCACTAATAGTGTAATAAAACGGGGAGTTCCCGTAAACTTCCATCAGATAGCTCTTTGGAATGGAATCACGTAGACACTAGTACATTCTAGAAAAGATATTTTATGTATATAAACCGGAACTTTGATTAGAATGATTCATTCATAAATTCGATCGCGAAAATGTTACCTTGAGAAAAGAATTTCGAAGCTATTGTTTAAAAGTATGCAATACGCATACCGTAATTAATAATTCCTATGCAACAGTGAATACAGAAGTTAGTTTTAAATGTAACCTGCGTAAATATGAAGATTGTTATATGCAGTTTTTTGATCTTGTAATATACAATGAAGATGGAAAATTCCTCAATATAAAAAGCTTCTTTAAAAATTTAATTGAATAAATAAGCCAAAAATGTGCATTCGTTTCTAAATGGAGATTTAAATGGAAATCTTGTAAGATGATTTTGAATGTCAATTTAAAAATAAAGCCAAGAAGCTGAAGGTATTTAGTACAATTAATTGCAAATTGGAGAAGTATTTTTTTTGATTTTGCAAATGCTACTTTTAGATTTATATGGCTTGTAACTGATATTTAAATATTTGTCATTTAAATTTAAGCTAGAATACGTCTTAGTTATATAATAATTTTTTTGTAAGGGTTTTACCAGGAAGTTGGTGATCGGAGTTTGAAACACTCTGACCTTTTAATAGATTATATGTCAAGGATTTTTTTGGCCAAACCAAACCTTACAAGCGTGAGAATGAAAACCAGGTGTACTTTCCACAAAAAAGAGAAATTTTAGTTTTGTAAATTGTAAGCAACATAGGGTGAGTAACATTTTTAAAATAATTAAGTACTTGTTAAGAATACTTTTATGTTTGAAAGAAACGATATTGTCAACTTTCTATATGATTTTATATGAGAGATAATAATTTAGTCTGTATAAATGCTTTATGATATTGCCGTGTTTAATCTCATTTTGAAAACTCCGTCAATTCAATTGAGTTAGCCAGGCAAAGTAAAGTTAGAAAGGAAGGTATATCAACAACTTCAAATTTTACGATTTGCAGTATCTGTATCACAGCATTCCTTTAAGGGCGCATTGAAGGGAGGCGTATTCACAGCATTCATTTAGTGACGCTTCAACGGGGACTGTTGTCACAGCAATATATATTGGTATGTGTGCGTGTTTTTAATAAATCGCTGTAATTGAACTATACCCAGACAAGTAGCCTATCCCAATAGGAATTTACAGGTTTTAATTGAACTGATTACAGGTTGTTGTCTTTTCGTTGATGGATCCCGCTGTCTTCGCCGCCGCCGCTTGGTCTCAATTGGTATACGAATTGGATAGTGTATGGTTGCGATACTCTGGTGAAGAGATAGAAGAAAAACTTAGGAGATTCGAGCGTAAAGACTTGACAGACAGTAGTATTGTTTAATCAATGGGAGTTTAGTAGCATGCGTTTGTGTGGGTGTGGCTGTATATGTGTTCGTGTATGTGTATGTACGTGCGTGTGAGTGCGTGCGCACGCGTATGTGTCTGCGCGGGTGTATTAACTGTTTATTAATGCTTTTGTTCCTCCTATATTAACCTCTGATTAAATTGAGCCGTACCAATTTGCAACACATAACCAAAGTCTGTGTACTGTCTATTGCGGTTGCTTTCGCGTCTGCTTAAACTAAAATGTATCAAACGGCGTGCGTTTGTATAAAGCGGTGTTTCTAATGAAATGTTCAAGTTTGCTTGAACCTAAAACTTTAATATGCACGCTTATTCAAAGTTATCTATCCTCTAAGCTTTAAGTATGATTTCCCAGTAGAGCTAAACAAAAAGCAATTTTCTGGTGTACCATAAACTGATCGTTGAATACAAAATTCGCTTTTATAAATTACAAGCTCTCACTTTAAAATTATATATATTTATTTGTCCAGTATTCACCTCAGGGCCAATTGTTCAGAATTATGAGATTATCGTCTGAAATCCAAATATAAACAAAATTGCTTCTACCTGAACGTTACAATGTTTACAGTACGTGTTGTGTAGTTGTCCTAATGCGATCGAGCGATGTTTGCACATCCACCGCGTATCACAATCCAAATACCGCAGTGCGTCAATTGACTAACTGACCAAATACTACTTTTGTTCTAAACAATGTCAACTGTCACAACTAAGCCACGACGCAATTTTAAACTAATTGCCGCTGTGATTGAAAACGTTTAAGTCTCCTAGGGTGATTCATCAAGAATAGGAAATGCCAGTTAAATTATCATTTACTACAATGCTACTGTTATGAATGTGCAAAATTGGCATACAGGGCATGTTGCCCAAGCTTATGCTTTGAAATGTTTTGAAATCTAATATAGAATCCTATCCTTACCAGTATTTCGTTCATTATGATAATAATTACCATTCCATTACTCCAGCATTATTCTGTTTTGTTGTTTAAAGGGATTTCTGTCAGGTCAAGTCGAATATGATTTAACGCTCCTTTAATATATTTGTACAAAATATTTAAAACTATTTTATACGGAGATTTTGATAAGTTTTTAGCGATACATCATCAGTAGATATACGATGTATGTACCACAATGAGAAACCGGTTTTCTTATGGAATTTAACATGGAGAAATCTATGGTACGTTCTGGTCATTTTTGGTGGCTAGTGTCGTCACCGAGATATAGACATAAAACGTATCCATTTACATATTTACCCCTAAATCAGTGGCGGCTCGTCACCTGAACAAGAGGTGAGGCTCAAAATGAGTCTATTTAGAAACTACATTCAATACAAATAAATCTCTAGGTTATCTAAGAGGTGATTTTTCTTATTATTCCTTGAATTCGTTGGAAATCAAGAGTAATCTTTGAAACGAAAAGCTTACAAAAGTGATTTTAATACCCTTAGTTTACATAGCTATACTATTAAGTATAAACAAATTAAGTTTGATAAGTCAAATGTATTCCACGGTTTTTAAGTTTTGCAAATTTATCTATTACATTTTCATAAAAATCTGGATTTTTACCTAATTCGCTTAATAGTTCCTTTTCTATAGACATTAAACTTAATCCACTAAGCCGCTCTTGACTCATCGTATTTCTTAAGTATGACTTTATGCGTTTTTGACACGAGAAATTTTTTTCAACTGATACACTTGTAGCAGGAATCGTTAAAATTAATTGTAGAACTTTTTGAATCTGGCAAAATATATCAGCAAAGTCATAAAAAAGTATTTTCAGGGTTGTATATAAATCTATATTTTTAAACTGCTCGTCTCTAATAAAAAACACAAAGTTCATTAATAAGTCTATCTCTATCAAAAATATTTAGAAAGGTCTCAAATAGAGATTGCAGAGATTTTTTAGGAAATTTGGTAGTATATAAATCATACCTAGAGTGATCAAATAAAGCGAGAAATTCTAAGCTATTGAGATCGAAAAACCGTGTATTAAGTTGCAGACTAATGCAGTCTAAAATTTCGTAATACAGAATGTTGTATTTTTGAAATATCTCTTGCTCAGATGTTGTTCCTCTGTTAAATTTCTGGCACGCCGAAAACATTCCAAAAATTTGCCTTCATTCCTTAATTCGTTAATTCGGATGCAAGCTGTAGTTATTTGTTGCGAAGAATATATCACATTTAAAACTTTAGTCTGTAAAATGTTAAAAAGGAGATCAGTAATATTAAAAATTTCGGGGTAAATAAAAGTTAAAATAGTAAATTCAAATTCACTAAAGTGCCTAAGAAATCCCTTAGCTGCACGAATGGATTTGGCTCCCTTTTACGAAGTTGTCCCATTCACTTGCGACAATGTTCAAAATTTTTGATCTTGAATACCACCTGGTTTCCGTTGCTCGTGGCACACGTTTACCAACAATATGATTTAATATTACTGATCTCTTAGGTGAATAATGGGAAAAACTTGGTATACCTGATAAAGTAGAGAAAAATATTCTACTCTGCGAAATATTTTGTGTTCCTTGTTGTAAAACGAGGTTTAACCGGTGAGCACAGCAATGGGTAAAAAGAGCATAAGGTGCAATTGACTTTACTTTTGCCTGGAGTCCATTTAGCTTGCCAGCCATAACACTGGCACCGTCGTAAGATTGGGCAACTAACTTTTCTTTATAACTAAATGAATTTAAAACACCTTGAACTACTTCAAAGCGAGCACTGGCGGTTCGATCACTACTTACATCAAAAAATCCCATAAACCTTTCTTTTAATTTACAATCTCGAGTAACAAATCGAAGAGTTATCGCGCACTAAGATTTGTCTGCAATGTCAGTAGTATCATCAGATACTAAAGCAAAGAAAGGACTAGCTGCTATTTCTAGGGAAATGTATTCTTTTAGAAAATCTTCAATGCATGATATTAATTCATTTTGAATTGTTTTTGACTGGCCGGTAAAGATTTGGCTCATTTTTGATAGATGCTCTGATACTTTTGCGTTTCGCTTAATCAAACATTCAAACACTTCTTTTAAATTTCCACGATTTAGCGAGTGTAAAAATTCATCATGACCCCAAAAAGCCAATTCTTGTTTACCCAAAAGTATGGTAGTATCAATTAAATAAGTTAGCAACAACCAATTTTTTCGGACATTAGCGTTATATGTAATTTTATTAAAACCTGCATGTTCCTAAAGTGCATCTCGTATAGTTGTTCAATTTTGTTGAAGTCGTTTGAAACCAACAAAATTTCTTATATGATCTTTGGAACATTCATGCATTTTCGCACTGTGCGAAATGTTTTTTAAATCGCAAAAACCTTTACCGCAAGTTCAGCTGTTGTTGAAATTTGATAACAAAACGCAGGGCCAACAATATAAACTCTGTTTATATGTACTTCCGCAAATCCATTTGTAGGTTTCATACCACGATAACTGAAAAGTTCTATTAAAACTTTGACCTTGCCGATTATCAGTACTAACTATATTTAGTGGAGGAGTCGGGCGCATAAATAAAATTTGCCGTTTTTCTAACTCACCACGCACTGAAAAAGGCGTTTCCAATAAAGATAACAGAATATCATGTAAGGGATACATGACCCTGTGCCGAAATTTGAAATCAATTGAAATTGGAACAATATAACGATATTACACAATTTGAATTATATTATAACAAGCAGTTTTGATTTATATAGATTAATTTTAACCAGTAATCACGAGAAATAAAGTATTAAATAAGGAACAAGAACACTAAACAGTAAACACTTAAAACTCTGTGTAATCTATTATATTTGAGGCATGAAGCACCAAACGTACAAATGTTAACTCGGTTCATCAATTCACTATTGAAGAATTAAGCCAACTAGGTTTTTTACAAAACACAGCTTTCAAACAATACAATAATTTAAAATAACACCAACAAATAATTCCAACTTGTCAACGACGTCAGCTGTTAAAAAACTATAGGACCACCACCGGGGCTAATGATTGCACTAGTATCTACGTTTAAACTCTTATAATAATAGAAAATTTATAATTTAACATTAACATATGTTTGATTTTCGATTTTTTGTGCAGTTTAACAACTACTACAAAGTCTGACACTTATCAACCCTACCGATCATTGACTGACTTCTTTTATGTATAAGTATTCAGCCATCCCGAAGCTGCTGCTGTCGTTATTATGATTACCAATATTCGAGAGGCAACGATGAGAGAGCCTCAGTACCCGAGTATAAAGTGTTAGTTGATGTATAGAGATAATTGCTAGACGCATCGTGCTCGCGTATAATGTAGCTTTGGATACATGGAGATGGTTGAATAAGTGTGGCGCGCTTTATAACGCTTCAGATGAATTTGTATGGGCAGAAATCGTGCACGAATTAAGAAATGAATTTTGTATTACAAACGTTTATTATAAAATTATGATTATTAATCGAATTATGATATATTTGACCAAAAATTGTTTAGAAGACGTTTGTACAAGTTGTAATAGAATTTTTTTTATGATTGAAAAGAATATCTATAAAATTAAAGGTGAGGCGGCGGTTCACTTGCCTCATACGACCAGCCGCCGATTCTCTAAATTGACTCGTATAAACAAATAAGGTGATATCTTAAATTCCCACCTTAATAGTTTTCTTCGACTTGCCATTTTGTAGGCTTCAGCATGGTCCATGCCCCCAGCATCCCAGATCTGGAACATTGGACCTCAGAATCCCCTCCCCGGACTATTATACGTTAGTGGTAGTGATAGGCATGGCTGTGACGTAGTAGAACAAATACAAGGCTACGACTCCAAAATTTCCGCTCATTTCAACCAATGAGTAAGAGAAAGAATGTACGCTTATAAGAAATACCCCATCTCACAAACCCTCGTGGCATTTTATTAACCAGCTCTTCTAACACTTCATTTGCATATGCAATTTTTATTTATCCCTAGACAAGGCAATGCAACACAAAGCAATCTTTACAACTCTTGGTCCACTGATTACCTATATGAGAGATAGCACATATATTTTTTTATAAGCATTATTGCTAAACTTATATCTTTCCACAAGAAATACGCAGATAAATTATTTTGCAACATTGACATTTTCTTAATTATTCCTAGAATATTCAAGACCTGTTCTATCAAATTTTAGCACAAGTAACATTGGAAGGGTGTATTACATTATGGATGCTGAACCTGTGAATACCAAAATTTGGACATAATTGAAAATGAGGAATTTTTAACACTATTATTTATATTTAATTTATAAAAGTAGCAACACATCTGTATTACAATGTATTTTGCACATTCTGCACCTTGTTTTTGCATTGACTCTTTTTCTATTATTTTTTTCTAACTACATACCATTTGCAACTATTTACATTAGACTTATGATACACGCGCTTAATTTTTTTTCACGGTGGCCTTTCACTCTAATAATTCCATTATTCCTTAAACTTTCAAATTAAAATTAACTTCCCTCAATTGCATTCTTTCATCGCCTAGCTTCTCTCTTCATTATCCTATATTTCTCACTCCTTTATATTTGTACAAGGTCTCCTCAAGCTTAGTTTGAAAAGAAAATACCTTTCCCATACATGAAATTTACAGAACCTCTCATAAAATGTAATTATCTTAATGAAATGTTGCACAAAAATTTTATGAATTTGTCCCAGAAACTCCATATCATAAGGTACTATTAATGTTATTGTGGCCGTATGCAAACCAAAAGAAAGGGACTTCTTTCACTCGATAAATACACCCATCTGTCAAAAATCTATTATACCTTCGATCCAAAATGAATTCTCTAAATCGATCTTGCAAAAACTTTAATCTATCGATTACGTACATTCTAAAATTTGCCTCCATCATCAACCCAGCTACAAAAATACATTCATATTCAAATTTATTTTATCTTTTTTAACTCACAATTCAAGATTGCCATGCTATTTATACTTGCAAACTTTTAGTTGTTCGGTGCAACTAAGTTACGCTTCTTTATGGGTATCAACTCATTTCTTAATTTTTGTGCGTTGTTTCTAATAAAATGTTCTGAAGTTAGCAATACTTCAGCTTCCGTGTCTATTACCACTATAGTAACTTTATCTTCTGCATTTATACCTAAAATAGATAATAAGCTTTTGTTTACGTCCTCATCACCTTTTAAATAAAACTTTATAAATTCTCGCTGAAGTTTATACTGATTAATTTCTAAGGGTTTGCTAAGTGTGCCTCTTAATGAAAATCCGGTCCCGAAATTGAAGGTCCTGGTCAACTTACCGCCTTAGCCAATTTCCTATTATTCTCACTACTAGCGACCTCTCTCTGTGGACTTCTATTGTTTTCCCTTCCTTAGATAACGACTCTATTTTCAATTGTTCGGGATACATTTTCCCTTTCTATCTCACCTATGGGCATTATTCTGGCCTCAACTATTTCAATTGACATTCCACCTTTAAATCGTTTTGTTTTTGTACCGTTCCGGTACACTGGTTCTTCTATACTAAGCAAATTGATCGGTTGACTCCTTGGTCTGGTTTTCACCTTCCGTGATTAACCCAACTCATCATATCTTTGAATGTATTCTACGAATACGTCCCTATCCATGATATTTTGTAAGACGATGCATTGCCTTACCTTGTTCTCGAAGTGTCCACCTAAATTTTTGATGATTTATTTATCCTCTAAAGGAAGATCAAGCTGTTTCACCACACTGAATTTTTTTGTCGTACAATTTTCTTGTCATACGAGAATCACAACTGTATTTGGCCATGAATAAATTGTCTCTCACTTTAAATTGCTGGTTATCTCCAAATGCTTTAAAAATTTAACCTCAAAACCTTTATAAGTGTAAACTCACTTTCAACAAGTCCAAACCAAATTTCCGCACTTCCGTTTAGCATGAATCTTACCATATTTAATTTCGATTGTTCATCCGCACAGCCGTGTATTAAAGTTTTGACTTTGTTTAAGAATAATTTAGAGTTAAGCTTGTTATCTACATAAAATATTAAATATTGTGCTAAGCGGACTAGATGGACCCCATCGTATGGGTTCCCCAGCATAAATATTATTCATTCTGTCCTCCAAATGTTCTACCTTGTTTTCAAAAATTCATAAGTAATTTCTAAATGTTGCAAATCCGGTTTGACAACTTTTCTCAATTTTGTTTGCTTTTAGATCAAACTTTTTTATCTTTCCATTCGTCTCCGTCTTACGCGCTTCTTGATTAGATTTGTTTGAACAATATCCTCTTTCATGTCATTTATATTCTCTACAATCTGCACCACTTTTCCTCTAATCTCAAATTCCATTTCGTCCATAGTTTTGTTAGTTTCTTTTAAGCCAGAAATTAATTTTAAACTCTCCTCTTCAAATTTCTTTTTATTCTTGTCACTTTCTAACCTTAAACTTTCCCCCAATTTTGCTATATTCGAACCAAATTTCACTCATCACTCCTAAGTATTTTTGTCAGATTTCCCATTCATTTCCTTAATGCATTTTTTACCCGTATCTTTTACACTTTTTTCATGGTTTTCACTCATTTCCATCATATTTTCCTACCATTCCTGAATGCTTTTTTCACTCATTCCCTGTTCTTTCTTGACTTCTGAATTCTCTTACTTTAAATATTTCAAATAAACGCTTTCCTGAAAACTAATTTTTCTTCAGCTCTCAATCCCTCACAAACTTCTTTCGTACTATCAGTTATACTGGAAACTAATCAGACATACTACTCAGAGAAAAATTTTTACAAAATCCTACAAGACAAAAAAATCTAATTTTGAAATGTCTTAATCGAGTCTCTACGTTGGGACGCCAATAAAGGTGCTGTGAATTGCTATTTAAAGCTACCCAAACGTTGGAAGCCAATAAAGGCTGCTACGAATTGTGTAGCTATAGAAATGTGACCCAGTGATGGATTTCAATAAAAGGGATTATCAAAATATAATTGATCCGATGTGAATTATTACGTGAAGATACCCGCAATTTTGCTAGCTCAGATGGAATAAAACAAAAGACCGTGCTAGAGTCAAGCAGTTTAAGTTAGAGGAAAGAAAGAGGGAAGCATGTTATGTAGAAGCAAAGATAATTGACTATCCTGGCGAAGTAAAGGATGCAGTAGAGTCATCGTTAATTGGATATTTCGAATTAGAAAATACTGAGATGGAAAATCGAGATTTGAAATTCCTATAGGTTATGAAGATAAGAAAACCTTTTTAGCAAAAGTTTGTCGATTTCAAAAGCAGATAGGTTTGAGAAAAAATTGAATGAAGGTGAGAAGGATTCTAATGGGGGTGTCAGAGAGAAATAAAGAACGTATTTTGTCGATCAGGTAATTGTAATAAGGAAAAACGATGTTTGTTTGAAATTGTGTTTGACTGTTAGAAGTATTGGTCGGCATAATTATGAACAATGTACTTGTCCAACGTCAATAGATATTATCTTGGCGAGATTAGATAATAGAGATGCTTTTTTGAAAATTGATTTGGAAAATTTATTTTTACGGTGGAGGTATAAAGGATAATCGGTAAATGGGTGTATTTGCCAGTTCAAAGATGTCACTTTTGGTTTGTCCATAAGCAAATTATCATTACTTGAAGCTGTTTAGTGTAATTTGAAACCATTCAAAGAAGTTTTTATCCCATATGTGATCGCGATTTTGATATTTAGTGATGGTATTCCGTAGACTTTTCTGTATTTGGTGTATATAGAGAGAATTTTATTTACATGGAACCTAATGTATGATCAGAATTTGTATTAGTAAAAGATAGTTAAGAGGTTGGTTAAAAATAAACGGTAATGAAAGGTTTTAAGTGATAAAAGGAAGGAATTTTGAAAAAGATTGATTTAATTTGGACGGGTACTGCAATCTATTTTATTTCTGAAATAGCGTTTAAATGTGGCATTTGATTATCGTAATATTTGTTTTTTGGAAATTTTGCAATGGATTTATGTGTGTGTTTTATACAAGCTCACGTTTGGCCTGCTAATCGTTATTCCGTATCTAATGTAAATTATTAATTGGCATGCTACATTTTCTATAATTTTATACTGAAAATTAGACAATTTTCCGTACGTGTCGTTTACAGGTCCTTGGATTTGAAATATATTCTCTATCTTATAGGTAGACATGTGTTTTAAAACACTGCGACGTTAAATAGAGAGACATTAATCGGGTTTCCTTTTATCGAGAGTATTTCGCTTCTGACAAGGAAACCATAAGTTAGTTGTAAGAAATCTCCTAAATTCCTTTTAAGAAACAGTTTAGTTTCGTTTATATAAAATTAGAAATATGCCATCTCTTTTAATAAGAAGGCAATTTTAATTTCTTGAAGTGGGACTTAACACATTTTGGTTGAAGATAAATAAATTCACTTACTACTAATGGAAAATGTGATCCAGCACACGTCAACTACAAAAGTTGTTGTGCCCAACCGCCAAGGCCAAGATTTGACCAGCTAGAAAAACAGGAACGTTATGCTAAGCTGCATGACTTCATGTTTCTTTTCTTTACAGTTTTGATGATTTCCCTCATGGAAAATTGGGTCTGAACTTTCTTCAAGTTACTCATTGCATAGATGGAAATGTTCTGGTGTAAAATTTGAACTTGTTTCACTCAATCCGTTGGAATATGCTAACGCGACAGCAGTTATTAATCGAGTATGAATTATTAAATAAGAACAAGCATTACTGTCTATAGCATTTTGTCTCTTAAAGCTTCCTCCTCCTTTCTGTGTGACCGGTACCACTCTATGGCTATTCAGATAAGACAGTCTCTTTTGAATTCTTTTCCCCTATGGCGGTGTTTGGTAAGGGCGATTTTTTGCTTATTTTACAATTCGTTCTTGTCCGCGCTGAATACCGTAACAAATTTCCAAAAATTCAGAAAAAAGCCCAATTATGTAGATATTTATTGGTTTAGAGAATATATTTTAAAGAGTACTAGTACAAAAAGTTAAGACAAGAGTATTAAAAGGGTTTTTAGTTCTAATCGAATAATCAAAGGAAATTCATACACATCTTATTATAAATGTCGTATGTAAAAATTACGTGTAAGCGCATAGACATGTTCTAAAAAAATTTCATTTTGCAAATAACAATAGGATCGTGTTCAAAGTTTTAGTAGAAAAGTGCATTTAAATTTCATATAAACATTGTAAAAAGAAATTTACAGGCAAACTTTTACCTGAAGACGGGTGCACACTATTTTAATTTTTATGAGGAAAGGAAATGTTTATTTATTAGTATTTCGACGAAATATTATTCTGATAAGTTTTAAACATCAGTGGTATATTCTAGAACGAATTTATGATTGTATTTTAATTAAAAGAATTATTTTTCTAAGTATTGAGAAACATGTACATTGTCTTATGTTTCAGTACAATTAAATGCTAAACTAAAACATAAAGTTAATGACGTGAATAGTCCTGTACGACAATAAAATTCGTGAAAGGGATAATATTTGACAACGCAAAGGTAAATTGAAGTTAATTAAAGCAATAATGTTGTAACATTAACGACAACAAATAATAAGAGGCTCGCTTTATAAAGTCAATGAATCTTAAATAGAGGAACAGACCTGATTCTAACATCATGATGTTAATCAGATAATACGCTACCTAGTTAAAGTTCTATATAACATGTTCCATATTTAGTAGTGAACGTATTGATTAATGCACAAACTTGAAAATATTATTTCACGCACTTAAAAATAGTTTTAAAAATGGAAAATGAATAATAGAAGAAATAGTTGAAAGAACCATAAGAAAGCCTTCTTAAATGGAATAAAGTAAATGTGATTGGAATGGTTTTCTATATGGTATATAAAGCAGTCTCTACGAAGAAGCTTACTTTGTAAAACGGTTTGAATGATTTTTGGAGCATGAAATAATAATTACCTTCTGTAAATAAATAACAGCAACCAGATCTGCAACGGTATAATACGTACATTTTGTTTGAATTTATAAAAGAACATATCTATTGATTAATTAAAATATATGGTGAGACTTTATGTGTGCAAGTCTTTTGAACTTAGAGCAAAGTGTGTGTAAAGATTGATAATTTGATTAACAGGTCTGGCAAGCCTACAGAAACAGGCTTCGTCAGTACATGAGGAAATAGCTAAACTTAACTGATATTAGATATGCTTAAATTCGGTTTTTAAGATGGAGGATATTAAATTATACGACTCATTTTAACGTATTTTTTACATAATGAGGAAGGTTTGAATAAAAAGTTGCTTATGAATGATAATTGCCAGCATAAGAATTGTGAGTAATCATTCTAGTTCCAAAGAGAGTTTGACAATTTTTTTTGTTGGAGGTGTTGTTTTGTTGGTTGCTAGTGAAAAGGGGTTACCCAACACTACGCCAACTTCCCACAAAAACCAAACATAAGATATAATTGTTTATCCGTAGATAGTAACTGACAATTGGGAAACTTCCGGAATAACTCTATTTCTGTGGTGAGAGACTATTAGGGAAGGTCGGTTAATAATTAACAGATAAACCAGGGTGCCACTACACTTATAAAATAAACAACTACCAGCAAATATGGTCAAACAACAGTGTAGAAACTTTAACGATCATATTCTGTTTCAAAACCATGAAGGTTTGACCTTAAATTCGTACTGACTCTGAACGTGTAATAAAACACGAGGTTAAATGAATAACATGAAACAGCAGTTAGCGTTTGTTTTCAAAAAAAAGCATACTAAAAGTATTAAAAAAGTATTACATTTAATTTTCAGTTGTATTTGGGACTCACACCTGCAGTCTACTTGTGCAAACGTGATCCTTTTTTCAGTGTGTAACATAAACAAATTCTAAAATTAACCACTGAGTAAACACGATACCTCACTTTTAATAAGCGTTCCTAAAATGCAAATTGAAATGAAAAATTGGTATAGACCAATTTTATACGTGCATTGAAATTAAATATTATTGTCATATAAGAAAAAAATTAACATTAAAAAAAAGCGTTCAATTTCTTTGTTCAGTGAGATATTTAAATAGTTTTCGTAAACTTACTAAAGCACAAACATAGGTCAGTTTATTACCGCTATCAGATCTGATAAATATTTACATTTTCTAAGTACATATAAAACCAGATAAATTGGTAATTCTTGTTCAAAATAACTAATTGTATTTCCGAAAACAAATACTAAACATCGTATGAGCATTAAGCGTAAATTTACAGAAAAAACATTAACCTTTAAATTTTTACCTAAATTTACGTAGCAACTAAACATGCGTGACACTACACCGTTCTATAGGAGATGAGTAATTTAAATTTTTCAATTACGAGAAACAAATAAACAGATTGTCACTCAATAGAAAGTAGACTTACTGGCTAATAACAAAAGTCACCATCATTATCACCAATAACATCCAACAGCAAAACTGCTTCGAAACACAAACAGCAAAATAGCCGGTAAATTTTTTCTAAAAAACTGACTTACCCCAGATGGTGGTTGACCAAACAACAAAACATCCTCGAAAGTAACTAGAATTATTCCTAAACTATTTTCTAATAACGGCCTACACAAAGTTTTAAAAGTTACACACCCAGCTTAATAGTCAGACGAACAAACTCAATGATTTCACATATTTATGGTAATTTTACTTTAAGCTCTAAGGTATTTAATAAATCATCTTATAAATTTGTTGTATCTAATATATATATATATATATATATATATATATATATATATAAGTAAATACGATGTATAAATAATCACAACCTTTACGAAAAATCGAAAGGAAGTTATTAATTATACAAAGCAAGCTAGTAATTTGCATAGCCATAAATGAAAGAATTTGTTTGTTTCATAAAGGAAATAAACATTCATCAACTAGTTTCGATCTTAGTGGATCTCATCAGGATGAAGTGGTTTATAACCCTTATGAAACAACCAAAAACAATAAACAGAAATAACTTCGAAAGAACTTCTATAAGATGGCAAGAGTAAAGCAAGAACGCCATCAGGTAAATAATAACTAGTACTAGACTAGTCAAATACAGAAGTAATTTCGAAATTAAGTCGAAAATTCATAGATGGCTATAACAAATACGTTTCACCTTTTTGGGTTGTTAGGTGTGTTAATTGCATGAATTTTTGCAAAAATATAACACACCGTCCCTTGGCGGCGCTCGGCATTATACCCTAGAGGGGTAAAGATCATAAATAAAAATGAAAAATTATGAAAAATTATTGCTTATAGCAATTTGAATAAATGAAACAAGTAAATACGATGTATAAATAATCACAACCTTTACGAAAAATCGAAAGGAAGTTATTAATTATACAAAGCAAGCTAGTAATTTGCATAGCCATAAATGAAAGAATTTGTTTGTTTCATAAAAGGAATAAACATTCATCAACTAGTTTCGATCTTAGTGGATCTCATCAGGATGAAGTGGTTTATAACCCTTATGAAACAACCAAAAACAATAAACAGAAATAACTTCGAAAGAACTTCTATAAGATGGCAAGAGTAAAGCAAGAACGCCATCAGGTAAGTAATAACTAGTACTAGACTAGTCAAATACAGAAGTAATTTCGAAATTAATTCGAAAATTCATAGATGGCTATAACAAAGACGTTTCACCTTTTTGGGTTGTTAGGTGTGTTAATTGCATGAATTTTTGCAAAAATATAACACACCGTCCCTTGGCGGTGCTCGGTATTATACCCTAGAGGGGTAAAGATCATAAATAAAAATGAAAAATTATTGCTTATAGCAATTTGAATAAATGAAACAAGTAAATACGATGTATAAATAATCACAACCTTTACGAAAAACCGAAAGGAAGTTATTAATTATACAAAGCAAGCTAGTAATTTGCATAGTCATAAATGAAAGAATTTGTTTGTTTCATAAAGGGAATAAACATTCATCAACTAGTTTCGATCTTAGTGGATCTCATCAGGATGAAGTGGTTTATAACCCTTATGAAACAACCAAAAACAATAAACAGAAATAACCTCGAAAGAACTTCTATAAGATGGCAAGAGTAAAGCAAGAACGCCATCAGGTAAGTAATAACTAGTACTAGACTAGTCAAATACAGAAGTAATTTCGAAATTAAGTCGAAAATTCATAGATGGCTATAACAAATACGTTTCACCTTTTGGGTTGTTAGGTGTGTTAATTGCATGAATTTTGCAAAATATAACACACCGTCCCTTGGCGGCGCTCGGATTATACCCTAGAGGGTAAAGATCATAAATAAAAATGAAAAATTATGAAAAATTATTGCTTATAGCAATTTGAATAAATGAAACAAGTAAATACGATGTATAAATAATCACAACCTTTACGAAAAACCGAAAGGAAGTTATTAATTATACAAAGCAAGCTAGTAATTTGCATAGCCATAAATGAAAGAATTTGTTTGTTTCATAAAGGGAATAAACATTCATCAACTAGTTTCGATCTTAGTGGATCTCATCAGGATGAAGTGGTTTATAACCCTTATGAAACAACCAAAAACAATAAACAGAAATAACCTCGAAAGAACTTCTATAAGATGGCAAGAGTAAAGCAAGAACGCCATCAGGTAAGTAATAACTAGTACTAGACTAGTCAAATACAGAAGTAATTTCGAAATTAAGTCGAAAATTCATAGATGGCTATAACAAATACGTTTCACCTTTTTGGGTTGTTAGGTGTGTTAATTGCATGAATTTTTGCAAAAATATAACACACCGTCCCTTGGCGGCGCTCGGCATTATACCCTAGAGGGGTAAAGATCATAAATAAAAATGAAAAATTATGAAAAATTATTGCTTATAGCAATTTGAATAAATGAAACAAGTAAATACGATGTATAAATAATCACAACCTTTACGAAAAATAAATATAATTTGTTGTATCTAATATATATATATATATATATATATATATATAGTAATTAAGAATTAATAACAAGTGACTCAAATCCAGCCACGAGTGTATCCTGTCGACCCGTTTCGCCTTAATTGGGGCTCCTCAGGAGAGAAGCAGCAAAGTTGTAATATTTACTACAGACACATTATGGGAAGTATAGCATCACCTAGCTCACAATTTGTGTCTTCGTGTCGTTTCACCTGACACCACAAGTTTAGCAACAGTCGGCACGAAGCAGATCCGACTAATCTGCTTTTTTTCCATAACCAGAAATTATAATTTAAAAAAGAAATAAGTTTAATGAGTCTTAAATCAAAACAATGAAAAAAGAAGTAATGGCAACTAACTCAAATTCAGTCACTTGCCATTAATTCTTTTTTACTTTGTATTAATTTAAGACTCATTAAACTTACTCGTCTTATATATATATATATATATATATATATATATATATTGCCGTGATAAGGGGTTGTTTAGGGGCGTATTAAGTAGTAAGGGTCAAGTAGTAACTATAACTAGCAATGGGAATCAGATAACTGCATTTACTTAGCAGAAAAATAAGTAATTCGTACATTATGTAAATAGCAAGCATTTAAAACCCTGTATATAGACCGTAATTAATATTAATCAATGCAAGTAGGCATATCATTCAACAATAAAACGCGAATTCAGCAGAGAAATAATCGTACATGTAATTAAACATACGTTGAGAAGTGTTGTACAAGTTTATATAATAAATACGCAGAAAATAAGATGAAACTTAACAAATCTTCATGCAACTACGCTAGAACCATAAGCGCTTTGATAAGAAAACGCATAAATAAATACATGAACGAAAACAGTACTAGAGTTACATCATTTATTTTTGTACAATTATCCAAAAGCATTATCTATACAAAACACAGACGTAAGTTGAAAGTCTGGCAACGATAATAAATTAAAAGGTATCGAAGATTGCAAATAGACACCATGACACGGTAATCTGAAAAAATTTCATCATAAACAGCTTAAAAATACAGGGAATATATAAAAAAACCTGATTGGTCGCGACAATTTGCAAAACTGCTTGAAAACCCAACCCAAAGGTAGTGGGAAAAGCTATTTAACACCACCGGTGATAAGACAGCTCAGTTTCTACTTGAAGCAGGTTGAATCCACATCACTTTTAACCAGAAATCTACGCGTCAAATAAATAAAGTTTATAATGTAGTGAAAATAGTGCTGCCTGAGAATAGTGTTAGGAATATATGAAAAGTTTTTGCCGTTTTTATTGAAAATGTGAGTAGAAATTGGTTTATTAATTTAAATTAAATAAAAAAATAATTTTAAAACAATTCAATTCTAATCGGCTTCTGGACTATTTCTGGTTCACTTATAAAATAATTCTAATTTTAATTCTGGTATAATTATGAAACAATTCAAATACGCTGCTAATTTGTGATCTGAAGTCAGGCATTTCAAGCGGTATTTAAGGGAAGAAATTCAAAGCACATGCAGAGAAATATATAATAAAGCACGAGGTGATTTTTGGAAAGCAAGGAGTAACCGTACTGAAATATTGGTTCGACAAAGCAGAGCATTGGTATTCAATTAAGGACAACAAGGGGGTGTTGATCAACAACACAAAACAAAGCAGGTCAAACCTACCTAGTTTAAAGAAATCTCTTCAATTTAAATCAACATTGAATATATTAATTTTCTTACTAATTTGTAAAGAGTCAAGAAGGACATTGAGTACGTTAAAACTTACGTAATAATCATAAAAAGGTCTCGAACGTTCCTGATTTTTTTGTAAAGAAGTGTTGTTTTTGGTGACTTTATTTTAAACTAAAAGAATATAAATTTTGGAATAAATAATACATATGATATTAATTGGTTGAAGGGTGTATTTAAAAAATTTCAAAAGTTGTAAATATTATTTCCTTTCATTATATGAATGATGATTGACTTCGTTTTATCAATTCAAACAGGTAATCATATAGGGGTGGAAAAGGAAAATTGATCATCGTAGCGTTGTGCACTCTGTGTAAATTAAATAGGGCTAACCGTGGCATAATAATAAATCAGAAGATTAAAGTGAGAAACACAGAGCGGTGGCGTTAAGTAGAACGTTTATTACATTAGACTACAGCAAGTGAGGGGGCTACTACAGCAAATTTATGGCGACCCGAACGTAGGGGCAAGAATATTTTACCACGATAAAATACAGCGACCTAAGCGAAGAGACTCGAATTAAATTAAAGAAATTTGACAAAACGCCCGTAGGATTTACAATAAAGTTATTAAATTAAACTAGGGCTATAATTAAAGAGTTTTAATTTGTACATTAATTAAATTTAGGCAGATTTACTTTAGTATTTAGTGTAAATATAAAATTTCAAAAATGGACAAAAAAATACCAGAACTAGGTAAGCATTAAGAAATCAAGGAGTGGAAATAGGATCCCAAGAGAGTGTAATAATCCAGGAAAGGACGTTTGCAAGGAGTTCTAGCGAAGAACGGAGAACCTCACAAGAAACGAAAATGCAAAACGATTAGATTCTCCTTTGCCCGACAAACAAGTTAAAAAATATCTGGCAGCGCATTTTAATGCAGAAGTAAAACGACACATCACGATACAAAATATAGTAGACCGGGACACATTTATAGAATATCTACAAAAATATGATAAGTTGGAAACAATTTATAAAACAGAAAATAATGCTAGAGATCGACGCACAGACTTTACAAAGACGCAAAGAAATAGTGAGACGCGGCGTACTAATTATGAACGAAATAATTATAATTATGGGAGAA
Source organism: Platerodrilus igneus (assembly GCA_036346225.1). Lineage (NCBI taxonomy): Eukaryota > Metazoa > Arthropoda > Insecta > Coleoptera > Lycidae > Platerodrilus > Platerodrilus igneus. The sequence goes on from JARFIW010000295.1 coordinate 248,967, forward strand.
ATTTTAATAGGGGTAGTTACAACAATTTTAATAATGATTTCAGGCGTAGTAGAAATTTAGGTCAGATACCAAGGTAACAAATAGAGCGTACTAAACATGAGGGAAACAATAATCAAGAAATAAATATAGATAAAGATCGTCGCACGCAAACGAGGAATATTTATTGCACACAAGCACAGATGACGAATCGGGCAAGACCTTCCACGCGAAACCAAAATTTTTAGATACGGACGAACCAAGTAAACTTCTAGGGATAAACGGAAACGAAACTCAGCGCGAATTTATTAAACATGAGACGGAAAATGAATTAGGAAGATTTGAAAGAGACATTACCGTTAGTTAATTTAAAGGTGGAAAATAAATTAGTTAGAGTATTGATTGATACTAGGGCAGAAGCATCACTAGTTTCGGAAGAATTTGTTAAACGAGGGAAATTAAGGGATAAGGCGATACCTATAACGAGGTGTAATTTGGTGGCATTAAATAATAAGAAATTTGCGAAAATAAATGAAATGGTAATTCTGAGATGTAAAATGGGAGATGTAAAATGGAAAAATGATTTTATGGTTGTATCTGGACTAAAGATAGATATTATAGACAAGTTGGGGTTAAAGATAAATGCAGAATGCAAGGAAATAGAGTGCAATGGGAAGTATTTTAGATGGTATGAAGAGGGTAACATTGAAGTAGAGGGTGACTGCGTAAATATTAATCAATTTGAGGATAAACTATATAATGAGGGGAATACAAATGAAGAGATTAAATGTCCAGAAGATTTGGGAAATAGGGTGAATATATTATTAAAAAAACATTCAGAATTAATAGGGTCGAAATTAAAAATTGCCACAGGTTATGAGCACAAATTAGAAGTAGTAAACGCCGAACCGTTTAACACTAAATTATATCCTTACCATACAGGGATAAAGTAAAGAAAAAAATAGAAGAAATGTTACGTGAAGGTATCATCGAAAGCTCCAGTACACACTTTGTCAATCCATTAGTCGTCGTGAAGAAAACTGATGATAGCATCCGATTATGTTTAGATGCAGGAAAGGTTAATAAGCGAACTAAACCGCAATACAATTGTCCACCAACAATGGATAGCATATTGGCGAGAATAGGTAGTAAGAAAATCTTTACCAAAATAGATTTGAAGAATTCATTTTGGTTGATTCTATTAGCGCGAGAATCAAGAAAATATACGGGTTTTTCGGTAGAAGGAAGAATATACCAATTTAAGGTGGTCTCGTTTGGTTTGTCTTCGAGTACGGCTGCACTAGTGAAATCGATGCAGAATATTTTGGGACCGTATGGGAAATTTTGTATCCACTACGTGGATGATGTGTTGATATTTAGTGATAGTGTGGAACAACACTTTGTACATTTGGAGACAATTTTATTAAAGTTAAATATAGCAGGTTTAAGGTTGAATTTAAGGGAGTACCAAATTTTTTTCAAGATAGAGTTAAATTTTTAGGATAGAGAATAGATAGCAAGGGTACATTCATAGAGTAGGGAATAAACAAATATGAGAAAACGTACATGGATTCAGGAACAACAAAGGGGAAGTTACAAATAAATTTAATTCACACCCATACAAAGGGGCACAAACAAATAAATAAAATGTAAAATAAATTTAAGGATAGGCATACAGTGGGTAGTAAAATAGGATATGGGTACAAAATTAGGAATAGGTATAAATAGGGTAGTAAAATAGGACATAGATATAAGATTAGGTAGATGTAAATAGGAGATTAACAAGGGAGAGTTAGATTTCTAAAATAAAATAAAAATATAAGAATTTGTTGACCAATGGGCGCCAAAAAGGACATTGTTCTAAAATTTTATATTTTAATTTGGGAGAACAATGTTGTGATAAGGGCTTGTTTAGGGATGTATTGAGTAGTAAGGGTCGAGTAGTAACAGTAAATAGCAATGGGAATCAGATAACAGCATTTATTTAGCAGAAAAATAAGTAATTCGTACATTATGTAAATAGCAAGCATTTAACACCTTGTATATAGACCGTAATTAACATTAAGCAATGCAAGTAAGCATATCTTTCAACAATAGAACGCGTATTCAGCAGAGAAATAATTGTACGTGTAATTAAACGTACGTTGAGAAGTGTTATACAAGTTTATAAAATAAATACGCAAAAGACAAGATGAAACTTAACAAATCTTCATGCAATTATGCTGGAACCATTAGCGCTTTGACAAGAAAACGCATAAATAAATACATGAACGAAAACAGTACTAGAGCTACATCATTTATTTTTGTACAGTTATCCAAAAGCATGAAGGTCTGGTCACGATAACAAATTATCAGGAATCAAATATCGCAAATAAACATCATGACACAGAAATCCGAAATAATTTCATCAGAAACAGCTTAAAAATACAGATAATATTAAAGAAAACCTAGTTGGTCACGAAAATTTGCAAAACTGCTTGGAAACCCAACCCAAAGGTAGTGGGAAAAGCTATTTAACACCCACCGCTAATAAGACAGCTCAGTTTCTACTTGAAGCAGGTTGAATCCACATCACTTTTAACCAGAAATCTACGCGTCAAATAAATAAAGTTTATAATGTAATGAAAATAGTGCTGCCTGAGAATTGTGTTAGTAATATATGAAAAGTTTTTGCCGTTTTTTTTGAAAATGTTAGTAGAAATTGGTTAATTAATTTAAATTAAATATTTATAGTGAGAAGACTTCTAATCTGCGCCAAAGACAATTCTAATTTTAGAACAATTCAATCCTAATCGGCTTCTGGACTATTTCTGGTTCACTTATAAAATAATTCTAATTTTAATTCTGGTATAACTAAGAGACAATTCAAATACTCTGCTAATTTATGATCCGAAGTCTGGAACTTCAAGTGGTATTAAAAGGAAGAAATTCAAAGCACATGCAGAGAAATATAGAATAAAGCACGAGGTGATTTTTGGAAAACAAGGAGCAACCGTACTGAAATTGGTTCGACAAAGCAGAGCATTGGTATTCAATTAAGGACAACAAGGGGGTGTTGATCGACAACACGCAACAAAGCAGGTCAGACCTACCTAGTTTTAAGGAATCTCTTCAATTTAAATTAACATTGAATATATTAATTTTCTCACTAATTTGTAAAGGATCAACAGGGACATTGAGTACGTTAAAATTTAGGTAATAATCATAAAAAGGTCTCAAACGTTCCTGATTTTTTTGTAAAAAGGTGTTGTTTTTGGTGAATTTATTCTAAACTAAAAGAATATAAATTGTGGAATAAATATTACATATCATATTAATTGATTGCAGGGTGTATTTAAGGAATTTCAAAAATTATAAATATTTTTTCCTTTCATTATATGAATGTTGATTGACTTCGTTTTATCAATTCAAACAGGTAATCATAAAAGGGTGAAAAAGGTAAACGTTGTGCACTCTGTATAAATTAAATAGGGCTAGCCGTGGCATAATAATAAATCAGAAAATTAAAGTGAGAAACACAGAGCGGTAGCGTTAAGTAGAACGTTTATTACATCCGACTACAACAAGTCATGGGGCTACTACAGCAATATATATATATATATATATATATATATATATATTGCTGTAATATGGGGTTGTTTAGGGGTGTATTGTATAGCAAGAGCTGCATAATAACCATAAATTGCGATAGGAAGCAGAAAACTGCATTTATTTAGCAGAAAATTCAATAATTCATACATTATGTAAATAGTAAGCATTTAACACCCTGTATATTGATCATACTTAGCTTTAAACAATGCGAATGCGCATATTTTACAACAATAGTATTAGTATTTAGCATAGAAATAGGTAATTCATACATTAGATAAATAACAAGTATTCAACATTCGGTATATAGAGCTTTATTAATTTTAAACAATGCAAATAAGAATATATTTCAGTAAAAGTACGCTTATTTAGAAGAAGTGATAGTAAATGTAATCAAACACGCATTGAGAAGTGTTTTAATCAGTTATAAAACAAATACGAAGATGAGGGATAAAACTTAACAAAGCTTTGTGTAAGTGCGTGGAAACAATCAACATTTTTGATAAGAAAACGCAGTTTAAAGACGCATAAAGTAAACGAAAATAAAATTGAAGTTATATCATATATTTTTGTATAATATGGAAAAGGCAATATCTAAACAAAACAACGTATGGGCAAGATAACGAGGTACCTATAAGCAAATAACCATTACACGGAAAACAGATAGTATTACATCAGAAACCACTTTAAGATGCACGGAATACAAAGACCTTATTGGTTAAGATATCGACAGACTTGTTGAAAATCCAGCCCACATGCAAGTGGGTTGAGCCTATATTAACACCGAACAATGATAACACAGTTAAGTTTTAAACTCAAGCAGGGCCAAGCTGTGTCACCGTGAATTAAAAATCACGCGTAATTTTAAATATTTAATAATATAATAGTGGAAGTTATAGTGACAAATAAGTGCTACAAATATGAAAACGTCTTTGCCGTTTAACGGCTCCTAATTGGTAGAGAATAATTCCGAATGTATGGTACATTTTTTATAATCCTAATCCTAGTTGGTTAATAATAATTTCGAATGTAATGACAATAATCCTAGTTGGTTGATAATGATTCCGAATGTGGATAGATATAATAATCCTAATGGATGGTATAATAATTTAAATGGATGAATATTTCGAGTATATGGTATAATATTTTGAATGTGATGACAATAATTTAAATGCATGAATACTTCGAATCTTGGTGAAAATAATTCTAATTGATGGTATAATATTTCAAATGTGTGGATACATATTATAGTTGATGATAATTCAAATATGGGGATATTTTAAATGGATTAATGTAATATTTCAAATCAGCGTCGACGATTTTGGTACAATTCTGGTATAATTTTGAGTTGCGAGAATCAATAAAAAAGCACGAAGTAATTTATGGAAAACGAGGGGTTCAACTAAACAGAGCAGTGATAGATGAATGAGGACAACAAAGGGCTGTTTATCCACGATCCGAAGAACAACCAGTAACAGGTCAGATCTAAAAAGCTTTAAGATATTTTTTTCTATTTAAATTTCAATCCTAAATTTATTTAATTTATATAAAAAGTGTAACAAAGTCAGCAACAAACATTGCATACGTTAATTGTACGTAATATTATAAGTGGGTTTAAAACGTTCGACGTTTCTTTGGTAGAAAGGGTAGTTTTTGGTGACTTTAGATTGAATCCAAAGTATATAAAGTTTGGGATAAATGATACATATGACATGATTGATTGAGGAGTGTATTTTAATATTTTTCAAAACTTGTAAATATTTCTTTTCGTTATATGAAATTAATTAACTTCGTTTTATAATTCAAACAAATAGGTAATCATAAAGGGGTGGAGAAGAAAGAAAATTGATCATCGTAACGTTGTGCACTCTGTGTAGGTTAATAAAAGCTAGCCGTGGCATAATAATAATAATAGTAAAATTAATTTTGATAAGAAAACACAGAGGTGGAGTTATAGAAAACGTCATAACATCGAGTGCGGCGTTATCATATCAATTTTTATTGACGGCCCAACGTTGGGGCTTAATAGTTCCTGAAACCACACAGTATTTTTATTGGCTGCCCTAGCCTGGAGCACGAATTAAATTAAAATAAATTTGAAAATACGACCGTGAGATTTAAAATAAATTAATTAAATTAAACCGGGGCTTTAAAGAGTTTAAATTTGAGAAAATCAAATTTACAGAAATTTGTACATAAATTAAATTTAGGCAGATTTATTTCAGTGTTTAAAAGTTTAGTTTAAATATAATAATTTTAAAAATGGACAGAGGATCCCAAGAAAGTATAACATTTGAAAGGAGTTCTAGCGAAGAAAAGCGAACCTCACAGGAAACTAAGATGATGGACATTTTAATGGCATTGAATAGTAAAATGGACAGAAGTGAAGAGACCATAAAAACCATGACTACAAAAATCGATGAGAACAGCGAAAAGTTAGGTAAAGAAATTAAAATGTTAATGGGATCATATTGGAATAGTAAAATCAAAACAGAAAAAATATGAAAGCGAGTCAAACGATAAAATCACGAACTTAAATATCAAAGTACGGAACGTTGAAGGAAACTGTAAAACAGAATTCAGAACAATAAATTGGGAAATAAATAATTTAAAAATTAATTCAGGAAATTTTAATCCTGGGAAACCAATTAGGCTAATTCAACCAAATCTTTTAATTGAACAATATACTAAACTTTACGGGGATGGTAAATTAAATCCAAAAATAATTTTAAAAAATTTTAAAATGTTAGTACAAGGCTCAACTGACGAACTATATAAATTAAATTTAGTCAAATCAATGCTAAAAGGAGGTGCTGAAATGTAGTTCAACTTAGTTGAGAGCGAAATAGAAACATTTCAACAGTTTAAGCAGAAATTTCTACGACAATTTTGGGGTGATAATCAGCACGATAAAATTAGGAATAACCTGTGTATGGGAAAATACAATTCAAAAGAACAAATAACGAGAAAATTATATGCTATAGAAAAGTTTACCGTAGCGAAACAATTAGATCCTCCTTTACACGATAAACAAATTATAATATATTTAGCAGGGCATTTCAACGCAGAAGTAAAACGATATATAACGACACAGAATATAGTAGACCGAGACACATCTATTGAATATTTACAAAGGTATGATGAGTTGGAATCCAATAATAAAACAGAAAATAATGCTAGGGATCGACGCACGAATTTTATAAGGACGCAGAAGAATAATGAAACTCGAAATAATTATCAACGAAACAATTATAATTATGATCGTGGAAGAAATTTTAACAGGGGGAAGTATAACAATTTTAATAATGATTTTAGGTGAAACAAAAATACGGGTCAAATACCAAGGCAACAAATAGAGAGAACAAATCATGAAGGAAATAATAATAGAGGGATAAATAGGCAGGAAAATGAGGATCGACGGACGCAAGCGAAGAATATTGATAGCACGCAAACAAGGAATACAAATTGCACATACGCAGAGATAACGAGTCCAGCAGGACCTTCCATGCGAAATCAAACTTTCTAGATACGGACAAACCAAGGAAAATTCTACGGATTAGGATATGAACACCAGCGAGAATTTAATAAACGTGAAACGGAAAATGAATTAGGAAGATTTGAAAAGAACTTATTACCAATAGATAATTTAAAGGTGGAAAATAAAATAGTTAGAGTATTGATTGATACTGGGGCAGAAGCACCACTTGTTGCCGAAGAATTTGTTAAACGAGAGAAATTGGGGGATAAAGCGATACCTAAAACGAGGTGTAATTTGGTGGCAACAAATGACAAAAGATTTTGTATGATAAATGAAATGGTAATTTTGAGATGTGAAATGGGAGATGAAAAATGGAAAAATGATTTTATGGTAGTACCTGGACTAAAGATAGATGTTATATTTGAGATGAATATTATAGATAAGTTGGGGTTGAAGATAAATGCAGAATGCAAAAAGATTGAGTGTAATGGGAAATATATTAACTGGTATGAAGAAGGTAATATTGAAATAGAGAATGACTGCGTGAATATTAATCAGTTTGATGATGTTATAAATAATGAGCGTAATAAAAATGAAGAGATTAAATGTCCAGAAAATTTAAGAAATAGCGTGAAGATATTATTGAATAAGCATTCAGAGTTAATAGGGTCGAGTATTGCAACGGGTTATGTGCACAAGTTGGAAGTAGTAAATACAGAACCGTTTAACACTAAAATATATCCTATTCCAGTAGCATATAGGGATAGAGTAAAGGAAGAAATAGAAGAAATGTTACGTGAAGGTATCGTAGAAAGCTCCAGTACACATTTTGTGAATCCATTAGTCGTCGTGAAGAAAAGTGATGATAGCATCAGGTTATGTTTAGATGCAAGAAAAATTAATAAGCGAACTAAGCTGCAATACAATTGTCCACCAACGATGGATAGCATATTAGCAAGAATAGGTAATAGGAAAATCTATAGCAGATTAGACTTAAAGAATTCATTTTGGTTGATTCCATTAGCGCGAGAATCAAGGAAATAGACGGGTTTTTCTGTAGAAGGAAGAATATATCAATTTAGGGTGGTCCCGTTTGGTTTGTCCTCGAGTACGGCTGCATTAGTGAAGGCGATGCAGAATATTTTGGGACCGTATGAGGAATTTTGTATCCACTACGTGCATGATGTGTTAATATTTAGTGATAGTATAGAGCAACACTTAGTACGTTTAGATAGGATTTTGTTAGAGCTGACTATAGCAGGTTTGAGTTTAAATTTAGGGAAGTGCGAATTTTTTCAAGATAGGGTTAAATTTTTAGGATATAGGGATAGATAGTAAGGGTATAATTAGAAAACAGGGATCAAAGAAATATGAATTAAAAGGACCCAGATTTAAAAATAATAAGGGGAAAGTTAGAAATAAATTTAATTAACACTCATACAAAGGGAAATGAAAAATAAATAAAATGTAAAATAAATTTAGGTATAGTTAAACATAGAGTAGTAAAATAGGATACGGGTATAAGAATAGGTATAGGTATAAATAGGGTAGTAAAATAAGACATAGGTATAAAATTAGGTAGATGTAAATAGGGGGTTAATAAAGGAAAAGTTAGATTTATAGAATGAATTAAAAATATAAGAATTATAGACCAATGTGAGTTTAACTTCTCGTTGGGCGCCAAAAGGATCATTGTTCTAAAATTTAATATTTTAATTTAGGGGAATAATGCTGTGATAAGGGGTTGCTTAAGGGTGTATTGTATAGCAAGGATCGCATAGTAACCATAAATTGCGATAGGAAGCAGAAAACTGCATTTATTTAGCAGAAAATTTAATAATTCATACATTATGTAAATAGTAAGCATTTAACACTCTATATATAGATCATAGTTAGCTTTAAACAATGCGAATACGCATATCTTACAACAATATTACTAGTATTCAGCATAGAAATAGGTAATTCATACATTAGGTAAATAACAACTATTCAACTATCGGTATATAGAGCTTTATCAATTTTAAACAATGCAAATAAGAATATCTTTCGGTAAAATTACGCTTATTTAGAAGAAGTGATAGTAAATGTAATTAAACACGCATTGAGAAGTGTTCTAATCAGTTATAAAACAAATACGAAGATGAGGGAAAAAACTTAACAAAGCTTTGTGTAAGTGCGTGGTAACAATCAACATTTTTTATAAGAAAACGCAGTTTAAAAACGCGTTAAATAAACGAAAGTAAAATTAAAGTTACATCATGTATTTTTGTATAATATGGAAAAGGTAATAGCTAAACAAAACAACGTATGGGCAAGATAACGAGGTACCTATAAGCAAATAACCATTACATGGAAAACAGATAATATTACATCAGAAACCATTTCAAGATGCACGGAATACAAAGACCTTATTTGTTAAGATATCGACAGACTTGTTGAAAACCTAGCCCACATGCAAGTGGGATGAGCCTAAATTAACATCGAGCAATGATAACAGAGTTCAGTTTTAAACTCAAGCAGGGCCAAGCTGTGTGACCATAAATTAAAAATCACGCGTAATTTTAAATATTTAATAATATAATAGTGGAAGTTACAGTGACAAATAAGTGCTACAAATATAAAAACTTCTTTTGCCGTTTAAACGCTCCTAATTGGTGGAGAATAATTCCGAATGTATGGTGCATTTTTTATAATCTTAATCCTGGTTGGTTAATAATAATTTCGAATGTGATGACAATAATCTTAGTTGGTTGATAATGATTCCGAATGTGGATAGATATAATAATCCTGATGGATGGTATAATAATTTAAATGCATTGTAACAATTTCGATTTTCTGTTATTCAAATACACAAGTTTTGTTCGATACACCTAATCAATAAATGTTAAATTTCTATTGGAACCTTTTATTATAAAATTCATAAATAGTACGCCCTCTACATTAGAATAGTAAAAGTACACTTCAATTGAACTTCTAGTTGTTTGTATCTTGTTTCGATATCTTCCTTCCCCGCACATACTAGTATAATTAAGGTTGCCTCGTGGAATAAGCCATTTTTAATATCAGATGTAGTCCGTAGACACGTATTTTTCGGGGCTTGCAAGTTTTTAATCAAACATGCCGCCCTAGCAATTATTTAAGTGGAGTCAACATGTTCCATAATTTAGTTTTGGTAATAGCATCGACCTAAAATGGTTGTGGATATATTTTTAAGGTAAGAAAGTATTGCACAAGCTTACCCCAAATTTTTATTCTTTCGTTTCATTTCAACGCAAGTTCTTGAAGTTCTTGAAGTTCTTCAAGTTTTTATTCATTTTTTAGTTTAGCGTTTTAAGGATTAAACTACCTATCATTAAATATGGAGATAATTTTAATTCCGAATTTTAAAATATTAAAGTCAAGTTACAAGTAAAGAAGTTATGGAAATTTAAGTATTGTAAAGAATCCAATCGTTAATCGTAAAACATACACTAAAGTGAGAATCAGTTTCAATTGTTACTAGGCAGGAATGTAGAAACCCGCACATGTTATTGATTAATATGAAGGTTAAATCCGAACCCCTGTGTCAGCTACGCTCAACTATAAGAGTAAGGACGCAGATATAGCAGATGGTTAGCGGTGAGTCATCCTCCATTTTTATTCTTATATATTTTTCAAGAAGCTTTTAATTAAAATGCTCAGATAAATTTTCGAAGAAGTTATATCTAAGTTTGTTTAAAATTAATTCTCAAAAGTTTGCTAAAGTTCATAGTTCAATTAATTTGTTTCATTTAAAAATTTAATTTAAAAATTTAGTATTTGAATAAGGCATAATTGACCTTAACATTTTTAAGATCTTTGTATAATATTAGGTTTGAAGTTACAAAGTTGTATTAAAGGGTTTGCTCTATCAAACATGTGATATGATAAGAATTGTTTGCCGAATTATAATGTATAACACATGGTGATAATACACCTGATGTATAATTCAATGTCGACAATAAGTACTTTTCTTTGACCTTTGATTTTATTAAAAATTGTTATTAAGAATGTGTAACTATAACCTGAGAAATTACTTTTGAATATGTAAATTTTTTTGTAAACTGGAAAGGATCCTATTTAAGTAACATGAAGTCATTGTATCGTAAAGTAAAAGTAACATATTTCTTACAGAAAACTAAAATAATTTATGCATTTAATAAAACAATATTTCAAGAATGCTTAGATATTAATATTATATAGTGAAAACGGAACTGTTTCGAAAGTCTCCGTATAAATAAGTTGTAAAACAATGTATATATAAATATTTTTTTAAAAAACAAAATTAATAGAAAAAATTTTAAGTTGTCTCAAAATTTTCTTTCTTTGAAGTCAACAGTGCTTGTCGTACAGAAGCAAACTGTTATAATTTAGAAGCTTTAGTACTGAAGGAAGGTATTATTAGTGTTAAAGTTAAAAGTTTTTCTTGAAGGTATAATTTTGATTAGTGATTTACATATAATTATTTTTGTGATAAAGTGACTAGGCTCTCATGAAGCCCTAATTGGAAAATGTTTAGCTGTGATTAAATTTTCAGATAGCACGAGATCGTCGTTCCTATTCCTGGTTGCAGAGACCACAGTAAGTATTTTTGTATATGTTGCTTGTCGTAAATTTTTTTTCTCTTTCAAAGATTTCCGTATCTGATCTTTGAATAATTTCTTATGAAACACTCAATAAGATACAGTAGCGTCCAATAAAATTTCTTTTGTTTTTTTTTGTATACCATCCTACGACCCTAGCTCATAGCTCTGCCCTAAGTTGAAGAAGATTAGCTGGCTGGAAGAACTCTTTAGAGGGATACTTTTTTCTCAAAGCCATTCAACATCTTTTTACCCTGGGCTTGACCATCAAACAGGAACCCCTCGTAATCTATCGAGGCTCTGCCGCCTGTATGGTAGAGCAGACATATTTAATAGAAGGCTCAAATGTTACAGCATGAATATTTCGAGTATATGGTATAATATTTTGAAAGTGATGACAATAATTTAAATGCATGGATACTTCGAATCTTGGTGAAAATAATTCTAATTGATGGTATAATATTTCAAATGTGTGGATAAATATTATAGCTGATGATAATTCAAATATGGGGATATTTTAAATGGATTAATGTAATATTTCAAATCAGCGTCGACGATTTTGGTACAATTCTGTATAATTTTGAGTTGCGAGAATCAATAAAGAAGCACGAAGCAATTTATGGAAAACGAGGGGTTCAACTAAACAGAGCAGTGATAGATGAATGAGGACAACAAAGGGCTGTTGATCCACGATCCGAAGAACAACCCGTAACAGGTCAGATCTAATTACTTTTAAGATATTCTTTCTATTTAAATTTTAATCTTGAATTTATTCAATTTATATAAAAAGTGTAACAAAGTCAGCAACAGACATTGCATACGTTAAAGTACGTAATATTATAAAGGGGTTTAAAACGTTCGAGGTTTCTTTGGTAAAAAGAGTAGTTTTTGGTGACTTTAGATTGAATTCAGAGTATATAAAGTTTGGGATAAATGATACATATGACATTGATTGATCGAGGAGTGTATTTTTCAAAACTTGTAAATAATATTTCTTTTCATTATATGAAATTAATTAACTTCGTTTTATAATTCAAACAAATAGGTAATTATAAAGGGGTGGAGAAGAAAAAAAATTGATCATCGTAGCGTTGTGCACGCTGTGTAGATTAATAAAAGTTAGCCGTGGCATAATAATAATAATAGTAGTAAAATTAAATTTGATTAGAAAGCACAGAGAGGTGGAGTTATAGAAAACGTCATTACACCAAGTACGGCGTTATCATATTAATATGTATATATGTTCCTTTTGTTATATTTGAGGTATTGTTAGTAGGACAAAGCATTTGTAGAGACTTTGGACTCTATTTTCAGTATATGAGGTTTGTGTTGGAAGGAAGTTTTAATTTTTATTTATCGATGTTGCATTTGTTTGCAAGAAAAAGCCATTATGGATATACCAATTGTCCGTGAAATGATATTTCGTATCATTATAAATATGATGTACGATTCTTGTAGTTTTGTTTGGAAAATGCTAGCAGAAATAATTAGACAGCGCGCAGTTGAAACTTTTATGACAAGCATCTTTGGTTCACAACGAGAGCTCCATTAAGCCGCTGGAAAATTAGAGTATCGTGTATTTTAGGATCTTGTAGTAATTTTTCTCTGTGACGTATATTTGATTGCTTTTTAGAATGACGGATAGAATGAGTGAGATTCAAAATGATTTAAGAGCTGAAAGTGCGGAGATTTGACGATTCAAAAAGGGAGCAAGAAGAAAAAAGAACCAAATGAGGGTAAAAATGCAGGAGATACTCAGGAATCTAGAACGATGGCTATTTTATTGAGTTTATGTAAAGGTATGCAGGATCCGAAGGAAATAAGTGAAAAGAATGAAAAGAATATCAAAAACATGAAAAAATATAAAAAAGTGAGTGAATAAAATGAAAAAGTATCAAAGATATAAGTAAGAATATAAAGGAATTAAGTGAGAAATCTGATACGAACATCCAGGAAATACGAGTGAAGTTTGGAGAGAATTTCGTAAGATTGGGGAAAATTTTAAGGTTGAAGAGCGAAAGCAATGGAAGAAAATTTAAAAGATGAGTGATAAATTAACTTTACGCTTAAAAGAGACTAATAAAGCCATATTGGAAATGAAGTTTGAAGATTTTGAAGGATTGGGTAGTTCATAGAAAAAATTGTCCAAACGAAGTCAAATCGGGAAGCATGTGGAAAGCAAATGAATTCAAAAGCTTAGAACTCAGGACCGAAAGTAAACGAGATTGAAAGAGGTGGTCAAGAAGGGTTTGGAACATTTAGACATAAGTTAGGAAGTTTGAAGGCTAATTTTATAAAAACGGTTGAAAATTTACAGGATGGAATGTAAAATACGTGTCTTGGTGTATCCATGAAGTGGAGACCGTTAGAATATTCCAAATTCTGTAGAGATAATAAACTAAATCCTAAGATACTTTTAAATAATATCAGAACTTCAGTGCAGGTAAGTATAGATGAGCAAACCAAGTTAAATATTGTCAGGCCGGTGTTAAAAAGTAGTGCCAAGATTTGGTTCAGGTTAGTAGGAAGTGAATTTAGAACATTTAAGGATTTTGAATATAAATTTCTAAAATATTTCTGAGGGATGATCAAGACCCTCGAGTTAGAAATAACTTAATTTTGAAAAAATATAATACAGACTGGACACGAACGGGCTTATTGCTTCACAAATAGGATTGGAAGTCGACTCTTTCTGATATTGATTTAGAGTTTAGTTTATTAACAATAATTAGCTTAGCAAAAGAAAACACTTCGATTAGACATGTACGTAGAATAAAAACAACGCGTGCTCGATTAACGTATGTACATTTACGTCATTTATTAGTTTAATTAGAATAGTACAATAGCCGCGCAAAGCGAGGCATTTAAAACACTAGAAACAATTACATATTCATTTAGAATGATTGCTCATAGGGAGCATTGCGAATAATAATATTGCGCGACCGCATTTTATACAGAACTGTTCATCTTAACGAACGTTACCCCTATGCGGGCTGGTCCATTAAAGTGGGGTGTGTTGGGATATTCCTAGATTCTAACCGCTTGACGGTTCAACCCAGGTGAGGATAGATCTATAAATCCCCAGAAACTGCATAAAACCCTAACATACCGGCCGCCTTGAAATCTCCAAGATTTCGAAACAAGTATAAGTATAAGTTAGCAAAACAGTAAATATAAGCAACACATGAAATGCTATAAACATTTAAATAAGTAAAATACAAATCAGTAAAACAAGAAAATTCTTAAGATAAACATCAAAGCAATATAAAATCAAAGATCAAAATTTCACTCTGTATTAGGTAGCACGCATAGATTATGCACTGAACGATTAATTAAATTTCCATTAGTGTTGGCGCCATTAAAGGTAATTTTATTAAAAGTAGAAATGCTAACATTTGTATATAGTTTATTTATCTAGTTGATAACTCGCAGATGTTGAAAGTCAAGGTACAATTTTAGTTGCTATTCGGACTTTGCTTTGAAAGATGTTGTTTCCAATATATAATATAAAACTTGTGTCGCCGTTCCAATATCAGCAGCCGTCTGTCGAATTCGTCCGCCGCCACCAATAGCTATATTGATGAAGGGTGCCCTTTTTGAATCTAGTAGAAGAGTGGTTTCCTGTTGATCTGCAGTCGATGCTGAATTGGTAAGTATCTTTGTCTTGCACTTGCTTTATTTATGTATTTGGAACTTTCGCTAAAATTATTTATTAAAATCAGTTTGTACTACCGCTTCACGCTCAAACATTGGTCCTATTCGAGTCGAATGTTCATTTTTTATTTGCAATAAAAATAATTATTCTATGATAAAACATATGATACAATTTTGTTGAATTTCAACATCTGCGAGTCTTGTTGAGTTGTTGTGAAAACGTCTTAAATTTGCGATAAGTAAACTATTGAGATTAGACGTAATCTTTAAACTAATCTGTTTAGGTTTTGATATTTAATTAATAAAAGATTATACAATGAGTCATTTAGAGCTTAGTTCTTGGGTAACTAAAAGGGATGAATATTTTGCTAGAATTCAAGCACTTTATGACGTAAAAAACAGATGTCTTTTGTTATTAGAAAAGGAACAATCATACGCACCAGAATTAGATAGTTTCATTTCGCGTTTCAATAGAATGGAAGAGGATTTAGATGCTTTTGAACGCATAAATGATAAAATAGGAATTTTAAATTTTAAGTTAGAAGATAGGGAACGCATTGACGTTAATCAACCTTCAGTAGCCTATGATGAACTTTACTTTAGTATAAAAACGCAAGCTCGTAAATTAAACGTTCAAAAGCGATCGACAATTGAAGGGCAAACCTCCGCCGCCACTTCGTCTAATTTAGTAAATATTGAATCTCAATTGGCAAAATTACCGAAAATAGAAATTGAACCGTTTGATGGGGTAAAAATAAGCGATTGGCCGAACTTCTACTCTCTCTTTACGTCACTGATTCATAAAAATAAATCACTTTCAAAGGTGGAAAAATTAACGTATTTAAGAAGCTTATTAAAACAACGCGCATTATCACTTATTGAATCCTTATCAATATCAGATCAGAATTACGATATTGCAATGCAAACTTTAATAAAACGCTTTCAAAATAAATGTTTACTAGCTTCAAATTATTTAGATAAAATATTTTCATTTCGTACCCTGTTTGAAGACTCCTCGAGATCATTAAATTCGTTTGTTGAAGTATTTAGTACGAATTTAAACGCTTTAAAGGCACTGCAAATTCCTGATTTATTTGACTTTACTATTTTACACGCTGGTTTACGATCACTGTCGCCTACCTCACGCAAAGAATTTGAATTCAAATGTTCTGATATGGATATTCTTAAATGTAACGATTTGATCAAATTTGTAGAAGATAGGATTAAAGTTGTTGAATTAACGCATTCAAACGCCAGATCCGCGCCTCCACAATCATGTAAGCCTGTTCTTGCAATTACAAAATCAAATAAGGGACATTTTAGCAATCCACGCAATTCATTGTTGTCTATCGCTTCCAATAAATCTGACATTACAAGAGGACATCATAGATGCCCCTTGTGCAATTCATCACATAAAATTTACGCATGTGAAAAGTTTAAAGAGTTTCCCATTTCTCAACGTTATGATGTTGTAAAGAAATTTGCATTATGTTTTAATTGTTTAGGTTTTCATAGATTGTCTGTATGTAGATCTCAGTCAAAATGTGTACATTGTGGAAATCCCAGGCATCATAGTTTATTGCACATGATTAATGATAATAAAAATCGTTCCTCATTAAATACTATACGAGATCGCCAAAATAGTGTTTCACTGAAAGATGAGAATAATATAGTAGTGGCTGAATCAAATTCTGCACTGCAGACATTGTCCTGCTCTGTTACCGAAAATGTCTCGATGAACAATTGTTCAATATTGTTAAGTACCGCTATTATTGGGATGTATGATGCAAGTGGTTATGTAATTCCTATTCGTGCCGTAATTGATAGTGGTTCCCAAGTTAGTCTGATTACCAATGCTTGTGTACAAAAACTAGGTTTGGTACGATACAGAAATCATATCGCGTTGAAGGGGGTGTCTAATATCGCTATTGAGAAAAATAGAGGTTTTGTTAATTGTTCGATTACACCATTAAATAATTCAAATATCAAACTTTATACAAATGCTTTAATAGTTGATCAAATTTGTAGCGACCAACCTAATGTACCCTTAATTTCAGATGTAAGGAATCGCTTTTCTGATATCAGTCGTGCTGATCCTTATTTCGATAAAAGGGCTCCTATTGATTGTTTATTGGGCGTTGATTTATATACTGAAATTATGGCAGACTCTATTTCTATTATTAAGGGACAACCAAGTGCTATTTCTACAATTTTTGGATGGGTTCTGTGTGGCAAAGTGCCTCAACCCCTCTCACTGTCACTTAGTAACAAATCTGATCATACTTTGCTTTTTTTATGTTGTGAATCATTAAACACTTCTCTTCGCAAATTTTGGAAAGTTGAAGAGGTCAACCGCCCTCTGCCGGTTAATCCTGAAGATTCTATAATTGAATCGCAGTTTATAAAGAATTGTTCACGTGATCCTTCAGGACGATATACTGTTAGTCTTCCTTTTCTTGAAGAAAATCCCATTCTACCTGATACTAGGATGTACGCTCAGAAACGCTTAATTAATTTGGAGAAACGCTTACAACGCCAACCCTCACTTTGTATTGAATATCGCAATTTTATGGATCAATACATAAACTTAGGTCATATGAATATCGCTTCCTCACATTCTAATTATATTATTCCACATCACTGCGTAGAAAAGCAGGCTAGTAGTACCACCAAAATTAGAACGGTTTTTGACGCGTCGTTTCGCCCCACCTTAAACAGTAAATCTCTTAATGATTTTCTTTTACCAGGTCCTAAATTGCAACGTGATATAACATACATCAGTTGCAATTTTCGACTTCACGCTGTAGTCGTTTATTGTGATGTTCAACAAATGTACCGCCAAATATTAATAAACAAAGATCAACGTAAATTTCAACACATTTACTACCGCACTGAACCCGACGGTGACATTCAAGAATACGAATTAAATACGGTGACCTTCGGCGTGTCAACCGCACCCTATTTAGCGCAAAGGGTGCTTCATCAATTGGTTGAAGATGAAGGTCAACAATTTCCTTTAGCTTCAAAAGCAATAATGCAACAAACTTATGTGGATGATATCTGCGAAAGTGTAGATACCATTCAAGAAGCATTACAATTACAAACGCAGTTAATAGACATTTTTAAACTAGGAGGTTTTAGTTTACGAAAATGGATTAGCAATCATCAATCTGTTCTTGAGGGTGTACCCATTGATTATCGCAATCACGCTTTAATTTTAAATACAGAAGATAATTCTGTCAAGATCCTCGGTGTTCAATATGAACCACGCGAAGATTGTTTTTCGTATCATATAAATTCAAATTCAAGTGTTATGACTAAAAGAAGTATGCTATCTGAAATTGCAAAATTTTATGACCTTTTAGGGTGGCTTACGCCAGTTATTTTTTACGCAAAATTACTAATTCAAAAGGTATGGTTATTAGGATTAAACTGGGATGAGCCGCTTCCAACTAAAATTCAAGAAGAATGGAAACAATTCGTTATTGATTTACCCTTGTTAACTGAAATTAGAATTTCTCGTCATATCGATTTTAAGTTAGCACTTTCTCGTCAGGTGATCGGATTTTGTGATGGTTCGTCAAAGGGATATGGAGCGGTCATATATATCCGCTGCGAATTTCAAAATTATATTAATATTTATTTGCTTAAAGCAAAAAGTCGTATAGCCCCGCTTAAAACTTTAAGTATTCCTCGCTTGGAATTATTTGCTGCAGTTCTTTTAAGTCGTCTATTAAATTCAGTCGAATGTTTTATAAAACAAATCGAACCATGCTCCGTTCATTTATTTACGGATTCGTCAGTTGTACTTGCTTGGTTACGTACACCGCCTCATACCTTAAAAACTTTTGTGTCTAATAGAATTGTTGAAATTTTAGAAACTTCTCTGCCTACTTATTGGCATCATGTTTCAACACAAGACAATCCTAGTGATTGTGCAAGTAGGGGTTTACAACCCAAATTCTTATCGCAATTTACCCTCTGGTGGAAGGGCCCTCGTTTTTTGTATACGCCCTTTAGTACCTGGAACTTAAATTCTTGCAGTCCCCTACAGGATAATTTAGTATCAGAATTAAAGTCTGAAACGCTTATTGCCACCACCGCTAAAATATTGCCTCTATTAGAATTAATAAATAAATGTTCAAGTTTTAGTAAATTGCAAAGAAGTATTGCTTTTGTATTGAGATTTTGTTTTAATTCACGATGTAAAATATTACAACTTCCACGACGTACTGGTCTGCTTTCTCCGATTGAATTACAAAATGCTAGGTATCTATGCATAAAAGAAGTACAGGCATTCTATTATTCTAATGAAATACATCAAGTAAAAACGAATCAGTTGTGTTCTCCTTCGTTTCAAAAGTTAACTCCGTTTCTAGATAATCAAAACTTGCTCAGGGTGGGCGGTCGTCTTGTGAATACGACTCTCCCCTATGACGCCAAGCATCCCATATTAATTCCCAGAGATTCCCATCTGGCGGTCTTAATATGCGATTATACACACAAAATAACGTTGCACGGAGGTCCGCGTCTAATGCAATCTCTCATTCAATGTCAATATTGGATTCCCGGAATTCGTCAATTCATACGTCATCGTATTTATAAATGCATGCGCTGTTATAGATTAAAGGCTCAAACCTGTGAACCGCAAATGGCAAATTTGCCAAAAGCTAGAGTTCAGCAATCGCGTCTGTTCTGGAATACGGGGATTGATTGCTGGACCTTGGACAATCAAACAAAGTCGCAGAAGAAATGCTCCGCAATCAAAAGGTTATTTGGCCATATTCGTTTGTCTAGCTACCAAGGCGGTACATCTAGAATTCGTATCGGGTCTATCCTCCCCTGCATTTCTTGCTGCCTTAGATAGATTTGTTGCTCGCAGAGGTTTGTGCCACGAAATATTTTGTGATTGTGGCACTAATTTTAAGGGCGCGTCCAATTATTTTGCCGATGTTTATAAAATGTTAAAGGACTCTAATACCGCTATCGCTGATCACGTTTCTACTATCAGAATTAAATGGAACTTTAACCCACCATCTGCTCCGCATTTTGGGGGGTTATGGGAATCGGGTGTCAAATCCGCTAAGCATCATTTGCACAGAGTCTTAGATCCTAGGATCCTTACTTTTGAAGAAATGAGTACTATTATTACCCGCGTAGAGGCAATAATGAAAAGTCGTCCGCTAGGTTCCAGAAATGGATTTTGAAAGGGTTAAATTAAGCGGTGTGGATCGCTACCATTTACTTCAACAAGCTACCCAGTCATTCTGGCGCAAATGGTCAAGCGAGTATTTACACACGCTAATGCCGCGACTAAAATGGTATGCAAATCAACCAAATATAAAAGTTGGTGATATTGTTTTATTAAAGGTTAGTGACACGCCCCCGTTGTCCTGGCCACTTGGCAAAATTCTTGAGATTTATCCTAGCAAGGATGGCAGAGTTAGAGTTGCCAAAATTAAAACTAGCACAGGAGTTTATGTCAGACCTCTATGTAAAATGGCAACCCTACCGCTGTTAGATTCTAAATAACAATTTTTTTATTTTTTTACTCAAAGTTAGTTTACATATTTGTTTGAAGTCATTATACTATAGTTAAGTTAATTAGTGTTTTTTGCTTTTGTATTTTTTATCAAAACATTGTTTTGGGTGGGCGGTATGTTGGCTCCATTAAAGGTAATTTTATTAAAAGTAGAAATGCTAACATTTGTATATAGTTTATTTATCTAGTTAATAACTCGCAGATGTTGAAAGTCAAGGTACAAGTTTAGTTGCTATTCGGACTTTGCTTTGAAAGGTGTTGTTTCCAATATATAATATAAAACTTGTGTCGCCGTTCCAATATCAGCAGCCGTCTGTCGAATTCGTCCGCCGCCACCAATAGCTATATTGATGAAGGGTGCCCTTTTTGAATCTAGTAGAAAAGTGGTTTCCTGTTGATCTTCTGCAGTCGATGCTGAATTGGTAAGTACCTTTGTCTTGCACTTGCTTTATTTATGTATTTGGAACTTCCGCTAAAATTATTTATTAAAATCATTTTGTACTACCGCTTCACGCTCAAACAATTAGGTACACGCGCAGTAACATTTCGCAGAACACTATCAGTAGTAGGATGTAGTTCCATTACTCTACCAAAGGACCATTTAAGTGGAGGTAAGTATATTCTTTAATTAGTACAAGAGAACCAACCTTTAGAAGTTCAGGTAAGTTTTTAAACCATTTTACTCTACGTTGCAGGTACAACTAAAAGGTTCCAGCGTTTCCAAAAATCTGATATAGCGACAATTTATTTTTAGCTAGTTGCAGTAGATTGTGCTCAGGAAGAAGGCATAAAGGTTTGCCTATCAGGAAGTGACCAGGTGTTAAAGGATTGTGATCAGAAGGATCGTTAGGTAGTGGTGAAAGAGGGCGTGAGTTCAACGTAGCCTCGATTTACACTAAAACAGTCTGCAGATCTTCGTACGTCAAGTTAGTGTTGCCTAAAACTCGTTTTAAGTGAGTCTTAGTCGCCTTGATACTGTTTTCCCACAAGCCACCTTGATGAGGCGAACGAGGGGTAATAAATTCCCAGTTAATACCATAACTAGCCAAAAAATTGGAAATTTTAGTGTTATTATTTTTATTAGTAAGGAAGTCAGAAAGTTCTTTTAGTTCTTTAGAAGCACCAACAAAATTAGTAGCATTGTCAGACGTAATTAAATTTGGATTTCCCATGCGGTTTATAAATCTCCTTAGAACAGCTAAGAACGCAGGAGTAGACAAATCGGTTACTAAGTCCAAGTGGATCGCTTTAGTGACCATGCATATAAACAAGCAGATGTACGACTTTATAAGTTTAGCGCCGCGAAGCTTGCAGTCTTTTATTAAAATGGGTCCGGCATAGTCAATGCCAACATTATAAAAAACAGGAGTATCAGACTCAAGTCGCTTAGCTAGTAAGTTGCCCATAAGAGGGTGGTAAGAAGTAGGTTTAGCTCGGAAGCATTTAATGCATTAATGGGAAACTTGTTTAGCTGTAGTTAGTCCGGTTATAGGCCAATAGTGCTCTCGGACAAATGCTAACACTTGCTGCGGTCCACAGTGCATTAGTTTAACATGAAAATGTTGGAATATTAATTTAGTTAGCTTGTGTTTTTTAGGTAGTAAAATAAGAAATCTTTTGTCAAAGTTATAAGTGGAATTTTTTAAGCATCCACCAACTCTAAGTATGTTATCTTCATCCGGGAACGGATTCAATGATAGTATACTTGAATCGGCTTTAATCGTACGCTTAGTTTTTAGTTGAGTTATTACCGACCCAAAGGCCTCGGCTTGACAAAGTTTAATAAGGATATTAAGACTGTTTTGTAGTTCTGTGGTAGTTAGTATACCAGACGTTTGAATAGTTCCCGGTGTAGAATTTTTTACAAACCTGAAAATCCAGGCTGTAATACGCTGCAGCCGGTTTAGTGAGGAATATTTATGTAGTAAGTCTGAAGCCTGTAAGTTTAGCAAAGCTACAGTATTATTTGATACAGATTTAAGTTCTGAATCAGCCAAGATATTAGTAATAGCACTTTGAGTAGGCCAATTGTGGCGTGGTTCCGTAAGGAAGTTAGGACCATTCCACCATAAGGGGCAGTCTCATTTATACTTAGTCCGCGAGACACAAGATCCGCAGGATTTAGTTTAGATATGATATGAGACCACGAATTTATATCAGTTAGTTCTTAAATTAGAGCTATTCTGTTAGCAACAAATATTTTAAATCTATTTGGTGCAGACTTAATCTAATGCAGTACTATCATTCAATCAGTCCAAAGTTGTACGTGCGCAATAGAGATAGTTAGAACGGATATTATCTTGTTCACCAGTTGGGCTAGTAACACCGCCGCGCACAATTCCAATCTTAGGATCGTAGCACCATGTAGAGGAGCGATGAGAGATTTAGAGCATAGTAAGTTAGAATGACAGTTACCATCAGTATCGATAACGCAAACATAAATGCAGGCGCCGTAGGCATAGCTGCTACTATCAATAAATCCGTGAAGTTTTATGGAAATGTAATTTGTAGGAATTACACTCCGAGGGATGTGCAAATTTTCAAGTGCACTTAATTGTGTTTTAAAGGCATTTTAATCGGAATTTAAATTTTCAGGAATACTTTCATCCCAGGATGTCCTCAACTGCCATAGCGTTTGGATTAGAAGTTTGCCTATAGCTGTGGCTGGCGATAAAAGACATAGTGGGTCAAAATTTTGCGAAACCATTGATAGAATGGAACGCTTAGTATTTTTAGTTGTATTAGATTTAAGTTGGACGTTATACAGTATAACGTTTTGTGTGGAATTCCAAACGATACCTAAAGTTTTGGCATTTACACGTTTGCCCAAAGGAATATTGTAAAGTTCAGTATTCCTTGAGTAGACTAAGTTCTCTGTAGAATTAGATAAAAATTTTCTGATAGGAAAACCAACACTAGCTAAAACAGTAGTGAGGTCTGTCTGCAAGGAGAGCATTTCCTGTACAGTATTAAAGCCAGTAATTAGATTATCCATATAGAATCAGATCTTAAGATAGCTGAAATCTTAGGATGCGTTTTACTACAGAGATCAGACAGATGAAGTAGGCATTTTGTAGCTAGGTAGCTAGCACTAGCCGTGCCATAAGTCACAGTATTAAGTTCGTAGGTTTCTAGATTTAAAGTAGGATCATCACGCCAAAGTATTCGTTGAAACTTACGCTCAGCATGTTGCACTAGTACCTGGCGATACATTTTCTCGATGTCACCAGTTAACGCAATTTTATGTTGACGGAAACGTATAAATATGGAAAATAGGTCATTTTGAATGACAGGACCAACAACTTGCGTGTATCGTTGATAGATACATTAGAATGTGTAGATGCACTACCATCAAAAACTACTCTTAGTTTTGTAGTTAACGAGTCCGACTTAAAAACAACATGGTGTGGTAAGTAGTATGGAGGTATGTTAGAAACATTTAGTTCGGCATCTAGAGTCTTTAGCTGCGTTGGATTTGTCGGTTATGTATTAGACCTTAGACATATGATCCAACGAAATATATTCATGAATAAATTTTAAATATTGAATTTTAAGTTTAGGGTTCAAAAGAAATTTCTTTTCTAAGTTGAAAAATCTTCTCTTTGCTAACTCTAAAGAATAACCTAGTATACCTAACTTCGAGTTAAAAGGTATAGAATGTTATACGAAAAACGGTAGTTAAAATTTAAAGTTCGATAATTACTACACCGGTAACGTGGTGTAAGAGACACTATCACAGTTGGCAGCGCCGACTCTTATACGGATTTCGGCGCGTCAACTACTGGTGATGTCACCGATATTGCACAATAATTTGCATATAAAAATTAAACAATTAAACATTTTAACAACAAATTAATCCGTTTTGACACAAAAGTAAAAGGTTACTTACATAAGGGATCCGGTATCCGGCGGAATGAGAGATCATCCGTCGACGCCATCAAATGCGTAAGGAACAGCTACAGCTCGGCTCGGCTAGCCAAGGTAATCATGAGTCCTCCTCAGGCGTGAAGTTTGGTAGTCCCAGGTGGCAGCAATTTTTACCTATGTAAGGTTTGGACAGGAAGAAGGTAGAGGTAGACAACAAAGACAATTAGGCAGGGATTTCTACATAGGTAAACCCTAAGATAGATACGTTACCAGACAATCACGTGCACATGACTTCACGATCAAAGGCAAAATGGCCACGATTCCGCGCGCCACCCCAACAACTTGTCTAGTATAGTCCTAACCCTCTAGGGATATTCACTCTTGCGCAAACTCACTACCATGACATACGGAAGTGCCGCCCAGTTCATTTAAAAGTTCCCGCGTACCGCGTATTTGAAAATTATGGCGGGAAACTGCCGTATATCAAAAAACTTAACATAAAATGTTAAAGTGCAATGGCACGTAACAATCGCGACAAAGCCACAAAAGAAAAAACTTAAAAAAAGAAAAAGTCTGTTAGCACAGTAACAGCTTAGAATCTAAGTCCTAACTACCCTACATAAACCCTAACTTAAAACCTACAAAATGTTTATATAAGGCGCCACCTGGTTTTTCGACCGATAACACGTCTACCGAAGTACCAGGAAACGGAATAGGTAGCCTGATAGTCTGTGACTACACTAATTACCGACAGCACAAATTGGTCGGGGAGCATGAAATACTACTTAAACTAAAACAGGTGCGACAAGTCGCCTAACCTATCTAAACCTATCTAACTAAAGCTAACATAAAAGTTCTTATGTGCAAACACACATGAGTGTTGCATTGAAACTATTCTTCCTTTGGCAAGAAGTGCCCAAATTTAAAAAATGTTCCTGGAGTGCGTCACTCTGCACTCTAGCAAATTTTGTTACTGGTACTTTGGTTTTCTAATGATGCACATTTAAAACTTGTCCATGACATAGTTGTGAATCAACAAATTTACCAAAAGTACCGCCTACTAAATCCTTATATGCTAACCTGACAAATTACATTTCTAAATCGGGTTAGCTTTTTCACTTAAATTTCAGAAAGATAATTCCCACGTCTGGTCATATATACCACACGTTAGGACGATAAAAAGATAAGATAAGATCTCAATTTGATGTTAAAGATAGTAGATAAGATAATGTTATTAAGCTTAAGTTGTTATCCTCAAAGGTAATGAATAAGATAACGGTATTAAGCTTTAGTTATTATTTGAGATACTCGATAAGATAATACGATATTAAGTTAAAGTGATTATAAGAGATAGTAGGTAAGGTGACATGAATTTAAATAAAAGTTATTACTAAAGATAACCGGTAAGATAACGCGAAATAACTCAAAGTTATTCCTAACGGTAGTCGGTAAGATAACGATAAATTAAACCGAAATTATTACTAACGGTAATCGGTAAGATAACGATACTAAACTAAAGTTATTACCAAAGGTAATCGATAAGATAACGATATTAAAACTAAGGGTATTATCGAAGATAATAAAGAAGACAAAGATATTGGCCTAGTTATTACCCAAGACAATGATAAGAACAAAAGAGTGGCTCCAGTAGAGCCGTTTAAATGGGATTAACCCGTGCCCTCTAAAAAGAGAGACCCGTGAAGCAGGTCCGTTCCCACGAACAGCACGGGGGACCGGCAAAGACATTTGGGTGCATTCCTGCACCCAGCGTTGATCGATATCGGTGATACTATTCACCCGATATCCATGCGGTATATACGATATACTCATTCACTCACACATTCACACACTCATACATACCTTCACTGCCAGAGCCCATGCACTGACAGCGGCACCGCATGACCCCACGAAAGATTCGCAGAGACATGGTCCAGGTGTCTGTGGAAACCTCCCGCGCAACCACACGGTGACTAACAGAAATGAAAAGGCAGTAGACCTAGGAAAGGTAAAAAGAAGGAGGTTGGTTTTTTGGAGTGCATAAGAGGCACCTCCAGGTAGAAGAAAGTAGAGGAAGGGCTCGCATTGAGCAAAAGCGACAGAGGGAAAGACGGATAGCAAAGCGCTACTCAACCAGCCAGTGTGGTCAGTAGCTCGGAATGAGGGAACATCATTCTTATATGGCAGACGGGTGTTCCGGGACAAGAACAGGTCCACCGAAGGAAGAATAAGGCATAGCGGAGATAGCGGGTTAAGAAAAAGTATAGTTTTTGGACAAGCGTCCGAGAGAAGGTAGAGAGTTGTCCCTATAAAACACAGCGTAGTCTGAAGGACCACCTGCGATATTGATCCGACAAGATAAGATATATCATATGTTGACATTCACTAGGCTCCTAAGAGAACTAGTGCGATCATTTTCCTAACGAGTACATTGACTACGATAAGAAAATCAGACAAAGGTAGACACGACAACTTAAAAGTATCATTACAGATACAGACACACAAAAACAAACTGTTTTGAGGTAGTTTTTCAAAACGGTAGCACCCTAAACACACAAAAATGCCCAATTATAAGCAGTTAAATACAGATTCACTGTCCCAATATGCTAAAACAACCGAGAATATAATAAGATAACAATAAAAAGCAATAGCACCTCACCACAAAGTTCAATAAAAAACAATGAAAAAAATGTTTATAAGTTATGTTGATTTAATAGAAAAAAAGAAATAATGATGATAGTATAATGTGAGCGACTGCAATAATTCAGAAGAAAACACATGGAATAGATAATCCTAAGTTTTTTGCAACTGCGAATATGAACTATTTCTTACAATGGCATAGGTCATGACTCCTATGTTGGCCCAAAGAAAAATCATCCACTCAACATCAGCTAAAACCAATCATAAAAATTCAATGAGTATTTCAACCAAAGTTACGACAATTACCACACAATTAAACCATATAAGAGGAATACTAAAACCAAATAATATGTAGTAGGAAAAGTTCAAGGGTTAATAATGAAACGACAGAGTTATATTGGGGGTGTAGAGAATGAAGTGATATATAACTACGTTATGATTAAGAAAAAGTCAACCAAAAGAAAAAGATAGCTAAATTAAGGTAAGTAAAGTTAAACGTGTAAGAAATTATATACTGTATGAGAGAAGGAATAAGTAATTAAAGATACTAATTGATGGTGAAAATAGAAAATATTAGGTAAATCGTGAGGAGAATGGAACTGAAAACTTAAGTACATTTGGGTCGGCAGAGAATGGCTTAAGGTCTTTAATATGCCACCTGCCTTGGCGTTTTCCTTCAGCATTCTGAAGTAATCGAGATCTTAAAATGTGGGCATTGAATTTATCAGATTTACTTGTTGCCAAGCAAGGAAATATTTCGTTTACGTAAGTTATAATGGTACCTTACTCTTTTCGTAAGCATTTTAACAAATTTTTCTAACGTCGTTAAAGATAAAGGTAATGACTGTTGGTCCTTGTCCCAACGTACTTTATCGTCAAATTCAATTACGTTAGTATCGTCAGGCACTAAACCATAGTAACTCCCATCGATTGGGGTATATCTTCCAAAAACAAGAAAAGACGGAGTGAATTGGGTTGCTTCGTGTTTAGATGTACGCAAAGCTTGAGCAATTTCAAAGATATGTTCATCCCATGTAGTATGGTCTGAATCAATATAGGAAGAGATAGCGGTAATTAACACTCGATTTACTCTCTCGGTAGGGTTTACTTGGGGGTGATATTTTGCGTTTAACCAAATTTTTTGTACTTTATAACTTTTAACGAAATTCTGAAAATCTTTAGAGATAAATTGTGCACCATTGTCACAAAGGATAATCTGAGGGACACCAAAGATAAGAAAGACATTCTGTTCTAGGAATTTAATTATAGCAGCGGAAGTAGCTTTACGTAAGGGTTGCACCATAACAAATTTAGAAAACCAATCGGTAACCACTAAAAGATATTGATTACCTCTTTTCGATCGGGGGAGAGGTCCTAATAAGTCAAGCGATATTAATTGAAAGGGATAAGATACACGCTTAAAGTTACCCATTAAACCAGGGCGAGCATCTTGTGAACTCTTATGGGAACCACAAATTTTGCAGCTCTTAATGTAGCGACAAACAGATTGCTTAAGTGTGGGCCAGTAATATAATTCACATATTTTGGCGAGAGTTTTTGTAACACCAAGGTGTGCAGCTATGGGGTCATCGTGACATAATTTGAGCACCTCACTGCGATTTGCAGTGGGCACGACCAGTTTCCATTCAGGTATATTCGATATTTTATGTGGGGACGAAGATACAAATTTATACAGTCTATTATTAGATACACGAAAAGTAGGAAATTTGTCGGGGGTATCGGAAACTTTTTTAATCATATTGAGGTACCAGGTATCCAGAATTAAATTTGGAAGGTTAAGAGAAACAACGTCACGAGATAAGGCATCAGGTACGATATTTAATTTGCCAGGCCTATGCCTAACGTCAAAAGTAAATTGGGATATACGCAAGTTCCATCTTGCCAAACGACCTGCGGGCTGTTTCAAGTTATTAAGCCAAGTGAGAGCTGCACAATCAGTGATTACGGTAAAGTGTGTACCTTCGACATATCCTCTAAATTTCTCGATGCCAAAGATAACGCCCAATAATTCCCGTTCGGTAGCAGAGTATTTTTGTTCGGCAGAAGTTAAGGCACGGCTCGCATAGGCGATTGGATGTTCTAAACCATTGTTTACCTGGAATAACATTGCACCTAACCCAGTAAGTGAGGCATCGGTTTGTATAAAAAACTTATCATCGAAATTTGGAGAGATTAAGATAGGTGCTGAAGTGATTAATGTTTTAATTTGTTCGAAAGCCTGTTGGGATTCTAAATTCCACTCGATAGTTTGGGATTTCTTTTTATTTTTAATTAAAGCGGTAATGGGTGCAGATATAGTTGAAAGATTAGGTAGAAAAATGCGATAATAGCTAATCATTCCTATTAAACGTTTGATTTCGGTAACAGTTTTAGGTGTTTTAAATTTAGTAATAGCATCAACTTTAGCAGGATCTGCTCGCAAGCCAGTCCCATCGACAATAAAACCGAGAAATGTGAGGGATGAACGACAAAATTGAGACTTTTCCCAGTTTATCTTAAAACCTGCTGCGTTTAAACGTTCTGCAACCTCATCTAATGTGGCAATATGTTCATCGAAAGAACTTGAGATAACTAAGATATCATCTAAAAACACAAAGGCACGTTCTTGATGTAGGATAGGACCTAACGTTTGATCCATAGTACGTTGTAGGTTTTGTGGAGCGTTACAGAGACCAAATGGCAAAAAATTATATTCGAAAAGACCTCGGCCTGGGACACAAAAAGCAGTTTTTTGACAATAAGATAAGTCGAGAGGTATCTGATAAAAGGCTTGTCTAAGGTCGATAGATGAGATAAATTTTGCGTTTCGAAGCCGACTTAAAATTGAGTCAGTTCTTGGTAAAGGATAAGCGTCAGAAACAGTCACGGAATTCAACTTTCTGCCATCAAAGCAGACACGCCATTCGTCATTCTTTTTCCGAACTAGTAATACGGGAGACGTCCATGGTGAATTTGAAGGAGAGATAACACCAGATTCTAACATTTTGTCTATTTCAGCATGTAAATGCTTTTGTAAGGCAGGCGATAAGGGATATTGACTTTGCTTAAAGGGAAGGGTATCACCTGTAGAGATAACGTGTGTTGCAGTTGTAACGCAACCAAGTTCGGAGGTATTAAGTTTGCGAAATTTGTCGATTGTAGCGTTAAGGGTTACATTTTGGGAATCAGTAAGAGAAATTTTGTTAGATATTCCTGTAGATGCACAAGAGTTCGTTTTAATAGAGGTTTGCCATGAAAAATCTTGAAAGTAAAGTGACAGATTAAAAAGTTTACAGAAATCAACGCCTAGTAGAAAGGGATATGCTAATGCAGGGACAATCAAAAATAAAACGTCACGTTCAAGAGATTCTACTCAAATTTTTAACTTAAGGGAACCAGTTACATGTATTTGATTATCGTCAACTAAATTTATGGAAGTTTTTTCGGGAATAATTTGAATTTTGATATTTTGTTGAGATAATTGATGTAAACCTCCGTTATTTATAAGAGAACATGAAGAACCTGTATCCAATAAAGCAATTACATCTAAGGAACCAATTGAGATAGATAAGTGTGGACGGTTATCGAAGGGTTTTTTAACAAGTTGTGAAACGGCAGCAGTCTTTTTATGGTAAAAGGAATTGACGGTTTGTAACCACTTAGACCACTCGGCTGGGGTAGTATAGCATAATTCCTCTAAAGGTAAGGCATTTTGTACATTAATAGTAGCGGTATTATTATTAGATAAATTTAATGACGGTACAACGTTAGAAGTAGTTTTATAATTTGAATTTATTGGCGTCTGTGTCCGTTGAATGATTGGTGTTGAGGGCGATTTTGGTTTCTTGAGATATTCACACCCTGATTTGAAATATCTCGACGGGAGTTTCCCGATACGTTAGGATTACAGTTGGTGCAGTTAGATTTGTAAATATTAGCGCGACCAAACCCATAACGAAAAATATTTCTAGGGTATGTGCAGACAGTGTAGTTATGTCCACTTCGCTTGCAGTTCCAACAGGTAAGTGAGTTGTTAGTAACGGTAGAAGGAACGTTAAGTGTAGATACTTTACGGGAAGCTCGAACTTGGCAAGCTAGATCAGGTTCTAGAAGACCAGATAATTTCTCGGGCGGTGGCCGATATTTGTTAATTCTTGACCTCACTTCTTGAAGAGAACGACATAGGTCTTTAAAGTAGGCTAGCGAAGATATGGGCTGTAATGCCAAACGTTCTGAGAAATAGGGGTTTAAATTTCTAAGTAATTGATCGATAATTTCGGATTCGGAAGGTTTTTTGTCGAGTCTGCTATATAAAGCTTCTAATGAGGTAATAAAAAAAACAACATTTTCATCAGGATCTTGGGTTCGGTTACGTATTTCGTTCCAAAGGTCGTTAATATAGCCATAAGGTAGGAAGTCTCGTTTTAAACACGCAACTAACTCTTCCCAGGTAGAAATTTGGTCTCGTATGTTTCTGTACCATATTAATGCTGAGTTTGCGAACAAGTCACCTGCTGAGACAAATAGGTCCTGGTCGGTACACCCGCGAGAGATTTTAAAATCGTTGATACGATCAAGAAAGGATGATAAAGAGACCTGCAAATCAAACCCTTCGAAAGTGAGACCCCATTTGTATACAGGTATAGATTTTCCTACAGGTTTAGGTGAAACGAGAGCGAGATTTGAAAAAGGTAACGATATATCTACGTCTGCATTTGAATTAAGTCTTTCCAGGACAATTCCTTCAAGCAATAACACCTCGAACAACAAACTTTGTTTAGATTGAGTCGCTTGGTCGTCGTTATATAAAGATAATAATTCGACACGCTGTTTGACGTGAGTTATTCTCGAAGTCAATCTCCCTAACTCGATATTGCTAGCAGCAGGATCCGTTCTATTTATTATACCCGATACGTCATCTAAAAATAATTTAATTTCCGATACGTTAAGGGGCCAGTCGCCAACGGGTTTCTTTAAGATAGCAACGCCTTTCGATTCCTGAGCCAAAATCGCCCTAAGTTGAGATCTCCTATCATTCTGATTACTAGCTGCGATAAAATTCCTACACTCCAGCTCGTAGATCAATTCGAGGGATTTTAAATGTGAAACGTTCATTGTGAATAGAATATTCAAGACACGATATATAAAATATAAAATAGTTAGGCAATTCGGGAGGTAATAAACGTTACAGCTATTTTAAGTTAATACGATACGGTATTTAGGGGAGAAACCTTGTTAAGAACGTCACGGTAAAGAATAATATGCAAATGTTAAAGCGTTAATTAATTAACACACTAAGGAAATACATTTATAGGTTATACTGGTTAAATCATAGAAGGGAAAAAGTTTCAAAGCTATATCCAAACAAGATAATATCTAAGCGAACAAAATATATTAGGGTTAAGTCACAATAACGCTTTAAAAGACAGTAAAACTTAGGTAAACAAGAGTTCTATATTTAGGGAAGCAATTTTGTTATTAAGTAGGTAATCACTGAGGCATTTTTAAAATGTAACTTACAAGAGAGTGCATTTAAGTTTAAAAAAAACGGGCTTTCAAAGTTAAGGAAAGCAACCAAAGATATTTTAATAGGTAATTTTGTAATACTGTATTTAAAGACATAAGGTAAGGTAAATGCTTAACAAGGGGATATATCCTTCGTAAGTTACAAGAAAAAACCCTTCAATTTTAGAAAATACACGCATGTAATGAATTATTTAGCCAATAACCACAAAAATCCATACTTTAACGTTACATAGAAAGGATATTAAAAGGCAATTTATTTCAATAACGTTTGTAACATAAGGTTTCTTTAAAAACGAGTTTAAATATAGTTACAGGTAATTGATTGAAACAAATTTTTTTATAAACTAGAGAATCTTAGTACAGTTTTTTATTATTTACGGCAAGGGTTATATTTTAGCTGATATAGGGTTT
Source organism: Platerodrilus igneus (assembly GCA_036346225.1). Taxonomy (NCBI): domain Eukaryota; kingdom Metazoa; phylum Arthropoda; class Insecta; order Coleoptera; family Lycidae; genus Platerodrilus; species Platerodrilus igneus. Next base: position 282,247 of record JARFIW010000295.1, read on the forward strand.
TTAATTGTTACATTAAACGATATTTAAGAAATGCAATTAAAATATTTATTGTACTTACTTGAGAAAAAAGTGAGGTTATCTATATATCCTTGGAGTTTATTTAGACACTACACCACATTTTTAGATAAATAACACATATTTGCAGATAAGTGCAGTTTGAATTTCATTATAAAACTACAATAAGATAGATTAGCATTTTTGATAAAAGGGTACATGTTACAATAACCAAGTTTACATTACAAGCCTAATCTGTCAATTCTTGAAAATATTCTGGTGAATTCTTCCAAGATACCAACATGAAATTAAGCTTCACAGATATCTTAGGTAACATAGATCATATAATTTAAGGAGATTATTTAAATGAAAAAGCATGTTTAAAATTAATCTAAACATTCCATAGGTATAGTACCACCTAAATAACACGTTGGAGCGGCAAATTGTTATACGAAAAACGGTAGTTAAAATTTAAAATTCGATAATTACTACACCGGTAACGTGGTGTAAGAGACACTATCACAGTTGGCAGCGCCGACTCTTATACGGATTTCGGCGCGTCAACTACTGGTGATGTCACCGATATTGCACAATAATTTGCATATAAAAATTAAACAATTAAAGATAATCGAGAGTCATTTTAACAACAAATTAATCCGTTTTGACACAAAATAAGTAAAGGTTACTTACATAAGGGATCCGGTATCCGGCGGAATGAGAGATCATCCGTCGACGCCATCAAATGCGTAAGGAACAGCTACAGCTCGGCTCGGCTAGCCAAAGTAATCATAAGTCCTCCTCAGGCGTGAAGTTCGGTAGTCCCAGGTGGCAGCAATTTTTACCTATGTAAGGTTTGGACAGGAAGAAGGTAGAGGTAGACAACAAAGACAATTAGGCAGGGATTTCTACATAGGTAAACCTTAAGATAGATACGTTACCAGACAATCACGTGCACATAACTTCACGATCAAAGGCAAAATGGCCACGATTCCGCGCGTCACCCCAACAACTTGTCTAGTATAGTCCTAACCCTCTAGGGATATTCACTCTTGCGCAAACTCACTACCATGACATACGGAAGTACCGCCCAGTTCATTTAAAAGTTCCCGCGTACCGCGTATTTGAAAATTATGGCGGGAAACTTCCGTATATCAAAAAACTTAACATAAAATGTTAAAGTGCAATGGCACGTAACAAGAAACCACAAAACGTCCAGTATTGTTTTGAGTGATTGTTTCCTAAAAATGATTTTCACAAAACCGCTTTTCGGGGGATAGTTTAGATAGTTCGCTAAGAGGTTCTATGCCCTCCAGCTGCCAAAATTTTTCTACAGAATCGTTTAAGCTCTTAATAGTAGGTCTTGCCCCATTAATAGTCAAATGTGTGCAAGCTAAATTATTAGTGTGTGGTGGGGCTGGACAATTTCCAGAGATCACCCAACCAAGCAACGTTTTTTGCAGAGTAGGTTTACACTTACCTAGTGAAATTTGTTCTATACATAATAGGGAATAAAAATCACTAGCTCCAATTAGAATCTCTATAAGAAGAGATTTATTAAAGTTAGCGTCGGTAAGCTTAATCCCGTTAGGAATTTCCAGCTGCGACTTATCGAAAGCTACCAGAGGTAGGTTTTCAGCAATTTTGGGAATGGTTAAACACTCCAAGTTTACAGTGTAACCACAAGTAGTAGATGTCAGTTGCAAGTTAACTACAGAATTAGAGACAAAAGAATTTGAATTTAGACCAATAATTTTGGTGTTAGTGAAATTTAATTTTAAGCCCAGTTTTTTTAGCAAACTCATCTGTAATGAATTTAGCATGTGAAGCGGAATTCAAAAATAGCTCTGGCAGCACTTATTTTGAACATTTTTTACTTTAACACAGGCAGTAGCTAGCAGTACTTACTGCATGCTAGCAGGAAAACAAGAAAGTGTAGTACTAGTATTTAGTACAGCTTCAGTGGAAGCATTTTCGGAATTTCTCCTATGTTTAGTGGGAGAAGCACTAGCATTAGCTTCCAAATGCAACAACGTGCTGTGTCGTTTATTACACCGCTTGCAACTAGATTTGGATCTGCAAGTTATTTGTTTTGAATGACGAAGGCAGTTTTTACACAAATCAGTATTTGAAACCTTGTCGAGACGTTGTTTTCTAGTTAGCTTTAGAAAGTCAGGACATTGAGTGATAAAGTGGTTTAGTTTGCACATAGGACATGCATTACCGCTCTCACTAGTAGTAACAAATACCTGTTTATAGTTAGTTTTAATTTTAGGTTGTTGATTTTTAGAAAAACTCTGACTAGTACATGTTTGTTTGTCGTGCTCAATCTTTTCTAGTAATTGGCAACGATTTTTTAGGAAGTCGTTTATTTCATTTAGACTCTGTATAGCGTTTGGTTTATATTTTGATAATTCAGTTCTAAAACCATCATCTAGTTTAGTCATTAAAATGTGCGACACAAACATTCCAGCCTCGTCTATAGATGTGTCTAGTTTTCGTAACGCTCTGATGTGTTTGAATAACGTATCATACAAACAACGTAATTCGGAGTCATTAGATTTTAGAATAGGTTTAAGATCGAAAATAGCCTTTATGTGATTTTGTATAATCAATTTAGGATTATTAAATCTATTTTGAAGTAGATTAAATGCTATATGGTAATTCTCGCCTGAAGGAGCGATATTTGCAATTGGTTCGTTTGCAGGACCTTTTAGGCTACCTTTTAGGTGCAGAAAGCGTTCTACGTCGCTTAGATTAGGATTATTATGCACGAGTGCCATAAAAATTTCTAGGTATAATAGAAACTCAGTAAAAGTTCCAGAAAAATTAGAGATACTTAATTTTGGTATTTTAGCATTTATTTGTTTGGTAGATGTAGTACTACCTGGGCTCACTGCAGAGCTTAATGACTCTGTGGAGCTTGCTCTAGATAGCTTAGAAGTACTTTTTAAGAAGCTAGTTGCTATACTTATAAGATCGATAAATTTATCAAAATAGTCATCTTCAGAGATTATTTCTTCGGATGTAAATGAATTTGCAGTCAGCTCAATAGATACTTCTCTATATTTTGCTGCGGATGGTTTAATAATATCCAACCGTAAGTTCAAATTAGTAATAATAGTTTGGGTAATTGGTACACTAGTAATTGTAGCAAGAAACCGCTCAAAGTTTTCTAGTTCGTTCATTAGCGATTTGGCTGTAGCCAACGCAATCTTAGCTTGATATTATTTAGGCATTGTCTAGATTAATATGCCGAAAAATAATAATCAAAAATTTTAGGAATGCAGTAAGAAGCTCAAACGCAATAAATATATTTAGTAGATATAATATTACGCTTAGTACACGTATTAACTAGTTACAACTTCAACAGTTCAACATAATGAAAGTTGCAACCGTTTAGTAATTATTGATCAGTATTGTTCGCTTAGATACGCAAACATCACCAACAAGCATTAATTTAAATAATAGTAGTTTAAATTTTATGTATAAAAACGACTAGCACTCACTTATATTTCAAACTGTGGTATTTGAATAAATTGAAAGCTTTTTTAGTAAAGCTAAGTCAAACTCAAGGTAGATAATAATGTTAATTATATATAAAGGGGTAAGCAGTCGCTTATCATTTAAAGGTAGAAAGATGTAACTGACAAGCTGGAAGCGTAGCATAAAGCTGTTTATCCTTGAAACATTGACGGGCTGTTACAACCATTAGTAGAATGCGATGCGCGATACTTTTAGTCAGGATGCACATAACGATAGCGTTTTTTGCAGTCGAACAAACTTCACGCGTTTATAGAACACATTGGAATTAATGCTTGAAGTAATAATTATCTTTTATTTAGCACTGATTGAATCTCGATTGAAGGACCATGGGCACGAAAAGGCTTATTGCTTCACAAATAGGATTGGAAGTCGACTCTTTCTGATATTGATTTAGAGTTTAGTTTATTAACAATAATTAGCTTAGCAGAAGAAAACACTTCGATTGGACATGTATGTAGAATAAAACAACGCGTGCTCGAGTAACGTATGTACATTTAAGTCATTTATTAGTTTAATTAGAATAGTACAATAGCCGGGCAAAGCGAAGCTTTTAAAACACTAGAACCAATTACATATTCATTTAGAATGATTGCTCATAGGGAGCATTGCGAATAGTAATATTGTGCGACCGCTCTTGACCGCATTTTATACAGAACTGTTCATCTTAACGAACGACGTTACCCCTATGCGGGATGATCCAATAAAGTGGGCTGCGTTGGGATATTCCTAGATTCTAACCGCTTGAACGGTTTAACCCAGGTGAAGATAGATTTATAAATTCTCAGAAGCGGCATAAAACCCTAACACAGACCTAGGCATGACAAGAAAATTAATTATACGCTATCAAGGAATTCAGAGTTGCAAAATAACAACATCCTTTATTGGAAGATACACAAATTATTAAATATTTAACAGGACATTTTGAGTTAAAGGGAGTTCTTAATAAAATGGAAACAGTAGTACATAGAGATACTGCACAAAAATTAACAAAAATAAAGCTAAAGTACTTGTATGCACAGGAGGGGTAAATAGGTCAAAAAGAAGAATACAAATAAGAAATGGAAACTTACGAGAGGTTAAGCATATCTTCTACCTAGGAAGTCAAAAGATAAAAAACAAGATTAGCATAAAGTCGTGCTGCATTTAACAAGAAACAGCAACTTCGGAGTTCATGAACAACAAACATACAAACAAGAAAAGGATTGCTAAAAGCATGTGTGTGGAGCTCAGCAGTGTACAGCTGTGAAACGTGGACAGTAGAAGAAACGAACAACAAAAATATTGAAGTTTTTGAAATATAGTGCGACAGACGTATGATGAAAGTTTTATAAACAAAGCTAAAAGAAAGGGGTTCTAGAAATGGTATGAGAAGAAAGAAATATGTGGAAAGCAGTAAAAAATAATATTTACAGTAGGATAGCTATGCCGCTTTAGAAGACAAGTCGCACAGCAAGATATGTATACGCCGGTTTGAGAACAAAATTGTCTTTGTATGCAAATTTGCTTTTAGGGTGTCTACTGGGTGGGATAAAATGCGGGGGGGGGGTGAAGCGTTGGAGTTTCGGTGTGTGTAAGACATGTATACGTCGGTTTTGAGAACAAAATGGTCTTTGTATGGAAAACTTGCTTTTGGGGTGTTCACTGTGTAGAATAAAATGCGGGCGAGGCGCCGGCGCTCCGGTGTCTTGTTGGTGGATAGTTTGCTTAATGATGAACGGGGCTCGTTAGGCCTTTGTCCTCGGAGGTTTTTCTTTGCTAGGTTAAGCTAAAAATTAAACGAGGTGAAGGATTTTGTTATGTTAAGCGAAAACGTGCATGTGGTAAAGAATTTTTAGCGCTTTTCACGAGCTGCATTTTGTATTAAGTATTGAATAACATTTAGAAAATATACAAATTGTGATATAATGGGTTTAATTTACGAGGTCTGCATGTAAAATCTTGTAAAGACAAGTTGTTCATTTTCATGATTTTATTACCAAAATAAAAATAACAAGAATTCGCAACTGAAATCTAGAATATCACCTCGTGTCTTTTTTATTGTAATTATAGCTGTCTGGTAATATATATGCAAATCATATCGACATTCAACTTGTAATATAATGGATTTATTTAACATAAGGTGTGTTTCAAAAACATGTTAAGACAGGTATGCCGTATATTATTCTTGGTAACATCACCACCAAAATAATTTATACAATTACACTGCATTTGCAGTCGGACCTAACATATAATCTTTTAATTATACCCGTAAGAATTTAAAATATATGCAAATTATATCACTTTTCATCGCTATTAATTTGCCTCTTAAATAATAAATTACTTTGATCTTATATCAAGGTGTTATTGCTTACATTTAGCAATTTGAATATATTTAAATATTTAATGTAATTATACATTCAACTTATTAGGGGGCAATACAAATTCTTTTACTTTTAATGGTTTGGTGATTGTATGTAGATGAAGTATTGGACATTGTATATATAGCTCGTTTAATTTTACAAACGTGATGAAGAATTTTTATGTTATGCAAAAACGTGCAAGTAGTGAAGAATTTAGCGGTGCTCCTTAGAGCTTTGTTTTCGTTTTTATTCGCGTTGTATTAGTTAATTGAAGAAAGATTTTTAGGTTAAGCAAAAATAGGAAATGTTGCGGATAACGTAATCACTCTCAAAATGAGGATGCCGGAAAGCACCTTAGCGTGTCTTGAATGAAGCTGTGCCCCATTATTTTTGTATTAAATATCAAAAAAAAATAGCAGAAATTATTCGACTCGTATTTTATAATGGTTTTAATTTAAAATATTGGTGTAAGCGTGTGTGTGTGTGTGTGTGTGTATGTGTGTGTGTGTAAACACAAAAAACATGTTAAGACAGGTCACTCGTTATTTTATTCATGATTGCATTACCAAAATAATTAATACAATTACACTGAACTCGTACCCAGTTCTAAAATAAACCTTAAAATGAATGCAAATCATGTCGTTATTTAAAACATGGTAAAGAATCTGAATGGTGATGTAATCATTCTCAAATGCAGAATGGGACTCCATAACGTGTTCTGAACGGGGACTTTGCACCCATTAGGTGATTGAATACTTTGGAGATTTTAGGTTAAGCAAAAACGTGCTCGTGCTGAAGAATCCCCCGAGAATTTCAAAAAATTATTTTTGTATTAAATATATAATGTTAAAATGAAACACACAAAATTTTAATATTTCATTTACAAAAAATTACATTCTTTAATTGTCTCTATCTTTTTGTAGGGTGGCGGTAGCAGATTTTTATTTGAATAAAATATATATAAAACTTCCACATTCAGAAAAATGCATCTTAGTTAAATGTACGGGGATTTTATTAATTATAGTTTAGATTTAAAATAACAGCGATATATATGTTAATTAAGCAGTTCTTGTTTATATTTTAATTAAAGAATGCAATGTTTTGTTTTTATGCAAGAAAGTTAAATTTTTGCAAGAGGTTTTGTAAGACATTTAAGCTGGATTAATGTTGGATAAAAACCAGACAATGTAGCATAAAAAGCAATAAACCGACTTATACTTTAACTTAATTAAATTCCAAAAAATATATGCATATCTATGGCAGGCAACCCAGCATACACCAATTATGTCTTCTTTGTGTAAAATTTTATTGTTAGGTGTATAATCAGCCATTTATTATGTAATACTTATTGCTACAAGCATGGTGATTATAATTTGCAATGTGCAAAATACCTTTTTTGTTGTTAAAAGACGGATTTAATAAAACACAATAAAAAGATTTTGAATTATTTATTCTAGTTAAATTTTACACTACTAGAGAACCCAATTATTATTATTAGTACTAGATATAGGTATAACAATATTTGTATTCCAGATGATAGTATGTTCAAAGGATATTATTAGTTAAAAAAACTCTGTAAACATGATTAGTGAAATTATTAAAATTAAGAAATGTAAAGCAGAAATTTGTTTATAAAAGCAAATATGTTTTCTAAAAGATATGCATAACTTACGAAACTAAAGGGGTCAACATTTCGCAAACTAAGATAAATATTACTTATTTCTTTGCAAAAGACATTCATATAACGTCCTTTAACAACCACGTTCAGTAAAGTGCATGGTAGTTAATGATCTCGGGGTTGTGATATTTATAGTATAAATTATAACAGATCGATATATGTAAATTATATAATTCTGGTTTATACCAAAAACAACTATTTTGCAGTAGTGCTACATTGTTAATACATTTTCATTTTCAAACTTGTTTTAATTATTGTAGAATTTAGTGCTTATAAATAACCTACTCTATTTTAATAAGTTATCCTTAATTAATGATTATTGTTAATAGAAATATATACACATATGATAAATAATTGCAAGGATGTTCTATGTAGTCTATAATATATCCGAGTTTTAATTCTGTTAAATGGAACATATGGCAACTGCATAACTTCAAAACATTTTAGCATAATTGTCAATTACCAAAATTAACAATTTTCATCTTATATCAACAAATGTTATTAAATTGATGCTAAAGAATAAGTATAATACCGTTATATATCAAATCATTTTAATAAAAATACGCAATGTTAAGTCGTTATTAAAAATAATTTACACAGAATTTTTATTGTTGCCACCGTCTGTTGAAGAATCGTCGCAGAATCTGAACTATATCGCTTTTACAAAGCATGTATTCAAGATCACATTTAGTTAGTTTCAAAAACTTTTCATCATTGTATACGACTTGTTTTAACTTTCAGTAGGTATCAGTGACTGATTCAACATTACCACCCGAACATGGTTGCCAACTTTAAATTTTATTTTCCTTATTACTCTCAAACATTCGTAAATATATGTATATATATATATATATATATATATATATATGTATATATATATATATATATAAATGTAGTGACATCAGGCAACATATTCCTCGCATGGCTATGACAGCTTTTTGTGCTGTATGTAAAGTAATGATTAACGTTATGCTTTTTTGATTAATTTGCAAATTACTGGGCATGAAACCTTCGTTAAAAATGAAGGATATGCCCATAGATAATTTGAATAACAATCTATCACTACCAACACACACCTCTGATTGGATTTTCCTTAAATATATTGGTCAAATTCAACAGAGTCGCCTTGTCAGAGATCATTTCAAGGTTGTTGATGTTGTTGATGCTGTTACAAAAACTAGTGAGGGGGGGGGGGTTATCAGACGAATAACTAGCTGATGCTCAGTGTCACAACACTTTATCATTACCTATTTTGATGAATGTACCATAAAAGCTAGGTACTTGGATAGTTCTCGCAGTGAGTGAAACAACGACGATAGTGACGATAGTGGTGTGAAGTTTTCAAGTTAACATGGACAATCTACTGTACGATTTGTTCGAGGTTGAACAACGCATTTTACACCAACATCTAAAACATGCCATAGTATTGAATGATGTGGACAGAATCAAACGTATACTGTTCAGAGCAGGTGTTCATGTTCCCTTTAAAACTTTCAAATGGCTAACGCTGACCAATGATACATCCATTGATGTAATGGACATGCTGTTTAATCAACAGAGTAGGTGCGATCAATTTGTATCAAACTTCATTGATGCTTGCCACGACAGAACAGAGTTAAATTGTCATTAGGTGCGTGGTGTACTAGACGCAACAGAGAGTAATTATAGTTTGAGCGATGTATATTTTCTTGAAGATTGCTAACTAACCGAGCTGTATTGAGTACGAGGGCATATCCGACCGTGAATATAAAATGCTACTATAAATCACTGGTAACAGCGATTGACAATATGATTGTAGATGTTGTATATTTTGCACAACCTATGGTATTAGAAAAAGTATTGAAGTTAATTTTAAAGTATAGAGTAAATTACAAGTGTCAACCTAATGTAGTTGGCCCTCATAGATCAACGTATAACTGGCTCCTCAAGAATTTGGCAATGGAGAGCTCAAAGCAGCAACCAGGATGGACGTGTGGTCCGGATTCGGGTAAATGGCCATCAAATAATATAGATGATTATAAAAAGGTGTATATGCTATTAAAGTTATTGTTTTAGTTTAATACCATTTTTTGTATGTAAATCATGTCATCCTGGTAGTCTTAGCTGAAGCGCTATACATAACACTTACTAGATTAAAATATAATGGAGGATGCCATTGTACGTGTCGCATACCTTTTACAATAAATATATATACTTCGAGTGTTGGTCAAGTACGGGGAGAAATTGTTAGCTGAGAAGGTAATGTGTTTTTACCTGCTTGTTATTTACACATACTTACACATACTTACTAGTGTAGTAATTAGTAGTACATAGATGTAGTTGTGTGTGTGTGTGTGTGTGTGTGTGTGTGTGTGTGTGTGTGTGTGTGTGTGTGTGTGGCTATAATAAAGCATGTAACAGTAAAAAATGTTTTATTGATGAATGACATATGATGATAAACAAACACGTAACAGCAGATCCACAAAATATGATTTTTGGATATCCAACTATTATGGCTAGAATCTAAATTCAACCATTTCACATATACTTGATTTTTAACTCTCTTCAATACTTTTTTCCACTAAATATACATCCGGATAGTGTGTTCGTTGAAGTTCTTCTGCATAGAAACCGCCTAATATTGGTTGTCCTCGACTATCGCGCAATAGGTACGTTAAAGTATTAGTCAAATGCACTTTGTACACCGTAAAAATTTCGTTAGACCAATTTGGTGTGTATCCCTTAGTAAATTGACCTGTATGTTTACTAATGCGAATATGCTCCTCAACAGAAGATTTTTTACTCTTTATGTTAACTGTTTTGATCGTACTGTATAATGTATTGAAAAGTTTGCGTTCATTGCGTTTTGACACATCTACAGTCTTACAAATTAGAATGCCAATTCTTACACTTAAAAGTTCATAAATACATCGCGCAAGCGCGGAATAAGCGACGCCACGGGCGGTTGGTAACGCTATTATTTGTACAGATTTGGCGCGCCCATCTGTCAATGACGTCACCCAATCAGCAATTTTAATTACGCAATATATAAATTTAATTAGCAACAATTATGTCAATAAGGTACTCACATAATAGGTCCAGATTTCCACGAAATACGCCAGGCGTCCTTCAAGATAGATAAAGATGGCGTCAGCACGTCCATAAGGGCTGCTGATGGCCCCTTTAAGATAATTGCTGGAGGGTACGCCCAACCCTCTTCCAAAGCGCTCGGAATAACTCCGGCAGTCGCAGTTGCTACCATGACTCGTTCATCTAGGGTCGTGGCCTCCGGTTCTCCCTAGGCTGCTTACTAATTTATTACCTACCTATTCAGGGAACGGATAAGGAAACATGGTATAAGGGCGACAAACAGATAAGCAAGGCAAGGATCTACATAGATAAAGATAACGATACGTTACCGAAAACGTCCACTGCACTCGAAGGTTCAGGCAAAACAGCCACGTTACAGAGTCTCACGGAAACACTTCTCCCACTTTTTGTCCTTTCCCGCGTCGGCGCGAAATTATTCGTCTAACCCACTTTTGATGTGACGGAAATACGCGCACCGAGTCTTTTGAATTTATGGCGCGAAACTTCCGCACATCAAGATTAAACTAAAACAATGTTTAGTGCCACTTTGGCACGTAACAATCGCGACAAAGCCAAAAAAGAAAAAACTTAAAAAAAGAAAAAGTCTGTTAGCACAGTACCAGCTTAAAATCTAAGTCCTAACTACCCTATATAAAACCTAACTTAAAACCTACAAAATGTTTATATAAGTCGCCACCTAGTTTTTTCGACCGATAACACGTCTACCGAAGTACCAGGAAACGGAAAATGTAGCCCCATTGTTTTTGACTACACTAATAATCGACAGCACAAATTTGTCGGGGAGCATGAAACACTACTTAAATTAAAACAAATGCGACAAGTCGCCTAACCTATCTAAACTAAAGCTAACATTAAAGTTTTTTACGTGCACACACACATGAGCGCTGCATCAAAACTGTACTTTGTTGGCAAAAAGTGCCCAAATTTAAAAATGTTCACAGAGTGAGTCACTCTACACTCTAGCAAATTTTGTTCCTGGTACTTTGGTTTACTAACGATACACATCAAAACTTGTTCATGACATGGTTGTGAATCAACAAATTTACCAAAAGTACCACCCTACTAAATCCTTACATCGCTAACCTAACAAATTACATTTCTACATCAGGTTAGCTTTTTCACTTAAATTTCAAGAACAATAATTCCCACGTCTGGTTATAAATACCAAACGTTAGGAAGATAAAAGGATAAAACAAGATTTCAAATTGTTGTTAAAGATAGTAGATAAGATAACGATATTAAGCTTAAATTGTTTTCATCAAAGGTAATAGATAAGATAACGGTATTAAGCTTCAGTTATTATTTGAGATACTAGGTAAGATAACGCGATATTAAGCTAAAGTTATTGTTAGAGATAGTAGGTAAGGTAACGCGACATTAACCAAAAGTTATTACTAAAGATAATAGGTAAAATAACGTGAAATTAACTCAAAGTTATTACTAACGGTAGTCGGTAAGATAACGATACTAACTAAAATTATTATTATAGGTAATCGGTAAGATAACGATATTAAAACTAAAGATATTATCTAAGATAATAAATAAGATAAAGATATTAACCTAGTTATTACCAAAGATAATAGATAAGATAACGATAGAATGACTCCGTGGAGCCGTTATATAGATAAGATAAGGCATATAAGTTAAAAAATTCTAGGCTCTAACGAGTGCATCCACTACGATAAGAAAATCAGACAAAAGTTGACACAACAACTTAAAAATATCATTACGGATACATTCACACAAAAACAAACTGTTTTAAGGTAGTTTTTTTAAAACGGTAGCACCCTAAACACACAACGATGCCTAATTATAAGCAGTTAAATACAGATACACTGTCCCAATATGCTAAAACAACCGAGAATTTAATAAGATATCCATAAAAAGCAATAGCGCCTCACCACGAAGTTCAACAAAAAATAATGAAAAAAAATGTTTATAAGTTATGGTGATTTAGTAGAAAAAGAAAGAAATAATGATGTAGTATAATGTGGGCGACTGTAATAATTCAAATGAAAAACACATGGAATAGACAATACTAGTTTTTTGCAACTGCGAATATGAACTATTTCTTACAATGGCATAGGTCGCGAGGGTCCTATGTGAGCCCAAAGAAGAAAAACATCCACTCTAACATCAGCTAAAACCAATCATAAAAATTCAATGAGTTATTACAACCAAAGTTACCACAATTACCACACAATTAAACAATGTAAGACAAATACTAAAAACCAAATAATATGCTGTAGGAAAAGTTCGAGGATTAATTAAATGAAACAACAGAGCTATATTGGGGGGTGTAGAGAATAAAGTGATATATAAGTAACGGTATGGTCAAGGAAAAGTCAACCAAAAGAAAAAGATAACTAATTTAAGGTAAGTAAAGTTAAACGTGTAAGAGATTATACACTATATGAGAGAGGGAATAAGTAATTAAAGTTAACTAATTGATGGTGAGAACAAAAAATATTAGGTAAATTGTGAGGAGAATGGAACGTGAAAAACTTAAGTAGCATTTGGGTCAGCAGAGAATGACTTAAGGTCTTTAATATGCCACCTGCCTTGGCGTTTTCCTTCAGCATCTTGAAGTTCGTAGATAAGAGGACTAATGACACGAGTGACCTGACAAAGGATGAATTTAGGGGCTAATTTTGAAGAACATTTCTTAGATGCATCCGATAAGACATAATTCTTTTTCCAAACTTCTTCGCCCAAGGCGAAGGAAATATTTCGTTTACGTAAGTTATAGTGGTCCTTACTCTTTTCGTAAGCTTTTAACAAATTTTTCTAACGTCGTTAAAGATAGAAGGTAATAATTGTTGGTCTTTGTCCCAGCGTACTTTATCGTCAAATTCAATTACGTTAGTATCGCCAGGCACTAAACCATAGTAACTCCCATCATTGGGGTATATCTTCCAAAAACAAGAAATGACGGAGTGAATTGGGTTGCTTCGTGTTTAGATGTACGCAAAGCTTGAGCAATTTTAAAAATATGTTCATCTCATGTAGTATGGTCTGAATCAATATAGGAAGAGATAGCGGTAACTAAAACTCTATTTATTCTTTCGGTAGGGTTCACTTGGGGATGGTATTTTGCGTTAAACCAAATTTTTTGTACTTTGTAACTTTTGACGAAATTCTGAAAATCTTTAGAGATAAATTGTGCCCCATTGTCACAAAGAATAATCTGAGGGACACCAAAGATAAGAAATACATTTTGTTCTAGGAATTTAATTATAGCAGCAGATGTAGCTTTACGTAAGGGTTGCACCATAACAAATTTAGAAAACCAATCGGTGACAACTAAAAGATATTGGTTACCTTTTTTCGATCGGGGGAGAGGTCCTAATAAGTCAAGCGATATTAATTGAAAGGGATAAGATACGCGTTTAAAGTTACCCATTAAACCAGGACGAGCGTCTTGCGAACTCGTATGAGAACCACAAATTTTACAGTTCTTATTATAGCGACAAACAGATTGCTTTAGTGTGGGCCAGTAATATAATTCAGATATTTTAGCGAGAGTTTTTGTAACACCAAGGTGCGCAGCAATGGGATCATCATGACATAATTTAAGCACCTCACTGCGGTTAGCTGTAGGCACGACAAGTTTCCATTCAGGAATATTAGATATTTTATGAGGGAAAGAAGATACAAATTTATATAGTCTATTATTAGTTACGCGAAAAGTAGGAAATTTATCGAGATTGTCAGAAACTTTTTAAATCATATTAAGATACCAGGTATCAGAAATTAAATTTGGAATGTTAAGACAGACAACATCACGAGATAAGGCATCAGGTACGATATTTAATTTGCCAGGCCTATGCCTAACATCAAAAGTGAATTGAGAGATACGCAAGTTCCATCTTGCCAAACGACTTGCGGGTTGTTTTAAGTTATTAAGCTAAGTGAGAGCTGCACAATCAGTGATTACGGTAAAATGTGTACCTTCAACATATCCTCTAAATTTCTCGATGCCAAAGATAACGCCCAATAATTCTCGTTCGGTAGCTGAATATTTTTGTTCGGCAGAAGTTAAGGCGCGACTTGCATAGGCGATTGCATGTTCTAAACCATTGCTTACCTGGAACAACATTGCACCTAAACCAGTAAGCGAGGCATCGGTTTGTATTTAAAATTTTTCATCGAAATTGTGTGAAATTACGATAGGTGCTGAAGTGATTAATGTTTTAATTTGTTCGAAAGCCTGTTGAGATTCTAAATTCCACTCGATAGTTTGGGATTTCTTTTTATTTTTAATTAAAGCGGTAATGGGTGCAGATATAGGTGAAAGGTGAGGTAGAAATATGCGATAGTAGCTGATCATTCCAATTAAACGTTTGATTTCGGTAACAGTTTTAGGTGTTTTAAATTTAGTAATAGCATCGACTTTAGCAGGATCTGCTCGTAGGCCAGTTCCATCGATAATAAAAGGGACGAACAACAAAATTGACGCTTTTCCCGGTTTATCTTAAAACCTGCTGCGTTTAAGCGTTCTGCAACCTCATTTAATGTGGCGATATGTTCATCAAAGGAACTTGAAATAACTAAAATATCATCCAAAAATACAAAGGCACGTTCCTGATGTAAGATAGGACCTAACGTTTGATCCATAGTACGTTGTAGGGTTTGTGGTGCGTTACAGAGACCAAATGGCAAAAAATTATACTCGAAAAGACCTCGGCCTGGAACACAAAAAGCAGTTTTTTGACGAGAAGATAGGTCGAGAGGTATCTGATAAAAAGCTTGTCTAAGGTCGATAGATGAGATAAATTTTGCGTTTCGAAGCCGGCTTAAAATAGAGTCAGTTCTAGGTAAAGGGTAAGCATCAGAAACAGTCACGGAATTCAACTTTCTGCCATCAAAACAAACACGCCATTCGTCATTCTTCTTACGAACTAATAATACGGGAGACGTCCAGGGTGAATTTGAGGGAGAGATAACACCAGATTTAACATTTTATCTATTTCAGCATGTAAATGCTTTTGTAATGCAGGCGATAAGGGATATTGACGTTGCTTAAAAGGGAGGGCATCACCTGTAGAGATAACATGTGTTGCGGTAGTAACGCAACCAAGTTCAGAGGTATTAAGTTTACGAAATTTGTCGATTGTAGCATTAAAAATTACATTTTGGGAATCAGTAAAAGAAATTTTGTTAGATATTCCTGTTGATGCACAGAAATTTGTTTTAAGAGAAGTTTGCCATGAAAAATCCTGGAAATAAAGTGACAGATTAAAAAGTTTACAAAAATCCACACCTAGTAGAAAAGGATAAGCTAATGCAGGGACAATCAAAAATGGAACCTCGCGTTCAAGTGATTCTACTCGAATTTTTAATTTAAGGGAACCCGTTACATATATTTGATTATCGTCAGCTAAATTTATGGAAGTTTTTTCGGGAACAGTTTGAATTTTAATATTTTGTTTAGATAATTGCTGTAGACCTTCGTTGTTTATAAGGGAGCATGAGGAACCTGTGTCCAATAAAGCTATTACATTTAAGGAACCAATCGAGATGGATAAGTGTGGACGATTATCAAAGGGTTTCTTAACAAGTTGTAAAGCGGCAGACTTTTATGATTTTGATTCCTTGAGATATTTACGCCCTGAGTAGAAATATCTCGACGAGAGTTTCCCGATACGTTAGGATTACAACTCGTGCAGTTAGATTTATAGATATTTGCGCGACCACAACCATAACAAAAAATATTTTTGGGGTATGTGAAGACATTATAGTTATGTCCACTTCTCCTACAATTCCAACAGGTAAGTGAGTTATTTGTTACGGTAGAAGGAACATTAAGGGTAGATACTTTATGAGAAGCTCGAGCTTGACACGCTAAATCTGGTTCTAAAAGGCCAGATTGTTTTTCTGGGGGAGGGCGGTATTTATCAATTCTTAACTTTTCTTCCTGAAAAGAACGACATAAATCTTTAAAGTGGGCTAAGGAAGAAATGTGTTGTAAGGCCAGACGTTCAGAAAAAAAAGGATTTAAATTTCTAAGTAACTGATCGATAATTTCAGATTCTGAGGGTTTATTATCGAGTCTACTATATAAGGCTTCTAATGAGGTAATGAAGGAAACAACATTTTCGTCAGGTCTTTGGGTTCGATTTCGTATCTCGTTCCAAAGGTCGGTAATATAACCATGCGGAAGAAAATCTCGTTTTAAGCACGCAACTAATTCCTCCCAGGTAGAAATTTGATCTCGAATGTTTCGGTACCAAATTAACGCGGAGTCGGAAAACTATTCACCTGCTGAAACAAATAAATCCTGATCGGTACACCGCCGAGAAATTTTAAAATCATGAATTCTGTCGAGGAAAGACAATAAAGGGACTTGCGTGTCGAACCCTTGAAAAGTTAGACGCCATTTGTAAACAGGTATGGTTTTTCCTACTGGTTGAGCTTGGGCAAGTACGAGATTTGATAACGGTAGCGATATATCTGCGTCTGCGTTTGGATTGAGTCTCTCAAGAACAATCCTTCAAGTAATAATATATCTGTAAGAAAATTTTGTTTAGCTTGGTTCGCTTGTTCATTGTCATATAAGGACAATAATTCTATGCGTTGTTTGACATGGATTATTTTCGAAACCAAGCGCTTTAGCTCGATATCACTGGGGCCAGAATCTGTTCTATTTATTATACTAGTTATATCATCTAAAGACAACTTAATTTCAGATACGTTATGAGGCCAATCGGAAATGATTTTCTTTAAAATAGGAATGCCTTTCATTTCCTGGGCTAAAATAGCTCTAAGTTGTGATCGTCTATCATTTTGATTAGGGGCAGGGGTAATATTTCTACACTCAATCTCGTAAATGAGCTCGAGGGACTTAAGATGTGAAATATTCATTTTTAATTTATATTTGAGACACGATATATATAAGATATACAATACTGAGGTAATTCGGAAGGTAAAAAAAGGTAAAGCTACTTCAGGTCAGTACGATAAAGATATTTAAGGGTAAAACTTCCTATAAAAGGCATTCGTAAGGTATAATATTCAAATTTAATCACGCTAAGTATCCAAGACACTAAAGAAACACGTTTAGAACTGTATGAGGGCAGATTAGTGTTTAATCAAAGAAATATATCATTGATAAACTACAAAAAGATACTCCAAATTATAAAAACACGTAGGTAATGTGTTATTTAACAAATGCAACAACCCGTAGTTTAACGTTTCTTAAAAAGATATTGAAAATGGGCCCTTTATTTCGTTAAGTGCTTTTAAACACAAGGTTTCTTGTAAAGATAATTAAAATATCATTAAATAAATAGCTAGATTAGTAAAAGACACCTTTAGAATGTAACCACAAAACAGTGTATTCACGGTTTCAAAACGGTCTTTTAAAGTCGAAAAAACAGACAAGGGTTATGTTTCAATTTAATATAAAGTAGATAATTTCATAATAAACCGTGTTTAAGACATAAAATTACTTAAAAGCTTATTTATTATTTAAATGTACTCACGTGTAAAAAGTAGGGTTAAGGGATTGATTCTTCCTAAAAACTTATTTGCATCTAAAAACAAACTAATCACACATTTTAAATAATTTAAGTTATAAATGACACTGCATTTAAAATTATTAGAAAATTGATTATAACTATTTTAATAAACAATTTTCAGACAAACGTTATACATTGTAATCAGCTGACATGTTATTTCAGAAAAATCTCTGGGGAATTTGCAAGATACCAACCTAAAATTTAAAATCAACAGATATATTAGAGAATATAGATAATGACGTTTGTAATTTTTTTTTAAATGAAAAAGCTTTAAATGACATTAGTTAATACATTGTATATTGATAAAAGAAATTACAACCTTAAAAAAACGTTAAGGGCGCAAATTCTTACAATTTAAAATGCCAATTCTTACACTTAAAAGTTCATAAATACATCGCGCAAGCGCGGAATAAGCGACGTCACGGGCGGTTGGTAACGCTAATCTTTGTACAGATTTGGCGCACCCATCTGTCAATGACGTCACCCAATCAGCAATTTTAATTACGCAATAAATTAAATTAGCAACAATTATGTCAATAAGGTACTCACATAATAGGTCCAGATTTCCACGAAGTACGCCAAGATAGATAAAGATAGCGTCAGCACGTCCATAAGGGCTGCTGATGGCCCCCTTTAAGATAATTGCTGAAGGGTACGCCCAACGCTCTTCCAAAGCGCTCGGAATAACTCCGGCAGTCGCAGTTGCAACCAGGACTCGTTCATCTAGGGTCGTGGCCTCCGGTTCTCCCTAGGTTGCTTACTAATTTATCATCTACCTATGCAGGGAACGGATAAGGAAGCATGGTATAAGGGCGACAAACAGATAAGCAAGGCAAGGATCTACATAGATAAAGATAACGATACGTTACCGAAAACGTCCACTGCACTTGAAGGTTCAGGCAAAACAGCCACGTTACAGAGTCTCACGGAAACACTTCTCCCACTTTTTGTCTTTTCCCGCGTCGGCGCGAAATTATTCGTCCAACCCATTTTTGACGTGACGGAAATACGCGCACCGAGTCTTTTGAATTTATGGCGCGAAACTTCCGCACATCAAAATTAAACTAAAACAATGTTTAGTGCCACTTTGGCACGTAACAACAGGTCGCATGCCAATTGTTTGATGTTTGGTGTTGTTATATGCAGCCACGAATGAGGATAGTATATTCAGTCATCGATACGAACCATTTAAACTGAATTGTTTCCAGATTTTTAACTTTAAGGTACGATTGACGCGTTCTACTATGCAAGCTTTTTTATTGCTGTACACACTATAATGTATAATCTCATATTTTTTCATTAAATCCTTAAATGTTGAATTATAAAATTCTTTTCCCAAATTCGTTTGAATGTACCGTGAAATACGATGGTCTTTGCTCAAAATTGATTGAAAAGCATTTGAAACAGCCTTACCTGTTTTGCTTAACCAGTACGATCCATAAGTATTTAGAAAATACATCGATAACAACTGTAATGTATCTAAATCCTTTATTCATCTTTGCATATGAGATCATTTCCACCAAATTGGCTTGAAACAGAACGTTTAATACTTTTGTGATTACATGTCTTCTAGGAAAGTTAATGCGAGCAGGCTTATGTAACTCGTGAACGATTTGCTCCTTTACAAACATATTGCTAATATGTATGTGTGTGTATGTGTGTGTGTGTGTGTGTGTGTGTGTGTTGTGTGTGTGTGTGTGTGTGTGTGTGTGTGTGTGTGTGTGTGTGTGAAATGGAGATCATAAGTGGTCAATGAGCACCATATTCTAGAAATAGAGCGTCTCCAAACTAACTCTAATACTTAATTTTCTGTAAAGAAATACCCTGTATAATATTTTAGTAGTAGTACGGTAGGTTTAGTAGAATTTAATTTAGTGTCAGTGATAGCCTTAAAAGTTCAAAGTCGTTCCTTGATAACATAACCCGTGTTTCTAATGACAAGAACTAAGTATCATTTGAATATGTAAATATTTATCTCCCAAGGTAAAAACATTATTTAAAGATGCGTTTTATAACTTCATAGAAAGAATTAAATAGCATTATGCTTTTACTGCAAATATTATTTAAAGTACTCTACACTTTCACAACTTTAGTCATAACACGATTGCAAGCACTTGACAGGAAACGTGTATTTTAGCTTGAATACGGTATTATTATTTGTAGATTTTCAAAATTCTCTAGATTTTTCTAGGTGAATTTGGTATTGAAGATGAACTCATAAACCACAAATGACAAATAATTATCTCTTACCATTCCGCATAATTAGTGAATTTAAAAGCTTTAGCAACTATAATTTAGATAAAATAAAACGCGCAAGGGCCATAAATCAAATAAAAAACAATTATTGCTAATCACTTTCCATTCATTCTTCCAATTAAACAAATATTTTTACGATAAGAGAAGACGTTTAGCGACATAGTAATTTTTAATAAAATTTGATAACAGGCTTTACAACCATAAATTAGATGAGTTATCCGCCGAGTCTGTCACCCATTACAGGAATTACGCCAATTAAGAGACTAGTTTACGATTTTGTAAATTAAAAGTGACAGTTATAAACGTAAAATAAACAGTATTTTAAAATAGTTACATCATGCGATGAGTGGTACACACTAGAATATGATGGAGGTCTCCTAGAATTCGTAACGTATCGAAGATTCTATTACATAAAGTAATGAATGGAACAAACGGAAAATTCTAGATTGATCAAACATACCAATGGATTCACTTATGGAGTACTTATTTACGATACTTTCTGTTTGTTACTACGAATTGTAAGAGTTGTAAATTAAATTACATGCAAGGTCATGCTCGACATTTAAACGTTGATTGAAACTTTTTTTTAATCATATTAAGTAAAATTCAATGTGCAATGGTAAATTCTACTGACATACAAGACATTTAAATGGGACTAAGAATTATATAGTTAATTAACTTGTTACGTTAATCGTGGCAGCCACGTTGGGCGCCAAATTTATGCTACGTTGGCTCGTAGCCGTGCGTAACACAAAGATATCACGGAATGACCGGGCTCAATCGGTGAGTAGGGGGGGTTGTAGAAAGCAGACTGACATATAATGTATGCGGCGGTAAGGAGTTAGTGACAATACCTGCAAGAAAATTAGTTAAGCAAACCTGAAAAAAAAAGAATAAGCATAGCAGCAATGAAACGTCTAAGTTATTCAGTACTTTGTAGAATGTAAATAAAACTGTTTAGATAAACTATATAATATAATCACGATAAAAGCATTACAAAAATTTTTATCACAAAGTGCGGTAATATTGGGGAGTAGCAGAAACGTTTCCTCACACACCAATTAAACATAAATCAGACAAAATGTTAACAAAAGATAACTAGGTAAGTCACAATTGATAGGAGTAATTCCGTAGTATTGATTGTTTTTTTTTCTTTCTTTTTTTTTTCCCTTAACAGCAGGCAAGTCTATTGTAAAAGGTATCAGAACGACAAAGACATGGCAAAACAACGGATAGATATTTAAAGTAATAACAAGTAGTAAATAGTTCAACTTACAAAAGGTCCTTCAGTAACGCTTCCTTGCAATTGAAGTGTGGGATGCACGATGTCCGGCACTAACGCAGCACTTCACCCTTGACTGGGAGGGTGTTGATGGAACTTATCACACGTTACCCTAATCACACCTACGTATTTCACTGGTGGTAGCAGCAGACATTATTACCCTAATCACACCTACGTATTTCACTGGTGTTAGCAGCAGACATTATCACGCGACGGAACTATGTAGCATTGATAAATTTCTTGTTAATTCTATTTCCTGAGATATTTTGTAGCACTAGTAGCACTAGTTTAATTTCAACTGGGACCAAATGTATATTATTTTCATAAACATCCAAAAAGCAGTGAGAAACTTCAACCAATACCTTTGTAAACCGGTAATCTGTTATATTTCGCAAATAACGAAATTTACGCAAGCAATGATCTGTTTTAGATTCTTTGGGGTTAGAAAATTCAGAAACTACAGTAGCAACTGTATTTGGATAATCCAAAGTATGCACTACTCTGATAAAAAAAAGGACCGCGAAACTAGATGGCACACACAGTTTAAATATCAAAAAGACAAAGCACCAAAAAAACCACAATGAGTAAAGCACGTGTATCACTAAAGTAAGTCCGTAAAATGTTCCGTAAAACACGTGCGTCGACCAAACACGTTCGTCTATCAAGCATACTACTTCAATCGGAATCAGCACTACACTTTCTACAGCTAATATACAACTTTTATTTCGCAAGAAAAACAACTAAAATCGTGCCGTGCTTGTTCATGAACAATTTGAAAATTGATACCGCATTAATTCTCACTATTGTCAAAGCAAAGAAGAAACAGTATTTTCAACGTAATTAATATATAGGAACCAAGAACAATCTACAACTCATCTGTTTATTCAACTCGTTGCTATTACAACCTCTTATCGTCTATTATCTAGACTTGTATATCCACATAAGGAACAAAATCTATACGAACGGCAAGACAAGAACGATGCAATCCACTCATTATAATACGACGCATTCGCCTGAGGAGTTAATAAATATAAAATATAGAAATAGTAGTTACAGAAATGTATTTACTAATTGGGAAAAAGCGTAAAATGTTAAGCTATAAAAATGCACGTTACAAACTGAGGAATAAGAAACTAATTTTTTGATGCAATTATTATGGTACAAAGTATGGAGAAGAATTTCATCTATGACTTGGTTTGAAGTATTAGGAACCCTGCATAATTTAATGGTCAAAAATGCAAGTATATCTTTGTTTATTTTTAGAAAGTCATATGCGCAATAGAGTTTTTTTTAAGTAGGTACACTTGTACTAGAATTTTGTGTTATTTGGGAATGGATAATTTTCAGAAATTAGGGGATAAAATAGAAAAATCTAGCAGAGAATTTTCTGATTTTAAAAACAGGTTAACGATAAAAATGGGGAAAGTTGAAAATAGGGTAGATAAAAATGAACAAAATATCAGAGGTTTGAGTCAGGAAATGGGACAATTACGGCCAGAGGTAAGGATTTTCTGTGAGAACGAAATTAACGTTAAAATGACAGAGTTGACGGACTCGTGTAAGGATTAGTTAGGTAGGGTCTAGAGAGAAGTGACAGGAATTAAACAAAACGTAGCAACTTTGATGGGGGATGGTCCAAGATTTGTAACATCTGGTATGGAATGTTACTGTTGAGACGAAGCTAATATCTGGAGTGGTAGCGGAGATATTAGATGGTGGGGGTCTGTGGATCCAGGCAGCAGAGTAGTAGATGGACACAACGACGAGGGTTTATGGTAGCCATCTCCAGCGGTGACGAAGTGTGAAGGTGTCTTCAGGTAATAAATTTAAAATTTCTGTTTTTATGTAAACATTTGTGGATATTTTTGTGTTGTGTGTTTGACTTATTGGTGGCGTATTTATTGTTTGTAAAATTTGTTTAAAAAGGTGCAGGACAATTTAATAATTTTGAGTATTGAGAAAGGGTTTATTGATAATATATAAAGATTTATTCAGGCTATAAATTGTGGTTGTTTGGAGTACACGGGTCTGTAAATTTGTTTTCAATAATGAAAGGTTTAAAAAGCATTTACAAAAACTGGTTTATAATAATCTCACAATAGACTAGTATGAAGTCAAATTAGGGTTACATGTGGGGCCCATCTACTCATATCTACTCGCAGTTGTATAAAATAATTTAAAAAGCAAGGACTTTAAAGCATTCAATAAATTGAGCTGGTAATAATTTTACCAAACCGTTTGTACTCGTGTGTAAATATTTTATCTGTTAATATGTTTAAATAAAAGGTTGTGTGGTTTTTGTATTATTTTGGTAATTTCATTTGATGGTGTGTGAGTGTGAGAGAGAGAGATGTTCGTAAAAATAAGTATTCAAGAAGAGGCCGATTGTTGAGCTAGCCAGGGTGAGCAGAGAAATTCGAAGGCGTCCTAATAAAAGGGTAAGAAATTTTATTTAAAATTTTTCTTTTAAAATTTTATGTTGGCCCATTAATTGGGGCTCGATGCTAAAAGCTGGTTCCCAAGTTCCGCGGCACTTTTATGACGCCCAATTCGTGGGGCTTGAATGATTTAGGAGAAGGCTCGAGTGTTCCCCAGAGAATACACAGCAACTTTTATGACGGCTCAACGCAGAGGCTCAAATTTTGGCGACTTTCACGGCAATGTATATATATATATATATATTGTATAGGGTGTTTTAGAATAAAGTACCGTAAATAGCTAAATAACAGTTTCCTGTAACCCAGCCGTTTCCATTATACAGGGTGATGAAGTGATATTGAAAAATACATGTTTTTAGAATATTTTATTTAGGGTAGGGACTTCAACTTAAAAATATGTACACGTTAGTTGTCAACTAATACGAATTATTACAATTCATTTCGAAAAATTATGATAATCCATTAAAGGTTATAAAACAATCCTTACCTATACTTTTTGCATACCCCGTATTTCATAAAAATTAAAACTATTCCTCTTTCAATTTGCCAAAAAAAAGGTACTTTTGGTTAAACTCTGTAGAACTCTCCATTTTCGAGATATTTTAAATTGAGTCGTACTCAACTCATGCATGAAAACAACGTATTATTAATTCTTTAAAAAATGCAAAGGTTTATTTTAAAAATTCGAAACTGGTATCTGTTTTAAATCAAATACATTTAGTAAAAAAAAATGCATTTAAAAAACTTGTCAGTGTTTACAAACTGAAGAATATCTCTACAAGCTAAAATTTACTTACTGAGCCGCTACAAACTACAAAATAGAAATTAGCTCATATAGCTCATTATTTAAGTAAATGTTCAAAGTGACGTCCTCTAACTTGCATACATTTTCGGGCTCTTTCTTAATCTGGTGAGTAGTTTTTGTAGAATAAACCTAAAATTGACTAAGTTCGTAAAAGCATTTTTCATCCTCTCTCATAACTCCTGAACAGTATTAATAGGTTTAGAATAAACTTTTTGCTTTAAAATATCCCAAATTCCATAGTCCATAAGATTTATCTCAGGGGACCAAGGTGGGCATTTAACCGGAGCATGTACCTCACGTCTAATCCACCTGCCAGGAAAATTGTTATTTAACCATTCCCTTACAGATGATGCAAAATTATGTGTTGCCGCGTCATGCATGAACCACATGTTAAGTCTTCGATAACAAGGAACATCTTCAAATAAACCTATTAAATGTTCTCTTAAAAAAGCTGTATACCACTCTCCAGTTAAATTTTCTTTCAAAACAATTGCTCCTATCAGCTGATTGTGTATTATTCAAGCCCGAACATTTATCTTAAATTTATGCTGAAGACTGCTGGTTTTCGTAAAATGTGGGTTTTATCTGTACACACATGCTCATTAGGCATGTTGAATATGCCATTTCTGTTAAAGGTTGCTTCATAAAATAAACCTTTGCATTTTTCAAAGAATTAATAATACGTTGCGTTCATGTATGAGTTAAGTATGACTTAATGTAAAATATCTTAAAAACGAAAAGCTCTGTAGAGATTAACCAGAAGCACCTTTTTTGTGGTAAATTGTATGAGGAATAATTATGAGTTTTAATTTTTATAAAATACAGGGTGTGCAAAAAGAATAGGTCAAAAGTGTTTGATAACCCCCTTATTCTACGCCAACGGACTATCATACTTTTTCGAAATGAAGTATAATAATTCGTATTAGTATACAACTAACGTGAACATATTTTCAACGTAAAGTCTAACCTAAATGAAAATATTATAAAAATGTGTTTTTCAATATCAATGGAAACGTGTGCGTTTACAGGAAACTAACTTTTCTTGATAACTCGCCAAGATCTATATATTACTGAACTTACGGTGCTTTATTCTGAAATATATATATATATATATATATATATAAATAAATATATAAATAAAATATATAAAACTATATATATATATATATATATATATATATAAATATATATATATATATATATATATATATATAAAAGACAAGTTATTTGCAGTCCGCAATAAGAAAATTGTATATGAAGTAAGATGTATCTGTAAACAACTCTTATGAAAATAATAAAAGCATTGACAAATACAAATCGGGCTGGTAGTTATATAGCCATTAACAAAACATAAGCTTTATTACTTCATAGGGGAGGAAACATCCACTGACCATGGTTTCGGCTTGTTAGCCTCGTCAGAGTGGAATAGTTCCCAAGAACCCTATGAAGTAATCGAAGCTATTATAATGATATAATTTCGAAACAATCACTGTACTATGGCAAAAGTAAATAAAACCGCCATCAGGTGATAAAACACCAACACTACTAAAGTGTGGAAGTACAGAATTGAACCGAAACTACATAATAAATTTTATAAATGACTATAAAGTACGTCATGCCTTTGAGATTTGCGGAATGTTACTGCAAAATTTATTTGCATACGTAACAAACCTTCTCGTGGCGACACCCGGGTTCATGCCCCAAGGGCAATTCAAATAAACAAAGACAAGTTATTTGCAGTCCGCAATAACAAAATTGTATATGAAGTAAGATGTATCTGTAAACAACTCTTATGAAAATAATAAAAGCCATTGACAAATACAAATCGGGCTGGTAGTTATATAGCCATTAACAAAACATTAGCTTTATTACTTCATAGGGGAGGAAACATCCACTGACCATGGTTTCGGCTTGTTAGCTTCGTCAGAGTGGAATAGTTCCCAAGAACCTTATGAAGTAATCGAAGCTATTATAATGATATAATTTTAAAACAATCACTGTACTATGGCAAAAGTAAATAAAACCGCCATCAGGTGATAAAACACCAACACTACTAAAGTGTGGAAGTACAGAATTGAACCGAAACTACATAATAAATTTTATAAATGACTATAAAAGTACGTCATGCCTTTGAGATTTGCGGAATGTTACTGCAAAATTTATTTGCATACGTAACAAACCTTCTCGTGGCGACACCGGGTTCATGCCCCAAGGGCAATTCAAATAAACAAAGACAAGTTATTTGCAGTCCGCAATAAGAAAATTGTATATGAAGTAAGATGTATCTGTAAACAACTCTTATAAAATAATAAAAGCCATTGACAAATACAAATCGGGCTGGTAGTTATATAGCCATTAACAAAACATTAGCTTTATTACTTCATAGGGAGGAAACATCCACTGACCATGGTTTCGGCTTGTTAGCCTCGTCAGAGTGGAATAGTTCCCAAAACCCTATGAAGTAATCGAAGCTATTATAATGATATAATTTAAACAATCACTGTACTATGGCAAAAGTAAATAAAACCGCCATCAGGTGATAAAACACCAACACTACTAAAGTGTGGAAGTACAGAATTAACCAAACTACATAATAAATTTTATAAATGACTATAAAAGTACTCATGCCTTTGAGATTTGCGGAATGTTACTGCAAAATTTATTTGCATACGTAACAAACCTTCTCGTGGCGACACCCGGGTTCATGCCCCAAGGGCAATTCAAATAAACAAAGACAAGTTATTTGCAGTCCGCAATAAGAAAATTGTATATGAAGTAAGATGTATCTGTAAACAACTCTTATGAAAATAATAAAAGCCATTGACAAATACAAATCGGGCTGGTAGTTATATAGCCATTAACAAAACAAAAAAAAAACCCCCCCCTCGTCAGAGTGGAATAGTTCCCAAAACCCTATGAAGTAATCGAAGCTATTATAATGATATAATTTCGAAACGGGGGGGGGGGGGGGGGGGGGGGGGGGGGGGGGGGGGGGGGGGGGGGGGTTCCCAAAACCCTATGAAGTAATCGAAGCTATTATAATGATATAATTTTTTTTTTTTTTTGGGGGGGGGGGGGAATTGAAACCGAAACTACATAATAAATTTTATAAATGACTATAAAAGTACGTCATGCCTTTGAGATTTGCGGAATGTTACTGCAAAATTTATTTGCATACGTAACAAACCTTCTCGTGGCGACACTCGGGTTCATGCCCCAAGGGCAATTCAAATAAACAAAGACAAGTTATTTGCAGTCCGCAATAAGAAAATTGTATATGAAGTAAGATGTATCTGTAAACAACTCTTATGAAAATAATAAAAGCCATTGACAAATACAAATCGGGCTGGTAGTTATATAGCCATTAACAAAACATTAGCTTTATTACTTCATAGGGGAGGAAACATCCATTGACCATGGTTTCGGCTTGTTAGCCTCGTCAGAGTGGAATAGTTCCCAAAAACCCTATGAAGTAATCGAAGCTATTATAATGATATAATTTCGAAACAATCACTGTACTATGGCAAAAGTAAATAAAACCGCCATCAGGTGATAAAACACCAACACTACTAAAGTGTGGAGTACAGAATTGAACCAAACTACATAATAAATTTTATAAATGACTATAAAAGTACGTCATGCCTTTGAGATTTGCGGAATGTTACTGCAAAATTTATTTGCATACGTAACAAACCTTCTCGTGGCGACACCGGGTTCATGCCCCAAGGGCAATTCAAATAAACAAAGACAAGTTATTTGCAGTCCGCAATAAGAAAATTGTATATGAAGTAAGATGTATCTGTAAACAACTCTTATGAAAATAATAAAAGCCATTGACAAATACAAATCGGGCTGGTAGTTATATAGCCATTAACAAAACATTAGCTTTATTACTTCATGGAGAAACATCCACTGACCATGGTTTCGGCTTGTTAGCCTCGTCAGAGTGGAATAGTTCCCAAGAACCCTATGAAGTAATCGAAGCTATTATAATGATATAATTTCGAAACAATCACTGTACTATGGCAAAAGTAAATAAAACCGCCATCAGGTGATAAAACACCAACACTACTAAAGTGTGGAAGTACAGAATTGAACCGAAACTACATAATAAATTTTATAAATGACTATAAAAGTACGTCATGCCTTTGAGATTTGCGGAATGTTACTGCAAAATTTATTTGCATACGTAACAAACCTTCTCGTGGCGACACCCGGGTTCATGCCCCAAGGGCAATTCAAATAAACAAAGACAAGTTATTTGCAGTCCGCAATAAGAAAATTGTATATGAAGTAAGATGTATCTGTAAACAACTCTTATGAAAATAATAAAAGCCATTGACAAATACAAATCGGGCTGGTAGTTATATAGCCATTAACAAAACATTAGCTTTATTATTCATAGGTTTGGAGAAACATCCACTGACCATGGTTTCGGCTTTTACCCGTCAGAGTGGAATAGTTCCCAAAACCCTATGCAAGTAATCGAAGCTATTATAATGATATAATTTCGAAACAATCACTGTACTATGGAAAAGTAAATAAAACCGCCATCAGGTGATAAAACACCAACACTACTAAAGTGTGGAGTACAGAATTGAACCAAACTACATAATAAATTTTATAAATGACTATAAAAGTACGTCATGCCTTTGAGATTTGCGGAATGTTACTGCAAAATTTATTTGCATACGTAACAAACCTTCTCGTGGCGACATTTCGGGTTCATGCCCCAAGGGCAATTCAAATAAACAAAGACAAGTTATTTGCAGTCCTGCAATAAGAAAATTGTATATGAAGTAAGATGTATCTGTAAACAACTCTTATGAAAATAATAAAAGCCATTGACAAATACAAATCGGGCTGGTAGTTATATAGCCGCAAATCTCAAAGGCATGACGCACTTTTATAGTCATTTATAAAATTTATTATGTAGTTTTGGTTCAATTCTGTACTTCCACACTTTAGTAGTGTTGGTGTTTTATCACCTGATGGCGGTTTTATTTACTTTTGCCATAGTACAGTGATTGTTTCGAAATTATATCATTATAATAGCTTCGATTACTTCATAGGGTTCTTGGGAACTATTCCACTCTGACGAGGCTAACAAGCCGAAACCATGGTCAGTGGATGTTTCCTCCCTATGAAGTAATAAAGCTAACGTTTTGTTAATGGCTATATAACTACCAGCCCGATTTGTATTTGTCAATGGCTTTTATTATTTTCATAAAAGTTGTTTACAGATACATCTTACTTCATATACAATTTTCTTATTGCGGACTGCAAATAACTTGTCTTTGTTTATTTGAATTGCCCTTGGGGCATGAACCCGGTGTCGCCACGAGAAGGTTTGTTACGTATGCAAATAAATTTTGCAGTAACATTCCGCAAATCTCAAAGGCATGATGTACTTTTATAGTCATTTTTAAAATTTATTATGTAGTTTCGGTTCAATTCTGTACTTCCACACTTTAGTAGTGTTGGTGTTTTATCACCTGATGGCGGTTTATTTACTTTTGCCATAGTACAGTGATTGTTTCGAAATTATATCATTATAATAGCTTCGATTACTTCATAGGGTTCTTGGGAACTATTCCACTCTGACGAGGCTAACAAGCCGAAACCATGGTCAGTGGATGTTTCTCCCCATGAAGTAATAAAGCTAATGTTTTGTTAATGGCTATATAACTACCAGCCCGATTTGTATTTGTCAATGGCTTTTATTATTTTCATAAGAGTTGTTTACAGATACATCTTACTTCATATACAATTTTCTTATTGCGGACTGCAAATAACTTGTCTTTGTTTATTTGAATCGCCCTTGGGGCATGAACCCGGGTGTCGCAACGAGAACGTTTGTTACGTATGCAAATAAATTTTGCAGTAACATTCCGCAAATCTCAAAGGCATGACGTTTTTTATAGTCATTTATAAAATTTATTATGTAGTTTCGGTTCAATTCTCTACTTCCACACTTTAGTAGTGTTGGTGTTTTATCACCTGATGGCGGTTTTATTTACTTTTGCCATAGTACAGTGATTGTTTCGAAATTATATCATTATAATAGCTTCGATTACTCATAGGGTTCTTGGGAACTATTCCACTCTGACGAGGCTAACAAGCCGAAACCATGGTCAGTGGATGTTTCCTCCCCTATGAAGTAATAAAGCTAATGTTTTGTTAATGGCTATATAACTACCAGCCCGATTTGTATTTGTCAATGGCTTTTATTATTTTCATAAGAGTTGTTTACAGATACATCTTACTTCATATACAATTTTCTTATTGCGGACTGCAAATAACTTGTCTTTGTTTATTTGAATTGCCCTTGGGGCATGAACCCGGTGTCGCCACGAGAAGGTTTGTTACGTATGCAAATAAATTTTGCAGTAACATTCCGCAAATCTCAAAGGCATGACGTACTTTTATAGTCATTTATAAAATTTATTATGTAGTTTCGGTTCAATTCTGTACTTCCACGCTTTAGAAGTGTTGGTGTTTTATCACCTGATGGCGGTTTTATTTACTTTTGCCATAGTACAGTGATTGTTTCGAAATTATATCATTATAATAGCTTCGATTACTTCATAGGGTTCTTGGGAACTATTCCACTCTGACGAGGCTAACAAGCCGAAACCATGGTCAGTGGATGTTTCCTCCCCTATGATGTAATAAAGCTAATGTTTTGTTAATGGCTATATAACTACCAGCCCGATTTGTATTTGTCAATGGCTTTATTATTTTCATAAGAGTTGTTTACAGATACATCTTACTATATATATATATATATATATATATATATATATATATATATATGTATATGTTAAAACGATAGAGTTAATTTTTGATACTAGTTATTTTAGCTACAATAATGATTTTTTTCAACAGATATTCGGCTGTCCAATGGGCTCGAATTTAAGTCCCATACTGGCGGATATTGTGATGGATGGTTTATTAGACGAAGTTATTCCTAAACTAAACTTTAAAATGCCATTTACAAAAAAATTTGCAGATGACATTATAACATCAGTACCCATAAACGAAATTGACGAAAGTGTTCGAAATTTTAATAGTTATGACGATTATATTAAATTTCCGGTAGAAGTGGAAAAGGATAGATCGGTACCATTTCTAGACACTATTGATTCGAAACAATGGAAACACTGTAACCTTAGACTCGCATCAGAAGCCTAGTAACTCGGATAGATACCTGAATTACTTTACATACCATCCTTACAACATAAAAGTAAATTATTTCAAAAGAATTTAGACAAATTATTTATTATTCTAAAAACAACAACTACCCGCCAAAATTAATAAAGAATCTTTTATATAAACACGAAGCTCCTTTGAACAGTTATCTTTCTATTGTACCCCCAAACAACTATGTTGATCATGTTGTAGATATCCAGAAATACGGAACAATTCCATATATTGAAAATTTAACCCCAAAATTAGAAAATGTAATAAAAAAATACAACATAAAAATTGCAAAGAAGAACGTTTGGACTTAAAATGCCCTATTTCAAAATTAAAAGATAAAACACCACAATTACAACAAAGAAAAAATTACTTGTTTAGACTGCAATTTAAAATACATTGGTCAAAGCTCTCAATATTTAAAGCGCTCTCTTAGTTGTTCGATTCTGCTGAATACTTCATCTTAGCTTCAAACTACACGACCAGTAAACTCCGAGATAATAACAAGTGTTTAAATGCACAAGTTGGTGAGAATTTTAAAACGGAGTAAACCCTATCAAATTATTTTGATTTAATTGAAGCAGGATGAACAGTAGGTAGTAATTTATCTGTAAATTGGTCGAGGGTGCTTGTAGCACTTGCTTGAAAGAAGCGGTTGTTATGGATCTGTAGCGGCAGTCTTGAGGGTTTTTGGAGTATAGTAATTTGGATGCCAAGCAAATTCGAGAGATATTTGCTGTTACTAATTGGAAGGCTTCAATGTGGAGTAATCCAGGTACGAGCAGTCACTAACGGAGAGCATCAGTAGAGGTGGTGATCTGGATGAAAAATACTCTCTAGGTAATGAGTTTTTTTTAAACTGTTGTGGCGGTGCTTATTGGTTGTTTTAAACTATTTGCGATTTTGGGTTACATATTGTGATGAATTTATGAACAAATATTTGTTGATTTACCCTTGTATAAGAAATATTTAAAATCTGCGGCTGTAAATAAATGTATATGTATAATTATGAATATTTCACATTTGTAAGAGGTAAACGGGTCGTTTATTTAAAATTTTCAGTGCTAAAATTTTGCACGCAAATACAAAAAAGTTTATACTGAGCTCACCATAGACGGGGGAAAAATAAGGTAAGGTTCTGGGATAGGCCCATCTACTTTAGAATGAGCATATAGACAAGCTGGAAATCTTTGTTGTATGAAGTTGATGATATTTTAATATTGAGGAGGAGCTTGAAATATTTAATGTGGATATAAATTTGTAAATATTGAGATATTCTGAGTTTAATGTTAATTTGTCAGAATAAAAAGAGTTGTATTTTTGGTTAGGAGTATTTTTGTTGTTTTTTTTATTATTATTAAATAGAAAAGTAGTTATGGATTGTAGAGCAGATGAGCAGCTGTGGTGAGTATCCCTGAGAAGCAGTGAGCAGAGCTAGGCGTGTCGTATCAAATTTAAGAACATCCTCAGTGGGTACATAACTAGAACATATTATAATCCAAAGCTTAGAAACAAAATTTATTTAGATGATGATTAGTGGAATTCTCTACAGGTAATTTTACAGAATTTAATTAATTGACCCAAGCGAGGGGCACGAAGGAAAGTTCACAGTAATTTCATGGCTTTCCAACGGTGGGACTCGTTTCAAGCATTCGACGGAGTTAAAGCTTCATGGCAATATATATATATATATATATATATATATATATATTATTACATCCATTCCGATGGACTTGCACCTTGAAGAAGTTCTAGATTACTAGAACAGGTGGAATTACTTCTGCGTTCCATTGATCTAAAGAACCAAACTACAGGTTCAGCCAAATTAGTAGGATCTTTAGTAAGGAACCAGACTAAGACAGGTCCCCGAAAGAGGTCAGCGGCTCTTTCGGTACTTAGAATGGCAGAGAGACCATAGAGGTCGGTATGGCATTCTAAGGCACACTAACGCGATGTGGAAAGCAACCCGAAGCCACCACATTACCTCCCAAGTACTCAGCGTACCTAAATTATATTTAAAATGATGGCATCCTTTGAAGTAAAAAATACCGAAGGTAAACTGGTACCTCATTCTGATCTCCGAGAGGGGACTACTTCGGGGAATGTAATCGGAAAATTTAGAAAAGGAATCGGGAACATTCTGCTAGTCGAAGCGTAGAATGTTAGAAGTATAAAGCAAATAGGTATACTAGAGAACTTGAAAATTGAAATGGATAGATTAGCACTAGACATAGTAGGGATCAGCGAAGTTCGGTGGACAGAGGCGGAGGATTTTTTAAGTGGAAACTTTTGGGTAAAATGATACAGGATTATAGGAAGAAAATTCTGGTGTGGAGATAGTTATGCGAAAAAGGTAAGGCACTGTGTAGAAAACTACTTGCAAAAAAACGATAGAGTACACATAGTTAGATTAGAATTTAAACCGATAAATACAGTAATAATACGTGTATATGCCTACCTCCAGCCACAGTGAGGAAGAAGTTGAAGCGATCTACAAAGATATCGAAGACATACTAAGATATGTAAAACGGAATTGGAGGGGCGTAACTTTTTCCACGTACTAATTAAATAAGCGGGTGGATTAAACAATTTAGTGTAAAGAAATTATCAGGATACAATATTGCGGTACTAAATTGGAAAGCGATAAAGCGGTTGTAATCTGGTTGTCTTGTACAAGTTACAGTATAAATGTTTAACGTTAATCAAGTGCACAAATTCATATAAACAAAAGTCAAAAACTCACCAGAATTTCTTGGCTTTCTGTGCTATAGGTGATTTCGGCACGCACAATCTACGGTTAACACAGTTGCGGTTTATATTATATTTTTAAGCGGTAAAACAAAAATTTAGGCACTTCTTGAGTACTCTGCGGTCACACACGAACAACGTTTTATATAATAATGCCTCTTGCGGACCAAGTGTTCGTTCCAAGATAAATTTGGTTCTATCTATCGCGCACTATCATTGTTTATTTTGAATATACAACGATATTTTTGGCGCGAACTAAGGCACTTATAAATTAACTACAAGTCGCCGAACCATACTCCCCCTCCTTGAAAGTAGGAAACTTTCAAAGGAATGGAAAAGGAATGGAACCCCGCTTTGAAAGTAGGAAACTTTCAAAGGAATGGAACCCCGCCTTGAAAGTAGGAAACCTTCAAAGGAATGGAAAAGGAATGAAACCCCCGCCTTGAAAGTAGGAAACCTTCAAAGGAATGGAACCAAAAAAGAATAATAAGAAATAAAAAAGCTCAGTGCTTGCTCAACACACAAGTAGTGCAAGAGATTATGTAAGCGGTAAAGCATAATGCTATTAAACTAAACCTTTATAAGCGGACGAATAAATGCGGTTGAAGAAATGCGGGTAAGTATAGTAGTATTTAATTATTAGGTGGGCAACGGGCAAAGTTTCACAATTGCTCGTTTAAAGGAACTGTTTTTTGTTTTGACAGTGGCAACTCTAACAACGCCATCTCAGCCTGGATGAACTTTCTGGATCATACCTAAGGGCCATCGCAGCGGGGGAGTATCGTCTTGATTAATAAGAACTATAGTCCTTACCTTGATGGGATTACTAGAAGTGCACCACTTTTGACGACTTTGTAGCGTATGCAAGTAGTCTGTCTGCCATTTTTTCCAATAAGATCTTACTAATATATCTAATAATTTTTTGCGATTGACCAAGTTAATAGTTTCACTTGGTAAATCAAAAGCGGGTAACATTGTAAGGGCGTAGACATTAAAAAGTGAGCAGGTGTGAGAACCTCAGGGCGAGGGTCTGAAGATAATAAATAAAGAGGTCTGGAATTTAACAGACATTCTTTTTGAGTAAGGACAGTCAGTAACTCTTCATATGATAATAATTGACTTCCAATTACTCGAAATAGATGCGTCTTGCAACTCTTTATATTTGACTTCCACATACCTCCAAAATGAGGAACTCGTGAAGGAAACATTTTCCACTCAATGCGGTGAATTGCAAGTTCATTTTTTAAAGCGGTTTGATAATTTGCAGATATCAAAAAAGTATATAATTCCTCTAATTGTGTCTTGGCACCAATAAAATTTGTCCCGTTGAACGAATATTAGACAAGCAACAGGACCGCGGCGTGATATAAATCTTTTCAAGGCGGCTAGAAAACAATCAGAAGACAAGTCGCCGACTAATTCTATATGTGTCGCCTTAGTGGTCAGACACACAAAAAGACAAATGTAGGCCTTCTGTAATCAAAAACCTCGCCGTCGCGTTAGCGTAATTTTAATTGGACCTGCATAGTCGACGCCAATATTTACAAATGCCTTTGTTTCTTGTACTCGACATAAAGGCAGAATAGCCATTTTTAGTACGGGATGAACAGGCCATAAACGAAAACAGGAGTTACATTGGTATACTCGTTTTCTAACAATACTTCTAGCGGAAAGTATCCAAAAACGTTGTCGTAATATGGACATCAACAAATTTGGACCCGTATGACAATTTACTTTATGATAATAATCGATAATGAGATTAACGATATGATCATTTTTTGGCAATAACGCGGGATGCTTAGTTTCAAAAGGGAGATCGGAATTAGATAATCGTCCTTGTATTCGTAAAATCTTGTCTTCGTCCAAAAACGGGCAAAGATTCTTAAACTTTTTGGAGCATAATTTAGAGTTACTTCGCTTGCTAATTTTATCACAAAAATGCTCAAATTGAATTCCCTGAATAACATATTTTTCAGCAATAATTAGGTCTGATGCTCTAATTTCGTTACAAAGTGGAAGTTTTTTAATAAAGCGGAGTACATACATTACTACCCTAAGTAGTTTGACCCATGAGAAACAGCGTTGAGCCAAAATATATAATACTGGTTGTTCACATTGAGCAAAGGCGATCAAAGTATTTGATTTACGTTCAGGCGAATTATCAGTGTTATTAGAACTAAATGGCTTAATTGGCCATTCTGATATAGGAAAATGCAACCACTGTGGGCCATGCCACCATAGTTTGTTAACTATTAATTGAGAGGGCAACATGCCTCGCGACAAACTGTCGCTAGGATTTTCTATTCCAGAAATATGATAAAAATGACGAGGATGTAAATTTTCATATTGTGCTATGCGGTTACTCACAAATATTGACCATTTATGCGGTGATGAATGGATCCACGATCATGCTATAGTGGAGTCCGAAAATGCGTAAATACCTGTAATAGGTATTTGATCAATATAAGTATCATAAACTCTTTTAATAGGATTAGACATCAAAACAATTGCGCACAATTCTAGCCGGCTTAAAGTAATTATTTTAACCGGTGATACTTTTGATTTTGAACAAAGCAATCGAACTTTAATATTTCCGAGAGAATCCGTAGTATCATCCCAATCAATTTTAATGTTCCACAATTCTTTAATAAGCAATTTCGCATATAAAATTGTAAGCGAAATTAAACCAAGTACATCAAATAAGCGGGTGATAAAAGACAAAATTGTACGTTTCGTACATTTACTTCTCAGTATCAGAAATGGTAATCTTAAATAAATCGAGCGACGGCAACCATGAAAGTCCTAGAATTTTTAAGTTACCATCGTCAGAAAAACTAACGGAAGCGCGGTGGGAGTCTGGAAGGTTAGCCAATAACTCGGGTGAATTTGAAACCCATTTAATTAAATCAAAACCTCTGGACTTAAATAAAGTAATAAGTTCCTGAGCCAGTTTAATAGCGGTTTCATAATCAAGTGCAGAGCAAACCAGATCGTCCATGTACAGTTTAAACGTAGCTATTTGTGCTGCATTTGGGAAACGTTTAGCTTCAGCAGAAGCTAATTGGTGAATGGTGCGCATAGCTATGTATGGGCTAGATTTTAACCCGAAAGGGAGACGATTAAATTGAAAATTTCGTTTTTTTTTTTTTGCTTGTGAAACGGAATAAAAATTTTAAATATTTGCGGTGAAAATTTGGTACAATTATCTGCAAGTACATCTGACCTATGTCCGTTGTTATAGCTATTGGAAATAAGCGAAAATTCAACAGAAGCAAAAACAAATCCGCCGGCAAATTAGGCCCACTATAAAGGATATCATTTAACGAATAGCCAGTATGAGTTTGACTACTGGCGTCAAGAACTACACCTAATTTTGTGGTAGACTTGTCCGGGTGCATAACAGGATGATGTGGTATATAATAACCATCGTGTGTATCATTAGAAGTTTGTACTTCTGATACATACCCCTTAGTTAGATATTCACTAATTATCTGATTATAATTTTCAAACAAGACTGGTTCTTGTTTGAGCTTACGTTCTAAGGATAAAAAGCAATGATATGCGACAGTATAGGAAATGCCTAAAGCGGAGGGATCTTTACAAAATGGAAGGGCAACAGAGTAGCGGCCCGTCGGGTCTCTTTCGACCGATAAAGTGTATAGATTTT
Organism: Platerodrilus igneus; assembly: GCA_036346225.1. Lineage (NCBI taxonomy): Eukaryota > Metazoa > Arthropoda > Insecta > Coleoptera > Lycidae > Platerodrilus > Platerodrilus igneus. Next base: position 320,807 of record JARFIW010000295.1, read on the forward strand.
CACATAGCGTTTCCTCGGGACTAAAGAAACGTTTAACGTAAACTTCCTCTACTTCCCAAAATTTATGCAAAGAAGCTTCAATATTATTTAAAGTTAATGCGGTAAAAGAAGCGTAAGAATGATCGGCATTGACACTGCGAGAAAGAATATCTCCCATGAAAATATAACCAAATACGGTTTGTACAGCGGGCGGTTTAACGGGACCACAATCAATGCGGTTACCTAAGTAGATATATGGAAATAATTGTGCCCTAATTACAAGCTCTATGCTTTCAGGAATATTCCATGAAAGGTCTGCCAGCGGAACATTGCTAAGAAATTGCATATTACAGTTACCAATAAAATATGCTGGCAATTTATCTGTAATAGTGTCAACTACTAGTACTTGTATGTAATATTTGTGATTATACACACGTGATTCAATATTAAGACAAGCGTAGCCTCGTATTGGTCTTTGAGTTAAACCAATACCTTTTATGAATGAATTATTAAGAGGTTCTATAGACAAGTTGAGTAATTTACAACCCTCTACAGCTATTAAATTGTTTTGTGAACCGCTATCCAGCAAACAACGAATAATTTTGCGTTTGCCGTCAGAACCAGTTGCATATATTTGTGCGGTGGCTAATAATATTATAGGATTAGACCTTGATTCAGAATTAAATGCTACGGTAATAGCAGGTTCTACCTGAGAACTTGTACCGGTTGAGATAGCGGCATTTGAAACATTATTATTATTCTTGGCAAGAAAACCTACGGGCGTTCCTTGTGATATATCACGAGTATTAGAATGGACATTTTTGTCCGATTTCTTCTTAAAACAAAGTAAACTATAATGCCTATTTTGACAATAATTACAAGAATGCCTTGAATTACACGAAGAAAGAGTATGAGTTACGCTTAAACAATTAACGCATCCATTTTTTGATTTAATAATTTTAAATCTGTCTTGCGGTGAATTCATATTATTAAATATCGGACATTGGTATATTTTAAAATGATTATCTTTTTTACACAATATGCACAAACGCGAACTGGAAATAAATGCTTTAGTCTTAAATGCGGGCGGTTGCGGTTTATGATTATAGTTATAAAGCTTCGTATTATCATTTGAGCATTCTAAAATTTTAACTTGATCTTGAATAAAACTTATCAGCGTTTTATAAGAGGGAATTTTCGTATTTCGAACGGACAATTCAAACGCTTGTGAAGTTTCTGCATCTAGTTTCTTTAAACCCCAATGCAAAAATATAAAATCTTGCAGGTCGGTAATTCCCACCTGTAACAGCGCTGCAATAGACGCAGAATATTCTTTAATAAATGTATTTAAATTGTTAGCGGATCATGGACAATTTTTTAATGCAAAAATATTATTTAAATAGTGTGCACCTAGCGTACGTTTATCCTGGTATTTTTTTACTAAGCTATCCCACAACATATTGAAAGTTTCAGCACAGGGAACTATACCTGCAGTTATCTGCAGGGCGGAATATTTTAATTTACCCATAAGGTATTGTACCCTCTGGCCATCAGTAAGTTGAGGCGTTAGGTGAATATTAGTCTTAAAAGACTGGTAAAATACATCCCACTTTAAGATTTCACCGTTAAAAGACGGGTTTTCTATAGGCGGTAAGGAAATCGAAATTTTAGGGGTAGCACTAGTAGCCCCTTGATGCGGTGGTTTAAATTGAATTATATTATTACGCGCGCGTTTGATTCTACTATACATTTCCTCAAATGCATTTAAACTTTGATGATTAGGTTAAAATTCCGGTTTCAATAATAATTGGTATTTATTTATCTTATCCACAACAGATTCAAACCTTGACCTTAATTCATCCATCGTTTCGGTATCTGCCATAAAATTTTCATTAGCTCGCGACTCAAATTAAGAAATAATTTTTTGAGCAATTATATAATGCTGTAAGCCGCTGAAATATACTCTCCTTCTTCTTGTGTAACATTTTTAGCTTATCTTATCTTCCATTTTTAATAATATAGGATAAAAGAGTTCAAAATTTAACTGCAAGCACTAGTAAACTAATTTTTTTTTGCTGGGATATTCGAGCTCTAAGGACCAATTTAATGGAGGGGCGTAACTTTCTCCACGTAACTAATTAAGTAAGCGGGTGGATTAAATAATTTAGTGTAAAGAAATTATCAGGATACAATATTGCGGGACTAAATTGGAAAGCGATAAAGCGGTTGTAATCTGGTTGTCTTGTACAAGTTACAGTATAAATGTTTAACGTTAATCAAGTGCTCACATTCATATAAACAAAAGTCAAAAACTCACCAGAATTTCTTGGCTTTCTGTGCTATAGGTGATTTCGGCACGCACAATCCACGGTTAACACAGTTGCGGTTTATATTATATTTTTAAGCGGTAAAACAAAAATTTAGTCACTTCTTGAGTACTCTGCGGTCACACACGAACAACGTTTTATATAATAATGGTGTTCGTTCCATGATAAATTTGGTTCTATCTATCGCGCACTATCATTGTTTATTTTGAATACACAACGATACTTTTGGCGCGAACTAAAGAACTTATAAATTAACTGTAAGTCGCCGAACCAGGAATGAAAATTTAATAACTACGGAGGATTTTAATGCAGCGATAGGCGAGAGTAGGGAAGGATCGATAGTAGGTTTATTTGGTTTAGGCACGAGAAACGACAGAGGAAATAGGTTGGTAGAATTTTGCGACAAAAACAATTTAACCGTCACAAACACATTATTTCAACATCATGCTAGAACACGATAGAGGTGGAAGATGCCAGGGGATATAGAAAGATATCAAACAGATTACATTCTTATTGGACAACGGTTTAAAAATCAAGTAAAAGACTGTAGAAGCTATTCAGAATCAGATATAGACACTGCGAACAACATCCTAATTATGAAGGCCGCTTTTAAATTGAAATATTTAGAAAGAAGGAATGAAAAGAGACACCTTAACTTTGAGAAAGTTAAAGATAAGAATATTCACAAAAGATATCGGAAAATTTCTGAGACTAAGGAATTAGAAACAGATTGGAATAACATTGAATCCAGCTTAGACATGGCGGCCAGAGATATCCTGGGGTATACACAAAAAGAAAAAGAAACTATGGATAACAAAAGCTATCCTAGATGTAATAGAAGAATGACAAAAATACAAAGATAGATCAAACGAAACAGGAAAACACAGACATGAAGCTATAAAATGGGAAATTATTTGCAAATGCAGGAAAGCTAAAGAACAATGTAATGATGAGAAGTGCAAAGAGGTACAAACTAAGGTGGAAATAGGAAAGACAGACGAAGCATACAAGCTGATTAAAATGAATTTTAGGGATATAAAACCGGATAGCAAATATATAAGGGACGCGAGAGGAAACGTCATTATAGAAAATGTAGAGAAGTGGTAAAATGGCAGAAATATATAGAAAATTTATATGTAGGAAAGGAACTAACTGCATAAGAACAGAAATCAGACATTGAAAATGATGACTTGGGATATCCTATACTGCGAGATGAGATTGAATTAGCATTAAAGTGTAGCCGGGTACAGATAAAGTGCAAGCAGAAACTCTAAAAGTCATTGGACAAGCAGTAACAGAACGTCTCGTCCAACTTGTAAGCTATATGTATGAGACAGGTGTAATACCCAAAGATTTCAAACGTAACATCATGGTAACTATACCAAATAAGAGAGGCACGGATAGATATAAAAATTTTTGAACAATAAGTTTGACAGCACACGTGTCAAAAATATTAACTAGAATTGTACAAAGACGAATGAAAATACCAGCTGCGGAAATACTAGGAGAAAATCAATTTGGGTTTAGGCGAAACAAGGGAACACAGGAGGCTACCTTAGTTCTACGGGTGATAATGGAAAAACAATAGAAAAGGGGGAAAGCGTGTATTCAGGTATTGTAGATATGGAAAAAGCATTCTACGATGGAAAATGGTAAAAAATTTGCGAAATACTCAAAAAGATTGGAATAAGTTTTAGGGATAGACGGATAGTACGTAGCTTATACAATGAGCAAACAGCTGTAATAGAATTAGATCAGGAACATATAGAAGTAAATATTAGGAAAGGGATGAGACGGGAATATGCCATATCGCTATTAATTTTTAACTTGTACATAGAAAAGGCAATGAATACTGTCAAACGCAGGAAAACGTTTGGAAATACTATGCAGGGACAAAAGATCGATATGCTTAGATTTGCAGATAATATAGCGGTATTAACATCTAGCAAAGAAGGGTTAGAAGCTGCTCATAATGAAATGGAAACAGTTGTAAAAGAGAGATACGGTATGAAAATAAACGAAAATAGAACTGAAGTTCTAGTACGCAAAGGAGGGGAAAATAAACCAAAAACAAGAATACAAATAGGAAGCGAGACCTTACAAAAGGTTATGGATTTCTACTATCTAAGAAGTCAAATAACACAAGATGGGAAAAGCACAAGAGAAATAAAACAAAGATTAGCACAAGGTCGTGCTACATTTAACAAAAGCAACTACTGTGCTTAAAGACCACAAACATAGAAACAAGGACAAGATTGCTTAAAACATGTGTGTAGCACAGCACTGTACGGTTGTGAAGCCTGGACAGTAGGAGAAGCGGACAAGAAAAAGATAGAAGGCTTTGAAGTGTGGTCCTACGGACGTATGATGAAGATATCAAAGACAGACAAAGTTAAGAACAAAGAGGTAATAGAAATGGCAAGGGAAGAAAGAGATATGTGGAAAATAGTAAAAGATAGGATGATAGGTCATATACTAAGACATGAGGGAATAGTGCGGAACATATTAGAAGCGGAAATAGAAAAAAAGAGAAGTAGATACAAACCTAGGTTGCTCACAGGTAGTGAAAGATGTAGGAAGTAGGAATTTCAGGGAAATGTGTAGGCTACCTCAGAATAGACATCGACGGAAGTACGCATCCAACCAGTCCCAAGATGGAAAAATTAATGACGAAAAAAATAGATGTACTTAAACATGATGTTTATTATAAACTACTACAGGTATTGATCTTGCAATATTCTCAACTGTTGTTAATTGTACAAAAGCATTTATTGGAAAACTATTAATTCGGACAATATATAACTGTTGGGCGATCCTTGGTAGCCACAAGCTGCTTAACCCCGTTCACACACCACTGAACCCTGGTGAAATAGGGCATCTAATTACAAAAACTAGTAGGGAAACCGAGCTGTATATAGGCCGTTGTGGGAATTTCAGGAACTGTGTAGGCTAGCTCAGAACATGGATAAGTATAGGTACGCGTCTAACCAGTTTCAAAACGGAAAATCTAATAATGAAAAAATAAGTGCGTTTAGATCTGATGATTATTATAAACAACTACAGGTATTAATGTTGATTGTGCAAAATGATATATTGGAAAAACCATTAGTTCGACAAATGTTCAGCCACAAGCTGCTTACCACACATCGTATACATTATAATTTAATTAAATGGCGGTTGTGCTTGCGGCCACGTCCCCAATGCTCCACCCGAAGGTACTACATTGGGTTTAAACGCAAAAATATAAACGCGCTCCTAATTATTCTAACTTCAAAATTAACACATCCTAAATAAAAATCTAACAACTGAAACAAAAACTAAAAATAGGGTTTCATTGATGGTATTTCTAGCATTGATTTGGAGTGTGCACGATCAACAAGATACAAACAAAATGAATGAAGAGGGATCCGTAATGCCGGATAGCAGCTGCCAGCTCTGCTTACCGGTGCGACCTGAAGGGTCGACTTAAAACTATCCAAATCTAGTTAGCTAATTTAAAATGGATTCAAATTTTCTAAGAATACGCCAAATATATTAATAATAAATCCAGCTATACCTGCTCTATAAATTTACAAATTCGTCTTTCCTGGTCTAAGTAATTTGTTAGCCTAAGTCCGTCCCGAGCTTTCCCTATCATTCCCTAAGTTATTTATATTGTAATTACAATCTTCTCAAACAATCTTCCTTCCTATATATAAGCTTCCACCAAAAATGACAGCAGAGCGTCAAACAAATAATATCAAACCACAAACCATAAAAGCAGGCAAAAATATAAATATAAAAATAAATATTTATGAAAATATATAAATAAACATCTATAAGCATTAAGCGTTGAGCAGTGCATACAATTGCAAAAAGCATAACCCAAATTATCAGGTGAACTCGCATAAGCATTATACCGGCTAGCGCCATTACGCACAAAACGTGATCGTTAAATTATTTCAAATCTACAAATTATCATCAATCAATGCTTATACGAGCACAACCGCCACAATTTTGTTCTTACCTCGTTAATATATTTCTCCAGCATCCGAAGATCTGGTCGTCTGCATACCTTTAAACTTACTGCTAGGGGGAAATGGATGCACTGCTAAAGTTCTGGTGGGTATGCACTAATTGTCCTTGGGTGGTCGTCACAATCACTATCACTTCACTTTTAAGTCCTGGAGGGATGCGCGGTTTTACTCTATTTTATTTATTATTTTATTTCTTTCTTTATTTCACTGATTTAATTTAATGAGGTTTTTGATTTATATGTTCTTATTTATTTATTTGCCGCCCGGATTAGGTTTTAAGTTTTTTTTTATTTATTCCCGATTTCCACGCGTATAAGGTTATATAGTGGTTATAGTGATTGTATTAGTGATGCGGGAGTTGTCGTGCATATGGACTTTTATAAATATTATGATATTTTTTGTTTTTTTTGTTTTCGTTTTTTATTTTTATTTTTTTTTTAACATTTATTTTTAAATATTTAAATACAGGTTTTGGTTACCAAACTAATATCATTTAACGCCAGGTCAAAATCTAAAATTTCCAATCCTCCCCCTACCCCCTTCCGTTTTACGCGCGGTTATCGCCGTCTAATCTCGCGAACTCTTTAAAGGCTGTCCAGAACGCCTTTTGGTTAGCCTCTTCCCCAACTTCCTCTAGGCTCTTTGGCAATGCTAGACCTAGGATAGCTAATTCGCTATCAGCTAACCCTCGATTTGCCGCTTCAAGCGGGCAGTCGAAGAGCACGTGCTCTGCGCTTTCAGCGCCCTCACCGCATTCGCAGCGGTCGTTGTCGGTTAAACCGAATCTTTGTAAATACGCTTTTACGGCGCCGTGTCCTGTTATCAGTTGCATCATTTTATGATCAAGTTTTACCTCGATATTACCTCTAGCTTCTAAGCTCGGTATGAATTTGTGGGTCAACCTGCCCGTGGCAGCGTTGTTCCACCTCTCTTCCCATTGTCTGATTGACTTTTCGCGCAGCTTTCTTTTAATTAGAGACCTCGGTATCGACGAATGTGATATCCGAAAGTCGCCTGTCGCGGCCTCTTTAGCTAATTCATCAGCCCTATCGTTCCCTACGTTACCATCGTGCGACCTAACCCAACAGAACTTTAAACGTCGAAACTCGAGCTCCGTATGCGCTATCCTCCAGACATCCGCCAGGAGGTTTGTTAAGGTGTTCATGTTTGTCAAAGCTGTCAGCGCTGATTTGCTGTCGCTGATTATATAATATTGATCTCTGCCCGTGTGGTTTATGACGTAATCGATTGCTTCTCGTATGGCTACCAATTCGCACTGTAAGATAGTGCTCCAGTTAGCAAGTTTGGTTTGATACCGAAACACCTCCCTTTCCTGCTCAAACACAACAAACGCCGCGTTTGCTTGCCCGTCATCCATGCGTGAACCGTCTGTATAAATTCTGATACCCGTCGCGTCCCCATCACCTTCGACAAACTCGATTCCTCTAATATCGGCCGGGTGCCCCAACTCCGATACAACGATCTTTCTCTCTACCTCCCTATTACCAAGATGAATATCTTCGATAATTTCGCGCCCTTTCCCTATATTTATCAATCTCCTATCTCTAATCGCCCTAACAATATATTCGATAGGGACAGTCTTACTGATCACCAGGACCGCCTCCGTGGAGGTGGTTCTGTATGCCCTCGCCGCTTTCACCACGGTTATGCGTTGTACGCTCGTCAATTGACGCATCTCCCGGACTTTACAACCTTCCGGCCTTACAGATGCTGCGTACAGCATTGCCGGCTCAATTGCTCCGGTGAAACACTTTTTGCCTCCAGTCGTCGGATACAAGTGAAGCTTTACTTGTTCGCGGCTAAGTCTGGGAATTACCCCAAGGGTGAGCAATGAGAAAGGGCGTGGGGATGGTATAAACTCTACAATGAGCTGACATAAAAAAGAAAAAGGGAAATTGAGCGCCACTGTATCTATATGGACAACACTAGAATTTCAATACTCCTATGAGAAGATACAGAAACTCATTGGAATTAAGCACCATAAAAACTTACAACTTAATGAACTAACACATCTGGAAACCTCTGGAACATACTTACAACCTCTTCAATCTCGTTGATCCTGACAGAAAAAGTACACAACAAATTTCCTATTAAAAAGACACTGTTTGTGCTTTTTAATAAAAAAGCATACTAATAATTACGAGTGGATAATCTTGAAATTACCACACCAAAGGTATTTGAATTAAAAATGAATGTCTAGAATAAATCATTTGTAACATATCTGTGTTTTTTAAATTACTTCAGCATTCGTCTAATTTCATTATTCAAAAAATTTATTTTCTTTAAAATATTCTTATTAAAATTAATTGTGCATGGAATAAAAAACTTGAGTCCAAAAATGTAATTTAATATAATTTCTCTCTTATCGTTTTTTTTCAAATATGGTTACAAATACAAAATAATAAAATTGAATTCTTTATAAATCTGTCTTGACATAATAAGACCTTAATTTTAATAATAATTCAAAACAAGATTTCTGATACCCAATAGACAGATTTGTGTATTGGTTTACATGTATTTCACATCAGTTTAATTTATTTCTTTATAAAAAATTTAAATCACGTTCAGCTAACTTGGATAAATAAAATTTCAATTTATTCAGGTATAATGACCTTATTAAAGATTAGACATCTGTAATGAACTTTTTAAAAAACAGGAAGTGGACTTTAGAATCACAAACAATACTTTAAACACATGGATGTTCCGCGTGTCTTACAAAATTGCCTTATTATTACTTTATAGCAATCATATTTCAGGTTGTTATTCGTGCACAAAATTTAGCATAATTAAACAACCTTCGATTAAAATTTTATGTGAGCACTTTTAAAGTCTGACAGACATAATAACAGAAAGGTTTGATACCTGTTTTTAATGAAGACGTTACCCCTTTGTTATCGAGCAGCGATGCACATTTTCTGGATCCTGCTTACAGATTTGATGCAAAAAACATCGAACAAAAGCTGTACGTTCTTAATTAACGAACGTTGCCCCAGTCTCCATATGTATATTTCTAATTACTTCATGCGCGGTAACAAATACCGACTCGAACCATTTTTAAAAAGAAGCGTGGTCTAGTGCCTTGCCGGAGTCACAGGAATGAATACTCTTATGTGCCCCCAAGACGACCAGCTCTCCTGCGCCTATCTCGGCACGCCTATTCTGAGGCCCCACTTGAAAAAAACTCGTGAGCCCATCTGTATAAATTGCAGTCTTGACTACATCCTCAACTACAATGCCTGACTTCGTTATTCGTACCGTGCAAGTAAAGAACGGCTTATCTGCTTTGCGCGTCACCTCGTGACCGTATTCACGCAAGCGCTATCCTAATTTTAACAACTGAAAGGATATAATTCGCCTATAGATTAGGCAACACAAACGACTAGTTCCTTTTTAAATATGTTTTCTGAGTGTATATTGTTATTAAATATTTCTGGGTAAAGCATTTAAGCTAATTAAACGGTCATAATTTCCTGTTCCATTGTGGAATTGTTTCTTTCAGATATAACAGTCTCAAATACAAGAATCAAATATCACAGACCAAAAATGCATAGATGTGATTCCTCCAAAACTAATGCTACAGAATATATATTTGTTACACCGGCATAAATCACCCTCAGCGATTTGCCCCTAAAACCCCAGTTGATTTTCGCCGCGGCCATCATTTTGTTTGATATTTCGCTGCCTTTGCTTTTAACGTACTGCACGTGAGCTTTCCAATTTAACTTATTGTCAATCTTTACCCCGAGATATGTAATTGCTTCCTTAAACGGTATTTTCTTCCCTCCTAGCTCTAGCCTAGGGGGTCGCTGTCCCGGTTTCTTTCCGAAATAAAGCGCCTCTGACTTCGCGGTGTTAAATTTTAATTTTACCGCCTGCGACCATTCGTGTAGTTTATTAAGCGCCTCGTTCGGTTTTGTGCGCATTTCCATTAACAATCGCGGTCTGACAATTAAAAGAGTATCATCCGCAAACCCAACGACTGAGCATCCTGTGGGCAACTTGATCCTAAAAATGCTCTCATACAACAACTTCCAAAATGTGGGCCCAGAGCATGACCCCTGCGGGCATCCCCTTTCTACCTCGCGCGACAAAACTTCCCCAGAAATTTCAACCTGTGCCATACGCTCCGAGAAATAACTCTTGACCAAAGACATCAAATTTCGCGGACAACCCCTATTTTCCAACTCGCAAACAATCAATGGCCACCAGGCAGTATCAAATGCTCCCGAAATGTCCAAGACAACAACGACACAATACTCCTTTGCATCTCTCGCCTGCTTAATTTCCCCGACAACGAACACTAAAGCGTCGATAGTCGACTTTCCCTCCACAGAACCGAACTGTCGGTAATTAAAACCGCCGCTGTCACGCACTAAGTGCTCAACTCGGGTAGTCATAACGCGATCCAAAGCTTTCCCCAGCACCGGTAGCAAGCTAATTGGACGATAGATGCCCGGGTCTGACGCATTCGCCTTTTTAGTTTTAGGTATGAATTTCACGTTCTGGACTTTCCAGCAACGCGGAAAGACGCCCCTTTCTAGACAAAGATTAGATAACCCGGTAAACACACATGGAGCTAACAGGCACGCCTTCAGAGCAGCGTCTGAAGTGATTCCGTCATGCCCAGGTGCCTTCTTAGGGTTCATCCTTCTAGGAGCCCTAACGACCTGGTGAACTAGAACTGCCTTATCGACACCTGTTGCTTGCGCCTCTGTAGCTTTCCGACGTACTAAATCGTGCGACCCCTCATCCTTTTCAAGATTATCCGAAGGGAAGAATTTCTCTAATAAATATTCCGCCGTGGTTTTAAAACCTTCTGTGTATTCGCCATTTGTCTTTCTTATGTTACCAAGCGCGATTTTCTGTTGTTTACCCCTTATTACTCGGTATGCGGTTGCCCAAGGTTCTTTCTCTGAGTTTCGCGTGCAAAATTCTTTGAATTTATTTGTTCGCGTTTCTTCTATTAATATCTTATATTCGCGGTAACTTTGATTGTATTCTATTTTCCGTTGTTCTCTTATTTCTCCCGAAGCGCGTTGGTAGCGGCGCCTTAGGTTACGCGTTTCTGCCCGCTTGGTGGTACGCTCTCTTTAAATGTTTTCTTTCGCGGCATGGAGTACGACGACGCGTCTACCACCGCGTCGTTCAAATTTTTCGCGAGTGTTTCTATTTCGTCTGCTTCTCGGCAGTTAAATAGCTCGTTTTCGAGCGCAGGGATACTTTCGCCAAATTTTTGTTTAAACCGCTCCCAATTTGCTTTTTTATTACAGAACCGCGGAAATATAGTTAGCTGGTCGTTTGCGCTTGTTTTGGTCTCAACGTCCCATGTAATTAATTTATGATCAGAGAGCGTTTCCTCGTCTGACCTCAATTTCCAATAACAAATGATTTCTATCATCTCGTGCGAGGCTGCAGTAATATCAATAAAACTGCTGCCTCCATGCTCCTCAAACGTAGGTGAATCATTAGTGTTTATCACACTAAGATCCCATTCCGTTAAAAGATCAGCAACCTGTGAAGCCCTATCGTCTTCTATAGGGCTACCCCCATAGTGGCGACTTGGCATTAAAATCTCCCCCCATAATTAGATTTTTATTCCTACCAATTTTACGAAGAATTCCTTCAATTTGATTCATTAAGTCCTCTGTTTGAGGATTTTTCCGCCGGGAGTCGACCGGTGGAAGGTACGCGCTAATCACGTAAAAAGTATTTAATCCGGTTTTGATTTCGGCCGTCGTTAAAAATTCGTTTGATAAATTATTTAATATAATTCCGGCACACGCCCCATTATTAATTATTATTCTGCTACGCGGTCGTTCGCTGTTCGCGTTTAAGACGGTAAACCCCTATGGCTATACAGGTGCGGTTCCTGTATGAGTCCGATGTCGATTTTGTTTTCGTTCATTAATTTAACGAAATTATTTGTGACCCCTTTGCCCTTGCCTAAATTAATTTGCGCACATTTAATTTTCGAGCTTCTCGGAATATCGTCTAATGGCCTAGGATCCATAGTCGATGTTCCTGGTGATGACTGCTTTCAAACGCTGCATCGTTGGGTACTGGCTGGACTTGGCGTCGTGACGAGTGTCGACCCTGACGCTACCAACCCTATCGTCCGACCTCGCACAAATAACACAACAAGAAACTGCCCGCCTACAGTTCTTAAACTCATGCCCCGCTTCGCGCAGTTACCGCAAAACTGTACCCGCTCCTTACACTCCGCTGACCTATAACCGAACTCAAAACAGCGATAACACTGCACCATCGAGAAGTGATCACGAGCCCAGACCTTACGCCAACCCAGACTGACCGAATCCACCAAGAAACACTTCTTAGCCTCTGGCGACACCTCGAAAACAACGCTGGCCAACGGATTTCTGGGTCCCTTGCCGCCAAACCGAAACTTCTTCTTGACCTCCTCCTCGACCCTAAGCCTCTTGAAGCGGGGGTTCTGAACAATCAACCTCTTCACGAGCTCTTCTTTCTTCATCTCCCTCTCTACTCCAGGGAGCACGATACGCGGCCTCTTCTTTTCAATGGTTTTCGCGGTCAGATCCTGACAAGCCCCGCCCACCATCGACTGCAACCGCTTGGCGTCCTCCCGACCAGCACACTCGACAACAACGCCACCCCTACGCGTCCGACGTGCTCCGACAACAACAAACCCATCCTTGGCCGGATACACATCGTATACAACTGAATATCGGAGAAATACGGTATATAACTGTAAAACAATAGAAGATGACCAAACTACATCTAACAATAAAGAACAGCGGATATGTTCAAAGACGACAAACATAAAGACAAGAGAAAGATTGTTTAAAGCATATGTGTGGAGCATAGCACAGTGTAACGTTCAAAACCCTGCAAACCATTTTTTCTGCGTTCATTTTTAAAACACCCTAAAATACTTCAACAAGCTCGATTTCCCGCCATTTGAATTAGTGTTATTTAATAAAATTTTTCAAGTAATTACTCTGTATAAAAGTTTGCTTTATAAAATCAAACCGCTGTTTAGGAAACACTACGTTACAAAGTAGTTGCAATATTTCCTAGCACCTGCAGTGGTTACATTTTAATTAAAAGGTGCATGTAAATGCACAGCTTTCTTCTAAAAGATAAGACCGTACCACCTGCCTACATCTGCTTACAATGGACTTGTAATCTGGTGTTCTGCAGCTGTTAAGATGTTACACAGTAATAAGATTGTTTTCCTTTGTCTAAAACCCTTTGATAATTGCGCTATCTGCTTGTTGGCAAGCAGTTACAATTTGTATTTTGGCAGCTGTTGTCTGGAAATTCTGCACACTTGGTTCTTTGGCAATTTCTTTAAAAGTCAAATACCCTACCCCCATACATGATTCTGGTCTTATAAAATAAAGACTGTGTTTTGAAAGAGACCATTAAAGATTAAAGATTAAAGATTAAGGACAACATTTTCTGACCGAAAAGATACATGTAAAGTCGTGCTACTAACAGTGCTTGCTTAGTATAAAGTGAAATTGGTAGTTCCTGCATGCAGCCAATAGAGAAATGCAGCCGCATTTTTCCCGCCTTAAAATGAGACCAGCACGAAGCTGATTGTTCAAGGTACAGTTTCTCTTTTCGTAATTCTTTTATGCTGCTGTGAAGAATAGACTTTTCATTTGCTGCTATTGCTTATAATTATCCGATAAATTGGCACCACCCCGTTACAAAACTTACATGCACGATGCACGAACAACTATGTTATTATTCTATAAATTAAAAATTAATTAATCAATGTTTATGTTGGAATCCGTTTTTACTGTTTCTTTTGTCTTTTTAACGTAAACCACTTACTTATAAATTTAAAACTAGTTGACACTTGAGTAATTTAAGTTATGGTGTCTTATTTTTATGTTGTACTATTTCTTGAGGAGTTGCACTCCACAAAGGCATGTATGTATATATAACTTATGTATATTTCTTTTTCTGACGAACTGTATAGTTTGTTTTATTATTTTTTTTATGTAGTTAAGGTGAACCATTAAGTAGGTATTTAGATTATAAGATGTTATATTTGCTTACCAATTTTTATATGTTATAACGCTTTGTTTACAATCACGATTACGCAACATATATTTTATTGTTTTGTAAATAGTCTTTCAAGATTCGATGTTATCAATATAGTTTTACCGAGGTTTCCAATGTGTTTTTTTATTTCACCCACGTCCTTCTCCGACGTTTTTGAACTAGCCCAAATTCTACCTTTCTGTCCCCGTTCTGTTGCGGTATTCGGCGTAAACGGTTTCTTCACTTACTTTTACTGTTTTCTGTTGTTTGCGCGGAATACCGTAACAACAGTAAGTTTATGAAATCTGTGCAGTAGGAAAAGCAGACAGAAAAAGATAGATGCCTTCTGGAGTATTGTGCTTCAGATGTATAAAGATGATAGCATGGACAGACAAGGTTAATAATAAATAGGTTATAGAAATGATAGAGGAATAAAGATGTCTGAGGAAAACAAAGAAAAATTTAGAAGCAGAAGGACAGGATACGTTCTAAGCCATTTTTAAAAAATAGTACGAGATATATTACAAGCAGAGATGAAAAAAATTAGTAAAGGTAGATTAAGATCAAATTTTTGCACGCAGATAGTGATAGATGCAGACTGTGCAAATTTCAAGTAAATGTGTAGGTTAGTTCAGAATAGGAAACAATAATGGTACACGTCTAACCAGTTCCAGGACTGAAGACCTAATGATGATGATGATGATGAAATATATTGCTATAATAATAGGGTTATTTAAGTGTATATAGAGTCAGAAGGATCGCACACTACATGTACATAGTACTAAAAGCTAGAAAATTAAACAATTTTATCATGAAAAGTACGTAATTTGCAAATTACGCAAAATGCAAACATCTAACACACTGTATAAGGATAACAGTTAACTTTAATTTATGCAGGGAAGCTCATACTTCAATAATACAACCACATTCAGTAAGATAAATAATTCATTTTAAACCAGCAAAGCATTCATAAATTCTAAATAAATACGCATTAAGATCATCGAAAGCTAGAAAATTTGATACGAATTCTGTTAAAATAAACACGCGATAGTGCAAGGAAATAACAAAGCTTCCTCGCAATGAAAACACCTTTCAAAACAAACACGTTTCAGAAATGCATGATGTAAATAAACGCATTTCATTTTACGTCATTATACAAATTTCGCTAATGTGATTTTTAACATGAAGTAAAGTCAAACCCAAAACATCATTTTGATCAAAATAAAAGCCATTAGTTCGTCTATGTGAGAGGTCGAATTAAAATTTCCTACAATATAAAAACAAAACAAAACACTATATAGAACTTGAATGCTACGTGATAGACAACATCATTTCAAAAGCTATTTTCAAATTCACACCGGAAAAAGCCCTAGATATGGACAATAACACGCCTTAAACTTTGACCAAAGGACGCGAATAACCAATGATGTCAGATGGTGGCGTTGTCTTAAATACCACACAAATTTGATAAACAATCAGTTTTCCTTCAACCGGAGCAGTTTAAATTAAAAAAAATTTGTAAAATGAACATAGAAAAATTAAATAATTATATTTCGTGAAGTCGTGATGGAGAAGTTTTTAAATTAAAATAATAGTGAAAATATACGAGAGAAGTTTGTCTTTAACTGAAAAACGGCTCTAGGTAAAAATCTAAATTAGCACATTTAAATTGGTATATAAATCTAAATTTGCAAATAAATCCGAATTTAAATATACATCGATAAATTTGCATAAAAACATTGGTTAGCATCTACGCTTCGGAGCACTAAACAGAGGATCGATCTAAGCATTGAAAGGGTGTTTGGCTAAGTGGTACTATAAAATCAACAAGTGAACTCAACTGCAAACAATCCAACGGTACTGGTCAACAGCACGCAGCAGCAAATCCAAGAATATGGAGAACAAAAAGACACGCAAGGAAAACATAAAGCATAAGCATAAGGCATTATTTTCTTTATTATTCAACATTTGCATTTTTTTATTATACCAGAATTGTTATGTAAAGGGTCATCAAAAATCTTTTTATACGTGAAAATTTACGTAAAAAGGAAAGGTTATAGAA
Organism: Platerodrilus igneus; assembly: GCA_036346225.1. Lineage (NCBI taxonomy): Eukaryota > Metazoa > Arthropoda > Insecta > Coleoptera > Lycidae > Platerodrilus > Platerodrilus igneus. The sequence goes on from JARFIW010000295.1 coordinate 337,246, forward strand.
CGTTCAAGTGTATATCCAATAGTATACAGTGTCATTTTGCTGGCTTTAAACTGACTAAGGGAAGTTATAATTTTGGGGATAAACAAATTGATATTATTTTTACTTTGATTCAGGGGTTTATTTTGTCGAATAGTGAATCATATTGTCAAGCTGTGAAGTGTATATAATTTTTGTCATTATACAAATCATGCTCAATTTCGTTTGTCTTATTCAAGTAGAAAAGTGTTAGATAAAAAAGGATGGGGGGGGGAGGATAAATTATTTGTTATGGTAACGTCGTACACTCTGTGTGGATTAGAATGAGCTAGTCTGGGCATATTTAAATTTTTGGTTATTTTGAGACACAGAGCGGTGGCGGACAGCAGGGAACTGAACGTTAATTACATCGGCGTGTGGCATTATCATAACTAGCTATATATATATATATATATATATATATATATATATATATATATATATTGATATGATAACGCTGTACTCGGTGTTTTGACGTTTTTTTACTTAACTCCACCGCTCTGTGTTATTAAACCAAATTTTACTAATTTTATTATTATGCCACGGCTAGCCCTTTTTGACCTACACAGAGTGTACAACAATACGATAACCAATTTTTCTCTTCTTCGCCCCTTTATGATTACCTATTTGTTTGAATTAGAAAAACAGAGTCGGTTAATTTCATGTAATGAAAATAAATATTATTTACAATTTTTGAAAAATATTTAAATACACCCTTCAATCAGTCAATATCATATGTATCATTTACCCCAAAATTTATATACTTTGAATTCAATCTAAAGTCACCAAAAACTGCCTTTTACTAAAGAAACCTGGAACGTTCTAGACATCTTTATAATATATTACGTAAGTTAAACGTATGCAATGTTTGTTGTTGACTTCATTACAAATTTTAAATAAATAGAATAAATTCAGTATTGAAATTATAATAGAAAGATATCTTAAAATTAAATAGATCTGACTTGCTGCAGGTTATTTGTTTGGTTGTGGATCAACACACTTTCTTCATTCGTATACCAATGCTCTGTTTAGCTAAACCAATGTTTGAGTACAGTTACCCCTTGTTTTCCAAAAATTACATCGTGCTTCTTTATTTTATATGCCTTGAATCTCGCAACTCAAAATTGTACCAGAATTGCACCAAAATATACTTGTCGACGATGATTTGAAATATTACATTGACCCAGATTTTAATTATTTTTATAAACGCATACTTGAATTATTGCAACTTGAAGTATTCAGAAATACACCACACATTTGAAGCGTTATATCTCAGATTTGAAGTATTCAAAACTGTACCACCAATTCGAAGCCTTATTATTCTTAATATTTAGTTTAAATAAATTACCTCAAATTCTACTCACGTTAAACGACAAAAGAAGTCTTCGTAATCGTTGCACTACTATCACTGTAACATACACTTGATATTTTATTAAATATTAAATTACGCGTGACTTTCTGGTTAACAGTCACGCAGCTTCGCCATGCATGAGTTGTGAACTGAGTCATCTTATCATTGCTCTAATATAGGTTCTTCCCACTTACATGTGGGCTGAATTTTCAAGCAGTTTTGCCGATATCTCAACCAGCCAGGTCTTTAATATTCCCTGCATTTCAAAGTTGTTTCTGATGTAATTTATTCGGTTTTCCGTGTAATGGTTTACTTCATACCTTATTGTTCGTTATCTTGACCATACGTTATTTTGTATAGATATCGCCCTTTGGATAATTGAACAAAATATATGATGTAACTTCAATGATATTTTGATTTAGGTACTTTTATGCGTGCTTGAAACTGCGTTTCCTTTTCAAAAATGTTTATTGCAATTGCATAAAGCTTTGTTAGGTTTTATCTTTTATCTTCGTCGTCTTTATTTTATACCTAATTAAAACACTTCTCAAAGCGTGTTTAATTACATGTACTATCATTTCTTCTGAATACGCGTACTTGTGTTGAAAGATATGCCGACTGGCATTACTTAAAATTAATAACGGTCTATATACAGAGTGTTAAATACTTGCTATTTACATAATGTATAAATTATCCTATTTTCTGCTAAATACGCATTCTGTTGTTGTAAGATATGCTTACTTGCATCGTTTAAAGCTAATTATGGTCTATATACAGGGTGTTAAATGCTTGCATTTACATATTGTATGAATTACTTAATTTTCTGCAAAATAAATGCAGTTTTCTGACTCCTATTGCAATTTATGGTTACTACATGACCCTTACTGCTCAATACACCCCTAAACAACCCCTTATCGCAGCATTATATATATATATATATATATATATATACACACACTATATATATATATATATATATATATATATAAAATAAGGAACAATTCAACTAATTGTGCAACAGTATTTTGTATAACCAGAACCCTAATAGTCGCCAGGTATTCCAAATTATGTTTCAGTAGATGGGCGCAAAGTCATGGTGAAGTCATTTATTAGTGACGTTGAATCCCATTAACAATAAATGGATACGGCTATTACTTGTATTTAATGTAAATGAGTTATTTGTACAGCGTTAAACTACAAACCAATGCAACGCTTCCTAAATGTAAAATAAATTAAAACTTAAATTTCATTAGTGTGTTACTTTCCACACTATTAACTTTATAAACTTGTTCGCAATATACACTTTAGATGCCGGCTTCATTAGGGTCTAGAATGTGTAATCCCATTACAACTTAACAGCTTCCCATTCTAAATAGCTCTAATTTCTATGAAACAGTTGTGATGTTGGTATAGCAAATTGAACATCGTTTTAATTAATGTAAATGGGTGCTTCCTTTGAGCAACTCATTCTCCTATATGTTGAAGTAAAAACTTTCTCTTTTATGTGGAGATGCTGGCGTCATTCATAATCGATTGTCGCTGTATACAATTGCCTGTGTGTATATTGTTCACGACTGGGCAAAGGGCAAGGCACGTGTCAAAGTGGGTCCTTCAATTATAGTTCATTAAACTGTTAGTTATAGAGCAAATAGTCTATCAATAGTAGTATCTAAGTAAAACGTAAAATAAAACGAAAAATAGTTATTGACACGTCTTGTAATGACTTTATAATATTATTTGGAATATTTTCTGAACGGGTGCTGTATTTTTTTGTGAATTGTTTACTGTCCTAACTCCTTTTGTACCGTGTTACTGAGCGTGTGCAAATGAAAACCGACACGTTAAAAATTTTAAAATGCCTTTTGTTGCCAAAATATTGCTCTTTTATAATTTTTCAAGTATATTTTTTGTCCGGAGCAGTATTTTTGCTACCAAGGGGACATTTTCAAACTTCCAGCTTGTCCGTTCTCATCCCCACACACCCAGGAATACGATACAAGTAGAATTAGAACAAAAATAAAACACAAAAGATGTTACAGAGCCCCTAAGGAAAAAAAATTGTTTATTAGACTAAATTCTTTCGTTTGGGCGTGGTGACTCTGTTGTATACTGTTCTTTGCTCTGATACTTTTTGTTATGTGCTTCTAGGTACGTTTAGATAAAGATGGGTAGGCTAAATTTTTGAAAAATGTTTTATTTTTGTGATTATGGGTATTGCACGCTAGATGAGCTTTCGATGAATATTTTCTTCCGTGTGGGCGCTGTAACTTTTTTGTGTATTGTTTATTGTTCTTATTTTTTATATCGAGTTTCTGCGCGTATGTGGATCAGAAACAACAGGCTAAAACTTTAAAGTCTCATCGGCAGTAAATGTATTGTTCTTTTATTATTTTTTAAGAAAGCTTTCTTTTATGCGGAGCAGTATTCTGGCTGCCAAGTGGGCATTTTCAAAAATTCAGCTTATTATTATTCACATGCACTCTGGAATATGATACAAAATAATTAAAACAAAAAAAAAAATATCACACTGCCTTCAAAAAGTCAGATGGGCTCATACGAGAGGCAGTCAACAGACAAAAGTGCTTACTACGACTTCCGTGACAAATATAAAAACATTCTGTATTTGTTTGTCAATACAGAAATTACGTCTATTAGGAGTTATTCTGTCTGCGCACTGCAAAATGAAAAAGGCACCTGGACAGGCTGTTTGTATCGGTTGACTATTTGTCGTAGCTATCAAAGGGAAGATGAGACGGTGGTGCACATTTCGTTCACCTGCTCGACACTCGTCAGGCTGCAGGTATTCGTACTTGGGGCATTCTGGCGTAACCCTACTAGAACAAGCTCCATGAGTCAATGTTTACTAAACAAGTAAAGGAAAATTTGTTAACGGTTTATTCACGAGGTTTGTTTAATATGCAGTGCTTCCATATACATTCGTAAAAAGTGCAAATGAACTCCTTCTAAAAATTCTCCTTACGGTAACAGATTCACATCCTCTAAAAATTTTCAACTACACACATTACCTTTATTACAGCAATTAACTTCACCTATGCTTCTAAAATAGATTGTGTAAGGCCATTCTGGCTTACGTTCGATCTTCCGAAGTTTCGGGGCATTTTAATAATACCAAGTAGTAATACCAGTAGTAGGTGTAGTATTAGTTTATTCCTTCCATATTTACTAGGACGTGAGATACAAATCCCCCATATTTAAAAACATATAAAAATAAATGTAAATATTATGTTTTTGGAATATAATGTTACTTTGTATTAAATGAACCATATAGTTAAAGGTTAATCAGAGTTCATGTCAGAAATAAGAAAGGAAACCAATACTTTGTATTCCAGACGCAACCTGATACTGCAAGTGCAGAAACAATGAACTGCAATAAAGCAATCTTAATGAAAATTACTTTGAATAAGACATTGTACGATTATCAAGAAAATGCAGACAACAAGATCTGCACTTTCCCACAAGATAAAGTGAGGTCAGGGACTTCATAAATACTGTAAGGAGCCCTCGATCGCCAGGTCAGTCTTCGAACTTTATAACTTTAACATTATTGGTAGTTCAAGCGACTCATTGGTAATTATTGATTGTTAAAATATTAACATCAATAATTTTTTTGCCAATTAAATTTAGTCACGTTAATGAACATAACGTTTAAGTTGTTAAAGAAAAAATAAACCAATTCTTTAATTAATGTAATAATATAAATTGGATAGGAGTGTTTTTGGAAATAAATGTTTTTTAAAAGAAGCTTTCAAAGACCCAAAACCTATCTCGGGCACAACACTAATAGAGAATAACAACACGAACTGGACGGACAAGTATATCTTACGCTGAAGTAAAATCGTCAAATAAATCAGTACGGGAATGGGCGAATCATTTACGAGTATCGGTACTGTTTCTAGTTTTGGTGGGAACTAGATAATGGTCATGGCGGAAGATTTCCTTAGGGAATAAACTTAGGAAAACGAGCAAAGCTTTTAGAATGCAAGGATAGTGTTAAATTCTCTAAAACAGTGCATGCCCACTGAAAGCATAAAATCTTCCCATACAATTCAGAGAAACCCAACTTCCACTTCCTGTTGTAAAGCAGGAAAACATTATTATAAGTTAATATTAGTTTATGCGCATAATACTTGCAGCGTCAACAGTTTCATCAATTAAACATTTTTATAAATTTTGTAAACTTAAATAAGTAGCACAGAAGAGAGGACATTCAGTTTGTGCCCAACAATAAATGTAACAAGGTGTATGTATTCTAATGGTACTTAAAAGTACATACAAAATATGTAAGAATATATATATATATATATATATATATATATATATAGATCCGACAAGGGGTCATATAAGGGTCATTGAGCATCATACCTTATACATAAAACAACCGCAAAACCTAAGAAGATTAAATTTTCTAATATTTTATTTTCGTGAAGAGACATCTTGTATAATACTCCCGTTGTATGATAGGTTTTGTATAACGTAGCTTTAAACAGTGTATTACGCAACTTAAGAAGTACATGAAAATGCAAAACTTCCCTTGATATTAAATCCCAATTAAAAGCGTTCTAAATAAGTACGTCCTCCACCGAAGAATGGCAATGGAAGAGCATTTTAATAACGCGTTCCGTAACTTGAACATTAAGATATTCTTCCTGAGACCGTTATAAAAACTCTCTCAGGTCAGCTCTAAATTTTTTTCTAATTAAAAGTATTCTTAATGCAAAAAAATCGTATATTTTCTGCATTTTGTTTCCTACATTTTTCTAGTAGCACATACATTAAATTGAAAATATAATCAGGTGCCAATAATATGATTAAACATCCTAATTTGTCAGAATAAAACCATAAAACACATTTGTAGAAATAAGCAAAGGACAGATAACTGGCTGTTCAATAACACTACATGAATAAAAATATGCCAATTAATTTGATTATACGAATGATAAGACGTTTAGTGAACTTGACTGGATTTTATCTTAAACCAACCTTGTCCACCAATAACAAAATTTGATACGTTACCGCCTTACTCGTTATCAATTTCGTATTCAACTTATAGCTCCTCCTTTATTGTTTAAATTATCAAATAACTCCCATTAACTTTATCTTATGACCTCGACTAGCATTTATTTGGAATTATAAAATTCAGTTAATTCGATTCTATATAATGAAACAAATATTATATACAGTTTTTGTAAATTATTTAAAATACACTTTTCAATTAATTAATGTTGTAAATCTCATTTCTCAAAAATCATATACTTTTTAATCAAACCCAAAGTCACCAAAAAAACTATTATTTTTATAAAAAAAGAAGTGTGGAACGTTCAAAACCTCTTATCATATCACGCACTTTATACGTATGCAAGTCCTCTTTTTGTTGACTTTTTCACATTCATTTATATTAAGCAAATTCCATATTCAATTAAAAAAATAGAAAAAAAAATGTCTTATAACTAAAAATCTGACCTGGTCTATTTTCTTCGCATTGACGCATCCATAATCAGCCAGTATTTCCCATGCATTAAACCATCCATTTAAATAAAATTTATTTTTTCCCAATTCAGGATTATTACATGCCCATTCGAAATATTGTCTATCCACACGCTTGAACCATTGCATTTAAATTATTGCCATCACCCTCTGGACTACCATTATTAACTTATACTTATGCACCCCAATTTATTGTCATCTCATTCAGACTTATTACTTCTTATCAATTTCCCCAAACTTAGAATACCATCTATTCTACCCGGACTCAGAAGCCTTATTATTATTGTGCTCTAGTTTAAATAAATTCCCTAAAATCTACTTACGGTTAATCGGCAATCGTAATTTTCATCTTCGCACTTTACAATTTTTCACTTTAGATTATTATTACTTATTACACTTTATTTCAGAGTGGCGCACCTCGGCCTTTGTTGAGTTGAAAACTGAGTTCGTTATCACTGTACCTGTTAATATATCATTGATCCCCTACTCCGTCAGTGGGTATGGTCTACAAACTCGTCGCTCATTTTAACCAATCAAATCTTTGCATTTAAAGTAGTTTCTGATGTAATTTTCTATGCTTTCAAATAATTGTGGCCTGTTCGCAGCTGTCCTGTTATCAAACATGCGGTGTTTTGACGAATTTAATCGCTTTTCCATAAACAACTGATGCAATTCGACTTTTAAATTTCATATATGCATGTTATTTACGCAATTTTTAATCACCTCTCTTTATCAAAGTTCTTAACTACTTGTACGCATTTACCCTATGCTTCCTGAAGCTCTATTTCTTATCTCCGTATTAACCTAATTGTTTGGAACTCTTTTGAATGCGTGTTTAATTACACTTTATTAAATTTACAAACAAAATAAGCGTGCTTCCACTAAAAATATCATTACTCGCCTTACCTAAATTAACTAAAACTATATCTACATGGTGTTAAATATCTCCTATTTACCTAATGCATGTCTTCCTTATACCTACGCTAACTATGCGTCTTCCTATGTTTATTTGCGTCGCTTAAAACTACTTATACTTTATATGCAAAGTGTTGATTGCTAACTATTTACAAACTATCTCTATTTCTCACTTCTTTACTAATAAATGCAGTTTTCTGCTGCCTATGGTAATTTCTCATTTCTAAACGACCTTTACTATAAAGTACATCCTTAAACAACCCCTTATCACACCATAATATATATATATATATATATATATATATATATATATTGTAGTGGTTTTAAAGGGATAAATCTACGTATAAACAAAGTAATTTCAAACACCCTGTATAGAGGAAACAACCAGAAATTACTTGCGAAATTTATTTCAGTTAGTTCATTTTTAAGTATCAAGTATTAACAAAATTTTACAAATAATTAATAAAATTTAGTGAGGTTTGTAGAGAAAAGAATGTTATAAGCCAATGCAATTAATTTATTAATTTATTTGAGTTTAATTGAACGGTTATTTACGTATAATATGCATAAAAACGTGTAAAAATCCAATAATACCAAGGTGAAACGCGTTGGTAACGAACAAATATATTGGGGGGTTGAAATACGTGGAAAATCCAACTCGTAGAAGTGTTATTTAAAACGATCGTTAAGATTAAACACCTGCAGAATTTTAAATGTCAAGTTCCATTTATTTTGTAGATAACAAACAAGGATTCTAAGGCTTGTACAAACGGTCGGATGTTTTCGCATGAAACACTAATGAGCGGTTATTTAAAGCACGTAAGTTTGGGGTCCACGTGGGTTAGATAGCAGATGGTCTGGAATATCGATTTCTACCACTCAAGCAAGGTGAGAAAGAGACATAAAATATGCATAAGCAAGGTACAACGTTAGTATAGGCGGGATTTGTGAAACGTCAATGCACAGTCTATTGGTCGATATTGTTAGTCGCACATCAGACAAGACACGGGAATATTGAATATTAATTTTCAGAAAAGATCGTAACGACGCGTTGAATTTCGAGGATGTAGAAATCGGTTACAACAAAATTTTAAGAACGTGTTATTTTAAGTTACATTTTCACGGTAAGAGGGTCTGGAGAGGTTACAGTCGAAGCATATAAATACTTGACGAATTAGCACGGCTCGCTCTCTTATTTCATTGTGGCCTTAGTATTTTGAACGCGTCAGATTACGTACTAAAGTTACCACGAGTTTGTAAGTATAATAGAAATTATTTTAAAACTATATTGCATGGTGTTAGCCTCATAATTTGTACGCGATTTGTGACGAGTTTACATTTTTTATTTGAGGTAGCACAAACATTTTTTTTAACAAACTCGTGTAGTGACGTTAAGTAACGTGGATCAAATTAAATAATTATGAAAGAAGTATAATTAATTTGGAGTTGGAAATTGGATACACCGTGGAGGCAGCGCAAGCAGCTCTACTTGTATAGGGTTTTTATACTAATAGCTAGAAGCAGCCTGCAGAGCAGAGAGAAGCAAATACAGGGCATTATCAACGGAGCAGAAATCCTCTAAAAATTCCAGGTAACGCTTTGAAATTGTGTTGTTATAAACTATGAATATTGGGTGACGTATGAGAGTGAATTTTAAAGGTATTGTGCATTATTTTGCGTATTGAATATAATACGTGTAACTAACTTTATTATGGTATTTAAATTGAAGTTTGAAGGTGTATTTAAAGCTTATAAACGTTCCGTCAGGAAGTTAAATTTTGTGAAAAGTACATGAGTTGTTCTTTTTTAGTTTGTTGTAAGAGTATGCAAAGTATAAGGGCATACATTATTCATAATTAACTGGGTTATCATGAGCTCACCATACTCCAGAGTTTACGTAGATTTAAAATAAATTGAAAAAAAAGGAACGAGAAAAAAGGTATTATTCAGGACCCATTTACTCCGGGTACATTCTATGTGTTTGATGATTTAAATTAAAATACAGGACATTACAAAATAGGATTTATTGAGGTGTAACTTGATCACTGAAATGTGGATAATATTGAATTTTATTTCTAAATAGTGATAAATAAAAAATTGTATGTTTGTTGTATTTTGTGGTTTTATTGGGAGTGTGCGTGAACGATAGAGAATATGAGAGTGAATCTAGATATCCAAGAGGAGGTCCAACTGAGCTAGCCGGAAGCAGTTGAAGAAAGCAATTCAACTGAGGAACAGAGGAAAACGGGTAAGAAATTATGTTTTTTTTGAATTTTTAGTTTTGGTGAAATTTTCGGGTTTTGAAAATTTAATAAAATTTTCGAATATATTTTGGTTGGTGAGGCTTTTATACAAGAGAACCACGGCAATCTTATGACGACCCAACGTTGGGGCTCGAATGTTTGTTTTTTTTTCTTCTCTGAAGCGGCATTTATCCAGAGAACCACGGCAATTATATATATATATATATATATATATATATATATATTGCTCTGGTTTCTTGGGAACCTTGGTGATTTCTTCGTGCCCCACAGTTGGGCTCTCATAAAAATATTCTGCATTGTCGTAGAAATCAAGCCCTACAAATTGGGTGTCATAAATATACTCTGGATTCCTTATTTGGAAGGGTTTCAAAATTCGTGCCCCTATTTGAGTTGATATAACAGTCGCTGTAAATTTTAAAGAACTCCACTAATTTTTACCTAAATAAATTTTTTAGACCAAGCTTTGATTACGAAATGTTTTAGTTGCGTACCTTCTAAAAATTCTTCCCAAACTGATACTCCACGGCCAGCTCTGCTCACTGCTTCTTCAGAGGTACTCACCACAGCTACTCATTTTCTCAACAACTTTTACAATTAATAAAAAAGTAAACAAATAATTTGACAAAAACATACAACCCTTTTATTATGACAACATAAATGATAAATTCACACAATCTCAATATTTACAATATTTATCCCAATTAAACATTTCATACCCCTACTCAATGACAAAGTCATTCATCAAATAAACCCGTGAATTTATGCTCCTTTACATTCATTGTTTTATTTTAAAGTACATGAGCCTATCCCAGAACGTTAATTTATTTTCCCCTAGTCTATGGTGAACTCAGTATAAACCTTTTTATATGTGTGTACAAATTTGTGCACTTAAAAATTATCCAAAAGACCCGTTTATCTGTTACATCTGTGAAGTATTATACAAGCATTTACACCCTCATAGTTATAATAAAAAAATTGTCCTTTACATATATCAATAAAATTAATTTTCGGTTCATAAAAATTTTCACCAAATAAAACTCAAATCACTAATAGTTTTAATAAATCATCACAAGCACAACAGTTTTAACAAAAAAATTCGTTACCAGAAGAGTCTTCTTTTAGCTCTCCACGTCGGTAGATGTCTTCCAAATTGACTGCACGTACCTGGATCACTCCACGTTGATGCCTTCCATTGTGAACAGCAACTCGACCTCGAACTCGTTGTACACCCATTGATTAATGGGGTTAAGGAGATGATATATAAATATGCTAATTACAGGGAAGGACCAATTGCTTTTTGTAGCAATAACGATGACGGTGGAGCGGTTATGTAATAACTAAACAACTACACCAAACTACTTAATAAAGGGTATAAATACCTTTTATCCTGTGCCGCTGTGGGCAATAAACATTCACACACAAAGAGCTTCCGACGGACCACCGAAAACACGCACAATGGGGTGTCGATGTCGCTTTCAAAAGCTCTCACACGACCGTCCTTTGCAAGGGTTGGGATGCGACTCACTTTATGCACTGTTACTGTCGGTATATATGTTTCACTGACAACTGTAGGATGCACGCACTGACGGTATTTATTGTCACAAAATACCGAATTATTCGATGATGACGTAACATACCGCCCACCAAATTCATAGAATTTTGAAAAGGAGGGAAGTAGGTTGGGTGAAGGAAATCACATGGGATTTGACCTTGCTAGGAAAACAGGTAACGAAAGATAGGGTGGTGCACTACAGCGAGCGATATTACCAACTATGCAAAAAATAAAAATATATATGTAAATAAGCAAATATGTAAAAATAATATACTACGATACATGTAAGAAATGTGTATATACATCTAAACATAAAAAATAAAACTAAAATACCGGTAGCGGCGCTAGTTTGACCAAAGGTCGTTTTAGTGTGCCATGTGACGTTTTGACTTCAGCGACACGTATAATACCGTCCGCACCGGGAAAAGTATTAATAATACGACCAAACTTCCATTGAAGTGGAGAAAGCTGGTCGTCCTTGATGAGGACAATAGTGTCCTTTTCAACTTGTCGGACACCTACCTTAGAGTGCCATTTAACCCTTTGATTCAGAGTATGTAAGTACTCATGGCTCCAGCGAGCCCAAAAATCTTGGTGGAGTCTTTGCAGGAGTTTCCACCTGCTCTTTAATGGTAAAACGTTGGTTGAATGGTCCTCATCTGGTGGTGCAGAGAGAGGCTCCATAGTTAGGAAATGACCTGGTGTTAAGCAACGCAAGTCATTTGGATCCGAACTCAAAGCGCAGAGTGGCCTTGAATTTAGAACAGATTCAATTTGAGTAAGAACTGTGTAAAGCTCCTCAAAGGTAAGTTTTTGTTCGCCGATTACGCGAGATAGGTGTGTCTTTACCGACTTAACACCGCTTTCCCACAAGCCACCGAAGTGAGGGGCGATAGGTGGATTAAACGACCACTTTATCTTTTCTGAGGTTACTGCACTATGCAGATAACTCATAAGCTGACGATAGGCTCCTACAAAATTAGTACCGCAATCGCTAAATATTTGAGAACAGCGTCCTCGACGTGCTATAAATCGTCGCAAAGCGGCAAGAAACGCGTCTGCCGACAAATCCGACACAAGTTCAATATGTGCTGCCTTAGTGGCAAAACAAACAAAAATACAAATATAGGCCTTAAGAGTTTTAGAGCCTCGCAGGCGGTTAGCCTTTATTAAAAGTGGGCCAGCAAAATCAACACCAACAATACTGAACGGTTTGATTTGGGTAATACGTGCTGCCGGTAGGTCTCCCATAGGAGGAGTTACCAGGACCGGTTTGGTACGAAAACATCTATGACATGATGATAAATAATTTCTGATTGAATTTTTAATAGAAAGAATCCAAAAATTCTGTTGTATAAGATACGCTGTGGTTTTAACACCGGGATGGTAATACCTTTCATGAGTTGACCGAATGATAAGTTCGGTTAATCGGTGCCGCTGACGCAATAACGCAGGAAACTTTTCGAAATAGGAAAGCGAAGAATGTGTCAAGCGCCCACCTACTCTTAAGATATTTTGTGGATCAACAAATGGAGAAAGTTTTCGCAAGCTTTTAGGTAACTTACGGTTTGCCTTGATCGAAGCTATTTCCCTTGAAATTGTAACATTTTGTACATGCCGGACGATAATCATGAGAGCATTGTGTAATTCAATGTCTGTTAAGGGACCCGTATGACGTTGAGCCATGGGTTTAGAAAATCTATAAATGTAAGCCACGATGCCTTGGATTTTATATAACGATGAAAAACGACTTAGTAAAGTGTCAATGACGTTTGGATCTGTTTGAGCGACAAATGTTAGGATCTTCTTTTCCGTAGTTACCTCAGCAATTGAGGTTGACAATGTTGGTTGAGGCGGCCACGAGTCACTAGGGTAGTGAAGCCATTCAGGCCCCGCCCACCATAGCGAACATGAAATAACCGCGCTTGGCATTAATCCCCGAGATGCAGGATCAGCCGGATTATGCGAAGATTTAATATAAAACCATCGACTAGGTGCAATGATTTCTTGAATGTGGCTAACACGGTTTGCCACAAAAGTTTTCCAACGAAAAGGTGGAGAACGTATCCAAGTGAGAGCGACCGTAGAATCACTCCACGCTGAAACATCGGAGATGTCAATCAAGCCTTGATAAGAACGAATGGTAAAAGAAAGTAAATCGGTTAATAAAACGGCGGCACATAATTCCAAACGTGGAATTGAAATGCGCTTAATTGGAGCTACTTTTGTTTTAGCGGTTACAAATTGTACAGTTATTTCTCCAGTAGTTTGATTTATGAACTGAAATACACTACCGCTGCATACCCTACCTCGCTAGCATCGCAAAACCCATGCAAATGACAAGTAAAAAGATCCGAAGGGGGTAAACAACGTGGTAACTTTAATGACGCTAATAACGGCAACTCTTCTTGATACTGCTGCCATTGAGACGAAATGTCTGCTGGTGGGATGTCATCCCAATTTAAACCTAACATCCACAGATGCTGGATTAGGCGTTTTGCAAAAAGTGTTAGTGGGGCTAAAACCCTAATGGATCATATATTCTGGCAACTTGTGAAAGTATGTTGCGCTTTGTACATATTGGGTTTAATGGTTTAACCCGAAATGAGAAAATATCTTCTGTAGGTGACCATTGAAGACCTAATATTTTTATTGATTCGTCAGAATCGAAATCGAGTGAAGTATATTGTCAAAAATCTGACGGAATGCCTTCCAAAATAGAAACTGAATTAGAACTCCATTTTCGAAGTTCAAAACCAGCCAAATGTAAAAGTCGGATGAGTTGATCTTTAATTTCGCGGGCCGATTGTATAGAATCTCCACCGGCGACGAAATCGTCAATATATAGATTTGACCGTATAGCCTCAGCGGCTAACGGAAACCTTTTGCCTTTGTCAATGGCTAATTGCTGAAGAGTTTTTAATGCTAGATAAGGCGATGACTTAATACCATAGGTCACTGTATTAAGCTGATAAGTCTGAATGGGTTCTTCTGCGGAGAAACGCCAAACAATTAATTGAAACTTTCGATGTTCTTCGGTAACCAAAATTTGTCGATACATTTGGCGAACATCACAAGTAAAAACGAAACGATGAGAGCGAAATTTAAGTAAGATTGACGAAATGTCATTTTGGAGACTAGGTCCAGCCAATTGAGTGCCATTAAGTGACACGTTGTTTTAGCCTTTGCAGAGGCGTCAAAACCACACGAATTTTAGAAGTATGACCTTCCTCTTTAAACACAGGGTGATGGGGTAAAAAATAATTATCGTTCCCAACGGGCGGAGAATCGAGTAATGCCATATGACCCGCATCAAGATAGTCCTGCATGAAATTGTTGTATTGGGCGCGTAGCTCCGGTTGAGCATGCAATTTGCGCTCCAACGAAAATAGTCTTTTTTTAGCCATCTCAAAGCAATTATTAAAAACTGGCAAAGTATCGTTGAACGGTAACGCAACAATAAAACGACCGCTAGGGTCACGAGAAAACGTGTTTTCAAAAATCAAATCTGCCTTTTCTTCTTCCGGAGAAGTATAAGGCTTGGATGGCAACTCTTCTATCTCCCAAAACCGCCTTAGGGTCTGGTCGATAGGATCTTCTACAGAAGTAAAAAATGCTTGGACAGTATCAGACTGCAAGCTTTTTGTGGGACCGAGAATAGTCCAACCAAAAATTGTATTTATGGCGGCAGGCTGAAGAAATTTGCCATGTATAACACCGCCATTGATGATGAACGGATAAACATCTGCTCCAAGGAGCATGTCTATAGTTCCTGGAGAGTTCCAGGTCGGGTCTGCAAAGTGCAGGCCGCATAAGTGTTCCCAATTATTAGGAACTTCAACGCTGGGTAATTTGCCAGATATTGACGAAAGCACAAAAGTTGTGACTTCTAGAGATTTTTCAGAGTCTAACATAGAGCGAATGGTGCAGCTGACGGCACCCCTATTGACTGCTGAAGTTGTCTGCCCAAGTCCATAAATCGGAACTTGAGAACGTATGCGTGGAAGCCAAAGTTTGCTCACGCAATCGTCTCGAATAAAGCTAGCTTGGGAGCCAGGGTCTAAGAGTACCCTGATCGGTTTGTATCTACCAGAACGATCTTGAACTTCCACAACAGCAGTGGAGAGTAAGACAGTAACCCCAAGATTTGAATTCGTCTGTGAAGACAAAACATTTGCCGGAATAGGAGAGGCTGACTGCGTCCTATTGGCATTTTTATGCATGTGTGTAGCGGTCGATTCAGCTGACCGGCTAGAAGCAGGTTGCGGTTCAAAATGTAGCAAGGTATGATGCGGCTTGGCGCAAGTTCGACAGGAATTATAAGATTTGCATTGCATGGACGCATGGTCTGTTCGTAAGCAATTTAAACAAAGGCGTAAGCGTTTGACAATGTCGAAACGTTCTGTCGGAGTTTTCTTTAGAAACGATTGACATCTGTAAATTAAGTGATTGCCCTTGCAAGAAGGACAATGGTGCGAAAATGAATTCTTTGAGTCACTGGAGCTACTTGGTGTGTCCAGTGAAACTACGTTAGAAGAAACTCTTGGTTTAAATTGAAACGCTGAGGATTTCTTAGGCACTGATGTGTGAGATGTATGGACAGTCGTCGAATAAGAAACAGGTGCGGTTGAAGAAAAGGTTTCCAACGCTGCACATTGTTGGGTTAAAAAATATCTCAAATCCTCGAAATTAGGTATTTGCTTCGGATCCGATTGGAGTTCGAAGCGTTTTCTAGTGAACGGATCGAGTTTTTCTAAAAGCAAATCGACTAGAATAAAGTTCCAATGTTCAGTGGGAAACTTTAAGTTAGTTAGAACAGCAAGGTTCTCTGAAAAACAATCAATAAGTGCCCTAAGTTTCTTAGGGTCTTTTGATTTTAAAAGTGGAAAGTCTTTCATTGCTTTCCAATGCAAAGTTGCCAATAAACGCGGGTTGCTAAATCGCTCACGCAAGGCGTTATAGGAAATAATAAAGTTATCCCCCGAAATGGGTACAGATTTAACGATTCTTAAAGACTCCCCGCTACAACAATTAATAAGGTGATTTAATTTTTCGATATTGGTGAGTGACGCGTTATTATAGACCAGACTGTCAAATAAATTAATGAAAGATGCAAATTCAGTTACCTCATTATTAAAACTTGGGAGTTTTAACGGTACCAATTTTGATAACGTGCTGCTTGGAGCATTTTCGATGATTTGTGGTGCTTTCATTTCTTGCATCGTTTCGAGATGCAGCAGTATGCAAAAATAAGCGGAATCTACTTCCTTCCGTAAGGCGTTGTAATTTAATGATTCTACATCGTCTTTGAAGCTAAGACGTCAACTAAAGTTTTATTGAAATTTGTATAAAGGTCATGTACTCCCCTTGTTTGAATGAGGAACAACGTTTTTAAAGTTGGGTCACTTTGTATAGAGTTACTAAGCTCAAACATTTCTATAATACGTGTTTTCAGTAATTCTAGTTCTACTACATGTGCCTTCTTCGGAGCCATAGTGACTGTTATTGTAAAAGACCTACAATAAAATGTTGTAAAACGGTACCGGTCAGATGTGCGTGAAAAATGTTAAAATATTATGGGTTGTTGTTCAAAGCACGAAAAGGTAAGACAGCGTATAAACCAATAAATCACGTTTTATGACTAACGGTTCGTCAAACAAAGTGTTTAGATAAGATGTACCGCTTAACAACCCGAGCGGCTTTTACCATCAAAAGATCACAGGAAAGTTTAAAACATGTGGCTTAACATATTGCAAGAAGAATGCAGCTTTTATATTTTATTACTCCTGCAGATGTTCAATATTTACTGCAAACCGACTGAAAGGGTTGTGATACAAAACGTGCAATAGCTTTTAAATACAAAGCAAATCCCTTTCCTTTCTTATTTAAGAAGTATAAAGCGATTTATAGTTTTCAGGTTGCTTTGTGTTTTATACCGCTAAAATGAATTTAAAACTGAAAACTAACAGATTTGATGCTAAAGTATTTGTATTTAATTTAACGAAAGTATGTAGCTAATATTGTACATATTTTACCTGCTAAATATGGAGCTTGAACACAAATTTAAAGCTAAATCATTAATTAATTAAAAAGCTCGCTGGAATGCAAAGTTTAGGATATTTAATTTAGGACATGCGTATACCATAGGACTGATGAATCCGGATCGACTTTAGGACCAATGATTAGGGGGGCTTAAGGAGATGATATATAAATATGCTAATTACAGGGAAGGACCAATTGCTTTTTGTAGCAATAACGATGACGGTGGAGCGGTTATGTAATAACTAAACAACTACACCAAACTACTTAATAAAGGGTATAAATACCTTTTATCCTGTGCCGCTGTGGGCAATAAACATTCACACACAAAGAGCTTCCGACGGACCACCGAAAACACGCATGATGGGGTGTCGATGTCGCTTTCAAAAGCTCTCACACGACCGTCCTTTGCAAGGGTTCGGATGCGACTCACTTTATGCACTGTTACTGTCGGTATATATGTTTCACTGACAACTGTAGGATGCACGCACTGACGGTATTTATTGTCACAAAATACCGAATTGTTCGATGATGACGTAACACCCATATCCTCAATAATTCCTCTAGACCGCTGCTCCAGATCCAAATATCACCTCTTCCTCCACTCATTGTGCAACAAGCACCTTCATTCAATTTGTAAATAATTCTCTACTTACAAGTTATCCTGCTTTAATTACTACAATGATTTACTGCGGTTTACTCCGTTTAAACTAAGTTACATCTACTTGTGCATCAAAACACTTGTAAAATTTTAAGTCGGACTGCACTAGTCACGTGATTTGAAGCTAGGATGATCTTCTGTAGTTTTGGAAAATAAGAGAGAGCCCATGCGCCTCCAGCAACGCTTGTATAACCACAGCCCCACTTGAGTTGTCTGTATTTTTCTTACCCATTCCTTGTAAAACTGCCAACGGCCATACAATTCTACAAAATCCTCTTGCACGTAAACACAACGGTCTTTCAAAACTCAGAAATCGTCAACATCAACATTTCATTAACGCGAAAAAGTGTTTTCACTCGCTAACCGTCCAAATATTCCTTGAATTTCCACTCTTCTGTTTACCCCACACAAATACAATCACGCCTCTTGTGTGCGCGCTTATACAATTATCTTTTTTGCACCCTCATAATAACATCTCTCAGCTTTGTCTTCCTTTCCTACCTAAAGTGTCTACGTTATTTCTGCCTTTTTAGTATCTCTTTCGTTTTTGTGTTTTTTGTTTTGCTTGTAGCCCCTCTATTACTATATTGTTACGGTTATTTCTCCCTTCTTTTATGTGCGCCTTGAAAAATCGACACTGTCTACAAACATGTGGCATCTTCTTCCCTCTTATTGGTTTTTAACGTATACTCGTTTGACACGCACTTGAAAATCTTTGTCCATTGACCAACTGATATTTTTCAACTGCTCTGTTACGTATTAAATATTGTGTGTCGCCTAATTTTATCAATCTGTTTTGCACTAGTAGACAGTTACTATTAGCCTTGCGTTCTTTGGTTAACACAATTTACCTCGAATTATATCCTCAAAGTATATTATATTTTACAAGAATCGTTTATTTACCCCGAATTTGTTCCATGACATCCTTGACTGTTATAACGTGTTTACACGTACAAACTAATTTCAGAATCCCATTTGTAACCCTCCATTGTCTCATTTTAATCTATAATAAACTAAGAGCTAAAGTTATAGGTACCTCTATATTTTGTGGTATTCTACAATTATCTGTTCAGTGGCTTAAATATTTTAATACTCTTCTGTCATATTATTCTGTCAATTGTTTTTGTCAACCTTAATAATTTTAAAAGTAATCTTGTTATTCAGTTTGAAATTTAAAAAAAACTTGCTATATAGTTGTTATCGTTTAGTTTGGTGATAATGTTGCCGCTTTAAATGGTACTTTCTTCTTCCTCGGGCTTTCATCGAGATCAGATGTAACTGGTGAATTCCTTACTTTAGCAACATTATTTGTGTGAATTTTTACAGTTTCACTTTTAATATTAATTTACTACCACTAGATTGTTATTCTGGTTAGTAATTAAATACGCCAAAGGCGTATTAAAAGGTTAATTGTCTGGTTTGCTTACTGAGCACATGTTGGATGGATTGTTGAAACTGTCCATTTGTTGGAATTAAGTACAAATCCCACGGTAGTTGGTAAGTTATATATCTGTAGTAGCCTCAATTTGTTATTTTTACTATTGTAAAATATATTCTAGGGATTTTATGAAGGATTTAATTTAAAGACTGGTTTATCTAAGATCCTAGTTATTCCATTCATGACTGGATCTATTGAAGAAGCGATAAAAATGCATTCATTGAAGGTGGTGCGACTGCAGCATTGTACCCAGGGCTGATACCCAATGGACATATATAGTTGGACGTCGCATCCATACATTTTTGGCTAACTGTTTCTACTTGAGCAGGCGACCTCAGGAATCTGGATTGCTGACGATTTGGATTGTGAGTTCATTTTAGCTGTAGAGGGGACTCGCACATAATCAGGTCGTGTGGTTAGATAGTTATTGCTTGTGCATGTTTGATAGAATTGATTATTGCTTGTGTACAATTTATTAAGTGCTACTTCCGCTAGTGCCACTGTAGAGCTTATTGCATTATTTTCCGCTTAAAATTGTAGTTAATACGACTCATCGTGTGGCTGCGTTCTACCTATTACCTTTACTAGGATTGGATAAACATTTTTCTGTTAAGCTAACTAAAGCTAATATTTAATAATTACAGCTAACAGTAAGGATTCATTTTTTTAGTTCAATTTAATATTGCACGTACCTATATTAGTATATAGCTTGTCCCACAAATACCTGATCGTTCTGCGACAAGTGGAATGGCTTGCGTGTTCTAATGAGCTAAAGAGCAAAACTACAAGTCCAACTAAAGTAGTGGGGTCGTTAGTGAGGAACACGACTAAGACAGGTCCCCGAAGGAGGGCAGCGGCTCTTTCGGTACTTAGATTGGCAGAAACTGTAGGGGTCGGTATGGCAGTGTAAAACACACTACCGCGATGTGGAAGGCAACGGAAAACTACCACATTACCTTCCAAGTACACAGCGTACCTAAATTATAATAAAATGATAGCATTCTTTGGGGTAAAAAATTGTGGAGTTAATATAGTCCCTCATTCGGATCTCCGGAAGGAGACTACTTCGGAGGATGCGATGGGAAAGTTAAGAATAAATGTCGGGAACATTTTGCGAGTCGGAGCGTAGAATGTTAGAAGTATGAAGTTAGTAGGTAAGCTAGAGAACCTAAAAATTGAAATGAATTGGTTATCACTAGACATAGTAAAGATTAGCGAAGTTTGGAGGCCAGAGGCAGGGGATTTTTGGAGTGGAGACTTTAGGGTAATTCATTCAGGAGCAGAGGAAGAAAATTTGGGTTTTGGGATAGTTATGCGGAAAAAGATAGGATACTGTGTAGAAAATTACTTACAAAAGAACGAAAGAGTACCCATGGTTGGATTAGAATGTAAACCGGTAAACACAGTAATAATACAAGTATACATGCTCACCTCTAGCTACAGTGACGAAGAGGTAGAAGCGATCTACAAAGATATCGAAGACATATTAAGATACGTAAAAGGACATGAAAATTTAATAGTAACGGGGGATTTTAATGCATAGGTAGGTGAGGGTAGGGAAGGAGCGGTAGTAGGTTTATTCGGCTTAGGCACGAAAAACGACAAGGAATACAGGCTAGTAGAATTTTACGACAACAACAATTTAATCATCACAAACACATTATTTCAACATCATGCTAGAAGACGATATACGTGGAAGATGCCAGAAGATATAGGAAGATATCAAATAGACTACATTCTTGTTAGACAACGGTTTAGGAATAAAGTGAAAAACTGTAGAAGCTGCCCAGAAGCAGATATAGACACTGACTACAATATCGTAATTATGAAAGCCGCACTTAAATTTAAAAATTTGAAAAAAAGAAACGGAAAAATGCACTTGGACTTAGAAAAGCTAAAAGATAAAGAAATTTAAGAAAGTTCGAAAAAAAGTCAAATAAATTGCTCAAAGATATCGGGAAAATATCTGATACTAAGGAAGTAGAAACAGAATGGAATAACATTAACTCCAGCCTAGACATATTCTGGGGTATACAAAAAGAAAATAAAAAACCATGGATAACAAAGGATATCCTGAATTTAATAGAAGAAAGACGAAACTACAAAAATAAATCAGACGAAACAGGAAAACAGAGATACAAAGCCATAAAATGGGAAATTATTTGCAAATGCAGGAAAGCTAAAGAACACTGGATTGATAACAAGTGCAAAGAGGTACAAACTAGGATGGAAGTAGGAAAGACAAATGAAGCATGCAAACTAATTAGAATCAACTTTAGGGAAAACCGGATAGCAAAAATATAAGGAACTCTGGAGGAAACGTCAATATAGAAAATGGGTAGATGGCAAAAAATTTATATGCAGGGGAGGAACTTACTGCATTAGAACACGAATCAGACATTGAAAATGATAACTTGGGGTATCCTATACTTAGGGATGAATTTGAATTAGCATTAAAGGGTCTGAAAAATGGTAACACGCCGGGTACAGATAAGGTGCAAGCAAAAACTCTAAAAGCCGCAAGACAAGCAGTAACATAACACCTCTTCCAACTTGTAAGCTATACGTATGAGACAGGTGAGATAGCCAAAGATTCCAAACGTAACATCATAGTAACTAAACCAAAAAAGGAAGGCGAGGATAGATGTAAAAATTTTCGAACAATAAGTTTGATAGCACACGTGTCAAAAATATTAACTGGAATTGTATAAAGACGAATAGAAAAACGTGATGAAGTAATACTAGAAGAAGACCAATTTGAGTTTAGGCGAAACAGGGGAGCACGGTAGGCTGTTTTAGCTCTGAGAGTGATAATGGAAAAAACAATAGAAAAAGGAAAAAGCGTGTATAGGGTTTGTAGATCTGGAAAAAACATTTGATAATATAAAATGGAAAAAAAAAATGTTCGAAAAACTCAAAAAGATTGAAATGAGTTATAGGGATAGACGAATAGTACATAACTTATACAAAGAGCAAACAGCAGTAATAGAATTAGAGCAGGAACGTAGAGAAGTAAACATTAGGAAAGGAGGTGAGACAGGGCTGTGCTCTATCCCCATTAATTTTTAACTTGTACATTGAAGAGGCAATGAATACTGTCAAATGCTGGAAGACATTTGGAATTACTATGCAAGGACAAAAAATTGATATCCTTAGATTTGCATATGATATAGCGGTATGAGCATCTGGCAAGGAAGAGTTAGAAGCTGCTCCTAATGAAATGGAAAGGTTGTAATAGAGAGATACGGTATGAAAATTTACAAAAATAAAACTAAAGAACTAGTATGCAAAGGAGGGGAAAATAAATCAAAAACACGAATACAAATATGTAACACGAACTTACAAGAGGTTGAGGATTTCTGCTACCTAAGAAGCCAATTAACGCAAGATGGGAAAAGCACAAAAGATATAAAACAAAGATTAGCACTAGGTCGGGCTACATTTAACAAGAAAGAGCAACTACTGTGTTCAAAGACAACAAACATAGAAATAAGGCAAAAATTGCTTAAAACATATGTGTGGAGCACAGCACTGTACGGCTGTGAAGCCTGGACAGTAGGAGAAGCGGACAAGAAAAGGGTAGAAACCTTTTGAAATGTGGTGCTACAGGCGTATGATGAAGATATCATGGACAGACAAAGTTAAAAACGAAGAGGTACTAAAAATGGTAGGGGAAGAAAGAAGTATGCGGAAAACGGTAAAAAATAGGAGAGATAGGATGATAGGCCACATACCACGGCATGAGGGAATAGTGCGGAATATATTAAAAGTAGAGAGAGGAAAAAAGAGAAGAAAAGGTAGACCTAGGTTAGACTGCTGCACACAGATAGTGAAAGATGTAGGCTGTAGGAGTTTCAAGGAAATGTGTAGTCTAGCTCAGAATAGAGATCAATGGAGGTACGCATCCAACTAGTACCAAGATGGATAAATTAATTACGAAGAAAGTAACTGTACATAAACATGATGATTATTATAAGCAACTACAAGTATTGGCTGGGCAATATTTTCGAATAATGTTAATTGTGTGAAAGGATTTACTGGAAAACTATTATTTCAGCAAATGTCTAAGTGTTGGGGGATCTTGGCAGCCACAGGCTGCTTAACCCCCTTTACTGAATCTAGGTGAAATAGGGCATAAAACTAGAAAACAATAGAAGGGGAACCGAGCTGTATACATGCTGTTTGAGAATTTGAGGGAGCTGTGTAGGCTAGCTCAGAAAATATATAAGTGCAAGTACGTGTTCAACCAGTTTTGAGACTGAAAACCTAATGATGAAAAAAACGCAGATGAGTCTGATGATTATTATAAACAACTACAGGTGTTGGTTGTGAAATATCT
Organism: Platerodrilus igneus; assembly: GCA_036346225.1. Lineage (NCBI taxonomy): Eukaryota > Metazoa > Arthropoda > Insecta > Coleoptera > Lycidae > Platerodrilus > Platerodrilus igneus. Next base: position 361,325 of record JARFIW010000295.1, read on the forward strand.
GCAACTAATATTGACTGTGCGAATAGGAGAAAATATTAAATCGGTAAATGTATAAGTGCTGGGGGAACTTGGCAACCACAGTCTGCTCACCCCCCTTCACAACCACTGAATGTTAGAGAAATAAAGTATATAATTGTAAAACAATAGAAGCGCCTATGATGAACTACAACAAACATAGAACAAAAAGAAAATTGTTGAAAGCATATGTGTGGAGCACCGCAGAGTATGCCTATGAAATACGGACAGTCTGGAAAGCAGACTGAAAAACGATACCAGTTTATTGAAATGCTGTGCTTCAGATGTATGAGGATGGACAGACAAAGTTAATAACAAATAGGTTATATAAATAGTAGGAGAACAAGGATATCTGTAAAAAAAAATAGGAGAAATAGAAGGGCAGAATACGTTCTAAGGCATTTTTGGGGAATAGTATGAGATATATTACAAGCAGAGATAGGAAAAAGGAGGTAGATATAGACCTAGATTAGATAGTGATAGATGCCGACTGTGCAAATTTCAGGGAAATCTGTAGGTAGTTCAGAATAGGAAACAATGATGGTACGCGTCTGACCAGTTCCAGGACTGAAGACCTAATGATAATAACAAGGTACTTGTTGTTCCGGGTAGGTACTTGGTAGAGTCTAGTATATAGTGGGGCACTAATCCTCTGAGTTTACTTATTGAATTGAATATTTAATTGTTCAAACCGTTTGCAGCATATTGTTATTATTGTATATGTAGTTATATAGTAGTAAAGTGGAACCTATATGTTTCATGTAATTTGGGATATCGTTTCTTTTATCCTGTGGCTATTTATAGTGTTATTTTGTGGTCTATCAGAGTTCCTAAACCGGCCTCTATGTTGCTTGTGCTCCTGTCCTGGCGCTCATAAAATGAGTGGCTCTTTCGAGGTCTAAATTTATTATCGTTCATCAAGAACTCCTCCCCCCTTCGTTTTGTCATTGAGATTTAACATCGAAGAGTCCTTGCCTTGAGCTACCCTGGAGCCTTAAGAAGTCATGGTGCTACTAAGGAACACTATAATAAACGTTAAATTCATAGTTTTCATATTATACCGTGACACATGTTATAGATCTATAAGTAAATTTCCATAGAAACATCTCTTAATTCGGAGCGTTACAAGGCATTAGATGAATCTAAAAAGAAGTTCGACAACGAATTTGAACTGATTCTACAGCGTTAGAGAATTAAAGCCAACAGCGACTGAGATCGGAAAACCCATTTGATAAAATACATAACTAAAATATTTCCGAAACAAATGCTTTAATAATCGAAAGCCAAGTTTTTAAATGTATTAAGGAAATGCATATATTTAACATATATTTAACCTCTCACAATCTTTGAGAACAAATGTTTTGACAAAACAAACTACAACTTCTAAACTTATTTGAGCGAAGAGAATGCAAATATGTTTAACCATTGATAACCAAAATAGATTTCTATACTTTGTAATAATCCAACACTCGGTTTAGCAACAAAATAGAATAGATCTATAATATTTAAATATGTTAATAACAATGATAATCGCAGATTTTACAGCTAACTTAAAATAAGTACGAAGTAGCTTAAATTCCATAACTGAATATCTAGCACAACTGTACAGAATGCTAGACAAATGATCGTTTAAAATAGAAAGGGAGATAAACCCGCTACGAAGCATGCTAAAAACTGTGAAAATAATACATAATATGAAATTTAAATTAAACATGCGAAGAATGATGTAGATACAAAGACTGAAGTTGACAATCTACATGTGGTTTTCTAATATTGCGATACACAGTCATCAAGCTATCTTAAAATTTAAGAAAGTGAGATATCGGTTTAGCATACCTCTACTTAATAAAAATCATATAAATTTCGATGTAACTAAGATGCATAAACTATAATAAACAAAATGTGTCAGCTCTTGAAACTGATGGCAGCCTGACTCGCTAAAAGAGGCTGTCACATAGTCACATATTCTTTACGGCAAATGTTAAAATTTGGTAACTTCAAACTGTATACTGTTAGCGCTCAACCCTGTCGATGTAGGAAATACCGATGAGGCCGCTAACGAAGCAGCGCACGCAACGTCACTGAAGGTCGTTTCCTGTCTGGTGGAACAAGTACGCTGAGGCATTCACACAGTCGTAGTTATGAGGTCCACTAGCCTGGGTCGCAAAGCTACCTTAATTGTATTTTACGAGTTTTGCTTTATTTTCATTATAATAGTATTATTAGTAAATGTTCCATTCTGATACGATTATTAATAAAAGTCAGAAATAGTAGTTACTTTTAAAACTGAATTATTTTATAGCACTCAGTGCTAACATCAGAAGCGGGATCTGCTCACATTCACAAACATTAATTGTGTTTAAAATCTGTTTTAGGTCCTTGTTATTTCGTAACTTTCCAAGCATGTCGACACAGGAATCCGATGCAAGGTCGTTCGTTGCCCTTGAACAACTGCTGGGTCGAATTGCCAAGGCCAAGATAGCGCCGGAACAGGTAGACTTGCCATTGTTTAAACCTGACGTAGACGATGGGAATTCTTGGATCGTGCAGGTCGAAACAATTAAAAACGAATTTGAGTGGTCTGATATACAGGTATTAACTAGGGTAAGACGATTTCTAACAGGTGATGCAAAAAATTGGTTTGATAACTGGTTGCCTGATGTAAAAAATTGGGAGACTTTTAAGTGTGAATATTTAGAGTCTTTCCCGCGTAGAAAAATTTTAGGAAGCTTGCTTTATGAAGCTGCTACATTTGATAGTTCAATGTGTAATACGTATGTAAGTTACGCTCATAAAAAGCTAGCGTTATTGAAAAATCTACAGGCTAATTGGGAAATTCCAGATTTAATTAAATTAGTTACTTACGGTATTCAAAATCCTAATGTACAGGAAGCAGTTAAAATGCGCGATTTTACTAAAATTATTGATCTTATTTCGTATTTAAATGGTGTTATTAAACATGGTACTTTTGTGCATAAGGTTAATGACTCTCAAATTGCTAAAAGACCACGATTAGATAAAACTGCAATGTCTAATAATATCAGATGTTTTAAATGTAATCGTTCGGGACATGTTCAACGTAATTGCCGTGCTATTACACACAAAAATAAACCTCATTGCTCATCGTCGAATGGAGTGGTAAATAATAAAAACAATTATGTTTCCGATTTACCACAAATAAAGAATAACAAGTGTGATTTTTGTTATAAGACAGGTCACATGATTGAAAATTGCTTTTTAAAGGAATCGATTGATAAAAGACGAAACGTTAATTTTGTTTCCTTTGATAGGTCTATTCCAGTCAAGGTTAAAATCGATAACCAAATCTATATGGGGCTCGTTGATACTGGTGCTGACGTATCACTTATATCTGATAAATTTACCGAAAGATTTGCCCATAAAATTATTCCACATAATCTTGTTCTGAAAGGTATTGCTGGTAATATTATTTCAAAGTATAAATTTGAAGCAGATGTAGAAATTACGGGACATCACACAAAGTTGGATTTTGTTTTGGTGCCTAGTGGTAAATTAGATTACGATGTTATTATTGGATGTAACTTGTTTACAGACATGACCCTGGCAGCGGTGACTGATTATACGGGTACACGTATTATAAATCGTCAACTACCTGGTATTTTAAGAATTGCTTACGATATTGGTAACCAAATAAATGTTCCTTCAGAGTTCCTCGAACAAATTGAAATGGTATTACGAAGCTTTTCTGATATTATTGCTACGGGTTCAGCTGTTCCTGCTGTTAATAATGCTTACTTAGAAATTAAGCTGATCGACAATTTTGTTGTAAATCGACATCCCTATCGTCTTGCCGCGAGTGAACGCGCCGAAGTGCGCAAAATTATCAGTGATTTACTCTCGAATGGCATCATAAGAGAGAGTAGTTCAGCTTACGCTAGCCCTATTTTATTAGTGAAAAAGAAAGATTCATCTTACCGTATGTGTGTAGATTACAGGAACTGAATGCTCACACTATTAAAGATAAATATCCTCTTCCTCGTATCGATGACCAGTTGGATCGATTAGGTAAGGGAAAATTCTTTACGTCGCTCGATATGGCTTCTGGTTTTTATCAGATACCAATTCACCCAGATTCGATTAATAAAACTGCATTCGTAACGCCTGACGGGCACTATGAATTTTTAAGAGTCGCTTTTGGACTTGCAAATTCCCCGCCAGTTTTTCAGAGAGCTATTAACGACGCACTAGGTGATTTGAAATATACGTTCGCAGTAGTTTATGTTGATGACGTACTAATCCCGTCAGAAACTGTTGAAGAAGGTTTGGAACGTCTTCAGTCAGTCTTAAAGTGTTTACGAAGATCCGGTTTTTCTTTGAATATTTCGAAATGCGCTTTTCTTCAGTCCAAGCTTGAATTTCTTGGTAGAGAAATATCGCATGAAGGCGTCAGGCCGGGAACTAGAAAGGTTAAAGCTTTAATACAAGTTAAGTCACCATGTAATGCAAAACAAGTAAGGCAGTTCATGGGTTTGGCTGGGTATTTCCGAAAATTTGTGTATGATTTTGATTCTAAAACAGCAAGCATAACCCGATTGACTAAAGATAATGTTTCCTTTGTATGGACTAATAAACACGAAGAGGCGAAAAATTATGTTATTTCGTGCATTACTTCTGAACCTCTTCTTGTAATTTTCGATCCTGATTTACCAACAGAATTACATACCGATGCTAGTGCATTAGGTTTTGCCGGAATATTGTTTCAGAAACATGATGGGCAAAACAGAGTGGTCGAATATTATAGTAAGCGTACCACTACGATTGAGGCAAAATACCATTCCTACGAGTTGGAAACGTTGGCGATAGTGAATTCTTTAAAGCATTTTCGAGTTTATTTAATAGGTGTGAAATTTATTATTGTTACCGATTGCAATTCCGTGAAGGCCACAGTGAATAAAAGAGACTTAGTACCGAGAATTGCTCGTTGGTGGGCTTACATGCAAGACTTGGACTATGAAATTGTCTATCGTAAGGGTTCTAGTTTAAGCCATGTCGATTATCTAAGCCGTAATCCAGTTAATGTGTCGCTCGTCTCAAAATTGGATTCTTGGTTGCATATTGAGCAGAAAGGTAGTGAAGAAGTTGAAAAACTAATAACTGATTTGCGCGAAGGCAACTTAGACTCCAAGCAATATGCAGAAAAAGACGGTCTTCTCTGTCGCCGATAATACTAAAAAATTTCGTTACTATGTTCCACGGCAAAGTAGATTAGGCTTGTTGGGCCTATTTCATGATGAGCAATGTCATGTTGGCACTGTTAAGACTATTAGTTCTATTCTGGAGCACTTTTGGTTTCCTGGTCTTCGAAGTTTTGTCAGGAAATACATTAAACATTGTTTGATATGTGCTGTTAAGAAAACTAGGACAGGGCCATTACAAGGTTCAATATTGTTACCAACAAAACCCATTACACTTATTTATACTGTACATGTAGATTGTTTAGGTCATTTGCCTGTTAGTAGCGATAAACATAAATATGTGTTAGTGATTGTGGATGCTTTTACAAAGTATTGCAATTTAATTCCACTAAAAACAGTTCAAGCTGATGAAACCCAATATGCATTACAGCAGTTTATTTCTTGCTTTGGTACCCCTAAAGTAATAGTCATGGACAGTGGTACAAATTTTCATAACCTTTCCATTTGTAAATTTCTTGATGAGTGGCAAATTGACTACCATTTTATAACACCTGATGTACATAGATCTAACGGACAAGCAGAGCGTTATATGCGCACTATTATGAATTTAATTAGAATTGAAACTCGACTTAAAAATGAATGGCCGAGTGGGTTATGGAAAATACAGCTTGTCTTAAATACAACTTTACAAAAGTCGATAAATAGCACACCATTGCAAGCGTTGATTGGCATCAACACTACCACGCCATTGATACAAGCAGTGTTGAATGATTTGTCATCAGATTTATCAACTGCTAGAGACATGGAGTTAGATAGAAAACGAATAGTAGAACGTTTAAAACCTTCAGAAAAAGATTTGATTGAATTAAATAAGAAACGGCGTAACTCTGTTGAATTTTCTGTAGGCGATTTTGTGCTGTTGCATCGTGCGAGTAAGTTGCACGCTAGCAAGACTAATTTTGAGTTTTTGGGGCCGTATCAAATTATGAACGTTACAAAGAGGCCGCTATGAGCTAAAACGAGTTGGTAGCCGTAAGAAAAATATTGTTAAGGCTGCGAAGGAGCAATTGCGAATGTGGCCTGCAGATTGGTCCTTGGCAACCGAGTTAGATGATTTGCTAACCCTTCTTGAGGGAGATGTAGCCGTAGCAGGTAATTACTAGTATGTGGTGCTATGAAAATATTAATTTTTTGAATTTATCAAGATAAAGTGTATGTCTTGATGGTTATGGGGGTCAGCATACTCCCATAATATCTGTAAAATGTTTATTTTTGTATTTATCAAGATAAAGTGAATATCTTGATGGTTATGGGGTCAGCATACTCCCATAATATCTGTAAAATGTTTATTTTTGTATTTATCAAGATAAAGTGAATATCTTGATAGTTATGGGGTCAGCATACTCCCATAATATCTGTAAAATGTTTATTTTTGTATTTATCAAGATAAAGTGAATATCTTGATGGTTATGGGGTCAGCATACTCCCATAATATCTGTAAAATGTTTATTTTTGTATTTATCAGGATGAAGTATTTGTTCCTGTGGTTTTGGGGTCTGCATAATCCCACAACTACATTTTGAATATTTGTTTTTGTTAATACAGAATGAAAGTCCTTATATTGGTGTCTGTATACCTTCACGATTACTGTCGAATACGTTGTTATTTTAATTCGAGAGTAATGATTTACAAAAAAAAGAGTTGATGCTCTGTGATTAAATAAATACTTCAAGTTAGTGTACACCAGTCAAATCAGAGTTGTGTACGTTTACTAACGTGAGATATAGTTTGATTATTAGTTGAGGTATACAATCTCCAACATGTGGCGTTTGGTGCTTCTTGATTTCTGTGTTGCTGATACTGTTACAGGGTCATCCTCAGGCGAATTGTGCCCCGAGGACGGGTCACCTGTCAGTCTGGCCGTGTTAGCGCTCAACCCTGTCGATGTAGGAAATACCGATGAGGCCGCTAACGAAGCAGCGCACGCAACGTCACTGAAGGTCGCTTCCTGTCTGGTGGAACAACAAATACGCTGAGGCATTCACACAGTCGTAGTTATGAGGTCCACTAGCCTGGGTCGCAAAGCTACCTTAATTGTATTTTACGAGTTTTGCTTTATTTTCATTATAATAGTATTATTAGTAAATGTTCCATTCTGATACGATTATTAATAAAAGTCAGAAATAGTAGTTACTTTTAAAACTGAATTATTTTATAGCACTCAGTGCTAACAATACAATAAATTGTAGTTGTCCTATAATATTTTATTTCTATAAATTGTGCGTTACTACTCAACAGGGCATTTCAAATTTATTCAAACTTAGAAATTCAAGCGCTATTTAGCTGTGTAGATTATGAAATTTCTTTTGATATGAATATTCGATCGTAAATTATTTAAATAAGTTAACGTTTGACAATACTCATATAAACACCAGACGATACCCGTAATACTTCAGTTTGACATGTGCTTAGTTATTGTAACGCAGATCTAATATAATAACACCTCGTATCCTATAAAGCATGTTTCAAAATGTTATGAATAAGTGAGCGATTCAGGTTAAGCAGTACGAAAGACGAGCAAGATCTTTTGCAAAGTACTAGTAGTCTGTTGTGATTTATAACTTACAAGGAAAAACAGATATTTTCCCTTTTTAAAAGCTTTGACGTAAATGTTAGCGGAATAGGGTTACAGAATAACGCAGCATGGATGAAGACTTGTCAGTATTTAGTATTGTATAAACTTCCTATGAACCTTAATGAAGGACTACCTAAACCTGCTATAATCGTACTCTAACCCTAGCGGTTTGTTGAAATTACACGTTCCTCAAAGCGAACAGAATAACATTTGCATTAATATTTCGACAGTAATACCCGACGGCAGAGCGTGAAATACGTATTGAGACTACGTTTAAATACCTGAATATGAGGTCAGCAACATTCGGGATATGATTGCTGTACGAAATAAGTTATGCTTTTAAACCTCTTACTTTTACAACGGTCGTTAGCAGTTGGCTTGTAATTATAGAATTAATTTGAAAAATGATTTCTTTGCACAAAACTCATTTTTTCATCCAGCCATAATACAAACTGCTCTTTATAAGGTCTGCTACGTATTGTATTTAAACCAGAAAATACGATAGTTTCAAAACTAAATTACAATTCACAATAAAGTTTGTGCGCTATTGAATAGTTTTATATATAGTTGTAACAGGCCGCGCTGTTATAAATCGTTAATTATTAATTTTAAGGTATTTTTGTTATTTTTAGACTAAGAGATTGATGTATCTTGGTAGTAACGTTTAGCATACGAATGTTTGGTATGGAAGAACACTGCGATTTAACTGCGGGAGGCTGTGCGGGTTCTCGGACGATTGTTAAGTGGGTAGTACAGGACAGACGCTTAACAGGTAAAGATGTCGGGAACCGGGTGAATGCGTCATTAAATAAGCATTTTATATATCGGTTGATGACAATGATGTTACAGGAAAGTAGATTTTAAAGCGGGTATAAAACATTAAGGTTTACAATAATTGATAAGCACGCGAGTTATGTATCCCCCAATTTATATATATATATATATATATATATATATATATATATTAAATAATGGAATCTAATACGAAATTAATGTAACTCAAGGATAAATATAAAATCTTGGAAACAGTTTATGAGAACGGATGCGATACATTGCATTCAAGACGATAGTGACACTGCAGGTGGCAGGTAACAGACGGTTAAGATACCGCAATTACCTAGAAAGTAAGATTGTAACAATGTATTAATGAATAGAATTAAGAATAAGCAGACATGAGCTCTGCAAGTTCCTACAGAATTGTGAGGGGCAGGGACAACATAAAAGCCCGGAAGCCCATATCTCGGCAGTCAGTCAGTTACAAGTACTTTCGCTTAAGCATTGCAGTTTGCTTAAGGCTACTCACTTACATCAGTTCAATTATTAATTATTTTTTGATTAAAATTTAATTTAATTTAAGATTGTCAAAATTCCATGTTAACCGGTTGTTTAACCAAATAAATTTGTTACGAAGTTTTGGAAACGTTTTTAAAAAGAACGCTCCCAAAGACCGAAACGTAACTGAAGCAGTAGTACGGATGTCAAGAGGTCACTAGGGAATCCAAAAATCAAAAAACTGGTTGTCTGGAATTTCAATTTCCAATTTGGCAGAATCCAAACAAAGTTGGAAGAAGTACAAGCATTGACCGAATCCAGCTAAACAAACTTGGAGGAGATACAAGCATCGATCGATTTCAAACCAAACCAACGCGGACAAAGTACACGATTCGACCGAGTCCATGAAATCGACGAAAAAATTAATGTAAGTTTATTTTCTTAAAAAACCAATTTATTTGGACAAATTTACTGATATTTGCTAGTATAAGAAATTTTTTTTTATTATTTATGTATGTACAGATTTTAACTATTATTATAGTACAGTATTGCCCGAAATAAACAGTACTGAAACTAAGTTGGCGGTGTTTTTATGCGTGCGCTGTCACACTCAAGTTAGCTAGTATAGACCTGTCAAGTAAACCTCAAACAAGTAATTAGTAGGGCCTAATTGTTAAAAATGGTGTTAAGTACAGAGGAGAAAGTGTTTCTGGTAGAGCATTATTTTCGTTCATACGGAATCGGCCGACGTAATGGTGCAAGTTTGCTATACGTGTCTGATCAATTCACACAAAGGTTTAATAAACGTTCTCCAAGTAATGCTGTAATTTTGAAGGTTATTGAAAAGTTTAGAAATACAGGTAGTGTATTGTGCCAACGAAAAGGAAACTCAGGGCGTCCCAGGACAGTTAACAACAACAATAACCATGAACGTGTTTTGAGCAAATCTTAGAAAATCCGAAAGTCAGCCAGGCAAGGACAGCGTTACAACTTGATTTAAAAAGAACTTCCTTTCAAAGAATCCTGAAGGAGCTGGGTACATTTTCGTATGTGATTCAGGTACATCAACAACTACATCCTCGGGATTATCGCAGTAGAGTGGAATATTGCGCCAGAATTCTCGCGTTACAGTATGAAAATCCTGAATTTTGAAAAATGTTTGGTTTTCAGACGAAGCACATTTTCACTTGTCAGGCTATGTGAATCGTCGCACAAATCGATTTCTGCGCTTTGCCAGACCCGATGAGAGGTTCAAGAGGTTCCTTTACATAGTGAAAAAGTGAGTGTCTGGTGTGCTGTTTCCGGACACGGAATCATTGGTCCGTACTTTATCGAAGAGAATGGTAGGCAAGTCACACTTAATCAACAGAGGTACAGACAAATTTTAACACGATTTATCCCTGATCTACGTCAATTCTGTCGTGCACGTAACTTGGCATTTCGAAACCAATTTTTTCAGCAGGACGGGGCAACTTGCCATACTGCTGCCGCAATTCGTCAATTTCTTCAAGAACATTTTCCAAGCTAATTCATATCACGATTTACTGACTTTCCTTATCCTTCACATTCTCCAGACCTCACACCTCCAGACGCATACATTTGGGGCATGGCTAAAAATGCCGTTTTCAAACGGGCACCACAAACCATCGATGAATTAAAGGATGCCGTTAGAGTCTTCTTCGCAGCCCTGAGACAACCCTTATTCAATAACATGACCAGAAACTTAGAACATCGTTATGAAGTCTGTCTCGAACGAGGAGGTGCACATTTAGAACATATAATAAAGTGTCAATAAGATGTATTTTTTAAATATACAAAACAATTACAATTTCAGTACTGTTTATTTTGGGCAATACTGTATTTTATGCTATTTAATGAAAATAATTTACTTATACATTAAGGGAATTATTTTCAAATACAAAAAGATTACATTTTAAGCAAAAGAGAACAAACTAGTACAATTATTACAATTATTAAAATTAATATAAAACGTAACTGGTGTACGAACGATTAAAATTAACACAGAATAAAAACGAATTTAATTTAGCAATTCTGAAACATAAAAATGGAACGATTTAACTCTACCATTTTGTACCGAAAGCTTATGTATATAACGCAATTCTTATAGACAATATAATTAAAAAAACATTCTATAAATCAGAACACCCACGCAGAGGAGATAATTAAAGCAGACTCGATTAATCAGCACGAATAAAATCAGACTCATACCTGACACAAAACATACAAAGTAAAGAATTAATAACCCAGATTTTAATAACACGAATTTTAATAATCAATATAAACAATTTCCAAAACCAATGTTCAATTCAAATTTTGCGAAACCCGCATTTCAACCAAAATTCAACCAAAACGTAAATCAACTAGGACCAGCATTCAGCGCGAACCCTATTAGAAATACCCCAATGACAAATAATAACAACCCTAATAATTATTACAAACCAACACCTATGGATACCTCATTTGGTAACACCAGACAAAATACAAAAATAACACACATCCGACCAAGTCACATTCAAAAACGCAACTTTACATCGGAAGAACTATTTTATGAAGAAGTAAAAAAATTTGACAATGGCTGGAATAACTACATTCATCCCAGTACAAACAATGAATCAAACCATTCGGACAATTACGAACGTGACGAACCATGCGAAAATTACGACGAGGACGACGAAGAAAACACGTGCTCAAATTTTCAGATAGACCAATTTATCATCGACCAAATTTAATATATTTTGAATAATATTAATCACGTAGTACTACCATACATAGTAATACCCCATGCCGAACTTAAACTATTAATCGATACAGGACTCTCAAAACATTAATTAGCCCCCGAACCGTAAAAAACATTATTTAGATTATGTAGAAAGAGAACCATTTAAAATTAAAACAGTCCATCAAATGACATTACACCAATTCGTAGCTAATATACCCTTCCCTAGAACATTCAATGTAAAAATGAAACACAAATTTTGTATTTTTGAATTCAACGACAAATATGACGGACTAATCGGAATGGACCTTCTAAGAAAATTAGGAGCCAACATTGACATAAAAAACCGTTTATTAAGAACTACACACGGAAAAATCCCCATTAAATTTCAAATTACCCAAATCGAACAAAAATACACGATAGAACCCCGAACCGAAAAATAAATAAAAAACCCAGTAAATTCAAACAACAAAGTACGAATCATAAATCACATATCATTTCGACAAGGAGTAGAAACCCCCACCGCATTAGTAGAAATAAAAAATAATTATGCCACTACGACGATTCTAAACTCAAATAACTACCCCGTAGAACTATCATTAACAAATCCAATTAACGTAGAAGAATTAAATTTTAACGAGATGGAAATAGATGAAAATTTAGAAAACTGTTACAACCCCATAGAACACGACCAAATGTTAAGAGAAAATTTTAGTAACATTCGCTTCAATACCGACATCAACAAAGAAGAGCAGAAAGCAATTAAAGATATATGCTGTGACTACCGCGACATATTTCATTGTGAAAGAATGTCCTTAACCTTTACCAACACAATTAGCATAATATCGAACTAACAAAAAACAAACCCATATTTACAAAAGCATACCGACTACCTCAGGCAAGCCAAGAAGAAGCCTGACAGACAAGTGGCAGACTTATTAGAACAGGATATCATACATACACTCCAACTCACCATGGAGCCGCCCCATACTAATAGTACCTAAGAAGTTAGACACCTCAGGCAAAAGAAAATACAGAATGGTAATAGACTACAGAAAGTTAAACGAAATAACGGTAGATAACAAATATCCACTACCCAAAATACCCGAAATTTTAGACAAATTAGGTAAATGCCAATACTTTTCAACACTAACCTCATCAGGATATTATCAAGTAGAAACGGATGAAAAAGATACATCAAAAACCGCCTTCAGCACACCTAGAGGACATTATGAATATAAACGAATGCCATTTGGGCTGAAGAACGCACTCGCCACTTTTTAGAGAGTCATGGACAATAAATTACGAAGAATACACAACGAGAAACGCCTTATATACTTAGACGACATCATAGTTTATTCAACATCATTAGTAGAACATATAGAAAGACTAAGAGAAATGTTTGAAAAACTGAGGAAAGCAAATTCTAAAATACAATTAGATAAGAGCGAATTTTTATAGAAAGAAGTATCATTTTTAGGACATATAATAACACCTCAAGGAGTAATGCCAAACCCCGATAAAACGAACGCAGTACTAAATTGCCCCCTACAAAAAACAAACAAAGAAATTTAAGTATTTTTATGACTTAGTGGTTACTAGTGCAAATTCATTAAAGGTTATGCTCAGATAACCAAGTCCCTGATAAATTGTTTAAAAAAGGGAAACAAAATTGAACACACCCCAGAATTCATTAAAGCTGTAGACAAAATTAAAAATAAACTAACGAATCACCCTGTATTAGAATATCCGGACTTTTCGAAACTATTTATATTAACGACAGACGCATCAAATGTAGCATTCGGCGCAGTATTGAGCCAAAAAAAAGTAGGTAGCGATAAACCAATGCTACGCATCCAGAACCTAAATGAGACCGAACGGAAATATAGCTCAATAAAGAAAAAATTATTAGCCATAATTTGGGCAACAAAATATTTTAGACCTACCTTTACAGACGAAAATTTTACATATACACCAATCATAGACCATTAGTAAGGCTATGCAAACTTAAAGAACCAAATTCAAAATTACAACGATGGAGAATCAGACTAGAAGAATACGACTACGAAATTATATGCAAGAAAAGAATTTATAATAACAACGCAGACGCCCTAAGTAGAATACAGCTCAACGCACTAGAAACAGAATCAATTGTCGGAAACGTAGACGAAACGGAAATAAGAAAACCTAGAAGAGATCGACACGATACATTCGACACAAATGAAGAACCAAAAACGGCGATTAAAATATTAAACGAAGCCATTGATATAAAACCCAATCAATTTATAATCACCGAAGTTTTGAATAACCCCAATCCTGTAAAATATACAAAAGTAGACAATAAGAAGATATACCAAATTTAAATAACTAAAGATGACAACAAAGAGCAAATAATTAAAATTCTAAAAGAATACACTCCCGAGAAAAAACGATTTTATTTTTATTTCAACACCGAACATTTATACAAACGATTTTCAGAATTATATGTTAAATTATTTAATAACTCTGGCCCTGAATTTATCAGATGCACAAAAAAATTAAAACATTAGACGACCCTGACGAAATAAATAATGTAATTAGGAATCAACACGAAGGAAAAACCAATCATCGTGGAATTAATGAGACAATAAAGCAACTTATAAGACGATACTATTTTAAAAACATAAAAGAATTAACCACAGATTTTATTAACCAATGTGAATTATGCGACAAAGCAAAATTCGATAAAACCACCCAAAGATACCCTTAATGTTAATTAAAACACTTGAGAAACCCTTCAAAAATTACATGCCGATACTCTAGTAGTAGAAGCACAAAACTATTTAACAATTGTAGATAAATTCACAAAAATAGGCCAAGCAACGCCCATCACCTTTAAAAATAGCATTGAGGTAACACAAGGAGTAGGGTATTTTGGATGTATTTGGGACAACACCACCACCACCACCGCCGCCGCTATCTAACCTAGGTTTTTACATGTAAAAACCCACTATAAAGTCTTATTTTTTAAGAATCTCCTCCTGCTCCGCCTTGCTCTCCGCCTTGCTCTCCGCCTTGCTCGGACACCCTCGACCATTTTGATTACGTCACACCCGCATTCTTTCCACCCGCGAGATAAATCTTTTTCCACACTTCCACCCACGAGATAAACCTATCTTGTTTGGTATCAATTAATATTAGAATTTTCTCAGCTACTTGAATTTCTAAGAATTTTTTAGATTGCATCACCCCCCAGAGAGCTACCCCCATTTTAAGATTTTTTTTTTTTTTGCTGGTAGCGATTTCTGACGGTCCTTATAAATTTTTTATACATGCAATACATCTTGTTAGTCTAGAATTTTATGTAGAATCCGAATCTGTAAACAGATTTAAAATAGGGCCACCCCTTACCATTTTACACACACTCCCTAAATTATAAATTTCCTGCGGCTCATACCTAAAAGAAAATCTAAAACTATTCTTAAAACTTTTATTACAGATAATTTTACTAATACAGTTTAAATTTTGTAAACCACATTTCTAAATACATATTTACAATTTTTATTCTTAACCTAGAACTTCTCATATCGGCTTATACTTATTAATATTTATTTCTAAATAGAGCACCTTTTCCAAAGACCAACCGGACCCACATGTTTCAAATTCCTCTGATTTTGTTCTTATGGTTTCGCTTAAGACCTCGTACATATTTTCCAGATTACTAGAAGACGTTATATCCATATTTTTGTGTTAAAGGATTTCACATCGGTAGCCTCTTCCCCATTTTGGTGTAAACGCCGTAGAGTTCGCAATAGACTTTACTGCTGTATGTTGTATTCTTTTTCATTAATTAATCGAATAAATCGCTCTTTCTGCTTCCAAAGAAACTCGGACACTCCATCGTCGACACTGGCGTTCTTTATGCGATAGCTAGCCATAACGGTTGTTAAACGCTGTACTAACCATTTCTACACCATCGTCGTTAGTAGCGGTAACTGATGCATTTTTATGTCTGTTGCTCCTTAAGTGTGCAGCATAGGTAGTCTTTTCCATTTCAAAATCGCATACTTTACACATAATTCGTGGTTGTTTCGTACAAGGCTCTTTAACAGCTAGCGGGGCTGAACGTTTACGGCTTAATGACATACCGTGCTGTTTTTCCTTGTGTCGCTGTAAGCTGTCCGTTCTCGTAAAAGCGATACCGCAAGACCCACAGTTAAAGTACTTTGCTGCGGACGGATGTATAAGCAACCTGGGCGATGTTACACCACGACATTTGTTCTGGTGCCGTTTGAGAGCATTTTTCCAGGTATAGGAAGCACCGCAAGAGTTGCATTTAAAAACGTTTGCAGATACCATTTTAGTACAAAACAAAATTCGCACTATAGCACTTTGGTTAAACTTGTAAGCGAACTAACTTATAACTAAAGAGTTTACTCTTGCGCACCTGCTTTATGTACCCTTTAGAATGCAAACCGAAGGTTTCCGAAGACACCCGAACGAAGTTTGTCACGGTAAAACCTACGGGTCAGGAAGGAAACATAAGACACAAGTGTCAAGCCTCAAGTAAGCTAGGGAACGACAACGGAAAACTGGGAAAAGTAACGAAATGCTTCAACTGTGGTACCAACTGCTAATAGACCTAAAAGTCGACTAAGTCGGGTTTCCTAAAGGAAAGAAAGTAGGCCTAAAGAGCAACTACCACAGGAACAGATAGAACGAGGGATCGAAGTCAGTACATCAACTAACCGCAAGGAAAACCAGTCAGGAAAAAAAATGGACAGGAAAGTGGAATGAAGAAAAACACGGAAAGAGTAGAAGAAAAAAAATAAAAGTCATCACACAATACTACGAAATAGGTAAAATATCACAGATAAAGTTAATGAGATGGAGGAATCGTATAACGTAGGGAGACGAGTGGATTACGGACGAAATTTGCGGCGTTTGCGTCGCCAAAAGGACAACAGATCTAGATTTGGGGACATTAAGATTCTATTTAAGTGAGGTAGCAAAAGTGAGGTGAAGAAAAGAAAGAAAAAGGTGGTGTGAAGAAAACTTGGGCGCCAGTGTTTTCCAGAACCAAATTATCAGCGAAAACACAACTCTGATAATTGACAAAACAAAAAAAAAGATTTAAAATCAAAGAATTTCAATATAGGGAAGAAAAACAAAAAAAAATTCAAAAATACACCAGAAAAAAAAATTAATGCCAAAAAAAAATATCAAGGTCATAACAAAATTTTTTAATAAAATCAAGAGCAAAAAAACAAAAAATCGAGCCCCTTGTTTATCGAGCCACATGTTTATCGAGCCCCATGTTTATCGAGCCCCACGTTTATCGAGCCCCACGTTTATTGAGCCCCATGTTTATCGGGCCCCATGTTTATCGGGCCCCACGTTGGGCGCCAAAATATGTCACGGTAAAACCTACGGGTCAGGAAGGAAATGAAGCAAAGGCAGGAAAGGAACTTTTTACCCGGGTCCCTTACCGAAACAAAACAGGATGCTACGGCTAGCCGTCGTAGATTAGGGGTGAGGAGTAGGGTCAACGTAGCCAGGTAAAAGAATACCGCTGGAATATACGTTGGATTAGTACCTCGACAGGAAGAAAAAAAATAGATAAACAAATGATGACAGACCATTAGTCGGTCTAATATTAGCATCAGTGAAATACCAGGACAGTGACAGTTCTAAGGATTCCTTAGGGAGGTCGTTGTTCCGGAAATGCACTCCCGTAGATACAGGCATATAAATACTTACAGGAATTGTTAGTATCCTAGGGGGCGGATACTGAACCCTCAGTAACTCTCGTCTGGAATGCACCACAGGCCAAGCTAAGTAAGGAGGGAGAAAACTAAAATAATTTCCACTGTAACAGGACTAGAGTTTTTATTTAAGCCACTTCGTTGGCGGCTAATCAATATCAGATAAGGATAAATCGGAGCTAGCAATGATATATGGTAAGTTCACATAAACGGATATAACTTAATCTACCTATGGTGGCGGTGTTTATATTACATAACGCACTATACTATAACAACCTAGCGAGCTCGTGTTCCGCAAAGCTAATGGCATTCAAGCAAACAACCAAATATTTTATCACTACGGCACCATCCGTGCCAGGCGTTTTATGCTTAATACTAGTAAGTACCAAGGTTTATGTAGAATATTGCATATAAAAGTTAAGTTTTTAAATCAACAACCAAAACAGTAAACACTATTCATTTCGCAACACTCAGTATATATATCCTGCTAGATCACGCAGTCAATAGCATGAAAAGTATCTCCAGAGGATATAGGAGGTAAACCATATAAAGGGTAAAAGGATACTTCGTGGAACTTACTTACGTATCATATTTAATTTGGGGAACTTAGCTCTGTAGTAAATCCAACACGAAATGTTCCTAACTTGATGAGAGACCAATTACTTTTTGTCGGCTACTCCAGAAAGTTTCCTCAACGTTCCATGTGCATCCTTAGGTGTACCTATATTTCGGAGTATGACGTTGGGAGTCGAGTACCATGAGCACCATTCGCTAACAGCATTTAGGAACTATTTGAACCCAGCCCAAGGAAGCGAGCCAGCGTTCAACCAGGATGAGACCAGGACGTAGGAAGAGGACGGAAAGGAAACAGCTACAAAATTATATCGGCATTAGCCAAAGTATAACACTAACGAATCGAGTGCAAAAATTATTCGTAACTTACCACGAGTATAACTGCAATTGTCCGAATTTAGACTTATACTTCGTGCTGTATCCTCGAAGAAGTAGAGAATTACTTAGAATTTGTCGGATCGCATCCCTTTAAACAACGGGACACGCTAGAATTGAAAAACCATTACCGTAAATTAATTCCGTTCCAATGAACAGCAAAACGTCAAAATTTATTTTTTTTTTGTCAACTTTCAAAAATTTTCAGAACCGCTATCTAGATATACTGAAGACAAGAGTAGTACAGGTTGCTTAGTTTAAAGGCATTATGAATTTGGAATCGGCGAAATAGAAACAACGTTATATTTAATTATATTTGCGTGGATTTAGTAACATGCTTCAAATTGAACGTAACAAGTTGAGGATTCAGCGGGGAACTAAATGACGTCATAATCCTTGCTGCTCGTCCAATACATTTAGCGCCAATGCATGCACCCGGTTCGCATCGTCGATGGTGCGAATGCCGTTAGTAGAAACATCGGAAACGTCTTCCATGTTATACGGATTGCGTGCATATTAAAAATCCAAAAGGGTTATAGCACACGCAGACAAATTGTGTGCAAGTCGTGCTGTAGAAGATGCAGTGCTACTATAACCAAAAACTTAATAAAACACTTTAAACCATTACTAAGGAATACCAAACTTGTTGTATACAGAATACTTACTAATAAAGCAATTTAATTTTAAATAACTTCTACACCATATTTTTCGAAAATGGCATGCTTGAATATTTTCTTTGGAAACAATCGAAAATTGCAGAAGACACTCGAAGAGTGCACAAACGCAGTCACTAAACCACAATTAATAATCGCCTTTATAGGTTTAACATTTCTACCATTACCCAATAACTGGTGCTACGTACATGGAAACTTTAATTTCTTATTGGAGAGAATCCTTATTCTTCCACGCACTGTTGCGTAGCTGGATGCCCACCCCTTTTGGGGATATATGCTCGTTATAGGTTGTAAGACCCTCGGTTTTACTTAACTACACTTTGTGAGATCCCTTTAATCTTTTTTAATCGTGTCCTTCTCGCGCACAATACAGTAGGACTTAGCCTTACTACCTACAAATTCTAACACCAAGTCACCGTTAAACTTGTCTTTAAATTTCCTACAACTTTTGTTAACATGCGGTAAATTGTGTTTATTATTTGCGGGTACACCACTTTAAACCTAAAAATAAAAACAGGATAGTTTAATACGTCTATTAATAATTTATGGTAATGTTGGCGATACAAATATGTAAATACAAACTTTATCAAATAATATAATGTTTTAATAGAATACATACATGTATTGATAACATCTATAAACCGCTGTGGTAACCAGAGTCTGGCGAATCTGGGATAGCCAAATCTCTAAACATTTGCTCAAGCGATTGCCTTGCAGTTGCATCTTTTAAGTACTGAATGGGAAACATTTAATAAGTTCCAACACTGTCAAGTAATTTAAATTGCTGCAATCATTAGACAGAGAAATACTGGCACTGCTCTCCCCTCTAATAACGTTTGAACCCTTTCTTCCTCCGTCGTATTTCCACATACTTTTTATATCACCAACAAATTTTCGTAAAATTCTGGAAAGTTTCTACACCTTAACTCAGCCATTTTAAAACAGATCAATTCTCGCAAATTTAATAGCCTGATGCACTCGTACGCAGGTAGCACAATAACATTCCATCTTTCGTAATCTCCATATTATATAAATTCTCTTTTCAAAATTGTTCAAAACCATATACTTCTATTAAAGGCTGTGCTCAGCTGCAATTTGAAATCTTGATCTAATTGTATCTCAACAACATCGTTTCCAGTAGTCAAACCATTTAATCTGACTTGTTTTGAGTCTTGAGCAAATTGGCGAATTTGAAATTCCACTTGAAAAGTACACAATTTCTTCCAATCGAAGTAAGAGAATGTTATCGTAGAATCAGCACAAATACCACTACAGCAAATAACTTGGATGGCAGGTTGAAGACCACCATATAAATCAAAACCAACTTCTAATATATGGTGGTGATAATTTGAAGGAAATTCGCCTAACCTATAGGTTGACTTACCAACTAGTTGGTTGATATTTAATTGTGGTACTCGCACATCGCTTGTAACATCAACACAAGAAAAATCCATCTTTAATTTATAATTTTAATCAAACTCGACGATACTTTGACGACTAATGCACTGGAACATGGCTCTCGCCTTTTATGCCGATGGTCGAGCGTGCGCAGCTCCTTATTATATTAGTTGGCGTTATATGCAAGTCTTGACTGGAAAAGTGACGCGTATAATTGTTTTATAGTGGGTTTTACCTGTATGTATTTAACCACCAACGCCATTTTAGAATTATTAAACAAAATTACTCTTAACAGTATTTTAATATACCATCGTGTAAGATTTTAATTATTATTGTGTTTTCCTCAGGTTCTCAAATCCTCGGAATTTTTTCAAATCGAATGACCCTTACTGATTTGCAGATTAACCTTGTGAAAGCACCGTATATAATTCATCTTTAATCTATTTCTAAACCGTTTCGCTCTGTCTTTTGAGATAAACACCTGGTGTAACCTATAAATTAGTATAGAATTTTCCTGGGGAATTGAAATTAATTATCAGGTCTTATAAAATTAGTTCCAACAAAGACCTGTATATATTGTATTAATATTCAAAACCTATCAGCAAAACACCTTTGCATTTTATTTAGATTTAGCTCGATAATAGAGTTAAACTCAAAAATATTTATTAGTGGCTAGAATTGTTAAAATTTTCAATTGGTGAATCCACATACAAATGATTAAACCAAAAGGTATAATACATATATTAATTCTGCACGGTGACCTAGAAAGTGGTTCGATAATCTATTTTAAATGTAGTTCAACATAAGACGTATATTCTAAATAAATTTAGTGAAATGTATGATCATTAGCCTTGCATTGTTTGTCGATGACGTCTGACTATTAATTTAATAAAAGCACTTTCCACAATTCTAGTTAATATACGGGAATACACATTCTATAATTTGATTTAAATTGTGTTAATATAAGGACAAATTATACTTATACTTTCTCTATGTACATAAATACGGGGGAAATGATACCAAAAGTTCATTTTAAGTTTATTTTGTAAAACGTAAAGTCGTTTATAGTGTAATTAATAGTAATACTGAATTTTCAGTCTTTGGTTTAAAATTTCGTGTGAGGACTATCGACAAAGAAGAGTAAGTCTTGTTTGAATTTGCAAACGTAGAAGAAATTAATATTTACATGTATAATTCAAAACTGTTAATCAATAATTTTTTCTAGAATGAACATCTTAAGTATTGCGTGCAGTGTGTGCGAAAATGTTTTACTGGATGTGATGCCATAAAAAACACAACGAAAGGCACATCGAGATGGTTTATTTCAGGAGAAACTAAAATTACAGCCAATGAGTGGGAACAGATTAAGGATTTGGAAAACCAATCGACCGCAGCGCATAAAGAACGTATAAACGCCGCAATTCAGTTAGAACGAACCAAGTTACTATTTGAAAAACCATACACCATAACAAAATCTTCTTCCAAAATCATAATTGTAGGCCTGAACCCGTTCGACGATTACAAAATAATTTTTATATTTGTTAACACCATTTCGCAGAGCGTACTTGATGTACCCCTCAACGTATTTAGGATAGTCCTTACACAAAATTTTACACCAAAGACTAAAAATTCAGTATTACTATTAATTACACTATAAACGACTTTACGTTTTACAAAATAAACTTAAAATGAACTTTTGGTATCATTTCCCCCGTATTTATGTATATAGAGAAAGTATAAGTATAATTTGTCCTTACATTAACCCAATTTAAATCAAATTATAGAATGTGCATTCCCGTATATTAACTAGAATTGTGGAAAGTGCTTTTATTAAATTAATAGTCAGACGTCATCGACAAACAATGCAAGGCTAATGATCATACATTTCACTAAATTTATTTAGAATATACGTCTTATGTTGAACTACATTTAAAATAGATTATCGAACCACTTTCTAGGTCACCGTGCAGAATTAATATATGTATTATACCTTTTGGTTTAATCATTTGTATGTGGATTCACTAATTGAAAATTTTAACAATTCTAGCCACTAATAAATATTTTTGGAGTTTAACTCTATTATCGAGCTAAATCTAAATAAAAATGCAAAGGTGTTTTGCTGATAGGTTTTTGAATATTAATACAATATATACAGGTCTTTGTTGGAACTAATTTTAAAAGACCTGATAATTAATTTCAATTCCCCAGGAAAATTCTATACTAATTTATAGGTTTATCTCAAAAGACAGAGCGAAACGGTTTAGAAATAGATTAAAGATCAATTATATACGGTGCTTGCAAAAGGTTAATTTGCAAATCAGTAAGGGGTCATTCGATTTGAAAAAAATTCCGAGGGATTTGAGAACCTGAGGAAAAACACAATAATAATTGAAATCTTACACGATGGTATATTAAAAATACTGTTAAGAGTAATTTTGTTTAATAATTCTAAAAATGGCGTTGGTGGTTAAATACATACAGGTAAAACCCACTATAAAACAATTATACGCGTCACTTTTCCAGTCAAGACTTGCATATAACGCAACCTAATATAATAAGGAGCTGCGCACGCTCGACCATCGGCATAAAGGCGAGAGCCATGTTCCAGTGCATTAGTCGTCAAAGTATCGTCGAGTTTGATTAAAATTATAAATTAAAGATGGATTTTTCTTGTGTTGATGTTACAAGTGATGTGCGAGTACCACAATTAAATATCAACCAACTAGTTGGTAAGTCAACCTATAGGTTAGGCGAATTTCCTTCAAATTATCACCACCATATATTAGAAGTTGGTTTTGATTTATATGGTGGTCTTCAACCTGCCATCCAAGTTATTTGCTGTAGTGGTATTTGTGCTGATTCTACGATAACATTCTCTTACTTCGATTGGAAGAAATTGTGTACTTTTCAAGTGGAATTTCAAATTCGCCAATTTGCTCAAGACTCAAAACAAGTCAGATTAAATGGTTTGACTACTGGAAACGATGTTGTTGAGATACAATTAGATCAAGATTTCAAATTGCAGCTGAGCACAGCCTTTAATAGAAGTATATGGTTTTTGAACAATTTTGAAAAAGAGAATTTATATAATATGGAGATTACGAAAGATGGGAATGTTATTGTGCTACCTGCGTACGAGTGCATCAGGCTATTAAATTTGCGAGAATTGATCTGTTTTAAAATGGCTGAGTTAAGGTGTAGAAACTTTCCAGAATTTTACGAAAAATTTGTTGGTGATATAAAAAAAGTATGTGGAAATACGACGGAGGAAGAAAGGGTTCAAACGTTATTAGAGGGGGAGAGCAGTGCCAGTATTTCTCTGTCTAATGATTGCAGCAATTTAAATTACTTGACAGTGTTGGAACTTATTAAATGTTTCCCCATTCAGTACTTAAAAGATGCAACTGCAAGGCAATCGCTTGAGCAAATGTTTAGAGATTTGGCTATCCCAGATTCGCCAGACTCTGGTTACCACAGCGGTTTATAGATGTTATCAATACATGTATGTATTCTATTAAAACATTATATTATCTTGATAAAGTTTGTATTTACATATTTGTATCGCCAACATTACCATAAATTATTAATAGACGTATTAAACTATCCTGTTTTTATTTTTAGGTTTAAAGTGGTGTACCCCGCAAATAATAAACACAATTTACCGCATGTTAACAAAAATTGTAGGAAATTTAAAGACAAGTTTAACGGTGACTTGGTGTTAGAATTTGTAGGTAGTAAGGCTAAGTCCTACTGTATTGTGCGCGAGAAGGACACGATTAAAAAAAATTAAAGGATCTCACAAAGTGTAGTTAAGTAAAACCGAGGTCTTACAACCTATAACGAGCATATATCCCCAAAAGGGGTGGGCATCCAGCTACGCAACAGTGCGTGGGAGAATAAGGATTCTCTCCAATAAGAAATTAAAGTTTCCATGTACGTAGCACCAGTTATTGGGTAATGGTAGAAATGTTAAACCTATAAAGGCGATTATTAATTGTGGTTTAGTGACCGCGTTTGTGCACTCTTCGAGTGTCTTCTGCAATCTTCGATTGTTTCCAAAGAAAATATTCAAGCATGCCATTTTCGAAAAATATGATGTAGAAGTGATTTAAAATTAAATTGCTTTATTAGTAAGTATTCTGTATACAACAAGTTTGGTATTCCTTAGTAATGGTTTAAAGTGTTTTATTAAGTTTTTGGTTATAGTAGCACTGCATCTTCTACAGCACGACTTGCACACAATTTGTGTGCGTGTGCTATCACCCTTTGGATTTTTAATATGCACGCAATCCGTATAACATGGAAGACGTTTCCGATGTTTCTACTAACGGCATTCGCACCATCGACGATGCGAACCGGGTGCATGCATTGGCGCTAAATGTATTGGACGAGCAGCAAGGATTATGACGTCATTTAGTTCCCGCTGAATCCTCAACTTCGTTCGGTGTCTTCGGAAACCTTCGGTTTGCATTCTATAGGGTACATAAAGCAGGTGCGCAAGAGTAAACTCTTTAGTTATAAGTTAGTTCGCTTACAAGTTTAACCAAAGTGCTATAGTGCGAATTTTGTTTTGTACTAAAATGGTATCTGCAAACGTTTTAAATGCAACTCTTGCGGTGCTTCCTATACCTGGAAAATGCTCTCAAACGGCACCAGAACAAATGTCGTGGAGTAACATCGCCCAGGGTTAGCTTATACATCCGTCCGCAGCAAAGTACTTTAACTGTGGGTCTTGCGGTATCGCTTTTACGAGAACGGACCGCTTACAGCGACACAAGGAAAAACAGCACGGTATGTCATTAAGCCGTAAACGTTCAGCCCCGCTAGCTGTTAAAGAGCCTTGTACGAAACAACCACGAATTATGTGTAAAGTATGCGATTTTGAAATGGAAAAGACTACCTATGCTGCACACTTAAGGAGCAACAGACATAAAAATGCATCACTTACCGCTACTAACGACGATGGTGTAGAAATGGTTAGTACAGCGTTTAACAACCGTATGGCTAGCTATCGCATAAAGAACGCCAGTGTCGACGATGGAGTGTCCGAGTTTCTTTGGAAGCAGGAAGAGCGATTTATTCGATTAATTAATGAAAAAAGAATACAACATACAGCAGTAAAAGTCTATTGCGAACTCTACGGCGTTTACACCAAAATGGGGGAAGAGACTACCGATGTGAAATCCTTTAACACAAAAAATATGGATATAACGTCTTCTAGTAATCTGGAAAATATGTACGAGGTCTTAAGCGAAACCATAAGAACAAAATCAGAGGAATTTGAAACATGTGGGTCCGGTTGGTCTTTGGAAAAGGTGCTCTATTTAGAAATAAATATTAATAAGTATAAGCCGATATGAGAAGTTCTAGGTTAAGAATAAAAAATTGTAAATATGTATTTAGAAATGTGGTTTACAAAATTTAAACTGTATTAGTAAAAATTATCTGTAATAAAAAGTTTTAAGAATAGTTTTTAGATTTTCTTTTAGGTATGAGCCGCAGGAAATTTATAATTTAGAGAGTGTGTGTAAAATGGTAAGGGGTGGCCCTATTTTAAATCTGTTTACAGATTCGGATTCTACATAAAATTCTAGACTAACAAGATGTATTGCATGTATAAAAAATTTATAAGGACCGTCAGAAATCGCTACCAGCAAAAAAAAATAATCTTAAAATGGGGGTAGCTCTCTGGGGGGTGATGCAATCTAAAAAATTCTTAGAAATTCGGGTAGCTGAGAAAATTCTAATATTAATTGATACCAAACAAGATAGGTTTATCTCGTGGGTGGAAGTGTGGAAAAAGATTTATCTCGCGGGTGGAAAGAATGCGGGTGTGACGTAATCAAAATGGTTGGGGGGTGTCCGAGCAAGGCGGAGAGCAAGGCGGAGAGCAAGGCGGAGAGCAAGGCGGAGCAGGAGGAGATTCTTAAAAAATAAGACTTTATAGTGGGTTTTTACATGTAAAAACCTAGGTTAGATAGCGGCGGCGGTGGTGGTGGTGGTGGTGGTGGTGTTGTCCCAAATACATCCAAAATACCCTACTACAAGGATTGTATAATACTTTTCATTCTATGGAATACCCGAAACTTTAACCTTAGATAACGGCAGCGGATTTAAAAATCAAACGATACAAAACACTTTAGAACTCCACAAAATAAAAATTCATTTTATAACTGAAAACCACCCTGAATCAAATGGACTAATTGAACGACTACATTCAACCCTGTTAGAACAAATCCGATTACTAAGAATAACTTATGAGAAAGAACACATCACCAATTTAATGTCATGTGCACTAATCTCCTATAATAATACAATCCACTCATCAACCACTTTTACACAATTAGAATTTACGTTAGGACATTCAGATTCACACAACCCTTATGACATATATTATAATAATGAAGTATATCAACAATACGCTAAAGATCACAAAGAGAAATTAAAAACTCCTTATGACAAAGTAAAAGATAAATTAGATAATGACAAAGAACGTATTACCACAACCCGCAATAAGAATACGGATGCAAATAAATTTTCAATAGGACAAACCGTGTACGAGAAGAATTTCCAAAGTAAACGACACAAAACGGCATCCAGAAATTTAGGTACATTTAAAATTAAGAAAATATCGGACAAAAATATAGCCGTAGTAGACAACGGCGAAATAACAAAGTACATTCACTTGAAAAACTTAAGACACCCTGTAATTTCAAATGGACAATCATCACCAATACCGTCAACCTCCGCCCAGGCAGAACGGACAACGAAATAGTAATAGAAAATATAAAAAACAACCCCGGTATACTACCAATGAAATTGGGAAGTGTACAAAATACAAAGACTATTGGACATTCGCACAAAAATTGGATTTAGCAGAACTAAAACAAGAATTTCAAATAATCAAATATAATTACAACCGATTAAAACAATCAATGGACACAGCAAAATTTGGAAAGGAATACGCCAGCGAGATAATGAATTATAACAGCACAATAGAAAGCATTTTAAGAAACATAGAAGATTAATTTAACAGATTTATATCCACATAACAAACTACAAGACGAAAAAGAAGACTAATTACCGGACTAGGTAACATAATAAAAGCTATCACAGGCAACTTAGATAACCAAGACGCAGAACGCTATGACAACGCAATACAGCTATTAATTAAAAATCAAAACGATATAAAAACCATAATTAGCAACCAAATATCTCTAACACAATCAACTATTATAAAATTCAACGAAACATTAAGAAAGCTAGTAAGAAATCATGATAGAATAGCCAACAGAATACAAACCCTTGAGACTAACATGCAAACTACCATATTAGGCATGCGAGATTTAATTAGATTCAATACGATATACACACAAATAATATCAACCCTTACTTTAATTCAACAAATTTTAGCCACATTACAAAACGCAGTAACATTTGCAAAATTAAAACCCTATACCCTAGTATCATAGAACCAACTGATTTATTAAAGGAATTATTAAGAATTAGATCATTCATAACTAAAAGTAAATTACCTTTTGATGTAATAGAATCAAACATTCGGATATTTGAAGAAATAGCTATAATTAAAGGCTATATAGAAAAACGAAATAATATTTTTAATGGAAATCCCAACAGTAAAGAGTAGCAATTATAATTATTATCATTTAGTTGCGTTTCTAATGAAAATTATTAAGACGTATCAAGTGATCATACCTAAAACCAAATTCCTATCCTTAAATGAACTGAGATATGGTTATACAAACGAAAAATGTACCGAAGTAACACCAAACCAATATTTATGCCAATCACTGACAACAACAGCTATTCAAGAAGACAGCCCTTGCAAAGTACAATTATTAAAATTTTCAAATCATTACGAAAACTGTGAAGCCAAACCCGTGCAAATAACCAACATGAAGATTCAAAAGGTTACAGAAAACAAATGTATTGCCATTTTCTCAACAGAAGTAATAGCAACCGTCCATTACGATCAACGCGAAAACAACCTAGCACTAACCGGAAGCAAATTAAACACCCTCAAACTGAAAAACGAAATAATCAGAGTTTATCAAGACCCCATAGCAAGGAAGAAACTCGCAAACTTACCAGAACTACAGTTCAAGATAGAACAACCAGAAGCCAAAGAAATAATCAAAAAATCCATGCAGCTAGAACATCTAGACTTAGACGACCTCAACCACGCCATGAAATTAATAGAAAACTACAAAGAACATTTAATTGAACTCAAAGTGCCCAAGTTACACTACGATAATATAAGCGCTTGGACAATTGTATTAATCATTTTAATCATTTTTCTAATTATGTATGTATTTTGCAAAATGTATTTTAGATTTAAGAATAAAGAAAACGGTTTTAGATTTAAGGAAACAAAGAGAAATATAGAAATAATAAATGTACCCTTAGAAACAATGCAATTTAAAAAATGAAAATTATGAATTTTAAAAATTAAGCAAGAAAATCCTTAAATTTTCATTTATATCGGGAGGTGTTGTGTATCCCCCAATTTATATATATATATATATATATATATATATATATATATATATATATATATTATATATATATATTAAATAATGGAATCTATTTATATTAGAAATTGTTAAAGTCGAGTACAACAATGTAACTCAAAGATAAATATAAAAAGGTTGTTAACTGTTTATGAGAACGGATGCGATACATTGTATCCAAGACGATAGTGACACTGCAGGTGGCAGGTCACGGCGATTAAGATACCGCAATTAGCTAGAAAGTAAGATTGTAACAATGTATTAATGAATAGAATTAAGAATAAGCAGATATGAGCTCTGCAAATTCCCACAGAATTGTGATGGGCAGAGTGTAACGCGCCAAATATGTAAACATATTTTATTCTTATATTTCATAGGATTATTTAAAATATGGGCACTCGCGGTAACTACATGAGCCTGGTATTTCCAGCCGTGCTTGATAAAGTATAAGTCGCTTAGCTAGGAAGGTCAATCGAAAGGACGGGTAGTTAGTTGATGTTTTGATGCGCGTGGATACAGGTGGCTATGCCAGTTGTCTATGCCGAGGATGTTCAGATACCTCTAGGATAAAAACTTTGATATTTACTCTGCAAATATCAATAGCAGATATTTGCGAGTTGTGTTTTAGAGAATTAGCGAAGTATTATGTAATTTGTTACGGGTAATGAAGATGCTTTTGTAGCGTAATTTAATGTGTTGACGATTGTGTTAGTGTAAACTCCGCCCGAAAATAACGAGGTGAAGCCACCCAGCACACCGGCAGGTATTTATAGGCTTGCAACTGCAAGGACTTCTAGAACGTAAGTGTTGACCTTTATTTTAATCTGATAATTTGTGTAAATCTGTGCGCTAGCACGTGCTGCAATTGGTTTGCATTAAGGGGTGTTTAATTGCGTGTATCATAAAACATTATGAACATTGTTAAGTTGGCTTTTTACTACCAGCGGTACGTGTGAAGTAATTTCTGTATGTATATCAGCAGTTAATAATAAATGTAATACTGCCCTCGGCCTGTTGTTGTATATTTGCTAACCTAAACCCCTGACAACAATTAAGAGTATCACGTCTTTCTTCGTGCTCGACACGGATTGACATCTACAAGAGACAACATAAAAAGCCCGGAAGCCCAGATTTCGGCAATCGGTCAGTCATAAGTACTTCCGCTTTAGCATTGCAGTTTGCTTAAGGCTACTCGCTCACATTAGTTCAATTATTAATTATTTTTTGATTTAAATTTAATTTAATTTAAGATTGTCAAAATTCCATGTTAACCTCTGTTTAATTAAAAAAACATGAAGTTGATAGAAAAAAAAAATAGAATGTAGGGATTCTAGTAGGGTATCATACAGGGAAGTTTGCAAAAAGGATTCTAATTATATAACTTTATGGCGGGATCTGGTTAATCCGAACTTAAATTTCACACCAGAGGGTGCGATGCACCTCATTGTTTACATAAAATAACTTGAAAGTATTTTTAGGGAAGCAGGTGCTTCAGATCACCGTAAAATTGCATTAGCAGTAGTCGGCTTACACAGCGCAGCCCAAGACTGTAGCTCGTTAAAGAGGGAAACAGTACATAGTTTTCAAGAATTCAAAAATCTGTTTTTAGATCGCTATCGGGGGGTAGAGGAGAAAAAAAGGTTGTTTAATAAAATTAGAGTTTTGTCCTACGAACGGGGCTCGAGAGCTGATTAATTTTGGAAGATTATTAGAGAGGCCGGATTTCTTACTATCAGTTGACGGAAAAGGAAATTATTTCCATGGTACAAAATCACTTTTCTACAGAAGTACAGAAGGGAATTATTAATTGTTTTCCATGAACAGTGGACAAAATTGAAAAGTATTTAAAAGAAATAGACATGACAGAGGGAAATTATAGAGGGGCTCAGAGTCAAATTGGCGAGACAGACACCAAAATATTAGTCAAGCCAGTGGCGTCCGCACAAGCAATAGGTCTAATGGACCTAACTCTAACACTGCGACGACTAATCGTTCGGATAGCAGGCCGCAGAAAAATAATGATTCTGGTGAAAGGGGGATAAACGCCCGTAGTTCGCGAGTAATGAAAATAACATTCAGACATCTACAATGGCGACGTTAGTTAATACTGATCTTGGAAAAAGAAGTAATCTTAAACCTGTTGCATAGGCACCAATGGTCAAACTGACCATAGAAACTTTTACGATTAGGCGATTAGCCGATTCAGGTAGTCAGGTAACGTGTATTTCAAAGGAATTTTTGGCAAAAGTTATCGAAATTAATCCAAATCTTTTGCGTCTCCCAATTGCGTCTATGACTATTGTAGGTGCTACAGGAAATAAAAATTGCATTGTGAGAGAACAGGTTTATTTAAAGTTGGATTTTTAGGAATTTGAAATTTCATACCCTTGTGTAGTAGAGCCAAGGCTGTGATTTTCTTACGGACCATGCGATTAAAATAGATTTTTCAAGGAGCTGCTTATCAGGACTTTTTTATGGCTGTGAGAGGGCAACAGGTTTTCTGATGGAACACAATTCTGTTGTTCACTTAACAATTTGCGAGGTTTGTGAGGACGAACCTTAAGAATTTCGATTAAAAACTGAAATTAAATCGTACAAACCTCCTGAGTTTAGGAAATTAGCCGATCGTGCGGAAGCTATTTGAGAAAGTGAGAAAAGTAATTTGTATAAATTGTTGATGGGTTTTAAAGGTATTTTCTCCGACCAACCGAGTCGCAATATGATGTACCAACATGAAATCGTATTACACGATTATTCACCATTTGTGGAAAGATCGTATTCAATCCCTTGCGCTTGTAAAAGCGAAATCAAGAGGCAGTTTGAAGAGATGGTTGCATGGGACGTTTTATAACTCATACAAACCGAATATGTAACCACACTGGTAGTTGTCAAAAAAAAGACATTTCCATAAGAGTTTGTTTAGATGCGAGATGTATAAATGGGAGGATGCTGCAAGAAGAGTAATGCCGTCTAACCCGGCAGAACTATAGTACGATTTTGTAAACGGGCAGTGTCTAGTTTAATAATAATTCAAAGTGTAAGAGCCGACAAATTGGGGTTTCTTGTATAAATTTGTGAAAGTAATAGACATCTAGAAACGTTTCAATATGTCCCTAAATGTAATAAAAAGCTCGTTTTGCTGGCTTGATTTTCTAAAAATCTGTCAGATGTATATAATTTAAAAGGGGAGAAGATATATAAAAAGGTTGTAAATATTTAATCATTATACTGTGTATTGTAGAAGTGCTTTATGTAATTGAATCAGCTAGTCGAAGCAAAGAAAATTAGAGTTTAACATTTATACAAGTGCTTGTTAACCCTAAATAAAATACCAAAGCATTTAAATGACAAGCCCAACTGTGGGGCATGATTATCATAGCATTTATATGTACGCCCAAACCGTGGGGCAAATATCCTAGCATTTATATGGTCTGCCCAAGTCGTGGGGCTAAATATTAGTATGACAACAAGAGACTAACAGGGGTTAACATAGCAATATATATATATATATATATATATATATATATATATATGCCGTGGTTTCGGGGATTAAGCTTTTATGATCGAGCCCCAGCGTTGGGCCGTCATAAAATTGCCGTTGAACCTTTTAAAATTTTCACCCCACAAGGATTGAGGCAAAATAAAATTCTCTAAAAAAAAAATTTCTTACACTACCTTTTGGACGCCGTCATATTTCTGCTCTGCTCACCCCAAGCTAGCTCAGCAATCGGCCTCTTCTTGAATACCTATCATTTTAAGTACATACCTTTCTCACACACACACGGTCAAATGAAATTAAATAATACAATAACCGTACAACCTTTTTATTTACAGATATTAACAAGTTTCCATTCCTACTAAAATGTTTCCACCTTGGTACAGACAGTTTGTTACAACTGTTACCAGCTCAATTATTAAATTTTTAAAGTCCTTGGTTTTTAATATATTTTAACAAATTCTATATGATACGAGTAGATGGGCCCCACCATGCAACCCTTTGACTTTATTCTGGTCTATTTTGAGCTCATTATAACCCAGTTTCTGTAAATGCTTTTTAAACCTTGCATTTTATTGAAAACAAATTTTAAGACCCGTTTATTTCTTACAGCAACAATTTATAACATGAATAAACCTTTATATATCATCAATAAACCCTTTTTTAATAATCAAAATTAATTGTTCTGCACATGCACCTTTTTAAACAAGTTTTATGGTTATAAATACGCCACCAATAAGTCAAAACCCTCACACAAATAAATATTAACACAAATGTTTGTACAAAATCAAGAATTTAAGTTTCGTTACCTGGAGTGGCCTTCATTCCTCGTCTCCACTGAAGATGGTTACCAGAAACCCTCGTCGTTGTGTCCATCTACTACAATGATGCCTGGATCCACAGATCCCCACCATCCAAATCTGCGCTACCACTACTGTTATTGTCCCAAAATATTAGATTTGTCTCAAACTTACCATTCCATACCAAATATTTTTATGCATATAAGTTAAGCTTTTAGGCTTCGCTTACCTAAATATCATCCCTTCATTTAATAGCTTCGTGGTAGTAACGGCACCTTTTATCTAAACAAAAGCACCAACTCGAGCAATATCACTTTTACAACATGCGGTACGCTACTACAGCTTTCATAATATCACAACAGGATGTTATATGCGACTTTACTGACTAAACATAATAATTAATACTCGTAAGAGCATTTACTATAATTACGTTGCAGATCTAAGCACGGTTTCAGGTTTAAATGGAAAAGAGCTTAAATATTTTTCTCCGTGTATTTATATCATTTTCAAACCCCCCGGTGGAACCTATTTCACTTGAAAAGCTTTTTTTCGAAGCTGCTTTTTAAAATTTTGAACGTAACGAACACTAACTTCTAGAACAATCCCCCTTTGGTCGTGCTGTTACATAGAATTTTGTTTACTACCTTAACGGACGCTCTCTTCTTAAAAACTGCAAGCCATTAACCAATAATATAATTTTCCTTTGTCACAGCGCTCCACCTATCCACTATCTATCTCCGCTCCACGCATGTTTGTTGTCTCCTTTAGAACCCCTCTTAAATTACAGAAAATCGATATCATAGTCGTCCTTCACATTTACCCGTGTATTTCGTACGTGACTTGTGCCCAATTCTTTCTTTACCTGCTTCTCTGTCTCTCTTACATTATTGATCGTTTTTTCCACTCACTCTTCAAGGCACTTGTTATTTAAAGCAGTTGGTCAAACCAACCGTTGCAAAGAATTTCATAGAAATTCTGTTTTAACGTTAATTTAAGTTCCCTGAACCTGACACTTAATCAACAGGTGTTTCTTGAAACAACCGACCGTTTAAAATAACAATTTTTGGTTTCTTGCCTTCTTAGTATTTGTATAAACGAACGTTGGCTTCTAAAATGGAAACATTTGCGTTTAAAATTATTCATTTTCTATGCATGCAGGCTCCCTTTTTGCTTCCCTGCGTTTGATTTAAAATTATTATAATTATTTATGCGTATCCTTGAGTTTTTATGTACTGAAAAGCTTTCTTCCCTTATGCCATTTTAACATTCCAAATTAAATATAGAAAAATACTCTAATAATCGTCCATTTTCACTATATAAATTAACTAATTTGACGCGTAAATAATTAGCTTTTGTTTCTATATACACAGTTGCTAAAATTTTATTGTTTACACCTATTTAACTTCTAATTCTACAACAATACTTATATATATATATATATATATATATATACAGTTTTAAGAGGTTCAAACGTCTTCGGCGATCTTCGGAACTCTTCGGAATGCTTGGTAATCTACTTGTGGGACCAAGAAAGAACTTAAAGAATTATGATATGAATATAAGAACTATAAATTGAACATAAATACAATCCTAAAGGGATTCAGAAGTCTTCAGTACTCTTTGGAACTCTTCGGAAAGCTTTGGGATCTATTTATGGATTCAAGTAAAAATTTAAATAGCTATTGATTGAACACATATACAGTTTTAAGAGGTTCAGAAGTCTTCGGCGGTCTTCAAAATTTTTCGGAAGGTTTCGTGATTTACTTGTGAGACAAAGTAAGAACTTAGAGGATTATGATATGGACGTATGCACAGTTTGAAGTAGTTCGGAAGCCTTCGGTGATCTTCAGAGCTCTTCGGAAGGCGTTATGTTGGTGGTATCCTAGGCCTCGTCGAGAGCGTCTCCGTGGAACTCTACGGGGGTAGGATTGAACTCGGTGTCACTGGCGATGGTGGTTGGGCGACAGGAGCATTCTGTTTATACGTGTTGTACTAAAAATTTACGGTAGCGCACTAAAACAGCGTGCCCCAGACACTGAGGCGAACATCGTTACTGGCGTAGAATAAGCAGATTATGAAGAGTACTGCTTGCTAAAGTATTAGCAGGCTATGTTGAGAACGGCCCGTGATTCTTTAGGCTATGGGGAGCACTAACGAATGGTTTTTGTAGAATTTGAAATTATATTTACACACTTCCACTTACTGCGTGTTGAAAAACGTTAATGATCTGTTTAACCAATAAAATTGTGTGGTTCAGTTTTTGTATGTAAATGAATGTCCAAATGTTGTTGGACAATGAGCGTGCATAGTTTTGGGTAGCACAAAAGATGAGTTGAAAATTCTCCTGTTTTGATATAGGTAATAATAGACATATACCTCATACAAACTACTGGGACTGCTTCTAAACGCGAGACCGACGAAGAAAAACCTGGATTTGCTAAACAGTACTAAAGAAGAAGAAGCATAAGAAGAAGAAATCCGAGGAAACGCATTTACTAGACGAACTACACAAATGTTTGAAATCAGTAACGTATCGCAACCATATTTAAACCAAATCTATTACCAACTAATGGGGAGTAAGTAAGTAGTCGTGGTAATGATATACCTGTTGTCGGTTGCGGCATAATAAATGTTATAAGTAAAAGTTGCGAATGAGTGGTGATTCGAAGGTTAATTTGCATAGAAATATGGTTAATCATGCCTCTAGTGATACATGAGGATATTGTATTAGTACCAGCAGGTGGTGGTGCGATTACATTAGATAACTTGTTAAAGTGTTCCACAAGTGTGTCACAATTTGTGCGACTAAAGAACCACCATACAAGAGAAACCTCATTCCAGACGAGGTCCTATATTTGTCTGCACAGGCGTTAATGTATCTCAATACACAAATAGTGCTGGAAACAAACTTAACAGCTTCACAAATACAAAAACGAATTGATGATATTGTGCAGGTGGAAATTGTCATATCGGCGGTAAATGGTAAAAATTGCGTAAGTGACAAGAAAGAAGAACCAATTTCTTAAATAGGTAACATATGTTATGGAGAAAAGAACATATATGATATATTAGTGACAAATACCTTGAGCCCAGATTCAATAAAAAAATCCATGTCAACCAGATGCGCAACTCTAGACGCATCTATAACAGAACAAATAATGCGTTATGTTGTGCAACTGTATAAGGACATTAACGATTAACGATGTAGCCTTGGTTGCCTTTGAGAGGGATACAAGCAAACTACAGCAACTACGAGAGAACAGAACAATGTACGTAGACTTCGTAGCCGAATTAGATACGTAAATTTCCAAAACAAAAAAACAAATACAGGAAGGGAATGTTTATATTTAGTAAACACACACGCACTATTGTATTGTAAAATTCCTGAAAATATTGATTGATTGTTGTGATTGATTGTGTAATATAGTTGCTAGCTTGTATATTGTGTATATGATTGGTACCATGCATCATGACGACGAACACCCCTACGAACTCGACACGTTGGTATGTGAAAAAGTGATTTTCTTTCCCAAATAGGAAGAAACGAAGTTGTATATAAGAGATCTTGCGAAACCGCATTCAATAGATTTCTGGCATCAGGACTCAAATTTGATATATTTCCCGAATTTAAATGTGTTTATGCGCAAGTAATGCAACAGCATATTAAAAACGATTACATGGCATTAATTGTGAGTCCTCATGTATCTCATCCCCGTTATTTCATTCCGCATCAAGGTGTTCTCAAACCTCAAAGCAAAAGTACTCTCTTGCGAGTTGTTTGGGATCGTAGTTCAAAATACTACAAGTGGAAAATCGTTGAACAATTTATTGCAAGCGGGTCCAAAATTACAGACTGATTTATTATTCCTGTTGTTGAATTTTCGCATATCTGAAATCGCAATGGCAGCCAATTTAAAAATGATGTTTTAGCAAGTTTTGGTAATAAAGTAACACAGAAAATATCAGATGCTATTGTGGAGGTCATCCCCAAGAGAACTTATTGCTATTTATAAATTCAATAGATTAATTTCTGGCTGCACGTCCTCCTCGTATCTGGCAATACGCACCGTACAACAACTCGCATTAGATGAACGTGAATCATTTCCGTTAGCCTCTAACGCAATTTTAAAATTCATTTAGATGGGTGATTTTGTCCACAGTGTTGCCTCAACATCTGAAGGTAAGCAATTATATTCCGAGTTATTACAGTTGTATAGGGTCGGGGGTTTAGAAATTGCTAAGTGGTGCACTAATATGCCCAAGTTAATGCAAGAAATATCGGAATCTTTTCATTTAGAAAAATCAATTACTTTTGATGACAATGTACTTTTACAATGGCATCCCCATACGGATCACTTTTGTATCACAGTAGATATTGAGAATGTCACTTGCTCAAAACGCGATATATTATCCACAGTCGCGCGAATACTCGATCCACTTGGATTATTGGCATATGTTATACTATACGCAAAGATATTAGTTAGGGAACTTTGGACTGCTCATGTTGGTTGGGATGACGAACCACCACAAAGAATCGTTAATCTTTGGAATCAATTTTATTCCGAGCTTCATGTAATGGAAAATGTTCGAGTGATACGACAGGTATCAGTGTTTGAAAATACAAGTTACGCTTATTGGATTTGCTGACGCCTTCGCGAAGGGTAATGAGGGCGTAGTCTATTTAAGGAGTACGTCGCCTAAAGGAAAAGTCAAAATAAGTTTGCTTTACGCAAAGTCTCGGGTTTTGCCATTAAAAATAACTTCGATTCTGCGTTTGGAACTTTCTGCTGCTTTTTTGTTGTCGAAGCCTTTAATGTACGTGATTGAAACTTATAGTTACCGCATGGAAATATATGAAATTTACGCATTTACGGATTCGATGGTTGTTCATAGTTGGATACACGCATCGCCACACCGATGGAGTGTATTTGTTGCAAATCGGGTAGCACAGATTCAAGATTTTTTGCCCTAGCGTGTTTGGAATCATGTCGAAGGGCGTGAAAATCCAGCCGATTTTCTCTCTCGTGGATTAATTTCGTCGCAATTATTAGGCGCAACGCAATGGCTGACTGGACCTAAATGGCTTTGTTTGATAATAAAAATTCGACAATAAAATCTTATCAAGTAAACATGTAATTTTCCTAGAAGAAGAACTCACAACTTTGCATGGTTGTGTTTGATCTGATAGTTATATGGGAAATTCACTTTATAAATTGATTTTTAAAGGTTCGTCTTGGACTAAATTATTGAATACACCGTAAACGTTTTAAGATTCTAAAAATTATTACCTAAAAAACTAAATATAGAGGTTAGCGATTTAACTAAACCAGAATATACGTTAATTTGCAGTCTTCAAAAAATATGGTTTAGGGACGAAATTACGCTTTTACAGAAGGGAAAATGCACTCTTCAATTAAAGAAACTTCGCCTATTTTTAATGGATGGTCTAATTAGCGTTGGTTGTCGGTTGGCCAACACAGATTTCGCCTATGACCACCAACATCCAATATAGTTGCCAAAACACCAACACTTAATTAATCTTATTATTGAACACATACATAAATCACATTTGTATACAAGGCCACATTTAGTATTGTGTATTTCACGTCGAAAGTATTGCATTTTATCGGCGCGAAGTTTAATTCGCAAAATAATAAAAAAATTGCAGTTCTTGTTTTAAAAAGCGTCCATTGCCGACATATCCGATAATGGGTGATCTTCCTGCTGCTTGTCGCATGACGTTGGTTAAACCATTTATGAATACAGATGTAGACTACTCAGGTCTGTTTTACATAACATTAACTAGAAAACGCAGTGTCAAGTCACATAAAGCATACATGTGTTTATTTGTGTGTATGAAAATGCGGGCGGTGCACCTAGAATTAGTGTCCGATTTATCGGCGGACCTATTTCTGGCTGCTTTTAAGCCATTTTTATCACGACGCGGCCCACGTGTTACAATGTTTTCCGATTGTGGTACGAATTTTATAGGTTCCAGCGCCTTGTTAGAAGAAGTATATAACTTTGTAAATTCAGAAAGTTATAATAGAAAAATAGGTACTCATCTTACGCAAAATAAAATTGAATCGAAGTTTTGGCCTCCAAGATCTGCACACATGGTGAAAAATGTGGGAAGCTCAAAATAAGAGCATTACATCGCATTTACACAAAACTATGGGCAATCAAATATTGAGTTAAGAAGAATTTCTTACGGTCTTAAGTCGGATTGAGGATATTCATAACTCAAGACTCCTCGCGTGGTTAGGCTCAGATCCCACGGATCCACAACCACTAACTCCTGCGCATTTTTCAACGTTAACCCTTTTAAAGTCGCTACCAACGGTAAATGAGTTGAATAAACCGCTAAATTGCTTAAACCGTAAGCAATTACTTGACCAAATGGTCCAGCATTTTCGGAAACGGT
Organism: Platerodrilus igneus; assembly: GCA_036346225.1. NCBI lineage: Eukaryota > Metazoa > Arthropoda > Insecta > Coleoptera > Lycidae > Platerodrilus > Platerodrilus igneus. Next base: position 401,173 of record JARFIW010000295.1, read on the forward strand.
GGCATGTTGAATACTTGCATACACTGCAAGCTAGAGAAAAGTGAATACCTCTTCGAATCTAGTTCGAATTGATGCTTTGGTTCTTATTCACCAAGATAATACTCCACCCCTCAGGTGGCCACAATTCGAACTAATAATTTAATTTTAAATATGCCAGTTGTAAAGTCGTGTTTTTGCCCGCTCAATAAATTAAGATTTACTTTTTTTCTCACAATTTTTAAATGTGTATTTATATTTACACCATGTATAGCATTTATTATCGGTTAATTGATGTTATACTACGTTGTTTCAGTTCATCCTATTAATTTATATTCTGAAATAATTATAATGATCTCAGGTCGGTGGAATGTTCACGTCAATTCTATTTAATTTACTATGCAGTCATAATTACAATCTAGCTTATATTGCATGTGAGGAACTGGTTTTTATCTATCAAGCTTCAATACAATTTTAATTCGTTATTGTTGAAACTTACTAATAAACCGACATGCTTAAGTTTCGCATTTTATTCGCACGTGCTTAGATCTGTTAATTATCATGGCAGAGATTTACCAGTAGCGTTTAATTATGATTCAGTACGTAGTAACATATTATATCCAATATTTAAATCACTCCTAATTTTTCTTTGTTCCATATTAATACGTGTTGAATGAAGTGGTGTTTTGCAACGATTGGTAAGTCTCTGTTACGCATCTATATTATTATAATAATTGTTATTATTACGCACATGGTCCTGCTATCGAAGGTATTTTATATTTTTGAATATTGCATTCATGCATTTAGTATAGCACATTTACTCAAGCTTAATCAGTTTCCGTTAATCTATAGCAGCATTTGCAAAAAAAAAACTGTTACTGATTATTAAACTTTAGGCATCCAATTAAAAAAGTCTTCCGTAAGCTGCCTGTTTTATATTGAGCTAGTAATGCTAGTAGTTCAATCACAATTTCCAACACTTCTAACATGAGATAAGTAGCACAGGCCTTCAGTTTGTTATCAAAAACATCAACAATGCCTAGTTTAAAATAATCGAAACGAGAGAGCTTGGATTATTAAGTTTGACCTAATATTAACGAAATGTAGGGAACGCAAATGAGAAACTTCAAGCGCCGCTCCAGAATACCTGTTGCTCTGCCTGCAGCATCAAACATAAATTACTCACCCCATTACACTGCTATGCATTGAGTGTCATTCCCTCACCTAGAAACCTACATAATCTGTTTCAGGGGTCTTTTCAGTTGGAAATTATTATTTTATCGGATATAAAAGGGTTTTATTATAAAACAAAAGCTTTTCATTCTTCTTTTATTATTACTAGGGTGGTTGAATAAAAAATTATTTTAAGCGTAATATTGTCCCTTCTTTCGTTTAACTTACTACTTACATTATTGTGGCTGTTCGGTATTCAGTACATCAACTGACTACTACAACCCTTGGGCAGGTGTGTCGAGTTTCAATACTCTTTTCTAAAATTGGTATTCTATTAATATGCATAAGCTAGGTATATGCATTTAAAGTGCTAAATAATGCTCCTAAGTAGTCGATAAGGTAATGTTACATATTCCAAGAGCAACAATTCTGCTACTTTATCAACAACACCGTCTAGTTTACTTTTTCATCGAATGAATGCTTAAACAAAGGACATCTAAAGAATGTCACACCGATTTCGGAATATTAAACTAAAAATGTATCTAGCTCTACATACAGTTTGTATCATGTATTATGCAAAAGTAGTCATTTATAGTTCTTGAAATTTTTCAAGTTAAGTTGCAAATGGTTTAAGCTTATTTTAGAAATGTTAATGTGCATCGCAGACTTATCTTATACTGAATATGTTTTAAATTTTCGATTGTGTGTATGGTATGAATTAAAGGTTATGTACACATGACATACTGTTTAAAAATAATCAAAAATTAAGGAAACCATCAACAAAAGTGACTCAGTTATAGCATCAAATCTTGGAGTAGGTATTGTACCGAGAAAGCAGACTCCTCAGTTGGAACTTACCTCATTCGATTTAAACTTAAATTTGTATGTATACATATAAATAACTTTCTGCCTGCATTAAATAGCGGCAAAAAAATTTTTTGAAGCAAGCAAACTCACATTTAAAACACCCTAATTATAATGCTCACCTAAAGCGAGTTTTCCCTTAGGCCAATGTTTTTAAGTATAGCTTGAGCTTTGCTTCAATTGTTTGGCAGATTAAATTGAATTACTAAATGATTATTATCAAAAGGAGCACTTACAAATTATCATCATTGAAGAACATCAACATAAATTTCTTCAAAGCCCAAATTCAGTACTTGAGAAAATTGTAACTGAAACAAACTACATGATGACCTAATTCGGTTTTCAGCCTGAAAATAAGTTTACTGGTTTCCATGATTAAATTAAAAGGAAAACTGAACTAAAGAAAGTTCAATCAGTCATACCCCATTAAATCGAATATTGAGGAAAACCGGCTTAAGTGTAAAATTAATTCAACTTCACCCTTTCATCATATGATGATGGCGCTGATTTTGAGCTTAAATTGATAAACAATATACTTTGCCAAAAGGATGTTATTTCTTAAAAGAATATCTAAAATGGAAATTTAATTTACGTAACGTTCACCTGAATTATATAAAATTAAGATCTATTTTGAAAAGGAATTTAACCAAACTTGGCATAACTCTTCGAGGTTTATAGTTTTGATGATTGACTTTAGAGGCATTTTACACAACACTCAATTTTTTTATAAATTTAGTACTAAATCTGTTTCTAAATTTAGAAGTATTTTTAAAAAGTGTAAAACGAAGTTTTGTTCATAGTTTAGAATATATTTTATGTACATATTCTATAGAACTAGCCGTATTTTTCTAAATAGATTTACCCTCAAATACGGGCAGTAGTTCCATTTTAATTTAGTATTTGTCACTGCTATTGTACGTTATGTTATGGTTTTCCTGTTGTCCTTTCTGTTTGTTGCGCAAGTAAACAGGTTTTTCTAACCTATTATAAACATATCTGGTTTAATCATCAAGCACGCGCTTTAGTCGATGCCTACTACGGAAATTCTTCTTTATGTAATAATAAAACACTAGGATATAGCAACGACTGAGGCGACGCAGCAACCACTTCGGGGCGAAATGTTTTAGGGGCAGTCTGCAGTCCCCTCTAAATATAAGATTTTAGTAAATATTTGAGTTACAGTTCATGTAAATGACGAGTCCTGTCTAATTTCTGAGATGTTCGCAATTCGCCACTCCACAACACGCACTTGTTTTATGTTAATTAGACAACCGAGCGATGCGATGGTTGAGGCTCGAAAACTCGAGTAAGAAAAGAATACAACACTCACTAAAGGGAATCATTACCGTTAGGTTTTAATAATTGTGCTTAGGAAGTATTGTGTTAACTACTAAACCATGCAAATTTAAAATGAATTTTGGTTTTTTGAACAGCCAAATATCAAAAATGATATAACAGAAACGTACGTAAAACAAGAGTTTTTATTGTGAAGCTTGTTGGGAACAATGTAAACACGTAAAAACTTGTTGCATGCAGATTCTCTTGTATCTTCGTATTTGAAACATGTAGCCTAGTCATGCAGTCTCCAATGTGTCACTAACAACTGCGCTCGAATGTTCTGGCAGTTTATTGCACTCGAAGAGTAGGTAAATATCCGATTTCAGTTTTCAGTATCGCTCTTACATTGTTCCATCGACATTGGCAGTTTTGTGTACGTTTTATTAGTGTTTGTGCGCGAATTTGATTTGATGAGAAAAAACCTTAAGATATTATTAAAATTCATGCACGTATAATATTGTGATATAATTATATATTATAATATATTAATTAGTTCAATTTATGGTATGTTTTAAAGTACTTGATTTTTATACTGATTTTTCCACAAATGCAATTAAATATGAGTAGATGGGCCCCACATGTTACCCTACATTGACTTCACACTGGAGTATTGTGAGCTCATTATAACCCAGTTTTGTTGGTATATGCCTTTTAAACCTTGCATTAATTAAAACAAATTTACAGACCTGTTTACTCTTTACAACACAATTTATGTTCTGAATAAATTTTTAATGTATTCGAAATACACCCTTTTTCAATATTCAAAATTAGTAAATTGTCCTATACATGTATCTTTTCAAATAAGTTTCTAAAACCATAAATATGCCACAATAGTCAACCACACAACACAAAAATTCCACAAATGTTTATACAATCATCAGAAATTTCAAATAAATTACCTGGAGAATCTTTTAGTCTTCATTGCCGTCGGAGATAGTTACCATAAAACCCCTTGGCGTTGTTTCCACTAACTATGCTGCTTGTCGAATCCACAGGCCTCTACCATCTAATATTTCTGCAGGATATTTACTTCGTCTCACAGTACCATTCCATAACCACACAAAATAGATAACCAGCTCTGCTTACCCCCCATATATCATGTATCCATTTAATAAATTTAGTGGCAATAGCCGGACCTTTTGTTTACTTACGCACTAACTCGTGCATCACGTTAATAATTAGAGATCCGTTACTACAGTTTCATACTTTTAAAAACGATATCAAATGTAACTTTATTACAAACACAAACTACTTACCAAAAGCTTTATTGTTATGGTGGTCTGAATCGGTATTCAGCACTTTATCGCAGTAAAGGAGAAGAGAACTTGTATATTAGAGCTCCGGTATTTATATCATTTTTCCAACCCCCTATCGGACGCGTTTCATTAGAAAAGCTTATTTTCTAAAGCAGTTTCCAAAAATTTTGAGAGCAACCGTCTCTAAATTCGTAAAATTTCTACCGTCCTACGTGCTTTATACCTCGAATTCGTTTTCAACCGTCGCGTGTGCGTTTGTTTTGAAACTGTTCTTTTTCAACCGATGATAAAATTCTCTGCCGTCACAAACTCCACCTAAACTCTATTTATCTTTGTTCTATACATGTTTGCTGTCTCCTTCAAAACCCCACTTGAGTTACAGAAAATCGATATTGTTGACATCCTATCTCAACTCCAGGTGTATATCGTACGTGCATATCAATTCCTTGCTTGGTTTATATCTGTCTCTATCTGTTGTATATTACCGATTGTCCATTTTCCTCGCTCCTTAAGATGTTTGTTTCCCTAGCTGTTTATCCCAACTGACGGTTGAAAACAATTTCTATGAAATCCTATCTTAACATACGCTCGAATTCTTTGAACGTAACCTTTAACAAGCAGGTGTTTCTGTTAATTATCGACCGTTTGAGCATAACAATTCCTAGACTTTCTACTTCTTCGTATCTAATAAAACTGAGTTTTGGCTTTTAAAACGAATACATTTGCCTTGGAATTATTGATTTTCTTACGCAAGCACACTCCCTTATGCTTATATGTGTTTGATTAAAATAAATTATGGTTAATTATGCGTATCCTTAACTTCTATATGCTTTGACGCTTTCTTTCTTTAAGAAATTCTAACATTCCAATTATTAAATATAAAAATATGTTAATACTCGTCCGTTTTCACTAAATGAATTGAATTAATTTGGCGCGTAAATACTTTGCTCTTTTCTATATACATGGTTGCTGAAATTTTATTGTTTTACACTGATTTACCACTTTAAATCCACAACGATATATATATATATATATATATATATATATATATTACTCATATTTAGACCAGGGTAGAAAATTAAATAATCACATCAAATAATTTTAATCACTGTGTAGAAGCTTTTGGAAAAGGTACGCGTTATTAAATAACAGCGTGAAGCATAAAAATTCATTCGTTTTATTAAAATTAATAAATTTAAATTATTTATAAGACGCTTTATATCAAAAGAAACAGTATTAAAAAAAACTCTGCGTGTAATTTAATTATTCCGAGAAAAAAAAAACAAATGGAAATTACGTGCAAAATTTATATTAATTAACCCTATTTTAAGTAACCGGTAATAAAACAAAGTGTACACATAATAATTAATATTTAACTTGTATTCGCTAAAAATGAAAGGATAGAAGTCAATTTTAATTGAAGTTAATTGAATCGTTAGTAACAGATAATATCTATAGAAACTTGTAAAACCCAATAAAAGCAAATCCTAGAAGTGTTAGTTAGAAGTAGGATGTTTAAACACACCTGCGTATTTTAAAAGGCAATTTCAGTTTAATTTGTTTAGATAAACATGTCGATTCTAAGGATATTGGAAACGGTCAGATGCTTTAGCACGAAATACAAAACAGGGTTTATTTAAAAGCTCTGAGAATTAATATTATTTTGAACACCTGCGTAGTTTAAATATCACGTACGGCGAAAATTGTGTAGATAACAAATGGTTTCAAAGAATCTTGGAGAAACCGGGGCTTAATATTCACGAGAATGTGCGATACGGGGTTATTTAACCCAGATAGTCCACATGGACTAAAATATAATCGATAATAAAGAATATCAATTTGCACCAATACGAACAGGTTAGAAAAGGAAAGAGAAAATGCGTCAAGCAAAGACACATATAGTAAAAGGCGTGATTTAAGCAACGTCACGAGGGTCACAATTGGTTGAAAATAGGATGCAAATATCAGAGGTAGAAACAACAATTTCTGTACAAAATTAATTAGTTTTTCTCGGACATGTTTGCGTGCCGTGTGAATTTCTGAGTTTTAAATGGGGCGAGTGAAAAATTCGTAAAACCGACGCGCGAGCGACGGACTGGGAACATGGCATGAGAAATTCTTTAGAATTACCCGTTTTGGGGAACAGACCGACAGACAGGCTTTTGCTATATATACCGAGGTGAATATAAACAAGCTCTCTCTTAGACTTTTGACTATTCGATGCGTTAAAAGCTCTTGCATCCGCGACTTGATTCAAGATGTTAAACAGTGCATTTTAGTTTGATAAAATAATTTAAAATTTTGCTCGTATATTTTAGTGATTCAAAATAGTTTGTTATTTACGTGCTAACATGAATGTACTTCAGTGCACTTAGATACAAGGTAATAAAATTTAGTATCACTGTACCAATTAGCAAAATTTACAACGACAAATGTATACACAAAAGTAGGCAGTTTTGGCGTATATTGGTGAAAGACGCATGAATTTCTTTGCTATTTTTCGGGGTGTTAATAAGTAAATGGTTCAAATACGTGTCTCGATCCACGAAACAAGGGTCAGATATACACAGATGAGTTCCGGAAAAGCCCAGAAACAACTTTAAATAAATGGTGATGGAGAAAATTTTAAAAGCGTTGAGAATTAGAAGCCGTAAATATAATCCTGTTGGAATGGTGTGATTAACTAAAGGTACGATGTACATTGAAGCTAAGAGGACAGTAACCTTCAGGTAAATTATACTATTTTGTTTGACATTTTGGTGTGTGTTGAATAACTTTATAATTGATTTACTTTAAATGGACATTAGTGAAATTGTACTAACCATAAAATTTTAATTTTAAGATGAAATTTGCTTGTTTAAGTAGAAAGGGTATTTAGTATTGATGTTCTGAATTATGATGAAAATATGGGTATGTCTTTGAGCTCAATTAGACGAACCTGGTTAATTAACGTAAAGGGGTGGTAGATGCTCACTTTATACTCAGACTCTTGTCTGCTTATATTGTCATATTAATTAGTAGGCATCCAACAAGGACTTTAATTCTGGATGCACGTTAAAGTGATAATAAAATTAATCTTGAAATTCTTTTTAAAACTGAATTTTATGCTGAAATTTAATTTGAAAATTTAATGTATTCTGAATATTGATGTAAATAGAGTTAACGTTGATGTTTGTGGTAGGAATGTGTTGTTTAATTTTATGAATGAGGAGGTTTATAAAATTAGGTGAGCAGCCGAGGCGAAAAGAGGATCACAGCAGTTTATGACGCCCAATCTGTGGGACTAGAATTTTTTTGTTGAAAGGACCCAGTTCCCGCATTCACAGGAGTATATCACAGCAGTCTTTGACGACCCAAAAGTGAGGCTCGAGTTCCAAATAAAATTTTTGTGATTTTATTCCAGGAAACTGGCGATCTGAGAGAGAGAGTTTCTGTGTGTGTATAAATTTAAGAGTAGTTAGAGTGTGTGTGAGTGATTTGAACGTATGCAGAGAAAAGAGTGGTTAAGGAGTCAAGGAGTGGAAATTGGAAGTGACGATAGTGCATTGTGTGAGAAAAATTCGAAAATGGAAGAAGCTGGAGGCAGTAGAGATCAGTCGAGGACGGAATCAGGGGATCAAGGAAACGAGATGATAATGAGAATGCTAGAGAGAATGAATGAAGAATCGAATAGAGCAAGGGAAGAGTCCAACCGAAAATTAGAGCAGATAAGCGGGAAAATTGAGCAATCGACTAAAGAATTTACAGAATTTAAAAACAGTCTTACCGTAAAGATGGGGGAAGTTGAAAATAGGGTTGATAAAAATGAGCGTGATATTACAGGTCTTCGACAGGAAATGGGACATTTAAGGTCCGAAGTACGCATTTTTTGTGAAGAAGAGATTAATGTAAAAATGACTGAAGTGACGGACTCATGTAGGGATCAGTTAGGCAGGGTAGAACGCGAAGTTAGTAGTATCAAATACAACATGTCAAATTTAACGGGGGATGGTCCCAGATTTTATACAGGTGGAGTATCATTGGACCAACACATGAAGTTTTATGGCGATAACAGGGTAAATCCACAAATTTTTATTAATAGTGTAAGAAATCTAGTGGGAAATTTATTTGACGAACAGACTAAACTGAATACGGTAAAGGCTTTATTAAAGGACAACGCGGAAGCATGGTACAATTTAGTAGGACAGGACATAGACACTTACACGGACTTTGAAGACAGATTTTTAAAGCACTACTGGAGTGACCACAAACAAGACCAGGTACGAGACGACTTAATCACAGGAAATTTAAGGAGAATTTTCAGGAAGTAGAGCAATATGCTATACGCAAGTATAGCATAGCAAAGCAACTGAACCCACCACTGACGGACCGACAAATTATTAAGTATTTATCACGACACTTCGAGGTAGACATAAGACAGCACGTAGCACTACAGAACATAGTGGACAGAGAAATGTTTTGGAATACCTGCAGAGGTACGACGACGTAAGTAGTGGACGACCTCGGGAAAACAGGGAAAGACAGATCAACACAGTTAGGTTTGACAATAGACGGGACAACTATGCTAGACGGGGGAATAGTTACGGATACCAGCGACAGAATTGGGAACAGAGACGACCATACGTTAGGAGTAATAGTTTAGGAAGGGGACCTGCACCGAGACCGGGACCTACCAAAATGAATAGTTCACCAGACATGAGCGGGACAGCTAATACAGACACGGAACGAGTGAAAACGCCTAGGACGTACGCTGAGGTGACGGCTAGACCAGGACCGAGTAGGGAAAACAGACCTGGACAGGATTTTTAGAACGCGACAGACCACTAGATTTCAGTGTAAATGTATATGAACATCCACGTGAATTTTTCAAAATTGAGGAGGAAGTAGAGCCAGAAACTGAGGAAAAATTATGTTTGCCAATTGTTAATATAGAAATTTTTGAGAATAATGTAGAAGTATTACTTGATACAGGAGCAGAGGCGAGTTTAATATCGGAGGAATTCGTCAGCAAAATTAGGGATAAGGTTTGTGATAGAATTATGCCTATAAAGCGTAGCCATTTAGTAGCTCTAAATAAAAAGAAGTTTGCTGTAGTAAATAGTGTTGTGGTGCTTAGGATAGATATAGGAGGTTTAAGCTGTGAACAGGAGTTTGTAATTGTACCTGGACTGAAGTTTCAGAGCACTTTAGGTGTTGACTGTATGATGAAGTTAGGGGTTTTGATAGATATGGAACGGAAGGTAATAAGGATTAATGATAGGGTAGTGCCATGGAAGGGCAGTTATGAAGTCACAGAGGATGACACGGGGTTTAGTATTAATGTAGTAGGGGTAGAGGATGATGAAGGTAAACAGATCAACACGATAAGATGTCCAGAGGATAGGAGAGTAGAGGTTCAAGCTTTAGTACAAGAAAATGCAGAATTGGTGGGGGTAGAAGCAGCATATCAGGAGCAGGTGAAGGCGAAATTAAGTAAAGATGGCAAGTTTGTTTTTAATAAAGTAGATTTAAGGGATTCATTCTGGCGGATTCCATTACATAAGAATTCTAGAAGGTATATAGGATTTTCCATAGAGGGAAAAATCGATAACTTTAAAGTAGTATCGTTTGGTTTGTCGACAGAAAAGAAAATAATAATAAATAAGAAACAGAGTGTAGGGCGTGAAGAAAGAGCAATATTTAAGAGTCAGGATAATAGGGATGATAAGTTTATTGTATGTGAGATAACAGGGATGTTAAGTATAGATATAGAAGGGGGAGAAATAGGGATGAAGAGTATTAGGATGGTGAGAAGAAAGACTTGGAGGGTCAAGAAGAGAGTTAGATTTAAATAGGATAGGGATAGAATAGGTGTATATAGAAGAGTAGAAGTAGGTGTGTATAGAAAATAAAGCTAGGTATAGGATAAATATGGGAGATAGTTAGAAATAGGTTTAGGATGAGAATAAAGAGTAAATGTAGGAAGAAAATAAGATAGGTTAAGTGTAGACATTTCATAGAAGATTAGTGGAGAGTTAGGAATAGAGTAAGAGTAGGATAGGCATATAGGATTAGGTAGGGGGAAGTAAAGTATAGTGAAGATTAGTTAAAAGTTAGGAATAGGATAGGTATATAGGATGTATATAGGATTAGATGGATAAGTAGGATGAAGTTAGGGATAATTTCAGTTTATAAAATTAGGTAAGAGTTAGGAATAGGATAGGGATATAGGTAGGTGTAAATATTTTTTTTTGGATTGGAGACAAAGGAGGTAAGGTAGATAGATAGGGGTAGAGAGAGATAGGCAATATTTTTTGTAATTTTTTTTGTCTAAATGCTTTATATTTGCATTCAAATAAGTGGGATTATTTGTATTCAAATAGGGGAAAAATACTCATATTTAGACCAGGGTAGAAAATTAAATAATCACATCAAATAATTTTAATCACTGTGTAGAAGCTTTTGGAAAAGGTACGCGTTATTAAATAACAGCGTGAAGCATAAAAATTCATTCGTTTTATTAAAATTAATAAATTTAAATTATTTATAAGACGCTTTATACCAAAAGAAACAGTATTAAAAAAAACTCTGCGTGTAATTTAATTATTCCGAGAAAAAAAAAAAAATGGAAATTACGTGCAAAATTTATATTAATTAACCCTATTTTAAGTAACCGGTAATAAAACAAAGTGTACACATAATAATTAATATTTAACTTGTATTCGCTAAAAATGAAAGGATAGAAGTCAATTTTAATTGAAGTTAATTGAATCGTTAGTAACAGATAATATCTATAGAAACTTGTAAAAACCCAATAAAAAGCAAATCCTAGAAGTGTTAGTTAGAAGTAGGATGTTTAAACACACCTGCGTATTTTAAAAGGCAATTTCAGTTTAATTTGTTTAGATAAACATGTCGATTCTAAGGATATTGGAAACGGTCAGATGCTTTAGCACGAAATACAAAACAGGGTTTATTTAAAAGCTCTGAGAATTAATATTATTTTGAACACCTGCGTAGTTTAAATATCACGTACGGCGAAAATTGTGTAGATAACAAATGGTTTCAAAGAATCTTGGAGAAACCGGGGCTTAATATTCACGAGAATGTGCGATACGGGGTTATTTAACCCAGATAGTCCACATGGACTAAAATATAATCGATAATAAAGAATATCAATTTGCACCAATACGAACAGGTTAGAAAAGGAAAGAAAATGCGTCAAGCAAAGACACATATAGTAAAAGGCGTGATTTAAGCAACGTCACGAGGGTCACAATTGGTTGAAAATAGGATGCAAATATCAGAGTTAGAAACAACAATTTCTGTACAAAATTAATTAGTTTTTCTCGGACATGTTTGCGTGCCGTGTGAATTTCTGAGTTTTAAATGGGGCGAGTGAAAAATTCGTAAAAACCGACGCGCGAGCGACGGACTGGGAACATGGCATGAGAAATTCTTTAGAATTACCCGTTTTGGGGAACAGACCGACAGACAGGCTTTTTGCTATATATACCGAGGTGAATATAAACAAGCTCTCTCTTAGACTTTTGACTATTCGATGCGTTAAAAGCTCTTGCATCCGCGACTTGATTCAAGATGTTAAACAGTGCATTTTAGTTTGATAAAATAATTTAAAATTTTGCTCGTATATTTTAGTGATTCAAAATAGTTTGTTATTTACGTGCTAACATGAATGTACTTCAGTGCACTTAGATACAAGGTAATAAAATTTAGTATCACTGTACCAATTAGCAAAATTTACAACGACAAATGTATACACAAAAGTAGGCAGTTTTGGCGTATATTGGTGAAAGACGCATGAATTTCTTTGCTATTTTTCGGGGTGTTAATAAGTAAATGGTTCAAATACGTGTCTCGATCCACGAAACAAGGGTCAGATATACACAGATGAGTTCCGGAAAAGCCCAGAAACAACTTTAAATAAATGGTGATGGAGAAAATTTTAAAAGCGTTGAGAATTAGAAGCCGTAAATATAATCCTGTTGGAATGGTGTGATTAACTAAAGGGACGATGTACATTGAAGCTACGAGGACAGTAACCTTCAGGTAAATAATACTATTTTGTTTGACATTTTGGTGTGTGTTGAATAACTTTATAATTGATTTACTTTAAATGGACATTAGTGAAATTGTACTAACCATAAAATTTTAATTTTAAGATGAAATTTGCTTGTTTAAGTAGAAAGGGTATTTAGTATTGATGTTCTGAATTATGATGAAAATATGGGTATGTCTTTGAGCTCAATTAGACGAACCTGGTTAATTAACGTAAAGGGGTGGTAGATGCTCCCTTTATACTCAGACTCCGGTCTGCTTATATTGTTATATTAATTAGTAGGCATCCAACAAGGACTTTAATTCTGGATGCACGTTAAAGTGATAATAAAATTAATCTTGAAATTCTTTTTAAAACTGAATTTTATGCTGAAATTTAATTTGAAAATTTAATGTATTCTGAATATTGATGTAAATAGAGTTAACGTTGATGTTTGTGGTAGGAATGTGTTGTTTAATTTTATGAATGAGGAGGTTTATAAAATTAGGTGAGCAGCCGAGGCGAAAAGAGGATCACAGCAGTTTATGACGCCCAATCTGTGGGACTAGAATTTTTTTGTTGAAAGGACCCAGTTCCCGCATTCACAGGAGTATATCACAACAATATATATATATATATATATATATATATATATGTATATATACATCCTACTATCATTTCTGCAACCGATAGACCGAAATTTACATTTAAACTTGCGTCTCTTGTAAACTTACTACCGTATATCGGACGCAAGATAAACCTTTTAACTTTTTGGCGTTATTGACATGGATTTCTTTGGCTAAGAAGTTTATATGGAAGAAGACCTAAATTGGTAGGATTTGGAATACATCAAAGTAAATGAGTTTTTGTACAAATTTCTATTTTAAATATTTAAGAAACGCAAAGTGGCTTTAAAATTGATAGGAAAATGTACAGAAATCGTATAGTTTTAGTCTAGCGATTTTCCGTTAAGGGCGCCACAGAATATATTTTAATATACGTATTATTTTATTATGATATCATCTTTACATCCGCTAAATGGCAACATAGCGTGGTGCCAGTTAGTCTGCTTAGATGATAGGGCAACGAACATTTATGTAGAAGCTGCATCCGTATAGTTTCAGAGAATGCAAACTTTTATCTACTAGTATATATCTTGTACTTGAGAGGATTTATTAATTTTTGCTCATTTCTTGGGTTGCAAAATTGTATAAATGATGTCCTATCATATTTCTACATTAGTATGGTATTACTTACTGTTTTCTAGTAACGATTTTGTGAAGCTTAGAAAATATGATTTAAATATTTTATTACAAATATTTACATATAGATTTAAAATTTTGCAAATTGTATCTGACCACATCAGTACTTATAATTCTGCACATAATTCTCCCTTACCATACTTAAAGAGTAGTTTCACCCTTACACTGAATAAATTATAACTCATAAATAACGCAATAGAAAATATTCAAAACGTTTGCTTCCAATCCTCCAATTGTTTATAATAGAAACATCCATCAGCAAAGGTCCACAAAAGCAGTCTTGGGGGTGGCAGCAACCCCTATACTACAAAAATTGTAGCTCGTAAATAACGGAATAGAGAATTTTTAAAATTTTATACAATCTTCTAATAGTACATTACAAATCATGTCAGCAACGTTGCACCAAAGTCAGTCTAAAAGGCGGCAGCAACCCCTATGCTAAAAAAATGTTACGCTCCTAAACGACTCGTTAGAAGAACTTAAATTTTTTTGCATGTACTGTTTAAGAGTCTATTAGATAATCAACCACTAGCAATGGTGAGCTAAAGCCAGTCTTGGGGTGGCAACAACCAATAAACTAAATAAATTGTATCTGACTAAAATTTTTTATAGTTTTAACATGAAATCATCTAACACACTATTACAAAAATAAACACACGTAACGGGGCGTGAAAGTCAGCTCGGCTGTGAAAGTAACTCCTACATTAGAAGAAATTGTAGTTCGTAAACGGTGCCATGTAAAAAATTTTAATTTATCACATGCAATCCTATAATTTAATATAAAAATATTTACTAGCAACGGTGCATTAAAGCCAGTCTTGGGGACGGCAGCAACCCCTATACTGAAAAACATTATAGTTCATAAACGGCACGATACACAGTTTTTAAAATTTTGACATGCATCCTTCCAATAGTTTCCTTTAAAACCACTCTCAGGCAATGCTGTGCTAAAGCCAGTCTTCGGGGTAGCAGCAACCCTTAAACTAAATAAACTGTACCTCGTAAAGGAGTGGAAAATAGGTTTCACGTCAATTCTCTAATAGTCCTAATAGTCTACTACAAACATAAACACCACTAGAAGCACACGAAGGTCAGTATTGGGGGTGGCAACAACCCTTAAACTAAATAAATTGTACCTGGTACAGGATTGGGTAAAAAATTTCCACATGCAATCCTTTAAATGTCTATTACAAAGATAAACGCCGTCAACGGTTGAGGAAAGCCAGTCTTGGGGATTGCAGCAACCCCTATACTAAAAAACATTATAGTTCGTAAACGGTTTGATAGAAAATTTTCAAAATTTGCACATACAATGCTTAATAATGTATAACAGAAACATCTACCAACAACGGTGCACCAAAACCAGTCTTAAGTGTAGCACCAACCCTTAAACTAAATAAATTGTACCTCCTATAAGACTGGAACAACATTTTTACATCCATTCCTTTAATAATCTGGCCTAAAACTAAACACAACCAACAGCGCACGATGGTCAGTCTTGGGAGGTCGCAGAAACCCTTATACAGGAAAATATTATAGCTCAAACGGTTCAACAGAAAACTTTAAAAAACTTTCTAATGCAATACTTAATAGCCTACAATCAAAACATCTACCAGCAATGGTATGCCAAAGGTAGTTTTGGAGATAATAGCAACCCCTCATCATCATTAGGTCTTCAGTCCTGGAACTGGTTAGACGCATACCACCATTGTTTCCTATTCTGAACTAACCTACACATTTCCCTAAAACTTGCACAGTCTACATCTATCACAACCTGATCTAGGTCTATATCTACAACTTTTTTCCTATCTCTGCTTGTAATATACCCTATACTATTCCGCAAAAATGCCTTAGAACGCATTTTGCCTTTTTATTTCTCCTATTTTTTCTACAGATAACCTTGTTCTCCTACTATTTCTATAACCTAATTGTTATTAACTTTGTCTATCCATGCTATCATCATCATACATCTGAAGCACAACATTCCCAAAGGCTTCTACCGTTTTTCTGTCTGCTTTTCCTACTGTCCGTATTTCATAGGCATACTATGCTGTGCTCCACACATATGCTTTCGACAATTTTCTTCTTGTTTCTATGTTTGTGGTCTCTTATCATAGGCGCTGTTTTTCTTGTTAGATGCAGTTCGGTCCCCTTCAATTGTTTTACAATTATTGCCCTATTCCTCCGACATTCAGTGGTTGTGAAGGGTTATAAGTAGTCTGTGGCTGCCAAGTTCCCCTTGCACTAGAAAATTTACCGATTTAATATTTTTTCCAATATATCTTTTCGCACAGTTAACAGTAGTTGCAGATATTTCACAACCAACACCTGTAGTTGTTTATAATAATCATCATATTTATCTGCGCTTATTTTTTGTCATTAGGTTTTCCGTCTCAAAACTGGTTGGACACGTACCTGCACTTATTTATATTCTGAGCTAGCCTACACAGTTACCTAAAAATCTCACACAGCCTGTATACAGCTAGGTTCCCCTTCTATTGTTTTCTAATTTTATGTCCCATTGGACCGAGATTCAGTGAAGGGGATTAAGCAGTCTGTGGCTGCTAAGATCCCCCAACACTTAGACATTTGCCGAATTAATAGCTCTCCAGTAAATCCTTTCACACAATTAACATTATTCGAGAATATTGCCCAACCAATACTTGTAGCTGGTTATAATAATCATCATGTTTAAGTACAGTTACTTTTTTCGTCATTAATTTATCTACTTTTGGACTGGTTGGATGCGCACCTCCATTGAATTCTATTCTGAGCTAGTCTAAACTCAAATTAGTCTTCTCCTAGTATTTCTTTAGCTCGTCTTTCCATTCGTCATTGTACAATTCTAGTTAATATTTTTGATACGTGTGCTGTCAAAAATATTGTTCGAAAATTTTTACATCTATCCGCGCCTTTCTTTTTTGATATGATTACTATGATGTTACGTTTGAAATCTTTTGGTATCTTACCTGTATCGTACATATAGCTTACAAGCTGGAAGAGACGTTCAGTTACTGCTTGTCCAATGGCTTTTAGAGTTTCTGCTTGCACCTTATCTGTACCCGAAGTCTTACCATTTTTCAAACCCTTTAATGCTAATCCAAACTTATCTCTAAGTATAGGATATTCCAAGTCATCTTTTTTAATGACTGATTCCTGTTCCAATGCAGATAGTTCCTCTCCTTCATATAAATTCCCTATATATTCTTGCCATCTACCCACTTTCTTTACATTTTCTATAATGTCGTTTCCTCCTGCGTCCCTTATATTTTTGCTATACGGTTTTATATCCCTAAAATTGATTCTAATCGGTTTGTATTCTTTGTTTGTCTTTCCTATTTCTATTTTAGTTTGTATCTCTTTGCACTTTTCGTCAATTCATTGTTCTTTAGCTTTCTTGCATTTGCCAATAATTTTCCATTTTATGGCTTCGTATCTCTGTTTTCGTTTTGTTTATTTATTTTTGTACCCTCGTCTTTCTTCTATTAAATTCAGGATATCCTTTGTTATCCATGGTTCCTTATTTTCTTTTTGTGTGTACCCCAGAATATCTCTGGCCGCCATGTCTAGGCTGGATTTAATGTTATTCGATTCTGTTTCTACTTCCTTAGTATCAGATATTTTCTCGATATCTTTCAGCAATTCATTTGACCTTTTTTCGAATCTTTTTTGAATATCTTTATCTTTTAGTTTCTCTAAGTCTAAGTGCCTTTTTCCGTTTTTTTTTCAAATTTTTAAATTTAAGTGCGGCCTTCATAATTACGATGTTGTGGTCAGTGTCTATATCTGCTTCTGGGTAGCTTCCAAAGTCTTTTACTTAATTCCTAAACCGTTGTCTAACACACAACAAAAGGAAGATACCTGCATCACAAACATCTTATTTTGGTGGTACACTTAACAATTTTGTAAACTGTCAGGGATTTATGTTTCTCAATCTCTTCTCTTATTGCTGGTTCTGGAACAATATCTTCAGTATTCTTTCAAATAAATCGAATTGTATCATTATAGTAAAATAATTCTAAAATAACCTTTTGTTAACAAAGTTTGAATAAAGCTTGTTTTTCTAGATTATTGATGATTGAAGTTTTGTACACGATTTCTGAAGCTGTGAAATGTGGGTAAGACAAATAAATTTTTTATTTCAGAATGGCTAGCGTCATCCTAGAGTTTAGGCAGAAGTAAAGAATGGGCTTACGAAAAACTGGATATTGCCCTAGAAAAAAACAAAAAAAAATCTGTTTCTCAGAAGTAATGTATTTAAGTAAGTTTAGGTAATGCACACAAAGCCTTTTGCACATTTTCGCACCAACGAAGTTATATTGTGAAGTGATTAAGTTTTGAAATTTTAGTGTAATGTAATAAACATACATACTATAAACCATAATTAGGTTTACATACCCCCACCTTAAACCATTTTGTAGACATTTTAATGCAAATATGTTAATAAACTATACGAGAACGCTTTATGCATCTAAACGAACATAGGAATGACCAAATATTGTACTGACGAGAAGATTCCTTTTACAATATCCAAAAAAAAAATTGTATTTCAAGTCAAAGATTTTCCTAACCCATAATCTCTTCAGCATCTTTTAGTTAAAGAGTGCAAGAGACCTTCTTTAAAACATTTGGCGGTTCTCTTTAAACGTGTTCCAAAGAATTCCTTTTATTTTCATTTTTGGCTTAAAATAGTCGGAAACGGCGGCGTCCGCAAATTTAAACGCACGCTCTATTAGTCAATTAACACCACGAAAGAATGCAGCTTTTTAAATAATTTGTATTTGTGTTTTAAATTCAATCAAACATTGGTAAAGAATTAAAAAAAGAATTTAAGTGGTTACATAGAAAAATGGTGATAATGTTTTTTACAAACCGGAACTATCCTTTTAGTAATTTCACGAAATGGAAGATTGTTTCTGCTTACGTTTCGAGCTTTGATATCATGCAAGTAGCATAGAAGGTCATTCTCCAGATGCCGACGGTAAAACATTTTAAGTAATGCAGTTGAATCATTGCTAGTTATTGAATAATACCCACCGCGATGTTCAGCTTCAGCTAAATAATTGTATAATCATCACAACAATAAAACCAATTAGCGTTTCAAAAGCAAAAATTTCAGAATAAAGCTATTCCAAGGGATTAAATTTGTGCTTAAAATAAATTTAACGAACATTTATTTTCCGACGTCAGCACCAACTAAATCAAGTTTTAAATAAACTGTTTTAACGTCTTGATTTACACAAGCGTATTGATAAGATATAAAAACTATCAACCTTTCTAGAATTAATAGAATTAAAGTTTTGTATTAAAAAAATGTCATCAAATTTGAAATCTAAACCACTTCTCGATCATGGAAAGCTATGATAATAATTTAAAGTGACATAATTATTCTTACTTCTTACAACATGATATAATTTATAAAACATTGGGAATACATACACATGTTTTAATTTAACAGCGCATCGGATACAAAGTAGAGTATTATAATGCGTACGCAGCACTTTGAAAGACTATAGTATTATTATCATCAGAAAGCGGTCGAGTATTGATGTTGTAAGTATATTCATTCACCATCTGATAATAATACTACTGGAACGTTTGAAGTCGCCAGGCAACAAAAACAAACGATTAAATGTAGAGTGTCCAATTACTCATATCTTAGTCTCTCTTAAGATATTAATTGTATGTTTCATCTCTGTTACTTCAAAGAGTTGTTGAAAACGTTGAAGGAAGCAAATGTGATATTAGATTTATTGTAAAATGAAAGGAAGATATACGACGGATGCAAAATTAAAGGCTTTGAAAGGACAATGATAGAAAAATACAAAATAGTGTATATCTATATATTTTACTATTTTACAATGCTTTTGTGATTTTGGGCTTCTTCAAAAAATAAACAACAATATACTCCACATATGTAATGACCTATTTCCGCTATTTCTGGTGGACGCTAAAACGTATCAACTTTGTAAAGACGCAGAATTGTTAGCAGGATGTATATATATATATATATATATATATATATATATATATATATATATATATATATATTGCAGTAATCGTCGATAACAACCGTGCCCCACGTTTGGGCCAACATAAAAGTGCAGTGGATTACTCAAAAAAAAAATCGGGATTGCCTTCGAGTCCCTGCGTTGTTGGGCCGTCATAAAATTTTGCTAAAGAAAAATAAAAAAAAACTTTCAATACCTCTAGAACGCCTCCTTATTTTTGCACACTCCGGCTAGCTCTAAAATCGGCTTTTTCCTGGATATTTATCATCCTAAGTTCACTCTTTTTCACATGTACAGTCAAATAAAATTACCACTCAAATAATGCAACAAGACATACAACCTTTTTATTTATACATATTCAAAAGTTTCCATTATCAAAAAAATATTTACACATTTGTATATTGTTTCAAAAATTGTTACATCTTAATCCTGAAACCTTTTGAAATTTCATGATTTGTATTTATTTCAACAGTTTTATTTTATACGAGTAGATGGACCCGTCGTGGAACTTTAAATTGATTTTTATTCAGGTTTATGGTGAGATCAGTATAAACCCAGTTACTTTAGATGCCTAGAAACGTCGCATTTTTGTTTAAAACAAAATTTAAAGACCCGTTTACTCCTTACATCAAAAATTTTATGTCGTTTAGTAACACTTATAAATGATTAAAACTAATTAGTCCTTTACATATACCCCTTTAAATGAGTTTTAATGGTAATAAAATACACCCGGAATGTGTCAAATCACTCAAGCACCAAATAACAGCACAAATGTTCAAGCAAAAGCAAGAAAAATTAATTTCGTTTCCTGGAGTAAGTTTTTTTTCAACATCGCCTCTGAAGATGTTGTCCATACACTTCGCCGTTATACATAGATCCAACCCATTTTCACTCGCTATCCAAATCTCTGCAGCCGCCTTCAGTGTTTCTACCTCGATACTTGACTAGACGAAGCTAATCACCTTCCGTAATTACTAAACCTCACGCATTCTTGTTTCACACACTTTTCAGTTCGCTTACCCTAGTACCATCCTTTCACATGTTTGTTGAGTGTAGTAACAGCACCGTCAATTAACTCGCACTCACTTGTGCAATACACACGTTTAAAGAAACTACCGACGTGCTGTACTAAGAACGCTTTACACTTTTAAATTAGGATGTTGCTTTAGCAAAGCAAAATCAGACGGATAAGTGATGTACAATAATAAGCAATAGTAAGATTTACTACCTCTCTTAGTGTATTTATATTATCTCATCCATCCCTCTCGGACCCTATTTTAGTCGAAAAGCTTATTTTATTTTAATTGATTCTAAAAATTTTACGCGTAACCGACTAGTACAACCGACAATTCTCTCTCCACCGTGTTTTTCACCTGAAATCTGTTCAACAACATATAACCGTTTCTTAACCG
The DNA here is from genome assembly GCA_036346225.1 of Platerodrilus igneus. Lineage (NCBI taxonomy): Eukaryota > Metazoa > Arthropoda > Insecta > Coleoptera > Lycidae > Platerodrilus > Platerodrilus igneus. Next base: position 422,503 of record JARFIW010000295.1, read on the forward strand.
CTTCTTAAAAACTTCTAGCCTTGAACCAATCAGATTCCTATCCCCAATTTTTACGTCCAGCCTCTAACTATCGTCCCTTGTTTAACCCATATTTGCTATCTCTTTTAAAATCCCACTCAAACAACAGAAAATCGATATTGTGGTTGACCTCCAAATCTACCGCGTACTGTAAACAAGTATTTTAACCAGATTTTATTATACATGCTCTCTGTCTGATTTACACTACTGATATTCTATATCACTTTGCCTTTAAACCATCTGTTGCTTTAATAGCTTATGCATTAACCGTTAAATATACTTCCACAGAATTCTGTCCGAACGTTCATTTAAGTTTCGTAGAACTTGTTATTTTCAACTGTCAGGTTTTTCTATGAAGCACATTTTCGTTTGAAATTATAATTCCAAATTTTAGCATTTCTTAGGATTTGTATTTTAACGAAAGTTTAGTTTAATTAAATTGAAAATATTCGTTTACCTTATTGATTAGTATATCCAAAAATTCTGTTTATTATCCAATGCGCTTGATTTAAAATATTAAAACTAATTATGCGTAGCCTTGTGTTTCCACGTACTCCAAAGCTTTTACACGTTATGCTAATTTAACACTCCAATTTAGAAATACAAAAATATGTTATTATCCGTCCGTTTTCAATGTCACAACTAATTAATTTGGCGCGTAAATAAATTATTCCTATTTCCTATATACACAGTCGTTGAAAATTTATATATATATATATATATATATATATATATATATATATACTGATATGAAAACGCTACACGTCGATGTAATTATTTTCTCTGTCTTCTTCTGATCACCACCGCTTTGTGTATTTTAATCTCCAGAAATTTTAAATCTGCCTCGGTTATCCCAGTTTAATTCACGCAGAGTGCACAACATTACGATATTCAAATAATTTACTTCTTTCCCTTAAAACTTTATCTGCTTTGAATGATAAAACGAAGTCGTTTAATACTTGTATAATGAGAAATGAAAAAATGATTTACACTTCACAGATAAATTTGATTGACTGCATGATGAAATTAGCCCCTGAATCAAATAACAATGAAATTTAAATTGTTTATCTCCAAAATTTAAAGCTCCCTTTCCTTATTCTCAAGCCAGCAAAATGACGTTGTACTCTACTGGAAATTTCTCTGAATTTTCAAGATTGTCCCTGTGTTTACAAAATTTTTCACGTATAAAAATAAATTTTTGATGACTAAAAAAAATGTTCAAGTTTAAAAATTTGTTCAGAAATACTAAATAGAAAATAATGCCTTAATGTGATCAATGTTCAGATATAATAAATAGAAAATAATGTTTTGTGCTAGATAGGTCTGACCTGTAGTTTTCCTTGAGCGTCTTTCTGCTACGTGCCGTGGATCACTACCCCAATATTGCTTTTAGTTGAGTTGCTTCGTCTCCAAGGTTTACCCGTTTTAATGTGATCTGCCTTAAATTTTCATAACGTCGCAATGCCCCTTGAATTTTTGTAACATCTCTTAGAATTTTTGTAATATTACTTAGACTTGGAATTATTGTACTATCACTTAGTTTTGGATTTAGAATTTTTGTGCTGTCATTAGACTGTCCTTAGAGATTTTGTAATGTCCCTTAGAGTACCCTTAGAGCCCTGAATGATAAATATTAAACCTAAATCAATTAATAAACTTCTACTTACGTTTTCCAGCAACCGTCTAGGCTTGTTTTATATATTTTCACTATAATTAACTTAAAATATTTTATAACATCACTTTTCACAACATTTTTAATGTTTAACTTGAATATTTACTTGACGCATCATTCATCATCATTTTGTTTTCGACCTTACTTAAGGTCGGTTTGACGCAGCTCTAACTTCTTTTCTATTCTGTGCTAATCTAAAAAGCTTTTTCCTATCCACCTGGCTCTACATAGATATTAGCAACCTGATGGTTGTTAAAGAACTCTAACATGTTTACATGATTTCCATTTATAAGGAAATGAACTATAAACTGGTTATCCGCTTCAAAAAAGGAAAAGTGTTAAATTATATGTTATGGTAAGGGTTAAGCAAAGAATCGCTACTAATATGCAAGACCTCTACTTAATTGTGAGTTATGTCATGGTGACGTTTATTAAATTATATGTTATGGTAAGGCTTAACCAACGAATCGCGTAAATTCTTAAGTATTAGTGATGCAGCTTGTACGTGGTTCAAACTAAGACTGTCCGCTTATCAAACTTGCACATTATATAGCCTACGCCCCATCTAAATTCATTGGCTTATTTGAGCTGTTGTTTAAAGTGTATGACCAACCATCGGTTGTATTGGACATTCTTAGGCTTTTACAGGTTTATCACTGATATTGCCTTATAGAAACGAATCCTTGATCACGTAAGTACTCGTATATTTCTAGTTTGTATTTATTTTATACAGTCCGTTTTGATGTTGTTACAGAATTTTCTAATTCGCTTTGGCACGGAATTTCAATTATGGCTTTGTTTGTCAAGATAATACTTTGGGATCTGCATTAACTTTATGTAGAAAATCACGTAGATCAAGTGACGTAAACTAACATATCCTCTGTTTACATTTCTACGTTTCCGAAGCGTTTTTATTTTGAAGGATGCGTTTCTTATCAGGACACTATGCTACCTGCTTCCATTATCGCCTGTTTAATGTGAATTGTATTATGATTTTCTATATACTCCCTGTATGTTTGTTGTGGTTTGTTTAGCATTCTTCTTAAGTTTCTTTGGGAATAAAAACAACTTATAGTTTTTAAAATGATCTTTATTTACGTTTCGATCCATGACCTAGGATCGTTGTCAAAATAATAAAAACTTCAAGTTTGACGTTTATGACATAAATTGAAGGTTACTTTGATTTATTGATGTTTGAAATATTTGGTTTGAGTATACTAAGCAAAATTTTAAAGTTTAAAGAATGATTGCCTTCAATTTGTGTTGCGACCTGGAATCGACTTTCTAAGGTAGCCAATACGCTTAACGTGAAATCAGCTGATTAATTTTTATTGGTGAATTTTATATAAATTCAATAATTTGGGAAACATTTTTTAACATGTTTCTATTTATACAATTGAGAGATTTCTAATTTTATGTCTTATTTTACCGAGATTCAGTGAAGGGGATTAAGCAATCTGTGACTACCAAGATCCCCCAACATTTATAATTTGCCGAAATAATGGTTTTCTAGTTAATATGTTTATTGTTATGTAATTAGTTATTGTATGTATAAACAGAAATCATGTATGTAGGCTGTATTTCATGTTAATATCGCAAGGAAAACCCAGGAAAAACATATTAATTAGAAAACCATTATTTCGGCAAATTATAAATGTTGGGGGATCTTGGTAGTCACAGATTGCTTAACCCCCTTCACTGAATCTCGATAAAATAAGACATAAAATTAGAAATCTCTCAATTGTATAAATAGAAACGTGTTAAAAAATGTTTTCCAACTCCCAAATTATTGAATTTATATAAAATTCACCAATAAAAATTAATCAGCTGGTTTCACGTTAAGCGTATTGGCTACCTTAGGAAAGTCGATCCCAGGTCGCAACACAAATTGAAGGCAATCATTCTTTTAGCTTTAAAAACTTTTGCTTAGTATACTCAAACCAAATATTTCAAACATCAATAAATCAAAGTAACCTTCAATTTATGTCATAAACGTCAAACTTGAAGTTTTTATTATTTTGACAACGATCCTAGGTCATGGATCGAAACGTAAATAAAGATCATTTTAAAAACTATGAGTGGTTTAATTTCCAAAGAAACTTAAGAAGAATGATTTTCTATGTTTTTACTGCATTTAACGCATATTAATTTACAATCTATAAATATTTTAGGTTTAAAACAAGTTTGATTGCGTATTTATTGTTGAGTGATATGCTTCTCGGCATTGATTAAAGTCAATTGCGATCCTTATACAGGGTGTTAAATGTTTGATCTTTGCATAATATACTAATTATGTATTTTTAATGCAAATAAATGCTGTTTTCTAACTCCTAGTACTATTTACATGTATTGGGTAAACATTATGACTCAAAATACCCCTAAATAACCCCCTTATCATAGCAATATATATATATATATATATATATATATATATATATATACCGGGTGTTTCATTAAGCGTATCGCGCGGCTGTATATGATAAAGTATAAGGCCTAGAGCTTTGCGGAAAAAAGTTTATTAAGTAAAGTGGCCAAGAGAAATTGCTGGAAATTATTTTTAAGTTTTAATTTCTACTGCAAGGGGGAGTACTTGCTATGGTCAACAACAAAATTCAATTTTTCTCCCAAAATTTAAGCACAAGGTATTATGCTCAAAATGCGAATAGGCAGTTATCTTTATTATTCACAACTTTTTTTGAAACTTTTTTCTGTAGATCGCACAAGGACAGCTTCAGGACCTGCTGAATTGGTTTACATGTAAATAGGGTTATCAAACAATGCCTATGTTGGAATTTAATAATCTTATTATCATTTAAAAGAGAATTTCTCAGGGATCAAGAAAAACAACTAAATTGATTTTTCTAATGTTTTCTAAATATGTTAGAGGGCGTTTTTTCCAATCATGCCAGTTTTTGTTCATTTACTTAAAAAATTAAATGGAAAGACATATTTATCAAAGGGGAATTGAATGAAGGGCAAAAAAAGATTATAGTGAAAATTGCACCTCGATATCTTAAATGGTTCTTAAGTTATTGCAAAAAGTACGTGCATTTTAGAGATCTATCCTAGTACTAATTAAAATTTTCCTGAATTTTCGGATCAAATATTTGAAATTATTTAGTCATAAATATTATTATAGCAGATGTTCAAAAGTGTCTTTCATTTAGTGACGATGTTTATAAACATTAATAATATGTCGCTAATAGATCCCTTTAAAATGCATCAAGTAGGCGATGAAAACAAAAACATCCATATCTGTCAACAGGTATAACTCTGTCATACTAGTTATTGTTATAGTAGTTAAATCGTGTATGCTCTGTGTGTATGTTTGTTTGTTAATTTTGAACTACAGAAATGTGTTTCTCTAATGCTGAAGCTTATGACATGCTTAGAATTTACTTTCAAAGTTTTGAAAACGCGGCTATTGCTGAGCGTGAATACGCAATGGCATATCCTAAAAGGAAACATTATACCAAAATGGTATTTACACGATTGGCAAAACGTTTAAGAGAAACAGGGCGTGTGCATCCAATTAAAATGCCCACAAGAAAACGTACAATTACAAATGAAAACAGTGTTATAAATGTTCTTGCGTGCGTTGCAGCAGATCCGCATGTAAGTACCAGGCAACTTTCTGCAAATTTAGGGATACCTACGACATCGGTACATCGTATTCTAATAAACCACAAATTGCATACATATCGTGCAGTTTTGCATTAGAACCTTTTAGATATCGATATCGACAGAAGATTGAATCATTGTCATTGGTTGAAAGATATGTGCACCGAATATCCCTTATTCTTGTCCCGCATATTATGGACAGATAAAGCTACCTTTAGTAGCGATGGAGGAGTAAATTTACATAATATGCATTATTGGTCTGAAACTAATCCTCATTGGATGCTACAAGTTGATCACCAACACAGGTGTAGTGTAAGTGTTTGGTGCGGCATTATTGAAAACAGAATTTTATGCCCATTTGTTATTAATGGAAATTTGAATGGAGCAACATACTTGCATTATTTGGTCAACAATCTACCTGAACTTTTGGTGGCTGTTTCACTAGAAACTAGGCAGAACATGTGGTTTCAGCATGACGGTTGCCCAGCACATTATTCCGTGGAAGTTAGAAATTATTTAGAAACGACCTTTCCAAATCATTGGATGGTGAAAAACTTTTTGCCTCCACTCGTTGGATACAAGTGAAGCTTTACTTGTTCGCGGCTAAGACTGGGAATTACCCCAAGGGTGAGCAATGAGAAAGGGCGTGAGGATGGTATAAACTCTACAATAAGCTAACATAAAAAGAAAAAGGGGAATTGAGCGCCACTGTATCTATATGGATGATAACAGAAGAAATTCAATACTCATAAGAGAAGATACAGAAACTCATGGGATATAAGCACCATACAAAACTTACAACTTAATGAACTAACACATCTGGAAACCTCTGGAACATACTTACAACCTCTTCAATCTCGATGACCCTGAAAGAAAAAGTACACAACAAATTTTCTATTAAAAAGACACTGTTTGTGCTTTTTAATAAAAAAGCATACTAATAATTACGAGTGGATAATCTTGAGATTACCACACCAAAGGTATTTGAATTAAAAATGAATATCTAGAATAAATCAGTTGTAACATATCTGTGTTTTTTAAATTACTTCAGCATTCGTCTAATTTCATTATTTAAAAAATTTATTTTCTTTAAAATATTCTTATTAAAATTAATTCTGCATGGAATAAAAAACTTGAGTCCAAAAATGTAATCTAATATAGTTTCTCTCTTATAGTTTTTTTTTCAAATATGGTTACAAATACAAAATAATAAAATTGAATTCTTTATAAATCTGTCTTGACATAACAAGACCTTAATTTTAATAATATTTCAAAACAAGATTTCTGATACCCAATGGACAGATCTGTTTATTGGTTTACATGTATTTCACATCAGTTTAATTTATTTCTTTATAAAAAATTTAAATCACGTGCAGCTAACTTGGATAAATAAAATTTCAAATTTATTCAGGTATAATGACCTTATTAAAGATTAGACATCTGTATTGAATTTTTTAAAAAACAGGAAGTGGACTTTAGAATCACAAACAATACTTTAAACATGTTCTGCGTGTCTTACAAAATTACCTTATTAGTACTTTATAACAATCATATTTCACGTTGTTATTCGTGCACAAAATTTAGCACAATTAAACAACCTTCGATTAAAATTTTATGTGAGCACTTTTAAAGTCTGACAAACATAATAACAGAAAGGTTTGATACCTGTTTTTAATAAAGACGTTACCCCTTTGTTATCGAACTGCGATGCACATTTTCTGGAATCTGCTTACTAATTTGTTGCAACAAAACATCGAACGAAAGCTGTGCGTTCTTAATAAACGAACGTTGCCCCAATCTCTTTACATGTATTTCTAGTTACTTCATGCGCTAAGGAAATAAAGATATTTTATATTAGTATTAAATTACTTGAATAATACGGTCTCACCGTTAACGAATACCGACTCGAACTATTTTTAAAAAGTAAGCGTGGTCTAGTGCCTTGCCGAAGTCACAGGAATGAATCCTCTTCCGTGCCCCCAAGACGACCAGCTCTCCTGTGCCTATCTCGGCACGCCTATTCTGAGGCTCCACTTATGAAGAACTTGGGAGCCCATCTGTATATGATGCAGTCTGGACTACATTCTCAAATACAATGGCTGACTTCGTTATTCGTACCGTGCAAGTAAAGAACGGCTCATCTGCTTTGCGCGTCACCTCGTGACCGTATTCACGCAAGCGCTATCCTAATTTTAACTTTCGAAAGGAAATAATCCGCCTATGGATTAGGCAATACAAACGACTAGTTCCTTTTTAAATATGTTTTCTGACTGTATATTGTTATTAAATATTTCTGGGTAAAGCATTTAAGCTAACTAATGGTTGTAATTTCCTGTTCCATTGTGGAATTGTTTCTTTCAGATATAACAGTATCAAATACAAGAATCAAATATCACAGACCAAAAATGCATAGATGTGATTCCTTGAAAGCTAGTGCTACAGAATATATATTCGTTACACAGCCCCCGAACAAAAAAGAAAAAACTTTGAGATTAACTATATGTTAATATATACTTAAACGAGAAGTTTTTTTTTATAGATAAAGACAAACTACTACCTAAACAAAAAAAATAGGCACTAGAAATACCATCATAACAAACCCAAACAAAACAAAATAAGCTTGAAACATAATCTCCAAGCAAAAATGTACTAGTGATCCTACAAATAGTAAATAGAAAATAAGGCAGCAAACAAGCGAGTGAGTAGGTAACTCTGCGTACCACACATCCGTTAGGAATCAAAATAAGTAGGACATAATCGCTAAAAAGACAATCGGTAAAAGTAAAAATATTGAGGTCAAATACTCACGAGTTGCAACCTAACAAGGAACAAAACTACTATGTTTCGCGGAACTTAAACTAAAACTCAAATAAAACCTCGACGCAAACCGCCGTAAAGCAACAAACAAATTTTCTTCCTTACCAATAACTTTAACACTATTAACATAAAATCGAAAAGCTCATTCCAAAGTATATAAATATCAATAGCTTTACAAAAATGTTTTCTCTGCTGCTGATCAAAAAGGAATTCAGCACAGAAATCACAAAAAAACGCTGCTTCTACAAAAACTTTCTTTTCTTTCTCACTAATACTAAACGAAATCGAAAGATCCACATCAAACTATATGAATATCAGCAATCATCTAAAAATGTTTTACTTCTTGGCGATGAAAAAAAATATCCAACAATAAAGTAGCAACACTAACTAGCTACCGCTTCTACAAAAAAAATAGTTCGCACATCGAACCAATATTCTTTTTATCAGGACACTCCAAAAAATTTTCAACGCTACAGTGGCCGCACCAAATATTTTGAGTCAACTCGCCTCAAAAAAAAATTACCACCTAAGCATCTTGCTTACTCTAAACACAACAACACGCAAGTGACCATTTCGAATACAAATCCCACTTAAGTGATCACTCACACAACCTAAAATAAACACACTCACAAAAATGAAACAACAAATATTTACGTGGTGCCACCACAACTAGAATAACTATATTTACTAAATAACCTACTTGTCGGCCTTACCTATTTAAAATAAATAATTTGTTAACACGCATGAAATAACTAACACTACTTCGATTCAACTACGAACTAAAGCGAAAACGCAACCAAAATTACATTTTTATCTGAACTAACTACAGTATTGCCCGAAATAAACAGTACTGAAATTGTAATTGTTTTGTATATTTAAAAATACATATTATTGACACTTTATTATATGTTCTAAATGTGCACCTCCTCGTTCGAGACAGACTTCATAACGATGTTCTAAGTTTCTGGTCATGTTATTGAATAAGGGTTGTCTCAGGGCTGCGAAGAAGACTCTAACGGCATCCTTTAATTCATCGATGGTTTGTGGTGCCCGTTTAAAAACGGCATTTTTAGCCATGCCCCAAATGTATGCGTCTGGAGGTGTGAGGTCTGGAGAATGTGAAGGATAAGGGAAGTCAGTAAATCGTGATATGAATTTGCTTGGAAAATGTTCTTGAAGAAATTGACGAATTGCGGCAGCAGTATGGCAAGTTGCCCCGTCCTGCTGAAAAAATTGGTTTCGAAATGCCAAGTTACGTGCACGACAGAATTGACGTAGATCAGGGATAAATCGTGTTAAAATTTGTCTGTACCTCTGTTGATTAAGTGTGACTTGCCTACCATTCTCTTCGATAAAGTACGGACCAATGATTCCGTGTCCGGAAACAGCACACCAGACACTCACTTTTTCACTATGTAAAGGAACCTCTTGAACCTCATCGGGTCTGACAAAGCCCAGAAATCGATTTGTGCGACGATTCACATAGCCTGACAAGTGAAATGTGCTTCGTCTGAAAACCAAACATTTTCAAAAATTCAGGATTTTCATACTGTAACGCGAGAATTCTGGCGCAATATTCCACTCTACTGCGATAATCCCGAGGATGTAGTTGTTGATGTACCTGAATCACATACGAAAATGTACCCAGCTCCTTCAGGATTCTTTGAAAGGAAGTTCTTTTTAAATCAAGTTGTAACGCTGTCCTTGCCTGGCTGACTTTCGGATTTTCTAAGATTTTCTCAAAAACACGTTCATGGTTATTGTTGTTGTTAACTGTCCTGGGACGCCCCGAGTTTCCTTTTCGTTGGCACAATACACTACCTGTATTTCTAAACTTTTCAATAACCTTCAAAATTACAGCATTACTTGGAGAACGTTTATTAAACCTTTGTGTGAATTGATCAGACACGTATAGCAAACTTGCACCATTATGTCGGCCGATTCCGTATGAACGAAAATAATGCTCTACCAGAAACACTTTCTCCTCTGTACTTAACACCATTTTTAACAATTAGGCCCTACTAATTACTTGTTTGAGGTTTACTTGACAGGTCTATACTAGCTAACTTGAGTGTGACAGCGCACGCATAAAAACACCGCCAACTTAGTTTCAGTACTGTTTATTTTGGGCAATACTGTACTTATACTAAATAATCCAAAAACACATTTCTTGGTGAATAAAACTTTTTGAAATAACTGGCGATTTCCATGAGCAACAAGGTACTAGAAAATCTCTCAATTAATCTCCTCCATTCAACTAAAAAAATCATAAACAACGAATTAATCCAGTGGGGGATAGTCTGGGCTGATGGCGGAATAGGGTTTCAGATCTTTAATATGCCATCTACCTGCTCTCGATCCGTCCAAATTAACCAAATCATACACCACACTCGAGCACCTCTTCTTAACTATACTCAAAACAAACTTTAGGGCAAGTTTAGCAGAAAACTTATTACTCGCATTCGACAATACTTTATTGGCCCTCTACACTTTACTACCAACTTCAAAAAAAATATTTTTCCTCCTTAAATTATATTGATTGCTCGAACATTCATAAGCTAAATGCAGTTTTGTTCGGGCATCTTCAAATACCTTAAAAATACCTTGGCGATCTGAAGTATATAATGGGCGACTACCAGGAATGATTTCGACATCATTTTCGGGAGTAAATCTACTACCATAAAACTTACCAGTAATGGGAACGTGTCTGCCAAAAACCAAGAAATTCGGAGTATAACTCGTCGACTCATGCTTAGCAGAGTTGATAGCAAATTGGATTTGTGTCAACTCAGTATCCCACGTATCATGCTCTTCAAGATAAGACCGAATGGCTGTCCCTACAGTTCTATTAATCCTCTCGACAAAATTACATTGCGGCGCATAGACAGCATTATACCGTATTTTCTGAATTTCAAACCTATTACATAACGACCTAAAAATTCGACCAGCTAAATTTAAACCATCATCGCAAATAATGAATTGTGGCACTCCAAACACCAAGAAGACCTTTTGTTCCATAAATTGTTCTATAACGTATGACTTTGCACTGCGTAAAGGATGTAAAATTCTATATTTTGAAAACCAATCTCCGACTACCAAAAACCATTTAAATCCTAATTTCGACCGAGGGAATGGACCCATAAGATCCAATGCAATTATCTGAAATGGAAATTTAGATTCTTTCTCTTTTCCCATTAAACCTAAAGGACCTGCATTAGAAGACTCTTGTGCACTACACACTAGGCATGCACGACAAAATTTCAGCACATCTACGTTCTTTTTTGGCCAATAATAATTTTCCTGAACTCTGGCGATAGTCTTCGAAAATCCAAAATGTCCCGCAACTGAGGGATCATGACATGATCTGACAACATCTTCCCGTTGGACTTTCGGAACTAAATATTTCCATTCTACGATGTTAGATGACAAAGGCAAGTTCGACGGAATAAACTTAAAAACAAACTCATTCTCAACTTTCCATTGAAGGTATTTCTCAGGTGACGTCAAAATCTTATCACGTAATGACACATACCAATTTTCTAAATTATCAAGCTTGACCCCTATTAAATTTACGATATGATGTTCTTCTGGAATTGCACGACAAAGACAGTCAGAAACTACGTTGAACTTTCCCTTCCTGTGTACTAAATCAAACGAATGCTGTCTTAACCTTACTACCCACCTAGCAAGTTTTCCTGTCGGGTTCTGCAAATTACTTAGCCAAAGCAACGAAAAGTGGTCTGTAACGACTGTAAAACGAACTCCTTCGACCCATGGACGGAATTTTTCAATGGCAAAGATTACTGCAAGACATTCTTTCTCTGTTGTTGAGTAATTTCGTTCAGCACGATTAAGGGTTTTGCTGGCATATGATATTACACGTTCTTCTCCATTAATATTCTGAATTAACACAGCTCCGAGACCTGTATTACTAGCATCACATTCAACAACAAATGGAGCGGAATAATCTGGCTGCGTCAAGAGTGGTGCAGACACTAAAGCTTCTTTAATCGACACAAATGAAAGCTCAGCTTTAGGAGTCCAAGTAACGGTTTGGCCTTTTTTTCTTTTCTTGATAAGGTCATTAATCGGCAAAACTAAAGATGAAAAATCCTTTATAAAACGACGATACCAACTACAAATTCCGAGAAATCTTTTGACCTCTGTGGTGTTCTTCGGGCGCGGAAAATTGACCATAGCTGATACCTTATCCGGATCTGTTCTTAGGGAATTTGACCCTACTATATAACCAAGAAATTCGAGTGATCTCCTAAAAAATTCGCACTTTTCTGGGTTCAAGGTTAGGTTTGCTTCTCGAATGCGTTCCTTGACTTTATACAACAACTTCAAGTGCTCTTCAAACTTCGACGAACATAAAATTATATCATCTAGGTAACAGAAAACGTATTGTTCGAGCCTCGGACCAAAAATTGCATCAACCAAACGCTGCTGAGTCTGTGCAGCATTTTTTAGACCGAACGGCATCGTCACAAATCTTTATTGTCCTCGTGAAATAACGCTAAACGCTGTTTTATCTTTTGACGATTCACTAAGAGGAACCTGCCAAAATGATTTACGCAAATCAAGACTGGAAATATAATTCGCATTACGCAACATCCCTAGTATTCTGTCTATATTAGGAAGAGGGAAGCTGTCATGAACTGTAACATCATTTAATGCTCTGCCATCAAAGCAAAATCTATATTCCTTACTATCGTTCTTCTTGACTAACAACACGGGAGAATTCCACGGACTTTGACACGATTCTACGACTTTTAAACGAATCATTTCGTCTAGTTCTTTATCTAACTCTTTACTAATATAAGGGGACATAACATAAGGTCTTTTTCTGAAAGGTTTTGCATCGCCTGTATCGATATTCATCTCCATTATATTTGTACGTCCTAATTTATCGGCACCAGAAATTTCCTGAAATGAATCGATGGCAGCCCGTGCTCGATACCGCTGATCCATTGACAAATCATCTAAGTGGAGTAGACAGTCACTGTATTTTCATGGGGCTGATGATGGGCCTACATACGGAATAATACTCTCACTATCGCTTTGTACATGCCACGAATTATTTCTAAAGTCAGCTATCAATCCGGATAACTTGGCAAAATCACTACCGAATATGAATGCATGTGGTAAAGATGACACAACTAGAGCACTGAGAATGCGACATGGCCTTTCTATTGAAATTGGTAAATCCACGATTCCTTCTACTGGTTTCAACGCCCCATCTGCCGTAAATATACCTTTCTTTTGTGACTTAAAAATTTTTAACTTCAATTTATCAATTAAAGGAATAGCAAGCGATCCTACCACTGAAGTAGTACACGCTGAATCTAAAAGAGAAAGGGCGTGGGGATTGTATAAACTCTACAATAAGCTAACATAAAAAGAAAAAGGAGAATTGAGCGACACTGTATCTATATGGATGATAACACAAGAAATTCAATACTCCTATGAGAAGATACAGAAACTCATGGGATATAAGCACCATAAAAAACTTACAACTTAATGAACTAACACATCTGGAAACCTCTAAAACATACTTACAACCTCTTCAATCTCGATGACCCTGAAAGAAAAAGTACACAACAAATTTTCTATTAAAAAGACACTGTTTGTGCTTTTTAATAAAAAAGCATACTAATAATTACGAGTGGATAATCTTGAGATTACCACACCAAAGGTATTTGAATTAAAAATGAATATCTAGAATAAATCAGTTGTAACATATCTGTGTTTTTTAAATTACTTCAGCATTCGTCTAATTTCATTATTCAAAAAATTTATTTTCTTTAAAATAGTCTTATTAAAATTAATTGTGCATGGAATAAAAAACTTGAGTCCAAAAATGTAATTTAATATAGTTTCTCTCTTATCGTTTTTTTCAAATATGGTTACAAATACAAAATAATAAAATTGAATTTTTTATAAATCTGTCTTGACATAACAAGACCTTAATTTTAATAATATTTCAAAACAAGATTTCTGATACCCAATGGACAGATCTGTTTATTGGTTTACATGTATTTCACATCAGTTTAATTTATTTCTTTATAAATAAAAGTTGTGAATAATAAAGATAACTGCCTATTCGCGTTTTGAGCATATTACCTTGAGCTTAAATTTTAGGAAAAAAATTGAATTTTGTTGTTGACCATAGCAAATACTCCCCCTTGCGGTAGAAATTGAAACTTAAAAATAATTTCCAGCAATTTCTCTTGGCCACGTTACTTAATAAATTTTTTCCGCAAAGCTCTAGGCCTTATACTTTATGATATACAGCCGCGCGATACGCTTAATGGAACACCCGGTATATATAAAATAAGATGTCTCTGTAAACAAACTCTTATGAAAATAATAAAAGCTTACTGACAAATACAAATCGGGCTAGTAATTATATAGCCATTAACAAAACATTAGCTTTATTACTTCACAAGGGAGGAAGCATCCACTGACCGACGGTTTCGGCTTTGTTAAGCCTCATCAGAGCAGATTAGTTTCCAACCCTATGAAGTAATCGAAGCTATTATACTGATATAATTTCAAAACAATCTCTGTACTGTGGCAAAAGTAAATAAAACCGCCATCGGGTGATGAATCACCAACACTACTAACTGTGGAAGTACACAATTGAATCGAAACTACATAGTAGATTCTATAAATGGTTATAAAAGTACGTCTGGACTTTGAGACTTGCAGAACGTTACAGCAAAATTTATTTGCCCCAAAGGCAATTTAAATAATAAAAGACAAGTTATTTGCAGTCCGCAATAGAAAATTGTGTAGAACAATATATAAAATAGGATGTATCTGTAAACAAACTCTTATGAAAATAATAAAAGCTTATTGACGAATACAAATCGGGCTAGTAGTTATATAGCCATTAACAAAACATTTGCTTTATTACTTCACAGGAGAGGAAACATAGTACAGAGATTGTTTCGCAATCATATCAGTATAATAGCTTCGATTACATTATAGGGTTGAAAACTAATCTGTCCTGATGAGGCTTAAAAGAAGCCGAAACCGTAGGTCAGTGGATATTTCCTCCTGTAAAGTAATAAAGCTAATGTTTTGTTAATGGCTATATAACTACTAGCCCGATTTGTATTCGTCAATAAGCTTTTATTATTTTCATAAGAGTTTGTTTACAGATACATCGTATTTTATATATTGTTCTTCACAATTTCCTATTGCGGACTGCAAATAAGTTGTCTTTATATATATATATATATATATATATATATATATATATATATATATATATATACTCAAATTTAGACCAGGGTAGAAAATTAATTAATTACATCAAATAATTTTGATCACCATGTATAAGGAAGCTTTGGGAAAAAGTACGGGTAATTAAATGCCTAGTGTAAAGATTTAAATCATTCAATTAGAAGGTAGGGTTTGTATAGACGTTTATTAGATAATACGCGTTATTACAAAACCGTGGAGCATAAAAATTTATTCGTTTCATTAAAAATAAGGGATTTAAATTATTCACTAGACGGTTTCTATAAAAAGAAGCAGAATTAAAATGCTCAACGTGTATTTAATTTAATTGTTCCAAGAAACAAATAGAAATTACGTGCAAAATTTATATTAATTAATTCAATTTTTAAGTAATGGGTATTAAACAAAGTGTACAAATAATAAATTATTATTTAGTGCGTATTCGCTAAAAATTAAAGGGTAGAAGTCAATGCCTTTCATTATTATTTTAGTTGGAGTTAATTGAACCATTATTAATAATATAATAAGCATAAAAACCTGTGAAAATCCAAGGTTAAAATACCATGAAATAAAAGCTCTGAGAATTATATTAAAACGTTAATTAGGAGCACACACCTGCGTATTTTTAAAAGTCAATTTTAGTTTAATTTGTTTGGATAAACATGAAAATTCTGCGTATATTGCAAACGGTCGGATAAACCGTAGCTTATATTAACGGGAAGGTTAGATGTGGGGTTATTTAACTCAAATAAGTCACGAACGAATCCACGTGGACTGTAATAACCGATAGTAAAGAGTATCGATTTGCACCACTAAGGCCAAGTTAGAAAAAGAAAGATAAAATGCGCAAGGCAGAGCCACAGATAATAAAAGGCGTGATTTGAGCAACGTCACGAGGAAACGATTGGTGGAAATAGGATGCAGATATGAGAGGTGTAAACGTAACGATTTCTATACAAAATTAATTAGTTGTTTGCAGACGCGTTGCGTGCCGTGTGAAAAATTTCTTAGATTTTCAACTGGCGCGTGTGCAAATTTAATAGAATCGCTGTGCCGGACTGTCGAAAAGGGAACATAGTATGCGAAATTCTAAAAACTGGTCGTTGAGGGACAAAACCGACGGGCAGGCTAGCCAGCCGTGTTAATATAAGTTTCGCTTTCTTAGATTTTCGATTTTGATTCAATACTTGAAACAGTTTGCTCTTATATTTTGTGATTATTGAATACTTTAAAACAGTTTGCTCTTTACGTGCTACGATACAAGTTATTATGCAATAGTGCACTTAGAAAAGAAGATACAAGGTAATAAAGTCTAGTTATATTTGCGAGTATTACTGTAACAATTATCCAAATTTGTAACGATAAATGAATAAACAAAAGTAGGCAGTTTTGGGTATAGCGTGAAAGAATTAGGAATTTCTTTGCTATTTTACGGGGGTGTTAATAATCAAATGTTATTCGTAATCGTGATTGGATCCACAAAACAAGATTTAGATATACTTAGATGAGTACCAGAGAAGCCCTGAAACAACTTTAGATGAATGGTGGTGTAGAAAATTTTAAAAGCGTTCAGAATCAGAAGCCGTAAACATAACCCAGTTGGAATGGTGTGATTAACAAAGGACAATGTACATTGGAGCCACGAGTGCATTAACCTTCAGGTAACTTATGCTTTGTTGTTCGATTTTTGATGTTTTGGTGTGTGTTGAATAACTTTATAATTTGTTTGCTAAAAAATGGACAGTAGTGAATTTGTACAAATGACAAATTTTTAATTTTAAGGTGTAATTTTCTTGTTTAAGTAGAAAGGAGTATTTAGCAGTTTATGTTCTTAATCATGATGAAAATTTGGGTCTGTCTTTGAGCTCAATTAGACTAACCTGTTTAATTAACGTAAAGGGGTGGAAGATGTTCCCTTTTATTCAGGCTCAGGTCTGCAAATATTGTTAAATTAATTAGTAGGCATCCTACAAGGACTTCAATTCTGGTTGCAAATTAAAATGATGACAAATTTAAACTTGAAATTTTATGATACTGAAATTTATGCTGAAATTTAATTTTGAAATTTTAATGTATTATGAATATTAATGTAAATAGAGTTAACGTTGATGTTTGTGGTAGGAATGTGTTTGTTTTTTTTTATGAATGAGGATGAAAGTTTCAACTAGGTGAGCAGCCGAGGCGGAAAGAGTAAAAAGGCGACTATCAGAAGAGATTCAACATGGCGAGAATCACAGCAAAACTTGGTGCCCAATTCTAGAGGCTCGAATTTTTTTTTTTACTCTGTTGAGGCTTTTTGTAGGATACACAGGATACACAGCCTCTAGAATTGGGCACCAAGTTTTGCTGTGATTTTCGCCCTGTTGAATCTCTTCTGATAGTCGCCATTTTACTCTTTCCGCCTCGGCTGCTTACCTAGTTGAAACTTTCATCCTCATTCATAAAAAAAAACGCATTCCTACCACAAACATCAACGTTAACTCTATTTACATTAATATATATATATATATATATATATATATATATATATATATATATATATATATATATATACAGGTGTTGTGGTGCGGCTTTCTTATAAGATGTGCATTGTCACGAGACGACGTCGGTGACACACTTAATTTTCACTTCTGGTTTAGTCTTAACCTCATGCTTAAAAAATGTACGCGAAGGAAACTTTAGCTAAAGCAATAGGTGAGCTCTAGTGGGGTGTAATAAGTGTTCAATCAGCAAGCACATTGTATGGCAATCCCAGAAGAACGTTAGCTAGACACCTGGAACGACAGAATAATAATTTTAATGTACAATTTGCTGCGAAGCAGGAATTTGCAATAGCTAGACCGAATTCTGATAAATTGATCACATCCATTAGTACGTAAATAGGAAAACATGGATCTCGGTTCCCATCTAATATAAGGGCAATATTCACCGGACCTTCAAACTGCGGCAAGACCAAGGGCTTAGTATCTTTAATTTTTTCACAACAATAGACTTAGATTGTAAAATGTGTATGTGTTTTATAATAGCCTATATCAAACTAAATATGAGCTATTAAGGAATATATTTGAACCTTTAAAGGATGAAATTAGATACTATGAGTTTGGAAACGTAACGACATGATTGGACCTGAAGAGTGGGATGTAGGAGGTAGGAAATGGGAGATTGAAGGTATAAGATAAGAAGGTGAAATGGGGGTGTAGTGTGTGGGAGTGAGATGTGAGGTGGTAAGTTTGGAAGTTGTGAGTTGGGAAGTGTTAGGTGAGTGGTGTAAGGTGGGAAGTAGGAGGTAAGTGTATGAAGCGATAGATGTATGCCGGAAAGTTGTAAAGTCAGAGGTGGGAAGTGGTGAGGCTAGGGGTGGGATGTGTAAGGTGAGAGGTTGTAAGTGGTAGGTGTGAGTTGTGAACGGTAGGAGAATGGTGGGAGGTGAAAGGTGTAAGATAGGGATGAGAGGTTGAGGTGAAGTGTGGAAGTTGAATAATGGGAGATTGATGTGCGAAGTAAAAGACTAAGATGTGAAGGGTGTAGTGTGAAGTGTAAGGAGTGTGAAGTGAGAAGTGAGAAGTGGGAAGTAAGAAGTGAGAAATGACGGGTGAGGAGTAAGGAGTGAGGAATGAGGTGTGAGACATAAAGGTGAGTCGTGAGGCGTGAGGTGTAAAGCGTGATGCGCGAGGTGCGAAGTGTTGTGTGTGAGGTGAGTTGTGAGTTGTGAGGTGTGATATGTGAGGCGCGAGGTGCGAGTTGTAATGTGTGATGTGTGATGTGTGGTGTGCAAGGTGCAAAGTGCGAGGTGAGAATTATGAGGTGTGAGGTTTAAGGTGTGAGGTGTAAGGTGCGAGGTGTGAGGTGTGAGGTTTGAGGTGTAAGGTGTAAGGTGTGAGGTGTGAGGTGTGGGGTGTGCGGTGTGAGATGTGAGGTGTGAGGTGTGAGGTGTGAGGTGTGAGGTGTGAGGTGTGAGGTGTGAGGTACGAAGTGTGAAGTGCGAGGTGTGAGGTGCGAGGTGTGAGGTGCGAGGTGTGAGGTGTTAGGTGTGAGGTGTGAGGTGTGAAATGTTAGTTATGAGGTGTGATGTGTGAGGTGTGAGGTGTGAGGTGTGAGGTGTGAGGTGTGAGGTGTGAGGTGTGAGATGTGAGATGTGAGGTGTGAGGTGTGAGGCGTGAGGAGTGAGGGATGAGGAGTGCGCTGTGATGAATGACGTGTCAGGTGTGAGGCGTGAGGCATGAGACGTGAGACAGGAGGCGTGAGGCGTAAGGTTACTACGTACTTTGCCGTAGCCTACAAAAGAACTAAAAGTAAGTGATGACCGTGCTCAATCGGTAAGTAGGAAGGGTATTTCTACTACGAAATAAAGGAAGCCTGAAATAAAAAAAAAGGCATACTCGTCTTCATTCTTTTAATTAAACAAAATATATTACAAAAGCACAGTAGTACTCAAAAATGCATACTCAATAACTGCAATGTACATCCAAAAGCAAAACAAAAAAAAAACATATTTTTACAATGGCGAGCTGTAGCTTTTTGGTTGCTCTCCATCTTAATTAAAAAAAAATCAGCAGTATAACTCTAAAAACCACAGCTCCAAGTGCTCAGCGTAGGCCTAGAAACAAATACCTAGAAATAAATGAATACAGTGGTCCCCGTAAATACAATATGAATAATCCATATACACTCACATATGTACAATCATTTTCCCTATCATGTCATTAATTGACAAAATTCCCGATCATAGTTGTACTTGTTTCAAATAGAAAATCACCATCGTAGGTATAAAACTCACTACGTGAAGTTCTTGCGGTAAAGGATCAGTATATATAATAAAACCCATATAACGGATCAACACTCACCCATGTGTCGATGCTGATGGGCCTATTAACCCTCATTAGGGTTGGAGCGGAGTAGAGGGAATTAGGACTACGTAGGTTGTGCCATAAAAAGGGGCGGCACTCGCCTCATCATTTAGGGCCAAGGTAACAGGACGGTCCCATCCACCGAAAGACGCACACAATGGTGTGTGCGACATTCGGAAGAAAGAAAGTAAAAAAGAAATTACGACGGAAACGACGAGTAATCGCTGTTGTCTCTAGGACAGAATTTAGTAACAAACAATCCGCTTTCAATAATAAGCATCCCACGCAAAATATTAGTGTTATTGAACAGGTGATTAAAACTTGAAACACGGGTTTATCCAATAGTGCGATACCTCATTTCGACGGGTAGCCAGATCGTTCCAACCAGGAAGTACATATATGCCATCAGAATAGTAAGCCCGCACACAGCTAAAACAAGATACCGACTATCTGATTTAACATTGGGAATTTTTATTTGGTAGCGTAAATAGATTGAAATGCAAATTATTAGGAAGTGAACTATTGTAGAGCGGTAAAAGATACA
Organism: Platerodrilus igneus; assembly: GCA_036346225.1. Lineage (NCBI taxonomy): Eukaryota > Metazoa > Arthropoda > Insecta > Coleoptera > Lycidae > Platerodrilus > Platerodrilus igneus. The sequence goes on from JARFIW010000295.1 coordinate 443,273, forward strand.
GGAGGATGTTCTAAAGATCTAAGCGGACATAATTCGAATAATGATGCATTACCAGAAAAGGATGTATCTTTACTTAGCCGAAAATAAACGTAACAAGGTGCAAGATGTGAAGTATAAGATGTAAGGTGTGAGAAGTGAGATGTGGGGTGTGCGGTGTGAGATGTGAAGTGTGAGTTGTGAGGTGCAAAGTTTCAGGTGTGCAGTTTGAGGTATGAGGTGTGAGGCGGTAGGCGGGAGGCGTGAAGTGCAAAGTGTGATGTGTGAAGCAGGAGGCGCAAGGTGCAAGGTGCGGGACGTGAGCCCTGATGTGTATTGTGCGAGGTGTAATATGTGAGGTGTGAAGTGTGAGATGTGAGCTGTGTGATTAGAGGTATGAGGTATGAGGTATGATGTGTGGGGTGTGTTGTATGAGGTGTGAGGAGTGGTGCGTAATGTGCAAGGTGTGATGTGTAAGGTGTGAGGTGTGAGGTGTGAGGTGTGAGGTGTGAGGTGTGAGGTGTGAGCTGTGAGGTGAGAGCAACGTGGTGTAAGGTATGATGTATGGGATGTTATGTTTGAGGTGTGGAATATGATACGTAATGTCCGAGGTGTGCGGTGATGTATGAGAAGTGAGGCGTGAGGTGAGGTGTGATGCGTGAGGTGTGAAGCGTGGGGTGTGAGGTATGAGGTGTGAGGTGCGTGGTGTGAGGCGTGAGGAGTGAGGTGCCAAGTGTGAGGTGTGAGGTGTGAGTTGTGAGGTATGAGGTGCAGGGCGTGAGGCGTGTGGTGTACCGTGTGAGGTGTTTGGTGTAAGGTGTGGGATGGGAGGGTATTGTGTGAGGTGTGAAATGTAGGGTGTGTGGTGGGAGGTGAAAGGTGGGAGGGAGATTGGTGGGGGATGCTAAAGGTGCTGGGGGTGGATCTAAACTTGTCATATATACCCTACATACATTAAGATACAAAACACCTCAAATGCGCGTGGTATGCTACTACTTTTTACCGAATTTCACAAAATACTCTAGCCATATTGGTATTGTAGGCGATATTAAGGCACATAACTCATGACGACTATTTCTACAAAAAGTTTTATATAATAATTCAATTGGTAATGAATAGTTATTTTGCTATACCACCATTAGCGTTCATTTATAATATCAATATTAGATAACTTTCTCCCATGGCATTAAAGCCTGTCTATCATTCTACTCTGATGTCGAACTAATAACAACGCACCTTTGTACCTGAGAATATTTATAAAACGCACCCTCCTAACCATAACCTTAATAATTCAAATATACCTATGTTATTACTTTCCTGCGCAATCTGTCAAATGATAATGTTTTTTCTAAAAGGGAAATGCATCTACCTCAATCTTTATTTAGCTATTTAACACATACAATAAGCTTCGTATCTGTGCATATTATAGAGTACCGATTTCTATAAAAAGATAGTATTTAAATTTTCTGTTATTCCAAACAAACCTGCATGTTAGAAAATGGATACAATATTGTAAGTCAGATGAGCTGAAAGTAAATATTTTACGTAAAAGTGGTTTTATTCAAACACTGCAGTAAACCTAAAACCAAGATAAGCAGCTATTTATGTAAAACCTTCTGCAAACAGAAGAGAGGTTTTCATTCGAACATTCTAGTTAACTTGAATAAAGAACGAAAAGCTTTTGTATCTTGATAAATTCTTTTTCAAACAATAATTAACTCTACGAATTCTACTCTAACGGATCATCTAGGTAGGTTTCTAACATTAAATACAAATCAATGTGATGGGTTAAGCGATTTATGTTTGATGCTGCTATCCGAACCACAGGTATTATGTAAGGGCGCGTAAGCTCCTTATTCGTAGTGACCATATTACGTCATTAGGTCCAATTTAATACCATAAATATCGAAGCATTTTTATTTTATTAGTGCATAGAGTAATTTTGAAAACTTTGAATTTTATAATCATGGGTATATCACCATGTATATTGCCAGTATTCGGTTTTATTTGTTAAAATCAAACTTTGTTTTCATATCCAAATGTTTTAAGTTAACTTGGAACAAGTTAAAATTTGTTAGTCCTTTCTTTAGAATTGTAAAAGCATTAAAAAGTCACTTTCAAACTTGTTTATTGAAACACAAAACGTCGTTTTGGTTATAAAACACCTATTCATTGTAACGTTTTTTTTTTAGTTACATTTAGTTCAATAAAATAAAAATAAAACAGCTATAATTTAAAATATTTAATTTGAGAATTATCATCCAATAAAAATTAATATATAATATTCATAATAACGCATAGATTCTAGTATGTATATACTCTAAAGTTCGTTACCAAGCTCTGTCAAGTTGTCAGTCGGCACTTCATTCTCAAAATTCGAAAGTGCAAGACGCTTTTGCAGACGAGGTGAAGTCGAAATGGCCCTGTCGAAACACATGGCTTCTAACAAAGTTAGGAAAAAGTAGAGCATTGAAAATTCTTGGTGTCTGGAGATCGAGCCTAACAGCGGTTGCGTGAGCATGATTTGCGATAAGCCTCGCTCCGAACAGTTTAGTTGATCCCGACAGGCCTGAGAATATGGAACCCCTTTGGACATCATTTTAGACATGCAATATCTTGAGGACATATCTTGAATAACATTTCCGATAATAAATTAAAACAAATTTTGAAGGCAGTATTTTAAAGCAAGAATTTATGGTTTCGTTCTATTCAATATAACATGAAGTAAAGTAAACGCCGATTCCACATGTGTTTCCGATATTTCAACCTTACCGATGAATAATATCACACAAGGATATTATGATGGAAATCTCCGACAGCTGAGGTCAAGGTCCAGCAATTGTAGTACATTATTGATGCACGTGAGTGTTTTTAACTTTTGATAACTTTGAAATTACAGTAAATTATTATGAATTATCCAACATTAATTGCTTGAGTAACGTAAATAGAAAGTAGTTTTTTTTGAGAAATCAGTAAATTAATAAATATGTTGTTTGCTTGTCAGAATGTTTGCACATGTACGCAAACAGTGTATTTTATAAAGTTCTGAATGACAACCTATGTCAGACAAAAAATATGTAGATTCTGTTTTCCTATCTAGACGCCATATGCTGTCTTGATTTAATTTACATTATGCTTGAAGACTTTCAGGTTATGTAAAGGCACTTTCATTGACATATGAAATTCGCGTATTTATTGTAGATTACAATTAAATTAGAATAATTACATTTTAGCAAGTCTGCACTTTGATAATTAATTTTTGTTGTAATAATCAAGGAAGTACTTCGCTGGTTAAAAGAAACTTATGTGTTATGAACAATTAATAAATTATATGTCTATCTAATTAAATCTTATAGAAATGATCTACTCATAGATCTTAATTTTGAATGTAAAACTTCATTAGAATTATTATGAAAAAATTCGATAAAGAGACAAACTTTAATATTGCAGTCATATGTACATATTCAGAAATTTATCCAAATAGAATCTTTTTTGTTTTTGAAAGATGTTTTATTATTTAACATTTAAAAAATTGCAAGTCTTCTCGGAATAGAAAGAGTGTGTAGTGAAAATAAATTCTTTCAGTATATTTTAAATGCCTAAATTCTATTATTCTATTTTTGGCAAATGTTTTTGAGGACACAAATGGTGTCCATATTGTGCTTTTGTTTGTTCACCGGTAAAGCTGAGACATCTGTATGACATCTGGTGGTTGAGGTCTTGGTAAGTGTGTCCTAAAGAGTGAAATTCAGGTTTTATGGCTATGTTAGTGGTGTTAAGATAAGGTTTCCGCATTCCCCTTATACAAGCACAGTTAAATTTTGTTGGTTATTGTATTAAAAAATACGGTGGCGCTCATTAAATATATTTTTGGTCTTTTATTCACCCATGACCCAAGCTCGTGATCTACCCAGAGCTAACACTCGACTAGCCGTTTATATCTTAAGAGTTTTTCTTTGTCTCAAGCCATTCTCCATCCGACATTACCTTGGGCTTAAAAGAAAAAGAAGAAATTCTCGACCTTGTGATATCAGATTAAGGTTTAGAAAATTGGGAGGTTTAATTTATAGCTGATAGTCACGAGGATAAAGAAATATAAAATTATGTTTTATAATACATCATATCTAGTTATATCAGGCTTATTCAAGCCACACGTGCCGTTCTTGACGTTCGTAGTCAAAATTGATGGTTTTTCCATAAACAGATGTCATGTTTGAACCATCATGTAAGCAACATATCCTCTAGAGCTAATAAGTTTAAATTCAACCTTCGCATTGCTCTTTAAGTTTAATTAAGTTTGGGTTCTCGTCAATTATGTTATGAAAAAGACAGCATGGTTTGTGAAATCTATTTGTAAAAATCCATATCTAATTGAATTTAAAAATTACAGCACAACATTTATTCTATGGATGATTCTTAAAATGCTACAATTTAAAAATTACTTTAAGATAATAGCTTTATAATTATGTAATACTTCAAAACTTCATCATTTAATGGATATATAAGTTTCTAATTGTCAAGTATGACGCATATGGTTTGAAGCGGTATCTCTCGTACTGGGTCCCTGAATAACAAATGTTCATGTAGAAGCCATTACAATTTGGTAATACGTTTTGCAATAAAATAATGTTACTTAAATTTAATGTCAACTTGATCAGCAAGTCAAACTTTCATTAATATAAATTCTATTATTTTGGATTTTCATTTTTATTAAATTTCCGCTATAATTAGTTAGTGTCATCCTTAAAAAATACATATATAAGTATATATAACAAGAAGTTTATCTAATTGTGATTATGCTTTTAAGAAAATAATGAAAAACTAATCTTACCCTATAAAATTTTTGCGTTGATGACCTTCAAGTACTCTTGAAGTTAATTTTTATAAAATTAAAAGCTACAGTGCAATCCCTTATTTAAAATCAGTTTTAGCATCATATGTGATTATCTAAAAAAATAATTAAGTATTTTAAGAACACTTAAAGGTTTATTGAAGATTATGTGTACATCGTACTCGGATCTGACTATGATAACTTATATCAATTACAATATTTGTCATTATTAATAATAGTAGTTAGTAATAAATTGGTATAAATTCCATCTTCAACTAAAATAATATATAAAAATTAATTTTGTCAATTGTAAATATCTGTAATTTGAAGAGGATAATCGTTATTTAAATAGATATACATACATTACCTTCTTTAGACTTTTTATTAATCCATTAACGTAACAAACTATTAAGAAAGAAAGCTTATGATAACATTTGACATATAAAAGTATATACTCAACAACTCTAGTAAACCTTATAGAATATTAAAAACAAGTAGTTCATATTGATGAGCTTAAGTTCTTATACAATATTACATACACTCGTATTTTTTGCTATATGCACATATTTCTTGCTCAGATGCAATAGACGATCAGATGGATATTTGATACTTAATTACTTTTTCTTAAAGAGATAATATTGTGTATATACATATATATATATATATATATATATATATATATATATATATATATTGCTGTGATAAGGGGTTGTTTAAGGGTATACTTTATAGTAAAGGTCGTGTAGAATTGAGAAATTACCATAGACAGCAGAAATCTGCATTTATTTAGTAAAGAATTGAGAAATAGAGATAGTTTGTAGATAGTAAGCAGTCAGCACCCTGTATATAAAGTATAAATAGTTTTAAGCGACGCAGATAGACATAGGAAGACGCATAGTTAGCGTAGAAACAAGGAAGACATTCATTAGGTAAATAGAAAATATTTAATACCCTATAGATAAAGTTTAAGTTAATTTAGGTAAAGCAAGTAATGATATTTTTCAGTGGAAGCACGCGTATATTTATATGTAAACATAATAAAGTGTAATCAGACACGCATTCAAAAGAGTTACAAACAATTAAATTAATAAGGAGATAGAAATAGAGCTTCAGAAAGCCTAATAAAATGCGTACAAATAGTCAACCATTTTTGATAAGAAAGAAGATAAAAATTGCGTAAATAACATGTAGATATAAAAATTAAAAGTCGAATTGCATTAGCTGTTTATGGAAAAGCAATTAGATTTATCAAAACACCGCACGTTGATAACTAAGACATTATAATTTGAATTAGGGCCGCTATACTTGCGGCCACGTCCCCAATGCTCCACCCGGAGGAACTACATTGGGTTTAAACGCGAAAAATAGTCGTGCTCCTAATTTATTCTTACTTCATAGTTGATTCACCCTAAATAAAAACTAAATAAAAATCTAACAAACCTAAAAATCTAACAAATCTAACAAACTCTAACAATCTAACAAACCCAAAAATCTGACAAAAACTGGAACAAAATAAAACAAAAACTAAAAACAGGGTTGTAAATAATGGTATCCCTAGCGCTGACTTTCGAGTGTACCCGATCAACAAGCAAAAATGAGAGGGGGAAGGATCCGTAATACCGGGTAGCAGACGCCGGTTCTGCTTACCAGTGCGACCTGAAGGGTCGTCTTAAAACTATCCAAATCTAGCTAACTAATTTAAATCCATCCCTAGTTTTCCCTATCGTTCCCTAACTGATTTACATTATGATTACAATCTTCGCAATTCTGCTCGTCCTTCCCAAATATATACTGCAACCAAAATGGCGACAGAACGTCAAACAAAACAAATAAGCCACATAATATATGCTATATATAAATAAATATAAAGTGTAAATATAAAATATAAATAAATATAATTATGTAAATATATAAATAAATGTTTAATAAGCGTTAAGCGTTAAGCATATAGCAGTGCACAAAATAGCAAAAGCATCACCCTATTTATCAGGTGCACTCGCACAAGCATTATGTCGGCTAGCGCCTTTACACACCACACGTGCTTCTTAAATTATTTCAAAAACTACTAATTAATGTAAATCAATGCTTGTGCGAGTACAGCCGCCACAATTTAAGTCTTACCTCGATAATAAAATTCTCCAGCATCCGAAGATCTGGTCGTCTGTAACTTACTTCTAAAGATGGGACGGGGTGCACTGCTAAAGTCCTGGTGAGTATGCACTAAATGTTCTTGGGGGGATCACAATCACTATCACTATCACTTCACTTTTAATGATAACTAAGACAGCTGCAAGCAGGTTACAATTATTGCGAAGCATAGAAAATTACATTAGAAACCACTTTGAATGCAAATATTTGATTGGTTATAAATGAGCGACGAGTTTCTAGACCATACCCACTCACGGAGTAGGGGAGAAAAGATATATTAACAGGTACAGTGATAACGAGGTCAGTTTATACCTCAACAAAGGCCGAGGTGCGCCACTATGAAGTAAAGTAATACGTAATAATTTTAAAAGTGAAAGATAAAATAAGTGCCAAGATGAAAACTATAATTGCCGATTAAACGTAAGTACATTTTGGTGACTTTATTTTAAACTAAAACATAAAAATAATAGAGCTTCTAAGTCTAGAAGAAAAATAATACAATTTCTAAGTCTGGAGGAAACAGACTACGAGTAAGGGGAGAAGATATACTACGATATTCGAGTACGTGGAGAATAAATGCAGTAGGGAAAATAAATGATGATAATACAAAAAGAAGTAATAAATCTGAAATAAAACGACAATAAATTGGCGTGCATAAGTTAATAATGGTAGTCCAGACGGTAATGGCGATAATTTAAATGTAATGGTTCAAGCGTGTGAATAGACAATATTTCGAATGCGCATGTGTTAATCTTGAATTGGAAGAAGATAATTTTTATACAAATGGATGCGTCGAGATGAAGAAAATATACCAGGTCAGATTTTTAGTTATAAGACATTTTATTTTTCTATATATTTTTATTTTGAATATTGAATTTGCTTAATATAAATGAAAGTGAAGAAGTCAACAAAGGATTTGAATACGTATAAAGTGCGTGATATGATAACAGGTTTAGAACGTTCTACACTTCGTTCATAAAGATAATAGGTTTTTTGGTGACTTTGGGTTTTGAGTAAAAAGTATATGATTTTTAATAAATGAGATTTATAACATTAAGTAATTGAGAAGTGTATTTCAAATAATTTACAAAAACTGTACAGAATATTTGTTTCATTATATAAAATCGAATTACCTGAATTTTATAATTCCAAATAAATGCTAGTCTAGGTCATAAGATAAAGTCAATGGGAGTAATTTGAAAATTTAAACAGTTTAAGGTGGAGCTACAAGTTGAATAGGAAATTGATAACGAGGAAGGCGGTAACGTATCAAATTTTGTTATTGGTAGACAAGGTTGGTTCAAGATAAAATCCAGTTAAGTTTCTAGAGGGAATTTATAGCGATATTAATAAGACGGCCCAACGTCGGAGGAGATAATTACAATCTTGTTTATTCATAGCATAAATAATATGGTCGCCCAAATGATGGAGCGAGTATAATTTAGAGAGTACATAGCATAATTAATATAACAGCCCAACGTAGGGGCTCGATAATTCCAGTAGTATCATAGCATTAATTAATATGGCTACCCAAGCTTGGGGCACGAATTAAAACACAGTAAAATACAACCTGAGATTAAGAAGCACAAATTAAATTAAAAATAAATTTTAAAATACGATCGCGAGATTTATAAGTAATTAAACCAAACCATTTAAAGAGTTTCAATTAGGGAAAATTAAGAAATTTGTACAGTAATTAAAGTTAGGTAGATTTATTTAGCATTTAAAAGTTTAGAGTAAAAATAATAATTTCAAAATGGAGAAAGGATCCCAAGAAAACATAACGTTGGAGAGAAGTTTGAGCGAAGAACCAAGAATTTCACAAGAAGCCAAAATGATGGAGATCTTAATGGCATTAGATAATAAGATGGACAGAAGTGAACAAGTCATAAAAATAATTACAACAAAAATGGATGAAAACAGCGAGAAATATGGAAGTGATTCAAAATTCTTAGCAATGAACTGAAGGAAACGAATGACACGATCGCTGAAATAAGGGCACAGATGCATGACAGAATTGGGAGAGTTTCTAAGAAAATAGACGGTCTATGGGACCATATTGCTTTAGTTAAAACGAAACAAGAAAAATACGAAAGCGAGTCCAACGATAAAATTACGAATTTAAATATTAAATTAGGTAAAATTGAAGAAAATTGTGAAACGGAGTTCAGATCGATAAATCAAGAAATAAATAATTTAAAAAGTAATTCAATAAATTTTAATAGAGAACCAATTAGGTTAGTTCAAACAAACCTTTCAATTGAACAGTTTACTAAATTTTACGGGGACGAAAAATTAAATCCGAGGTTATTTCTGAAAAATTTTAAAATGTTGATACAGGGATCTAGAGATGAGTTGCATAAATTAAATTTAATCAGAGCGATACTGAGGGGAAATGCTGAAAAGTGATACAATTTGGTTGAGAGTGAAATAGAGACATTTGAACAGTTTGAGCGTAAATTTTTAAGACAATTCTGGAATAACAATCAGTAAGATCGAATTCGAAGTAACTTGAGTATGGGAAGATACGATTCGGCGAAAGGGATAACGCGAAAATTATATGCGATTGAGAAATTTACTGTAGCGAAGCAATTGGATCCTCCTTTAGAAGATAAAGATATTATAAGATATTTAGCAAGTCATTATAACGCTGAAGTAAAGCGATACATAACGACGCAGAATATAGTAGATACAGATACGTTTATTGATTATTTGCAGAGATATGATGACTTGGAATTTGATTATAAAATGAAAAATAATGTTAGGGATCGACGCATGAATTTTGTAAGGACGCAGAGAAATAATGATGAGACTCGGAATAATTATCGAAGGAACAATTATGATTATGATCATGGAAGAAATTTTAATAGGGGGAACTATGGCAATTTTAATAATGATTTTAGGCAAAACAGGAATACTGGTCAGATACCAAAGCAACGAATGGAGAGAACGAATCATGAGGGAAATAATAAAGTAATAAATAGGCAAGAAAATGATGATCGACGGACGCAAGCTAGAAATACTAATAGTATGAAAATAAGGAATACGAATCGCACAGATACAGGGATAACGAGTCAGGCAGGACCTTCAACGCGAAATCGGGATTTTTGAGTACGGACGAACCAAGGAAAATTCTACGAATTAACGGATACAGAAACCAGCGCGATTTTATTAAACATGAAATGGATAATGAATTAGGAAGATTTGAAAGGAACTTATTACCAATAATTAATTTAAAGGTGGAAGATAAAATAGTTAAAGTGTTAATTGATACTGGAGCAGAATCATCACTTATTGCGGAAGAGTTTGTTAAACAAGGAAAATTGGGAGATAAAGCGATACCTATAGCGAGGTGTAATTTGGTGGCACCAAATAAATAATAAGAGATTTAGTGTGATGATGAACTATGGGAAAATGATTTTATGGTAGTACCTGGACTGAAGATAGATGTTATATTTGGGATGAATATGATAAATAAGTTGGGGTTAAAGATAAATGCAGAATGCAAAAAGATTGAGTGTAAGGGGAAATATATTAAATGGCATGAAGAAGGGAATATTGAAATAGAAGACGACTGCGTGAATATTAATCAGTTTAGTGATGAGATAAATAATGGGGGTAATGAAAATGAAGATATTAAGTGTCCAGATGATTTAAGAAATAGGGTGAATATATTATTGAATAAGCATTCAGAATTGATTGGGTCGAAGTCGAGAATTGCCACGGGTTATGTGCACAAGTTGGAAATAATAAATAAGGAACCGTTTAACACTAAAATATATCCTATTCCAGTAGTATATGGAAATAGAGTAAAGGAAAAAATTGAAGAAATGTTACGTGAAGGTATTATAGAGAGCTCCAGTACGAATTTTGTAAATTCATTAGTAGTCGTCGTGAGGAAAAGTGATAATAGTATTAATTTGTGTATAAGTACAAGTGAAATTAGTAAGCGAACGAAGCCGCAATACAATTGTCCACCAACAATAGATAGAATTTTAGGTAGAATAGGTAATAGGAAGATTTATAGCAGAATATATTTAAAAAGTTCATTTTGTTTGATTCCATTAGCGCGAGAATCAAGGAAGTATACGGGTTTTTCGGTAGAAGGAAAATTATACCAATTTAGGGTGGTCCCGGTTGGTTTGTCCTCGAGTACGGATGCATTAGAGAATGTGCTAAAGAATATTTTGGGACCGTACGAGGAATTTTGTATCCACTATATGGATGAAGTATTGATATTTAGTGACAGTGTGGAGGAACACTATGTACATTTAGATATGATATTGTTAGAGGTGAATATAGCTAGTTTGATTTTGAATTTAGAAAAGTGTGAATTTTTTCAAAGTAGGGTTAGATTTTTAGGATATAGGATAGATAATAAGAATAGAATTAGGAAATACGAATTAAAAGGACCCCGATTTAAAAGGATGACTAAGAAATATAAATTGAAAGCACCCAGATTCAAGAGTGATAAAGGGGGAAGTTAGAAATAAATGTAATTTAATTGACCCATGCAAAGATGGAACACGAATAAATGAATGGAAATGTAAAATAAATTTATGAATAGGTATATATAGGATAATAGAGTAGGATTTGGAAATAAGAATAGGTATAGGTATGAATAGTATAGTATAATAGGATATAGATATGAGATTACATGAATGTAAATATGGGATTAATAAAGCAAAAGTTAGATTTTTAAAATGGAAATAAAAATAGAACAATTTTATACCAATGTGAGTTTAAGTTCACGTTGGGCGCCAAAAAGGACATTGTTATAAAATTTTATATTTTAATTTGGAGGAATTATGCTGTGATAAGGGGTTGTTTAAGGGTGTACTTTATAGTAAAGAAATGAGAAATTACCATAGGCAGCACAAAACTGCATTTATTTAGTAAAGAATGGAGAAATAGAGATAGTTTGTAGATAGTAAGCAGTCAAGACTCTGTATATAAAGTAAAAATAGTTTTAAGCGACGCAGATAGACATAGGAAGACGCATAGTTAGCGTAGAAACAAGGAAGACATTCATTAGGTAAATAGAAAATATTTAATACCCTGTAGATAAAGTTTTAGTTAATTTAGGTAAAGCAAGTAATGATATTTTTCAGTGGAAGCACGCGTATATTTATATGTAAACATACTAAACTGTAATCAGACACGCATTCAAAATAGTTCCAAACAATTAGATTAATAAGGAGATAGAAATAGAGCTTCAGGAAGCCTAATATAAATGCGTACAAATAGTCAACCATTTTTGATAAGAAAGAAGATTAATAATTGCTAAAGTAACATGTAGATATGAAAATTAAAAGTCGAATTGCATCAGTTGTTTATCGAAAAGCAATTAGATTTATCAAAACACCGCATGTTGATAACTAAGACAGTTCATTTACATTTCCAATGCTCCACCTGTAGGTACTACATTGGCCAGGAGGCGAGTTTTTTGTTGCCTGGAAATTTAGAATTTTGCCGAACCCTTGCCGTTCCAGGCAAGGTAGGGATTTTTCACGTGCGTGACAACACTCACACAAGTGACCTCCATTTAACCTCTCATCCGAATGAGGGCGTAATTTTTGTGAAAAATGCTCACCTGCCATTTTTCAAGCAGTCGGCCGTGTCGGGATTTGAACCAGGGACCTTGGGATCCGTAGTCTTACGCTTACTACATTGATCCACGGCGACGCCTGATAACTAAGACATTATAATTTGAATAAGGGCCGCTATACTTGCGGCCACGTCCCCAATGCTCCACCCGGAGGTACTACATTGGGTTTAAACGCAAAAATAATCGTGCTTCTAATTCATTCTAGCTTCATAGTTAATCCACCCTAAACAAAAAAAAACTAAATAAAAATCCAACATACCTAAAAATCTAACAAACCTAACAAACTGTAACAATCTAACAAACCTAAAAATCTGACAAACTGAAACAAAAACTAGAAACAGGGTTTATATGATGGTATCCCTAGCGCTGACTTTGAAGTGTGCCCGATCAACAAGACACAAAAAATGAGAGGGGGAGGGATTCGGAATACCGGATAGCAGACGCCGGCTCTGCTTACCAGTGCGACCTGAAGGGTCGTCTTAAAACTATCCAAATCTAGCTAACTAATTTAAATCCATCCCTAGTTTTCCCTATCATTCCCTAACTGATTTATATTATGATTACAATCTTCACAAATCTACTCTTCCTTCCCAAATATATACTGCAACCAAAATGGCGACAGAACGTCAAACAAAACAAATATGCCACATAATACTACAATACATGCTAATAAATATAAAGTGTAAATATAAAATATATATAAATATAATTATATAAATGTATAAATAAATGTCTAATAAGCGTTAAGCATATAGCAGTGCACAAAATAGCAAAAGCATAACCCTATTTATCAGGTGCACTCGCACAAGCATTATGTCGGTTAGCGCCATTACGCACAAAAAGCGCGCTCTTTAAATTATTTCACATCCACTTATGCTTGTGCGAGTACAGCCGCCACAATTTAAGTCTTACCTCGATAATAAAATTCTCCAGCATCCGAAGATCTGGTCGTCTGCCTACATCTAACTGTAACTTACTTTTAAGGGGAAGATGGGTCCACTGCTAAAGTCCTGGTGGGTATGCACTAAATGTTCTGGGAGGGATCACAATCACTATCACTATCACTTCACTTTCAAGTCCTGGGGGGATGCGCGGTTTCACTCTATTTTATTATCTTTGTTTATTTTATTGATTTAATTTAATGAGGATTTCTGATTTATTTGTTATTATTTATTCCCGATATCCCGATTTTCCGCACATAATTATGAAGATAGGTAGTGATTGTATTACTGGTGTGGGGGTTTCTCGTGCATATTGGACATTTGGGTATAATTATCAGGTTTTTTTTTTATTTTTTTAATATCAGGTTTTGGTTATGCTCGTATCCTTACTCACGCCAAGTCAATCTAAAATTTTTCAATCCTCCCACTAACCCCACCAAATTTTACACGCGGTTGTCATTGATTGTCTAATCTCGCGACCCTTCCCGCAAATTCTTTTAAGGCTGTCCAGAACGCCTTCTGGTTAACCACTTCCCCGACTTCCTCTAGGCTCTTTGGCCATGCCAGACCTAGGATAGCTAGTTTGCTATCAGCCAACCCTCGATTTCCCGCCACAAGCGGGCAGTCGAAGAGCACGTGCTCTGCGCAATCTCGCCGCATTCGCAGCGGTCCCTGTTGGTTAAACCGAACCTTTGTAAATACGCCTTCAGGGCGCCGTGCCCTGTTATCAACTGCACCATTTTGTGATCGAGCTTAACCTCGATCTTACCTCTGGCTTCTATGCTCGGTATGAATTTGTGGGTCAACCTGCCCGTGGCAGCGTTGTTCCAAATCTCTTCCCCTTGTAGAATTGATTTTTCGCGCAGTTTTCTTTTGATTAAAGACCTCGGTATCGACGAATGTGATATCCGAAAGTCGCCCGTCGCGGCCTCTTTAGCTAATTCGTCAGCCCTATCATTTCCTACGTTACCATCGTGCGACCTAACTCAACAGAACTTTTAACGTCGAAACTCGAGCGCTGTATGCGCTATTTTCCAGACGTCCGCCTGGAGGTCTGTCGAGGTGTTCATGTTAGTTAATGCCGTCAGCGCTGATTTACTGTCGCTGATTATATAATAATCGTCTCTGCCCGTGTGATTTATTACGTAATCGATAGCCTCTCGTATGACTACCAATTCGCACTGGAAGATAGTGCTCCAGTTCGCGAGTTTGGTTTGAAACCGAAACACCTCCCTTTCCTGCTTAAACACGACAAACGCCGCGCCTGCTTGCCCGTCAACCATACGTGAACCGTCCGTGTAAATTCTGATACCCGTCGCGTCCAGATCACCTTCTACAAACTCGATTCCTCTAATATCGGCCGGGTGCCCCAACTCTGATACCACGATCTTTCTTGCAACGTCCCTATTACCAAGATTAATATCTTCGATAATTTCACGCCCTTTCCCTATATCTATAAGTCTCCTATCTCTAATCTCACTAACGACATATTCGATAGGTAGAGTCCTACTGATCACCAGGACCGCCACCGTGGAGGTGGTCCTGTATGCCCTCGCCGCCTTTACCGCGGTTATACGTAGCACGCTCGTTAATTGACGCATCTCCCGGACTTTAAAACCTTCCGCCCATACGGATGCTGCGTACAGCATTGCCGGCTCAATTGCTCCGGGATAGACCGTCCTCAGCGATTCGCCCCTGAAACCCCAGTTTATTTTTGCCGCCGCCATCATTTTATTTGATATTTCGCTTCCTTTGCTTTTGACGTACTGCACGTGAGCTTTCCAATTTAACTTATCGTCAATTTTACCCCGAGGTATGTAATAGCTTCCTTGAACGGTATTTTCTCCCCTCCTAGCTCTAGTCTAGGAGGTCGCTGTCCTGGTTTTGTACCGAAATAAAGCGCTTCCGACTTCGACGTGTTAAATTTTAGTTTTACGTTCTGTGACCATTCGTGTAATTTATTCAGAGCCTCGTTTGGTTTTGTACGCATATCCATTAATAATCGCGATCTGATAATTAAAAGCGTATCGTCCGCAAACCCGACAATTGAACACCCTGTGGGTAATTCGACCCTAAAGATGCTTTCGTATAACAATTTCCAAAATGTGGGACCAGAGCATGACCCCTGCGGGCATCCCCTTTCCACCTCGCGCGACAAAACTTCACCCGGTATTTCAACCTGTGCCAATCGTCCCGAGAAATAACTCTTGACTAAAGACATCAAGTTCTGCGAACAACCCCTACGATCTAACTCGCTAACGATTAATGGCTACCAGGCAGCATCAAATGCTCCTGAAATGTCCAAGGCAACAACGACACAGTACTCTTTAGCATCTCTCGCCTGCTTAATTTCAACAACAGCGAACTCTAATGCGTCGATAGTCGACTTTCCCTCCATAAAACCGAACTGTCGTTTGTTAAAACCGCCGCTGTCTCGCACTAAGTGCTCAACTCGCGTAGTCATAACGCGATCTAAAGCTTTCCCCAGCACCGGTAGCAAGCTAATTGGACGATAGCTGCCCGGGTCTGACGCATCCGCCTTTTTTGGGTTTCGGGATAAATTTTACGTTTTGAATTTTCCAGCAACGCTGAAATACGCCCCTCTCTAAACAAAGATTAAACAACCCGGCAAAGACACACGGGGCTAACAGGCACGCCTCCAGCGCTGCGTCTGAGGCGATTCCGTCATGCCCCGGCGCCTTCTTAGGGTTCATCCTCCTAAGAGCCCTGACAACCTCATAAACTAGGATTGCCTTATCGGCACCTGTTCCTTGCGCCTCTGCAGCTTCCCGACGAACTAAATTGTGCGACTCTTCATCTTCCTCGGGTTTATCCGAAGGGAAGAATTTTTCTAATAAATATTCCGCCGTGGTTTTAAAACCGTCCGTGTATTCGCCATTTGTTTTCTTTATATTACCGAGCGCGATTTTTTGTTGTTTTCTTCTAATTACGCGGTATGCGGTTCCGCAAGGTTCTTTCTCTGAGTTTCGCGTGCAAAATTCTTTAAATTTATTCGTTCGGGTTTCTTCTATTAATATTTTATATTCGCGGTAACTTTGATTATATTCTATTCTCCATTGTTCTCTTATATCTCCGAGGCGCGTTGATAGCGGCGCCTTAGCTTACGCGTTTCTGCCCGCTTAGCGGTTAATTCCCGTGTCCACCAGGGTACGCTATCTATAAATGCTTTCTTTCGCGGCATGGAGTACGACGACGCGTCTACTACCGCGTCGTTTAATTTTTCGCGAGTGTTTCTATTTCGTCTGCCTCTCGGCAGTTAAATAGCTCGTTTTCGAGCGCAGGGATACTTTCGCCAAATTTTTCTTTAAACCGCTTCCAATTTGCTTTTTTATTACAGAACCGCGGAAATATAGTTAGCTGCTCGTTTGCACTTGTTTTGATTTCAACGTCCCATGTTATTAATTTGTGGTCACAGAGCGTTTCCTCGTCCGACCTTAATTTCCAATTACAAATGATTCCTAGCATCTCGTGCCAGGCTGCAGTAATATCTATAAAACTGCTGCCTCTATGCCCCTCGAACGTAGGTGAATCATTAGTGTTTATCACACTAAGATCCCACTCGGTTAAAAGATCAACAACCTGCGAGCCCCTATCGTCTTCGATAGGGCTACCCCATAATGGCGATTTAGCATTAAAATCTCCCCCGATGATTAAATTTTTATTCCTACCGATTTTGCGCAAAATGTCTTCAACTTGGTTTACTAAGTCCTCGGCTTGAGGATTTTCTCGCCGGGAATCGACCGGCGGAAGATACGCACTGATCACGTAAAATGTATTTAGCCCTGATTTAATTTCGACCGTGGTTAAAAATTCGTTGGATAAATTATTTAGAACTATTCCGGCGCACGTCCCGTTATTTATTATTATTCCGCTACGCGGTCGTTCGCAATCCGTGTTAAATACGGTAACCCCCCTCCCAAAACCTGTTATTTTATGGCTATACAGGTGCGGTTCCTGTATAAGCCCGATGTCGATATTATTTTCGAAGAATAACTTTACGAAGTTATTTGTTGCCCCTTTTCCTTTCCCGAGATTTAATTGCGCGAATTTAATCTTCTTGCTTCTTTTAGATCTTTCTTTTTCTTCACGGTCCATAGTCGATGTTCCGTGTGATTGCGTTCTTCAATCTCAGCATCGTGGGGCATCTACTCGACTTGGCGTCGTGGCGCGTATCGACCTTCGCACCACCGCCAGTTCTGTCGTTTGCCCTAGCGCAAACCACACAGCAGGGGACTGCCCTCCGGCAATTCTTGAACACGTGTCCGACTTCGGCACAGTTACCGCACCAATGTACCTTCTCCCTGCACTCCATCGATCTATGGCCGTACTCGTAGCACCTGTTGCACTGGGTTATCGAGAAATGGTCCCGGGCCCAGACTCTTCGCCACCTAAGGTTAATAGCGTCAGCTAATATACGTCTCCGAAGTGTGGGGGTCACTTCGAAGACTACGTTGACGAAGGGATCCCTAGGGCCCTTTCCGCCAAACCTAAACTATTCTCTTAGGTGGGCTTCGATTTTCAAATCGCCGAAGCGGGGATTCTGGCACGCGATCAACCGCACTAGCTCTTCCGCCTTCATCCCCGCTTCGACCCCCGGGAGAACGACCCGTGGGCGCTACTTTTCGATGGTCTTCGCCACGAGCTCTTTGCAGTGACCGACAACCTTCGACTGCAATTTCTTTGCATCTTCTCGGTTTGCACACTCGACTACTACACCGCCATTGCGAGTCCTACGAGATCCGACCACAACAAAACCATCACGAGCGGGATCGAACTTTTTCTTTAGCGTCGACATGACGTCATCCTTCTCCCCTGGCCTGGCGTCGACCCTAACTGCAAAGGTGGGCATCACACCTGCAGCAGCTGCAGCATACAACACCTTCCGCGGCATCGGCAGCTCCTGGCTCCTAGAACACTGCTGCCCCGAAACAGAAGCAACCACCGCTGGACTTCCCCCGACAACATTAGCTCTCCCAGAATCACTAGCCACAAGCCGCAGCGCCCTAACCATACCTATAAGTTGATTTGCCGCGTCGAGGAAATCATCCACGGCGTAGCGAATCCTCTTTCTGTCTTCCACGACGATAGTGGCGGAGGTCGTCGGCACCCTCCTGGAGATGACCGAGTGCGCCTTCCTCACCCTCAATCTCAGGAGGTCCAGCTCATCGAGGTCGCTAGCAGCAACGCTAACGTCGCTGCTAGTCGACATCTTTCGCTGGGCTCCCGAAGTTGAGAGCGATTCAGGCGCCGCAGCCACCCCAGGGGGCCCCGACTCCCCCGATACGACCGCCGCAGACACAGGCTCCTCTACCTTCTGCACCTCCTCCTGTATTCCTAACATAACGTCTTTTAATATCACCTTCAGCTGTTTCCCCCCCAACAGCGCCCTCGGCCTCCGACCTATCAGACTCCGACCGATCTCCCTTCTTCTTCCTGGGCAACGGCTCCTCGTCGCGGTGGACCACCATGCCGACAAAACTATCAACAAAGGATGACACCTAAAACGCAGCGCAACGACTTGACTGTTACGACGCTGGAAGAGCGCAAAGCGTTGGTCTAATAAAAATGTTTTGTTTAAAGGTGAACCGTAAACAACCTTTTATTTATTTAAACTTCAAACCGCCCAATTAAATATCAAATTTTTGCAAAAATACAACAAGCACTAAGCGTCAAAATAACAACCAGAATCAAATAAATTCCCTAACGCAATAAAAATATCTCGATTCAAAATGTACCGTAAAGAACACTATTTATTTATTTTAAATTTTTAAACCGCCAAATCAAATTTAAATAAACTAATTACTTCAAAATATTAAAATATCTAATTTATAAATAACAACACTTTATTTTTAAATGTGTAATTAACAAATGGTCGAGCGCAATCGGAATGCGGTCACCGGAAATGACCTTTCACTTAATCACTTGGTAACTAGCACAACTTGTAACTGTTACACTGCTTAATTACACCAAAATTGATTTTAAAGGAACTTATAAGTACGCGTGTACTTAAATTACGGAAAATTTATATTAAAATTGTTTTAAAATTTACAGTTTTTGAGTTATTTATTTGATTTAAAAAGGCTTAGATTTTTGTTTTTTGGTTATTATTTGATTATACGCGCACTATAAAATTCACACACTTTTTGGTTGCTTTACCCGGTTTTTTACTCAATTTACGCGGTTTTTATTTTAAATTTATTATTAAAAATGTCTTTTTAAGTTATTTTGAAATTATTTTTGAGTATTAGTTTAGTAGATCTTTGTTTTATTAACCCGAAATTTATTTAGTTTATTTTAAAACGCGGATTTGGTTTAAATTACAAAGAAAACGCGATTTATTTAGTTTTAAATTCTGTTTTAAAATTTTTATTTTACTGCCCTGTATTTAAAATTTGATGCCACACAATTATAAAATTAAAACACAATAAAAAACAAAGCTTCAAATAAAATAAATTAAAAATAAATAATAAAAACCCTAGATAAAAACTTACTTCTTAGTTGCTGAAGCGGAGCTCTGCTAAACACGTCCGCTCGATTCAAGCTGTAACTAGAAAGTTGATAACTAAGACAGCTGCAAGCAGGTTACAATTATTGAGAAGCATAGAAAATTACATCAGAAACCACTTTGAATGCGAATATTTGATTGGTTATAAATGAGCGACGAGTTTCTAGACCATACCCACTCACGGAGTAGGGGAGAAAAGATATATTATCAGGTACAGTGATAACGAGGTCAGTTTATAACTCAACAAAGGCCGAGGTGCGCCACTACGAAATAAAGTGATACGTAATAATTTTAAAAGTGAAAGAAAAATAAGTGCCAAGATAGAAACTATAATTGCCGATTAAACGTAAGTACATTTTGGTGAATTTATTTTAAACTAAAACATAAAAATAATAGGGCTTCTAAGTCTGGGGAAGAATAATACAATTTCTAAGTCCGGGGAAACAGACTACGAGTAAGGGGAGAAAATAAACTACGATATTCGAGTACGTGGAGAATAAATGCAATAGGGAAAATAAATGATGATAATACAATTCTAAATTTGGGGAAATTGACGAGAATAAGAAGTAATAAATCTGAAATAAAACGACAATAAATTGGGGTGCATAAGTTAATAATGGTAGTCCAGACGGTAATGGCGATAATTTAAATGTAATGGTTCAAGCGTGTGAATAGACAATATTTCGAATGCGCATGTGTTAATCTTGAATTGGAAGAAGATAATTTTTATTCAAATGGATGCGTCGACGTGAAGAAAATATACCAGGTCAGATTTTTAGCTATAAGACATTTTATTTTTTTATATATTTTTATTTTGAATATTGAATTTGCTTAATATAAATGAATGTAAAAAAGTTAACAAAGGATTTGAATACGTATAAAGTGCGTAATATGATAACAAGCTTAGAACGTTCTACACTTTGTTCATAAAGATAATAGGTTTTTTGGTGACTTTGGGTTTTGAGTAAAAAGTATATGATTTTTAATAAATGAGATTTATAACATTAAGTAATTGAAAAGTGTATTTCAAATAATTTACAAAAACTGTACAGAATATTTGTTTCATTATATAAAATCGAATTACCTGAATTTTATAATTCCAAATAAATGCTAGTCGAGGTCTTAAGATAAACTCAATGGGAGTAATTTGATAATTTAAACAGTTCAAGGAAGAGAACAAGTTGAATAAGATATTGATAACGAGGAAGGCGGTAACGTATCAAATTTTGTTATTGGTAGACAAGGTTGGTTCAAGATAAAATCCAGTTAAGTTTCTGGAGGGAATTTATAGCGATATTAATAAGACGGCCCAACGTCGGAGGAGATAATTACAATCTTGTTTATTCATAGCATAAATAATATGGTCGCCTAAATGATGGAGCGAGTATAATTTAGAGAGTACAAAGCATAATTAATATAACAGCCCAACGTAGGGGCTCGATAATTCCAGTAGTATCATAGCAATATATATATATATATATATATATATATATATTATAGTGGTTTTAAAAGATCAAAAATAAATATAAGCAAAGCAATTTTAAAACACCCTGTATAAAGAAATAAGCAGAAATTACGTGCAAAAATTATATTAGTTAATTCATTTTTAAGTATCCGGTAGTAACGAAATTTTATAAATAATTAATGAAATTTAAGTAGGTTTGCTAAAAAATTAAATGGTAGAAGCCAAGGACATTAATTTAATAATTAATTTGAATTTAATTGAACGATTATAAGTTAAAAACCCGGTAATACCAAAGATGAGTCGCATTGCTAGCGTACAAATATATCAGTAGGGTTTAAAATACGTGAAATATCCAACTCGGAGAAGTGTTATTTAAAATGTTACGATTGAACACCTGCGTATTTTTCTAAAGGTCAAGTTCTGCTTAAATTGTGTAGATATCAAATGGTTACAGAAAATGTCGGATAAACCGTTGCTTATATTCACGGGAAGTGCTAACGAGGGGGTTATTTAACTCACGCAGACATTCCACGTGTGTAAACAGCGCACAAACTAGAATATCGATTTTTCAACCACTCAGACAAGGTTAGACTGAGACGTAGAAAACGTATAAGCATGCGACCACAATAGTAGAGGAGGGATTTGAGAAACGTCATTAAGTCTACGATTGGTCGATATGTTAGTTCAACTTGATATAGACGAGGATAGTGTAGCGTGAGTTTCTTAAAAATTTATAACGAGATACGGAAATTTGTAGATTTGAAATTGGGGTTGAGTGCAAAATTGTGGGAATGTGTGTGGTGTGCAGTCGATTTCGGATAACTGGGTGCGTGGAGAAGCTACAGTCGAAAAACATAAATACTCTAGAGAACTAGGACTCGCTCTCTTGTCTTTTAACTTCGTGCATTATTATTTCGATCGTCCCGAAAGCACATTTGAAAGTTAAGCATGAGTTGTAAGTATTAACAAATAATTTAAAGTGTATTGCTTAGAGATAGCCTCTAAATTAATTAAAACGCGGTTAATGTGCCGAGATTATTTTATTGAGGTATCACCTATAATTTTTAATCAACTCGTGTCGGGACATTAAATAACGTAGATTACTGTGAAATAAAATGTGAAATTTGGTTACACCTAGAAGGAGGCGTTGGCGGATCAACTAAAATGGAAGTCGTCTAGTAATTGCGAGTAACGACCTGCTGACCAGATAAAAATTTACATGGCATCTTTTACAAAGCAAAGATCGTCTAGAAATTCCAGGTAACGATTTAAATTTGTGATTCCTATAAACTGTAAATATTGGGGTGGCGTATGAGAGCGTTTTCAAGGTAGTGTGAATTATTTACGTATTGAACAGAATATGTGTAAATAACTTTATTACGGTATTCAACTAGAAATTGAAGGTGTCTAGAAAACTTTTTAAACGTTCCATCAGAACGTGAAATTTTGTGAAGAGTACATGGCTTTGTGTTTTTTTAGTTTTAGAGTCTGCAAAGTCGAAGGGCATACATTAATTGGGTTATTATGAGCTCACCATACCCCACAGTTTACTTAGAGTATTAAAATAAATAAATAAATTATAATGATGGAATTTTAGAGAAGGTATTATTCAATGTCCATCTACTCCGCGTACATTTTATGTGTTTGATGATTTTAAAATTAAATACAGGACAGTACAACGTAAAATTTACTGAAGTGTAATGTGAACAATAAAATAATAATGAATTGCATTTGTAAATAGGAATAAATAAAAGATTGTATGTTTGTTGTATTTTGTGGTTTTATTGGGCGTGTGCGTGAATGATAGGATTTATGAATGAACATAGCTATCCAAAAGGAGGTCCTAATAAACTAGCCGGAAGCAGTTGAAGAAGGCCATTCAACCGAGGAAGAGAGGAAAACTGGTAAGCAATATCTTTTTTGCCTTATTTAAATTTTTGGAAATTTTTCCTATTTGCGAATTTGAAAATTTAATATATTATTTTCGAAAATAATTTATGGTTGGTAAGGATTTACCCGAGTACCACGGCAATATATATATATATATATATATATATATATATATATATATTTTCTCCCAGCGTACAATGTGAGACACGCTCATGGGAAAATTACATATGAAGTGAGGTCCATCACAAAGTGAGGACCAATATACGGACCTCAAAATGTTAAATAACTGAAATTTAGTTTACATGGTATTCTAGTACTGTACATTCGTTTAAAGCAAAAAAAACACGGACCTCATTTGGTGAGAAAACCTGTCAAAATTGTATACTCTAATGTGCAATTATTCCGGTAGGTGGCAGTGTGTCAAATGTATATTTTCTAACCATGTATATTATCTGTTCTGTAGCTTAATGTACTAGGTATGCAGTGAGGACCGCAGAAGTGGCAACCATGTTCAAGCAGAGAAATGTAATCTTGTTATGGTAGTGCATTAACCTATAAACTGGGTATTGAATTTTAACAAGGCTATCACCACACAAACGATTTTGTTTAATAAGCAAAGCCTACGTTTGTATAAAATCATAATTCACCATTTCAGAAAAATTTAATGAACACTTTAGCCACGGACTTTCGTGTTTACCATTAATTCCACTGCACCTGACGACAATAAAACGTTTGGAAAGTATGATACATGTACAAGTGTTCATGCGTTGAAGCAATAAATTAAGTATTACAGGCACATTTATAAAGAAATACTACCCAGTTTGGAAGCTTTTCATTCCAACGATCTTAAGAACTTAATTTTGTTTGTTGTGTTATTATAAATTCCTTACATTATATAAATAATTTTCAAATCTTATAAAATATAATTTAGTTTATATTAATTCATACTCTTAAAAATTATATTAATATTGGAATAAAATACAAAGCGTACCAGTAAATACTTCAGAAACAAATGATAACTGTAACGCTTCCATAGTGTAATGGTTATAATACTAGCTTTTTAATCAGCAGTGGAGGGTTCAATTCCCCTGTTGAGGTTTCTTTTTTTTTTTAAATTTGGTTCCTAACTATGACAGTGGTGTTTGCAAATAGTTATTCTGCAAGTGTTTATATTTATACGATTTATGTAGTCAGCTTATTTGCGGAAGTAAACTCGTGGTAGTTAAATAAATGGCATACAATGAATAATTGGACACAATTATAATGAACTATGTAACTGAACATTATCATAAGGTCTAGGAATGCAAGAAACCCTTAAGTAGTTCAGCATCAATAGGTTTAATACCCTAGATGTTACAAGATAAAAATGCCTCAAAACAAAAGAGTAAAATCAGTTAGCTCCATATGTTATCTTGAAGGTAGGGCACTAAGGTGGTCACACTTTCCTGTGTGGTTAATTTTTGATTTTACTTTCATTAGTGAATAGACTGCCAATAGCCTCTGTGTAAATTTAACATTGACTTACAGAATAAGCAGTTTAAGTTCATTAAATGTATGCTCTACTTGCCAAACATACTTTTAATTTTAAATTTCTTTTAAGACAAGGCACATTAAGTTGAAGGTTATGGTTCTGAAGAACTTATATGAAATGTTTTAAAATTTAAAAATAGTTGAGGAGAATTTGCATAAGAGAAATAATTAATCAAATATATACAGGATAAAAAAAATTATTTGGGTCAAAAGTGGTCATGAAATGGAAAATGCTTCGACTAAAATATTTTGTAGTATATCGATATTAATCAGAAAATATCTCTACCAAATTATTTAGGAAGAAATTATACTGAACTAAGAAAATTCTTGTATTATTCTAAGCAAAATATTTGAAATACATCTAGTGCCTATGCATACACATTCAGTGTTTACAATTAAATGGTGTATATACTAATAATTACTACGAGATTGTGTGTCTACTTAAAACCGCAGTTAATACATTTGTTTGCCAATGTCAATATCAGCTGGGTATAAGTTATATTCAACAATAAAAGCATTTTCTTGCAAACATTCTAATTTCCATACCTACTTTTGAGGGTAATTCTCGTGCTTAATAGTAGTAGAAACCTCATAATTTCAACTTGACATTTACAAGGAATCTTTCAATTCTCTGCACAAATTATGTATACTTTTATTCCATGTAAGTTCACAGATGCAACAAAATTGTGATTTAAATTTGAAATTCCCATTTGTTTAGTTTGTTTATTGTAAGTCCTTCAAATGTAAATTGAAATTATAGGGCTTTAATTTAGAATTAAGATGCCTTTTACAGTATCATATTCCACCTCAAGGTCCCTAGCTTCCTGTAGAATCATCGACCTGTTAGATAATTGTCCATCAACATTAACAGTTATATTGGTATCGAAATATAGATTTCCACCAACTAAACATTGTTCACAAAAAATTAATTATTTTGATATTTGGATATATGGTTCGCAACTGCAAGTTTATCGTATTAGTAGTTTAGAAATTTATTAGTCAAAATTTGAAACCAGTATCTACTACATTCTTCACAATTATCAGATGAATATCTAAATATGTTTACTTTTGCGTTTGTTGATCTTGTTGACCTTATCAATGGCCTAATTGGAGCAATTTCAAAAGAAGTTCAGGCTCGTATAGTATGTTCTAAAATTACCTATTTAACCTCTTTCCTATAAAACATTAATTATGGTGGTCAAACCCTTTAGCAATGTACTCACTAGTTGTAGTGGTTGCAAACACATGTAATTAAATAGCGTCTTGAAAGTTTAAGTTTGGCGGTACGGAAGTGTGATGACCTATTCTTGTAAGGCCGGTGATGCACGAGTGTTGAGGAGTAAGGAGAAAATGTCCCTGGTTAACGAGAACTTGGCGAGGGAGAATGATGAAGTCGACATCTTGAAAAGTATCCATGCTGATTAATAAAAAATTAATATGCTGGGTCAAGTTAAAGGGTAGAAAAGAAGATAAGTTTTATACGCTCCGCTGAATCGTCGTCTTCCAAAGAAAAAACTGTATAAAACTCACGATGACGCTGTACTGTCTGTATCGATTTATATGTGTAGATTAAATTGATTGAACCGTATTATTCTAGATTTCATAGTTAATATTAAGTATTTGCAGTATCCATGACGTCATGAAGAATATATGTATTTGTAAACATTCATTTGTATTCGTTAAAGGTAAGCGTTTATAGAAATAAGTAATTGAAATTAGAGTAATTTGAGAATTTTGTGCTTTTTAAATATCCATAAGAACACACCCACAAAATTAATTGAAACACTACATAGTAAATCCTAAAAATGTATCGAATCTAGTATACAAAAATTTCTAGTCCCAATCCATTTCAATAAATGTGTCTTGTTTCATAAGTGGTGCATAAATAAAACTGATTTGCTAGTCTAAAGCACTTCTTTTCAAAATAAGTTTTATTTGTGCATTTGATTCTTAAAGGAAAGTGATTAATGGCAGAATGCTGTCGTACCAAATCTCCAAAGTGAAGTAATAATGATACAACTGATAGCATATATTTATATTTCATTACTAACAAATTACTAACAGTTTCAACCCGCCTTAGTGTAGGCATTTACCACAAATATTTTAATTTTGCCCAACTCTTGTTAGCAAATATGCCAGGATTTTGCTCTTGCAGCTGAAGACATTCATTCTTCTTTGGAGGAATTTTCTCTATCAAGTGCTGTTTAAACCAGTCTAATGTAATTTGCTTCTGTCTGTCTGTCCATGGTTCAAGAATGCGCTTCGTTTTCCTTTGAGGTGTCATTGGTTTTCCCTAAAATGCAGAAAGAATAATTAACTTTTCAGTTTGTACCATGAGTTTAAGTTGAATATAGTGAAAAATTTTTTTGTAGGTAATTTAATTGTTTTTTGTTTGATTAGTCAAAATAAATTTCTTATGGGCAGAGCCCAAAGATTGGAATGGTAAAAAGTTTATATCTGTATATTCGAAAAATATTGTTGCGATCCACTATTAGGCAACCCGTCAAACATACAAACGCCCGGGGCACAGCGTATTCTTCAGCATTCGAGAATCCTTCTAGAAAGTACTGGAGCATGAGTCATCCTTTTAATCCAGAGTATATATAAGACCGCTAATGAATGCAAAGGTCAGTCTATTCTTGAATGTCTAATATAAATTATATCGTGTAAAGTAATAGTAGTTTTGAGCTTTAGAAGTATATATAAACGTGATATGCTGTGTCTAATGTACATGCAGCTTGTAGTATACATAAATAAATAGAAGTGTATAAATAAATAGTTGTGTTATTGTTGTTAATGGACCTATGGTAAAGAAGTTAGTTTAAGAAGATATTAGTGCTTGTAAATTCATTAGTGTAATAGTGCTTCATTGTTAAGTGAACTGAAAACATCTATAAATAAGGCATATACTGTTAATTAGACTTGTGAACAGTGAGTAATAAAGACCATTATTATTACTTGTTTTAAATTAAAGAAACGCGGTAGTAGTAGCCCTACACTGGTGTCAGGCATTTGTGGGGTATATAGTGATTAATTTAAAACACAAGTCTAAAGACATTTAAGTAGTTTGTACATGCCAGCTACAAGAAATCAAAGTAAAATGGAGGCAGAAACTTTAATGAACTTCCTCAAGGATTTTAAATCCGGTATGGAGGAAAGGTCGGCTAAACTAGACTTGACACTTAGTGAAAATGCTGAGAAAATGGAGGAGAGGTCAAACTAGAATTGACACTTAGTGAAAATGCTGCGAAAATGGAAGCAAAGTTGAATGAAAATACAGCTACGCTAGAACAAAGATTAATGGAAAGCTCCATTGCATTAAAAGAAGATTTCACTGAACGGGTAAAACAGTTGAGCAAAAGTTGGACAGTAAATTGGTAAAATGGTAGAAGATATGATGAGGCTGCAAGAACAGGTGATCTCACTAACACGGCCACTTGAAACAGCGAGTCAAGTTGTAAATGAGAACATTCCAGAAATAAGAACCACGGAAAGAAGCGAGTCCATAACGTCTAAATTTAAAGTGAAACCACCCACATTCGATGGCAAAACACCTTGGCCATATTTGAAACAATTTGAGGCTGCGGCAATAGCCAACGGTTGGTGCAACAAAGAGAAGGCTATTTCTCTAATAGTGGCCCTACGGGGGGAAGCTCTTAACATCTTACAAACGATTCCCGATCATCAGCAGAATGATTACGGCCTCATAACATCGAAGCTTGAGATGAGATATGGAGATGCTCACCTTCAACAGGTTTACCACGCACAAGTTAAGAACCGCTCGCAAAAGACAAGTGAAAGCCTGCAAGAATTCGAAGCTGACATCGCCAGATTAGTTAGATTGGCATATCCAACGGCACCAGATAGTTTTCTCGAACAACTGGCTGTACAAACATTTGTGGATGGCGTTAAAGATGGCGAAATACAGCAAGCGCTAAGATTAGCACGGCCAAAAATGTTAGATGACGCACTGGCTCATGCGCTTGAATTTGAAGCAGCTAAGCAGACATCACACAGAATGAGTCACAAAGTTCGGTCTGCCTTAGAGGAACCTGATCAAGCGCAGAACAGCATAGATGAAATAATCAACCGTGTGGAAAAGCTTGAAAGACAACGACCGCGGAGATCGCGTCTGCGATGCTGGAGCTGCGGTGAAGTTGGTCATATGCAGAGACGCTGTACTCAACCAAAGAAACAACCGGTTGAGTTAAAGCAGGTCAATATAAGGGGGCGAACGTCGATAGCACAGCGTAGTGCTCCGGATTATCATCCGTGCTGCATCGTCAATGGGAAGTCTGGACAGCATTTATATCGATGGTAGAATTAATGGTAAGATTGTCCGATTACTCGTGGATACAGGAGCGACAAGGACTATTGTGAGACCAGATTTGGTTGGTCGTGGAAAAGTGCTACCTGTATCGGTGTGTCTTCGAACGGCAAGTGGTGAGAAAATTTGTACTCACGGAGAGACTGCCGTTATGTTGACAATTGGGGACAAATTAATTAATCATCGAGTGTTGGTAGCTGAAATTACAGAAGAAGTGATCTTGGGAATGGATCTCATGAGAGAATATGGGTTTCATGTAAACATGAAAGAAAATGTGCTTCGGATAGATGATGATGAGATTCCATTTCAAGGTAGGAGTGACCAGACGATGCAAGTTCGAATGATTTGCGATATGAAAATACCCGAGAAGGCGGAAATGATAGTGAGGGGACGCCCGGATGGTACGCTCCGCGAAGGACAAGTATGCATGATGGAAGCAACTGAATCGGGAATGGGTCAGGAGGGACTTCTGATTGGAAGAACGCTGGTAAAGTCTCGAAATATGGTACCAGTAAGGGCGCTGAACATTAATCCCCATACAGTGACCCTGAAGAAAGGCATGATTGTAGGAAGTTGCATTCCAGTATGTCATATTAAACGTTGTGTGGACGACACGAAAATAAACCAACCAACGGTTGCTCACAGAAATTGCTGGATATGTTGATACCCTCGTGTCAAGGATTAAATGGCGACCAACTGGGCAAGGTAAAAGAACTGGTCGGACGATATCGAGGTGTGTTTGCACTGGATGATAGTGAGAAAGGAAGGACGAATGTTGTGCAACACAAGATCAATACTGGAGATGCGCAACCGATAAGACAACACCCAGGCGGCTTCCTTTGGCAAAACGTAAGGAAGCTGAGCAAATTATCACCGATATGGAAGAACAGTGATTGAACCCTCGAATAGTCCATGGGCATCCCCGGTAGTGCTTGTCAAGAAAAGGACGGGTCGACAAGGTTTTGTGTAGACTACCGGCGGCTTAATAATGTGACAAAGAAAGACAGCTATCCTTTGCCCAGAATTGATGACACCTTAGATACTCTATCCGGATCTAAATGGTTTTCAACCTTGGACTTGAAAAGCGGATACTGGCAGGTAGGCTTGGAGCCAAACGATAAAGAAAAGACTGCGTTTACAATTGGAACTGGATTATGGCAGTTCAAGGTCATGCCATTTGGATTATGCAATGCTCCTGCTACTTTTGAACGATTGATGGAGTCGGTACTGCGTGGACTGTCCTGGAAGACATGTCTGGTGTACCTGGACGACGTGATAGTGTTAGGTCGGTCTTTCGAAGAACATCTTAAGAACCTAGAGGAGATATTCCAGAGATTACGGGGGGCAAACCTTACATTGATCCCCAAGAAGTGTCACCTGTTTGGAAAAGAGGTGAAATACCTAGGACATGTCGTTTCGGAGACCGGAATGAGAGCTGACCCTGACAAAATAAAAACGGTACAGGAGTGGCCTACACCAGCAGATATACACCAACTACGCAGTTTTCTAGGATTGTGCACATATTACCGACGTTTTATACTTGGGTTTGCGAACATTGCCAAACCGTTAACAAAATTAACCAAAGATGGACAAGAATATGATTGGAATGACGACTGCCACAGAGCATTTGAACAACTGAAACGGCTACTAGTTACAGCACCAATTTTGAGTTATCCACGGATGGAGGGGAAATTTGTGTTGGATACCGATGCCAGTAACACAGCTATAGGAGGCGTTCTTTCTCAAGCGCAGGACGGACAAGAAAAAGTTATTGGGTATTTCAGCAAGGTCTTGTCGCGGCCAGAAAGGAACTATTGTGTGACAAGAAGGGAGCTGTTGGCCGTCGTCAAATCCGTAGAGCACTTTTATAAGTACTTATACGGCCGTAAATTCCTGTTGAGAACAGACCATGCTGCACTGAAATGGTTACTACAGTTTCGAAATCCTGAAGGGCAAGTGGCAAGGTGGATAGAGCGGCTGCAGGAATATGACTTTGATACAGAACATCGTGTAGGAACTAGCCATCGGAATGCAGACGCTCAAACAAGAAGACCTTGTACGATGGACTGCAATCATTGCTCCAAGATGAAGAGAAAATAAGTGTCATCCATAGAATGACGGTAACCGATGATACTTGGCAACTCGAAAGAATACGAGAAGACCAGGAGAATGACACCGAATTGGGACGTATTATTGAGTGGAAAAATAGAGGACAACGACCAGCTTGGGAAGAAATTAGTATTTCAAGTAGGAGCCTGAAGGCATACTGGGCACAGTGGGACTCCTTGATGATGGAAAATAGAATCTTGAAACGACGCCTGGAATTTGAAGATGGCACTGAGAGACTTCAAGTGATAGTGCCGAGAAGCAGAGTGCCGGAAGTGTTGCAGCACTTGCACGATGGTATTTCCGGAGGGCACTTTGGCGTGAAAAGAACTCTCGAAAGAGTGAGAGAAAGATTCTATTGGGTGAACTGCAAAGAAGATGTGAAGGAGTGGTGCCGGAAATGTGAATTGTGTGCCTCTGCAAATGGCCCGGTCACAAAACGGAAAGCCCCAATGAGACAGTATAACGTGGGGAATCCTTTTGAGAGGGTAGCCATTGATATAGCTGGTCCGTTTCCTGAATCAGAGAAAGGAAATAAATACATCTTGGTTGCGATGGATTATTTTACCAAATGGCCGGAGGCATATGCTATACCTAACCAAGAAGCCGAGACGGTGGCAGATGTACTAGTCAGGAGTTGTTTTGTCGTTTTGGAGTTCCGTTGGAATTACACTCCGATCAAGGTCGAAACTTCGAATCGGCGTTGTTTCAAAACGTCTGCAAGCACCTTGGAATCAGGAAGACTAGAACCACGCCACTTCATCCCCAATCGGATGGAATGGTTGAAAGAATGAACAGGACGTTAGGAAGTACCTGGCCAAAGTTGTCTCTGAACATCAACGAGACTGGGACCAATATTTACATTTGTTCCTACTGGCCTACCGATCTTCGGTACATGACAGCACAGGACACTCGCCCGCTTGCGTAATGCTAGGACGTGAATTGCGGCTACCATGTGATCTTCAGTTTGGATTTAAACCTGGAGAAGAGATCGCAGGTGAAGATTACGTTAGTAAGCTTCGTGAAAGATCAAATAGTATTCACGAAAACGTCCGAAAGAATATACAGGCAGCAAGCGATCGAATGAAATCACAATATGACACGAGAGCACAAGAAGGTGGTTATCAACCTGGAGATTTAGTGTGGTTGTACAATCCACAAAGAAAACGTGGATTGTCGCCAAAACTACAAAGACAATGGGAAGGGCCGTACGAAGTGTTAAAAGGATTAATGATGTAGTGTACCGGATCAGAAGATCCCTCGTGGTAAACCGAAAGTGGTACACTTTGACCGTTTAACATCCTACGCTGGCAACAACCAGGAAGACTCGAATAATGATAATGGTGTTCGGCAAGTTATTAATCATGAGCCAAATGTAGATTTTGAGAGCTTTATGGCGGCGTATGGTGGTTCCGCTAAAGCGAGATTTGGCGTTGTTGTTGAAAAACAGCAAGATCTGTTTAGAGCACCAGAAGAGTATTCCCTTGCACATTGCGTAGCTCAAGATTTGGCAATGTCAAGGGAATAGCTGTTGTTTTAAGAAAAGTTTGGATGTGTAGATGAATTAGTACAACAGCAGCCAACTGTAGGAAAAGCTTTGGTTCTTCAAGATAAGAATCGTTATGTTTACTATCTGGTCACCAAAAATTCTTCATGGCAGAGACCTAGTTATGGACATCTATGGGAGGCTTTGCTGAATCTTAAAGCTCAGATGATGGAAAATGGAGTAACGAAACTAGCGGTTCCCAAGCTAGGTTGTGGACTGGATCGCTTAGATTGGAGGATAGTCCGAAATATGCTAGAAGTAGTTTTCCAGGAAACCAACGTCCAGGTTCTTGTTTGTTGTTATCAACCGGTTGCCTACCAAGACCAAGAAAAGAGTGTTGACTGTTACTTCCAACGACGCGGTGGATGCACCAGAGGAGATAACTGCCGATATCGTCACCAGTCATCGAATTGGCGTCAAGATGGATTTACAGTTACGAGACGTAACGGTTTTAAAGAGGGGCAGTGTTGCGATCCACTATTAGGCAACCCGTCAAACATACAAACGCCGGGGCACAGCGTATTCTTCAGCATTCGAGAATCCTTCTAGAAAGTACTGGAGCATGAGTCATCCTTTTAATCCAGAGTATATATAAGACCGCTAATGATTGCAAGGGGTCTATTCTTGAATGTCTAATATAAATTATATCGTGTAAAGTAATAGTAGTTTTGAGCTTTAGAAGTATATATAAACGTGATATGCTGTGTCTAATGTACATGCAGCTTGTAGTATACATAAATAAATAGAAGTGTATAAATAAATAGTTGTGTTACTGTTGTTAATGGACCTATGGTAAAGAAGTTAGTTTAAGAAGATATTAGTGCTTGTAAATTCATTAGTGTAATAGTGCTTCATTGTTAAGTGAACTGAAAACATCTATAAATAAGGCATATACTGTTAATTAGACTTGTGAACAGTGAGTAATAAAGACCATTATTATTACTTGTTTTAAATTAAAGAAACGCGGTAGTAGTAGCCCGCTACAATATTAAGAAAGGTATTCTTCTTAATCTTCTTTGGGAATTAAACCACTCATAGTTTTTAAAATCTATTTTATTTACGTTTCGATCCATGACCTAGGATCGTTGTCAAAATAATAAAACTTCAAGTTTGACATTTATGACATAAATTGAAGGTGACTTTGACTTATTGATATTCGAAATATTTGGTTTGAGTACACTAAACAAAAATTTTTAAAGTTTAAAAGAATGATTGCCTTCAATTTGTGTTACGGCCTGGGACCGACTTTTTTAGGTAGCCAATACGCTTAACGTGAAATCAGCTGATTAATTTTTATTGGTGAATTTTATATAAATTCAATAACTTAGGAATTGGAAAACATTTTTTAACATGTTTCTATTTATACAATTGAGAGGATGGTTATTAAAGAAGTGTGCATATTGACAGCTTGTTAATATTTTGCCAATTGCTAATTAAACTCATTTTTGGATTAAAATATAATATAAAATATCAAATAGGTACGTATATTCGTTAGTCTGTTATACATTATGTGCGAGTAAACTATGTTCCTCATATTTTTACCTAATTACATAACTGACATATGTATTTCATATGATCAAAATAACGGAGATTATGCTACGGTATTGGTTTCTGTATCGGTTACAATACCACACTAAGATATTAAAATAAATATTATATATAATTTAAATTTTTAGAGTTACTGATAATTTCAAACAATTTTTACAATGAACATTAAATGTGCAAGGAATTCAGTAAAATCTGAACATATTTTTAAATTTTGTATATATACCAGGTTAGTATAGTCTCAGAACGCTCGAATAATTTTTTTATGTGAAGTGCATTTCTTTTGAAATTTGGTATGGATATGTGTTTAAAATTAATGGATTTATTTATGCCATTTTCAATTTTGTGTCACTTCATGTTTAACTGAAAATGCCAATCACTTTTTTTTAAATGAGACACTCATATTTTCGAATGCAGTATAAAAACTACCTTCAGAAATATTAATATATTTTTATTTTTAAGAACGCATTACAAAAACTATAAAACTACTCATAACATAAAATCAAGATGTACTTGGGAACAGATGATTTTATTGAATCTTTAAACGAAATATTTCCTGCATGCTGGATTGGGTACAGAGGATCAATTGAAATGCCAGTCCGTTCTACAGATTTATCACCACTCAATTTTTCCTTGTGGAGTCACTTGAAATGTCAAGTCTATAAAAATTGACCAATTAGTCTACAAGAATTAGAAAACAAATAGATGAAGAATTTAATCATATCATGTCGTAAATGGTACAGAATTCACAAAACATTTCTTGTACCGTCAATATAATTTTTAATAGGTTTCAAAGACATTTAAATTTTACATTATCGATAGCTTTTATTATTTTTTGTAACGCATTCTTAAAAATGAAAAAATATGTTAATATTTCTGAAGGTAGTTTTTTATTCTGCACTCAAAAATGTAAAAATATAATGTTTCATTTAAAAATAAAAAGTGATAGGCATTTCCGGTTAAACAGGAAGTGACACAAAATTGAAAATGGCACAAATAAATTCATTAATTTTAACCACATAATCCATACCAAATTTAAAAAACAATGAATTTCAAATAAAAAAGTTATTTGACTGTTTTGAACTTTATACTAACCAAGTATAAATCAATAGCTTGAAGTAAATACAAAGTGAGTTGCTTTTAGTTACCTTGTAATGTTTCTCCATAGTGCCCATTGTTTGTTGCTGGATATCATCCACATCAATGTTATCATCGTCGCTATCTTGGTCATCTTCCACCACCATATCCAAGTTAATATCAATTTCATCTAAGGATTTTCCCTGGTACTTCGAAGCTTCTCCTTTTTCGTTAAGTAGCAGTAATTTAGAAACCTTAGCCATTTGATATATATCATTGGGTAGCCTATAGTACGTTTTATGTATTTCTGATGTGTGTCCCATAAAATTTGCTAACTGCTCCAAATCTTGCTTTGATAAATTAATGAGTTGAGACATAGTTGCAAGATGCTTGCGTAACTTTGTTGATGTCAGGGCAGCAGCATTTTTTACACCAGCAAGTCTCACATGTTTGTAAATTGCTTTTGAGCCACTGATGCTAGATGACGATTTCATGCTTGCAAATAAATGCATATTTGTTTTCATAACAAAATTTTCTCTAAATTGCAATAGAACATTAGCATTTTTCACCATATCTTCTGTAAATAAAACAGGAACCCCTCGTCCTCTTTTCCCTCTTATGACTACTCTTTTGAATGATCTCATGAGAATTTTTTCACTTGCACTTATACAGTTATCAAACTCACTTGAGCTTTGATTATCGATATTTGTGATATATGCATTCACAGTCATTCTTTGCAATTCTCCAACTCTTCGTCTATTCAAAAGAAGAAGTTGTACAGCATATTTCTTGCAAAGTTTTAAAAGCCTTTTCATCATGTGAATTATGTAGTAGGGAATTTCTGGTCTTTTCTCCTTCCAAAGTTAAATAGGTTTTAAATAAAGTGAGGTCATCTGCTAAAGGGATGACAGATGGTTTATTCCATTTTTTTTGTTGTAAATCACTGTTTGCTAGGGTTGACACCTCATAACGCCATTCAGTAGTGATAAGTTCTTTTAAAATTTTCAACTTGTGAGTATTTGTGGTTTCAGTGCGGTTTTCTTTCAGTAGCATATTATAAGCCACATCAATACAATCCTTTAATTGGCTTCCCATATTAGCGGCTAATGATGGAGCACCGTAACTTTCAGTTCTCGTGTTATATTTCGAAATTATTTTAGTACACTCTACTATGACATCAAAGTTCAGTGGATCTAATGCGCTCAATAAACTTTTACATTGAATCTTTTTCTTTATTTCAATAAGCAATGCACCTAGTTGTCTCATTTTGCGCGTGGCAACTAATCGAAACTGTTTATCACGATGACTTTTAGATATCTACTTGCCACAGAACAAATTAGGGAATCTGTTTTTGCAGCAAAAGATATTGCATCTGCTCTCATTGTAGGAAAGATTTCCTTTTGTAAGACATCATTATGTCTATAGGCAGAAAACAAAGATTGACCCTCAGCTTGGGCTTTTATCCTTGTAGCCTTATCGTTATTATGCGGACACACTTTTACATGCCTATACAGGTACTTTTTTTTATAAAACCCTTTGCAGTACTTACATGGAAGATGTGTGAGAATAGTTGGCAGATCTAAATTTTCAAATATGGGTTTTCTTACTGGTACAATACTTTTTTCGGTAGTATTTTTCAAGAAGTTTCCTTCATTTCTCAGCTTGTTAAAAAGATTTTTTCTCCTTTTGTCACCGACACCGAGGGCAGTAATTTGTTGTACTTCGAATTCAAGGCTGTGATGTCTTAGAATATGACGTGAAAACTTCATAACATCAATGCAACAAAATAGCAATAATCTTTTTATTCCACGTCCGATTCGTGGTTTTCTTTTTCCAGAATTCTTTGAGTTCTGACATTCACCGACCTTTCTTCTCTGAACCAATTTATTTTCATTGGAGATATGGTCTGCAAAATCTTCATGAAATCCATTAGAATATTCTCCATCACCAATAATTGTGTTTTCAGATTGACCTTCAGAAGGAAAAGAAGCATGATTTTCATAAGTTTCACTATCGACTAAGCTAATAGACATTTCTGTGGAGTCTGGTATATAGTCATCTTCACTTTCACAAAATCTGACAAAACAGATTCATTAATAGCAGACTCATCAACAGTAGATGTGATTAGAGCTATGTTATCATTTTCTGAATTGCACTGCTCTTTGTATCGGATATACAGAAAAGTTGTCTTTTGCTTTGTCCACTTGAAATCTTGTCAAATATTTCTTTTTTGAGGTGGATGAAGATACCTCTTCTACTTGTTTTGGTTCGGGGGTAAGTGAAAAACGTTTGTTAACAGCAAGTTGATTATGGTAATCTGAAACGGGGATAAGTTTTTACAAATCATACTAATTAAATAGTTGCATTATTTTAGAAAATACAATGTCCATTGCTTGGTAATTTATATCTAACATTATATTATTCAGGGTGTTTTATTCTAGATAACTTTGTTATGCCAAGATTGAAAATGCTATACATGGATATAATCCCTTGTTAAAATTCAAAAGTTTTCAAATGCTGTGTAGATATTTTAAGAGAAAATAAAACGTGTCTTTTGAAAACTAGTATTTTATTAGCTTTATTCAAAATTTTATCCTTTCAAATAAAAGTTGCCAGGTATGATTTTAAGTAATTCAAAACGCAAACCCAAATTTAAATGAATCTCAGATGGCCGACTTATGCCCAACCACCAGGGTGGGTGATATCCGATTTTAAACATTGATATTTTGTGATATTTATATCAATGCAATAGGCCAGTATTGCTATCTATGAAACAAAGCTACACGGTTGGTCTAAATTAGAGAAAAGCTGCAGTTTTAGAAAATTATTGAGATCTATTGATTATGGCCAAACGTTTATTGGTTTCTGAAATACAGGGTAGAAAACGCCTAAAATTAAATTGTCAAAAATTTCAAAAACTTTGGAATTTAAAGATACGGTTTAAATTTAGAAGTTGTACGTTTTTTTTTGCCGTACAATATGGTATTAATTAATTTTAAGTATCATGTTTCGTCTTCGAGGTAACATCATCAACTTTATTTTTCATAGACCCGGTTTATTGTTAAAAAAATTAATTTACAATCTAACTATGTATCATACATAAATGTTTGCCGATGTTCCCAAATGAAAAATGAAAAAAAAATGCAATAAAAAGTTTTCATGCACCACCAGTTATGACCTGTTTCCTTGAAAATTATTAAATACATATAAATTTCACATCTGTTACCTTAAATTTATTGTGTTTTGCCAAAATTCAAGGTAAAATGCGTTTAAATTTTGATTAAACTTGACTATTTTCGGTTATTTTATGTCCGTCGTGGAAACAGGCATGAAATTCAGAAATGCTTTAGAACAATGTACTCTTATTTTTATTTACCCAAACAATGCGAAGAAATTTTCATAAACGATGGCGTTGTTACACAAGTATAATTCTTGATGAAGACTATTAACCAATAAAAAAGTGATATAATCTACAATTTAAACCTATGCTTTGCAAGAATTTGTCCTAGCTGGAATAAGTTCTTTTATTGGCAGGTACGCTACATGGGTTCATTAACGATTTTTCCACGTCTTGTATTTATCACTTTTGAAGTTTAAAGAAATTTAATTCTTTTTTGTAACATATAACTTTGCAAGTTAAGTATGTTAAGTATAATTTATGGCTATAGTGCACTTTAGTGCACTAATGCAACAACTATTTGTAATGGGTATGGTATTTTGCAACTTTATATAGTGGACAATTATTTAGAGAATAAAGTCATCAATATGCCCATGCTAGCATTCATTATTATCTTGTTGCTATGGTTTTTGTAACATGGACTTTTGAATCAATTATGGAATTTTGAGAGCTGTCAAGTTTTAGATTTGTTAAATATTGATTAATGTTGTATTAAATATAAATGTATTTGTTCTTCTACACTGTGTATTTAAAATGAAAAAAGGATCCCATTGAAAAATAAGTATCAGTGCCAAGAAAAAGTAATTACCATTTATAAACTACAGTTCATTCTATGGAAAAAGTATTTGTTTATATAGGATCATAGAATAATAGCATGCTTGTTTATATATATTTGCAGTTTCAACAAAATGTATAGGGAACGTTAAAATAATTATGGTGTAACTGTGGGTTGAAAATTGCATACAATCCTATAATTACAGCACGCTTTAATGTAAGTATTTAGTTTCAGAAGTACTTTATAAGAAAAGATATATCTATATTTATAGTGGATATAGTATTTTATTATTGTTTACAATCTAACATATTTGAGTATAAATATTGTCATTTCCAGCAAAATTTATGTAAATAGCTAAGTGATCATCATATACCTGCGTTAATATTGCTTGTAATTCCATAACTATACTATTCTTTATTATAAATATTTTCCAACACAATTTATAGAGATTCTATAACGTTTTATTTTCGATTTCTGATGTGCATAGCATATTGTATTATAAATTTAATATACATTATAAAAAACAATTTCTCTCGTGATGTATGTAAACTGTATTAGTAATCATTCTCTGCTATAAGTAATTATGGACATTATAACATTGAGGATGCGAGAGAGCATTTCCAGGGTGCGACCAATCATTTTATGTTATATATAGAATATCTATTGCAAATGTATTCATTGTTTATGACAATAGATGGTTATTCTTAAATAAAAATATAAAAACATTTTAAGGGGTGCAAAAACATTTTCAGATTCAGGAGACGCTGAACCCTAAAACGGATAAGAGCCACTGCTACATAATCTATAATTTATATCAACCTCTCTTATTTTATATCTCAGTGTAGCATGCAGCAAGAACTAGTGTCACACTTTTCTTTCAGTGCAACTATATAATTTGTTAAAATTCAATTTCCGTCCCAAGTATTGCTCACAAGATTGAATTTTAACAAGGCTATCACCACACAAACGATTTTGTTTAATAAGCAAAGCCTACGTTTGTATAAAATCATAATTCACCATTTCAGAAAAATTTAATGAACACTTTAGCCACGGACTTTCGTGTTTACCATTAATTCCACTGCACCTGACGACAATAAAACGTTTGGAAAGTATGATACATGTACAAGTGTTCATGCGTTGAAGCAATAAAT
This sequence comes from Platerodrilus igneus, assembly GCA_036346225.1. Taxonomy (NCBI): domain Eukaryota; kingdom Metazoa; phylum Arthropoda; class Insecta; order Coleoptera; family Lycidae; genus Platerodrilus; species Platerodrilus igneus. Next base: position 483,893 of record JARFIW010000295.1, read on the forward strand.
TAAGTATTACAGGCACATTTATAAAGAAATACTACCCAGTTTGGAAGCTTTTCATTCCAACGATCTTAAGAACTTAATTTTGTTTGTTGTGTTATTATAAATTACATTATATAAATAATTTTCAAATCTTATAAAATATAATTTAGTTTATATTAATTCATACTCTTAAAAATTATATTAATATTGAATAAAATACAAAGCGTACCAGTAAATACTTCAGAAACAAATGATAACTGTAACGCTTCCATAGTGTAATGGTTATAATACTAGCTTTTTAATCAGCAGTGGAGGGTTCAATTCCCTGTTGAGGTTTCTTTTTTTTTAAATTTGGTTCCTAACTATGACAGTGGTGTTTGCAAATAGTTATTCTGCAAGTGTTTATATTTATACGATTTATGTAGTCAGCTTATTTGCGGAAGTAAACTCGTGGTAGTTAAATAAATGGCATACAATGAATAATTGGACACAATTATAATGAACTATGTAACTGAACATTATCATAAGGTCTAGGAATGCAAGAAACCCTTAAGTAGTTCAGCATCAATAGGTTTAATACCCTAGATGTTACAAGATAAAAATGCCTCAAAACAAAAGAGTAAAATCAGTTAGCTCCATATGTTATCTTGAAGGTAGGGCACTAAGGTGGTCACACTTTCCTGTGTGGTTAATTTTTGATTTTACTTTCATTAGTGAATAGACTGCCAATAGCCTCTGTGTAAATTTAACATTGACTTACAGAATAAGCAGTTTAAGTTCATTAAATGTATGCTCTACTTGCCAAACATACTTTTAATTTTAAATTTCTTTTAAGACAAGGCACATTAAGTTGAAGGTTATGGTTCTGAAGAACTTATATGAAATGTTTTAAAATTTAAAAATAGTTGAGGAGAATTTGCATAAGAGAAATAATTAATCAAATATATACAGGATAAAAAAAATTATTTGGGTCAAAAGTGGTCATGAAATGGAAAATGCTTCGACTAAAATATTTTGTAGTATATCGATATTAATCAGAAAATATCTCTACCAAATTATTTAGGAAGAAATTATACTGAACTAAGAAAATTCTTGTATTATTCTAAGCAAAATATTTGAAATACATCTAGTGCCTATGCATACACATTCAGTGTTTACAATTAAATGGTGTATATACTAATAATTACTACGAGATTGTGTGTCTACTTAAAACCGCAGTTAATACATTTGTTTGCCAATGTCAATATCAGCTGGGTATAAGTTATATTCAACAATAAAAGCATTTTCTTGCAAACATTCTAATTTCCATACCTACTTTTGAGGGTAATTCTCGTGCTTAATAGTAGTAGAAACCTCATAATTTCAACTTGACATTTACAAGGAATCTTTCAATTCTCTGCACAAATTATGTATACTTTTATTCCATGTAAGTTCACAGATGCAACAAAATTGTGATTTAAATTTGAAATTCCCATTTGTTTAGTTTGTTTATTGTAAGTCCTTCAAATGTAAATTGAAATTATAGGGCTTTAATTTAGAATTAAGATGCCTTTTACAGTATCATATTCCACCTCAAGGTCCCTAGCTTCCTGTAGAATCATCGACCTGTTAGATAATTGTCCATCAACATTAACAGTTATATTGGTATCGAAATATAGATTTCCACCAACTAAACATTGTTCACAAAAAATTAATTATTTTGATATTTGGATATATGGTTCGCAACTGCAAGTTTATCGTATTAGTAGTTTAGAAATTTATTAGTCAAAATTTGAAACCAGTATCTACTACATTCTTCACAATTATCAGATGAATATCTAAATATGTTTACTTTTGCGTTTGTTGATCTTGTTGACCTTATCAATGGCCTAATTGGAGCAATTTCAAAAGAAGTTCAGGCTCGTATAGTATGTTCTAAAATTACCTATTTAACCTCTTTCCTATAAAACATTAATTATGGTGGTCAAACCCTTTAGCAATGTACTCACTAGTTGTAGTGGTTGCAAACACATGTAATTAAATAGCGTCTTGAAAGTTTAAGTTTGGCGGTACGGAAGTGTGATGACCTATTCTTGTAAGGCCGGTGATGCACGAGTGTTGAGGAGTAAGGAGAAAATGTCCCTGGTTAACGAGAACTTGGCGAGGGAGAATGATGAAGTCGACATCTTGAAAAGTATCCATGCTGATTAATAAAAAATTAATATGCTGGGTCAAGTTAAAGGGTAGAAAAGAAGATAAGTTTTATACGCTCCGCTGAATCGTCGTCTTCCAAAGAAAAAACTGTATAAAACTCACGATGACGCTGTACTGTCTGTATCGATTTATATGTGTAGATTAAATTGATTGAACCGTATTATTCTAGATTTCATAGTTAATATTAAGTATTTGCAGTATCCATGACGTCATGAAGAATATATGTATTTGTAAACATTCATTTGTATTCGTTAAAGGTAAGCGTTTATAGAAATAAGTAATTGAAATTAGAGTAATTTGAGAATTTTGTGCTTTTTAAATATCCATAAGAACACACCCACAAAATTAATTGAAACACTACATAGTAAATCCTAAAATGTATCAAATCTAGTATACAAAAATTTCTAGTCCCAATCCATTTCAATAAATGTGTCTTGTTTCATAAGTGGTGCATAAATAAAACTGATTTGCTAGTCTAAAGCACTTCTTTTCAAAATAAGTTTTATTTGTGCATTTGATTCTTAAAGGAAAGTGATTAATGGCAGAATGCTGTCGTACCAAATCTCCAAAGTGAAGTAATAATGATACAACTGATAGCATATATTTATATTTCATTACTAACAAATTACTAACAGTTTCAACCCGCCTTAGTGTAGGCATTTACCACAAATATTTTAATTTTGCCCAACTCTTGTTAGCAAATATGCCAGGATTTTGCTCTTGCAGCTGAAGACATTCATTCTTCTTTGGAGGAATTTTCTCTATCAAGTGCTGTTTAAACCAGTCTAATGTAATTTGCTTCTGTCTGTCTGTCCATGGTTCAAGAATGCGCTTCGTTTTCCTTTGAGGTGTCATTGGTTTTCCCTAAAATGCAGAAAGAATAATTAACTTTTCAGTTTGTACCATGAGTTTAAGTTGAATATAGTGAAAAATTTTTTTGTAGGTAATTTAATTGTTTTTTGTTTGATTAGTCAAAATAAATTTCTTATGGGCAGAGCCCAAAGATTGGAATGGTAAAAAGTTTATATCTGTATATTCGAAAAATATTGTTGCGATCCACTATTAGGCAACCCGTCAAACATACAAACGCCCGGGGCACAGCGTATTCTTCAGCATTCGAGAATCCTTCTAGAAAGTACTGGAGCATGAGTCATCCTTTTAATCCAGAGTATATATAAGACCGCTAATGAATGCAAAGGTCAGTCTATTCTTGAATGTCTAATATAAATTATATCGTGTAAAGTAATAGTAGTTTTGAGCTTTAGAAGTATATATAAACGTGATATGCTGTGTCTAATGTACATGCAGCTTGTAGTATACATAAATAAATAGAAGTGTATAAATAAATAGTTGTGTTATTGTTGTTAATGGACCTATGGTAAAGAAGTTAGTTTAAGAAGATATTAGTGCTTGTAAATTCATTAGTGTAATAGTGCTTCATTGTTAAGTGAACTGAAAACATCTATAAATAAGGCATATACTGTTAATTAGACTTGTGAACAGTGAGTAATAAAGACCATTATTATTACTTGTTTTAAATTAAAGAAACGCGGTAGTAGTAGCCCTACACTGGTGTCAGGCATTTGTGGGGTATATAGTGATTAATTTAAAACACAAGTCTAAAGACATTTAAGTAGTTTGTACATGCCAGCTACAAGAAATCAAAGTAAAATGGAGGCAGAAACTTTAATGAACTTCCTCAAGGATTTTAAATCCGGTATGGAGGAAAGGTCGGCTAAACTAGACTTGACACTTAGTGAAAATGCTGAGAAAATGGAGGAGAGGTCAAACTAGAATTGACACTTAGTGAAAATGCTGCGAAAATGGAAGCAAAGTTGAATGAAAATACAGCTACGCTAGAACAAAGATTAATGGAAAGCTCCATTGCATTAAAAGAAGATTTCACTGAACGGGTAAAACAGTTGAGCAAAAGTTGGACAGTAAATTGGTAAAATGGTAGAAGATATGATGAGGCTGCAAGAACAGGTGATCTCACTAACACGGCCACTTGAAACAGCGAGTCAAGTTGTAAATGAGAACATTCCAGAAATAAGAACCACGGAAAGAAGCGAGTCCATAACGTCTAAATTTAAAGTGAAACCACCCACATTCGATGGCAAAACACCTTGGCCATATTTGAAACAATTTGAGGCTGCGGCAATAGCCAACGGTTGGTGCAACAAAGAGAAGGCTATTTCTCTAATAGTGGCCCTACGGGGAAGCTCTTAACATCTTACAAACGATTCCCGATCATCAGCAGAATGATTACGGCCTCATAACATCGAAGCTTGAGATGAGATATGGAGATGCTCACCTTCAACAGGTTTACCACGCACAAGTTAAGAACCGCTCGCAAAAGACAAGTGAAAGCCTGCAAGAATTCGAAGCTGACATCGCCAGATTAGTTAGATTGGCATATCCAACGGCACCAGATAGTTTTCTCGAACAACTGGCTGTACAAACATTTGTGGATGGCGTTAAAGATGGCGAAATACAGCAAGCGCTAAGATTAGCACGGCCAAAAATGTTAGATGACGCACTGGCTCATGCGCTTGAATTTGAAGCAGCTAAGCAGACATCACACAGAATGAGTCACAAAGTTCGGTCTGCCTTAGAGGAACCTGATCAAGCGCAGAACAGCATAGATGAAATAATCAACCGTGTGGAAAAGCTTGAAAGACAACGACCGCGGAGATCGCGTCTGCGATGCTGGAGCTGCGGTGAAGTTGGTCATATGCAGAGACGCTGTACTCAACCAAAGAAACAACCGGTTGAGTTAAAGCAGGTCAATATAAGGGGCGAACGTCGATAGCACAGCGTAGTGCTCCGGATTATCATCCGTGCTGCATCGTCAATGGGAAGTCTGGACAGCATTTATATCGATGGTAGAATTAATGGTAAGATTGTCCGATTACTCGTGGATACAGGAGCGACAAGGACTATTGTGAGACCAGATTTGGTTGGTCGTGGAAAAGTGCTACCTGTATCGGTGTGTCTTCGAACGGCAAGTGGTGAGAAAATTTGTACTCACGGAGAGACTGCCGTTATGTTGACAATTGGGGACAAATTAATTAATCATCGAGTGTTGGTAGCTGAAATTACAGAAGAAGTGATCTTGGGAATGGATCTCATGAGAGAATATGGGTTTCATGTAAACATGAAAGAAAATGTGCTTCGGATAGATGATGATGAGATTCCATTTCAAGGTAGGAGTGACCAGACGATGCAAGTTCGAATGATTTGCGATATGAAAATACCCGAGAAGGCGGAAATGATAGTGAGGGGACGCCGGATGGTACGCTCCGCGAAGGACAAGTATGCATGATGGAAGCAACTGAATCGGGAATGGGTCAGGAGGGACTTCTGATTGGAAGAACGCTGGTAAAGTCTCGAAATATGGTACCAGTAAGGGCGCTGAACATTAATCCCCATACAGTGACCCTGAAGAAAGGCATGATTGTAGGAAGTTGCATTCCAGTATGTCATATTAAACGTTGTGTGGACGACACGAAAATAAACCAACCAACGGTTGCTCACAGAAATTGCTGGATATGTTGATACCCTCGTGTCAAGGATTAAATGGCGACCAACTGGGCAAGGTAAAAGAACTGGTCGGACGATATCGAGGTGTGTTTGCACTGGATGATAGTGAGAAAGGAAGGACGAATGTTGTGCAACACAAGATCAATACTGGAGATGCGCAACCGATAAGACAACACCCAGGCGGCTTCCTTTGGCAAAACGTAAGGAAGCTGAGCAAATTATCACCGATATGGAAGAACAGTGATTGAACCCTCGAATAGTCCATGGGCATCCCCGGTAGTGCTTGTCAAGAAAAGGACGGGTCGACAAGGTTTTGTGTAGACTACCGGCGGCTTAATAATGTGACAAAGAAAGACAGCTATCCTTTGCCCAGAATTGATGACACCTTAGATACTCTATCCGGATCTAAATGGTTTTCAACCTTGGACTTGAAAAGCGGATACTGGCAGGTAGGCTTGGAGCCAAACGATAAAGAAAAGACTGCGTTTACAATTGGAACTGGATTATGGCAGTTCAAGGTCATGCCATTTGGATTATGCAATGCTCCTGCTACTTTTGAACGATTGATGGAGTCGGTACTGCGTGGACTGTCCTGGAAGACATGTCTGGTGTACCTGGACGACGTGATAGTGTTAGGTCGGTCTTTCGAAGAACATCTTAAGAACCTAGAGGAGATATTCCAGAGATTACGGGGGGCAAACCTTACATTGATCCCCAAGAAGTGTCACCTGTTTGGAAAAGAGGTGAAATACCTAGGACATGTCGTTTCGGAGACCGGAATGAGAGCTGACCCTGACAAAATAAAAACGGTACAGGAGTGGCCTACACCAGCAGATATACACCAACTACGCAGTTTTCTAGGATTGTGCACATATTACCGACGTTTTATACTTGGGTTTGCGAACATTGCCAAACCGTTAACAAAATTAACCAAAGATGGACAAGAATATGATTGGAATGACGACTGCCACAGAGCATTTGAACAACTGAAACGGCTACTAGTTACAGCACCAATTTTGAGTTATCCACGGATGGAGGGGAAATTTGTGTTGGATACCGATGCCAGTAACACAGCTATAGGAGGCGTTCTTTCTCAAGCGCAGGACGGACAAGAAAAAGTTATTGGGTATTTCAGCAAGGTCTTGTCGCGGCCAGAAAGGAACTATTGTGTGACAAGAAGGGAGCTGTTGGCCGTCGTCAAATCCGTAGAGCACTTTTATAAGTACTTATACGGCCGTAAATTCCTGTTGAGAACAGACCATGCTGCACTGAAATGGTTACTACAGTTTCGAAATCCTGAAGGGCAAGTGGCAAGGTGGATAGAGCGGCTGCAGGAATATGACTTTGATACAGAACATCGTGTAGGAACTAGCCATCGGAATGCAGACGCTCTATCAAGGAGACCTTGTCCGATGGACTGCAATCATTGCTCCAAGATGAAGAGAAAATAAGTGTCATCCATAGAATGACGGTAACCGATGATACTTGGCAACTCGAAAGAATACGAGAAGACCAGGAGAATGACACCGAATTGGGACGTATTATTGAGTGGAAAAATAGAGGACAACGACCAGCTTGGGAAGAAATTAGTATTTCAAGTAGGAGCCTGAAGGCATACTGGGCACAGTGGGACTCCTTGATGATGGAAAATAGAATCTTGAAACGACGCCTGGAATTTGAAGATGGCACTGAGAGACTTCAAGTGATAGTGCCGAGAAGCAGAGTGCCGGAAGTGTTGCAGCACTTGCACGATGGTATTTCCGGAGGGCACTTTGGCGTGAAAAGAACTCTCGAAAGAGTGAGAGAAAGATTCTATTGGGTGAACTGCAAAGAAGATGTGAAGGAGTGGTGCCGGAAATGTGAATTGTGTGCCTCTGCAAATGGCCCGGTCACAAAACGGAAAGCCCCAATGAGACAGTATAACGTGGGGAATCCTTTTGAGAGGGTAGCCATTGATATAGCTGGTCCGTTTCCTGAATCAGAGAAAGGAAATAAATACATCTTGGTTGCGATGGATTATTTTACCAAATGGCCGGAGGCATATGCTATACCTAACCAAGAAGCCGAGACGGTGGCAGATGTACTAGTCAGGAGTTGTTTTGTCGTTTTGGAGTTCCGTTGGAATTACACTCCGATCAAGGTCGAAACTTCGAATCGGCGTTGTTTCAAAACGTCTGCAAGCACCTTGGAATCAGGAAGACTAGAACCACGCCACTTCATCCCCAATCGGATGGAATGGTTGAAAGAATGAACAGGACGTTAGGAAGTACCTGGCCAAAGTTGTCTCTGAACATCAACGAGACTGGGACCAATATTTACATTTGTTCCTACTGGCCTACCGATCTTCGGTACATGACAGCACAGGACACTCGCCCGCTTGCGTAATGCTAGGACGTGAATTGCGGCTACCATGTGATCTTCAGTTTGGATTTAAACCTGGAGAAGAGATCGCAGGTGAAGATTACGTTAGTAAGCTTCGTGAAAGATCAAATAGTATTCACGAAAACGTCCGAAAGAATATACAGGCAGCAAGCGATCGAATGAAATCACAATATGACACGAGAGCACAAGAAGGTGGTTATCAACCTGGAGATTTAGTGTGGTTGTACAATCCACAAAGAAAACGTGGATTGTCGCCAAAACTACAAAGACAATGGGAAGGGCCGTACGAAGTGTTAAAAGGATTAATGATGTAGTGTACCGGATCAGAAGATCCCTCGTGGTAAACCGAAAGTGGTACACTTTGACCGTTTAACATCCTACGCTGGCAACAACCAGGAAGACTCGAATAATGATAATGGTGTTCGGCAAGTTATTAATCATGAGCCAAATGTAGATTTTGAGAGCTTTATGGCGGCGTATGGTGGTTCCGCTAAAGCGAGATTTGGCGTTGTTGTTGAAAAACAGCAAGATCTGTTTAGAGCACCAGAAGAGTATTCCCTTGCACATTGCGTAGCTCAAGATTTGGCAATGTCAAGGGAATAGCTGTTGTTTTAAGAAAAGTTTGGATGTGTAGATGAATTAGTACAACAGCAGCCAACTGTAGGAAAAGCTTTGGTTCTTCAAGATAAGAATCGTTATGTTTACTATCTGGTCACCAAAAATTCTTCATGGCAGAGACCTAGTTATGGACATCTATGGGAGGCTTTGCTGAATCTTAAAGCTCAGATGATGGAAAATGGAGTAACGAAACTAGCGGTTCCCAAGCTAGGTTGTGGACTGGATCGCTTAGATTGGAGGATAGTCCGAAATATGCTAGAAGTAGTTTTCCAGGAAACCAACGTCCAGGTTCTTGTTTGTTGTTATCAACCGGTTGCCTACCAAGACCAAGAAAAGAGTGTTGACTGTTACTTCCAACGACGCGGTGGATGCACCAGAGGAGATAACTGCCGATATCGTCACCAGTCATCGAATTGGCGTCAAGATGGATTTACAGTTACGAGACGTAACGGTTTTAAAGAGGGGCAGTGTTGCGATCCACTATTAGGCAACCCGTCAAACATACAAACGCCGGGGCACAGCGTATTCTTCAGCATTCGAGAATCCTTCTAGAAAGTACTGGAGCATGAGTCATCCTTTTAATCCAGAGTATATATAAGACCGCTAATGATTGCAAGGGGTCTATTCTTGAATGTCTAATATAAATTATATCGTGTAAAGTAATAGTAGTTTTGAGCTTTAGAAGTATATATAAACGTGATATGCTGTGTCTAATGTACATGCAGCTTGTAGTATACATAAATAAATAGAAGTGTATAAATAAATAGTTGTGTTACTGTTGTTAATGGACCTATGGTAAAGAAGTTAGTTTAAGAAGATATTAGTGCTTGTAAATTCATTAGTGTAATAGTGCTTCATTGTTAAGTGAACTGAAAACATCTATAAATAAGGCATATACTGTTAATTAGACTTGTGAACAGTGAGTAATAAAGACCATTATTATTACTTGTTTTAAATTAAAGAAACGCGGTAGTAGTAGCCCGCTACAATATTAAGGAAGGTATTCTTCTTAATCTTCTTTGGGAATTAAACCACTCATAGTTTTTAAAATCTATTTTATTTACGTTTCGATCCATGACCTAGGATCGTTGTCAAAATAATAAAACTTCAAGTTTGACATTTATGACATAAATTGAAGGTGACTTTGACTTATTGATATTCGAAATATTTGGTTTGAGTACACTAAACAAAAATTTTTAAAGTTTAAAAGAATGATTGCCTTCAATTTGTGTTACGGCCTGGGACCGACTTTTTTAGGTAGCCAATACGCTTAACGTGAAATCAGCTGATTAATTTTTATTGGTGAATTTTATATAAATTCAATAACTTAGGAATTGGAAAACATTTTTTAACATGTTTCTATTTATACAATTGAGAGGATGGTTATTAAAGAAGTGTGCATATTGACAGCTTGTTAATATTTTGCCAATTGCTAATTAAACTCATTTTTGGATTAAAATATAATATAAAATATCAAATAGGTACGTATATTCGTTAGTCTGTTATACATTATGTGCGAGTAAACTATGTTCCTCATATTTTTACCTAATTACATAACTGACATATGTATTTCATATGATCAAAATAACGGAGATTATGCTACGGTATTGGTTTCTGTATCGGTTACAATACCACACTAAGATATTAAAATAAATATTATATATAATTTAAATTTTTAGAGTTACTGATAATTTCAAACAATTTTTACAATGAACATTAAATGTGCAAGGGAATTCAGTAAAATCTGAACATATTTTTAAATTTTGTATATATACCAGGTTAGTATAGTCTCAGAACGCTCGAATAATTTTTTTATGTGAAGTGCATTTCTTTTGAAATTTGGTATGGATATGTGTTTAAAATTAATGGATTTATTTATGCCATTTTCAATTTTGTGTCACTTCATGTTTAACTGAAAATGCCAATCACTTTTTTTTAAATGAGACACTCATATTTTCGAATGCAGTATAAAAACTACCTTCAGAAATATTAATATATTTTTTATTTTTAAGAACGCATTACAAAAAACTATAAAAACTACTCATAACATAAAATCAAGATGTACTTGGGAACAGATGATTTTATTGAATCTTTAAACGAAATATTTCCTGCATGCTGGATTGGGTACAGAGGATCAATTGAAATGCCAGTCCGTTCTACAGATTTATCACCACTCAATTTTTCCTTGTGGAGTCACTTGAAATGTCAAGTCTATAAAAATTGACCAATTAGTCTACAAGAATTAGAAAACAAATAGATGAAGAATTTAATCATATCATGTCGTAAATGGTACAGAATTCACAAAAACATTTCTTGTACCGTCAATATAATTTTTAATAGGTTTCAAAGACATTTAAATTTTACATTATCGATAGCTTTTATTATTTTTTGTAACGCATTCTTAAAAATGAAAAAATATGTTAATATTTCTGAAGGTAGTTTTTTATTCTGCACTCAAAAATGTAAAAATATAATGTTTCATTTAAAAATAAAAAGTGATAGGCATTTCCGGTTAAACAGGAAGTGACACAAAATTGAAAATGGCACAAATAAATTCATTAATTTTAACCACATAATCCATACCAAATTTAAAAAACAATGAATTTCAAATAAAAAAGTTATTTGACTGTTTTGAACTTTATACTAACCAAGTATAAATCAATAGCTTGAAGTAAATACAAAGTGAGTTGCTTTTAGTTACCTTGTAATGTTTCTCCATAGTGCCCATTGTTTGTTGCTGGATATCATCCACATCAATGTTATCATCGTCGCTATCTTGGTCATCTTCCACCACCATATCCAAGTTAATATCAATTTCATCTAAGGATTTTCCCTGGTACTTCGAAGCTTCTCCTTTTTCGTTAAGTAGCAGTAATTTAGAAACCTTAGCCATTTGATATATATCATTGGGTAGCCTATAGTACGTTTTATGTATTTCTGATGTGTGTCCCATAAAATTTGCTAACTGCTCCAAATCTTGCTTTGATAAATTAATGAGTTGAGACATAGTTGCAAGATGCTTGCGTAACTTTGTTGATGTCAGGGCAGCAGCATTTTTTACACCAGCAAGTCTCACATGTTTGTAAATTGCTTTTGAGCCACTGATGCTAGATGACGATTTCATGCTTGCAAATAAATGCATATTTGTTTTCATAACAAAATTTTCTCTAAATTGCAATAGAACATTAGCATTTTTCACCATATCTTCTGTAAATAAAACAGGAACCCCTCGTCCTCTTTTCCCTCTTATGACTACTCTTTTGAATGATCTCATGAGAATTTTTTCACTTGCACTTATACAGTTATCAAACTCACTTGAGCTTTGATTATCGATATTTGTGATATATGCATTCACAGTCATTCTTTGCAATTCTCCAACTCTTCGTCTATTCAAAAGAAGAAGTTGTACAGCATATTTCTTGCAAAGTTTTAAAAGCCTTTTCATCATGTGAATTATGTAGTAGGGAATTTCTGGTCTTTTCTCCTTCCAAAGTTAAATAGGTTTTAAATAAAGTGAGGTCATCTGCTAAAGGGATGACAGATGGTTTATTCCATTTTTTTTGTTGTAAATCACTGTTTGCTAGGGTTGACACCTCATAACGCCATTCAGTAGTGATAAGTTCTTTTAAAATTTTCAACTTGTGAGTATTTGTGGTTTCAGTGCGGTTTTCTTTCAGTAGCATATTATAAGCCACATCAATACAATCCTTTAATTGGCTTCCCATATTAGCGGCTAATGATGGAGCACCGTAACTTTCAGTTCTCGTGTTATATTTCGAAATTATTTTAGTACACTCTACTATGACATCAAAGTTCAGTGGATCTAATGCGCTCAATAAACTTTTACATTGAATCTTTTTCTTTATTTCAATAAGCAATGCACCTAGTTGTCTCATTTTGCGCGTGGCAACTAATCGAAACTGTTTATCACGATGACTTTTAGATATCTACTTGCCACAGAACAAATTAGGGAATCTGTTTTTGCAGCAAAAGATATTGCATCTGCTCTCATTGTAGGAAAGATTTCCTTTTGTAAGACATCATTATGTCTATAGGCAGAAAACAAAGATTGACCCTCAGCTTGGGCTTTTATCCTTGTAGCCTTATCGTTATTATGCGGACACACTTTTACATGCCTATACAGGTACTTTTTTTTATAAAACCCTTTGCAGTACTTACATGGAAGATGTGTGAGAATAGTTGGCAGATCTAAATTTTCAAATATGGGTTTTCTTACTGGTACAATACTTTTTTCGGTAGTATTTTTCAAGAAGTTTCCTTCATTTCTCAGCTTGTTAAAAAGATTTTTTCTCCTTTTGTCACCGACACCGAGGGCAGTAATTTGTTGTACTTCGAATTCAAGGCTGTGATGTCTTAGAATATGACGTGAAAACTTCATAACATCAATGCAACAAAATAGCAATAATCTTTTTATTCCACGTCCGATTCGTGGTTTTCTTTTTCCAGAATTCTTTGAGTTCTGACATTCACCGACCTTTCTTCTCTGAACCAATTTATTTTCATTGGAGATATGGTCTGCAAAATCTTCATGAAATCCATTAGAATATTCTCCATCACCAATAATTGTGTTTTCAGATTGACCTTCAGAAGGAAAAGAAGCATGATTTTCATAAGTTTCACTATCGACTAAGCTAATAGACATTTCTGTGGAGTCTGGTATATAGTCATCTTCACTTTCACAAAATCTGACAAAACAGATTCATTAATAGCAGACTCATCAACAGTAGATGTGATTAGAGCTATGTTATCATTTTCTGAATTGCACTGCTCTTTGTATCGGATATACAGAAAAGTTGTCTTTTGCTTTGTCCACTTGAAATCTTGTCAAATATTTCTTTTTTGAGGTGGATGAAGATACCTCTTCTACTTGTTTTGGTTCGGGGGTAAGTGAAAAACGTTTGTTAACAGCAAGTTGATTATGGTAATCTGAAACGGGGATAAGTTTTTACAAATCATACTAATTAAATAGTTGCATTATTTTAGAAAATACAATGTCCATTGCTTGGTAATTTATATCTAACATTATATTATTCAGGGTGTTTTATTCTAGATAACTTTGTTATGCCAAGATTGAAAATGCTATACATGGATATAATCCCTTGTTAAAATTCAAAAGTTTTCAAATGCTGTGTAGATATTTTAAGAGAAAATAAAACGTGTCTTTTGAAAACTAGTATTTTATTAGCTTTATTCAAAATTTTATCCTTTCAAATAAAAGTTGCCAGGTATGATTTTAAGTAATTCAAAACGCAAACCCAAATTTAAATGAATCTCAGATGGCCGACTTATGCCCAACCACCAGGGGTGGGTGATATCCGATTTTAAACATTGATATTTTGTGATATTTATATCAATGCAATAGGCCAGTATTGCTATCTATGAAACAAAGCTACACGGTTGGTCTAAATTAGAGAAAAGCTGCAGTTTTAGAAAATTATTGAGATCTATTGATTATGGCCAAACGTTTATTGGTTTCTGAAATACAGGGTAGAAAACGCCTAAAATTAAATTGTCAAAAATTTCAAAAACTTTGGAATTTAAAGATACGGTTTAAATTTAGAAGTTGTACGTTTTTTTTGCCGTACAATATGGTATTAATTAATTTTAAGTATCATGTTTCGTCTTCGAGGTAACATCATCAACTTTATTTTTTCATAGACCCGGTTTATTGTTAAAAAAATTAATTTACAATCTAACTATGTATCATACATAAATGTTTGCCGATGTTCCCAAATGAAAAATGAAAAAAAAATGCAATAAAAAGTTTTCATGCACCACCAGTTATGACCTGTTTCCTTGAAAATTATTAAATACATATAAATTTCACATCTGTTACCTTAAATTTATTGTGTTTTGCCAAAATTCAAGGTAAAATGCGTTTAAATTTTGATTAAACTTGACTATTTTCGGTTATTTTATGTCCGTCGTGGAAACAGGCATGAAATTCAGAAATGCTTTAGAACAATGTACTCTTATTTTTATTTACCCAAACAATGCGAAGAAATTTTCATAAACGATGGCGTTGTTACACAAGTATAATTCTTGATGAAGACTATTAACCAATAAAAAAGTGATATAATCTACAATTTAAACCTATGCTTTGCAAGAATTTGTCCTAGCTGGAATAAGTTCTTTTATTGGCAGGTACGCTACATGGGTTCATTAACGATTTTTCCACGTCTTGTATTTATCACTTTTGAAGTTTAAAGAAATTTAATTCTTTTTTGTAACATATAACTTTGCAAGTTAAGTATGTTAAGTATAATTTATGGCTATAGTGCACTTTAGTGCACTAATGCAACAACTATTTGTAATGGGTATGGTATTTTGCAACTTTATATAGTGGACAATTATTTAGAGAATAAAGTCATCAATATGCCCATGCTAGCATTCATTATTATCTTGTTGCTATGGTTTTTTGTAACATGGACTTTTTGAATCAATTATGGAATTTTGAGAGCTGTCAAGTTTTAGATTTGTTAAATATTGATTAATGTTGTATTAAATATAAATGTATTTGTTCTTCTACACTGTGTATTTAAAATGAAAAAAGGATCCCATTGAAAAATAAGTATCAGTGCCAAGAAAAAGTAATTACCATTTATAAACTACAGTTCATTCTATGGAAAAAGTATTTGTTTATATAGGATCATAGAATAATAGCATGCTTGTTTATATATATTTGCAGTTTCAACAAAATGTATAGGGAACGTTAAAATAATTATGGTGTAACTGTGGGTTGAAAATTGCATACAATCCTATAATTACAGCACGCTTTAATGTAAGTATTTAGTTTCAGAAGTACTTTATAAGAAAAGATATATCTATATTTATAGTGGATATAGTATTTTATTATTGTTTACAATCTAACATATTTGAGTATAAATATTGTCATTTCCAGCAAAATTTATGTAAATAGCTAAGTGATCATCATATACCTGCGTTAATATTGCTTGTAATTCCATAACTATACTATTCTTTATTATAAATATTTTCCAACACAATTTATAGAGATTCTATAACGTTTTATTTTCGATTTCTGATGTGCATAGCATATTGTATTATAAATTTAATATACATTATAAAAAACAATTTCTCTCGTGATGTATGTAAACTGTATTAGTAATCATTCTCTGCTATAAGTAATTATGGACATTATAACATTGAGGATGCGAGAGAGCATTTCCAGGGTGCGACCAATCATTTTATGTTATATATAGAATATCTATTGCAAATGTATTCATTGTTTATGACAATAGATGGTTATTCTTAAATAAAAATATAAAAACATTTTAAGGGGTGCAAAAACATTTTCAGATTCAGGAGACGCTGAACCCTAAAACGGATAAGAGCCACTGCTACATAATCTATAATTTATATCAACCTCTCTTATTTTATATCTCAGTGTAGCATGCAGCAAGAACTAGTGTCACACTTTTCTTTCAGTGCAACTATATAATTTGTTAAAATTCAATTTCCGTCCCAAGTATTGTATGATCATTACTTTAGCTTCCAACCAAATCTGAAAACAGATAAATTAACTGCTTACTATTTAGACATACGTTTTCTTGTTAATTAGTTTTATAATTGTTTGTGTATTTGTTATTAACTAAAGGTTTCAAGCTTAAACGGAAAAATCCCTTTTAGTTTTTAGATAATGGAATTTTTCTGAAAACAGAATAGCATTTTCTCTTTGAATGACTAAGGTGATCCTTTATAGTGGAAAGTGAGTGGCTCTATATCAAGTGTGTTATTATAATTCGTTTACAAATTTGTTTTAAGAATTTTACTCCTCGTTCTCCAAAGAGTGTAAAGGTTTCAATCGAAGCTGAATAAAAGGGTAGAGATGTAACATTCAACCTTCTAAGGTTAACGAGTGCCCCACATAGGGGTAGGGGAAAATACCTGGTAGGGTTCAGCGGATGCCTTAGAAACAGAGATAAGCCTTGCATTTGGGAGGGTGGAAAGGTGGCTTTGAAGGTAACGGAATCACTGACTGTCTTTCCTGACTAACCTGATTTTGATGTCACGCGGGAGCATAAGAGTGGTTGTGGAATGAGACTACCAAAGCAAAGATAGGAAAGGGGGCGGCACTGTATTAACAAATATTTACTATCTAAACCTAATGGTAAAATGCAGAAACCTTTAGGTTATTATAAACACGTTGTGAGCGCTACAGTTTCACAGAATAGTTATCAGTAGAGCTTAAATAGTTGGAAGCAGAAACCTATAGGTTATGATAAACTTCAACAGCAATGAGTATCTTTGTTAAATCTGAAACGTAAAAATCAATAACTGAGGTCACTCTTGTGCCCCATAAAATACATAAAATAATATACAAGTAATAGTCCACATTGGCACCACTCAAATAAACTTACTTTCTTGTGGGGAATTGTTATAGATATTATACTTGAAATTTAAAAAAGGAACTTTAGCTGAATTTAAAAAAATTCAAATCGTACTTCTATGTCCATCCCTAATTCTCAAGTACACTATTTACTTTTAAACCTTTGGCAACTAAAAGGAACATAATCCAGTTCAGATTTATAATGGATTCTTAACGTTTCTTTTATAATTACAATATATATTTACAATTAGAAAAAAACACTTTACTGGAGTTTGATTCTACTCATAGATAATTTATAATTAATCAAAGTTAATAAATTTTCTAATTTATAGATCTTGCAATTAGAGTACATAAAATATGGCACAAGTGTGCGTGTTGTTTGTTTCAAAATTATGCATAAAAGTTATCTCAAAATTCGTATGTTACCTTTATAATTACAACCTTGAACTATCAATAAGTCAAAAATATAGAAATCGCCATCTGCATTACTGAACTAACCTGAAACTTGTTTCAATTAAATATATATATATATATATATATATATATATATATATATTACTTTTAAATTTTATAAAAAAGACAGAACATTAATTGCCAATTTTATTTACTACTAACGAGTTACGAAATTTGCAAATTCTCTTATGAAATGTTCACATATAATAAACAACTGTAAGTGTTTACCTTAATGTGTCCAACACCGAAATTAGAAACACAATTTGTTTGATTGTTTTTTAAGATAAAGCGCTGCATAACTTAGGGTAACATACAAATCACAGTTGTTGATTTAATTAGCTGATATCGCTTGTTTCCCTCACAAATTTAGTCGAACTTCATTCTTGTATTCAAGCGCTACATATATATATATATATATATATATATGCGTGTGTGTGTGTGTATGTGTGTGAATTACCATGCATGCCAACTAATCCCACAATTTTTTATGCGCCATCTGCGGCAGTATCTATTAAACTTAAAACGGCCAACATTTCAACCAACAATAACTAAGAATAAATACCTTTAATTATTGGGAACGTCGCGAGATAGGTTTTGGGTCTCTTGGAGCGGTTTTCTAAAAAGGCTTCTTCCAAAATCTCTTCTATCAATTTTATTTAAACAGAAATTACAATGTGAATTTTAATAACAGGTATGTTATATGCAGTAACGTATTGAGATCAAAAATATTTTAAGTTGACTTTCACTCTTTAAATTAACTAAAATTAAGGTAAGTAGCTGAGCAACCAACAATGTTAAGGTTATGAAGCTCGAGACTGACTGGTCATCTTGGGCTCCTGAGGCTATTTATGCTATCCTTGGCCCTCGCATTGCTTATGGGAACTGCATATCTCATGTCTGCTATTTCATTATTCCATACAAAGTATTACTTTTAGTAATCTTAATTCTAACAATAAGTTTTTTATAATCTATTGTGACCTGCACCTGTAGTGTCATGTTACATCTGGAATACAAAGTATTCACATCTGTTTTCATGTCTGGTTTATGAACTTCCAATAACTTTTTGTAATATGTCCTTCAGTTATACTTAAGATTTAATAATTCCATTTGATTACATATATCCTAATTTGGGGAATATGCAACTCGCGTCGTGTTTGGCCGTGAACTAAAACCCAACTGCAATCCGGCAACACTTATCTGTGGCAGTACTAGAACAACTAATTCACCAATAAGTAATCATCAATTTCGGATACAATTTTTAAAGCATTTTTGTGTATGATAAGTAAATACCGATGTTTTTAGTATATACTGACGTGGGTTAGTTTGGGTTTTAATGTATCCTATTTGATATGAAGATTTTATAGTTGTGCGGTTTACAGTACTTTGATTTGACTACTGTTAAGTAGAATTTTTTTTGGAAGCGGAATGCTTCGATATAAGGTTATTATATTTGTGATTAGGTTCTGTGGTGGTGTCTGTAAGAGACTAAACAATCACAAAGTTTAGTGACAAAATTTGATGAGACAAAGTTTCTGTTCAGAGTAGTAATTCTTGCTTCAGTATATTGAGCATTTGGAGATTACTTTTTAGTAAGCTGCAGAATACATTTGTATTAATCTAAATAGATTTTGCTAGAAGGTTAGTGTGATTAGATTTTGTTATTGAGTTAGTTTAGTAGATTTATAAAAATATTGGCTAAATTTTTTTCAAAATTGGTATCAAAACTTATTGATACAAGTTTGGGTATTTTCTTTTAATTTTTTGGTACTTGTATGAGTATTTTAGACTTGCACTTTTATTTCATTTTACTCTTTTTGTAACTTTTGAATATTGGACTTACTTATTTGGCATTTCCTGATTGTGTATTTCCAATTTAGACTCCTCATGGACGTGTGGTACGAAGAGTTACCATTGCACTCAATTGATTATTTTTAAGTATATTAGTTATTGTCTAGTATACCCCTTCTCAGTTATCGGCAATTTTTTTTTCTTTTTGTTTTTTGAAGTCAAGTAATGCTTTATTCTTAAACTTTTTAAGAAGCTATAAAAAGTGTCTCGGTTTTGGCTGTTTAGATCTTATTAACCTTTAATTTTTTCTTTTTGGAAAAAGGCAGTATAAGATATTAAAATGCCTACGCAAGCTTTTGTATATAATTATTATACAGCTACTTTAAATTATGCTAAATTAGTTTCACATTTCATATTATATATTAGACGGTTGATATGAATACTAATATCATTGTGGTATCCTTACTTATTGTGTATTTTGTCATTAGCGGTTCGTGTTTCGCTATTGTTTCTATTGCGTGTCAAGTGCGATGGATTTTAGGCAGTGTATTCGGCATTGTGGCTTTGGAGTTGTACGTCAGGTAATGGTAACGCCGACCCACGGAATCGGAAGGGTCGATAAAACGAGAAAACGACAAGAAGAAGCTTTCTTTATATTTGGTAGTTTTTAGTAAGATATCATGTTAGTAATGCCGGAAACATTTTTCGTTTCAAAAATAATGTGTAACGAATTATTTATGACTTCATTTTATTTGTTAGTAGTAATTTGTTTACAAGTGTATGAAGTTAATTGCTGTGCATCTATAATATACCAATATGGATGTTTGTACAAAGCATATGAAGAATATGGTGATTGCAGCGGGGTCTGTTCTGAAGCCGTTTGCATCAAGAAAGCAAATTTATGTTTGTCCTGTAAAACTGTGTCTGGTAAATCTGAAATTCAGTTGCATCACTGAGTAAAAAGTATGCTAGCTGAGAAAGATCTTTTTTTGCTCAGGGACAACAGTTTTGATTTCACCTAGTACTCAAATTGAATTAGCAGAGAAATGGCATGTTAAAATCTTTCCTGATTTCTTGAAGTGTCGCATATTGTCATACTCTTCAGATTTAGGAACCTCACAGCGTTTGTTAATGGTGATCCAACACAAGAGCTCGATCATTTAATGATCTAGAGTGTAAAGTTCGTGTTTTAGTTTACAGGAGTTTATGGTGGAAGTTCTTTTTGTTTGTTAGAAAATTTTATTTCTATTTAACTCATATGGCTAGAAACTTGGAATAGATGATAGAGCAAAGGAGACTATTAAAGCAACAAGGGGTAGAAATATGAGTCGAAAGACACGGTGTACTTCAGATGAAGGAACATGGAGTTAGATAGGTATTATTGCAGTTAAGTGGGGGCATAAAGGAATTGAATGAAAGATTAGACAAATCGGACAAGAAAGGTCACAAGTTTGATGAGAAGCTGGAACAATCTAAGCAAGAATTTAACACGGAGTTAGAACAAGGCTTGACAAGGTTGGAAGAGAGAGTAGAATCAGAGGTTAGAAAATTAAATGCGGACATTAAACAGACAAACGACGCAATGTCGGACTTGAAACTGGCAATAAAGGGGACAATTGTACACGTATTAGAGAATATGAATAAAGTGAGAAATGGTGTAGTTATAGCTAAAGACGAGACATGACACATTTAAACGGAAAACAGGTGGAAAGTTTAGAGACTTAGTCATGAAAGTAGATGGGATAGAAGGCACATATAGGATGGGGTTCAAAACATTTAGAGGTGAATTAGGCATAATTCGGATGGAGTTAGGAAATAAAGTAAAAAATTTAGAGGACAAGATAACTAATTTTGGGAAACATTCAGCGCAGAGTAGAGCAGAATTATTCAGGAACAATTCGCTAAGTTCTAAGGGGATAGCAAATTGAACCCCGACCTCTTTTTAATTAATGTAAGAACGCTAATACAAAGACATGTTAATGACCGAAGCAAGTTGAATATAGTGCGATCGATGATGCTAAAAAGGAATGCGGGACATGGTTTGTTCTAGTAGAGATTGGAGTTAGAAACGTTTGAACATTTTCAAAAAATATTTTTAAAGCAATTCTGGGGGACAATCAACAACATAAGGTACGAGATGATTTGATAACTGGCAAATTTAATGCTGAATTTAGAATAACAAGAGAAAACTATACAATTAAGAAATTTTGTGTAGCAAAACAATTAGATTCGCCATTAGAGGATAGGTAAATCATTAAATATTTAGCAGGACATTTTGGACAGGAAATAAGACAATGGATCGCGTTACATAATATAACGGACAGGGACATGTTTTTGCTATTTCTACAGAGACACGATGAGATAGGGGGACAACGTAGGACAGAAAATCTAACAAGAAATCAGTCGATCAATTATGTCAGATTTCAAGGGAATTATATCAATAGTAACAACAATTTTTGTAGAAATAGTAATCCAAATTATAATGGAAATAATAACCAAAATTCCAATTTTAATCGGGGAAACAATTATAATCGTAGTACTAATTATAATCGTAATGATGATTCAAATTTTAAGAGAAGTCAAAATAACAGGGTCAATAATTCTCAAAATAATTCAAGGTTTTTTGAGAATGTATATAACAGTTATAATATGACAAGGACTGAACCTAATCAAAATGACAACCGAACATTGGAGCGAAGTAATACTACGGCAAGGGAAAATAATGACGGGATTGCGAGAGATAGACTGGCACAGGTGGAAAATAATAACACAAATTATAGAACGTATGCTGAGTTAGTAAATCAACCAGTACCTTTTACTTCTAGACAGGATTTTTTATAAAAGACAAATAAAATACATTTAAACCGGTTAACCTATATGAACATCAACGTGAGTTTATAAAATTTGAATCGGAAACCAATAATGAAATAAATAATGAAACCTTATTACCCAAAAGAAATTTAAATGTAGAAGATAAACTGGTTAAAACTCTGATTGATACAGGCGCAGAAGCATCTTTAATATCTGATCAATTTGTTAAAAATAATATACAATGGTTTGATAATAAATTAGTAAGTTTAAAAAAATGTCACCAAGTATATCTAAACACTAAAAATTTGAAGTAGTTAAGTTGGGAAGTTGGGAATATGAACTTTACGGGTGAATTTATGGTGGTACCTGGATTGAAGTTTGATGTGATTTTGGGCATGGATCTGATTGATAGACTAGAGCTGAAATAGATACTGAACATAAGTTTGTGATATGTAGAGAGAAACAAATTAGGTGGAGTGAAAAATTAGTTATTGAAGTTGAGGATGATTGTGTGAATTTAAATCAGCTTGAGCAAGAGGTTAAAGGTAATTTAGGTAAGTCTTCAGAGATTATGTGTCCAGGTGAGTTGAAAGGAGAGGTGTTGTCGTTATTAAATAAATATTCCGAACTGGTAGGTGTGGAATCAAGAGTAGCGGCTGGCTATCAGCATAGGTTTAGAGGTAATGGATAGGGAACCGCTTCATGCATAGGTATATCTCATCCCAATTGCATATCGTGATAAAGTGAAGGAGGAACTTAATCAAATGCTGAATGATAGAATTATTGAAAGTTCTAATACTCATTTTGGAAATCCTTTGGTTGTAGTAAAAAAAGGATCGTAGTATCAGATTATGTTTAGATACAAGGAAGACTAGTCAACGTACGAAGCCGCAGAATAGTTTACCTAGAGCAATTTGCAGTATTTTAGATATAGTAGGTAGTAAAAGGGTTTTTTCGAAAATAGACTTAAAAAACTCATTTTGGTTGGTTCCAATAGAGAATGGATCAAAAAGATACACAAGTTTTTCGGTAAAAGGGTGTATTTATCAGTTTAGAGTTATACCGTTCGGTTTGTCTTCAAGTACAACAGCTCTGGTCAAAGCAATGCAGCACATTTTCGGAACATATGAAGAATTTTGCATACATTATGTGGACGATATTTTAATTTTTAGCGAGGATATTCCACAACATTTGGTACATTTAGAGAAGGCATTATTAGAATTAAATTTAGCTGGGTTTAAATTAACTTTATCTAAATGTGAAGTTTTTCAATAAAGAGTAATATTTTTGGGATATCAGATTAGTGAAGAAAAATGTTTATTTATAGATATCGCATATCTGAAATTCTAGATTATCCTAGACCAAAGAATCTTAGAACTCTTAAAGCATTTTTAGGAATTATGAATTTTTATAATAGGTTTGTGCCATCTTTTTCACAGAAGGCGATTCCACTATTTCAACTGTTAAAAATGATGTTAGATGGTCATGGAATAAAAAACGAAGAAGTATATTTAACGTTGACTCGTCCGTTTCATAATCAACTTATTTTGAAACATACTGATTATACAAAAGAATTTATTATAAGGACGGACGCTTCACATAATGCTATAGCAGCAGAGTTATATCAGATACAGGAGGGTATCGAGGTACCGATTTCATTTATCTCAAGAGCTCTGAAAGCTCACTTGCTAAACTATACAATCAGTGGGAAAGAGATTACGGCTGTAGTGTTTGCGTTGACAAATTTGAAATTTTATTTGATAGGTAAACATTTTATGGTTGAGACGGATCATCTAGCGTTATGCTCCATGATGAACGCTAGATTTGCGAATAACAGAGTGTATAGATGGGGGGTCTTCTTCTGCAAGAATATGACTTTGAAATCAGATATATAAAAGGTAAAACCAATGTTGTTGCGGATGCATTTAGCAGAAATAGGATGGAGAAACAGGCTAGATCAAATGATATTTTTATTGCCATTAATAATTTAGTGCAGGATGGGTTGGTATATTCCTTTGATGAGATTTTGCGTATGCAAGAATCGAGTGAGTGTCTAAATGGTATAAAAGACAGATTGGGGACATATTAAAGTACAAGAATTTTAAGGTTGTGAATGGGTGTTTGATGAAACATTTGAATGAACAGAACTTGAATGAGTGTGTGTGTGTGTGTGTGTGTGTGTGTGTGTGTTTGTTTGTGTGTGTGTGTGTGTGTGTGTGTGTGTGTGTGTTGTGTATTTTAGGGAAGTACAAGAATTATACATGTGAGAATGTTGTAAAAAGTATTCAGGTAGAAAATCCATTAATTGTAATTGCAGTAGATTGTTTGAGTAATTCAGTTACGAGTAGAAAAAGGAATAAGCACATTTTAGTAGACATCTTTTCCTACTAAACACTGTAATACGGTAGTGACAATTGCGAAACTAGAACAATACATTAGAGAAGTGGGTAAATTCAAAAAAATTCTAGCTGATAACGCGACATATTTTAATAATGTTAGATTTGTGGGTCATTGGAAGGAACAGGATATAGGTGTAGTTTCTTTGCAGCATTAGACATCCTCAAAGCAATTGTTACGTTCAATTCAATTGATCAATAGAATAATGACTTGTTTCGTTCAATTACACCCTGCCGAACGTTTTTTGTTTATTGTATGGTTCCTTATAAATACTCCCGCACTTTTGTCACAATATTCCGTAATTACTTGTCATAAGAAACGCCGCTGACTATACCTGCTAATTAAACCTATGAATCTATTCCTTTAAAGCGCATTCTAAAACGCTAGAAATAAATGCTGTATGTTTTATTATTATCTTGTGAATATAACCACTGCTCTTGTAATAGAACAACAGTTTATTTATCAAAAACGTGGCTCTCAGAAATATTATTCTAACAAATATATTGGATTATCTACAATTGGTGATTTCTAAAGCATGCATTCGTTCTATTTTTAAACAGGAATAGGAGTTTAAATATTATAAGATTCTTTCAAAAGTACTTAAAAGGAGCAATTGTATTGTATTGTTATCTAACAATGGCGTAATTCAATTCAGCGGAGAAGTTTGTACAAGAAACTTGCAAATTTTTGAAGATGACGTCTTTTCAAGATCATCGTAGTTGGGAAAAGAATTTAGAGAAGGTTGAGATGTATATGAATCATACGCCTCATACTGTGACAGAAGTATCACCTATTATGTTGATGAGAAATATGTATCCAAAGAGATAATGCAAGGTGGTAGCTAGGGATGAGGAGTTTGAGTTAAATGTGACTAGGGCAAGGAGAAGATTACAAGAAAGATCTAGAAAATAAGTTAAGAAGATGAACAAAAAAATCAAAATGGGGACCCTATTTTAAATTGGAAAACAAAGTCATCATCAAGAATATTCGTGTAGGAAAAAGGAGTTTGAACACCTGTGCGAAGCTGCATCTACCGTACGCTGGTCCATTTGTAATACAAGAAGTGATAGGAGATATTACGTATGTTTAAAGGGGAGTTGAATCTGAATGAATTAGAAGAATATATGATATATCCGTACAAGGAGGAGGCAGAAAGAGAAGGTGTGTGAATTTGGAATTGTCAGAAAAATGGGAATGTCATTCGAGTAATATTCATGTGGAACATTAGTCTAGGAATAGGAGTTTCGGTATATGGATATTTAATAGAAATTAAAATATAGAAATTGTTTTCAACGATACTCTGGCCTAAGGTTCAGTACCATCGGGTAGTGTGTTCATAAATTTTCTATTTTATTTTGGGGGAGAATGCGGTAGAGCTTAGTTTTATCTAAAGTTAATTGGAAGTAACTGACAAATAATAAGTAGTTTCATAACGTGAAAGTTAATACATAATCTAGAAAGTAACTTTTATCACAAGAATCGAAACTGTGAAAGTTGGGAAAATAATTTAAATCATCCTATATGTAATATTTATCAGACAGTAGTAACGCAATTTATTATAGAGGAACATAAATTTAAGACAGCCAGTAGATAAAAGCAAGTAAAATGAATAATACAATTTTAGTTTCCCTATGTAAAAAAATAAGTATATTTAAAAACAAAGAACTCAACCGTAAATAATCACATAAGCATTTTTAAACATAAAGTATTATAACTTTCAAATGGAAATAAAATTTGAATTCTACGGTGACAGTTGATGTCAAAAGCCATTCGCAAACTTTACAAACGTTTTGTCCCTTGGTTTTCTAATTTAGAAATTTAGTTGCCATGTCGTTTTGTAAGGTCATAATCTCACTTTTGTTGGTGCAAGATGTGAGCAAATACGTCTTTTAGTTTTGATAATTGTGGCACGGACGAGTTTTTTTGTCTGGTGCCGGAGAAAGATAAAGTCTTGTTTGATAGAGAAACCTGGTGAATCGTGATCATTCCTATTTATTTCGTCTAAAAGAAAGCCTCTGAGAAATTTTTGAAACTTGGTCGATAGCCTCGAGTTCACTTGAAGGTTTTATTACGCATTAAGAACGGTAGGTTGGTTCTGATACTTATTCAAATTAATTTACCCATTTTACAGTGGAAAAGAAATGGTATAATCAATCAAGCTTCTTACAGAGTTGGATTTTGTACGATACTTCTTAGCACGTTTTAAGTACTAGCGTTAATTGGTTTAGCTGCCAAATGTGTTTGGCTTAACCTGAATGGAGGTATTACTTGCTATAACTTAGGTAAGATTGCTCCATTTACCTATGGGTAATATCTTACTATGAGTCACTTTGATTCTAATATGGAGGTTATAATCCTACAACATACAATGTTGTTGTTTTTCTAGTTCATGTTCTGCAAGGCTACAATCAAAAGGCTTTTTTGAAGCTCATGAAGTTGTGTTTTAGCTTTTATGAAAACTGCACTATTAAAAAATTTTGAAATTTATCATTTAGGTGCAGTTTTGTTTGTTAATGAAACAAATGAAAGAGAATATGTAGGAAGTTAAAGATATTATAAAGGAAATGAGGTCTGATCAAAATACTCAGGAGTAACAAAGCAGAATTTGTAGAGAAAATAGCACAATTGGCGGAAAGTTCAAGATTAGAAAATGAGAAGAATGAGATTAGTGAAGGAATAACTTTGGGTTTAGAGGAAACTAACAAAACCATCGAAGAAATTTGAAATTAGAGGAAAAGTAGTACATATTTTAGAGGAAATGGATGATGTAAAAGAAGAAATAGTTGAAATGAAGGCGAATCAGGAAGCAAGTGAGAAAGAAACTTATGGGAAAATAATTTTAGATCAAAATGTACATGAAATAGAGGGAAGCTAACATGCTGTTTTTAAAAAATTTAGAAATGATTTGGCAAATCTTAAAACAGATTTAGGGAATAAGTTTTTGTTGTAGAAGCTTTTATGACAATATGTAGCATAATCTTTAGTGCTTCGTTAGCGTTTTATTGTGCTACAAATCGCAAAGCAACCGCACTTCCGATTTCAGAGATATTGAACTTAAAAGTTCAGATCCGAATACGGACTACAACTTTTTTGTTGTAGGAGCTCTAACGAAGATATAATGCATAATCATTAGTGTTTCGTTAGTGTTTTATTGTGCTTTAAACCGCAAAGTATTGCCACTTCCGGCTTTGAAAATATTCGACTTCAAAAATCAGATCCGAAAATAGGCTACATTTTTATTGTAGATCCACTAACGAAAATATGTAGCATACCCTTCAGTGCTTGGTTAGTGCTCTATTGTGCTTCAAATCACAATACAGCTGTTCTTCCAGTTTCAGAAATATTCAACTTCAAAGTCAGATCCAAAAATGGGCTACAACTTTTTTGTTATAGAAGCACTAACGACAATATGGAACACACACTTTAGTGCTTTGTTGATGCTTTATTGTGATTTTAACCGCAAAGCAGCCGCACTTCCGGTTTCGGAAATATTCGACTTCAAAGGTAAGATCAAAGAAAAGGCTATAACTTTTTGTTGTAGAAGCACGAATGACAAAATGTTGCATAATCTTTAGTGATTCGTTATTGCTTTTATGTGCTCCAAACCGCAAAGCAGCAGCACTTCCTGTTTCGGAAATATTCGACTTCAAAGGTCGGATTAGAAATGGGCTACTAGTTTTTGTTGCATAAGCACTAACAACAATATGTAGTATCAGTGGCGTAACTACACCCCTGCCAGCCCCCGCTATGCGGGGGGGCCCCAAGTGCAAGAAGGCCCAAACGATAATAAACTCAACTTATTCATCTTCAACGTATTTGGCAGGTAAGAAACGGTCAAGAAAATATTGCAGATAATTCAGAAACCGCAGGTTAACGAACGTTTTCTTGATGTTACTACTAGGAACTGCTGAAATACAAGAAATAATAATTAAGATAAATACTGAACACCACCTGCAGCCTGCATCCTTTCTTCTTTCTATCCGTTCTGTCCTATTTTGTAAGGGTTAATAAACAGATGAAAGAGACTGTAAACTTTAATAACAAAGATGTCTATATTATTCTTAAGTGATAAGTTGTATAAAGTGGTAAAGCATTATTAAACGACGTATAGTAGGGTTAGTTTGGTTTGTGGGATTTTAAATAGGAATAAAAGGGCTATTGTCTGTACAGTACAGATTCACAGGATGGCAGGTAGCTTAGTAACCTTCGCTTTCTAGAAATATAATACTAGAAAGAAATTCATTTTGTGGTTTCTAGTCAGCTGGTTGCAACGTATTTGCATTAGCTGCATTATATATAACGGAAAGGAAGTAAAAAGCATTCCAGTACGTTTTACTCAATAGTGTTGTGTTCGTATTACAGGAGGTCTTTCATATTTAAACGTAAGTATTTATATCTATTTTTATTAAACTACTATTGATTTGATCATAGTTGAAGTCGCGCTGAGAAATACATATAAATAAATCTTTAAGCATTCAATAAAAATCATTTATATTTTGTTAATTAAAGCATTTAAAGCAAAGTATGTATGTGTTATTTGTAATTTCAAAAGGCTTTTAAATAATTATTACTTATCTAATTACATTATAATTAATTTCATTCAAAATTGCAGGAAATAATATACAATGAGCACTACAAGCGGCGCTGCAAAAACGAAAAAGGAAACTATTGGAAGAATCAAAGAGCAAGATTCCAAAAATAAGTTCCTTTTACTTCTAAAGAGTCCGAAAACAAGAACAATCTATGAAAGAAATTGGGCTTTCGACAGTAGCATCTACTAGTTCCGCTACAGACGAACAGCAGTCGTCAACAATTTTAAAACTCTCACCCAGGGCGCAAGTACATCACATAATGACGGCCGCGATAGAAATTTGGAACTAGATACCACTACAATTACAGAGGTAAATGTGAGTAGTACTTTTCACTTAATGAACTATCTATGGATCTGACGAAAGAATATCCAACCGATTTTGCACATTTTTAAAAATCAATGTTTTACAACATGACAATTTAAGAAAAGAAATAATTAATTACGGATTGTGTAGACCAGATGGTGCGTTTCCTAAAGATAATAAAATAGAAGTTTTCAGTTCACTATTATTACTTAATAACTGCAAGCGAAAATAAAAGCAATACGTTAAACTTACCACACAATTCAAATGGGTGGTTGTGTTATTCTAAATTAAAAATTGTGTTTATTGTCAACCATGTTGGCTGTTTGCTTCAGTAAGGTCAAGTTGGACGACCGGAATTAATGATTGGCAGGGTTTATCAAAAAAAATTAAAGAGCATTTGCTTGCTCAATCTCATTTAACTTGTTGTTTTATTTACGATATGTGGAAAAAAATTATACCATAGATAAGAAAGATACTCTACTATTAAAACAAGAAACTGAATTTTGGAAAAATGTTTTACACAGACTTTTCAATGTTACTTTAACACTATCCCAGCGCATGCTGTCATTCCGAGGACATAGAGAAAGTTTTTCTGATTCAAAAGACAGTTACAACGGTAATTTCTTAAGTTTAGTTCATTTAATTAGTAACTATGATCCTATATTACAAAAGTGCTTGAACGACCCAAAGGTTCAATTAAATATCTTTCCCAAAATTCAAAACGATATTATTAATACTTTAAGCGCACACTTAAAAAATATTTTATTAAATAAAATTAGATCCGCTCCTTTTTCTCAATCATAATAGACACTACACAGGATATAACTAAGATTGATCAATTAAGTAAAATTGTAAGATATATTGATTTTAAAAGACAGCTTGGGAGAGGTAACCAAAATAGATATTTGTGAAACTTTTGTGGGTTTTACAAAAGTAGAGTCCCAATCTGCTGAAGGACTATGTAATACTATATTAAGCAATTTAACCAACATGCAATTAGATATAAATAAATGTAGAGGCAGGGCTACGATGGAGCTAACGTTATGAGCGGTACGTATTCTGGCGTGCAAAGAGAATTTTAAACATAGAGCCTGCAGCCTTATATATGCACTGTAGTGCCCATAACTTAAATCTAGTCATAAATGATGCCGTTAAAGGTATAAAAGAAATAGAATCGTTTTTCTACTTTTAGAAAACATATATACATTTTTGCTAATAGTATAGTAAGATGGAATTGGCTTTCTGTTTTAAAGAAAATTTCACACAATTGAAACGCTTAAATCCGACACGTTGGGCGGATCGAGTAAAATCTTTAGCTGCCATAAGAATTCGGTATAAAGATATAGTAATGTCTCTTAATAAAATTATTATGATATCAAAAAACAGATGAACGAAATGACGCAAAGCAAATATTAACTAGCATGGATAATTTTAATTTTATTTTTAAGTGTTTTTAAGTCAAATTCTAGAAGAGCTTAACAAGCCCTCACAAACTGCTCAGAGTGAAAAGGCGAATATTAATCAGATAACTCTCTTATTACAAAAACTTTAAAATTTTTCAAGGAAACAAGAAATAACTATTCCAACATCAAGGAGGAAGCAGCGAAAGTTGCAGGGCAATGGAATATTAAACCGGAATTTATAAAAAGGCAACCAAAATAAAAAGCATTACGATGAATTATCCAATGATTATCGATTTAATGATGAAGAATTTAAATTTAAAATAAATGTATTTTATCGCGTAATGGATATTATAATTTCACAGCTGTCGAATCGTTTTAAATCGCTTTTTCATGTAAACGAAAAGTTTAATTTCTTAGAACCTAATGTATTTTTGAATTTAACTGCAGACGATATCTTATCTAAGGCAAAACAATTGCAAAAATTTTACTACAAAGATTTAAATGATGCTATAGGTATAGAACTTACTACACTCAAAAATAATAGACTTATTTGTGATGAATTAAAAATGTTAACGGTATCTTACAATTTTAGAATATCTAGTACTTTCCAAATCTACAGGTTCTAGCAGTTTTCCAAACACCATAACAGCCTTAATGTTATACCTAACTTTACCCGTTAGCGTTGCAAGTGCGGAGAGATCTTTCTCAAAATTAAAAATTATTAAAAATTATCTTAGGAACCGCACTTCACAAGATAGATTAGACGATTTATCCCTCTTAGCAGTAGAACATGACACTGCCAAAATATGAATATAGAGGATACAATAAACGCGTTTGCAGCAAAACATGCAAGAAAAACAAAATTTTGAATTTGATTTGGAATGTCTGCTAGCTCATAGGTTTTTTACTGTATCAAATTTTAGGTGTAAATAATTTTGTGCGGCGTATAAATATGTAGATTTAATATTAATTAACTTATAAGTTTGAATTTATGTAATTTGGTTTTATAATTAATAAAGCACTTGATTAATATAGTATATGTATTTAATTCTATACTGCTTCCTTCTCTACATGTACTATAATTTAAAAATATGGCTAAATATAAGCCAGTAAAAGTAATACATTTTAAAGAGAGCCCACTTTAAAATTTTTGCGGGGGGGCCCAAAAATCGTAGTTACGCCACTGTGTAGTATAGTTTTTAGTGCTTCGTTGGTGTTTTATTGTGCTTCAAACCGCAAAGCATCCGCACTTCCGGTTTCGAAAATATTCAACTTCAAGTGCCAGACACAAAAATGGGCTACAAATTTTTTTTGTTGTAGAAACACTAACATCAATATGTAGTATAATCTTTAGCGCTTCGTTAGTGTTTTATTGTCCTTCAATCCACAAAGTAGCTGCGCTTCCGGTTACTGAAATATTCGATTTCAAAGGTAACATCCAAAAATGGACTATAACTTCTTTGTTGTAGAAACAGACAATAATATTTATCGTACTCTTTAGTGCGTCGTTAGTGCTTTATTGTGCTTCAGATCGCAAAGAAGCCGCACTTTCGGTTTAGTAAATATTTGACTTAAAAGTTCACATCCTGAAATGAACTACAACCTTTTTGTTGTAGAAGCACTAACAACAATATGTAGTATACTATTTAGTGCTTTGTTAGTGCTTAATTGTATTTCAAACCGCAAAGCAGCCGCATTTCCGGTTTTGGAAATATTTGACTTCAAAATTCACATTCGAAAATTGGTTACAACTTTTTTGTTGTAGAAGCACTAACGACAATATATAGCATAATCTTT
This sequence comes from Platerodrilus igneus, assembly GCA_036346225.1. Lineage (NCBI taxonomy): Eukaryota > Metazoa > Arthropoda > Insecta > Coleoptera > Lycidae > Platerodrilus > Platerodrilus igneus. The sequence goes on from JARFIW010000295.1 coordinate 516,517, forward strand.
AGTGCATTGCAGTAGATAGGTAGGGCCGGACCTAATTCAAAACGTGTTCAGACGTATTTTCCATATGTAAAATACACGTGCACCGTTTTGAATTAGGATCGGCCTTATATACTTTCAATGTAAAATAGTTGTGAAAACATGAATTCTTATATACTTTCAATGTAAAATACTTGTGGGCACATTTTGAATTAGGATCGGTTTTATATTACTTTCAATGGAACATATTTCAAAACACACGTATGTTGAAAAATGTAAGTGCAGAGAAAAAATGTGTGTAGCTGTTTTGAATTCGGTTTTCTAGCGAGAAGTTACACGTGCACCGTTTTGAATTAGGATCGGCGTTATACACTTTTAATGTAAAATGTGAAAACATGAATTCTTATATACTTTCAAATGTAAAATACTTGTGGGCACGTTTTGAATTAGGATCGGCTTTATATTACTTTCAATGGAACATACATACTTCAAAACACACGTATGTTGAAAAATGTAAGTGCAGAGAAAATGTGTGTAGATGTTTTGAATTTGGTTTTCTAGCTAGAAGTTATAAAGTATGACAGATGCAAAATATCGCATTCAAGTCAATTGTGTTTAATTAGAGCGGATTCTGATTTATGTTTAGAGGCTGCAAATACACATGGGCCGGTTTCAATTCAAAATGTGTTCATTCTTGTGATAGGTTGAAAAGTGGGTTGGCAAAGTACGCAGATGGTGGTAATCTGCTATATAAGGAGATTGCTCCTAATATTAATTTAATTAATCGAAGTTTACTGCATATATTTACATACAAACATGTATATAATTGATATTCAGGGATTTAAATACAAGAAAAACGAGTTTGTGTGTAAAGAAATTGCGGTTTTGGACTTGTTGATAGGTGTTGTTTGGCATCAAATTTTTAAACTGCCAATGCAGTCCAGTTGTTAGAGCCAAGATCATATAAAACATAACGACTGGGTGACAAAGAATATTCATGGTCTTTCTTGGGATGAATCTTCAACGGCTGGAATGGGTTTATCATATACAGCGCTTTATTTAAAGCAAATTATCCTACCCGGTAAAGAAGTATTTGTGAAGGGTCTATAAAAGAAGAAATTGATTGAAACCTATCTAATGCAAAACGTTGTAACTGATATGCTTGCACTAGGTTGTCCTAAGATATCGGAGTTAAAAATCAACAACCGTTTAAAATATAACATCCATTGTTGTAGACACAGCAATAATAATCTGCAATGTGTAAAACAAAATACCTTGTTATTAAAAGAATGGCTTGATAATAATAAAAAACAATAGAAAGATTGTGTCTGTATTATTTATTTTAATATAATTTTACAATGTTAGCAGAAGCAAATTATCCGACCCGGTGAAGAAGTATGTGTGAAGGGTCTAAAAAAGAATAAGAAATAGATGGAAAACCTATCTATTGCAAAACAAAATACTTTGTTATTAAAAGAATGGTTTGATAATAATAAAAAACAATAGAAAAGATTGTGTCTGTATTATTATTATTGTAGTCAGTAAGAAATCTTTAATGCTGATGTCTGCAGAAAAAAACAATTAAACTCAGACAGCACGAATGGAACTCTCAACCCTGAAAGCAATTATAATTAATCAACGCAATAGCTCTTTACTGGTTTTACACCATTTAACAAATTGTACAGATATCTCGAAAATTTTGCTAAAGACAGACAGACAAATAGACAAACAGACTGACTGCACCAATTTTCTCATTCTCGCTTTTAAAGAATAACAAGTCGTAGTTATTAAATCGCGAACTCAGTTTATCTGCAAGAAATATATAAACAAGGAAATTTATGAAATGCTCCAACTTCAAAGAAACTAGAAATAAATCTATTGAAATATATGCTAACGTTGCAATTGGTGGATCTGCTCACGGAGTAAACAATTTTTTAAAGCACTTCATTTGGATTGACTATAAACTACTCAATAATTTTTAACCTAACCACTATCATTATTCTTTCCTGACAAGGGCAATTTTAAAAAAAGTTTTCATTTTTGATTTGTTCTATAGAACACAACTACAACTTGACAATAAAGATTGAGCGATTATCACACACATATCTTGAATATATATAAAGATGTTAAACAACAAGAACAGCAGAAAATTCAACCCATGTCAGACAGCTTTTTTTCTTATTAACGATAGTCTAGTCTAATGCTTCTTCAGCATTTGCATTTCCATAGTTACGTACTGAAGGCAACTCTGCAATTTTTAGATCACATGCATTTCTAATTTCAATTGCAAAAAATATAAAAGCATTTATTTCAAATGCATTTCTAACTTTAATCGCAAAAAAAATGAGAGCATCTATTCGAAATATGCACTCAGATTAAAAGTCAAAAATTGTTTTACACCGTTCTGTAAACTGAGATTACGTAGTTATTAAATCGGGAGTAATGTGAAATGAAACACACAATGTATTTTTCTTTATTGTAATTTATAAAATACATATATATATATATATTCTTCTGCCTACAACTTTTACTTTCTTGTTTGTTTACTCCACCCCTCCACCCTTTTATTTTTATTTATAATAAATATATATGATTATAAACTTTACTACTTTATTTATTTGAACAAAATTTGCTACACGACTTTTGTCGTCGTCCCTATTTTAGTATTCAATAAATGACTTCTGTTCGAGGTGCTTTAGCAACGTTTGGTTGGTTATTTATTTACTGTTTACTATATATTATGCCTCGACTATATGAAACCTTAATCTCAGGGTGTTCACCTTACTCACCGTGAGTTCAATCGTGAGTAGATGTGCACTACCCAACCAAACTGCACACTCGTTTGTTTTACCACTTTTTTTAATGCACTGATTTACTATATATGCCAAATTTTAACAGATCAATGTTGCTTGGTGCCAAATTAATTTATGTATGCTATTTATGACTTTAATTTTGACGTTTTAAGATATTCACGGTACTTACCTGAATTATACCGCGCTGAAGGCCTTCTTTTACTGCTGGCTCAAGATCGTATTCACCGTACGCACCTTCACAAGGATTCTCAATCGTAGTTCACTTGCGTATCGCCTCCAGGTGTTCTTAACCAATTTCGTTGACCCCAAATCTGCAATAATTTTACCCCAATTTAGAATTAAAAAAAAACCGTTGTATCTACTTCCCCTGCGTTAATTCTTCCTCGTAATCTACTGCTCTCCTGTTTCCCTACTTCGTATTCCAATCAATCCTCTCCTTGCTCAATCCAAATCAATCCAGCCGTCCTATTTTAAATCAATCCTTGTCCTGCTATTCCTATAATATCCATACGATGTCCTTCTGCCGTTAATCTGCTCAAATCACTCCAAAAATTATCAATATCGTCGTTGCCTTCTATATCCACTCAAATCTCCTACTGCCGTTTAACTAAATCTTCCTAAATCCAACACCAATCTTTCTCAAAACTAAATAAATCGTCGCTTTTCCCGTCGCACTATTAACCACTCCAAATCTTCTTTAATACTCGTTGCCTTTATACTCTCGATGCTTCTTATTACTCTCACTTTACTAAATTAGATTCTTTAATTCACATAAACTTTTATTTCAATAAATATTTGTACAACTTTTAACGCAGGTTTTGTAAAACACGTCTTTATCTGAACATAATCGAAATTAGAATTTCTTATTTATTTTGCTTAGCGATAAGATCAACAACCTTAGCTTACTTGAATTACAATTCTAAAACATACAATATCCAATAACAATTCGTCTTTCCTTTCGTGTCCAAAATACCTTCACTACAGTCTTTATAATATTCTTAATTTCTACTATTGGTCCAAAAACACTTCACAATTCTCCAATAACCTTTTATATTTCTATTCACTTTTAATTTTAATTTTACAATTCGTCCAAAAGTTGATTCTATTAAAAGAAAAGCCAAAATAATTTACACACGACCTGGACGCTTTGTTGGTTGCAGATATCCATAAATGCGTTCGGCTTTCCGACGGCAAATGTACTTTCACTGGCTCATAAATTATCAACTCAGTATAAAACCTTAAGTACCGTGCATTGTATCAACGTCATAAAGTCATGTTGTCTACCTTTTGGCACATATGTTTCAAACTAAAATGGTACATACTTTAGCATATGTAAAGTACAGCAAAATATAGTTTTTTTTAAATTATTAGATCTGATATTTTAATCCTATGGTTTGGCATACACCCCTATTAACACAAATCTACCCCAATCTACCCTAAGAGGCCTTGTACCCCCCCTTACATAATAATATATGTATATATATATATATATATATATATATATAATGTTATGTACTCTAGAATAAACATACTATAATTCACTTAAGTTCCCAAATATAAGGAACAGTTCCAACTCACTCCAACTCTGAACGGTAAAAAAATTATTGCATTATCAGTTCTATGAGGGCTGTCTTCTTCATCTTTGACGCGCGGTCGTTTCTGGTTGTTCTTCTTCTTCGTGTTCACTAAAAAAAGATTCAAATAAATATTAGACCAAGTAAATGCATTAAGAAAATTAAATCTATATATTAAGCTAACGAATACATACTCTGTATTGGTGACATCAGGTCGTACGTTGCAATTGGTGGATCTGCTCACGGCGTCAACGATTTTTTTCTTCAGTACTTAATTTGGATTGACTATAAACTACTCAATAATTTTAACCCAATCACTATCATTGTTTTTTCCTGACAAGGATAATTTAAAAAAAAAAAGGTTTTCATTTTTGATTTGTTCTATAAAACACACTACAAATTGGCAATAAAGATTGAACTATTATCACACACACATATCTTGAGTATATAAGGATATTAAACAACAGGAACAGCAGAAAATTCAACTCATGTAAGCAAGAATTTAATGCTAAGGTATTGTCTAGATAGCAATTGTAGAAATATGAAATCTATAGAAAATTTAATAAAGCCAGTCATGTATAAATCTTTTAATGCTGACATCTACAGAAAAAATAAAAAGCGAGAAATTTAATGCTAACATCTGCAGAATAATAAATAAATCCGCTTAGTCAGCATTAATGGAAGACCGGTCTGGCTTCGAAAACGGTGCACGCGTATATACCATATTTTAAAATTAAAGTTGTCAATTGCAAAACAAAAAAAATTAAATTTTTCCTAGACATCATTTGAAATATTTACTTTTTTTCAGCACAACTGAAAGAACTTGACTTTTATACATTTTTTAATCGATATCATAGACTTTTTTTCTATACTGTTGGTAAAATCTACGTGAAGTATTTATATTAAATAATAAACTGATCTGTTAGAAAAAATTAAAAATTTGCATTATTTTCTGAAAAAAATTGCATACTTTTTTCAGTACAACTGAAAGAACTTGACTTTTATACATTTTTTAATCGATATCAGACTGTACAGAAACAGCAATGTTTAATTAGATCAGTCAAAACATGATGTGTTTACTATTAAACAAAAACAAAAATTGTTCTTAATCCAAGTGATGATAAAAGAATTCTTAGTACCTCAACCACTGATACTAACTATTGCCTATTTTTGTAGTATTGATTACAAAAATTACATACGACAGCAAGTACTGTGTTAAAAATTGTTTTCGTTGCAGAAAGAAACATCAATACCTGTCAATATTACTGTATTAGTCGATTAAGGCATGAGTTAATTTTTTACTACGTTTCTTTTTATTCGCTTAGGGCAATGCAGAGAAGAAGTTTGAATTGGCAACATTTTTTTATAATAAAATAAACCTTGATACAAAAATCACATTTAGTTTTACTGAAAAGTAAATCGGAGGAAATTGCTAACTAAACGGTGTTATAATATTTTTATATATCTGTGTGAATAAACTCACAAAGCGCCAAATGAGCGGTTTGTCTAACTGATTTTTTCACTTAAAGCGATTGACATTCATTTCAAACAAGTATTTATTAAGGTCATATAAAAGACCAAAAGTTTTATAATATAAATAACGTTGTGTAATTTAAATTTCATTACGTAGCATTCGTTCAATTTTAAAAAATTATTTTTATACCTCCATTATGAGTTAATAACTACGTGCTATAATTATGGTGAATAATGGAGAAATGAATTGCTTTAACAAAGTTTTATGGAAAATGTCATGCGTTGCACATTGCATATTCTATAGCGCGTGTAAATTAATAAACAACATTGACGGTTTCTTCTGAGACATTTTTTCAAAACTTGCTTTAATTTTTATTAAAATTTTTTATATGTAACCATAAAAAATAGCGCTGTAATGATAGTGTATTTTCTGTACACACAGCATAAATCAAAGGTCGTATAAAAAAACATTTGATTACTATACTGCAAGCAAGCAAATTTTTTCAGTAAACGCAGCTGAATAAAAAATGATGTTGTATGCTAATTCATTTACAGTTGTTTTGTTTTTGTCAAATGATATTTTTGTATAAATAGTAAATAAAGCGGTACATATATTAAGTAGTGTATTGATTTGTATAGAATCATGAATTCTGAAACCGTGGCCGAGATTAGTAGCGCTATTTTGAAATTAACTGTGAAATGCGTGAATCTAATCAGATCAGTCGATGCAATAACAAAACACATTATAATTATCAAAGCAAATATTAGTTTATTGAAGCTTGCTATTAGAAATAAGGTATACGAAAACAATCGTCAGGAAAATCCTAGTAGGCTGGAATCTAATTTGGCACATCTTAAAAGTTACCTTGTACGATTGAGGCACTTGAAACGCTATTTGGAATATCCAGGTAAAGCTATTGATGCAACGCTTTCTAGAGGTCATATTCGAAAAAATCTGATTTGGCATTATGTACAATCATGTTTTGGAAGTCGAATAATTACAAGACTTTTTACCAATTTAAGTTATAGAGATCCTCTAGTGTTCTTAGACAAGGCGTTCGCTAGTTTTAAACGCAAGATTGTTGCTTGCTTAAAAAGTCAATGTTGAAAGTGAATGTAATATTGACCGCTAACTTTGTTAAGCCTACAACTGGTAAAATAAATTTGAAGACGTTTCCTACTGCAAATCGTCACATCGATATAAATACCAATCTCAAGCGGTGGTATAGGGAGAACGTATTAGACAAGATTTCGAAGCGATTAGAGAAATTTAGCGAAAAGGATTCAGGTTGGGCAATCCAAGAAGTTTTACACTTGAAGGTAAATATAAACAATCATGATCCACTTAAAGGGGGGTGTGTAACGTTTGTTCCGGTTCCGGACTTATAAACAATACCACAATGTTTCTTGATTTTATATTAAAAGTTCCTTTCAAAGCAAGTGGAGCCCACGACATTCAAACATGGAAGTATTTATTAATTGTATTTAATAAAATCATGATTAGAAAAAAGTATTATGATAGTTGCTCAATCAAAAGTGAAAGAGGATATAGTAAATGAACTTCATAAACCAGCAAGAATAAATTTCAAGAGACGCAAAGTGATAGTAAAAGGTTTAAATGACCTTCTTCAGACCGATTTGATTGAAATGCTACCATATTCGCAAATAAACAAAGGATTTAAATACATTTTAGTAGTTATTGATTGTTTCTCCAAATACGTATGGGCTGTACCACTTAAAAGTAAAACAGGTATTAATGTTATTGCTGCAATGAAAACAATTTTAAATAAATTAAAAAATCCACCAAGAAATTTGCAGTCTGATTTTGGTAAAGAATATTATAACAAACACTTTCAATTCTTAATGCAGACATATGGCATAAACCATTATAGTGTTTTTTCTACAAAAAAAGCATGCATTGTGGAACGTGTAATTAGAACTTTAAAGGGAAAAATGTGGCGCTTGTTTAACCTGAACGGTTCTTACAATTGGATAAAAAATTTAAGCGATATTGTGAAACAATACAGTTCACAATACTATCGGAGTCAAACCTGTAAAAGTTGATAAACCAAATGAAAAAACTATTCTTAAATCATCATTTACCCACATCAAACTTGCAACCAAAATACCAAAATTTTCAATTAAAGACAGTGTGAGGATTAGTAAACACAGGGAAGCATTTACGAAAGGTTACACGCCAAACTGGTCAAATGAAATTTTTAAGATTAAAAAAGTAAACGTAACCAATCCGACAACATATATATTAGAAGATCAAGACGAAAAAGAAATCAAAGGTGCATTTTATGAAATGGAGTTGCAAAAGGTTAAACATCCAGGAATATACCTGGTAGAAAAAGTCCAAAGAAAGAGTGGAAAATATAAGTCTTTGTAAAATGGTTAGGCTTCTCTAACGTACACAATAACTGGATCGATAAAAATAATGTTTGCTAGAAGTTGTTATAATAATAGATAGTAAGGCTAACATTGTAAAAATTATATTAAAATAAATAATACAGACAAAATCTTTCTATTGTTTTTTATTATTATCAACCCATTCCTTTAATTAAAAACAGGTATTTTGTTTTGCGCATTTCAGATTATTATTGTTGTGTCTATAACAATGGATGTTATATTTTAAACGATTTGTTACAGGCGGAAAAGCTACTAAGTGTATCTTTTCCAGTCAAATTATAAAATGGGGCGGCCTGTAAAACAAAATTTAAAGGGGGGTCACCGGCACTAGCTAGCGGAAGGTCGTGGATCATATAGAGGGTTAAAATGTTGGAAAAAGGGTTAAATTAATTTATAATATACTACAAAAGATTTGGCACTTACCTTTCATAAAATATTGTGGCTTAATGACAATTGCCAAGGGCGCCAGACAAGTCGAGAATGTCCAAATGTTCGTACAAAACCTTGGGAGACTTGTCATCCCAAGGAGGACAATTGTTTCTTTTAATCAATTCCTCACTTTTACTACTTATATAAAAGAAATAAGAAAAGACTATTGACTTAATCAACGGCAAACAAAACTATTTAATTCACAAAGCAAGAAACGTGAACCTCTTACATTCATTGATTTAAGTTAGAAATTTAAGTGAATAGGTGACTATGGAATTTATGAAAATTTTGAGTACATAAGTAGTTATCAAACACTTGTATATGAAGGAAACTTATATTATAAATCGTACACTAAACTAATCCTACGGTTTATGGCCAAAACGTCCTAACAAATAAACTAACTAAAAATTGGTCATGCTACTTAACTATAAAAACTTACTTACTAATAATTGTCCATTGTTTGAGGGTTTGTTTTCCAACGTAGAGCAGTTAATAAATTTGGGAAGAGAATCTCGCTTGTTGCTTCTGTTTGTAATGTTAAAAAAAATTGACTGGCACACGATCCCGGCAGAATTTTTGACAATATCACTTACTTGTGCGTCACACGCCTACAAGTTTTTAATATTGATCTTGCATCACTATAAATCCGCGACATATGGGCATAACCCTCGCGAAACTGGAAGAGTAACACTTCTTTCCAATTTTTACTAACGTGATACAAAGTGGAATATTCTATCTTTAATGCCGGAGAAACGCTACACGCAAACTACGTTTCTCTCTACTTCTTGACCACGGACGGCCCCATTGGAAGAACTCCCTGTCTTTTGGCTAAGCCTTGAGTTATATAGATTAAATCCTACCCTAATAATTATGTACGTCATTTTCTGTTATCCAGTGATTGAACAGAAGCTCCCACAAAACAAGATTTCAGAAACCAAATCCAACCCCTTTTTAGATGAGAATCACGGAAGCAATTATTTCCCCCAAGGGTTTAAATTATATTTTTCCTTCTACGAATTACTTAGTTATTGCAATGTGGAACCTATCTATGGCGACAGCAGTCTGCCCTTAACAAAGACCGGCTAACCTACTTGAGCCTAAATGGATTTTAAATACAATGGATGTCTCCAGACTACTTAAAATTACTTGTAATATTTGAACAAATCAAATTGGAAATAGTTTCCGCTATTTATAATGTTTTGTTTTGTCTAACCCGCTATCAATCAACGAAAGTATTAAGCTTTTCAAACTGAAATTGGTTTTTTTTATTTACGCTAAAAATGTACTATTACAATTTAATTTTATCAGATTTGTTAGCCTGTTACCGACCTAAACTTTTAAGAGGTTTATTGTATTTGACTTACGATGGTCTAGAGCTTTAAATGATGACCTGCCGCTGGAATTTACTAGCCTGAAGCTATCGGTAAATGTGGTCTTTTATTATAAAGGATCCTAAATAAAATGAGGTGATTTATTGGTGTAAATTTTGTTTATACTTTATTCAAGTTACTGAATTTTTAATTAATTGATCTGTTTAATTGTTAACATTACAAAATAATGTTACAGATTGTTGATTTTTAACTCCGATAACTTAGGACAACCTAGTGCAAGCATATCAGTTACAATGTTTTGCATTAGATAGGTTTCAATCAATTTCTTATTTTCTAAACCCTTCACAAATACTTCTTCACCGGGTCGGATAATTTGCTTCAAATAAAGCGCTATATATGATAAACCCATTCCAGCCGTTGAAGATTCATCCCAAGAAAGACCATGAATATTCTTTGTCACCCAGTCGTTATGTTTTATATGATCTTGGCTTAAACAACTGGACTGCATTGGCAGTTTAAGAATTTGGTGCCAAACAACACCTTTCAACAAGTCCAAAACCGCAATTTCTTTACACACAAACTCGTTTTTCTTGTATTCAAATCCCTGAATATCAATTATATACATGTTTGTATGTAAATATATGCAGTAAATTTCGACTAATTAAATTAATATTAGGAGCAATCTCCTTATATAGCAGATTACCACATCTGCGTACTTTGCCAACACACTTTTCAACCTATCGCAAGAGTGAACACATTTTGAATTGAAACCGGCCCATGTGTATTTACAGCCTCTAAACATAAATCAGAATCCACTTTAATTAAACACAATTGACTTGAATGCGATATTTTGCATCTGTCATACTTTATAACTTCTAGCTAGAAAACCAAATTCAAAACATCTACACACATTTTCTCTGCACTTACATTTTTCAACATACGTGTGTTTTTGAAATATGTTTCATTGAAAGTAATATAAAGCCGATCCTAATTCAAAACGTGCCCACAAGTATTTTACATTTGAAAGTATATAAGAATTTAGGTTTTCACATTTTACATTAAAAGTATATAACGCCGATCCTAATTCAAAACGGTGCACGTGTAACTTCTCGCTAGAAAACCGAATTCAAAACAGCTACACACATTCTTCTCTGCACTTACATTTTTCAACATACGTGTGTTTTGAAATATCTTTCATTGAAAGTAATATAAAGCCGATCCTAATTCAAAACGTGCCCACAAGTATTTTACATTGAAAGTATATAAGAATTCATGTTTTCACAACTATTTTACATTGAAATGTTTTCACAACTATTTTACATTGAAATTATATAGGGCCGATCCTAATTCAAAACGGCGCACCTGTATTTTACATATGGAAAATACGTCTGAACACGTTTTGAATTAGGACCGGCCCTACCTATCTACTCATTGCTAGTGTTTCATTATGCTTCAAATCACAAAGCAACCGCACATATTTCTGTTACATATTGTCGTTAGTTGTAGCCCGTTTTCGGATCTGACTTTTGATATCAAATATTTCCGAAACCGGATGCACGGCTGCTTTGCGGTTTGAAATACAATAAAGCTCTAACGAAGCACTTAAGGGTATGCTACATATTGTCGTTAGGGCTTCCACAACAAGAAGGTGGTAATCTTTTTTTGGCTCTGACCTTTAAAGTCGAATATTTCCGAAACAGGATGTGCGACTGCTTTGCAGTTTAAAGCACAATAAAACACTAACAAAGCACTAAAAAGTATTCTACATATTGTCGTAAGTGCTACAACAAAAAAGTTATAGTACATTTTCGGATCTGAACTTTGAAGTCAGATGTTTCCGAGTCCGGATGTGCCGCTGCTTTGCGGTTTGAAGCACAATAAAACACTAGCAAAACACTAAAAATTCTGCTACATATTATTATCGTTAAGCCTAACTACAACAAAAAAGTTATATCCCATATTCGGATCTGACCTTTGAAGTCGAATATTTCAGAAACCGAAAGGGCGGTGCTTTGGAGCTATGGCACAATGAAGCACTGCATGATATGATATAGTCGTTAGTGTTTCTAGAACAAAAAGTTTTAGCCAGCTTTTGAATCTGAACTTTAAAGATGTATATTTCTATTCATTTTACTCAACGTCAGTTTAATTGTACTTACTTCCAAGGCTTAGTTTCGAATATATCTTATTTGTAGCACCACAGCTTATTAAGTAGCAAGAGAGAATTTATTTCAGAAATTGGTATGTGTATTTTGAATTTCGATAATGTATTACATGAACAGCTACCGTTAAGATTTACCCTATAATTACGACAAGTGTGTATACATATGTCGTAAGTTGTTGATATAATTGTATAAATAATATTTTACACGGGTAGCAAACAATTTTTTCTAAAAAATTTTTGTTTGGTTAAAACAAATTACTAATAATTTGGAATTTATTGCCTTATATACCTTTAGAAAGTGTTGCTTTAACATCGAGATTTTTTTATTAAATCGCAACGGTACAAGATCGTCTAGAAAAATACAATCACGATATTCTGTTCCAATTCTAACTCAGTAAATAGCATTCGTCTGAAATTTAAGGGCACTTTTTTCGTATAAAATTAATCAAATTAAATTGTATCCTCAAAAATTTCCCATCTCTGATATCTATATTTGCATGCCACTGAAATATGTAGCACTCTAAAGTACAAAAAACTACCTTCCGGCTGTAAAAAAATTCTAGTAGTTAAAACAAACCGCGGCCTGCTGTAAGTGGCGCAGCTGATTTGTTAGTAGTCGTACGCCACTGACTTATAAAGCACTAAAGAACATTAATGAAACGCTATCTTACGGCGGTGTCAAATTTTTCAAACCGAAACAAACTTCGGCCAGCTGTAAAAATGTAAGTGGCCGTAACTTCTATATTTACGGCCGCACACCACTGAAATATGAAGCACTAAGGAGTATTAACAAAGCACTATATTTTGGTTGCAAAAGTTTCTTGAAATTGAAACAAACCGCAGCTAGAATTGAAAATATAATTGGCCATAACTTTTCTATTAGAAGTTGCATGCCGCTGAGATGTAAAGCACAACGGAGCACTAACAAAGCACTAAATTTCGGCTACCAAAGTTTTTTGAAATTGAAACGAACTGCGGCTAGAATTAAAAATATAAGTGGCCATAACTTTTATATTGGAAGTCGCGCGCTATTTAGATATAAAGCACTACGGAGCACTAACAAAGCACTAACTTTTGACTGAAACAATTTTGCAATTTGAAACAAACCCCGACTATTAGTGAAGTTACCCACAAAGATCTAAGTGGTCACAACTTCTTATTAGTATTCTTACGTCGCTGAGAAATAAAGCACTAAAGAGCACTAACAAAGCACTAACTTTTGGCGAAATAAATTTTTGAATTTGAAACAAACCGCTCCAGTTGTGAAGTTAGCCGCATTAAAGTACGTGACCACAACTTTTTATTATTCGCCCTACGCCTCTGACATATGTAGCACTAAGGAGCACGAACGAAGCACTAACTTTCGATCGTAAAAAGTTTTTTAATTGAAGAAAACCCCAGCTAAGTATAAAGTTTCGCCATTTCTTGAGAGACGTTTATTCAGCGATTTTCTTTTATAAAACACTAAAGAGCACTAACAGAACACTAACTTTCTGCACATATAAGAACATTAGTGCTTACAAAGTCGCGGCTAACTTCACGAACACGCTAAATTAGCACCCAAGTTTATTCTAAGTGTTGTTAGAAAAAAAATTTCGAATTTAGTTTACGAGTTAGAAAATGAGGATGGTTCTGCTGTTGGAAAGTGGCACGTTAAAGACTCGAAACCCTTTCTTGCATAGTGCCCTCATCTGCAAGGTAATAATTAGCTATGGAATTAATTGAAAGTGAGGCTGACTTACAATTGTTTTGTATTTTGTGTAATTTGGTTATTTTCACTTTAATAAAAAAAAAAACTTATTCCTTTTGTCATCTTATGGTTGGGTATATTTCAGGGTACTCTATATTTTGATTTTAATCGTTGCGCATTTGTCTTTGTTTGTATTAGTTATGTGAACTCTATTAAGTGGCAGCTAGTTCAAGCTCATTCTTTCTTACAAGTTCTGCTCAGCACCTTTCCATGCTTTCAGTAGCATGTCCGCGTTAGAGCTTGAGGTACTATTACTCCTCATAAATACTATTTGAGTATCTGAACTCGTTTATATTCATTGTGTGTTCCTAAACATGCCATTGAGTTAATTTTTTGAACTATGTTTGTATGATAACTTTAACGAATTTTAGTAAAACCTACCTTTTTTTTTTAAGGCAAGATATTTGTGATTTGACTTTGCCTCTTTTACAAAAACATAATCTGAATATTTCATTGTGTAATACTGTCACTGTTAAGCTTGGTATAGCTACAGTTTATCACGTCCTCTATTCTGCTTCATCTGCAGGGTATATTTTCCCTTATTGATGGTCTAATCGGTTCTTATTTTTCTATTTTATATTTTGGTGTAACACCTTACGTTTACTTTGCAGTACCGTTTATACGTGTTTTGATTGCTATAGCATATTAGATAATCAGTATATTTTCATTGTGTTTTGGAATTTTACACAGGAATTATTCAACCCCTCCCTATTATGTATTTTCTCGATTTAGACTTTGCGATTTTGACTCCACTTACGTCGTATTGTACGCGAGATAAGTTATGGGCCTTTGGGAGCTTCTTTTGAAAAACATTTTCCGAAAAACTCTTGTATCAATTTTATTCTCAATTATACAATTACAAAAATGACTTCTTTCTGTTACAATCAACTTAAACGTTTATATTCACTAAACTAATTGACATTAACAAAATACTTGAAGTTAGTAATCAATAATTAATAATTAAAGATTATGCTAAGTAGTTCGAACCACCAACAATGTTAAAGTTATGGAGTTCGAAACTGACTAGCCATCGGGGGCTCCTCAGGGTATTTATGTAATCCCTGCTCTCACCTCATCTTGTGGGAAATGCAGATATCAGCATCTGCTATTTCTTGATAACATACAATGCCATACTTCTTAGTAATGTTAATTAGGTCTGCTTTTATTGCAGTTTATTGTGTCCCGCACCTGCAGTATTAAGTTGCGTCTGGAGTACAAAATAGTTTCTTCCGTTGTTATGCCTGATATGAACTTTCGTTAACCTTTTATATTATTATCTTCAATTACACAAGGTAACATTCTATTTCTTAAGACATAATAATGGCATTTAAATTTATATACATATTAATTGGAGGATATGTAACACCTCCCGGCTTAGATGAAAATTAAAGGTTGTACTTAATTTTAAAACTCATTGTCCCTAAAGTTTCATTTGTAGTTCCTTTGATCACATTTGTCTCCTTGTTTCTATAACTAATGTACATTCTATACAATAAATATACAGTTAATAAAAATAATACAATGATCAATAAAATTGTCCAAACACCGATATTGTCAGAGTGTAACTTTGGCACTTTTAACTCACTTAACTGTTCTTTATAATTGTCCATTAATTTCACTGCGTGGTTGAGATCGTCGAGGTCTAGATGTTCTAGTTGCATCGGTTTTTTGATCATTTCGTTGTCTTCGGTTTGAGAAATCTTGAACTGTAGTGCCGGTAAATTTGCAAATTTTTTCCCCACCGTTGGATTTTCATATACACGAATAATTTCGCTTTTTGCTTTTAAATAGCAATCTTCCTTTATGATGATCCCTTTGCTTTCAATTAAAGCTAAATTGTTTTCGTATTTATTACAATTGGCGGTTGCTATTACTTCTTGAGGAAATACAGCAACCCATTTGTTTTCCTTAACTTTCCTTAACTATCTGAAATTTGTACTGATTTTGGCACACAATTCTCGTAGTGATTGGAGAATCGTAATAATTTGCAAGGACTATCTGTTTGAATAGTTGCTGTCGTTATTGATTGACATAAGTATTGGCCTGGTACCACTTCTTTGTATTTCTCATTTGTGAATCCATACCGAAGTTCATATAAGGAAAGGGCCTTGGTATTTGGGATAATAACATGATATTGATGGTTAACTATCGCAGGAAGGCAAATAAATTATAATAATTATAAGTATTAATCTCTACAATGGGAATTTCTATTAAAAACGTAATTTCATTATTCTTTACATAGTCTTTTACTGTGGCTATTTTTTCAAACACAGGTATTTTAGATTCTAATACTTCAAAAGGTAGTTTACTATGAGTTGTAAGTGATTTCATTCCTAATAATTTATTAATAAATCAAATGGTTCTATTACACTAGCATGTAAAGTATTTAATATAGTAAATGTTACTGCATTTTTAATGTAGCTAAAATTTGTTGAATTACAGTGAGAGTTGATATCATTTGATTAATTATTGTGTTACAACTTATTAAATCTCGCATTCCTAGCATTGTGGTTTACATGTTACTTTTAAGAGTTAGTATTCTATTTGTTATACTGTCTTGGTTCTTAACTAATTTTCGTAGTGTATCGTTAAATTTTACTATGGTTGACTGAGTTAAAGAAATTTGGTTTCTAACAATAGTTTTTATATCATGCTGGTTGTAAATCAACTTTCGTATTACATTGTCGTATCGTTCAGTATCTTGGCTGTCTAAATTACCTGTGACAGCTTTTATAATATTACCTAATCCGTTAATAATTCCTTTCCTATCTTGCGGCTTGATCTGTTAGTATTAATCGTTTGAATTTGTCGTCTGTGTTCTTTAGGATATTTTCCATTATGCTTTTGTAATTAAGCATTTCTATCGCATACTCTTTTCCAAATTTGGCTGTGTCCATTGATTCTTTCAGTCTGTCATAATTGTCTCTAATTTTATAAAATTCTTGTTTTAATTCAGTATCAGTAGTCTACTGTGTTTTGCATACTTCCCAATTTTACTGGTAGTATACCGGGGTTGTTTTTTGTCTCTTCTACTATTATTTCGTTGTCGTCCGTTCTACCTGGGTTGACGGCAAGGATGAGGGCTATTCATCTGTAATTACAGAGTGTCTTAAATTCTTTAAATGGATATATCTTACGGTTTTTCCGTTGTCTACTACTGCTACGTTTTTTTCTGAGATCTTTTTGTTTTTTAACGGACCTAAATTTCTGGGTGCCGTTTTGTGTCGTTCACTTTTAAAATTTCTTTCATAGACGGTTTGTCCTACTGCGAATTTATTTATATTGGTGTTTTCATTGTGGGTTTTAGTAATATGTTATATATCTTTGTCTAATTTACTTTTGACGTTATTGTAAGTAATTTTTAATTTTTCTTTGTTGTCTCTGGCGTGCTGTTGAAATATTTCTTTATTATAGTATATATCATAAGGGTTGCGGAAATCTGAGTGTCCTGATGTTAATTCGATGGATGTTAAGTTAGTTGTGGAATGAATTGTGTTGTTATAAGCAATTAGGGCGTATGACATTAAATTGGTTGGTTCCTTTTTACATGTTAATCTTAACAGTCTGAATTGTTCTAATAACGTTAAGTGTAGTCGTTCAATCATCCGTTCGATTCCGGGTGATTTTCTGTTACGAAATGAATATTTATTTTATGGTGTTTTGGTATTTTGTATGGTTTGTATGGCTTCGTTTCTGAATTCGCTTCCTTTATCTATGGTTATTGATTCGGGTGTACCGTAAAATGTAAAGTATTGTAAAAATCCTTGGGTTACATTGATTCTGTTTTTTAAAATAATGGGTATCGCTTAGGCTACTTTTGTGAATGCGTCTTCGATTGGTAAATAGTTTTGGGTTTCTACTACCAAAGTGCCTGCATGTAAGTTTTGAAAAGGTTTATCGAGTGTTTTAGTTATTATTAAGGGTACCTTTGGTGGTCATCTGTCGTATTTTACTCTGTCATATAGTTCGCATTGATTAATAAAATCCGCAGTTAATTCCTTCATGTCTTTAAAAAAATATCTTCCTAAGAGTTGTTTTAAAGTTTCATTTAATGCACGATGATTGGTTTTACCTTCGCGTTGGTTTCGAATTACATCGTTTATTTCGTCTCGGTCATCTAAAGTTATTAATTTTCTGTACATTTGATAATCTCGGGTCCTAATTATTAAACAATCGAATATATAATTCAGAAAATCCTTTGTATAAATTTTCCGTTGTGGAATAAAAGTAAAAACGTTTCTTTTCGGGGGTATATGATTTTAAAATTTTAATTATTTGTTCCTCGTTGTTATCTTTCGTTATTTGAATTTGATATACTTTCCTATTAAATGTTTTTGTATATTGTACTGCGTCGGGGTTGGTTAAGACTTCGGTAATTATAAATTGATTCGGTTTCGTGTATATTGTTTCGTTTAGAACTTTAATTGCAGTTTATGGTTCGGCACTTTGCGTAGAATGTATAGTTTCTATTTCTCCAGGATCTTTCCTCATCTCTGATTCGTCAACATTTCCTACAACTAACTCTGTCTTTATGGCGTTGTATATGATCTCGTAGCCATACCCTTCCAATCGAATTCTCCATCTCTTTAATTTTGAGTTTAGTTCCTTGAGTTTACATAACCATACTAATGGTCTATGGACTGTGTACATCTAAAATTTCCTTCCATAAAAGTATGGTCTAAAATATTTTGTTGCCCAAATTATGGGTAATAGTTTTTTCTCAATAGTACTGTACTTCTGTTCCGTTTCACTTAACGTTTGTGATGCGTAGCTGATTGGTTTGTCGCTACCTACTTTTCATTGACTTAATACTGCGCCTAAAGCAACGTTGGGTGCATCTGTTGTTAAAATAAATGGTTTTGAGAAGTCACGGTATTCTAATACAGGGTGATTCGTAAGAATACATTTAATTTTTTCTCCCGCTTTAATAAATTCCTGTGTGTGTTCGATTTTATTACCTTTTTTTAAACAGTTGCTTACTGGTTTGGTTATTGTGCGTAACCTTATATGAGTTTTCAGTAGTATACACTGAGTCTTAAAAATTCTTTTATCTTTTGTTGGTTTTCGGTAAAGAGTAGTTTAATACGGCACTTGTTTTGTCTTGGTTTGGCATAACACCTGGTGGCGTTATAATGTGTCCTAAAAATACTACTTCTTTTTGCAAGAATTCGCTTTTATCCAATTGTACTTTAAAGTGGACTTTTTTTAACGTTCAAAAACTCTCTTAATCTTTCGATATGTTTATTGAGTGATGTTGAGTATACAATTATGTCGTCCAGAACCACACGGTATTTTTCGTTGTAAATTCCTCTCAAAATATAATCCATAACCCTCTGAAAAGTAGCGGGTGCGTTCTTTAAGCCAAACGGCACGCGTTTGTATCCATAGTGTCCTCTGGGTGTACTGAAAGCTGTTTTGGTTGTGTCTTTTTCGTCCATTTCCACTTGGTGGTATCCTGAGGCGAGGTCTAATGAAAAATATTGACATTTTCTTAGTTTGTCAAATATTTCGGTGATGTTTGGTAGTGGGTACTTATCGTCTAGACTTCTCGTTGAATTTTTTGTAATCGATAACCACTCGGTATTTGCGTTTACCTGAGGCATCTAGTTTTTTCAATACAATTAGTACGGGGCTGCTCCATGGTGAATTCGATTGTTGAATGATGTATTGATTTAATAAATCTGCTACTTGCCTGTCTGCCCCTTGTTGACTTGCTTGAGGTAGTCTATATGCTTTAGTAAAAATCGGTTTATCATTTGTCAGTTCAATGCTATATTTGACTATGTTGGTGAAAGTTACAGGTATTCCTTCACGATGGAATATTTCTCGGTATGCGGAACATAAGTCCTTTATTGCTCTCTCCTCTTCTGTGTTAATATTGTCATCGAAACGAATTTTAATTAAATTCTCCTTTAACATTCTACCGTGTTTTGTGGGGTTGCAATTACTCCCAGGGTCTTCGTCGATGTCCATTTCACTAAAATTCACTTCTTTCACTTCGATCGGTGTTATTAAAGAAATTTCTATGGAGTAATCGTTTGAGTTTAAAATTATCGTAGTGGCGTAGTTGTCTTTTATATGTACTAACGCGGTGGGTGTTTCTACTCCTTTTTGAAATACCTATGTCGCCCTTTGAATTTGCTAAGACTTTTATTTGTTTTTTGTTCTACGTTCAATTATGTACCTTTGATCGGTTTGAATGTTGCTCTTTTGAAATTTAATTGGAATTTGTCAGTGTTTTGTTCTTAATAATCGGTTTTTTATATCGATATTTGTTCCTAGTTTTCTTAAAAAATCCATACCTATTAATCCGTCGTATTTATCGCTAAATTCAAAAATACAAAGGTTATTTTTCATTTTTACGTTGAAAGTTTTTAGCAAGGGTATGTTTGCGATAAATTGGTGTAGTATCATTTTGTGTGCAGTTCTGATTTTGAAAGAGTCCGTTTCTACAAAATCTAAATAATGTTTCTGCATCGTTTTGGGGCAAATTAAAGTTTTGAAGATCCTGTATCGATTAATAATTTAATTTCCGCGCGAGGTATTTCAATATAGGGTAAAATGTGTTGATTAATATTGTTTAGATTTATTACGTCTGATCGTATTTTATTTGGTCCAACTGAATATTTGAGCACGCATTTTCTTCATCGTCCTTTTCGTAGTTTTCGTAAGTGTTGTTGTATTTGTAATTTTCTGAATGATTTGTTTCATCGTCTTTACTTGGATTCGCATAATTATCTGTCTTGATTTTTAAAATCTTTTACTTCTCGATGAAATAGTTCCCTGGAAGTGAAATTTTGTTTTTGGGTATAATCGGGTCTAATTTGAGATATTCTAGTGTTCTGTCTGGTGTTACCAGATGAAGTATACATAGAGGTTGGTTTGTAATAATTATCGGGGTTGTTGTTAATACTTGTCATGGGTGCGTTTCTGTTAGAAATTACGCCGAATGTTTGCCATGTTCTGATTGAATTTTAGTGTAATTGCGGGTTTTGTAAAAATCGAATTTAATGTAGGTTTTCGAAATTGATTGTTGAAATTTGTATTATTAAAGTTTGGGTCGTTAATTCTTGGTTGATTTACTGGTGCGTTAAATGATGTAATTTTAGTGTTGGTATTTGTCTCGCGGCTTGTATCGTTTTAATTGGTATGTAATTTTTGTTCGCGTTAGGATTGTAAATCCGGTTTTTGTAATACATCAGATTTTCTTCTTCTACAATTAAATTCATTGCTTATTCTAAATTTTGGTTTCAAAATCTTATCTTGTCCGATAATCGCTCGGATAACGCGTTTATATAAGTGTCTAAAGCCATCTCATTGTACATTTTTGTTTAATTAAACGTATGTTTTGATCGCGTTCTTCGAGTTTCAATTTAGTTAGGATTAAACTTCGCACGTCTTGACATCGCACACCAAATTGATGTGTGATTGATTAGTTTTCATTCCTAGGTTTATTAAGTCTTTAATAAGACATTTCATATTCTTCTGGTAGCCGAAATACGCAATCAATACTCTTTTATAATTGTCCCGATCTGTCAAGTCATCGCGACTGGCAATATAAGTCAAAGCTCTACCTATTAATTTACTATGATTAAGCGTAATAGCCATAAATTTCGGTCAAAGTCTCCTTGGTTGTAAAAAAATTTCAGGAATGTCTCACCAGCAGTAATAAAAATTCCTAATAGCATTTGATTACCATCATAAGTTGATATTTAGTCTAAACGTAGATTTAGGTTTTCAAAATTCATCTTAATATATTTTATTCTCTGTTACTTCAGTCGAGTTTGTATTAAAGTTATTTAAAGAATCACTTATTGTTACGTATATTGTGTGTAATTATAAACCTCTGCTATAATTACATCGGTTTCAGACTTTTGCTGAAAAATTGTTTCATAAAATAATTGTTGCGGTAATAAATTGTACATAAAATGTGTATAGTTATAAATCTTTGTTATATTCGAGTTCAGATTTTTATTGAATAAATTTCTTTCACTAATAATAAATTGTGATAATAAATTGTACATAAAATATAAATTATCTTGTTTCAATCTTATTTGCTAATATCAATATGCAATTGAAAATGGTTAGGAAAATGAACTGTAAATACCCAGAATAATTTAATTGCCAGTTTCACTAACCTGCCATCTTTATTGGATTCGATCGATTCTGTACTTCGTCCAATTGTTTGGGTTTTTTGTTTCCACTGAAGAGTTGAAATTTGCGGTCATCAGTTCTTCGATTTTGGAATTACTAGTATCCTTCTGGAATCTATTTCGACTGCATTAGATAGGTTTTAGGTCTTTGGAATACCATTTAAAAAACATTTAATTCCCAAAGACGCTTCTATCGATTTTATTGTCAATTATACAATTACATAAATGACTTCTATCTGTTACAATCAACCTAAACGTTTATATTTACTAAATTAATTGAAATTGACAAAATACTTAAAGTTAATAATCAATAATTAATAATTAAAAATTATGGTGAGTAGCTTGAATGACCAACAATGTTAAAGTTATGAAGTTAGAAGCTGACTGGCCATCAGGCTCTCGTCATGGTATTTATGTAATCCCTGCTCTCACATCATCTTGTGAAAAATACAGATCTCACCGTCTGCTATTTCTTGATAACATACAGTGTTTTACTTCTTAGTAATCTTAATTAAGTCTGCTTTTATGGCAGTTCATTGTGTCTTGTACTTGATATATCAGGTTGCGTCTGGATTACAAAGTAGTTTCCGTTCTCATATCTGATGTGAACTTTCGTTAACCTTTTATATTATTACCTTCAATAATATAATGTAACATTCTATTTCTTAAGACATAATGATTGCATTTAAATTTATATACATATTAATTGGGGGACATGTAGCTCGCCTAAGTACAGAAACACTCCTCTCCTTATGTATTCACTGCGAATCAATGTACTATCTTCTCATCACCAAGAACTCAGTTTCTAAATTTTTGTCATTAATTTTTTGTTTGGTTGAAGTTTATTGGTCTATGGAATAACGAATCAGCTTCTCGTATGTTTGTATACATTCTGATTTTGGATTTGTTTAGAATAAAGCGAAGTCTTGTGGGTAAATATGTAATTAGTCGCTTTAATGCATGGGTATAACCGAAATGGTCATCTATCCACAAAATGCTAATTTCTTATTTATCTATCAGTTATTAAAAGTTATTCTTTGTACCTGTTGTAATGTTTGTCTTTGCTTTATGACTCGTCACAAAAGCGGTTGCCCTTGAGGCGTTGGCCTTGGCTAGCAATAACCCTCCTGGATACACGTAGATTCTGGTATAATTTCGTTTTCTCGCTATTACCTGTTTAGAAAGAAAAAACCGACTCGCAGCCTGTTTTATATGGGTTTAATGAAATAATGTTATAAAATACTGTAACAAAGTAGAAACCAATGCACAATACTCGGCGTGCCGTAAAATACAATCGCAACGAGGTTAAACGACACTCCTTATAGATATACACATACAGCGTTGCTATTCGCAAATGAACAAAATTTTAACTACTCAAACTTATCTGTTATACTAATATAACAATAAACAAATTTCAAAGATGCTGCCACTACCACTTCGATTAAAACTACTAAAAAAATTCATAACTCACTAAGTTTACGAATCAACAATCATTAATACACGACCGGAGGACACGCGCCTAGACACACAACCGCACGGCATAGCATCCTTAACTCGACTGACTTATACCTAAAAGACCCTAATATACAAAAGTATTCATATTTCAAGGGCGGACCAGTACACTGTTATATTAAACCTTTTAAAGCATTGATATAAAATTTGCAGGAATTAAATTTCAGTAAACATTACAATATGGCACAACTCGTTTTTTTATTTAGTTTACCTACCTTTACTGACAGTTTGTCCACCGTATACAAAAATCGGGATTTTAGTATCTGCCAAGCTTATAAGAATGAAACTTGGATGGTCTATTTATTTTGTTCTGAAGTGGGGTGCATAGTGGCTTGAAGCTTTTATAATTGGTAACAATAGAATTAATATTACTTGACACCCTCTACTTCAGAATGAATATTTTACGTTCAATAGTGTAGAAACTTTAGCACTGTTGTTTCTAGAATAATGTTATTAATATGACCACTTGACCTGAAGAGAATAAAACACCTTAAGTCAATACACACATATTTATTTTGTCTTCTACATATAATAGAAATTATATATATATAAACATGTGAATAAATATTCTTTATGCATTACAGCCTTCATAATAAAATATTTTATTTCTGAATACCTTTCCATTTAAGAGTTAACTACTCTTAATAACACTAATGATATTTTTCTCACAAACCTTAAATCTAGCAATTAAATAACAATATAATATTATCTGTGCATTAAATATAATTGAAATAGCTAACTACAATTAAACTAAGAAAACCTTTATTTTCAACTCGCACTCGGCAACTAAACATGTATTGTATCTATAAGTCACAAATTGAACTCGAGAATTAACAGAATGAAAGACAAAAAGAAACCAAAACGGATTAAAATGATGTCAAGCTTTTAAGCACAGTATTATGTTCTATTATATATATATATATATATATATATATATATATATATGTATATATGTATATAATTTCTGGTGGCAAGTTTGATCTCAACAATACATTGTTCAGGCGTTCATTGACTTTATGTTTAGAGGAAACCCTATAAACTTGCCGTATAGAACAAACCTTAATTCTTTATCAAATTTTTAGTGTTGATAGTAGTTACTTGTGTATGATCCCTTGTATTCCTCTGTCTTTAGTACATACTAAAACTGCATACACCAACAACGTTATCGTATTAATTTTACTGATCTCTAACTAGTTGGCTGGTAATATCTCACCAATCAAAAGGAACTTGCATTATTGAACGAACATCCTTTTCATATCGTGCAATTGAAAAAAAATCGATATTAAATAACAGTAGATTATTATACAACTGGATGCTGAGATGTCCTCACTCTTGTAATATGGTGCGAGGCGAAGGTGCATCTCAATGGTTTTTTTCTGCATATTACAATAAATAGTGTGTTCCTATATAAATGTGTGTACGTGTTGTGGGTATTTGATGTGTGCATTTGTAAGTGTATTTGTGTGTGCGCGTACATGTGTGCGTGCATGAATGCTGTGAGAACACGCGCAAGCGTGCTAGCGTGCGTGTGAGTGGGTGTGTTGGTGGATTGGTGTGTTGTTGAGTAGGTAAGTGAAGGTGTGCGTGCATGCATAGAATGGATACACTTGTGTTATGCGCTCGTGTGTGTGTATGCATGCCTGCGCGTGCGAGTTGGTAGGTGCATATGTGTACGCGCGCGTTCGTGAGTTAGTGTGTACGTGCGTGTGTGTGAGAGAGAGAGAGGCGGCATGTGTTTGTGTGTGTGCATGTAATGCGTGTATGTCATTACCACATTTTCTAAGGGTTTCTAATATTTTGAATCGTCACACTCTAAAAGAATTGTTTTTCCTTTTATTGGTAAAGCTTCGTTCATCGCCCAATTTTATTACTCTAGTCATTATGTTTTTACTCTCACAACTCTCAGGGCAACGCATTTATAGCTACAGCAAAAACAAGGATGGTTATTATTGAAGATGAATCAGCTATACAAAGATCGGGGAATCATCAAAGCAAGGGAAACACACGCAACTAAAATAGTGATAGCCTATCCAAAGCTAAAAGCGTAGCCTTCCTTAGTGGCTTCGGAATACTGTACGAAGTGCAAATGCACCTTATATGTAGCTAATGCGTACTATAATATGCTTTCTTAGTGCAAAACACAAACACACACACACACACACACACACACACACACGCCCACACACACACACACATAAACACCCTCAAGTCAGCACGCACGTACACATGCTAGCATGCACGCACACACTCACATACACACAACACACACATACATCACACACTACGCACACACAACACACACACACAACACGCAAATACACACACATACATCTATAGGATAGAGGTTTCTGTGACCTTGATTAAAACGGCGGCAAGGACTACTTTGCTCAAGGTAACGGATTATTTTCAAGTAGCGACGGAGTATCGGTCACATCAAATTTTGCAGTAGTCAGTCTTATTTATTGGTTAACGGGTTGAAGTCAATTGCATGTAGCTTAGCGCTGACTATTCGCAACCCGCTGTTGCGGTGTTGGGGTACTGAAAGGGTTTAAGCTGCTTACGGTTTTTGCCAGATTAGCAAAACCGTCCTATACGGTGCAAAGTTAGTACATCAAGTGCAAGAAAAAACACAAAAACATGCAATATGAATACCGATTCCACCAAAGCCTCTCTAAACAATGAACCGATATTACTTTATCGCTGTCTTGGGTGCTAGTTATGAAAATGCTCAAGTTATTTGGGCAATGTTGGTACCTGCAGATGCAAGACAAAGAATTAGAAGATGTTACAGTAAAAACTGACAACCCCACCCCCACCAGAACTTCGAAATTCCACCCATTATTCGGGTGCAAGCTATTCGACTTTATACCATAATAATTTCCAATTTTTGGTTAACAGCACTAGCCTAGACATGTCATGCAGTCTAATGTAGGTGCTATACAAAGATAACGTAAATTAATGTTGGGGGCTGCTGCGATTTTGTCAACCGAATTGCCAATCCTACTTTGGTATAAAACCTTTTAATTCTGTCGTAAGGAAGGTGGCAAATGGAGCTTTAATAAGTAATGCTACTATGCTCCACACTCATCAAGGGAGGTGATCAGGTATTCAATATATCGTTTGTACGATGTAAGGGATTGCAATAATAATCAGCGATATTTTATTAATCAAACACATCAATTACCACGGCAAACCAGATTTGTTAGTCTTACCGTTAATTTCGCGAACAATACAAATATAATTTCTATCTGCAGAATTTTTCTGAGAAATGCAATAGCATTTTGACCTTCATCTCCCATACATATCTGTATGCGAAATTTTTTTGTGTATTGCGGCGGTGATACATAAAGCGCTGAAGTAGTTTTTGAATAAATGACCCGTTTTATATGCGACAGATTTAATCTTTCCATCATCACATGCAAAGCAAGGTACGCTTGCTGCATTGCAAAAGCGTTTACCGACTTTCGGAAATAAACACTTTGGTAATATCCATCTTTATTTCGTAGCATTGTATCTCCTTGAAAATGATGACAAAGCTGCACGAACAACGACTTAAAAACTCTTGTAAGCTTTAAGCTTTTAATGCTTCGTTTCATTAGATTCTTCCTGTATACTGGGTGGTAACAAAAATCCGTGTAAATGTTTTTTGACTGATTGTGAGAACAAACGTCTCCCATAAGTTTTGTCAATTTCTAAACCGCTTCTGAGATATCAGAGATATAGTTGGCAACCCGATAGCTTTAGTTAACTACATATTGTATGAAAAACTGAAGAAATAGTACACACCTGCCATCCTCCTCAAACTTGCTGATCTGGTTGAATTTATTTCTAAATTTTCAAACTCGATCTAGTAAGTTGTAATATGATCATGATTGATATAGCTTTTTATTTAAGTCAAACTCAATTAAACAATATTAAGTTTGCAATATCTCTTGATACAACTTGCCCTTGCAGTTCTCTAAAATTGAATATGCAAAAATGACGGCGTTGACGGATATTCCAACGATAGTTTTCTGGTTGCGACGACAGAACACCATCGCCGCATCCAGCTACCCAGCGTGCCGTGCAATAAGTATTTCACCAAGTGTATACATTGCTGCGCACGTTTAGCGGATTTAGAGATATTTCTATCCAACGGAAACTTCGTCGTCATGACGTCATTGCTAGTGTTGCAATGCATTGAAAACGATCCCACAACAAATTATAAACGAATAACAGTCGCAAAAGCTTCAAAAAAATGACCAGTATTACAATTTCAATGGTGTACCACTACCAGAAAGTACGCAATTTGCTTCCTGACGACTGCATTCAATGAATACGTTTCTGTGAGTGGGCGATCGCAAACCTAAGTACAATAATAAAAATATTATTTTTCGATAAAGCTACTTTCATTCATGATGCCATAAACAATTCACGCAACCATCTTGGAGTAACTGAAACATCTTCAGCGTCGTTTTTCTATCAAGTATGGGGAAAACTATTCGAAAACGGTTTGATAGAATTCGCATTTTTAACGGATATCTGTATAGTGAGAACTAGAGCATTATTACATTTATAAAGACGGATATGTCAGCATTATTAGATAATGTACCAGTTTTTACCCGCAAAATATAACTTTTATACACTACGGCGTTTTGGCTCATTTTGTACGTATCGTTAACGACTCTTTGAATCGAAACTACTAAATCCGCTAAATTAGAATGAACGGTTCCATACACTAACATGCTCATTAGCCAGATTTCACACAAACGAAATCTTTTGCATGGGATTAGCTTAAATCAATTGTATATGGAACAGAGGACCCTGTTTACACACCACATGTCGACCAACTTGTGGATAATATTTTTACTAATATGTCATGCGAATTTCTTGATGATTCTGGATTTAATTCTATTTACTAAATGCATCTTATAAAATAGTATAGCGCTAAGATTTCTGTGTTTTTCAATTCTACAACAATAAGTGGTACTTTTAGTAATGGTTATTAAGTAGTAGGCTAAATTTGGATTCATTTACAAAATCTCCATGCAATTCTCTCGTGAAAATGTATTTTCGGTTCAATATCTTTTTCAGGATCGGTATAATATATTTTCAAATATCTCTTGCTTTCTTACAAGCTATAATTATATTCCATGCATCTGCCTCAATATTGCACCATAAACAATGTTTTTGGTAAGAAACTTGCTTTATTGGGATAGTGGAGGTCTGCCAGTCGATTCATGGCGAACCTTCATGCAACCCTAGCATTGCTTCCTAAAGATGGAGATTGGAAAAATGTTGCCTGGCAAGATACGGCTACCGTGTAATCTTGAGTTTGGTGTAAGCACGGAGATAATACCATGGGCGAGAGCTACGTCGAGAAGTTCAAGAGAAAGGTGTGCGACATTCATGGTGACGTTAGGAAATATATCCAGAACGCAAGCGATCCGATAGAGATCAGATATGTGTCAAAGCGCAGGAGTACGTCTTTCAAGGGGGTGTCCGCGTCTGCAGTACTATGGCGTGTAGGGCCCATGGCGTGAATGACCGACCCATAGCCTAAAGGACTATAGGGTAAATGCCCCATTGCATAAATTACCCATGGCATGAATGGCCCTCCATTCGGATCATCCATCGTACCCATCTAACTTTTGTTAGGCAACCCACAAAACTGTTAAGCCTCTGCGACTGCTGAGCGCCTGACGTTTGCAACAGACATTACACTCCCGCCTGAATTATTCCACGCACCTTACCCATCTAACGTATTGAAATCTTACAATAGCTTTTTTATTTAGCGTGTAAAGCATTTGATAGGTTCAAATTTTTTTAGAAGTTTAAATCTGCAATTAATCTAACCTTAGACCATTCCATAAACCACACCTAAAAATTTACAAATATAGCGCAGTTCCACACAACACCAGTTAGTTGTAATTATTTCAATATAAGATAATTATATATTTTATAATAGTCCTAGTGAGGTAATTACCCGTCGAGGTTTAAAATGCCAAGCAACACCGCGAGACTATGTTTGCACCGCGATAAATAAAATCACACCATTTAAATAATCGAAAAGAGCGACAGCCGAAGTGGATGACGTGGTTGGCCAATGGGATCACAGAGATTTAGAAATTCGAAAAGAGCGGAAGCGCTGTGGGGTGCGCGTAAGGGCAATGCGGGACGCGATATTTTTAAGGCGAGTACGGGAGCTTTGTAAAAAAATTCTTTAGACGATTCTTACCTAAGTTTTTGGGGAGCGTATATTCTGTCAAACGCGTTATAAATAATGTCTTTAGTTTTCTCGCTACGTTGTATTTGCTATGTTTTTACTAAACTGACACGATATTTCTTTTAACGCTTCCTGTACATTATAATCTTTTTATCTTTGTTCGCGCTGGTATATTTAATTTTATTTAAAATTGCGGGAACCAATGGGCGCGCCACGCTAGCATTTTACAAATTTAAATAATTGGAGAACAACAACAAACCGTGCAGAGTTACGTCGACAGGCTATTGCACTTTAATCTTCTGGTCGCGATGGAGCACGGTTTGTTGAAAGCATCAGTTTAAAGTTTAATATAAAAAAGTAAAATGTCTGCAAAATACGTTGCAGTCTGAAAAGGTACCGATGTATTTTAAATAGCAAGCTAAGGAATTGTAATGGTGAATGTATAAACGTAGAAACATATGAAGAACACCATCTTGTCCTGCAGTGTTGTATTAGTTCTCCCAGAAGATTTCTCGAACTTTTACTATATTATTAAAAACATGCATGAAATGAATCTAATCAGAACATTTGTAACTGTTATTTCAGGTAGTTCTTTCTGTTTATCGTTATAATCCCAAGCTTCTTACTTCGACATCGAATGCATACAAGAGACTATATATTTTAATTAATATTTTAAAAATGTAATAGTGCGTGTAAGCAGTATGTGAACGGATTTAGAAAAAGCGCTGTTGATTACCTACCTGTCTGCATTCGACAGGGCTAAGACCGCATTCTTCGACAAGTTAAAACGGTGGAGGATACCTATAGATTTTTCCCGTCCGCGCAACCCGCAGATGTTTAACCCATGGCTGTTACTATATCACGCGTTCGACCGTTGCAATAGTTTATGAATAGAAGCACATCTTGTGCAAGCGCGTTTTTACAGTACAGATACAAACAAAGTAACAACGAGTTTAAGTGAATATGACATTACATCGGATGTGAGAATTCCACAAAGAAATGTACATAAACCGGTAAAGAAACGACGTATAATTTACACAAGTACGAAGTCTCCGCAAATTTGCATTAGCACAATATCCAACTGCGGTTTGATCTGTTTCTTCGGCATGAGGCCGGTTGTTCAAATGGTATGCTACTACGGTATTTCCAACATCTTTATGTCTCGAGTTCGATTACCGACACGGACCGTTAGAAAACTGGTAACTTTGTTCCAGGACAAAGATAGGGAATTTCTAATATTGTACATAATTATAAAAAAATATTTGTCATATAATAATTTAAACAGCCGAATAGTGTCGAAGACATCGGAACAGTTGGGAATTGAGAGGGAGAAAAAATAAAGCGATAGATAAATTTTTCATGTAAACACACGAGCACAATAAATAGTGCTTTATTATTATGATCACCAGAATCAGCTGAATTCGCAACCCAGTTGCTGTCGAACCGCTTTTGCTAGCACATAACCCACATATAACACATGTTTTTATTTAATTACAAAATAAATACACACATGCACATTTACGCACGCCTGTACGCACTCACGGATGCACGCACGCATGTACATACACAATTTCTGCAATAACAGTCACAAATATTTCGATCAGATCTAATTCACGCATTTCTCTAATAATATTTCAGAAATTTTCGGAGAGAATCAATGCAGCACTATAGGACTCGATTGAGTTTTTTATATTTTTGCAGTTTGCATATTCATCGTTATTTAAAATACAGCGAAACCTTTTCAAAACGGCAACACATTGTTTAGACATTTTATTTTTTTCATTAAACTTTAAACTTATGCTTTGAACGAACCGTACTATATCGCGACCAGAATTTAAGAGTACAATATCGTGTTGACGCAGGTATAGCTTACCTCCCATATATTGAGTACAACCCCGTCTCGGTTGTTGCTCTTTTCCATTCATTTGAATTTGTAAAATGTTAGCATTCTGTTGGTCTATCATAGAACATGAATGATACGAAGCGTGGCGCGCCCATTGTTCCCCCAGCTTTAAATAAAAGAAAATATACTGGTTCCTTCTAATTTTAAAAAATTATAATGTATAGGATCGTCGAAAGAAGTATCGATTTGCATTTAATGAAAGATGGCGCTAATAACAGCGCCAAATATTTAAAAAGATTTTAATAATGGCGTTTGATATAACAATACGCCCGTCAAAATTTTAGGCAGGAATCACCTAAAAAACTTCATTACAAAGTTTCCGTTCCCGCCGCACCGCTTAAAGTTATTGCGGCTCTGAAACTCCCTTACGCGCACCCTGCTGAACTCTCACTGTCGTCGGATTTATAAAATCCCTGCGATTTTATGGGCCTGCCGCAACGTCACCACGACTGTCACACTTATTAATTTTTAAAATTCTGCGGTCCTATTAGTCAAGCGTCGCCGTGGATCAATGTAGTAAGCGTAAGACCACGGATCCCAAGGTCCCGGGTTCAAATCCCGACACGGCCGACTGCTTGAAAAATG
Source organism: Platerodrilus igneus (assembly GCA_036346225.1). NCBI lineage: Eukaryota > Metazoa > Arthropoda > Insecta > Coleoptera > Lycidae > Platerodrilus > Platerodrilus igneus. The sequence continues at coordinate 548,797 of JARFIW010000295.1, forward strand.
GCAGGTGAGCATTTTTCACAAAAATTACGCACTCGTTCGGATGAGAGGTTAAATGGAGGTCCCGTGTGTGAGTGTTGTCACGCACGTTAAAGATCCTACCTTGCCTGGAATGGCAAGGGTTCGGCAAAATTCTAAATTTCCAGGCAACAAAAAACTCGCCTCCTGGCCAATGTAGTACCTACGGGTGGAGCATTGGAAATATAAATGAACGGTCCTATTAGTCGCTCTGCAGAACATAAACTCTGCGGTGTGACATTGCACTTTATGACTCGACGAGTAACTACCTCTATATGACTGTTACAAAATATATAGTTATTCTATATTCGAATTTTTACAAGTAATTGGCGTTGTGAGGGGTTACGCCATTTCATAGATCTTTAAAGACCGACTATGTGTTGGTCCTAGGTTACATTAATTGCAGGTTCGCAATTCTATCGGGATTTGAGTCTATTCAATGCTTTACACCTTTAGAAATGCTTATAAATAGAAAAGTAGCGGTTAAAGGGTTGTAAATCTGTTAGGAGTTGGTCATAGATTAAGAGTAATTTTGGATTGGAACTTCCAAGGGAGTTTAATCTCATACGATGATGCTTTACACGCTTAGAAAATGTTTATAAATAAAAAACTCATTTCACATTTCAATACCTTATTCGGAAAAGTTTTGTTACAAAATTCAGGCAAGGGTGCAAGGTGTGATTCAAACATTTAGGTAGCGGTGTAAGGTGTGGAGGAGTAGACTGCGGCTCTCAGGGGGCACTGCAGAAAGACAGTATTGTGGGTTGCCTAAAATTGGTTAGACGTTTAAGTTTGATAGCAAACATTCTGTGGCTGTGACGCTTTCCTATTATTGCGAAATAGGAATATCATGAGTTGCTTAACTTAGGTTAGCTGAGACGCAGTGGCGGTAGCGTTTAAGAGGCGCTGGATCATTAATACTTTGGGGTATTTACGCCATGAGGTATTTGTCCCATGGGTAATTGACACCATAAGTGTAAACACTTAGAAAAGTTAAAAATCCGCGTTTAGGGGTTGTAACTCCATAAGGGTTGGTCTTGGGGTAAAAACTTACATTCAGGGCCGGTGGCGGTAATGACGGAGACTGTAGTGGCGGCGGTGCTGAGAGGATCTGAGCACTGGATCAACCGGATCCATTGCGTTCCGAACCCTATACCCTCTACTAATGCAGCTTGCAAAATTGTTTGATATTGCCACTGCCAGCTTCTGTAGGTACGTAAGGTACATGATAATTTAAGGTATGACATCCTTTTTAGCTTCTTTCTGTATTCCGCTATTGTCTAAGCCTCTGGAATTTGCTTTAGATAGGAACCTTCGAGTCTTACGTCTACTAATGCTTTGTGCGTGTTAAAAACAAAGGTTTTTTCCTTAATTCTATGCAAATACATCCGTTAGTCAGAATAGTCTTTAATATACATATGTATTATACCCAATCATAAAGATATAACAACTTTAAAAATTTAGAAGTAACACACTGAAAATGGTTTGCATGCCGCTTGCAATTCTCTTGTACCTCTAGATGTCATGTTATAGCATAATACAGGACAAACAAACTAAAGTTGTTTGAGATTATCTGGGTAAATCGGTTTTAATTATCTGTTGACTAGTATTCTGAAATTGTTGTGTACAGAAGTTACAAGTTAAATTGAATGCACTAATTAATTTCAGATTGTGGTCTCACGAATTTTCCTTTAACTACTGGCAAAGATATTATCAAACCCCTAAGGTGCGCATACAAATGTCTAGTTCCTTCGTGGAACCGCTTTACATTATGGTAACGAGTCTACAGTACAGAGCAACAATATGCTGTCTCTAAATCGCAAAACATGAAATTTATATAAGGAGCTGCTTATGTGACGAAGTATAAATTTGTTAATAGCATACGCATAGAGTCATGTACTCCAATTACTTTTACAGCTTGGAAGCTTGACTAACATGTGTTAAACACCTAATTACGGCAAAGACACCGTACACAAATTTACGTATTGCTAGTTAGACTATCATGGTTTCTATTACACACAAACCTACAAGGTGGTCCCTTTCTTAACACTTATTTAAACTGTCTATATTATTTCTCTAAATTATTACGATCTATATTGTTCTTAATCTTAATATTATTTTTTGATTTTGTAAATAAAATACCAATATTGAGCACTTATAGTGAAATCTTGATAGCTAAGGGGTTGTTGCCCATATCAAGATTCTACAACAGGAAAAACAATCAATACAGTCGTCAAAAATTTTTTTTCAACATTACTTACTTCATTGTTAATGCATAAATATTACAATTATAAAAATTATAAAACAACCTTACACATCAGGGTTGTTGTTAGTCATAACTACTAAAAATAAAAATATTGGAGCACCCAAAAGGGCATTATTTAAATTTAATTAATAAAATTAGGTGTTCATAGAGTCAACCATCAACTACGAATGAATTAATATAAAACCAGTCTGATAAGAATGAGAGCGTGTGTTCCACATTTTGTACGATTATTAGGTAAATAAGATGCGCTCTGACCTTCACATCATTGTTAAAAATTAAAATTTGACCTTGCAATTCTGTACAGTTTTTTATATACTGAATGCAAATTTTGGATGTACTGCCTAAAGTTTAATGAAATAACTTCATTTCTTATATAATTTTTAAGAATAGTAATGCATTCATAAACTTTAAATAAATGCGCATCAGGAACATCGAAAGTCAAAACAAACATGTTCTATAAACACAGGAAGTAAATAAACGCTTTTAATTTACGTCATTGTAAAATTTACCTGCGTGATCTTCAATATAAAATCAACACATAAACCCAACAGGTTACGAAAACAAAAATAAGGAACCAAACGTTTGGCTACGTGCAATTTCAAGTAATAAATTCCTATACAAATAAGAGGACGTGACTTGAAAAGGTACAAAGTATCATGGTCAACAGAAACTACAAAACAAAATTTGATGTCTGCGTGATCGCAAAATACACTTTAATTGGACAATATGTTACATAAAAAAGGAGAACCCACTTATAAAAAACTCTTTCCCTTTCCTTTGCCATACTCTTCAAAAGAATTGCTATAGTATAAAATAAAGGGTATGATGGCAACATTATTTGATACCTTCCTAAATTTTCCACTACTAATTTAGATGACAACGTCTCCCATGTCTATAGATCCAGATAAATTTACACCCAAAACAAACTAGGATATACAAAAAAATTAATGCGATACAAACCAGCAAAAAAAATGACTGAGGGTTGCTATTTAACCATCCACAAGTATGCTATATAGACAAATTATTAGTTTGAATACAAAGTGCGCATCTCGTATTTAACAAAAAAAAACAAAAAGAACTAATCAGTAAAACTAATCATAAAGCTAGTGAATTTCTTTTGACAAACGTTTTCGCTTTTGTTTCAAAATTGCACATCGTACCTGTAGGACGATTCTAATATTTATGTATAGCAACCAACAATAGTCCTACGTTTCCAAGTTTATTGGCACATAACTACATCAAACGCTGATGGAGGGTAATCTCTTGATGTACATACAAAGCAAACAAGTTGTATACCTGCACGTGTCTGGCTCCTTATCTTACACGCCAGCGGACGTGACTTAGCACGGAATCGCTACGGTAGTCGGATCCATTTACCCAATTACCATAACGGCGATCCACGAATAAAAAGCACCAGTTGGCCTGTGGCAACGAACAGTCGGGCCTAAATAAAAAAACAATTTGGCCCCCAGTTAAGAGCTAAAAAATAATTCTATTAGTGTGCGTAAGCGCGGGATAACCTACCAATGTACCTAAGATATCTGCCACGTGTCAACAAGAAAAAAAACGTGCATCACTCTTGAAGAACCAGAACGAGTAAATTGAAAATACTGCCAAAAAAGAACTGCAGCATCAGATTCAATTTGTTTTTGAAAGCAGAATTCAACATTCAAACCTCGCGTTATTACAATATGCCAAGAGGTGATGACAAACTCGAAACATTTATCAAATAGTACGATACCTTATTTCGACGAGTTTCTAGGTCGTAGCATTTAGGAAGTAATTTTACGTTATCAGAATATGTAGCAAACCAGCGGACATCTAAAACAAGGTACAGACTATTTCTTTTAGAACGGAAACTTTCCAAATTCGCAACAAATGGGCTTCACTGAAAATATAATAAACGAACTTATTGTAAGAAGTAGAAATATACAGCATGGTATTGGAGTATTGAAAAGTAGAAACAGAATATATGTGAATGTTTAATGAATTAAAATGGAAAAAGTGTATTTTAATTTATGTCGAAAATAAACGTAACACATATACTGAGATATTTATGAAAAGGGCCATCAAAAATTTTTGGTTGATACGTAAAAATTACGTAAAAGGGAAAGAAGGTCATTGAACGTTCAACGGACTTCCAGTAGTATACAGAGTTATTTTTGCTGGCTTTAAACTAATTTAAGGGAGTCATAATTTGGGGACAAACTGGTTTATATTGTTACTTTAATTCAGGGGTTTTCTTAAATAAGGAATAATATTATAAAGGTTGTGAAGCTACAAATTGTACATATTTTGGTTATTATATAAATTTTGGTTAGGTTTGTTTACCTCATTCAGGTGGAAAGTGTTAGACAAAAAGGGGGGCAAAACTTCCTGTTATCGTATCGTCGTGCCCTCTGTGTGGGGTTGAACTGAGCTAGTCGAGGCATAAAAAACGAATTGTGTGAAATCTAAAATTTATCCTAGGGCTCAAATAAAGAAACCTGGCAATCAAAGCGTGGGGCTAGAACATAAAATAATTTGGCAATCAAATCGTGGGACTCGAACATAAAGAAATACATCGCGATAAGCGTATGGCTTGAAGAAACTCGAAAACTGTTTATTAATTAAAATTAGGAACTACTGACAGACAAGAAATAAATTTATAAAGTTAAATTATAATTTTGGGTTTATTATAAAGATCATTAGGTGAAAATGGAAAAAAGAATGCGGGAAGCTAGAAAGGCGCTGAGAAATGAAGGGATAGAGATAGAATCTCAGGAAAGTGTGATCCTGGTAGAAACACCAACTGAAAGTTTCAGGAGAATATTAGAAAGAAGTCACAGCGAGGAACAGCAAACTACACAAGAATCGAGAATGATTTCAAATTTAACTAGCGTTAAACGATAAAATGGCCAAAACAGCAAAGTCCTTAACGAAAGTATGCAAGAATTAAGAGGTTGTGCAAAAATTGGCTAAGTTGGGGGAATATTTTAGTTAGGTAGGCTTTTCTATAGTAATTCTATTTCCTGATAGTAAGTATACGGTATAATACAAATACAATGGGATATAAAGTGCGGATAAGTTACACTCGCTTGCATGCTACCAGATTACACGGTGTTCACAACTGCTATACTCTTTAAAGTTGGTTGAATTTTTTAATATCGGTTAAATTGCGCTAATAAGTTGCTTTATAGTTGCTAGGTCGGACAATTAGGAATAATTTAGTCTGATTCTTCAATCTATTATTCAAAGTTCTACCGGAAACCACCATACAAAGTCTATTAAAAACTTGAATATTCCTGAAACGTTTAACACTATTATCAGTTACTTACATTTATTGAGACAAATAGCGGTTACAAAATTCGACTTTTTTGAGCCTAGCAAATTAGTGTGTGAAAGATTGTGAAATAGAAGCTGTATTACCAGGCATCTTTACTACATGGCAATCCTGTACCTTAGCCACTCAAAACAAGTTCCCATGCAAATTTTTTTAATATGCTCTTAATAATGTTTTATCACATACAGTATACCTGCAAATTACTTAGATTTACAGTTGCTATTTTGATAGCTCCGTGCGACACCTTAGCACATTGTGCCAAAGATTCTATAGTGATAATTTAGTGTGATGTAAAAAAAATTATTTCTTATTCATGTGAATGGATTGCAGGTCCGCCAATTTACTAGATTTTACATGGCAACCATTTAACTTGTAACATCCTGCAAACATCCAGATAAACAACAAAGATTATCAATTAATAGTCATTGCCGTATCTAACCTGCAACCTACACAGGCCCCAAGTTAAGTACGTCAGCTTTAGTCTCGGCTACGGAGCTCTTATAAGCTATTACAAAGTTGCAACCGCTGCAGATGGCCGCTAATAAGTTAATATTGGATGCTTTGAAAATTGCATATTAATTTTTATGTTCATTCAAGAAAATCAATGTATATCATTAAACTTCTACCTATATGATCACATTCCTATTGAGTAACATCTTAAAGTGTAATTAAATAAAACAAACAAGAAAGAGAAACTTACACTATAGTATTGTGACTACTATTTTATCCTAACTTATTTCTACATAAATTTCACAAAAGATTGCTACACAGAAATATCCCAATTTTTTTCCCTTTAAACACAAGTTCATAACACTTTTGGCTCAGTTTCATAATTTTCTCAAGATGATTCAAATACTTGTCCATCAACCCAAAAAATTTCGTGAAAGCCAGTCTTCGTCGGTGAGCTATTAAATAAAGGCTTATAAATAAAAGTCGCACATCATGTATACATTCACACAATTTCACTTGCACATGAACCCGTATAGTAGACACCATCCAAGTAATAAGGCACTTATAGAAGCAGTCATTATTGACTTACGCGGTAAAATTAAACGTGCTTGTTACAATTTGCTTCTTGAATTACAAAATAATAAAGCAGTGTTAAGTTTATAGATACTTCATAACTGAATAGAACAACGCATTTGGAAAATTCGAAAATCAGTCTGTAACGCATTTTATTCCTAGAAAAATTAATATGCACAGATTTCAAGTAATTCCTTTAAGTGCTGTTCTTCATGTATAATATTTAGTTTATCTGCCCTATAGTATTTATTGGTCATTGGCCATTTAATATATAAATGTATTCTTTGTCAGTCTTTATCTATTTCAAATATTACCTCTGTGTCAATTGTAACATAATGCTCTGATGAAACAGCTTTAGGACGAAAAAGAATCAGCTGCGGCCTTTTGTCTATCAATTGCTGTAATACACACAAACATGCTTGCTAGAATTACAGCATTAAGTGACAGAAACGCCCTTGAATTGGTCCCAGCAATTTTTTTTTGTTCAACATTGCTGTGAACAGACACAAGTCTGTCTTTTGTTAGTGGTTAGTGTGGAGTATGTTTTTATATTAGCACTGTATGCGATTCCTTAAGCGCACGTTAGAATAATTATACCTATTATGAATATCAATATTTAATGTGGTTATTAATTAGCGTGTTGATTATAATATTTAAATGTAGTTACGTTCGATATCCATATATAAACAAGTATTGAAAATTTATCTACTTTTGCAAATTTTATGTTGGTATATTTAGTAAAAGATAATGACTATATGGAATTTGTACTTGTTCATCAAATGGTTTGAATTTTTGTATTGATTTAGAGTTTGATTTCAACAGACGTTTGATGGCAAGTTGCCCTGAGTCAAGAAATGTCCTTCATTTGTGCTATAACGTATCTGTACTTTTTGTTGAGAAATGGATTATTCTGCGTGAGTTTTTGAAATGAAATTAGTATGCCCGTGGTGGATGTCTTGGTTATCTCACTAATAAATAATCCTTAAATCATTTGAAAAGAACAATAATTGTATACCTGTAGCATGTTTAATTTGCTCAGTAGTTATTCGCATTGAATTACAAGTATAATGCGCCAAGCGTGCCTTATTCTTTATTAATGTTCCATATAGTACATAATGGAACGCTTCGTTTTAATAATCTTCTTGTAGTAAAATATCTGTGTAACATAAAGTTATTTTGTCGAGCATCTCTAGCAATCTTGTTGCTTTCGTATTTCCCCACCTCTAACGGCGAGTCTTTAAATCGTCTCTATCGTTCGTTTCTCGTTCGTTCTTTAGTCGCAGCCAAGCTATTAATTCTTCAAGATGTTTTCCATACTAGAGGCTTGCGACCTTCGATTAAATTATTTGTGTGAGTGGTTCAAGTCATGGTAGACTTGAATAAATATCAATAACTTCTACTAACGGTTTGTAATTTATACATTTTACGAACTTAATTTAATTTTGTTTCATTTATTTAGCGCGCCTACGCAGAACAATAGAAAACTACAAGTGAGAATTTTGTTTCGTAAATTGTATTGTTCTGTACAAGGATTGGAGATTGCGGACATGTGGTCGTGATTGCTGTTACCCCAAGAAATGGTTACGGCTTCCTAAGTTTGAATTGGTTTATGGTGTTGTTTGGAGCTGATGAAATTTCTGATGGGATTTGTCTATGAAAATCAGATGCAGTTTGGTTCGTTATTAAATTTAAGAAATTTTGCATGTGTTTAGAATGTCGTTAGTCTTTGATAAACAGACGGTCATATAAAAAATACGAAATTTGCTATCATGTTTATGACCATATGACCTGTTTCACTTTCGATTATTGTTAAACTGGTTTTACAAACCGCAGAAAGAAATTTTTGTTAGGTTAGGTTTATATATTTGTAGGCTTTGTTTACATTCAAACTTCAGATAAATTTCGAAGTATATTTTCGACGTTATATTTTTTTGTGATGTAGTAACATTTTAAAGATATTTGCCGTGAAAGCAGATGCTTCGTGTAGCTTTCCTAAAATTCAAATTAAACATTCTTCAATTTTGAAGTTAGCTTTTATTCACATATAAATTATAAAAACTTAGTATAAAAATTTAAATTTGTTTAGTGACAATTGCAAAGTGTTTGCATTTGTGTTCATACAAAATTTTGAGGTTATGAAAATTTATATACTTAATACAAAAAGTACTTGATAAGTAATAGCAGTGAACTTTTGTTTACTTTTAATTTGTTATGTACATGGAAGTTTATTTCATTTCATTGCAAAATTTAAGTACACGCTGCGTAATAATTATGAAACTGTAATCTACCTGATAAGATCTGCCCAGGATAGAAATGATAGTTCAATGCATTGTGTTTACAACTTTTTTTGATTAAATATTTAAAACAAGCTTATGTTTAGAGAGCAGTCTTTTGCTTTAAAAAGACAAAATTTTGATTTTGTTATGAACATTATTGTTGAGAATTTTTACATGTTAAAAAATTATGAACTTCTAAAAGAAAGTTTTTTTACTTCAGTAAACAATTAGTTAAACTTTGAGACTTTTATTTTGGTCAAATGCGATCAAATCTGATAACATAAAGGTAGAGTTTTTGGATAAAAATTTTGTGCCAATATCATATTGGATATACATTTTTTTATTTTTGATACTTTTATAGGACACAAATGGTATTCTACATTTTTTTTAATTTAATCTTTGTAATTTCTTACAGGAGCTGCGTCTTATTTTTATAGGACAGGTTTTTGTTAACGAATGCGATCGTTTTATCTTTGGGTTTCCACGTCCGCCCTTAGAATTGTGCTTTGCTCTTATCGTGATTATCTCAGGACTTGGTGGCGCCTATTTAACTTTGTTTTTGTTTGAAATCAAAATTCGACTCCCCCCCCCCTCCCACTTCTTATTGCTCTACCCAGGAATAGACCCCTAGCTATGTCGGAAGATGGCCCTTTCTTCGATTCTCTGTGAAGGAAGCGGAAGATTTTTGTGCACTGGCGCCCATTTATACAATTACGTTTCACTGGCGCCCATCCATCTATAAAATACGTTACATACCTAATAAAAAGGAGCGTTTAATGTTAATTCTGTTTACATTTTACTGCTAAATCGGAATATTAGTTACTTGAATTTAATATAAGCTCCATGACTTTTTGGTACTTAGAGATTGTACCTGTAAATAGCTTATTTGGGCTGTTTTTATTAAAGAACCCAGGTGCTGGTTTTATTTATAAACATACTTCTATTCAAGGCAATGTGATCAACGTGTGATAGCTTTTTACATATTATAACTGGATTATTAAGTGTTTAAATCAATAATCTAGATATGAAATACTTCCTTCTTCGTTGACAAATTTTAGAGAAATTAAACATTGTAAACAGATACCGGCTTTGATGTTTGAGCTTAATTGTGATTAAATTTTGAGATAGCTTTTACAACAAAGAATTTTTCAATAAGCTTGAATTTATTAATTTAAGAAGTGACTTTGTTTAAATGAACTATTTGTTACGTTAACTTTTTGAAATAGAGTGATTCTGCATAAATTTGCAACTACCTTAATTAAAAACGCTAATCTAAAGCCTTTTTATGTTATTCTCAAATTATACAAGCTTAACAAGTTTAATAAATACTTGTTAAACCATCATGTATAAAAATTTCCCTCAGTACGTAGAATATATCCTACAACAGTTTATAAATTCTTTGATTTAATGCTATTGTAAAACCACTTCTAAAAACTAGAAGCTCGCCTTATGATTTCTCTGTAACACATTCTAACAACTGTTTGTTATTTTCTAGAGTTATTCCTTAAAAGTAGCAGACAGTTTGCTGGTCATCAAAATCACTTCTAATAAGTTCTTTAAAGATTAAAACTCCGGCTCATTTAAATACTTTAATTGGGTTGGTTGTCTTGCTTGTTTACTGTGAAATTTTATTTTGTTATCTGCATGTGTTCGGTCGCTCAAGTTTTATGGGTGATAAATTCGGTCTGCTAATTAAGCTATTCGTGGTATCTCCGTAGCGTGGATCGATAATAATACAAACCTCTGTTTATTTCTAAAAGTCAGGCAACTGATTTTTTCTGATCGTAGGGCTGGTTGCATGTTCGCTTGGATCCTTTAAAATATATTTTGCTTTCCCATTTAAACAACGAAATTCCATGAAATAAATTATCGTATTTTGCCGTCTTTATTGCTTGCACTCTAGGAATGCTTTGCCGTTGTCTGGAATATATTTTTACTTGCTTTCTCAAAATAATTTACCCCAGTATCGGTTGGAAGGGTTATTTGTTACGTACTCCCGTCGTTTTCAAAGTTTTATGAATATTAGCAAGACCTTAGAAAGGCCCTCTTACTTATTCGACTCTGCTGTTATGTATGCAATTCTAATGATATACAACGCCCCTTGAAAGTTGTATGTCGCAATTTTAGAATGCGTTTTGTACACAGTGTACTGGTATAGTTAACTTGTTAGTTCCAGCACCCCCAGTTGTAGACAAATGCAGCGTGCATTTTCTCATCGTATGGTGGCACAAAAAAGAAGATATCGTAAGGTTCAGTATATTTTTCTATTTGCTTAACTTATGTTGCTGTTTTGGAAGATAAACACTTCTTTTTGGTTGATTCCGGAATAAATTGCAGACTGAGCGTCACCACGTACACGCTCACAACACGAACGATTATGTACATTATTCTTAAAGCTTGCGGAATTTCTTTTTGTATTGTTTACTATCCTGTGGAAATTAACGTCTACGTTAACAAGTTGCTAGTTAATATTTATTTACGTCATTTAAAATTTAATGCTACGTTCTTAAATCTTACGAGGTACACTGTAGCAAAATTATTTTCCATAAGTATTTTTATGGATATTTATGCTATTGTTTTGACAGAAGGTTATTTCAAGCCTTACACCATTGTCTCCTTTTATGAGTAAGATGTTAGATAAAGAAATAGACGAAGTGTTCAGATTAGGAGTAGTGGAAAAATATCAGAGTCCATGGTCATCTCCCGTGTTGTTAGTAAAGAAACAAGGTGGTGAGTACCGATTTTGTTTGACATAAGAATGCACAATGATATTACCAAACGCAACAGCTATCCGCTGCCAAACATAGATAGAAACATCAATTTAGTCAGAGGTGCGAATTATATTTTAAGTCTTGTTTTTAGAAAAAGTTCTTGGCAGATTCCACTTTCAGAGACGTCTAAGAATAAGACTGCTTTTAGTGTTATTTCAAAAGGACAGTATAGGTTTGTTACAATGCTATTTGGATTAAAGAATGCTGCTCAAACACAGCAGCGTTTAGTTGATTCAATCTTTGGACCGAAATTTGAACCTCACGTGTTCTGTTATTTTGATGACACAATCCTTTGTTCAGCATGTTTAAAAGCGCATCTGAAGCATTTAGAAACTGCGCAAGAACGTCTAAAGGAAGCTAATCTTACAATCAACCTAAAAAAGTGTAAATTCTTTAAGAAGTCTTTGAAATTTCTTGGCTATGTTGTTCGGTCAAACTCTCTTCATACAGGCACCTATAAGGTTTCAGTAATGGTAAACTTTCTTAGACCTCAGACCGGTACTGAGGTCAAGCGCTTTTTGGCAATGTGTAGTTGGTACCGTCGTTTTATAAAAAACCTTTCATCTTTTGCTACATCTATCAGTGATTTAGTACAGGGAGGGAAAGAAGGTCAATCTATTGTTTGGACGTCCGATGATAAGAACTCGTTTGTTCAGATCAAACAGGCTTTCGTCTCCGCCCCATTATTATCACAGCCGGATTCCTCAGTCCAATTTATTGTTGAGTGTGACGCCAGCAACACAGTGTTAGGAACTGTATTAGTTCAAGACATAGATGGTGTCGAACACGTTATCCCGTACGCCAGTAAGTCACTTACTCGTACCGAGCGAAATTATTTATTCACGGAGAAAAAGTTTCTTGCTGTAATTTTCGCCATAGAAAAATTTCGACCTTGGGTAGAAGGCACCCGCTTTACTGTTGTCACGGATCATTTCTCGTGGTTATGGCCCAATAATATACAGAACCCAACAGGAAATTTAGCTAGATGGGCTGTCCGTCTACAGCAGCATACTCTCGAGTTGGTACATCGTAAAGGAAAGTTTAGCGTGGTTTTGGATTGCCTTAGCCGAGCAGTTCCAATTAAAAATCATGTGGATAATTTAGTTGAAATTAAGTTGAATGATCTAGGCTTTTGGTATGTGTCTCTACGTGTAAAGATTTTATCTTCGCCGCAAGATTAGCCGCAATAGAAAGTGGAAGGTAACTTTGTTTTAAAATTCCTTTCACATATTTATCACTTTCATCAAACGCGAGGGAATGGAAATATTTAGTTCATAGAGCACAAAAGAAAAAGGTTATTCGAATAAACCATGACCCTTTAGTAGCCGGATATTTGGGTATTTTTAAAACGTTGACGCGCGTGTAAGAAAATTTTTATTAGCTAAAGATGCGTGTCGATGTGTTGAAATTCTGTAAAAAGTGCTTAACGTGTGGTGCACAGACAACGTCGAATAAAGGGCCTCTAGGTTTAATGGAAAAGGAAAAGGTGAAGTTCCCCTTTTAGGTTGTTGCAGTGGCCTTCATGGGCCCCTTTTCACGGTCCAAAGCTGAACACAAATGGTTACTAGTTATAGGTGAATGATTATCTAAATTTACAGTAGTGTTACTTTTGCGTAGTGCAAAAGTGTATTTAATAGAACATGTTCTGGAAGAAAAAGTTTTCTTAGTATTTGATGTGCCCCAATTCATTATCTACGATAATGGTACAGTTCATTAGTTGAATTTTCAATGCAGTATGCAATAGATATGATGTCCAAAGTATTTGGTTTAATGTCGTTTATTCTCCCCAATGTAATTTTGTGGAGAGAATAAATTGAACTGTCAAAACTGCAATAAGGGGTCCTATATTGAAGAGCATGATACTTGGGATATCGAGTTACCGCAAATTCAATATGCGCTTAACTCTGCAAAACACCATGCCACTGGTTATTCACCAAATTTCTTAGTTTTTGGTCGACACGTTTCTGTGTTTGCAAGATTTTGTGGTCTTGATATAGAACCCACAGATGATATTGATAACATTCCTGGTAATAGGCCCTCGTATGCGTTATATCAACAAAGACCTTTTAATATTTCTAGAGAAGTACGTTAGAAACTATATTTAGCTTACATGCGGTCAAACAATACATATAATTTAAAAACATGTAACATTTCCTTCGAGGTAAGTGACAAGGTTTGGAGGTACAACAAGGTTCTTTCGTAGGCATGTGATAAGTTTACTGCTAAATTTGCACCTAAATTTGTTTTGAAAGAAGGTTTCTTATCTGATTTATGAGTTGAATATGAAGAGGGTTCAAAGGCAGGCAGATGGCATATTAAAGACTTAAAGCCATATTCAGTGATGATGGTGAAGACGATGACGTTTCCAAACATTAAGTAGTGTTAGAAGTTAGAATGTCTAGTAGTTATTGGTAGTAATTATTTCTGTATTGACTTTTGGTTCTAGAACTTATTTGTTGTATGATTATTTTGTTTGGTAATCCAAACTAAGAAGATGTATAGTATTGAAGATATAAATGATGTTAGTAAAGAATTTAACCGTACAGTAAAGTTGAAATCTTGTATTGTAACTATAAGCTGTCATCTAGTAGTCAGTTTGTAGGTATCATATCGAGTATTTTGAAGATGTCAATATACTTCGCTAGTGGTATATGACATAAATTATAGTGTTGCATGGTGCTGCTGATGCGAAACGCAATTGAAGAATGCTATTTTTTTAAGTCAATCAGCTTTGGATAAGCCTGTTGTACTTATCTATTTATAAAATTACTTGGTTGTGTGGTTATATATTTTATTATGCTTGTGAATGAAATAACTGGGTCATATATACGTACATATGCTTATGTTGAGTTACAGTGAGTTACAAATGGATTTGATCCGTTTAACTTGGTCAATGCTTAGTTTATATTTTGCTTATGTTTATTAGCATCATAACTGCTAACCGTAAAATTTTTGTCGTGCAAAAAGCAATTGAAGCAAGCTGCAGTTATTGTATTAGTGTTGGTGGTCCAAGTCTAAGTTATGAGTTGGTAAGAAACCAATTATTATTTGGAGTTATAATAGGTTTGTTTCAAAATTGGCCTTAGCGTTCATTATGAGTTACTATTGTTGACCTTCATTGGTATTGAAACATTTTCTTTTGCAAATTTAATTGGTGCTTTAGAACACCTTTCTAAATGTGCAATTATGGTTAATAGAATAGAAGTATACTCGTTATGCTGGTTTTGTTTTCGGTGATTGTATTACATCACAACACTTTTTAATTTTTATTTTCCCTGTGTGTAAATTGAGTGATAATACCCCCCTGGTATGACTTTGATTGATTAAAATACCTCGTTATGAAATATATCATCTTTTGACCAATATAAATTCAGTGAAGGTATTGCCTTCAATCCCATTACTAGCATAGTAGAAAAAGAAAACCTTTAATTTCAATATCATTACAGTTGACGCATAAACTAAGCCTAGATTTTGAGATACTATTTATTACTATTTGGTGTACAATTTGTTAGATTCTCCAACTGCGTGTGCTATCAGATACTAAAATAAAGCAACCGGTAACCGTCAATTGGGTTTGTAGTACAACTAATAACAAAATTCAATTGAGCAAACTCTGAATGTTAAATAACTTTATCAACTTCATTCAACCGGATTCAACTAGTCTTGAATGAATATGTACTCTTGTGCCTTCGGCTACATCGGCCCTCTTTCACTCTTCCATGTCAGTATTACTTCAGGTATCTATATTGTCTGGATAGGGAATTGATGATGTAGTGGTATAATCCTTATCAAGAATTGAATCATTTGAATCTTAGTCTGCCTTGCATTCGACTGATTATCAACTTCCACTGACGTCATTAACTATAATGCGTTTCAAGAAACTTAAAATTCGTATGTATTTTCATATACGTTTTCCTGTTCAACAGCAAGTGGCATTTCACAGATACTGTCTGAAGCTAAATATTCGTTATTATTATACAGCCGACATTGATACAAGATGAAAATTTTTATAGATCGAGTGGATATAGTGTTAACCGAACAATGCATTACAGTTAACCGAGGCATATTATTAAAACCGTCGATCACCGAACTGCCAATTGCCGTTTAAAACAAGATCATTCCAGCCTGGTCTGTACCGTATTATAATTAACAAACTAGTCTCTATTGAGACACAGTTTCAGCGGCACCGGTAAACACTTGCAGTAGTAGGTATCTGTACTATCGGTAATATGACAATATACCCCATGGCATCGGTGCAAATGTAAACCCGTAAGAAACTAACAACGCTACAGGTGTACCAAGTTTTGAAAGTCGACGAATGTTCTTTGCTGCACAACAGAATAGCTCAATGTCATTCCTAGGCGATTGGTATCGCAGCTAACCTGTTGATTATATCGGCTGCATTTTGAATGTTATAAATGGTTCTTGTAGCACAAGTTGGTACATTTGACGTAACAAAAGAAAATAATACGTTTCTAACACACTCCTGAAAGTCAACTATACATACATCCTTTGTGCAAGAGAATTGTGTGAGGTATTTTCAAAAAGCACTCTTAAACATCAGACTTTCACTCTTATTCAAGCCTCATAACTATAGTCTAGTTCAACTTTTAACTAGTTTTTCGTACAATAAAGTATCTATGTGTACACACCTAACCTTTCGTGTATTTCACAGAAACACTAATTTTTGACAAAGTTTGAAACAAACACTTAGAATTTTAAAAATACAACAATAAATTTAGATAAATGTACGGTGGTGTTGATGACACATAACATTTTTAACCCTGAAAGAAAGAAAAATATCACTTTAATAAAGGCAGGAGTTATGAGGCATACTAGACACAAATATCATGCATTTCTTTTAAGCAATGCACTAAAATGTAGCACATACTAGTTTACAAGACAATTTGTAAGAACATCACATATGTGTAGCTATTTGAATGTCACATACATATTGGCAAAAAGCATGCTCAGATGTTACAAATATTTACTTGAAACTGCTGAAGCGGAAACATTAAACCTGGTTGCTGTATAGCAGCACTTTGTGCAGCTAGATGATGCGGACCGGCAGCTATATGATGAGGATGAGCATGAATTCCTTGCCATGCTGCCGGAACTTGTACACCGACTCTATATCGTGTTGTAATGAGTATTTTAAAATATCATAAGGTGTTATTTACCCCAAATAGGATGGTGAATAACCAGCATATTGTCCGTAGGTGAAACCTTGTACAGCTGGCAAGTAGTGTCCCTGAATTGAAGAAGTGGCTGTTGGGAGTGCAGCGTAAGCATGCGGATACCAGTAGTTTAGTGGAGGGCTGTAGGCTCCAATTGAATACTGAGTCGTAGCAGCTAAGGATTGCTAAAATTAAAAAGAAGAATGAGAAGTACATTTGAAGTTGTACGAACACAAGAAAACCTCTACAGCTATATATGCGAAATAGTCTTCAACCTGCATATCGCTTTTAAAGATATATATAATCTATATTTGCAGTACATAGAAATTTGTATATATAACTAAACTATATGCAAACCATCTATTTTTTATTGCTTGGATATTAAGCGAGAATAACAAACTATTTCAGTGAATTTATTACTCAGACCTTATGATTCGCTAAAACTGAGCTAAAGTAATGTGGCTTAGTGATTTCTACATTTCAACGAAGATATTCGCATTCGTGTTAACGATTTCTGTAGGATATTTTTCATTTTGCAATTGCCCTTTTATCCAAGATCTTTACTTCAGTATAGTATTCACCTTCTAGTTTTTAATGCGTCCTTCTTTTGTAAAACTGAAGTTTATGGTTGATTTTCTTGGAGAATTTCGCTTCTTCGAATTTACTACCAAACTAAGGGTGAGACGGTGGAGATACTTCGCATCTCAGCATAACACACATAAGAGTGCCCGGTATTCTCATGAACTGTGTATCTACAGGGCAATAAAAATAGATATACGAATTGGTTCCAAGCTCTCGCAAACACACCTTAGTTTCTAGAAATCGGGTTTTTAAGTTCGGTCAGTTGTTGTTTAAGATGTTGTATTGTTCTATCAACTGGATTTGTTACTTCGGGAAACACAGCCAGATAGGTGAACTACTGAAGAACCTCGTCCACCCTAGCATTCTTCTTGTATGCGATATCGCATTTATTGGTGTCTAGGTCTCTATCAAGTACAACGACTATTACTCTAGTCAGAGCATTTTTCACAAATAGCTTTCCAAGAAACTAGTCATCAGCCGTTTCGGGAGAGTGTACAAACCCCCGCAAGAGCATCGTAATGGTGCCCCATCACCAAATTTCCGGTCTTTCCAAGATAATATTGAACTTTACATAATGACGCACACATGCGTCATCTGCTTTGCAAAAGTAGATATACAAGGCGGTTTCTGAAACAGACCGGTTTTGTAAATGTTCTGTTGATGTTAAGAGGATGTAGGGCCGCAGCGCCGGAACTTTGGTGGCAGGTGTCGTTATTGCTCAATTGTTTGCTTAATGATGAATTGGGCTTTGCCTGCAGTTTTATTCTCGTCAACGTGGTGTTTGTATTTTGTTGATGTTAGGAAGTTGTAGGGGCGCATCGCCGGGGCTCCGGCGGCGGGTGTCTTTGTTGGTCAGTTGTTTGCTTAACGAGGAATATGGGATGTGGATTGCTAGAACTTGGCCATCGATTTTACTCTCATCGTCGGTGTGCCCCATTAGTTAATTGAATACTTGAGAGATTTTAGGTTAAGCAAATATAAACGTAATTATTCTCAAATGATGAATGGAGAACGGGGCTCTCTAAGATGAATGCAGAATGGGGCTCTAGCGGGGTTTGGAACGAGGCTGTGGCCATTAAGTAATTAAATACTTGAGAACGGAAATTTTATGTTAAGCAGAAACGTGAAAGTGGTGAAAAATTTATGAGTCATAATAGATAATATCATGCATCATCATGCATAACTTTTAGCTCGAGACCCCTGCAATACTAGGACTTCGCACCCGAGAGCCTCCGTTACAAGAAATATTTTTCAAATAAATATAAAATATTGTATAATGTTTAAAAATTAAACATACATTTTATTGTTTTATATTCAAAAATTACATTCTTTAATTGTCTTTATCTTTTTGTGGTGTGGCGGTAGCAGATTCTTCTTTATTCAATTTTCGTGTTTTAGCGTTGTCATCACCGCTAGGGTCCTATTAATATCAGAAAAATTTGTTAGTAATAAATATTATATTTTATTTTCACTTGCCGGCATATTCTCACTACATTATAATGAATTCATGTATCCATGCAGTTTGATTGATTCACTGCAGAAACAAAACATTCTTTAACACCGCTGGCAATACTGTGTGCCGTATATTTTCATATAATACCAGTAACTAACTATCTACACCGCAGCTGAATACTGAATGCGTCCTCGGTTTTTCTAATTATGGTTTGAATCATGCAAAAATAGGTAAAGTTATGTTGTTATTTGTTCATGAAGAAAAACAGGTTGAATGCAGTGACTTAACCTGAAGAATTTACATGAATAATTGATGTAATAGTCATCATGTATTGATTTTGATAGCTCAAAGGTGTAGCACCAAGTTTTCTTTTGCGTCATTCTCAAGAATAGAACTTAATAATAACTTTCGTTCTTATTAGTAGCAATCATAATTATTAAATAAGAATTAGAAATAGGTGATTTTGTTTTTATTAGTACTTATTCGAAAAGTAAATAATTAAAAATATCATTATCGTTAGTAAAATATTCATTTAACAAATTTAGTAATTCTTGGTTGTTATTATTATTTACTGCACGAGGCCGTGGCGGCGACGGATTGGACGCCGCTCCTATTGTATATTGCATATTACTGCAACAATAAGAGATATCAAGTTAAGATTTATATATGCGTATCCATGGCTGGCAACCCAACGTGCATAAATTATGACTTGTTAGGGATAAAGTGATTAGTAAGGTGACAAACTACCCATTTGAAATTAACAGTAGGTAATTATATGATAAACAACCCAGCATACACCAATTATGTCTTCTTAGAGTAAAATTTTGTTGTTAAATGGCAAACCTGTTTGCAATAGCAGTTGATAACTAGAAAAAAAGTATTATTAGTTACACAAGTGTGAAGGGATGCCTTTATTTCAAATAATCGATGATTCAGAATGTTATTTTCATGTGGAATATATTACACAAGTTTAAAATGTTGTATAATGAATAGCGGTTGTTGTATATGTAATAATAAAAAAATGTTTTTTTAAATTTATATATTATTGAACAGAGTGCACTATTTTGAATTGTCCAAATCATATAAAAACATACAACATGTTTCATTATTAGAATATGTTTTCACTAAATCCATAATATTTCTATATTATGCGTAAAAGTTTGTTTCTTTTAAGAGATATACTTGATTAACCACTACTCTTTGATTCGCTTCTAGAATCTGAACCATGTATTCAACACCAAGTTTAGTATGGTTTTAAAAACTGTTCATCACTGTACACAACTTGTTCTAACTTGCAGTAGGTGCCATTGACTGATTCATCATTGTCACAATTACCACACGAACATGGTTGCCAACCTTAAATTTTATTTTCCCTATTACTTCGAGGCATTATACATTGGTACATCTGTAGATTTAGTGATGTCAGGTAACATATACAGCCATTTGCACGTTCCTGTAAAACTAAATTGTTTGCATAGTAAATTTTTTTAACGGTCTGATTACTCAACGGCTATGGCAGCTTTTTGATTAATTTGAAAATTAAAAATGTATGCGATTTTCCGGCAAACATCGACTGCACCTTTCATTTTAAAGGCCATGCCCATAGATATTATGAATAACAAACTTCCGCCACCAACATACACCTATGATTGAATTTTACTTAAAAATATTCATTAAATTTGACCAAGTCGCGTTGCCACAGATCATCTCGAGGTTACTGAGGTCGTTGATGTATTTTGATGTTGTTGATGTTGTTAATGTTGTTGATTTTGTTGATGTTGTTGATGTTGTTGATGTTGTTGATGTTGTTGATGTTGTTGAAGTTGTTGATGTTGTTGATGTTGGTGTTATTGATGTTGTTGATGTTGTTGATGTTGTTGATGTTGTTGATGTTGTTGATGTTGTTGATGTTGTTGATGTTGTTGATGTTGTTGATGTTGTTGATGTTGTTGATGTTGTTGATGTTGTTGATGTTGTTGATGTTGTTGATGTTGTTGATGTTGTTGATGTTGTTGATGTTGTTGATGTTGTTGATGTTGTTGATGTTGTTGACGTTGTTGATGTTGTTGATGTTGTTAATGTTGTTGATGTTGTGGATGTTGTTGATATTGTTGATGTTGTTGATGTTGTTGATGTTGATGTTGTTAATGTTGTTGATGTTGTTGATGTTGTTGATGTTGTTGATATTGTTGATGTTGTTGATGTTGTTGATGTTGATGTTGTTATTGTTGTTGATGTTGTTGATGTTGTTGATGTTGTTGATGTTGTTGATGTTGTTGATGTTGTTGATGTTGTTGATGTTGGTGTTGTTGATGTTGTTGATGTTTTTGATGTTGTTGATGTTGTTAATGCTGTTGATGTTGTTGATGTTGATGTTGTTGATGTTGTTGATGTTGTTGATGTTGTTGATGTTGTTGATGTTGATGTTGTTGATGTTGTTGATGTTGTTGATGTTGGTGGTGCTGTTAATTTTGTTGATGTTGTTGATGTTGTTGAGGTTGTTGAGGTTGTTGATGTTGTTGCTGTTGTTGGTGTTGTTGATGTTGTTGATGTTGTTGATGTTGTTGATGTAGTTGATGCTGTTGATGCTGTTGATGTTGTTGATGTTGTTGAAGTTGTTGATGTTGTTGATGTTGTTTATGTTGTTGATGTTGTTGATGTTGTTGATGTTGTTGATGTTGTTGATGTTGTTGATGTTGTTGATGTTGTTGATGTTGTTGATGTTGTTGATTATGTTGATGTTGTTGATTATGTTGATGTTGTTGATGTTGTTGATGTTGTTGATGTTGTTGATGTTGTTGATGTTGTTGATGTTGTTGATGTTGTTGATGTTGTTGATGTTGTTGATGTTGTTGATGTTGATGTTGTTGATGTTGTTGATGTTGATGTTGCAGATGTTGCAGATGTTGTTGTTGTTGAAGTTGCTGATGTTGCTGATGTTGTTGACGTTGTTGATGTTGTTGATGTTGTTGATGTTGTTGATGTTGTTAATGTTGTTGATGTTGTTGATGTTGTTGATGTTGTTGATATTGTTGATGTTGTTGGTGTTGTTAATGTTGTTGATGTTGTTGATGTTGTTAATGTTGTTGATGTTGTTGATGTTGTTGATGTTGTTGATGTTGTTGATGTTGTTGATGTTGTTGATGTTGTTGATGTTGTTGATGTTGCTGATGCTGTTGATGTTGTTGTGTTGTTGATGTTGTTGATGTTGTCGATGTTGTTGTTGTTGTTGTTGTTGTAGTTGATGTTGTTGATGTTTTTGATGTTGCTGATGTTGTTGATGTTGTTGTTGTTGTTGACGTTGTTAATGTTGTTGATGTTGTTAATGCTGTTGATGTTAATGATGATGTTGTTGATGTTGTTGATCTTGTTGATGTTGTTGATGTTGTTGATGTTGTTAATGTTGTTGATGTTGTTGATGTTGTTGATGTTGTTGATGTTGTTGATGTTGTTGATGTTGTTGACGTTGTTGATGTTGTATGCTGTTAATGTTGTTGATGTTGATGCTGTTGAATTTGCTGATGCTGGTGATGTTCATGCTGTTGATGTTGTTAATGTTTTGATGTTGAATGTTGTTGAATTTTGGTTGTTGATGTTGTTGATGTTGGTGTGTTGTTGTTTTGTTGATGTTGTTGATGTTGTTGAGTTGTTGAGTTGTTGATGTTGTTGTGTTGTTGATGTTGTTGATGGTGTTGACGTTGTTGATGTTGTTGATGTTGTTAATGCTGTTGATGTTGTGGATGTTGCTGATATTGTTGATGTTGTTGATGTTGTTGATGTTAATGTTGTTGATTGTTGATGTTGTTGATGTTGTTGATGTTGTTGATGTTGTTGATTGTTGATGTTGTTGATGTTGTTGATGTTGTTGATGTTGTTGATGTTGTTGATGTTGTTGATGTTGTTGATGTTGTTGATGTTGTTGATGTTGTTGATGTTGTTGATGTTGTTGATGTTGTTGATGTTGTTGATGTTGTTGATGTTGTTGATGTTGTTGATTGTTGATGTTGTTGATGTTGTAGTTGTTGATGTTGTTGATGTTGTTGATGTTGTTGATGTTGTTGATGTTGATGTTGTGATGTTGTTGTTGATTGTTGATGTTGTTTATGTTGTTGATGTTGTTGATGTTGTTGATGTTGTTGATGTTGTTGATGTTGTTGATGTTGTTGATTTGTTGATGTTGTTGGTGTTGTTAATGTTGTTGATGTTGTTAATGTTGTTGATGTTGTTGATGTTGTTATGTTGTTGATGTTGTTGATGTTGTTGATGTTGTTGATGTTGTTGATGTTGTTGATGTTGTTGATGTTGTTGATTGTTTGTTGATGTTGTTGATGTTGTTGATGTTGTTGATGTTGCTGATCTGTTGATGTTGTTGTGTTGTTGATGTTGTTGATGTTGTCGATGTTGTTGTTGTGTGTTGTTGATGTTTTGATGTTGTGATGTTGTTGATGTTGTTGTTGTTGTTGAGTTGTTGATGTTGTTAATGTGTTGATGTTATGTGATGTTGTTGATGTTGTTGATGTTGTTGATGTTGTTAATGTGTTGATGTATGTTGATGTTGTTGATTTGTTGATGTTGTTGATGTTGTTGAGTTGTTGAGTTGTTATGTTGTTGTATGTTGTTGATGTTGTTGATGTTGTTGATGTTGTTGATGTTGTTGATGTTGTTGACGTTGTTGATGTTGATGCTGTTAATGTTGTTGATGTTGATGCTGTTGAATTTGCTGATGCTGGTGATGTTCATGCTGTTGATGTTGTTAATGTTGTTGATGTTGATAATGTTGTTGAAGTTGTTTGGTTGTTGATGTTGTTGATGCTGTTGATGTTGATGTTGTTGGTGTTGATGTTGATGTTGTTGATGTTGTTGATGTTGTTGATGTTGTTGATGTTGTTGATGTTGTTGATGTTGTTGATGGTGTTGACGTTGTTGATGTTGTTGATGTTGTTAATGCTGTTGATGTTGTGGATGTTGCTGATATTGTTGATGTTGTTGATGTTGTTGATGTTAATGTTGTTGATGTTGTTGATGTTGTTGATGTTGTTGATGTTGTTGATGTTGTTGATGTTGTTGATGTTGTTGATGTTGTTGATGTTGTTGATGTTGTTGATGTTGTTGATGTTGTTGATGTTGTTGATGTTGTTGATGTTGTTGATGTTGTTGATGTTGTTGATGTTGTTGATGTTGATGTTGTTGATGTTGTTGATGTTGTTGATGTTGTTGATGTTGTTGATGTTGTTGATGTTGTTGATGTTGTTGATGTTGTAGATGTTGTAGATGTTGATGTTGTTGATGTTGTTGATGTTGTTGATGTTGTTGATGTTGATGTTGTAGATGTTGTTGTTGAAGTTGTTGATGTTGTTTATGTTGTTGATGTTGTTGATGTTGTTGATGTTGTTGATGTTGTTGATGTTGTTGATGTTGTTGATATTGTTGATGTTGTTGGTGTTGTTAATGTTGTTGATGTTGTTAATGTTGTTGATGTTGTTGATGTTGTTAGTGTTGTTGATGTTGTTGATGTTGTTGATGTTGTTGATGTTGTTGATGTTGTTGATGTTGTTGATGTTGTTGATGTTGTTGATGTTGATGTTGTTGATGTTGTTGATGTTGTTGATGTTGCTGATACTGTTGATGTTGTTGTGTTGTTGATGTTGTTGATGTTGTCGATGTTGTTGTTGTTGATGTTGTTGATGTTTTTGATGTTGCTGATGTTGTTGATGTTGTTGTTGTTGTTGTTGACGTTGTTGATGTTGTTAATGCTGTTGATGTTAATGATGATGTTGTTGATGTTGTTGATGTTGTTGATGTTGTTAATGTTGTTGATGATGTTGATGTTGTTGATCTTGTTGATGTTGTTGATGTTGTTGACGTTGTTGACGTTGTTGATGTTGATGCTGTTAATGTTGTTGATGTTGATGCTGTTGATATTGCTGATGCTGGTGATGTTGTTAATGCTGTTGATGTTAATGTTGTTGATGTTGATAATGTTGTTGAAGTTGTTTGGTTGTTAATGTTGTTGATGCTGTTGATGTTGATGTTGTTGGTGTTGATGTTGATGTTGCTGATGTTGTTGATGTTGTTGATGTTGTTGATGTTGTTGATGTTGTTGACGTTGTTGATGTTGTTGATGTTGTTAATGCTGTTGATGTTGTGGATGTTGTTGATATTGTTGATGTTGTTGATGTTGTTGATGTTGATGTTGTTAATGTTGTTGATGTTGTTGATGTTGTTGAAGTTGTTGATGTTGTTGATGTTGTTGATGTTGTTGATGTTGTTGATGTTGTTGATGTTGTTAATGTTGCTAATGTTGTTGATGTTGTTAATGTTGTTGATGTTGTTGATGTTGTTGATGTTGTTAATGTTGTTGATGTTGTTGATGTTGTTGATGTTGTTGATGTTGTTGATGTTGTTGATGTTGTTGATGTTGATGTTGTTGATGTGGTTGATGCTGTTGGTGTTGTTGATGTTGTTGACCTTGTTGATGTTGTTGATGTTGTTGACGTTGTTGACGTTGTTGATGTTGATGCTGTTAATGTTGTTGATGTTGATGCTGTTGATATTGCTGATGCTGGTGATGTTGTTAATGCTGTTGATGTTGTTAATGTTGTTGATGTTGATAATGTTGTTGAAGTTGTTGATGTTGTTGATGCTGTTGATGTTGATGTTGTTGGTGTTGATGTTGATGTTGTTGATGTTGTTGATGTTGTTGATGTTGTTGATGTTGTTGACGTTGTTGACGTTGTTGATGTTGTTAATGCTGTTGATGTTGTGGATGTTGTTGATATTGTTGATGTTGTTGATGTTGATGTTGTTGATGTTGTCGATGTTGTTGATGTTGTTGATGTTGTCGATGTTGTCGATGTTGTTGATGTTGTTGATGTTGTTGATGTTGTTGATGTTGTTGATGTTGTTGATGTTGTTGATGTTTTTGATGTTGCTGATGTTGATGTTGTTGTTGTTGTTGATGTTCTTGATGTTCTTGATGTTGTTGATGTTGTTGATGTTGTTGATGTTGTTGATGCTGTTGATGATGTTGATGTTGTTGACGTTGTTGATGTTGTTGATGTTGTTGATGTTGTTGATGTTGTTGATGTTGTTGATGTTGACGTTGTTGACGTTGTTGATGTTGATGCTGTTGTTGGTGTTGTTGCTGTTGTTGATGTTGTTGATGTTGTTGATGTTGTTGATGTAGTTGATGCTGTTGATGCTGTTGATGTTGCTGATGTTGTTGAAGTTGTTGATGTTGTTGATGTTGTTTATGTTGTTGATGTTGTTGATGTTGTTGATGTTGTTGATGTTGTTGATGTTGTTGATGTTGTTGATGTTGTTGATTATGTTAATGTTGTTGATGCTGTTTTATTGCTGGTGCTGGCGATGTTGTTAGTGCTGTTGACGTTGTTGATGTTGTTAATGTTGTTGATGTTGTTTGGTTGTTGACGTTGTTGATGTTGTTGATGTTGATATTGTTGATATTATTAATGTTGCTGATGTTGTTGATGTTGTTGATGTTGTTGATGTTGTTGATGTTGTTGATGTTGTTGATGTTGTTGATGTTGTTGATGTTGTTGATGTTGTTGATGTTGTTGATGTTGTTGATGTTGTTGATGTTGTTGATGTTGTTGATGTTGTTGATGTTGTGCATGCTGTTGATGTTGTTGATGTTGTTGATGTTGTTGATGTTGTTGATGTTGTTGATGTTGTTGATGTTGTTGATGTTGTTGGTGTTGTTGATGTTGTTGATGTTGTTGGTGTTGTTAATGTTGTTGATGTTGTTGATGTTGTTGATGTTGTTGATGTTGTTGATGTTGTTGGTGTTGTTGGTGATGTTGATGTTGTTGATGTTGTTAATGTTGTTAATGTTGTTGATGTTGATATTGATGTTGTTGATGTTGGTATTTTTGACATTGTTGATGTGGTTGATGGTGTTGATTTTGTGGATACTGTTTTTTGTTGATGTTGTAGATGTTGATGTTTTTGACGTTGTTGACGTGGTTGATGGTGTTGATTTTGTGAATATTGTTTATGTTAATGTTGATGTTGTTGATATTGGTGATGTTGTTGATATTGTAGATGTTGTTGTTGATGTTGTTGATGTTGATGTTTTTGACGTTGTTGACGTGGTTGATAGTGTTGTTTTTGTCGATATTGTGTATGTTGATGTTGCTGATGTTGTTGATATTGTTGATGTTGATGTTGTTGATTTTGTTGATGCTGCTGGTGTTGTTGATGTTGTTGATGTTGTTTTGTTAATCATCTTGACGTTGTTGATGTTGTTGATGTTGATGCTGTTGATGTTACCAATGTTGTCGATAATGTCGATGTTGCCCATGTTGTCGATGTTGTTGATGTTGATGTTGTAGTTGTTGATGTAGATGTTGTTGACGTTGTTGACGTGGTTGATGTTGCTGACGTTGATGTTGTTTAAGTTGTTGGTGTTGGTGTTGTTGATGTTAAAGTTGTTAATCTTGTTGATGTTGTTGATGTTGATGTTAATCTTGTTGATGTTGATGTAATTGATGTTGATGTGGTCGATGTTGTTGTCGTTGATGTTGCTGATGTTGTTGATGGTGACGGTGTTGATGTTGTTGATGTTGATGTTGTTGATGTTGTTGATGTTGTTGATGTTGTTGATGTTGATGTTTATGTTGATGTTGATGTTGATGTTGATGTTGATGTTGATGTTGATGTTGATGTTGATGTTGGCAATGTTGTCGATGTTGTCGATGTTGTCGGTGTTATTGATGTTGTTGATGTTGGGATATTGTGTTGGTGAGGTTGACGATGTTGTCGAGATTGATGAGGTTGCTGTTGTTGGGGTTGATGTTGGTGAAGTTAACGGGGTTAATGAAGTTGTTGAGGTTGTTGAGGTTAGTGGGGGTTGAGATTGATAAGGTTGGACAAAAGCGCTGTTTTAAAATTCTTTACCATTATCGGTTTACAAATTGCCGGGCATGCATACTTTATTTAAAATGGGTGTCATTGCTCTGCAAGCAGCGATTACTGCTTTGGAACAACAGAAAGAAATAAATTAGGATGAGTTGTTTGTAAGAAAATAGCAAATTAAACTTATTACGAGACAATTTTTAGAAACAGTATCGTACTAACTTTAAGGAATATGTATGTATGCATAAAATAAACAAATAAAACACTACTAAGTGTAAATCTGTTGGGTAACATTAGTCTTTATTGAAAATGGATTGTTGGTTATATGTACAAAACCATTATTTAGGTACAACTACATTTGTGGTTGCGCAATCGAAAGACCAATGTCGTGTGGAGTGGTAGAAACACATTAGTGGGTTGGTGTAATTTTTTAATTTATGTAGAAGAGGACAACTTTGATGGTTGTAGAAACAGATTACATAAGCTTAGTATTCGAAAATTATATTTATTTATAGTGTTAGGTACAAATGTCTATCTCGAATCAACAAAGATTAAAATACGGAATTGCAAGTTTTGATTTTATGTTTAAATATTTAACTAGGTTGGGAATGACCTAATAGTTAACATATAACCAGCGAACAGATAGGGAATCATATAGCGAATTTAATCAGCGATCCAGAAGTTTGATTAGGTAATGCTTTTGGATCTAGTTTTGATAAAGGGTATAGCACTACAAGACCAAAGGCATAAATATATCCACGTTGTAGGAAATTCTTATGTGTTAGAAAATGTGTATTGTCCTTTAAAAGACTACCTAGTTAGTTGGAAGATGACAAACTGGCTTTCAAAATGTAAATACGTGTTCGGTACAACTGACAAGATTACAGTTTAAATCGCCGGGTTATGCCTCAATGCGCGCCAGGCTGGGGTGAACTGCACTTCTGGCGATCATCGACTTTGGAGATGTTCTCGATAATTTTCAGTCGATTCTAGAAAGTACACATGTCATAGCTTAAAGCATGTTTATTTTCCAGAACCCTTATAACTGAAAACTTTTGATTCAGAATCATTTTTAGTTTCATATATATTCGTTTTGACAAAATATTTTTGCTGTATAATTATATAGTACCCGGTATATTTTTGTCCCTCGTAAAGTCTTCAATTTACGATTAATTTTTGTTCAAGTTCGAATAAAGAAGTCGTGTAGTTTTCGATACAAGGTCACGCCTGATGTTGTATGTTTGGCTATGCGACACCTATCTGCAACGTTCAAAAATTAGCGAGTGGCTTTTTATCTGTAGTAGAGCAAGCATGTCGCTCCCAACTTCAAGCTCCTGCGATTGGAGAATCGCATTGAGTTTGTGACCTCCATAATTACATTTTATGTAGAAAGAACGTGGGTGATATTAATCAATGGTTTGTGTATTTTTTTATTGAAATATCGTGTGTAATCTCCGCGTTTTTTTGCAGCGCAATTATATAAAATTAACTTAAACTATATTAAATTCTGTAATGTAATACAAAAGTTACATTTAAATTGTTCGTATTGGCATCGTTAGTAACCCGGCTAATAATGTGGTACATTTTTGCAACCGGAAGACGCATTTAAAATATGTTCCAACTGTAACTGATGGTTTATCGTGTGAAGAGTTCTTTTATAACACTTATGTGAAAGCGTAACCTGGTGGTGATTCGGATAGAAGATTTCTACCCCATATTTTGCGAACTGGTCCTCAATGTCACTGGTTAGCCTCGGTCTGAAAACTTGTTCCGTCTCTTTCGTTAAAATTCGAGATTGATGCTAAGAGGCACTAATGAGATACGGCTGTTATATGGTGCGTCCGTACTTCAAGTGTTTGTCACATTCCGTGATGCAAGAAAGATGGTGAGCGTTAATAATTAAATTTTTTCCTGATATCCAGGCCCAACGATTTTACTTTTGAAGGTTAATTGAGAGTAAAAATTTCATCTTAAAAAAAGGAGTAGTTTAATTAGAGTTTCAAACTTACTAGAACTTGATGTGTGAATAAATTCTCAATAGAAATTAAATATACATTTAACTTGACTAACTATTGATTACGAAAATTTTATGTATCATATTAATCTAAAATCAGGTACTTGTGTAAATCGAAGATATCAGATCTGCTCTCTACGATATTGAGGAATAATGTAAATAAAATTTATATAATGCCTAAAAATTAATTAGGAGCGATTCTGAAATATAAAGGTCCGCTTTAATTTAAATAGCACCAAGTTTGAACTTAGTATATATTAACTAAAAATTGTTACAGTAATATTTCAGTTATAATAAGTGTAAATATTCTTGTATTAACACCTATTATTGGTGCCTTAAACGACACGAAGTATTCATGAGTGAGGAATTATCAGTCATAAGATTTTATCTAAAAGGTATTGAATCTAGCTTGAAAATGTCATTCCAATTTTAACCGTATTTACAGAACAAGAAGGAGTATAAAATTTAGGTTCAGCACAGCTGCGGATAGTGGTATATTTTTCATATTTTTGATGTGTTGTCGAGGGACGCAAATAGCGACCCCTTGGGATTTAAATATTTAACCTCTTCTTGCAGATACAAGGTTAGGTGTGTGACAACAGAGCTTTTGTGCTCAGATGCGTTAGTACACTAAGAGGTTTCTACTTTTTTCTATTAATACTTTTTCGTTAGAAATAATAATTAACAAAGTAGTGGCGCCTTGACATAACCCGTTAATACATAACCCCCTGATAGTCTTTTGAAATAACCGCGGAAGAGAGTTTCAAGTTAGTCCGGAAGATTCCAAAGGTCGTTATTTTACACGGATTATTTTATAGCTTTTTCGTGGTCTTTGTTAATGTAGAGGTGAATTGTATTTTATTTGGCAACCCTCCCGAGTTCAGTGTTCCGACTTGTAATTTTTTAGTCCATCTTAGTTCAAAATTATTATAATTACAGTCGAACAGTTAGTGGTATCGTCAAACGCTACAAGCTTTTCCATATGTGCTTACGTTCATTCGCATTCACTTCTGATTTTAGTTTACCCTCCTACCTCCAAATTTCATTTTGGGTGTTTTCGGCAACCTCCGGTTCTCGTTTTGTAGTGTATATAAGGGTGCATTTTTCTTAAACGTAAACCAAGTAATTTTGTATTCGACAGTAGCTAGAACGGTAAACATGAGCTCCTCCAAGGTGATTAACGTTCCTCAACTTCTTGGGAATAAAGTCCATCAAATGAGCGTTTTGGATTGTGGTTGCGGCCAGAAAATTTTACTACAATAACTTGGTTATCGATATTGGTAATATTGTTATGTCAAAGACGATCGGATGCAGACTGGTGGACTACACACGCCAATTACAAAACAATGTAATGCTGGTTAAAATTTGCGACTTTTCTAACGCCGAAAAAAACATATGTAAACAAAGAAATTTTTATTCTAAAAAAAATATTTGTGGTGCTTTTTAGCAGCTATCTACGAGGAACGTTTGGCAGATTTGTTTCCTCTAGGTATGGTGTTAAACCTAAATTTCTGTTTTCTCTAGAGAGCACTAATAAGATGGGCCACGGAGTAAAGAAAATTATCGAAAAAGCAGGTTTCGAAAATATTAATAAAAAATTCAAAATCCGATATGTGTTCCGTACAAAGTGGAACTAGCAGATGTTGGGTTGGAAACTTTATTGGAAGAACTATCAGATATATTAGACAGACTGAAAAAAGGTTATTACTATCTCTTTGACGTGGATATAACCAATGATTTTGCTGCCAGTTTTAGCAAGACGGAGATGTGTAATTATTTAACTACAAACCATAACTTTTGCTACAAGGATGGATGCGAAGAAACCTGCAATATTATAGATGACAACGAAAAATCGCGGGAATCATTTGTTCAACATGGCTAACAGTTTATGCAAGAATAATAATATACACAACAAATTTGTGTGTCAAATAGCAGGTGGCGGTGTTAATAAACCACTTGGGAATCATATAATAGATTATCTACGTTGTGCGGTTGCACGTTTAAAAGAAACATTCGCATCTACTTTGGCTAAAGGGCTCGGCATTACGCGATTCGAAGTGACAATATGCAACACTGGAAATTATGTACTCGGTACCGATTACCAAAATGTGGAACAATCTGTCAGACAAGCTACAAAATAACTGCTGTTTGGTGTATAATAACCTAATATAGTACGCATATTGGGGGAACAGCAATACAAAAAAGTAGACTGACTTGCAAATTAAGTTGTCCAAAAAACAAGATGAATAGCACAATTCATAAAGTATGCACTTTCGATATTTTGTTTTAATTATTTACCTGTAAATTTCTTAGAGATAGAAAAAGAAAAAACAGCCAACACAAAATAAAAATCTTACACAGCTGCTACATTAAAGCAGGTAGTACATATTTTACACAATCTGCAGCCGCATATTCTACAATCCCAAAAGACATAATCATTCTGAGTCAGGGTTAGTTAATACATCTAACATTTGCCCCGAGGTTGTAAGACAACCCATAACTATTGGTAACAAACTCTACCCGTTTACGCTAAAAAAAGTTATTTCGTTATGCGCTCCATACGCTGCAAGTGGGAGAAAAAGACGGCTTAGAGGAAATGGATGCAAAAAACAAAAGTTGGACTATACAGAAAATACTCCGCCAATGCGAGAACAAAACAAAAATGTGTTGGACAAAGAACATCTTATAAGAAAAAATGAGGAAAATTAAAAGATTATTTTATGTCGGTGGATCGACTTAATTACAAATGGGTTTTATGAGTTATATGCATTTGTGGTTGGTAAGAAAGACTCTTTTAGTTATGTGGGTGTCCTTGCGGAAAGAAATAGTATTAAATTGATATACTACTTAAAAGGTTTTGCTAAGAACGTATTTATCAAATTGGTAGATCACACAGACAAACTAAGGAAGGTGGGGTTTGTAACATTGGCGTACACCACACGTAAAAGGGTTCCACTAAACATAGTCTATTTGCTCAATAATGAACCTTTCAGATCATTTAAAGCCGATGGTCTAGCAACCTATAAAGGTCAATATTCCCGAAATAGTAGACACACAACTGTACAATTGTGTGTGGGAGAATCAGGTTTGCCCCCAATACAAGCAAGAGGATATCGACCAAGCCAACAAGTTACGTATGTAGGAGATGGAAAACCACAACTAAAATATTACCACAAGCTGCAAGAGTTACACGAAGGAATGGACTTAGTTGTTTATGGTATCGACTTTATGTATGAAACTAAACTTTGATACATTTTGCAATTCAATTATTGGTTAGAAAAGAAGATAGAAAACTTGGACATCGATTTGAATTTTAAACTGCGGATAAAACTAGATAAAATTAAAACTACCCCGAACAAGCAATAAGAACAAAATGTTTTCTGTGTGTAACTTGATACTAAAATCTAAGACAATACAAAAACAAGAAAATGTAATAAAGAATCTGCGAACATTCCACAAAAAGACAATTAAAAGTGTATTTTTGAAAATAAAATATTAACATTAGTGTGCATTCTTTGTAACTTTTAAAAATTACTTGGAGCAAAGCCCTAGTGCTGCACCCCGAGATAAAAGGTATATACAACAATTACATGAATGACTCATCTGAATTTTTCACATTAATACATGCATGTTTATTTATATTGTTGCAAGTATAATCATATGATGTTATCAACTATCTGCACCACAACCTGCAATCGCTTTTTACGATAATGATAAAAAATATGTAAGTTAAGTGTGTTAGTGATTAACAAAGTAATATAAAATAATATCGAAAAAAATAAGATTTGCATAAGCAGTTTTTGCTTATTTGTAATTCTTTTACACTAACCTAAACATCCATTCTCGTCTATTCAATTATCCAATGGGGAACAACCCCATTCAGCACCCACCTAGGGAGCGTTACTTTCCCCATGCTTCAATGTAGACAATGTTTAGAGTCAAAATAATCATCCTACATATATGTAACTGTACATCTAGAAATAACCGTTGTTTGTACTTTAAAACGAGACAACTGTACATAAAATGATTTATTTAAAAATACAATTTTTTATTATATGTATATCTTGTTTCAGCCAATTCAAAGAATTGTTGGCATATAATGGTTTGATTGACTACTACTAACCGTTCGTAACTGTTGTAAATTTTGCAAATTGAATTCTTCCAAGTTCATCACAGTATAGCTAGGTAAATACCAAGAGATGTTGCGTTGTTTTTGCAAACCCTTTAATACACTGTGGCGTGTGGTGGTATCATGTTCTGTAAATGTAGATCTAACTGCAGTAATGATAAACTATTTGCTGAGGGTCTATCCCAGTTCAAACCATGTAAATGTTTTTAAAATCCTCGCATTGGTTGGTAGAATCAAACGGCATATCCAACATCTCATGCTATATTTTATTGTATTCCATATCCAGCACGGCAACTTTTTTTACAAAAAAATCGCTAGTGCGATACTACTAAAAACCTTGAATGTCTAGTATATAAGTCATGCTTTTTTTCTTATACACCATTTAATTATTTACAACTTCACCGAGTCACAACATAGAACTTAGTCAACTTTTTACCGAGTCACAACATAGAACTTAATCAACTTTTCACCCGAAAGGTATACAGGCGTATGATACTCGTTTATGCAACAAATGGACTTTTATATAGACAAAATCTCACACTAAACGTAAAATAAAAGAAACTTGATTGTCTTCTTATAAATTGAATGTACAATGAAATTAATATATATAGATGTATCAACGTCACTTACATGGGACTCTCTATTTATTCGTCTGATGAACCCCTACTAACTTTTTAATTTTTGTGGTTACCTGACCTATCTTTGTTTTCATGCTGACCTATAATTACCCTATAAAAGAGATTTGCTTAATCGACAACAACGACAATGCAGTCTTCTTATTTTTCTAACAATAATAAATTTTACAATTTATTGTCGGAATAGTATACTACAGGACATACATCACTATCACGACTCCTTACTTACTCCCCATTAGTTGGTAATAAGATTGGTTTAAAAATTCTTGCAACACGTTATTGATTTCAAATATTTCTTAAGTTAGTCTTGCAAATGCTCTTCCTGGATTCTATCCTATTCTTCTACTTCTCTTCCTTTAATGTTTAGAAAGCCCAATAAAATATCGTAAAGTCTTTCTTCGTCGAACTTGCGCTTAGGAACAGTCCTACAAGTTTGAATCAAAGGTACATCTCTATGGCTCCAACCTAAAGTTTTTGTGGTCTGTGGTATCAATGCGGCTCCGTGGCGTAGTTGGTATGTGTGTAGCTACTACGCCCAAGGTCCCGCGTTCGATTCCCGCCACGGTCCGCTTGAAAAATGTTAGGCGAGCATTTTTCACAAAAATACACCCTCGTTCGGATGAGAGGTAAATTGGAGGTGGTGTGTGAGTGTTGTCACGCACGTTAAAGATTCTACCTTGCTTGGAACAGCAAGGGTTCGGCAAAATTCCAAATTTTCCAGGTAAAAAAACTCGCTTCTTGGCCAATGTAGTACCTTACGGTGGAACATTGGAAAGTCATATGTAAGGTCTGTGGTATCAGAATCACATATTTCCAAACACGATTTAGCTGCAGTACCATAAACCCTATAGATCGGACAATCGGGATATTTTATCTCAATTATACCCATCACCGACTTTGTGACGGGAATGTTGAATCTGTTTGGTGTTTTGAAGTTTGAGGTGTTGTATCTGTCTAAGTTATTAGTAATGTCAACATAAAAATCGTTTGTATGTTCAGAATTAAACTGTCTGTGTCAAAGCAGCATAGAGACACATCATTGCCATATTTCTTTCGTAGAAATTCCTAATAGAATGCATACAGGACAGTTTTAGATAGTTCTAAAATATTACAAGCAATACATACCGATTTATTATGCACCATGCATAGTTGTTCCATTAGTATAGCAACAAGGTCTTCGGTAAGTATTTTATAATTTCTAAAGTTGGGTTTTGCAATCAATGCCTCTGCTCCGTGTCTATTATGCCGATTATGTCAATGTGTCGCGAGATGGATATTCACGCGATTTTCATTTTCCTACATTTTGCTGAAAATAGCATTGACCATTAGCTTGTATATATTTTATCCAAAATCGCTTATTGCTTCGTTTTACATTCGCGTGTTCAAATCGACATACTTTTTTAACCACGGAGTTTGTATAGATTTCAACACCCTGTGTACTCGTGCTATTTTTAATCCGTTCCATGCCGCTTGTAAATAACTATAATGATTAACATAGTGTACTTTATTGTTTAAGTTTGCAATCAATTTCTTATGTTTTATTTTTGCCATTTGCGATGGCATATTTTCTACTAAAAACTTGGAAAATCGTTGTGCAGTTCCTTGGGATAGGTTACATCCACCTCTAGCACATATCTAAACTCTACTTCGTCTGGTATCTGTGTTATATTCAAGTTTTTACGGCCCCGTCCGATAACCATTCAGAAATCGGTAGGTACAAATTTGTACAAATTTGTCAATCTAAATCTATCAAATACCAACTCGGTTCATCGTTTCAAAAACGTTTTTAAATATTTATTATTTACCTTTTCTTTTCTGTCTACACAGACTAATTCCACCTCTGATGATCTTTTAAAAAAACTGCAACATATAAATATCAGTGAGTAATTCTAATTCGACATTGGATGTAGGATTCAAATTACAAGCATTTATACAATTTTGTCTGAACTTTTCAAAAATATCCGTTAGTAATAACACATCCGACTTTAAATACACACCAGAATAGGAACATACATTTTCCAACGTTAGCATAAATTTTCAGAGGCACAGTTTTCACCCCTATAGCTAACAAACAAATTTAAAGAAAGTAAAAACCATGTATCCTCGTTCCATATCCAAATTTTGAGAAAATCAAGTTGTGAACGAATAAGGTTGTTTTTATTGGCAATGAATTTGCATTTTTATGCAAATTTTAGGTTACAATATTATATTCTTTAATTAATTCATATTCCACTACCAACGGTGTTGATTTAAAATATCACAGTTGTTATAGTTGTGTAAACAAAATGACATTTGTGAATTTTGCACAGGTTGATGAAATTTTACTATCAACGTAGTACATATTTTTCTAATTAACCACACAAGTAAGTTACTACTTTCTTAAACAACGAACTGCATGGTTTTATTAATTTGAATTTCGCTTATAATTTGAAAGTAACTGATCCCTTAATAATGTTATATGCAAGTTGATATAATATTTTAACAGCAGTAACTTTTGCATTACCGTTGGTAACTCTTTATCGTAATTGCTTGCTTATGTAAAGTTTAGCTAAATTATTATAGTTGTTATAATAACGATGTATATATAATTTTAAAAAACATCAATACATTATTTTTTAGCAAAAAATAGATTTAGTCTAGAACAAGTTAATAAATCTTTTGTATGCAACAAGCAAATAACAACTTTATTTTTTTTCTCTTCATTTATTTGCAACAAACCTAAATTAAAAGCTATTCCCAGGCTACTTAAATTAAAACAATGACCCTGACTAAAGTCGTATATTGATTTAAATACAGATCTCTAGAAAAGAGCTATGAACGTGTTTGAAGAAAACTCTATTCAAATTATTGATCTTAAATGTATTCAAATCGCTAATGAAAGCAAAGTTTTTAGGTTAAATAAAATTTATTCTGCTTAACTAAAAGATCAAAAAGCATGATGCAAGTCGTTGTTTTTACGTATGAAGAAGAACTATATAATTTACATATATATATATATATATATATATATATATATATATATATCAATATGTTATTTTAAATTCAGACTATAATTAGTAAAATTCCAAGGTTGTTAATTAAGTTACATTTTTCTGAATGTATTTGTTAATTGAATTAATATGAAAGTTTTTGCAAAAAAATTAGTAATATTATTCGCACTTGGCGAATGGTGAAACC
Organism: Platerodrilus igneus; assembly: GCA_036346225.1. Classification (NCBI taxonomy): domain Eukaryota; kingdom Metazoa; phylum Arthropoda; class Insecta; order Coleoptera; family Lycidae; genus Platerodrilus; species Platerodrilus igneus. The sequence goes on from JARFIW010000295.1 coordinate 586,514, forward strand.
TTTAAATTCGTAAGTTATGCATATTTTTTAGAAAAAACATTTGCTTCTATGAACAAATTTTCCTTTACGCTCGTTACTGAAATTTAATAAGTCACTAATTATGTTGACAATAAAACTTAAGTTCATTTCAGTTTCATTGCAGTAATTTGCAATATACAGAAGAAGCGGCGCCCCATCCACCACCTTCCGCAGAATTTATTAAATTTATTAAATGCCTATTTCTCAAATGATTATAACATTTTAAATTATTTAATTTCTGAATAAACATTAATATATAATAACAGTATATTTCTAATTCTTATTTAATGACTGTGATTAATGCTAATGAAAGTTTTTATTAAGTTCTGTTCTTAAAAGTGATCCAAAAACGTAGTGCTACACCTACGAATTATAAAAGCTATACATAATGACTACATCAATTATTCATGTAAATTCTTCACATTAATACACGACATTCAACCTCAGTTTTTCCGCATGAACAAATAACAGAAGGACATACCAGAAAACTATACCTGTTTTACATGATATACATATATATTTATATTTTAGAAGACAGTCTTTTTAAAAATAAAATTTTGAAGTGTGTGTGTGTGTTCTTTTAACTTTAAACATTACGTGTTTTGTATTTAATACCAAATTGACTCTCGAAACAGAGGCTTTCGCGGTGAAGCACTAGCGCTGCATACTTCACAAGCAGAAAGCTATAGTTATTTAAAATAGAAGCATTAGACGCTATGATATATATCTAGTTGGTGCATATGTGTGTGTGAGTGTGTTCGTTTTAACTTCAAAAATACCCTACACTTCATTCTAAACTATTCAATTAACAAACGGGGCACAACCCCATTCTGCACCCGCCAAAGAATCTCAAATTTACACAAACAAAAATTATTCATGAAACGGAGGATCTCAGGGGCGAAAACCTAGCACTGCGAGACCCCCCAAGGTAAAAGTTATATATGATGATCACATCAATGATTCATCTAAATTCTTTACATTAATACGCCACAATCGGATGCATGCTACAACCTCGGTTTTTCTCCATGAACAAAATAAAGACATGATTTGCATACATACATATCTACATTGTATTTTAAATTCAGACTATAATTAGAATAAAAAGGACGAGGTCATATGCTGCTTCCGACTGCGGATTCCGTATAACTTGTATAAATTATTTTTGTGATGCAATTAAATATAAAATATAACCTAGATTTTTTCCACAATCAAGATAACGACATAACCCTTTTACATGATTTACATACGTACCAATATTTTATTTACAATTCAAACCATTATATTACGACTCGTATAATTTTACTTCACAACGTGCACGTTTATTTTAAATTCTGCTTATTTTTATAACTCTTTTAAGATTACTTAAATCTCCATTCTCAAGTATTTAATTACCTAATGAGGTTCAGCCCCATATAGCGCCAGCCGCCTACAGTGTCCGTTTTCTTTTTAAACATTATACACCGTTTTATATTTAATACAAAAAATAATTCCTGAAACGGAGACCCTCGGGGCAAAGTCCTAGTACTACGGGGGCCCTTATCCAAGATAAATTCTTCACCACGTGAACGTTTTTGCTAAACCTAAAATCTCCATTCTTAAGTATTCAATTACGCGGCGGTCTAACAACCGGTAAGTGAAAATAATATATAATATTTACTACTAACTAACTTTTCTGAAGTTAATAGGACTCTAGCGGTGAAGTAACACTAAAACATGAAAATTGAATAAAGAAGGATCTGCTACCGCAACATCACAAAAAGATAAAGACAATTAAAGAATGTAATTTTAGAAAATAAAACATTAAAGGTTATGCTTTTTTTTTAAACATTATGCGATATTATATATTTAATACATAAATAATTCTTAAAACGGGGGCTCTCGGAGGCAAAGCCCTAGTACTGCGGGGCCTCCAAACTAAAAGCTATGCGATGATTATATCATGACATAAATTATTCACCTAGTACACGTTTTTGCTTAACCTAAAATCTCCGTTCCCAAGTATTCAATTACCTAATGGGGCACAGCCCCGTTAACAACCCCGCTAAAGAGCCCCATTCCGTAATCATCATTTTGAGAATAATTTCATCATCATCCAAATTCCTCACCACGTTTTATTTTCTCAATTCTCAAGTCCTAGAGAGCCCCGTTCCGCATTCATCATTTGAGAATGATTACGTTTATTTTTGCTTAACCAAAAATCTCTCTAGTATTCAATTAACTAATGGGGCACACCGACGACGAGAGTAAAACCTAGGGTGAAGCTCTCGGGACCGCTTTCCCACATTCCTCATTAAGCAAACAACTGACCAATAAAGACACCCGTCGTTGGAGCCCCGGCGCTGCACCACAACGACCTCCTAACATCAACAAAACACGCACACACCACGGCGGCCAGAATAAAACCGAGGAAGAAGTCCAATTCATCATTAAGCACACAATTGACCAACCAAAACAGCTGCCACCGAAGCCCCGGCACTGCGACCCCCCCCCCCCACTTCCTAACACCAACAAAACATTTACAAAACTGCTCTGTTTCAGAAACCGCCTTGTTATTCTACTCGTAAACGGTCACACTTTATTTCTAACCTGCAAAAACAATGTTTCATTTCTAAATGAAATGCATAGTTTTTCAAGATGCGCATCTTTACGATAAACTATATCGGCGATATTTGCTGTTACTAAAGTTTCTTGTACCTTACCATTTAGGTTTATCTTGTAAGTATTCTTTGATGCAGTAGTCCCCTAACCCCACATCTTTGCTTTGATAGTGTCATCCCACGGCCACACTTATGCTCCCGCGTAATGTAAGGATCAAGCTAGTCCGGAAGTATAGATACCAAATTCGTTAATTTCAAAGCCGCCCTTCTACCCTGCTCAAGTACAAGGTTTATCTCAATTTTTAAGGGATTCGTCGAACCGCACCAAGGATTCTATCCTACCTATATGTAAAGCGCTCTTTAACCGAAGAAGGTTAAATGTCACACAGTAGTGCTCACAACCTGAGGCCCGTCTATTGCTCTGTCTCCCCAACGTGTAGGATACTTTGATTTGTGTCAGTAGTTTAGACATACTTAACACTGTAGCGCCACAACAAGCTAGCACCGGTTGTTTCATTGCCCGTTCATGGCGCCATTTTTGATACGAAGCTAGCGTGTGGTCTTGTTAAATAAATATTATAATAGCAATTTTTAGTAAGTCCCGTCCGGTTAAAGCTGAATCATTTGCTTTATTTAGTTATATGTTTATTGTTATTCGAAACCTTGAGATATTATATATTAGGTTGGTATATCGATCAAATTTTTTGTAGAATTATAAACCTTCAGTAGTACTTTCTATTAGTGCTTGAATAATTTTCTTCTAAGATAAATGTACTTTTATTTTTAAGTTAATAATTTCCAAAGATTTCATATGGTTACCAAGTTGTATGAATTAAAATTACGTATGGTATTTACTAATAGTCCGATTCAGGAAAAAAGACGAATTTTAATCTGCTTGTTGGCGAAAGAAATTGAAAAAACCTGGTCGTTTAATTGATTTGTCTAGGTATAATGTTAAATTTGTAGTAGAATGTGAGGAAGTAAATACAACAGTAAAGTGGGTTAAGGGCCTGATTTCTGAATTTGAAGGAAGTCCGACAGATTCGACTTTTAAAAAGGTTTTGTCAAGACTTGCGCATTTGTCTGGTCGAGTGAAACGAATGGAGCTACCATCAATAGATTCTGAGGTTACTGTCACATATAGAAATGAAGCAGTAGCTACTATATTAACCTTAGAAGCTGAATCAGATGAAAAGTTTAAGCAATATACAGGATCGACAAGTTCTACTGAAATGAATAATACCTTTTCTCATACAACTAATGTAACTGTACCTACAGTAGCATATCTTTATATGCCTACACCGGTTGGTTCTTGGCCAGTAAAGTTTGCTCTTGATCCTAAGCAACTGTATCAACTTATAGATAGGATAATGGAAATTGCAGAATCTCGTATGGTTTCTAAAATAGATTTATATAATGCATCACTTAAATTATTCGTGGGTTATGCCCATATTTGATTTCTCAGTGTGAGAAGTTCTGTTACAGATTGAGATTCCTTAGTATGTCGTTTAAAAGAATAGATGTTGTTCCAGCCGATTCAGAAGGTGAGATCTGGCACTTGATATAATCTCGTCGTCAGAAAATAATAAACCTATCTTTTCGTTTGTTGCTAACATAGAGAGTTTATTTAGTAGGCTATCTAATGTGCCTGCAGCAATAACTAAAGCACGATTAATTAAAAAAATTTCCTGCACGATTTTGTCTCACAATCGGTCTTGCCTTTTCCGCGATTGAAGACGTGACAACTTTGGTAAATTTATGTAAAGGATTGGAGGAAGCTAATCAGATGAAAAAAAGATCAGTCTCTACTTCGTCAAGTAATAAATTCAAACCTCGATTTGAAGAAAAACGCTCAATTTGGAGCGAAAAAGATTTTACTCTCAGAAATCGAGTTGATAGAAATAAATCGCGTTCTTAAGTTTAAGTCGTCAGAAATGGTAATCCTAGTTCTTCAATAGCTGAGCCATCTTCAGGCCCTGTTAAGGTGAATAAATCAGTGTGTTGGAGTTGTGCACATTCTGGTCATGCGTTTACATATTGTGGAGCTCCTTAAATAATATTTTGTTTTAAATGTGGTCGTAAAAAGTGGCAGCACCTTCATGTCCGTCGTGTTCAAAAACGAATAAGGAAGCAGGTGAATGGTAGTCGGTAAGCTGCTACGTTCCCTAAGACTACTACACAAATATGTAAAGAAAAAAATTTCCTTTGTAGGATCAATTGACTAAAATGGCTTGAAAAAATAAAAAGTTTCCGTCAGACTTTTTCAGAGCCTAAAACAAATTTATTGTTTGTGAAAGAAAATTGTGACAATCGTCCATACATGGTGAAACTGATTTATAGAACTATTACTGGTTTATAAGATTCCGCGTGTACTACCTCAGTAGTTGGATCTTTAGCTCTTCCATTGCTTCAGGATTGAAATTAAAATCTTTTCTTCGAATATGAAAGGTGTATTGACAGCGTATAGTTTTGTTAAGTCAGTCGAAGGTTTAGTCGATTTACCCATTTATATTAGAAATGTGTGTCGAATTCTTAATGCGATTGTTGTGTCTTCATTACCTCATACATTCATTTTTGGAAGTGATTTCGCATTATTTCGATTGATTAAGAATTTTAGAAATAATTCATGGCCTATTCAAGTGTATGTTGGTCAATCTTCTATACCGTTGCAAAAACCTTTCCGACGCCCAAAAACTGGACGCTCAATTAGTGATCAACTCTTTTGATGAAATTAATAGTGATAAAAGATTAGGTCGTACAAATAAAATCGCAGGTATATTGAGACAAGAGATGCATAAGCAACCCGTAGAAAGTCATATGCTATGTCTCCCTTTATGAATGCTTCGTTTGAAAGTCATAGAACCGTGTCAAAGTCCTTGGAATTCGCCCGTTTTATTAGTAAAGGAGTCGTCTTGTGAATATCGTCTTTGTTTTAATAGACAAATGTTAAATGACGTCACACAAAATGACGTGCACCCAACGGCAAGCCTAGATAAAATTCTTAATATGTTGCGAAACGCAACACACATATCTAACATTGACCCTCGTAAAAGTTTTTGGTAAATCGCCACTCCGAAAGTTCTAAAGATAAGACTGCATTTAGTGTAATATCAAAGGACAATATAGGTTCGTAACAATAACGTTTGGCTCGATTAATTCTGCTCAAACGCAACAACGCCTAGTTGACGCTATTTTTGTCCCCAAATTGAACTCCATGTGTTCAGCTATCTTGATGATATAATTCTGTGTTCCCTGTCCTTTGAGGAACATTTAGAATTGTTGAATGAAGTAAAAGAGCGTCTTAAGGAAGCCAATTTGGCTATTAATTTGACGAAGTATGAATTTTTCAAAGAAGATTTAAAATTTTGAGGTTATATAGTAGGTTCAAATTTTCTTCGCACCGATCCAGAAAAAGTTTCGGCTATGGTCAATTTCGGCGTCCAAAAACGACTACAGAAATCAAGTGTTCTATAGGAATGTGTAGCTGGTACAGTATGTTAATTAAAAATTTCTCTACATTAATTTCGACTATAAACCATTTATTAATAGAGGAAGAGAAAGGTCAGCCTATTGCTTGAACTACAGAAGCTCAGTCTTCATTAGTATAAATTAAAGAAGCTTTAGTTTTTGCGCCGTTGCCTTTGCAGTCTGATTATTCGGCTCCCTTTATTGTAGAATGTGACGTTGGTCATACTGGTCTTGGTACTGTTCTTATACAGTATATTGATGGCGAAGAAAGAGTTATTTCTTATACAAGTAAAACTCTAGGTCGTACAGAACCTAAATACCCAGTTACAGAGACAAAATGTCATGCCGTTATATTTACGATAAAAAATTTTGTCCTTGGGTCGACGGAACCCGTTTCACTGTGGTAACTTAGTATTTTTCTTTGCTCTGTTTTAATAATATTCAGAATCACACAGAAAAGTTGGCAAGATGGGCTATCCGCTTAAGGCAGCATACTTTTGATTTTGTTTATCGAAAAGGCAAGTTCACAGTTGTTCCTGATTGCTTAAGTCGCGCAACTGTAGATGAAAACCCCGTAGTACATCTAGTTGAAGTTAGTGTTAATAACTTGGACCGTAGTACATTGCGCTACCTAAAAACATTTTGTCTTCTCCAGTTTCTTACCCAGAGTAAAAAGTTCGAAATAATTTGGTATATACATGTGTTGCTTCAGATTTGCTGTTCTCGTCATATAAGTTGGAATGGAAGCGTTTAGTCCCTACATCACAACGGGAAGAATTTGTTCGTTCGTGGCATTCTTAAGTTGCAATGCATTTAGATATTTAAAAACCATTGCATGCGTGCAAAAAAATTATTATTGGCCCAAGATGACGATTGACGTGATGAATTTCTCTCGCGGTTATTTAGTTTATGGAGCCCAAAAGTCTTCGAAAGAAGAACATAAATGGTTACAAGTTGTTGGCGAATGGGTTTCTAAGTATACGCTGTTACATCCTTTACGTAACGCTGTGGCGCATACTATAGCACCATTTTTAAAAGAAAGTATATAGAGTACCACAATTCATTATTTGTGATAATATACCGCACCTATCAGCTCGTATTTTAAAGAATTTGTTTAATAGTTTTAAAATTAAAAGTATTTGGTGTACCTCAATTTATTCCCATCAGTTTAATTTTGTTGAGAGGATGAATAGAATCATGGGTACATCAATTCGTTCATATGTTGAAGAGTATGAAACGTAAGATATCAAGTTGCCTCAGATTCATTATGTCATTAATTCTGCAAGACATCGTGCTGCTAGTTACTCCCCAAATTCCTTGATTTTTAGTCGTCGAGTTCCTTTGAGTGCAAAATTTTGTGGTGATGGATAAGTTCTTACTGACGATGTAGAAATCGTTCTTAGCAATCGCCCGTTGTACCTTCAGAAGAAAATGGTCTTTTAAAGGTCTTCAAAGATGTTTAAACTAAGTTTCATTTGACGTATGAGTGGTCCAGCCGCCAATATAATTTTAGAAGACGTGATATTTCATTTAAAGTTGGTGGGTGATTGTATATAGAAAGCGAATAAAGTGCTCTAGAGAGCTGGTGATAAATTTCCTGCGAAACTTGCTCCCAAGTTTGTATTAAGTGCGGTACGTAAGAAATTTTCCTTGTTAGTTTACGTATTTAATAATTTATATGGATCTAAGGCAGGTGAATGACGTTAAAAATGTGATACCCTTTTCAGTCCTAGATCTAGATAATGTTTCCAAGGTGATTGATGATTGTATCATTATAATTAGTGGAATATAAAGGTCACCACGGTTATAACCTTTTTTGGACTTTTATGTACAAGTTACTTGATGTTTCGATGGTAGTTTTGCATGCAAAGTTCATTCTTGGTTGCTTTTTTGTCGTGTTAACATAACTATATTTTGGTGGCGTAAAAATGTGTTTTCATGTATCTTGTGTATCGCTTAAAGTGGGAAGAGAATTATTATTCCTTCGTTGTTGTTTAGAATCATTTCGAATGGACCTGCACCTTGCCGAAGTTCTAGATTACTAAAACAGGTGAAATGGCCTGCGTGTTCTAATGAGCTAAAGAACAAAACTACAGGTCCAACCTAAGTAGTAGGGTCGTTAGTGAGGAACCAGACAAAGATAGGTCCCCGAAAGAGAGCAGCGGCTCTTTCGGTACTTAGATTGGCAGAGACCATAGGGGTCGGTATGGCAGTCTAAGACACACTACCGCGATGTGGAAACCACCACTTTACCTCCCAAGTACACAGCGTACCTAAATTATAATAAAATAATGGCATTCTCTGGGGTAAAAGATTCCGGAGTTAAAATAGTCCCCCATTTGGATCTCCAGGAGAGGACTACTTCGGAGGATGCGATCGGAAAGTTAAGAATAAGAGTCGGGAACATTTTGCGAGTCGGAGTGTAGAATGTTAGAACTACGAAGCAAGTGGGTAAGCTAGAGAACCTAAAAATCGAAATGAATAGGTTATAACTAGACATAGTAGGGATCAGCAAAGTTCGGTAGCCAGAGACGTGGGATTTTTGAAGTGGAGACTTCAGGATAATTCATAGAGGAGCAGAGGAGGAAAATTTGGGTGTGGGGATAGTTATGCGGAAAAAGTTAGGATACTGTGTAGAAAATTACTTACAAAACAATGAAAGAGTACTCATGGTTAGATTAGAATCTAAACCGGTAAACACAGTAATAATACAAGTTTACATGCCCACCTCTAGCTACAGTGATGAAATGGTATAAGCGATCTACAAAGATATCGAAGACATATTAAGACACGTAAAAGAACTTGAAAATTTAATAATTACGGGGGATTTTAATGCAGTGGTAGGTGAGGCTAGGGAAGGAGCGATAGTAGGTTTATTTGATTTAGGCACTAGAAACGACAGAGGAAATAGGCTGGTAGAATTTTGCGACAAGAACAATTTAATCATTACAAACACTTAATTTCAACATCATGCTAGAAAACGATATACGTGGAAGATGCCGGGAGGTATAAGAAGATATCAAATAGATTACATTCTTGTTAGACAACGGTTTAGGAATCAAGTAAAAGACTGTAGAAGCTACCCAGAAGCAAATATTGACGCTGACCACAACATCGTAATTATGAAGACCGCACTTAAGTTTAAAAATTTGAAAAAAAGAAACGGAAAAAGGCACTTGGACCTACAGAAACTAAAAAAGAAAGATATTCGAGAAAGATTCAAAAAAAGGTCAAATGAATTGCTCAAAGATATCGAGAAAATATCTGATACTAAGGAAGTAGAAAACGAATGAAATAACATTAAATCCAGCCTTGACATGGTGGCCAAAGATATTCTGGGGTATACACAAAAAGAAAATAAGGAACCATGAATAACAAAGGATATCCTGAATTTAATAGAAGAAAGACGAAAATACAAAAATAAATCAGACGAAACAGGAAAACAGAGCTACAAAGCCATAAAATGGGAAATTAATCGCAAATGCAGGAATGCCAAAGAACAATGGATTGATGAAAAGTGCAAAGAGGTACAAACTAAGATGGAAGTAGGAAAGACAGATGAGGCATACAAACTAATTAGATACAATTTTAGGGATATAAAACCGTATAGCAAAAATATAAGGGACGCGGGAGAAAATGTCATGATAGAAAATGTAAAGAAAGTAGGTAGATGGCAAGAATATATAGGGAATTTATATGCAGGAGAAGCACTAACTGCATTAGAACAGGAATCAGACATTGAAAATGATGACTTGGGATACCCTATACTTAGAGATGAATTTGAATTAGCATTAAAGGGTCTGAAAAATTGTAAGGCACCGGGTACAGATAAGGTGCAAGCGGAAACTCTAAAAGCCGCTGGTCAAGCAGTAACAGAACGTCTCTTCCAACTTGTAAGCTATATGTATGAAACAGGCAAGATACCCAAAGATTTGAAACGTAACATCATAGTAACTATACCAAAAAGAAAGGCGCGGATAGATGTGAAAATTTTCGAACAATAAGTTTTACAGCACACGTGTCCAAAATATTAACTAGAATTGTACAAAGACGAATGGAAAAACGGGCTGAAGAAATACTAGAAGAAGACCAATTTGGGTTTAGGCGAAACAGGGGAATACGAGAGGCTATCTTAGCTCTGAGGGTGATAATGGAGAAAACAATAGAAAAAGGGGAAAGCGTGTATATAGGGTTTGTAGATCTGGAAAAAGCATTTGACAATGTAAAATGGAAAAATATGTTAGAAATACTCAAAAAGATTGGAATGAGTTATAGGGATAGACGGATAGTACATAGCTTATACAAAGAGCAAACAAGAGTAATAGAATTAGAGCAGGAACGTAGAGAAGTAAACATCAGGAAAGCGGTAAGACAGGGATGTTCCTTATCCCCATTACTTTTTAACTTGTACATTGAAGAGGCAATGAATACTGTCAAATGCAGGAAGACATTTGGAATTACTATGCTGGGACAAAAAATTGATATGCTTAGATTTGCAGATAATATAGCGGTATTAGCATCTAGCAAGGAAGAGTTAGAAGCTGCTCTTAGTGAAATGGAAACGGTTCTAACAGAGAGATACGGTATGAAAATTAACAAAAGTAAAACTAAAGTACTAGTACGCAAAGGAGGGAAAAATAAATCAAAAACAAGAATACAAATATGTAACACGAACTTACAAAAGGTTAAGGATTTCTGCTACCTAGGTAGCCAAATAACGCAAGACAGGAAAAGCACAAAGATTAGCACAAGGTCGTGCTACATTTAACAAGAAAAAGCAACTACTGTGTTCAAAGACAACAAACATAGAAACAAGGAAAAGATTGCTTAAAACATATGTATGGAGCACAGCACTGTACGGTTGTGAAGCCTGGACAGTAGAAGAAGCAGACAAAAAAAAGGTAGAAGCCTTTGAAATGTGGTGCTACAGACGAATGATGAAGATATCATGGACAGACAAAGTTAGGACCGAAGAGGTACTAAAAATGGTAGGGGAAGAAAGAAATATGTGGAAAACGGTAAAAAATAGGAGAGATAGGATGATAGGCCACATACTACGGCATGAGGGAATAGTGCGGAATATACTAGAAGCAGAGATAAGAAAAAAGAGAAGAAGAGGTAGACCTAGGTTAGACTTCTGCACACAGATAGTGAAAGATGTAGGCTGTAGGAGTTTCAGAGAAATGTGTAGGCTAGCTCAGAATAGAAATCAATGGAGGTACGCATCCAACCAGTCCCAAGATGGATAAATTAATGACGAAGAAAGTAACTGCACTTAATCATGATATTTATTATAAGCAACTACAAGCTTTGGATGACAATATTCTCGAATAATGGTAATTGCGTGAAAGCATTTACTGGAAAACTATTATTTCGACAAATGTCTAAGCGTTGGGGATCTTGGCAGCCACAGGTTGCTTAGCGCACTTCAATAAATCTCAGTGAAATAGGGCATAATATTAGAAAACAATAGAAGGGGAACCGAGCTGTATTGCTGTGTGAGAATTTCAGGGAACTATGTAGGTTAGTTTAGAAAATAAATAAGTGCAGGTACATGTCCAACCAGTTTTGAGACGGAAAACCCAATGACGAAAAAATAAGCGCAGATAAATCTGATGATTATTATAAACAACTAGTGGTGTTGGTTGTGAAATACCTGCAACTAATGTTGACTGTGCGAAAAGATATATTGTAAAAAATATTAAATCAGTAAATGTTCAAGTGCTGGGGGAACTTGGCAGCCACAGACTGCTTACCCCCCTACGCAACCACTGAATGTCGGAGAAATAGGGAATATAATTGTAAAATAATAGAAGGGGGCCGAACTGCATCTAACAAGAAAGAACGGCGCCTATGATGAAAGACAACAAACATAGAACAAAAAGTTGTTGAAAGCGTATGTGTAGAGCACAGCACAGACAGTATGCCTACGAAATACGGGCAGTCTGAAAAGCAGACAGAAGAACAGTAGCAGCCTTTGAAATGTTGTGCTTCAGATGTATGAGAATGGACAGACAAAGGTAATAAGAAATAGATTATAGAAACAGTAGGGGAACAAGGATATCTTTGGGAAAAAAATATGAGAAATAGAAGGGCAGAATAAGTTCTAAGGCACTTTTGGGGAATAGTATGGGATACATGACAAGCGGAGATAGGAAAAAAGAGGTGGATGTAGACCTAGATCAGATAGTGATAGATGCAAACTGTTCAAATTTCGGGAAAATCTGTAGGTTAGTTCAGAATAGGAAACAATGATGATACGCGTCTAACCAGTTTCAGGACAGAAGACCCAATGATGATAATGATGTTGTTTGAAGCAATATTCTTTCAGGTGAGCGTATTTTAGGTTATTTGGCTCAAAGGTGAATTGTTTCTTTTTGTCATTTTAGGTAATGGTGAACAGAAATTGCTTCCATTTGTTTATATTCAAGGTATATTATGAACTTAAGTCGATTAAGTAAAAACTAAGGCCCTTTTGTAGATAGTGTAGCCTTTCTGTGTATTTTTTGTGAGTAAATTTTTTCAAGCGATAAGTATTTGGGTGCAAAGATACTTTGGGTTACTGATTAGCTAAATGAGTGCGTTATGCTGGTGTTTAGTAAGAAATTTTTGTGTTGCGGTATAATAAAGGGCGGCGAGTCTTAGTGTGGGTTGACTGGGTGACGATGCCTGTGTAGCGGTTTTCTAAATTGCTCTTAGTACTCATGTTTTGAGAAGTTCATTAATCTTTATATGCCGAAAATTTCTTTCCGCAATGTCATTGAATAGGATTGCAGTTAACTAATTCTTTAAGAGCAGCTTAAGTGATAATTTTGTTACGAAAATGTAGTCTAAGCTTAAAAGTTGTAGTATTAGGTAACGTCTATGGTTAAATAGGTTAGTATCATGGACATTGCATCGGAAATAATTCCCTTTCTGTATTTTTTTTGTTTCCGGTTGAGTGAGTGTCAGATTTCCCCAATTTTGACCCTTACTGATTTAGTTTTTCTCTATTTGTGCCTCCCCGATTTAAATTTCTTTATGGCATGTTGAAGGCCTGTTGAAGTGTTGCTGCTTTTACGATGTCAGTAAAGAATTTAATAAACATTTTTCCGGATTTATTTCGTTTAGTAAACTATATCTACTCAATTACCTGAGAAATAAGTGGGATGTTGTTTGGATCTCCAGACTCCTTTCCCCATGAGCATTTGACAACCTGTCCAGCCACATCGGTTCCATGAACTGCAACTATTGCGTGTGCGGCTGACTCTTTGGTGGAGAAGCTAGAACAAATACAAACAAATAGTAGCGCAAAATCCACTTGCCGAAAAAGTGATACAAACACACGCATGCACACTCGCACGCACACACACGCACGCGCCTATACGCACACACACACACACACACACACACACACACACACAAACATACACATACATGTACATATCTATACTTTGGAACCATAATATCGTAAGTCACAACTAAACAACGTTACAGGGGAGCCCAAAAACTGCACGTAGAACTGTTCGCGTTGCGGTATAGGACTGAGCAGTCATATTATTATATTCCTAGTAATGAAACTCTAGAAAATTACAAACTACTTTTTTGTTGGCAGCAGCTTTTTCTTTTAGTACGTGTTAAGTCCATTCAATAAAACAATTTACTGTTTTATTAAATACACTTAAATGGTTCCTGGCTTTAGGTATCAGAACTCCGATGTGGACTTAATCTCCTATACCATAGTGGTTAAAAGAGTGATTAGGCTTAATGAAACAATAAAAAATGTTGTTTTACTGTACCATTTAAAATTGATTTATAACATATTAAATACAGTTCAGTTAAATAAAGAGCTAGCTGAGATCAGATGTAGTAAATGTTATATTAGTTTAGTTGAATCCTCTTCGAGAAATCTCTAACAACATGCCCATTTGGAATACTTTTAAAATAAACTATGAATTCTTCAGGAACCCACTGCAAGAAAGTCCGGATGTTCTTGAATTTGACATTACTATTTTTTTTCTGGTTATTCTAAGTCGAATCAGAGTCTCGCTTATTTGTTCTCTATCCATTTGTATCGCTATCATTAATCCCTGTTTCATTAAATATGTTACCTTTCTTGAGCCATGTGTTAGATGCTTTTGGTCGACATGTGGTTGTGTAAGATAGTGTGGATGTTTCCCATGCCGTGTTTTTTCTTTCAGTTTTCTTGCATTATGTGTGTGTTGTTTTGTGATTTCTTCTATCGGATCGAAAGTACTGTCGTTAAATGGTAGTGTTGTGGCTGATGTGTTTACGTGTATGATCGCTTTGCATATGTTACTCGTTTCTGTTCTTTTTATAAAGTAGTTTATTAATTATCTATTTGTTCAGTGCACATGTTTTTTATATCGATATATCCTGTTACTCCGTCTTTTCTGTTGAGAGTTAGTCTTTCTTATAGTTGAGTGTATGTGGTAGATTCTATATCTGTGACATTACGACGATCGCGTAAATGTGTTGAGTGCTTCTAGGTTGGTATTGTTCCATCTTATTATGCCAAAAGAGTAGATTAGTATGAGTATTGCGCATGTGTTTAATGCTATTGTTTTGTTTCGTGCTATTTTGTGTATTTTAGTGTCTTTGTTTGTATTTCTGTTTCAGTTTCTTTTTCACTTGTGAGTGTTCTATTCCTAGTTTTTGCTTGTATCCTAGATACTTGTATGTGTCTGTGGTGTCCATTGCTTGTATGTGATCGTTTTTGTTTAGCGTGTAGTTTTCTTGTTTTGTTATACTGTTTTTCATAAAATTTGTCTGTTGCGAAGGTCATGTTTATGTCGTTGCTGTATGTTTTTGTTATTTTAAGTAGATGCGTGAGTTGTAAGTATTTGATGTTGTTAGTTTGAGGTTGTCCATATATTGAAGGTGAGTTATTTTGTGTGGGTGTGTACCTGCGATGTTGTATGCGTATTTTATGTTGTTTAGTATGCTCGAAAGTGGGTTTAGTGCTAGACAGAATCAGAAGGAACTTAAGGAGTCCCCTTGCTATATGTCTCTTCCAATCTCTATTGGTTTTGTGTTTACGTTACCTATATTTGCTTTTATGGTTAGAGTAGTGTTCCAGTTTTTCATTATTGTCTCTAGGAATTTTATTAGTGTTGTGTTTGCTTTGTATATTTGTAGTATGTGTATTAACCATGCGTGTGGTGTGCTGTCGTACGCCTTCTGGTAGTCTATGTATACGTAGCGTAATGCAATTTTCTTAATTTTACTTGGTGTGTTATTTCTGTGTATATTATCAATTGCTCTTTATATCCTCGTTTTCGTTATAGCACCCTTGTTGTTCTTCGTGCATTATGTTGTTTTGTGTAACTAGTTTTTGTGTAATTATGGATATTAGTATTTTGGATATTGTTGGTAGACATGCTATTGGGCGATATTATAATGGGTTTTCTGTGTCTTTTACATACTTTCGTTTGAGATACGTTAATCCTTCTGTCAATGTGTGTGGTGTTGTGTGTGGATGTGATATATTTGTCGAATACTTTTGCTAAGTGTGCGGCCGTCGTTGTAAACTTTTCTAGCCAGAAGTTTGCTATTTTGTCATGGCCAGATGCTTTCGAGTTGTATGATTTGTTTGTTATTATTATTATTATAATTATCATTATCCTTATTATTATTATGGCTACTATTATTATTATTATTATTACTATTATTGTTATTATTATTTATTATTATTATTATTATTATTATTATTATTATTATTATTATTATTATTATTATTATTGTTATTATTATTATTATTACTGTTATTGTTAGTATTATTTATTATTATTATTATTATTATTTATTATACTTTCTAGTGGTAATTACAAATAACTGTACATTACAGGAAATAATTATCATTAATAATTATAAGTAAAGAAATAGTTCAACATTACTAATTAAGCATTAGTAATCTTTTATATACTATAGTTCAAAATTACTGTTGCAGTACTTGACTGAAACACAAAGAGTTCTTGTTGGTCTAACAGATCGTTTTATTAACGCACCATGTTCCTTCAAATAACTGAAGGTTTGTTTACTCAGGTTCCGTATAATTTCTTTTGTAATTCGAGATTTTTCTCGCTGTGATACCTGGAACGTTTTTACATTTTTGTACTGTTAAATAATAAATTGTGATTTTTGTCAGGTGTACCAATGATTTGCCAAACTTGACTCTATGGTTTTGTCTTTAAAGCCCCAGTATATTTCTTTAGAGAATATATGCTTGTGATGCATGATTTTTTTAGCAATAAACTGACTGCATTTAAAACTTTTTGATTTTAAGCAGGTAATTAGTAAGTGCCATTCGTTTCCAGCTGCATTGCACCAGAACGTAGCGTAAATTTTGTATAGCTAACATTTTGTAAGGAACTAGGGTCTACTAGGCGATTTTTTGCAAATTGCCATGCTATACCGCTTCCTAAAGTTGGATTTCTAAAAAATGTTGTTCGCTCGACGTCAGCAACTGACCGATGACATTTTTGAGAAGATTTGATTTTATATCATTTTAGCACTAGCAAGTTTGTAACATACTTTTGTTATTCTTTGCAATTTCTATGGTATATCCATCTTAAATTTTTACAACCGTTGAATGGTTTGTTGCGAAATTTTGGTAATTATAACAATTACAGTTACCTGTAAAAAAGTTACAATGTTTTTATATTGGACTACAGGCAATTTTCTAAATAATTCTGAAGCCCACTGAAGTTAATTTTCCATGTAAGTCCATATCAAGTCACCGATCTTTTATAGCAATATCGTAACCAGAGCTTTTTTTGGTTCGCTAAATAATTCAAAATTCCACTAGAAATTTCAGACCAAGTCAAATACAAACTTTTAGGGAAAGGTTTAGAAGATTCACGGTTGTGGTAGTTATTAACACAAAATCGCCATTGCCAGCTAACTCCGTATGGATTATTATATTTAATTAAATATTTCATAAATAAATGCCAGTTTTGGTGGTTTGCACTCTTCTTTATCTGTCCCCCTAAAAATATCGGGGTGACATTCGTTTAGATGTAAATTGAAGTTCAGTTCTTGTTTGCTGTTGGAAGGTGCAGGTGCAGTGGTTTAATCCAGTGTCTTCCGTTTCCAAACATTCTCAACTAAATTCCTGAGTAATTCGTTGAATTGGATTTCACTAAGAGGTACTTGCATATGATGCGATGATTTTGTGCAATGTCGATTTGCAACTACTTTGCATCATTTTATCGACAATTATGGAATATAAGTTCTCCACGTTTCTATAGATATTTGAATTTTCTGAAAACATTTTGTATATGCTCGCATTGTATCCTCTTCAACATTTACCGCTAGCACAACTTCCAACACATCAATCCGTTTAGATGACTATTCAAATTTAGGTGGTCGGTTTTGTCGATTTCTCTAATATCCATTCTTAAGCTTTTTCCTATTCAGGGCATTTAGCTTTACTCCAGATTGATTTTGATAATCCTTGTACGCAGAGAAGAATATTTGATAATCATCTTCTTTTGTGTTGAGATATAGACATCGTTTAGGTAAGCGCTTATTATTTGTTTATTTTCAGTACAATGACGGAGAGAAAAGTCGCTTAAAATGTTTCAACAACCGCGCAATAAGGGTTCTAAGGATAGCAAATGCAGTCAACCAAAAAGAGGACATTCCTGACGTACACCTTTTTTTTCTGTTTTATTTCGTTTGCTAGTAGCATGCCTACTTCTATGTGCTTTTTTGCCTTTTCGTAAGTTATTCGAATACGGTTGACAAGTGTGCCCCAATACAAAAATTGATAGCGTAGTATATAGGTATGAATAATAAATTTAATCGAAAGCAGATTCAAGATCGATTTTAAGTATTGCTAGAGAAAGTTCCATTTGTCGTGTTAAATGGTGTTCGATTTGGAACCGATGCGCCTTGGTGTGGATTAATTGCCGAATTCATAACTGTCATTAACCTTGCTGATAGGCCTTTTGTAAAGATTTTGTAATCAGTATTTAACAAGGAGACCGGTCAGAAACTTGTAATTTGATGTAATCGACTTTTTCCAGTTTTTTTAATTAATGCAACAATTGCTTTACTGGACTTATAAGGCAAGTGCTGCTGTCGCTCTCTATAAGAGTTTTGATAATACATGTTCAATAAGTGGTACCAGCATTTTTGCTAAAACTCCACCAATAACCCGTCCATGCCCGACAATATGTCCTTATTTAACGTTTTAACTGAATTTATAACTTCGGCTATGGGAAACTCATAATCCAATTCTTCTTGATCGAATTTACTAATTGTTGGCAAAATTTTATATAAAGGCAAATCTCTATCGAGTTTAATGTCTTCCTCTTTTTACAACATAGGAAAGTGGTATTTCACATAAGAATATATCTTGAATCAGTCTTTAACAATTCCACGGTTGATTAAAAGCTCCTTTAAAAATTGACGCTTTTTTAGATAAACATTAAAGTGATGGTCTTTCTGAATTGTTAATTTTACAATTCCTGCTGTAATTACCCTTATTAATTGTAATTAAGGTTTCTGCATCTTTAAGCAAATTGTTCCGTTCTGGGTTTCATAGTCTGGATTTTGGAGATGTTTGGACATTGTGTGTCCGCTTTTTAATTTATTTATTCTGTATAACTTATGGTTAGACAGTTGAAATATTTGACTTTCTTTTATAAGGAAAGTGCTCATTGATACTTCAAACTTAATATCATGCAATAGTTGACTATTCAATACCAGTACCGTAGTGGTAGCATCTGGTTATTTAAACTGAAGGTAATTTCAACATTCGAGTGGTTCTGAAAATGACAGGTGCGCCATAACTCTTGTTCGAATCCTATCCGGAACATTTTATTTTCCATCTTTCAATTACTAGCTCGATGTAACGGTCATTTAAGCTTTGCATGAGAGTAAGTTCTTTTTCATCTTACTAAACATGCCTTGTGCATTTACTAATATATATATATATATATATATATATATATATATATATATATATATAATATATACAATAACAGGCTTTTAGGTCTGCTGGTTAATTATATATATATATATATATATATATATATATATATATATATATATTTAATAATTATCTTACTGTTTAACGACCTTGCTTTATATAGATATAAATAAATTATTGGTTGTGGGTTTCAGGTCAGCTGGCAAGTTCAGTAATACTCTTTTTTATTGCCTAAATTTTCGAATTATTTTAATTCTTGATCACAGGCACTACAAATGATAAATTTTAAAAAAACTGGTAATTGGTGTTAAAGTTACATACTAAATCGAGGTTTGTATAAATAATTAGCAACAATGTAAAAAATAACAGGAACTATAACGTAACATAACTAAAAATAATATAAAATGTATAATTTAATAAAATGACACCATTTCAAATAAATTTGTCACATTGTTCTTTTATTTTTGTGTGACGGTATGACAAAATTGAATGTATGCATGTATGTATGCATGTAACGTTTTTAATGAATTAATTTATTGTTAATCTGAGTATGTGTGTGTGTTAATTTTTTTTATTTTTGTATGTTTGGTTGTGTTGTGTGTTTCTGTGTGTATATATATATTTTTATATTATATAAATATTTTTATGGTGTATGTTTATAACATCTCACTGTAATAACTGTAAAAATTACTTTGATCAATACGTAGTATCTTGTTTAAAGTATCTAATTTTAAAATTTAATAAATAGGTATATATAGAGCTCAAGTTGTTTATGTCCGTCTTTTGTTCATTGTACAAGAATTTTGATAAATATAACACATTTCTAAAATAGTCTTTTGAATTCTGATTTTGAATTTGAATAATTTTGGGTTTTGAAAGTCCATTATGTGATTATTTTCTAAAATATGTTTAGTTAAAGCGCATGCATTAGGTTTATGTTTAACATCACTTAATTTACCAAATTAACTGTACTAATTGTAAGCAAATCTATATTGGTCAAACTTCACAAAACTTAAAACAAAGGATAATTCAACATAAAAGTGATGTTAAACATAAACCTAATGCATGCGCTTTAACTAAACATATTTTAGAAAATAATCACATAATGGACTTTCAAAACCCAAAAATTATTCAAATTCAAAATCAGAATTCAAAAGACTATTTTTAGAAATGTGTTATATTTATCAAAATTCTTGTACAATGAACAAAAGACGGACATAAACAACTTGAGCTCTATATATACCTATTTATTAAATTTTAAAAATTAGATACTTTAAACAAGATACTACGTATTGGATCAAAGTAATTTTTACAGTTATTACAGTGAGATGTTATAAACATACACCATAAAAATATTTATATAATATAAAATATATATATACACACAGAAACACACAACACAACCAAACATACAAAATAAAAAATTAACACACACATACTCAGATTAACAATAAATTAATTCATTAAAACGTTACATGCATACATACATGCATGCATTCAATTTGTCATACCGTCACACAAAAATAAAAGAACAATGTGACAAATTTATTTGAAATGGTGTCATTTTATTAAATTATACATTTTATATTATTTTTAGTTATGTTACGTTATAGTTCCTGTTATTTTTTACATTGTTGCTAATTATTTATACAAACCTCGATTTAGTATGTAACTTTAACACCAAATTGTACCAGTTTTTAAAATTTATCATTTGTAGTGCCTGTGATCAAGAATTAAAATAATTCGAAAATTTAGGCAATAAAAAGAGTATTACTGAACTTGCCAGCTGACCTGAAACCCACAACCAATAATTTATTTATATATATATATATATATATATATATATATATATATATATATACATGCATGCGCACACGCATGCAGTGTAGAGGGCAACATGTGAATAATCATTGGTTAATACCTATGTACACACCTAGTTTGTTCATTTATCGTTACTAGAAAATTAATACGGTTCATATATACGAGGGTGGTTTCGATCAGTACTTAGCCTACAAAAAAAAACGAAAATTTTGTAAAAGTGGCGATTTATTTCTCGACATAGTCTCTTTTTAGCTCGATACCTTAACCCAGCGATGCTCCAACTTTTGTAACCCGTCTGAAAAATATGTTTTCTTGGGATCTGCAAAGTAGGCCCCCGTGGCGGTGATTACCTCCTTATTCGACTCAAATTTCTGCCCACCGAGTGACTTTTTCAAATTTGGAAACAAAAAGAAATCGCACGGGGCCAATTCTAGAGAATACGGTAGATGGGGCAGCAGTTCGTAGCCCAACTTGACCGACGCGCGACCACGTTGAAACTTTTTAAATCAATTTTTGACAGTCGCCATAGAAGGAGAAGATTCACCGTACACAGCATCCAAGCTCTCTTTGATTTCGCTGCGCGATTTTTTTTCCAAAAACAGGAATCGAATCACCGACCGATATTGCTCTTTTTCCATTTTTCTAAAATCCGCGGACACGCCCGCTTTCACACGCGATCTAAACAAAAAACTTCGAGTCCGATTCGGTTGAAATTTCGACAGAAGCTGTCTACGAGAATGTACTACACGATAGTACATTTCTCTTGCGATAGTGACACCATCGGGCGGTGAGGCTAAGTACTTATTGAACAGCCCTCGTGTATATATATACACATGTATATATACATGCGCACACGCATGCAGTATAGACGCCTACACAAATAATCATTGGTTAATATCTATGTACACATTCCTAGTTTGTTCAATTATTCTTGCTAGAAAATCAATACGGTTAGGAACCAATTTTTTTAGTGTAAGCAATACAACCCCCACTGTTTCAAAAAAACTATGAAGCATAAGTCATCATATGTTAGCGTACTAAATAAATCATATAATAAAAAATTCAAGTATGCATTTTGCAATATAAAAGTCAGCCCACGGCACACTGTTCAAAAGATTTTGTTGTGCGATAGTAGTAAAAACGGGTCATATCTACGAATTTAAGACAGATCATGCAAAGGGAAATTATCGTAAACCTTTTAGATATTATGTATATTTGTTTGCCTTACTTTATCATTTTTAAACTTACCGAACAAAGGAATATCCCTTCTCCTTGAACACGCGTATCTCCTGAACTGGACCAAATGGAGAAAACGTCCTCTGCATTAGTTCCTCGGTCAAAGAAGTTGTAACACCACCACAGTACACAGTGCAATTTATAGGACTACTTTGGTTATAAACTTCGTCAAATGTCAAAGGCTTATTGGAAACTGAAACAAAAATGATCGTGTTGTAAACGTTGTCTGTATTTTAGCAGTCAAGTTCTAAAAACTATACTATTTCTAAGTTGTTAGCGTTACTTTTGTATCTTATGACTATATACTAAAACAAAAAGCTTAATCGAAATACAGCAACAAAGATTTTTGTACTATATACTAGAAAGAAAGTGCCAAAAGATCCATGGACATAACCATTTAACCAAGAATGGATTAACTGGCAGCAACAAGGGTGCATTAGAGGATCAATATAAGGAAAACCAAAGTGAAAAATTGAGATTCACTTCGCCATTTCTATAAACCTCCGGAAACCATACTAGTTACATATATAAACCGTCACGGCAGTTTTCAGTCAAAGTATGAATGCTTAAGTGCTATGGAACAATTTATTTATTAAATCCTCAAGTACCTTTTATGCCTATACATATTAAACGGTTGTGCAGATAAACTACGCTATTGATATTAGTAATATATCTAGTATAGCTGTAGCAATAAAAAGAAATTTAGCGCTAGCAAACATGGTCCTTGATAACTGAAGTGAGTTCAGTTTTAATTAAGCAGGGCAAAGCTGCGCCACTCTGAATCAAAAAGTCACGCGGAATTTTAAATCTTTAATAAAATAGATAAAAACAAATAAGTGCTACAAATATGAAAATTTCTGTTGCCGTTTAACGGCTTCGAGTGTATGAATAATCCTAATTGGGTGATAATAATTCCGAATGTGATGATCTGAATGGATGGATGATTTGAGTATACGATATAATAATTTTAATGTGGGGATGCTTTAAATGTGTGGATACTTCGAGGATAGAGATAATAATCCTAATGGATGCTATAATAATTTAAATGCATGAAAAGTTCTAATTGATGGTATAACATTTCAAATGTGTGGATAGATATAATAATTCGAATATGGGGATATTCTAAATGGATTAATATGATATTTCAAATCAGCGTCGACGATTTTGGTACAATTTTGAGTTGCGAGATTCAATGCAAATAAAACAAAGAAGCAAGAAGCAATTTATGGAAACCAAGGGGTTCAATTAAGCACAGCAGTAACAGGTCAGATCTAATTAGTTTTAAGATATTTTTCTATTTAAATTTGAATACTGAATTTACGTAATTTATATAAAAGTGTAACGAAGTCAGCACAAATATTGCATACGTTAAAAGTACATAACATTATAAAGGGGTTTAGAACATTCTAGGTAGCTTTGATAAAAGGGGTAGCTTTTGGTGACTTTAGATTGATTTTAAAGCATATAAATTTTGGATTAAATAAGACTTATGATATTGATTGATTGAAGGGTGTATTTTAATAATTTTTAAAACTTGTACATAATATTTCTTTTCATTATATGAAATTAATTGACTTCCTTTTATAATTCAAACAAGTAGGTAATCATAAAGGGGTGGAGAAAAAAAATTTGATCATCGTAACGTTGTGCACTCTGTGTAGAATAATAAAAGCTAGCCGTACCATCATAATAAAAATTAGTAAAATTAAATCTGATTAGAAAACACAGAGAGACGGAGTTGTAGGAAACGTCCATTTACACCGAGTACGGCGTTATCATATTAATATATATTAATATATATATATATATATATATATATATATATATATATATATATATATAATAACTTAGACTTTTTAAGCAAAGCCCAAATGATCATTTCAAATCGAGCTAGTAATTGAAAGAAGGAAAATATAAGGTCTTGGACAGGATTTGAACCTGCATCTCAGTTTTGCCGGAACTGTGCGTTTACCAATTACGCTACCGAGACAATCTAAATCGTGTACAGTACTATACATAAACCTAACTTTCAATTACGTTTAGCATTTTTGTCAATCATATCTGACATTGTCAAGTTTTTGACTTATGTCGGATATAGACAGGAAGCAACGCTCAAAATCACGGCTATAAGCGAAGTATTAATATATAAATATTATAGGTAGTTTTTTACACAAGGTAAGTTGATAAATACTAACGTATTGCAATTAATAAGATGAAATAATAACTTAGACTTTTTAAGCAAAGCCCAAATGATCATTTCAAATTGAGCTTATATTTTCTTTCTTTCAATTACTAGCTCGATTTGAAATGATCATTTGGGCTTTGCTTAAAAAGTCTAAGTTATTATTTCATCTTATTAATTATAATAATTATAATTATAATGTTATACTCCTCAATGCACTAAGCCATTAAGCACTTCTTCACACACATGTACAATGAAAAAGCATCAGTTACCTGAATTCCATAACTGCACACGAACCTTCCATCATTCTATCAATGGCCGAGGCATTTAGGAACACCCCAATCTGGATTGCAATCACCTCAACTGCAAGGCTGCAATCATATCACCACGACGTCCTCTCGTTTACGAATTAGATTAAGTTTCCAAACTCCAAAACCTTCTCTATTACTACCATAAATTTGTTAGTAAACCACCAAACAGACCAAACACTGACATCTACTCCTTTTCAAAGTGCATACGTTTGCACACTTCTATGTAAAACGTAAAAGCATTTCTGGCATTAGAGCTGTCAGCTTGTCGAGATATAAAGCATTAAGCTAGCAATGTACGCTTCTTGAAAACTAAAATTGTAAAAGAATTTTTAGCTCAAGCTCTTGGGGCTTATATTCATTTTCTCCACCCCACAAATCTGCCAAATTCTTAAAAGTTTCTACAATACATACATTTGTACACAAAAATTCTCCGTAAAACTTTCAACAGCCACTTGTTTCCACAACCACCTCCCAAACGTACACAATAATTCCAGAAACTGACCGAAAACAAACACACTACAACAGCCACCGTTTCCCAAAACCCCCCTAACGTACGTTCAAAATTGCTTGTATTTCATTTAACGGACAATCATTTCTTTAAAAATCACTTAAAGCTAACAAATACTCGCAACGTTACTAAATGATTTTCGCGTATTTTGACACCCTACCGTAAACTAATCTTGTACGAATCCCAGTCAACAAACGTTATGGTCTTAAACTATTCCCCTCAATATAATACGTATTATGTCTAATCTCACTCCAATATACGCGCTAAAAGCTCTTCTTTTTGTTTTCCTTGTCTGTGGTATAACTAACAACTGCCACTCACTCCAGTCACCTTGTGTTCACTCAAATCAACGAAAGCTTAACGCGTGTTATATTTATCTTACTTCTACGCATTCTATCAAATAACTCCTCTTTGCTTCTTTGTTGACAAACTTCATTCGTAACGGTCAAAAGTTACTCTTCCAACTTAAGTTATACATCTTTTTAAGAGGCTATAAATTTATTCTAATTGACGTCGAACTAACAACTGCCTGGAATTTCTGTTTATTTGTGCAATCCTAATCTACCATACTTAATAATACACGCAAAAATAAACGGTTTGCCTCGCCTATTTAAAACGGAAATTTGTTTCTTCAAAGCATGTTTTAAAAGCATCCAACAAAATAATATTACTACCACATTCTTGTGAACTAAACGGCTTAAATCTTACAAATAAAGCTAAAGCTTTCCATATTATTCCTACAATTTACACTTGCTCAATACGAGGGTTAAAATATTTTTATGACATGACCTTTTAAATGCTATCTTACACACGGAATGTTTCTAATGTGACATACGCTATACGCCATGAGTATTTATATCTGCAGCGTTATGAAAATTACCTTTTAACTTAATGAAATTTTTCAGTAAAATTATTAATTTCTAAACTAACGATTTTGAAAAGCGTTTCAAAATTGTTTATTGTACTTTCACGTACTGAATCACGAAATAAATTACCAATTGACAAATAATACCCTTTTAGCCACTAAATATCACAGTAATGTATATCATCATTCATAGGTTTCAGTCCTGGAACTGGTTAGTTGCGTACCATCATAGTTTCCTTTTCTGAACTAACCTACATATTGCCCTGAAATTTGCACAGTCTGCATCTATCACTATCTGATCTAGATTTACATCTACCTTCCTTTTCCTATTTTACTTGTAATATATCCCATACTATTCCCCAAAAATGTCTTAGTACGTATTCTGTCCTTATATTTCTCCTATTTTTATCCACAGATATCCTTGTTCCCCTATTATTTCTATAACCTATTTGTTATTAACTTTGTCTGTCCATGCTATCATCTTCATACATCTGAAGCACAGTATCCCAAAAGGCTGTTACCGTTTTTCTGTCTACTCTTCCTACTGACCGTATTTCATAAGCAAACTGTTTTGTGCTTCACATATATGCTTTCAACAATTTTCTTCTTGTTTCTGTTTGTTGTCTTTCATCACAGGTGCTGTTCTGTCTTGTTAGATGCAGTTCGGTCCCCTTATATTGTTTTACATTTATATACCCTATTTCTCCATAACTCAGTGGTTGTGAAGGGGGGCAAGCAGCCTGTGCCTGCCAAGTCCTTTCAGCACTTAAACATTTGCCGATTTAATATTTTTTCCAATATATCTTTTTGCACATTAGTTCACAACCAACACATGTAGTTGTTATAATAATCATCAGATTTATCTGCGCTTATTTTTTCGTCATTAGGTTTTCCGTCTCAAAACTGGTTGGACACGTACCTGCACTTATTTATATTCTGAGCTAGCCTACAGTTCCCTGAAATTCTCACACAGCCTGTATACAGCTCGGTTCCCCTTCTATTGTTTACTAATTTTATGCCCTATTTCACCGATATATATATATATATATATATATATATATATATATAATTGTTCGTGTAGATAACGACCAAGGATTTAATTATAATAAATGTAATAAAGGGTTTATTGGTCCAATTTTTTAATCAAACTCTTTGTTTTTTTCGCCAAGCTTTCGATTTATTTTTTAAATCTTCATCAGGGTCGTATGTAAGAGAATATATATGTGCATCAACTATACTAAGAAATTACAAATACTTACAAAACATGAGTACTAAATAGTTTAAAAATAAATAAATATACATGTAGCAGATTTAGGGTATAATTGACACATTTATAAAATAACACTATCTATGTGTATATATATATTGATATTATAGCGCCGCACGCCAATGTAATAAACGTTCAGTTTTCTGTTGTCCGCCACCGCTCTGTGTTTTTCTAATATTCTAATTTTAATTATGCCACGGCTAGCTTAGTTTAATTCACACAGAGTGCACAACGTTACGATGATCAAATAATTTACCCCTTTTCCCTAAAATCTTACCTGCTTAAAATGATAAAACGAAGTCGATCAATATTTGTATAGTAAAAAGAAATAATATCTACACTTCACAATTTTGTAATCTGACAAATAAACCCTTCAATCAATTAATATTATTTAGATTATTTATCCCAAAAGTTGTATCTCCCTTTCTTTAATTTAAAGTCACCAAAAACGACACCTTTTACTGAAAAATCTGAAACGTTCAAGACCTTTTTCACTTTTTACGTAAATCTCTACGTATTAAAATATTTTTATCAACTCCTTACAAAATAGAGAAATATAGTCAGTGTTTAAATTAAAATTTGAAATAATTCTTTATACTAGTTAGCCCTAACCTGTGATTTTCCTGGAGTGTGCTTTTCCCCTTTGGTCTGCTGTTGCGTGTTGTAGATCAACACCCCTTTATTATCTTCAAGCGAGTTGCTTCGTTAAAACAATGCTCTGTTTGGTACCCCTTCACATAAGTTTGAACCAATAATTTCTTTCAGTATTGTTAATCTTTGTTTCCAAAATTTACCTCCTGCTTTACTTTATATTTTTCTGGATTCAACTTTGATTTTTATGAATACCACTTAAAGCCCTACATTACTATAAATGTTTAATTTAAATTAATTAATAAATTTCTACTCATTTTTTTAGCAAACAGCGAAAGCTTTTCTATTTATCTTCACTATAATTATATAACACCACTTTTCACAAATTTTAATAATTTAATTTGAAGGTTATTTCGACGAATAAATTTTCGAGTAACAGTAGTGTAGATTCGACGTGGTTCAAATTGAGACTGAGCCTTTTATCAAACTCTGGGGATTATATAGTTTACGCTATCTGAATTTGATTGGTTTATCTGAACTGTTGTACAAAGTCTTGTAGCCAACCATGGTTGTTTTGGATATTTCTAGGTGTTTACAAGTTTTATCTAACGAAATTCTTCCGTGATTACATACTCTGATCGTATTTCTATTATTTCATGACATTTAACCGCTTGTTTTGTTATTATTACTGGAAATTTTAATTTACCTTGGTATTTAATTTAGTTTATGGCTTTTGTTTATGTAGATAAAGCATTTGGGGAATTGAATTAATAAACTGATGTAACACGAGTGATATAGATCCACATGCTTCTGTTTATAGCTAGTATTTAAAACTTATTTTGAAATGTGCGTTTCTTATAAAAGCGCTTTACTATATTCTTTCTTTATCTTATTCCGTGCGTATCTATTTGTTTATAAACTTATCGAACGCTTCTTGAAGTAGTTTAATTACATGTATAATTATCTCCCTGCTGAATATGTGTCCTATTATTGAAAGATATGCTTACTGGCATTGAATAAAGTTAATTGCGGTCCTTATACAGGGTGTTAAATGTTTGCTCTTTGCATAATATGCGAATTATTTATTTTAATGCTAAATAAATGCAGTTCTCTAATTCCTATTGCTATTTACATTTATTACGCGACCTTTACGACTCAATACACCCCTAAGCAATCCCTTTATCATAGCATTATATATATGCATACATATATATATATATATATATATAAATATATATATATATATATATATATATATATATATATAATATATATATATATATATATATATATATATATATATATTAATAGTGGCTTTTAGGTCTGCTGGATGATTAATAAGACTCTTTTTTATTACCTAAATTTTCGAATATATTTATATTCTTCTTCAGAGGTAGTATAAAATATACAATCGCATAAACAATAAATAATTACAATTAAGATATACTTACCAAATTGAGATTTAAAATATATGATACGACATCAGATATATAAATAAAATGATGTAAAAGGTTATTAATACATATAATAAAATTACTTTGTATATATTAAGATGTTCTTTTTGAAGTATATCATTTAAATTTTGGCAGTTATTTTGTATACCTTTTCTTATTTTTTATATCATAGTTGTATGCATGTACATCATCCTGTATGTATTGATAAATACACAACCTTCATCAATACGTATACATGCACATACATATACATATATCAGTTAATAAGAAGTTCTAGAAAACCTCTGAAGAATCCTAAAGGCAACTATCAGAGACAGATATAAATATGGGAACAAGTTAACTCAATGCAGAAGCAATTATATATGGTAAAGGGGTTTGATGCGAAATATTTAAGGCGCTATATGAGGGATGCACGCAACGCTTGGACCAGTGACGGAATTTAAGTGGATGCAAAATAACAGGTTAGCCAATTTGAATGTTAATTATTATTTGATTATTTTATTTGTGGATAATTCTTTACACTTTTCTAAACTGGAATTTAACATTTAACTAAATATTACAAGATTTTAACTACTTTAAAATTGCTTTCATGATAATTTATGTGAGGGGTCGGCAGGATTTAATTTTGGTTATACGTTGTAAAATTACGTAAACAAATGAGGTTAAAAGAACCCTCATAGGCATCAGTTCATAATTAAGAGTACTAGTGATTTTGCTGACTTTTTGATCATCTTTGGTAATAATAATTATATAAATTTACTGATTCAATTAGAAGCGAATTCCAGTAAAACAATTTTTAACCTTTTCATAAGTTGTAAATATTTTTTTGAGAACATTATAATAATTTGTGTTTTATGGTGTTTTGGTTTAAAGATTAGAACAGGAAGGAGAATAGATGGTAGGTTTAAATCTTTGTTTGTGGTATTGCCGCAAGCTCCATGCGTAATACAAAAACTAAGCTAGCCGGCGCAATCAAAAATATATAATAAAAATCAAAAATCGACAAATTAAACATTTATACCTTTTAATTCATAAAAAGGGCGCATATGGGTATTGCCACAGTATCACAACAATATATATATATATATATATATATATATATATATATATATATATATATATATTACTGTGAGGTTAAGCCTAAACAATCGAACCCTACCGTTGGGAGCCATAATTATGCAGTGGTCTTTCTTGGAAAAAAGCCCTAATGTTGGGTTGACACAAAAATGCAGTGCCCTTTTAGATAGAAATATAACTCCAGCAATTTGCACATAAATAAAACTTCGTTACCAATTTCGAGTTTGATTATAATATGTTCTAATTTGAGATTTATGAAAATTGGCTAACTTTATGTACTACCCCCTAGGATATACTTACCCCAACTACACATTCTTTCAACACCTTTATACACAACAAAATACAAAAATAAAATAAAATCCTTGGACAAACATACACTCTTTTATTCATGTGACATAAATGACTGTTCAGACAATTCGAATATTTGCATTGTCATATTTACAATAAAACATTTCACCCTTTTTTTAATTTAAATTGTTTGTGAGTTATTACACTTCAACATTTTTA
Organism: Platerodrilus igneus; assembly: GCA_036346225.1. Taxonomy (NCBI): domain Eukaryota; kingdom Metazoa; phylum Arthropoda; class Insecta; order Coleoptera; family Lycidae; genus Platerodrilus; species Platerodrilus igneus. The sequence goes on from JARFIW010000295.1 coordinate 617,353, forward strand.
TTTTTCAAAGCAGATGGGCCTATCGTGAAACCCTAAATTTACCTTTACTTGGCCTATGGTGAGCTCAGTATAAACCTTTTTCTTTGATATGCATAAAATATTGCATGGTTAAATTACTCTAAAGACCCGTTTGCTCTTTGCATAAAAAATTATTACTGCCGTTTTTATTTACTCAAATAATAATGGAAAATGGTCTTTTATATACCGTGAACCAATTAATTTTCAATTCATAAAATTTTCACCACATAATTCTAAACACGCCTAGCTTTATAACACAATGCCAGCACCGCAGTTTAACAATGAAACAAAATTCGTTACCTGCAGTGTCCTTCGGATGCACCACCTTCTTTAGATGACTTCCACCAAATTCACGTTTTTGGATTTTCCTCACGTTCTCACTCGTACATGGACAGCAACTCCATCTAAAATCGTTCATCCAGTTCCCCCAGTTATTAGTGAATGCTTTTCATACCACATCCATCCAAATCCAAATTATCTCAATTTAACGTGCCACCAGCACTTTCGTTCAAGAAATACTTGGTTCGCTTACCTCAGTAGCAACCTGTTGTACTCGTACAATTATTTATACTAATTTATTTTCAGCCCGTTTAATCTGTTAGCACCAACTCGCGCATTTACAACACTTTTAACGATGTACGACGGACTGCACTGTGTCGCGGCTTTTAATTTTAAATTAGGATGTCTTCTCGATGCTACTTAATGTATTCGAAGCGGATTAGTAGATTACGAGAGCCCTACCACCCTTGACAAAAGCTTCTATAATCTTCAAACCCTTTTTCTAGTCACGTATTTCTACAGCTTTTGCTGAATTATCACATGCGTTACAAACAATTCTCCAAATTCCTCCACTCAAATACACAACGAACTTTAAAACTCAGAATTCACTCCTTCTACCATGGCTTTAGCACGAAAAACCAGCTATCAGTTGCAACCGTCGACGCGTACCCAGAAATTCATTCCTCTCCATATACATCGACCACCTGCAAAACACGCCCAAAATGCATGCGTCTCTATTTTCCTTGCAGTCATGCGTTCATAACCACTATTTTATGTCTCACTCGTGTTTTCCTACTTTCATCGAGCTAACACTATCTACGGTTACCGTTCCCTTGCTAAATGTGCGACTTAAATCAATATCGTCGACAAACATCTTGCATCTTTGTTTCACCCATTTGGCTTTTAAAACATACTTGTCTGTCACGCGCTTGAAAACCCCTTATTCTTCTATCAGCTAATGTATTCTCTGTCTCCCTTGATTGCTTGCTAACAATCCTCCGTCCCTTAAAATTATTAATTTTTGCTTCACAAATAACATACTCGTTTGTTAACCTGGTCTTTTCCGCTGTACAATACCTTAAAATGTTATCACCTCGTTTTATAGCTTTCAAAGAAATATCTATTTACCTAAAGCTCTCATTCTCTGAACTCCCCGACCATTTGTTATGTTATTTTGTAGCTTTCTACAAATTAAGCTAACGTACCTTTTAGTTTACGATGCTAAATAAACATCCGTTGCATCAATTATTAATTTTTATTTACCGTGAAGCTTTAATATTTGCCTGCAATGGTCAACCTTGTATTAAATTAGCGTATACAAATTATTAATTTTCCCCTACCGCGAAGCTTTAGTATTCTCCATGGTTGTATGCACTTAACGTATACAAATTATTGATTTTTACCTTGTCTTATACTAAAGTATACAAACTCTTGATTTGAAGCGTACAAACATAAGCGTACATTCTCAACAAGATTAATGTATTAACGTGCAAAATAAAAACGCCTTGAGTGCATATAATGTTCTAATACTACTTAAGAACGAAGCACAACTTTAATCCGTGTCTTTTGCATGTATAAGTCATAAGAATTTATCCCAATCACGCATTTATCGTTCAAATCCGTGTGAAAAATTATTCTTTAGAACAATCAATTATTGTATCATGTAACAAACGTAATACACTAATTTACATTTTCTACTTTAAAAATTGTAAATAAATTTCAGTGTAAAGATATATCGTTTAAAACAAGTTCTATAATGCATTTGTTTTCGTTAGAAATGCCATTTTATGAGTTTCTAATAAAGAGTAACTTTATTTCAAAGAAGAATATTTTGAAACAATTTTACAATGAATTCTATTTACGTTATTTAATAAATGAACACAACAATTTCTTCCAAAGACTTTGAAAAAGTCATAAATCGCATACTTCAATGCATATTAATTATCTTAATGCATTAACAAAAAATGAAAGACTTTTACGCCCGAAATTAAACAGATAAGGAAGCAAAATCGCATCATCCAGTGACTAATGGTCCGAGAACATAAATCTAGAAGGAAATGTGCCGTACATAGAATTTTGTTATATAAAGAGGAAATTTAGGAGAAACGGTCATTTATTTATTAATACGTTCCGTCGGCGTTTCACGTGTAACATAGAACTTTGAATATATTTATGAGGCATAGTTTATTGGTTAAAAATAAATAATATTAGTGCAACAATTACATGCTAATTTTAATCTATTTAATAAATCTACTTTACAAACCAACTGATATCTCTACGTCTGAAAATGGAAAATTGAAATGAAACCGGGAACTTTTGAATGTAGTTAATTCCAATGCAAACTATATTATAGGCGAATAAAGGTATGGAGATACAACTGTAAGTATAGATTTATTTTGGGAGATATTCGAGCATTATTAAGTAAAATTAAGCTAGAATGAGTTTATAATTGTTATAAACTTATTTGTTATTGGATAGTTTATTTTCAGCAATATTGAGGCCACAACTCGAAGCGTTTTGACCATTACAAGATTTTTGTACAGCGTCAATGATCAATTACGGTGACTCTGGTAATAATAATAATAACAATAATAATAAAAAAAATGTTTGAATTACCCAGAAAAATTTAATAAAAGTCTTGTGATTCACATATGAAATATTTTCAAATAACGAAGATTAAGTGAAGATTGTATTAATACGTATGTACTCATAAAGTAAAAATTTGTGTTTTCTATTGCATCCTCACATTAATGCAGGGCGAATGTACCCGATTCACAGCATCTTTTTGGCTCTCAATGGTTAGGCAGCCGATTTATAGCAATACATATACGCCGCTTGGTCCCTTGTGGCACATTGGTTGGCGTTCAATGTATTAGGTTATAAAGTTTTCTTTATACAATTTATCGCTTTTTTTTAAGAACACGTGTAGTGTTATCCGTTAAAATTTTGTTCATTTCATGAATATATTCTTCTATTAACATTAATACAGTTGCTTTGCTTTTGTCCGATTCTGAAACATATGTTTTCGTTATTTGTTAAAAAGTCTTTAGTTTTCATTATATAGTTGTAAAAAAAGTCGTTAGGCTTTTTTTTGTTATTGCTTCATTTAAATGATTGACAAGGATGCTACAAATTTTTCTTACGTATTTCAATTTTTTTCACTTACGCTCTTTGTTTCTATTGTACTTTCAATATCTGTAATTTTTCATCCGTTGCCTTTGCCTTTTGCAATTGTGCTGGAAACTTATTGGCTGAGCTAAGACATTGTCAGCTTCTGGTAGAATGGTTTGGACTATAACCCACATACGTGAATTGTATTATCGTGGTCGTTATTACTATATTTTTGTTTGCTTAATTTATTACCATTCGATTTTATGCGTTTCTCTTTTGTAGTTGGCAAAGTGTTGTCGTAGATTACATTTCCATTGATTACAAACTTTAGGGTAAAGTCAAAATGAAAATACTGCGTAATTTTTGCTTCTATTTTCACTAACTTGTATTCGATTTTATAAATTTTGTTTTGAATAGAATTGTGTTGTGCAATTACACATTGTAGGTAGATAGAACAATGTAAATAAATTCTTTAGATACTAATACAGAAACTACACGTGGTTTCCTGCGTGTTATATTACCTTACCAACTTTGGTTGGGAAATTTCAGCTTATTCCCAGATTGACAGAATCTGGGTCAAACAAATGAAATATAAATCTAGTGCTTTTGTCTTCACATCTGTTGACCAAGTTTGGGCTTTGCGTCTAGTTTAATAAGTGTATAATTAGTATAGGTGCTGGCACTCTAACAAAGATTTACCTCCTGGATGCGTAAAACTGGTTCTGTTGTAATTTGCGTTTGCCAACCAATAGCAAATTGGCGCTGATTCAGACTTTATAAGAGTTCTATTTAAGTAAATATTTAAATATCTCCAATTTAACATCTCTTTAGCATAAAAATGCTCTAAACAAGGTTATACTATGGCAGCCAAGTTTATTTTTAAATAAAAGCCCCTCCGTATAATTAACTAAGCACTCTATTAAATTAATAGGACGCGCCATTTTATGAGTATTTTATTTATCAACGGTATGCTGGTTTATTAACGCTGCACATAGCTAATAATTCTGAATCATTTAAAGATAGGGAAATAGCAAAGATCTATACATACAACACTGCACTAAAAATTCACGTTTATAATGTTGTACGTACTTAAAACTCTAGATCTGCTACTTTAAACAGGGGTATTGAAGATTTGTATCTGCACGGATATTTTCCAGTGAAAATGAGATTTTAACTGTACACGCTATTGCATGACTGCAGTACGTGATAAGAGATTAAATAAATCACGCACATTATACAAATGCCTCCGTCGGTCAGTAGTCCGCATTCAATTAGCGTTTAAAAAGCGCAAAACCTTTCTGGTGTAACTTTGACATTCTGGATGAGCAGCACAGCACGCAAATGTACATCTAATGTAATATTAGGAATACTCTCGTTTATTTATATGTGTAATATATTTTGTGCAAGTATTTAAATGAAATGTTGTGTATACGCTTTATTATCTCCTAGTTGGTTTAGTAAAATACGATATTTCAAAATAAGGTATCTTTATCCAATGCTAACTAAACCTGTACGTTTGCTATAGATTTAAAATTGAAAATTACCTGCTAGGTGATGATACTGTACTTCGCAAAGGGTGTCCAAGTTAAAAATTACAGCTTAGTTACTCTTGTTCTAATGAGCCCCAATTAGTGCAAAAAATTTTGACAGAATGTTTAAGAGTCAATTCTTCTCTACGTTGCATTAATTTAAGACTCATTAAATTTCATTTTTTTAATATTATTTTTGGTTATCGAAAAATGCGTTAGAGCAGGATCTTCTGTGATATTAGGTGAATCAACACGAAGACGCAGGACTGGTAATTGAAAACCGCGATTTAATAATATACTTTGTAACGTGCATTTTTAATCGTTTAACATTTTACGCTTTTTCTCAACTAGTAAATACCTTTCTGCAATTACTATTTCTATATTTTATATTTATTAATTCATTAGGCAAATGCGTCGTATTATAAGCGTACTTAAAAATACATCGTTAATGAATGGATCGCTGTTCGGAAATGATAAACCGCTGTAATTAATTATTTAGATATGATTGCGGCATTCACGTTTTGGTTGTTCCTTATGTTATTAGCGAAGGAGATAAGAGTCGACAAGAGTTTGTAATAACAACGAGTTTAGATAAACAGATGAAGAGTTGTAGTTTGTGTTTTGTTCTTCGTTCCTAATAATTACGTGAAAAATACTGTTTCCTTGTGGCTTTTACTAATTGTGTTTTTGTGGCGTTGTCCTTTTCTTATGTGAGTAGTTCATACTTTGGATTATCCAAATACTGTGGATACTGTAATTTCTGAATTTTCTAACCCCAAAGAATCTACAACAGATCTTTGCTTGTGCAAGTTTCGTGTTTGCGAAATATAACAGATTACCGGCTTACAAAGGTATCGGTTGAAGTTTCTCACTGCTTTTTGGGATGTTTATGAAGATAATAAACATTTGGTCCCAGTTGAAATTAAACTAGTGCTACAACATATTTCGAAATTATTGCCTTAGGAAATAGAAGTAACAAGAAATTTATCAATGCTACATAGTTCCGTCGCGTGATAATGTCTGTTGCTAACACCAGTGAAATAGGTAGGTGTGATTAGGGTAACGTGTGATCAGTTCCATCAACACCCTCCCAGTAAAGGGTGAAGTGCTTCCTTAGTGCAGGACCTCGTGAATCCCACACTTCGAATGCAAGGAAGCGTTCCTGAAGGACTTTTTGTAAGTTTAACTATTTCCTACTTATTATTACTTTAAATATCTATCCCTTGTTCTGCCATATCTTTGTGGTTCTGATACCTTTTACAATAGACTTGCCTGCGATTAAGAAAAAAAAAAGAAAGAAAAAAAATCAATACTGCTGAATTACTCATCTCAATTGTGTCTTATCTATTTATCTTTTGTTAATATTTTGTCTGATTTATGTTTAATTGGTGTGTGAGGAAACGTTTCTGCTACTCCCCAATATTACCTCACTTTGTACTAAAAATTTTTGTATTGCTTTTACCGTTGTTATATTATATAGATTATCTAAACAGTTTTTTTTACATTCTACCAAGTACTGAATAACTTAGACTATGCATTGCTGCTATGCTTTTTCTTTATTTCAGGTTTGCAGGACTAATCTTTTTTTATTGCAGGTTTGCTATTCTAATTTCATTTATTGCAGGTACTGTTACTAACGCCTTACCGCCGCATACATCATAGGTCAGTCTGCTTTCTGCAACCCCCCCTAATCTCCGATTGAGCCCGGTCATTTCTTTGACTTTCTTTGTGTTACGTAACAGAAATTTGGCGCCCAACGTGTTTGCCACGAAAAAAACGTAACAACTTACATCTTTGTATTATCCGAACGCTGCAAAATTGGATGATCAAGTTATTGGTACATGAATTATGTATATAACTTGAATCAAGTTCCTTAAATGCAAGACGTAATTAAAAATCGAAATTAAGAATAAGCTTCAGCAGTATAAATTATAACACACATTCTAAACAATTGGCTGCATAGTACAGTTGGTTAGAGCGTTGATCCGGCAAATCAATGGTCGCAGCTTCAAATCCTGCTGCAGCTGTTTTTTTAGGGGATTTCAAATACCAGGTCGATTTGAAATGGTAAATTCAACAATATATATATATATATATATATATATATATATATATACGTAGAATTTATAAACAATCAGTTTTTGCATTTTGTGTATGTGCCCTTCAGGCAATTTTTTAATTTTTTAATTTTTGATCCACATTTATTATGTGAATCGTGCAGTAATTGGTTTTCAATTTCCTTTAATATAATTGATCAATGTAAGTAGTTAGCGACAGGTTATGTATTTCTTGTTAATTTCGAATTTTCTGTTCCATTTTAGACTTTGAAAAAAAGGTGCGAAAAATGTACCGAAACCTTAGGTGTTGATTAAAGTTTAAATCTGTATTCTGTTGTTTGATTTACTACAACCCATGAAAATATTTACATGTATATTATATTATAAGTCTGACCAGTCCATTAATTATTAATGTACTCAAAGGGACGATCTAATTGCAGATCTTTTGGGCCTTGTGTTATATTCTCACCACTTTGTGGTAGCAAATTTGAAGAGGTTTAGCTGAAATACGACGTAGAATTTATAATCAATCAGTTTTTGCATTTTGTGTACGTGCCCTTCAGGCAATTTTTTAATTCTTTAATTTTTGACCCACATTTATTATGTGAATCGTGCAGAAATTGGTTTTCAATTTCCTTTAATATAATTGATCAATGTAAGTAGTTAGCGACAGGTTATGTATTTCTTGCTAATTTCGAATTTTCTGTTTCCATTTTAGCCTTTGAAAAAGGTGCGAAAAATGTACCGAAACGTTAGGTGCTGATTAAAGTTTAAATCTGTTTTCTGTTGTTTGATTTGGACTACATCCCATGAAAATATTTACATGTATATAATACTATAAGTCTGACCAGTCTATTAATTATTAATGTATATATATATATATATATATATATATATATATATATATTGCTGTGTTATGCGCTTTATATTAGGCCCCACGATTGAGCATTATAAAATGCTGTGATATTTCTGCCCCACAATTTGGGCGTAATAAAATGCTGTGATATTATTATTAGGATCAAGGAGCCCCTACGATGGGCTTTATAAAATGCTGTGCTATTCGTCCCACGATTGTGCGTAATATAAAATTTTGTTGTACAACTTACCCTTAATAATCAAGCACCTATGATGTGAAATGTTAAGTTATGGTTTTTGCCCCAACTAGCTTTTCAATTAAATAAAGCAATTCTACAATACACAATATAATGATTAAATATTTACAACCTTGAAATTTTCCCTTTTTCAGAATATTTACAGATACCAGATTTATGAAATTTAAAGCCAGCAAAACTATCTTTTTGCTTATATTTAGGGACCATTGAAACGTTCCAAGATGACTATTACCTTTGTCATATATTAATCAATGAACCGACTACGTTTGGTTGACTCTTACAGATAAAATGATAAATTTTGAATTAAAACAGTTTTCAATAAATTGTATCAAGATTTCTAACCTAGAATAGTTCTGTAGTTCCTGCCTAACTATGTCCAAATTGAGAGTCGAATTTGGAAGTCGACATCAAAACCAAAATACAATCCAAATCGGTATTTGAATCCAATTTTAAAAATCGGCATGAGAACAACTTCGATGTAGTAATTAAAATCTCATTTAAATGTCAGTGTTAAAAGCCAGTATTAAAATACCAGTACCAAAATAATCCAGTTTAAAATACTATTATTGAAGTCCAATTTATATATCAGTAATAGAACATTTTCCACATCAGTAATAGAAGTTAGTAATAAAAGTCAGTAATAGAGCATTTTCCATATCAGTAATAAAAGCCCTGTTTTATTAATGTTAGAAATAAATTTTTAATTAAGTCGTTATTACTTACGTCTATAATAGATCGGCTTATGCGTTGCACAATTTCTACAGTTTTCAAAATTAAATTTCTTTTCACTGGTTACGTAAAACAATTAGCACTTCAGAACATAGTCGTAGTCCAGTTTAAATGAATACTAAACTCGTCGCTTCATTCTTATATATTTAAAGCCGTACCTCTATCTGCTTTCATTGGTTCATTCACGTGTTGAGACGACACCTTTGCCTTTTATCTTTGTGTACTTCGGGATTTTCACTAATTATTTAGTTCAAATATTCCGATGGATGCCCGACTTGTCATGTAATACTCTTCACATATCATGGTGTTTTTTGAGAAATTCCAACAATTTCGTTTTATTAAGTCACGTATTCAATGTTTGTTATTTATTGTAATCTAAACCGAAATAATCTGATGCTTGTTTATTTCCTAGTTAATATTGGATTTTTGAACAAATGTAATTGTTCATGTCACGTACGATTTTCTAATAATACATAATTTAGATTGCGTATACGATGATATTTTTAACGCACTTGTTAAATATTTATAAAACCAATTTATATAGGTTTCTCGTTGATTTAATTTTGATGCATTATGTTGCATTTTCAAATCTCATCTTAACTTGTAAACTACTTTTGGATATTTCTATGTTCTTATGCATTTAATCTTATGTATTTTATATACAGTGTGCTCTCAATTAACAATATGTATAGTAACCTATTTACTCTTATAATATCTGGAATTATGTCCATTTGTTAACTGGAAGTTGCTTTTATTTGTTCTACGACCCCTGTGACTTAACCTACCCCTAAACTACCCTATAATTATACCAATATATAATCTATGTAATTTATAGGTTAAGATTAATTAGATAATTTATTGGACAATTTAGCGTAGGCTGTTGTGTACAAATATTTATATTAAAAGGTTAAAATAGTTCTTAAAAATCTAGTATAACAATTAATTGGTTTAGAGTAAGAATTTAGAATTAATTTTACTTCAGTTTCAGTTTTGCTAATATTCGCGAAGGACTTTCATAATATTTATACTTTAGCGTAGAAATACAATTAATTTTTTGTATTTTTCATAAAGGTAAAAGCTTTAGTGTACAGTATAAGGATGCAGTTTAAATTATAATAGAATTAACGTATAGTAGTTAAAAAGCTTTTTCATTTTACTTTAGCATAAAAATCGATAATTTTAAAGGTATAATTCGAAAAACGTTGAAACATTAATTTAGTATCATTTAACGTGTGTAAATGAATTTCTAAGGGATAATTCAGCTTAAAAACATGAGGTGGTAGAAAGAGATATTTTCTGAGTTTATGAAAGTGTTTTGAAAATAAACTAGAAGGTTGCGAAGTCCAGTATCACAGCACGTTCAAATTAACGATTTATCTCAGGGATGGGAAGCGTTGTAAACAAGCTTATAATAATATTTTCTACGAATAGAAGTGGACGTTAAAGCAAGCAGAGATCGATATAAAATAGGGACAAACTGTTATTAGCATACAAAAGAGGGAGATGAAATTGTCAGGTGTTGGTTTGACTTGGAAAAGAACTAGGAAACAAGGGTAGATTCGAGGCTATAGGTAGGAGTGGGATGGTGAATGTTTGTATAATATAACAATTTAAAGGGGGATAAGAAATAAGGTAGGAAAGCTATAATCAAGTTATTAAGGATGAAGGAAGAAAGCGTATTAGATCAGATATTAATAAGAGTAAGACAGACAGATTCACTGTAATATATATATTACTCATATTTAGACCAGGGTAGAAAATTAAATAATCACATCAAATAATTTTAATCACCGTGTAGAAGCTTTGGGAAAAGGTACGCGTTATTAAAAAAAACCGTGAAGCATAAAAATTCATTCGTTTCATTAAAAATAAGGGAGTTAAATTATGTACAAGACGCTTGCTATAAAAAAGGAAGCAGTATTAAAAGCTCTGCGTGTAATTTAATTATTCCTAGTAAAGAAACAAATGGAAAATTACGTGCAAAATTTATATTAATTAACTCAATTTTAAGTAACCGGTATTAAACAAAATGTACAGATAATAATTAATATTTGATTAGGAGTCACTAAAAATTAAAGGGTATTATTTTAATTGGACTTAATTGAACCATTAGTAACATATAATATCTATAAAAACTTGTAAAAACCCAATAAAATGCAAATCGTAGAAGTGTTATTTAGAAGTATTATGTTTGAACACCTGCGTATTTTTAAAAGGCTCATTCTGCGTAAATTTGGCAGATAATTAATGGTTACAGAGAATCTTGGAGAAACCGTAGCTTAATAGGTACGGGAAATGCTAAAGGTGGGTTATTTCACAGTCCACATGGACTGAAATAATCGATAATAAAGAATATCAATTTGCACCAATAAGAACAGGGTAGATAGAGACAGATAATATGCGCAAGACCGAGACACATATAGTAAAAGGCGTGAGTGGAGCAACATCACGGGGTTGCGATTGGTTGAAAGTAAAAGGCAAACTTGAGAGGTAAAAATAACGTTTCTGTATAAAATTTAATTAGTTATTTCCAGACGTTGCGAGCCGTGTCGAAATTTCTGAGATTTAACTGATGCGAGTGCAAATTTCGTAAAAATCGCATGCCGGGCTGCGGAATGGGAACCTAGCATGCGAAATTCTGAAGAATTGTCCGTTTTGGGGACCAGACCGACAGACAGGCTAACCTCTATATATACCCAGGTTAATATGAACAAGCTCTCTTAGATTTTCGACTTGATTCAATGCGTTAAACAGTGCTTTTTAGTTTTCCGAGTTTGATAGAATAATTTAAACAGTTTGCTCGTATATTTTGGTGATTTAAAACAGTTTGTGCTTTACGTGCTACAATGAATGTACTTTAGTGCACTTAGAAAAGAAGATACAAGGTAATAAAGTTAGTATCACTGTACTAATTAGTCAAAATTTGCAACGACAAATGAATACACAAAAGTAGGCAGTTTTGGCGTATATTGGTGAAAGAAGCATGAATTTCTTTGCTATTTTTCGGGGGTGTTAATAATTAAATGGTTCATAAACGTGTCTGGATCCACAAAACAAGGTTCAGATATACACAGATGAGTTCCGGAAAAGCCCTGAAACAACTTTAGATGAATGGTGGTGGAGAAATTTTAAAAGCGTTGAGAATCAGAAGCCGTAAATATAACCCAGTTGGAATGGTGTGATTAACTAAAGGGACGATGTACATTGAAGCTACAAGTGCAGTAACCTTCAGGTAAATTATACTATTTTGTTCGAACTTTGATATTTTGGTGTGTGTTGAATACTTTATAATTGATTTACTTAAAATGGACAGTAGTGAAATTGTACTAACAACAGAATTTTAATTTTAAGGTAAAATTTGCTTGTTTAAGTAGAAAGGGGTATTTAGTATTTATGTTCTGGATTATGATGAAAATTTGGGTATGTCTTTGAGCTCAATTAGACGAACCTGGTTAATTAACGTAAAGGGGTGGAAGATGCTCCCTTTGTACTCAGACTCAGGTCTGCATATATTGTTATAGTAATTAGTAGGCATCCTACAAGGACTTTAATTCTGGATGCTCATTAAAATGATAACAGATTTAATCTTGAAATTTTCTGATACTGAAATTTATGCTGAATTTTAATTTTGAAATTTTAATGTATTGTGAATATTGATGTAAATAGAGTTAACGTTGATGTTTGTGGTAGGAAGGTGTTTGTTTTTTTTTATGAATGAGAATGAAGGTTTAACTAGAGGAGCAGCCGAGGCGATTAACAGAAGAAAGTCAACGGACCAGTTAGGTTAATAGCTTTTTGTAGGTTTCACAGCATTCTTGACGCCCAATTCGTGAGGTTCGATTCTAATACAGGGAAACACAGCAATATATATATATATATATATATATATATATATAAAATGCTGTGATCCTCTTTTGATATTCGCCTCTTTACTCTCACACACTCTTTCCGCCTCGGCTGCTTACCTAGTTAAAACTCTCATTCATAAAAAAATACAAACACATTCCTACCCCAAACATCAACGTTAACTCTATTTACATCAATATTCATAATACATTAAAATTTCAAAAGTAAAATTCAGCATAAATTTCAGTATCGGAAAATTTCAAGATTAAATTTGTTATCATTTTAATTTGCATCCAGAATTAAAGTCCTTGTAGGATGCCTACTAATTAATATAACAATATTTGCAGACCTGAGTCTGAATAAAAGGGAGCATCTTCCACCCCTTTACGTTAATTAACCAGGTTCGTCTAATTGAGCTCAAAGACATACCCAAATTTTCATCAAGAACATAAATACTACTTTCTACTTAAACAAGAAAATTTCACTTTAAAATTAAAAATTTGTTGTTAGTACAAATTCACTACTGTCTATTTTAAGTAAATAAATTATAAAGTTATTCAACACACACCAAAACATCAAAAATCGAACAACAAAGCATAAGTTACCTGAAGGTTAATGCACTCGTGTCTCCAATGTACATCGTCCTTTGTTAATCACACCATTCCAACTGGGTTATGTTTAGGTCCTCGGATTAATGGTCGCCTCTAAAAAATTTCTACACCACCATTCATCTAAAGTTGTTTCAGGGCTTTTCCGGATCTCATCTGTGTATATCTGAATCTTGTTTTGTGGATCCAGTCACGTTTACGAATCATTTATATATTAACACCCCCGGAAATAGCAAAGAAATTCATACTTCTTTCACGCTATACGCCAAAACTGCCTACTTTTGTTTATTCATTTATCATTACAATTTCGATAGTTGGTACAGTAATACTCGCCAATATAACTAGACTTTATTACCTCGTATCTTCTTTTCTAAATGCACTAACTAACTTTCACCGTAGCACGTAAGGAGCAAACTGTTTTAAAGTATTAAATCAAAATCGTAAATCTAAAAGCACTTTTAAAAACATCGAATCGTCAAAAATCTAAGAGAGCCAAACTGTTTAAAGTCCGGGTTTATATATCGGCTAGCCTGTGCGTCGCTTTTGTCCCCAAAACGGACAATTCTTAGAATTTCACATTCTACATTCCCTTTTCGATAGTCGGGCACGCAATTCTTATTAAATTTGCACTCGCCCTAGTTAAATCTCAGAAATTTTCCACACGGCACGCAACATATGAGAATAACTAATTAAATTTTATACAGAAATGTTACGTTTACACCTCATATCTGCATCTGATTTTCAACCAATCACAACCTCGTGACGTTGCTCAAATCACGCCTTTTACTATATGTGTCTTTGTATTACGCATATTATCCGTCGCTATCTACCCTGTTCTGAGTGGTACAAATCGATACTCTTTACTATCAGTTATTTCAGTCCACGTGGACTGTTAAATAACCCACTTTATTAGCATTTCCCGTGAATATTAAGCGACGGTTTCTCCAACATTCTCTGTAACCATTTGTTATCTACAAAATTTAAGCAGAATTTAAAAATACGCAGGTGTTCAAACAAAATACTTCTAAATAACACTTCTACGATTTGAATACTATTGGGTTTTTACACGCTCTTATGCATATTATATGTTACTAACGGTTCAATTAACTCCAATTAAAATAATAATGAATGGCGTTGACTTCTACCCTTTAATTTTTAGTGAATTCTAATTAAATATTAATTATTATTTGTACATTTTGTTTAATACCGGTTACTTAAAATTGAGTTAATTAATATAAATTTTGCACGTAATTTCTCTTTGATTCTTTGAACAATTAAATTAAATACACGTTGAGCATTTTAATACTGCTTCTTTTTATAGAAAGCGTCTAGTGGATAATTTAAATCCCTTATTTTTTTTTTTATGAAACGAATAAATTTTTATGCTTCACGGTTTTAATAACGCGTACCTTTTCCTAAAGCTTCCTTCTACACGGTGATTAAAATTATTTGATGTGATTATTTAATTTTCTACCCTGGTCTAAATATGAGTAATATATATATATATATATATATATATATATATATATATTACCATGTAGTTTTCGCCCCACGTTGTTGCGACATATAAAAATACCATGTAGTTTCAGGAACCATCGAGCCCCAACGTTGGGCCGTCATATAAAAATTGATATGTAGCGCCGTACTTGGTGTAATGACGTTTTTACTTAACTCCACCTTTCTGTGTTCTCACTTCAAATTTAATCTTACTAATTTTATTATTATGCCTCGGCTAGCCCTTTTTAATCTACACAGAGTGCATAACGTTACGATGATCAATTTTTCTCTTCTCCACCCCTTTATGATTACCTATTTGTTTGAATTGATAAAGCGAAGTCAATTAGTTTCATATAACGAAAAGAAATATTATTTACAATTTTTGAAAAATATTTAAATACACCTTTCAATCAATCAATATCATATGTATCCTTTATCCCAAAATTTATATGCTTTGAATTCAATCTAAAGTCACCAAAAACTACCACTTTTTACCAAAGAAACCTGGAACGTTCTAGACCTCTCTATAATATATTACGTAACTTTAACGTATGCAATGCTTGTTGTTGACTTTATTACAAGTTTATATAAAATGAATAAATTAAGTATTGAAATTTAAATAGAAAAATATCTTAAAATTAAATAGATCTGACCTGCTAAAGGTTGTTCGGGTTGTGGAACAACACCCCTTTTGTTATCCTCCTTCGTTGAACCAGTGTTTGAGTACAGTTACCCCTCGTTTTCCAAAAATTACTTTGTGCTTCTTTATTTCATATGTTTTGAATCTCGCAACTAAAAATTGTACCAGAATTGTACCAAAATATAATTGTCGACGCTGATTTGAAATACTATATTGACCCAAATTTGAATTATCCTTATCGGCGCATACTTGAATTATTACAACTTGAATTATTCAGAAATGTACCATAGATTCGAAATGTTATACCACAGATTCGAAATGTCATATCATAGATTCAAAGTATTCAGAAATGTACCACCAATTTGAAGCCCTATTATTATTAATATTTAGTTTAAATAAATTACCCCAAATTCTACTCACGTTAAACGGCAAAATACGTCTTCGTAATTGTTGCACTTTATCACTGTAACATACACTTGATGTTCTATTAAATATTAAATTACGCGTGACCTTCTTGTTAGCAGTGACGCAGCTTCGCCCTGCCTGAATTGTAAACTGACCCGTCTTATCATTGCTCTGTGTTAATATAGCCTCTTCCCACTTACATGTGGGCTGAGTTTTCAACAGTTTTGCCGATATCTCAACCAACCAGGTCTTTAGCCTGCATTTCGAAGTTGTTTCTGATGTAATTTCTTCGGTTTTCCATGTAATGGTGTTTATTTGATACTTTTTTATTCGTTATCTTGATCATACGTTGTTTTTTGTAAATATCGCCTTTTCAATAATTGAACAAAATAAATGATGTAACTTCAATGTTGTTTTCGTTTATATATTTTTATGCGTGTTTGAAACTGCGTTTTCTTATCAAAAATGTTTATTATTTCAGCATAATTGCATAAAGCTTTGTTAGGTTTTATCTCTTATCTTCGTATTTGTTTTATAACTAATTAGACACCTCTCAACGCGTGTTTAATTATATGTGCTATCATTTTTCTTGAATACCCGTACCTTTGGTAAAAGATATTCTGACTGGCTTTACTTAAAATTAATAACTATCTATATACAGAGTGTTACATACTTGCTATTTACATAATGTATGAATTACCTATTTTTCTGCTAAATAAATACAGTTTTCTGCTTCCTATTGCAATTTATGGTTGCTACACGACCCTTACTACTCAATACATCCCTAAACAACCCCTTATTACAGCAATATATATATATATATATATATATATATATATATATTACTGAAGTTTATTCTTGGAAGTTGGTCAGGTCAGTTAAATAGGTCGAGAAATAATGATTCGTAGTTGTAAAAAATCAATATATTTTACTATGACGCGTTTCGGTCAACAAGACCATTATCAAATAGATTATCTATATAAAGTTATAATTAAAATAAAGTTTTTAAAAACTATAAAATATACAGACCAGAAATTTTAACTTGTTAATTTACAATATCACTATAACAACAGGTGGTATTTTGTATGTATCGTAAGGAATAGTCACTAACAAGGGTTGAAATATAAACAACGTAGTTATAAAAATAAAAAATCGAGAACAATATAACAATGTTAGCGATATTAGATACGAAAGTGGACTAACATTAGAACGTATAAACTAGTTGTTTCTTATCTATAAGAGTAGTAATATTTATGTTGAAAATGGCAATTTATATCAAGTATTTGGAATAAATAGAGGTAATATTTATTGAGAAAATAGTTTTGTTTTGTTTAATAGATTAAAGTAAACATTTACAAACCCATCCTGGTCCGTTTTAGAATTAATGGCGTTGGTGTTTTTTTATATGTGGATGGTTTCTAAAAAACCTCTAACATTATCATTAGCCTCAATACCTAAAATGTTAACATTAGCAAAATCAAACTGGTGGCATTTTTCAATCGCATGAAACGCTAGTGTCGTACTTTTTTTGTTACTTGTTTAAATAGTATATTTATGCTTGTATATCCTCTTGTTTAAATATTGTTTAGTGTTACCAATATACACCCCTGGACATTCTAAGCAGTTAATTTGGTAAATTGTGTGGGTTTTGTACTTTTTATCAACTATTGGCGTGAGTTTCCTGAAAATATTTTTTGTTGAGTTGTTTGGTTTGTGGATTACCTGAATATTGTATGCGTTAAGACATTTTTTTATTTTATCAAAAAGTATCGGGGTGTATAAGATACTAATACGAGTTTTTTCCAATGTTTGTTTATTTTTATTAGAATTGTTGTATATTTTATGGATTTTTGTTTTAATAATTGGTTCAAAAAATGATTTAGGGTATAGATTATTTCTAAGAATAGTTTTAACTATTTTAATATTTTTTGGCCTATGTTTATTATGGACAAGGATGATAGCACGTTCTATGAGGTTGTTAACAACATTAACTTTATACTGTTTGGGAACGCATGATTTAAAATTTAAATATCTTCCACTCCATGTGGCTTTTTTATACCAGTTGGTGGAAATCTTTCCTGCATTATTGTAAGAGATGAGGACATCTAAGAATAGAATAGTTCTATTAGTTTCTATCGTATGAGTGAATTGCATGCGTGGATGAAATGCATTGAAGGTTTGTAAGGTATCGTTAATTTTGTCAGCAGGTAAACACATAATACAATCATCTACATATCTTTTATAGAATGCCAGCGTGAAATGTAGTTTGCTAATAGCCCAATTTTCTAGTTCTTCCATTACAAGATCGGCAATGGTTGACGATATAGGTGATCCCATTGCAGTGCCAAAAATCTGAGAATAGATTTTGCTGTCGAATTGAAAGTAAGTGGTCTTTAAACACAATTTAACCCCTATTTTAAATTCATCTAACGGCAGTTTGGTAAAAGATGTGAGTTCAGGCCATCTTTTTATAATAGTGTTTATGGCCAAATCAATGGGGATATTTGTAAACAGTGATTTTACATTTAGTGATATTAGAATATGGTTGTTGGGTATAGTTTGGTTTTTAATAAAGTGTTGAAAATCCCAACTATCTTTTACATAGAATTGTGTTTTGCCCACAATGTTTTAATAGTTTTTATTAGAAATTTTGACATTTTATAGGTTGAGGAATTTTTAGTACTGACGATAGGGCGAAACGGAATATTTGGCTTGTGGACTTTAGGAAGACCGTACATGTAAGGAGCATGTCCGTTGTGGCAGATTAATTGGTTTTTTGTGCATAAGGTTATGTAATTTTTTTTGTACCATTGATTTATAAGGGAATTTATTTTAGTCTGTAATTGTGAGGTAGGATCTATTTTTTTCGCTAAATAGGTGGTGGTGTCACTAAGGAGTTCTTTCATTTTATTATCATACTCTTCTTTCAGAATTAAAACTGATGCATTGCTTTTGTCAGCCTTTAGTACGAA
The DNA here is from genome assembly GCA_036346225.1 of Platerodrilus igneus. NCBI lineage: Eukaryota > Metazoa > Arthropoda > Insecta > Coleoptera > Lycidae > Platerodrilus > Platerodrilus igneus. The sequence continues at coordinate 636,156 of JARFIW010000295.1, forward strand.
AATTTCCGGATTATTTTTAAAAAACACTTTAGTTTTCTTTAGTAAGTAATTTAGACGGTTTTTATCTTTTTTGTTATTAGCGTTATGGCATGAATATTACAAATTTTGTTGTGAATCTCATTTTTCTCAGTTGTGGTCTTAGTTTTGATCCCTAACTCCACGATAGCAATTATTTTTTCGTAGTTAGGTTTTTGTTGGGTCGTGGAAAATTTGTTACCAAAACTTAGAACCTGGTTTACTTCAGGTGGAATAATTTTATTAGTTAAGTTTATAAGCCACTTATTATTAGTTATATAATCATTTTTATTATTATGTAATGTTTGCCTATGCATTAAATTTTCAATTTTTCTTAAATGTCTTTGTTTTATACAACGGAACGCACTGTCATAAAACATGTTTTGTTTTTCAAAGAACTTAAGACAGAACGCACGGTGACACTAAACAATATTTAAACAAGAGGATATACGAGCATAAATATAATATTAAAACAAGTAACAAAAAAAGTACGGCACCAGCGTTTCATGCGATTGAAAAATGCCACCAGTTTGATTTTGCTAATGTTAACATTTTAGGTATTGAGGCTAATGATAATGTTAGAGGTTTTTTAGAAACCATCCACATACAAAGAAACACCAACGCCATCAATTCTAAAACGAACCAGGATGGGTTTGTAAATGTTTACTTTAATCTATTAAACAAAACATAACTAATTTTCTCAATAAATATTACCTCCATTTAGTCCAAATACTTGATATAAATTGCCATTTTCAACATAAATATTACTACTCTTATAGATAAGAAACAACTAGTTTATACGTTCTAATGTTAGTCCACTTTCGTATCTAATATCGCAAACATTGTTATATTGTTCTCCATTTTTTATTTTTATAACTACGTTGTTTATATTTCAACCCTTGTTAGTTACTATTCCTTACGATACATACAAAATACCACCTGTTCTTATAGTGATATTGTAAATTAACAAGTTAAAATTTCTGGTCTGTATATTTTATAGTTTTTAAAAACTTTATTTTAATTATAACTTTATATAGATAATCTATTTGATAATGGTCTTGTTGACCGAAACGCGCCATAGTAAAATATATTGATTTTTTATTACTACGATTCATTATTTCTCGACTTATTTAACTGACCTAACCAACTTCCAAGAATAAACTTTAGTAATATTTATTTTTATGGTCAAGAATAATTTCTTGTTATATATATATATATATATATATATATATATATATATATATATTGCTGTGAAACCACCAAAATCCGGGTACTCCACTTTTCAAATCGAACCTCACGAATTGGGCGTCAAGAATGCTGTGAAACCTCCAAAATCCGGGAACTCCGGTTTTGGAATCGAGCCCCACAGATTGTGCGTCAAGAATGCTGTGAAACCTACAAAAAGCTATTAACTTAACTGGTCCGTTGACTTTCTTCTGTTCATCGCCTCGGCTGCTCCCCTAGATAAACCTTCATCCTCATTCATAAAAAAAAACAAACACATTCCTACCACAAACATCAACGTTAACTCTATTTACATCAATATTCACAATACATTAAAATTTCAAAATTAAAAATTCAGCATAAATTTCAGTATCAGAAAATTTCAAGATTTAAATTTGTTATCATTTTAATGTGCATCCAAAATTAAAGTCTTTGTAGGATGCCTACTAATTAATGTAACAATATATGCAGACCTGAGTCTGAGTACAAAGGGAGCATCTTCCACCCCTTTACGTTAATTAACCAGGTTCGTCTAATTGAGCTCAAAGACATACCCAAATTTTCATCAAGAACATAAATACTAAATACTCCTTTCGACTTAAACAAGAAAATTTCACCTTAAAATTAAAAATTTGTTGTTAGTACAACTTCATTACTGTCCATTTTAAGTAAATAAATTATAAAGTTATTCAACACACACGAAAACATCAAAGTTCAAACAAAATAGTATAATTTACCTGAAGGTTACTGCACTCGTAGCTTCAATGTACATCGTCCCTTTGTTAATCACACCATTCCACCTGGGTTATATTTACGGCTTCTGATTCTCAACGCTTTTAAAATTTTCTCCACCACCATTCATCTAAAGTTGTTTCAGGGCTTTTCCGGAACTCATCTGTGTATATCTGACCCTTGTTTTGTGGATCCAGACACGTTTATGAACCATTTAATTATTAACACCCCCGAAAAATAGCAAAGAAATTCATGCTTCTTTCACCAATATACGCCAAAACTGCCTACTTTTGTGTATTCATTTGTCGTTGCAAATTTTGACTAATTAGTACAGTGATACTAACTTTATTACCTTGTATCTTCTTTTCTAAGTGCACTAAAGTACATTCATTGTAGCACGTAAAGAACAAACTGTTTTTAAATCACCAAAATATACGAGCAAACTGTTTAAATTATTTAATCAAAATCGGAAAACTAGAAAGCACTGTTTAACGCATTGAATCAAGTCGAAAATCTAAGAGAGCTTGTTCATATTAACCTGGGTATATATAGCGGTTAGCCTGTCTGTCGGTCTGTTCCCCAAAAAGGACAATTCTTTAGAATTTCGCATGCTATGTTCCCATTCCGCAGCCCGGCATGCGATTTTTACGAAATTTGCACTCGTACCCGTTAAATCTCAGAAATTTCGACGCGGCTCGCAACGTCTGGAAATAACTAATTGAATTTTCTACAGAAATGTTATTTTTACCTCTCAATTTTGTCTTTTATTTTCAACCAATCGCAACCCAATGACGTTGCTCCACTCACGCCTTTTACTATATGTGTCTCGGTCTCGCGCATATTATCTGTCTCTATCTAACCTGTTCTTAGTGGTGCAAATTGATATTCCTTACTATCGATTATTTCAGTCCGCATGGACTGTTATCTGGGTTAAATAACCCCGTATCCAACCTTCCCGTTAGTATAAGCGACGGTTTCTCCAACATTCTCTGAAACCATTTGTTATCTGCAAAATTTTCGCCGTACGTGACTTTTAAACTACGCAGGTGTTCAATCGTACTATTAATTCTCAGAGCTTTATTTCATGGTATTTTAATCTTGGTTTTTCACAGGGTTTTATGCTTATTATTAATAATGGTTTAATTAACTCCAACTAAAATTGACTTCTACCCTTTCATTTTTAGCGAATACAAATTAAATATAAATTATTATGTGTACACTTTGTTTAATACCGGTTACTTAAAATTGAGTTAATTAATATAAATTTTGCACGTAATTTCTATGTGTTTCTTTACTAGGAATAATTAAATTATAGGTAGAGCATTTTAATACTGCTTCTTTTGATATAAAGCGTCTTGTACATAATTTAACTCCCTTATTTTTAATGAAACGAATGAATTTTTATTCTCCACGGTTTTTTTTAATAAAGCGTACCTTTTCCCAAAGCTTCTACACGGTGATTAAAATTATTTGATGTGATTATTTAATTTTCTACCCTGGTCTAAATATGAGTATTTTCCCCCTATTTGAATACAAATAATCCCACTTATTTGAATGCAAATATAAAACATTTAGACTGCCAAGAAACATTTACAAAATAATTGCCTATCTCTCTCTACCCTTATCTATCTATCTTACCTAACTTATATCCAATCCAAAAAAAATATTTACACCTATCCTATATCCCTATCCTATTCCTAACTCTCACCTAATTTTATAAATTGAAATTATCCCTAACTTCATCCTACTTATCCATTTAATCCTATATACTGTAACAATTTTATTTTTGCAGTAGGAGAATCCATTCATTAAACGTACAATGAATAGTAAAATACCTTTATTAATTAAAATAAATATTCAAGTAACAATCAAACTTTTATAGTATTATAATATCAAGGATTATTAGTCGAGTTGTTTCCGAGTTCGGTGTAATTTCACAGCCACTGGCGCGCGTGAGAGGTTTGAGAACTAAAATCCGGAACCTCCCACCATACAAGAAAGCAGCGAGCGCACTCGTCGATAGTTAAAAGTAGCGTCAAGAGGCATTCTAAGAGAATGGCGAGTGACCTCCGAGTCGCTCTATGTTTGTGAAACACTTCCTGAGTAACGGTTAGTACCTAATCCACATTTTGTATATTCGTTGTCATATTAGCTAATTTACAAAATTTATTTAGCGCAACGACCCATTTGAACTCGCAACGACCCATTTGAACTCGCAACGACACATTTGAAATCCCAACGAGAAATTAGAAAACTGCATGGATAACGTATATATCGCACACCACGTCGAAAATCGCAACTGTAAAATTTGAGACAACATGATCCCTTTGAAGTTACAATTTAGAAAGCTTAATTTGTTGGCTACGCAATGAAAAATTATTTTAGTAAATAAATTTAGACAACGGAAGATTACGTTACAAAGTAATGCTGCCGTGATCCAAGTAAGGAACCCGCTTTGCTCCTACACCTGTGTTAAAGCATGGAAAGCAAGTATAATTAGTTGCTGTTCCGCGCTGCGAGGTAATTTCCATTACATCAAGGGACAACTGCTGCTCTTGGGTTCGTAATAGAATTAAGATTTCCTGAGTACTTTCCTTCTGAAAGTACATTATTTCATTTTGTTTGTTAGACGTACAAAATTGTTATTCAGTTTACCTGTAAATAAGCTGGTTTTCCCCAGTATTAAATTTGCTTTCACTTAGCTTCGTAAATACGTGATCACACGTGGCTTCAACGTAATTTAACAGCTGCTATTACATCACCTGTTTGTTTGTTCACTATTGTCAACAATTGCCCAATGGCTAACACATGTTTAGCATTTTAGTACAACCACTATTGATAACATTAGAGAATATCTTGGTGATTATTTTGACTTCAAACTAAATTTAAGTTTGTTAACCTAAAGAGAAAATTTCGTATATTCATTTGTAAATGACTCACACAGATCTGATTGGGTTATAAAGAAACTCTAGCATTTTTAGTTACATAGAATTATAAAATATTTGAGTAAGGATTAGTTGATAACCTTTACTACCAGTTTTGCAAGTACTTCAAATTTTTATTTTTATTTAATTACAATGATACTTTATTTACTGAAACCAAGAAAATTCTTATTAGTAAATTAATATTCTTCATTTAAAGTTTTTTATTCTGATCTAGTCTGATCAGACTTGGTAAACAAAAAGCAATAAGAACTAAAATTTTATGATCCCATTATGCAGAAAATATTCTCTATACTTTTAGGTATACTTGAGGGACGCAAATAGTGTTCCCATTTTTATGTGACTTAATTATTATTCTTTCTTACAGGAACAGCGTCTTATTCTGTTAAGACAAGTTTGTGTATCAACGAAGGCGATCTCTTTTTTGGGTCTCCAAGTCCGCCCTTAAAAATAGCTATGCCCCTAAAATAAATCAATTTGGACTTGGTGGCGCCTGTTTGTTTTTTTGTTAAGTGTAACCCTCCATAGATTTCGACTTACCCCCATTGCTCATAGCTCTACCCAAGGAATATACCCCTAGTTACGTCGGAAAACTTTGTTTTGCTGACCCCAACTTCTAGAGTCAGATGTATGTATTAAGAAGAGCATTAGTTAAGCTCAATTTAGGAAAGAATGTGACCGTTTGGGGTTAGCGATCAAGAAAATATAATACGTTTCACTAGCGCCCAACGCTTGGGGCTTCGAAATTTGTTTGATCAAAATTTATTTGGGGCTCGAAATTTGTTTGTTCAACGAGTAATTTGTTGAAATTCGTTCGTTCATAATTTAATTTAGCTCGAAAGTTGTTTGTTCATAATTTGATTTACCTTAAAATTTATTTGTTAAAAATTAATTTGCTTCGAAATTTATTTGTTCTAAATTTAATTTGATTCGAAGTTTGTTAGCTCTAAATTTATTTTCCTTTGAAGTCCATTTGTCCAAAAATTATTTTGCTCCTAAATTTGTTTGCTTAAGGTTTATTTGACACTTAGATTTGTTTGTTTGCTTTTGATAAAAGATTGGTTGTAACGGTAATCCCCATACACTCAATTCGTTAATTTGGTCAAATTTACTTTTGACTTTAGTTCTGTTTTGACCCTTAAATTTTTTGATATTGTTTTGGCAAAAATAATTTTACCAAAAACATTTTTGATTTTTACCTTTAGTAGTACGAATTTGTTTTGATAGCTTTTGTAAGATTCGGATTAGTTAGATTTATCGGTTTGATTCCATTAGGTTGTAGTAACCATGTCGGAAAAATTCCAAATTGTTTGTCTACTTAAAGAAGAATTGGAGTATGAACTAAGAATCAGAGGAGTGGTAAGTGAGAGGCCAGTGTTGGAGAAACGGAAAATTTTAGGTAGATTGTTAGCTAAAGAAATAGATAAGCCTGGTTGTTTGGTTGACCTTTCGTGTTATGAAGTAGATTTTGCAACGGAAAGTAAAGAAATTTCAGTTTCAGTCGAGTCAGTTCGTAATATTGTGTCCGAGTTTGAGGGCAACTCATCAGACTCAATTTTTAGAAGAGCTTGTTCAAGGATAAACCACCTTTCGGGACGAGCTAAGCGTATGAAAATCCTTCAATAAATCCCGATGAAGCAATTAAGTTTAGAAATGAGACCGTAGCAACGATATTAACTCTTGAAGCTGAGTTGTACGATAAAATCAATAAAAGTACAGAGTCCACCTATTTAGATCGGTCCGTTGTAGTATCTCCTTTAGTTAGTGCACCTATCCATTCGACTTCGTATGTAACACCTTCAGTACCTATAGGTTCATGGCCTGTAAAATTCTCAGGTGACCCCAAACAACTACATTCATTTTTAGATAGAGTTAGTGATTTAGCACAATCTCGTAAGGTATCCGAAGCTGACTTATTTGGATCAGCATGTGAACTTTTGTGGGTGACGCTTTGGTTTGGTTTAGAACAGTGAAAAATTCTTTGCGAGACTGGAACTCCTTGTTAGAACGTTTAAGGGAAGATTTTCTACCTGGTTCTTCGGATGATGACATTTGGGAAAAGATCAGAAATCGTCGTCAAGGTAAAGACGAAAGGATTATTTTATTTGTCGCGCATATGCAAACCCTCTTTAGTAGACTGACCAACGAGCCAGCAGAAGTTACTAAAGTTAAAATGATTAGAAGAAATTTGGTTCCTGAATATATTTCGGCACTTGCATTGTCGGACATTCAAGATTTGTCGACCCTAGTAAATTTGTGTAAAAGGTTAGAAGAAGCTTCTTTGATGAAACTAAACTCGGTTTTGGCGTCTTCTAATAAACCTAATAAGATTTGCAACCCTCTAAGCATCCATATGAGAACAAACATCCTGGGTTGAATGAGAAAGTTTATGCTGTTAAGAGTAGGGTGTTTCAGAATAAATTAGTCAATCCTCAAGTAACAGTAGCGGATAAGAGCTCTTTAGAGTCCTCGGTTTGTAATTCCTTTAGTCCCGATAAGAGGAATCATTTTGTTTGTTGGAATTGCTCCCGTAGTGGACATTGGTTTAGAGATTGTAGAGCAACAAAAAATTTTTGTTTTGGATGTGGTCGAAAAGGCGTTAAGGCAACGTCATGTCCACATTGTTCAAAAACCAGTAAGGCGGCAGGTACATAGTGGTCGGTATCCTGTTCCGCGTCATAAGGCTACAGTTATGATTTGTAAACAAGAAAAATACTTTAGTAAAGACGAGTGGTCGAGATGGCTTACAGTTGTTAAAAATTTTTGTCAGGACTCTTCGAAGCCTAAGAATAATACTCTGTTCATTGAGAAGCAGTGTGATAATCGACCCTACATTATGGTGAAATTAATAGATAGAGACATTACCGGTCTTCTGGATTCGGGATGCACTACCTCAGTAGTAGGATCCTTAGCACTTTCAATTGTTAGAGAATTAGACTTGAAAATTTTAGTTCAGCAAAAACAGGTATCACTACAGCTGATGGTTCAATAAAGTCTGTTGTAGGCTCAGTAGATTTGCCAATTTGTATAGGTAATGATTGCCGCATCCTTAATGCATTAGTGGTTCCGTCCCTACCGCATACATTTATTTTCGGTAGTGACTTTGCAAAATTATTTGGTGTAGTTGCTGACTTTAGAAGTAATAATTGGTTTATCCAAAGCAATGTTGGGAACGACATAGGGTATATAGGTCCGTCTTCCATCCCTTTGAACACTGAAGATTCTTTATGTGGTTTACATGACCTCTCAGATGCTCAAAGTGCGCAAGCACAAGAGTTAATAAATTCATTTAGTGAGATTAGCAGCGACGATAGATTAGGACGAACTCACCTAATCGAATTGGACATAGACACAGGCAATGCCAAACCCTTCCACAAGAAACCATATGTCATGTCACCATATATGGGTAAGATATTGAATGAGGAATTGGACGACATGCTTAGACTTAAAGTTATAGAACCGTGTACTAGTCCGTGGTCCTCTCCAGTTTTGTTGGTTAAGAAGGCAGATGGAGAATATCGCTTCTGTTTTGATGGTAGAACCCTGAACGACTTAACTGTTCATGATTCGTACCCCTTGCGAACGTAGATAGAATTCTCAATATGTTGAGAGGTGCGAACTACATTTCGTCTCTGGATTTGAGAAAATCGTTTTGGCAAATCCTCTTAGTGAATCGTCTAAGGATAAGACTGCCTTCAGTGTTATCTCACGAGGACAATATAGATTTACATGCATGCCATTTGGGTTGAAGAATGCTGCGCAGACGCAACAGCGTTTAGTAGATGCAATTTTTGGTCCACGTTTTGAACCCCATGTATTTTGCTATTTGGACGACATAATATTATGTTCGTCATCTTTTGAAGATCATCTAAAGTTATTAGTAGAGGTTAAGCAACGTTTAAAAAGCTAACCTTACCATAAATATAAGTAAATGTGAATTTTTAAAAAACACTTATATTTTTGGGTTATATAGTAGGTTCGAACTCACTTCGTACAGATCCCGATAAGGTGTCGGCGATGGTTAACTTTCTCCGTCCGAAAACCACAACGGAAATTAAAAGGTTTATAGGAATGTGCAGCTGGTACAGGCGCTTTATAAAGAATTTTTCGTCTTTAGTTTCGCCTATTAATGACCTCATTAAAAGTAAGAAAAAAGGTCAAACTGTAAACTGGAGTGCGGAAGCAGAAAATTCATTTGTGCTAATCAAGCAAGCATTAGTTTCTGCACCTCTTCTTTCGCAGCCAGACTACTCGGCACCCTTTATCGTTGAGTGTGACGCAAGCAACACTGGGTTAGGAGCTGTGTTGATTCAGAATGTAAACGGAGAAGAGCGTGTAATTTCGTACGCAAGCAAAACCCTGAGCCGTACTGAGCGCAATTATTCCACCACTGAAAGAGAGTGTTTAGCGGTTATTTTGCAATTGAAAATTTCGTCCGTGGGTAGAAGGAGTTCGATTCACCGTTGTCACCGATCATTTTCGTTACTTTGGTTGAGTAATCTTCAGAATCCAACTGGAAAACTCGCCAGATGGTCAGTTCGATTAAGGCAACACTCATTTGATTTGGTGCATAGAAAAGGAAAGTTCAATATAGTTCCAGATTGTCTTAGTCGTGGTGTTCCTTTAGAAAATCCAGAAGTTAACTTAGTAGAGATTAAACTTGATGCAGTAGACTTGTGGTATGAGTCTTTGAGAAAGAAAATTTTGTTGTCACCGAAAAGCTACCCACAATGGAAAGTAGAAGATGGGTTTATTTATAAGTTTATACCTTCCTTATTACCGCATTCGGCGAATGTTGTAGAGTGGAAATATTTGGTGCCAAAGTCTCAGCGCGTAGATGTCATTAAATCATGTCATGACCCCTTCAGCAGGACATTTTGGTTCCTTAAAACTTTGTCTCGAGTCCAAGAATTGTATTATTGGCCAAAGATGATCTTTGACGTACGTAAATTTTGTAGGAAATGTTTGATTTGTGGTGCTCAAAACCACCCAATAGAGGTCCCCTTGGAATGATGGGAAAGGAGAAAGAAGTTGGACTACCATTCCAAACCATTGCATTAGATTTGATGGGTCCGTTTCCTCGTTCCAAACGCGGACATAAATGGCTCTTAGTTGTTGGTGATTGGTTCTCAAAGTATTCGATTTTGCAACCTTTACGTAGTGCTACCGCACATTTGATCGAGAAGTTTTGGAAGAAAAGGTATTTCTTGTCTACGGAGTACCACAATTTGTTATTTGTGATAATGGTCCACAATTAGTTGGACGTATTTTTAAAGCTTTGTGTGCAAGGTACGAAATTCAAAAAATTTGGTATAACGCTGTTTATGCTCCCCAATGCAATTTTGTGGAAAGAATCAATAAGACAGTTGGTACAGCAATCCGTACATACGTAGAAGAACATGATACGTGGGATGTTGAGATATCAAAGATCCAATACGCGATCAACTCAGCAAAACATGAGTCCACCAACTATTCACCAAATTTTTTAGTTTTTGGTCGTCAGGTACCTTTAAGTGGAAAAGCTTATAAGGATAATTTTATACCTGGTGAGGATGTTGATGTCGTCTCCAGTAGTAGACCTTCTTATGTTTTGGATCGTCAACTTTTGTTTGATATTTTGGAAGTGTCCGTGAAAATTTGCATGTAGCTTATCAACGTTCGTGTAAACGCTACAATCTTCGGAGAAGAGACATTTCATTCCGAGTCGGAGAGTATGTTTGGAGAACTAATAAGGTCCTCTCGAGTGCTAGTGATAAATTTTCCGCTAAGTTAGCTCCTAAGTTCGTTATGAGTAAAATTCGGAAAAAACATTCCAGTTTAGTATATGAGTTAGAAAACGAAGATGGAACAAGAGCAGGAAATGGCACATAAAGGACTTGAAACCAATTGGAGTATCAGATCCAAATGAAAATGATGATTTTGACGATTAATTCCGGTCCGGTCATCTCTTTGATATTAAGTAATGACGTAGTGGTCTGTTTTGTTTTGTTCCAATTCTTGATCTAGTGTCGGTCCACTAATATTGAGTATTTTGTTTGAGGAGTGAAATAAGTGGTTTGAGATTTTGTAAGTTTTGTAAGTTGAGGTGTGCCTTGGTGCACGCTGGTCGTTTTGCTCGCGCGTTGCTCGGAGATGTGTTTGGAGGATGTCTTTGACAGATATCCTTACAATGTAGAAGTAGGTGGGCTATTTAACTATTGGTCCTGATTTCTACATGTCAAGGTGGAAGAATGAATTGTTCTTTCCTTGTTCCTTTTGACCGTTAGAAGTTCTTAGATTTGATAAGGTCAAAGTTGACTTGGTGATTTTCACCGTTTGGTCCATCACTAATGAGATCAGTTGTTCGTTAGCAATTAGTGATAGGATGATCAGTAGGGTGTAGGATTCTACAACCCTAACTGGGTTATTTTGGGTTTGAAATTTGATGAGTAACCTGATGGTTAGGTTACCTTTGTTTTGATTATCTCTTTGTAATAAAGTGATAATATTTTGTATTTGAATTTGTTAAGTAACCGTATGGTCAGGTTACCTTCGTTTTGATTATCTCTTTGTAATAAAGTGATAATACTTTGTATTTGAATTTGATAAGTAACCTTTTGATTAGGTCACTTTTGTTTTGGTTATCACCTTGTGATGATGCTTAAATTTAGACCTATTAGTAGGGTATTTCTTTTGATTCTCACCTTATAGTGATGATATTTTGAATGGTAATGCTGTTCTGATGAGGAAGCATTCCTGTTTTTTGTAAATAGAGCTAAATGAGCTCCTGGAAGTGAAGTTTTTTGAAATTAGAAGTAAATTGTAAGTGTTTGATTTTAGGTCAGAAATATTAGCCTTATTAGAAGTAGGAATCTCAAGTCAAGAAATTTTGTAAATTTAAATTCTTTTGTCCCGTGGAGTGTTTGACTCTCTAATTTGACCCCCTCCCAATTTTGATTATTACCGATTGTGACTCCCCGATTTTGTCTCCCGATGGACGTCAGGTACACGTAGTTACCAACACACCCTCAATTATAAATGAAGGTCCCCCCCATTTGAGTAAATTTATAAAATTGCATAGTTGGTTAGGAAGATAGGAAAGGCTAGTATTGTTGTAAAAAAATTTTTTGTATTAGTTATATTTGAAGTTTTTTAAGAAAAATTTTTTCTTTTAGGAAAGAGGTAGTGTAACAATTTTATTTTTGCAGTAGGAGAATCCATTCATTAAACGTACAATGAATATTAAAATACCTTTATTAATTAAAATAAATATTCAAGTAACAATCAAACTTTTATAGTATTATAATATCAAGGATTATTAGTCGAGTTGTTTCCGAGTTCGGTGTAATTTCACAGCCACTGGCGCGCGCGTGAGAGGTTCGAGAACTAAAATCCGGAACCTCCCACCATACAAGAAAGCAGCGAGCGCACTCGTCGATAGTTAAAAGTAGCGTCAAGATGCATTCTAAGAGAATGGCGAGTGACCTCCGAGTCGCTCTATGTTTGTGAAACACTTCCTGAGTAACGGTTAGTACCTAATCCACATTTTGTATATTCGTTGTCATATTAGCTAATTTACAAAATTTATTTAGCGCAACGACCCATTTGAACTCGCAACGACCCATTTGAACTCGCAACGACACATTTGAAATCCCAACGAGAAATTAGAAAACTGCATGGATAACGTATATATCGCACACCACGTCGAAAATCGCAACTGTAAAATTTGAGACAACATGATCCCTTTGAAGTTACAATTTAGAAAGCTTAATTTGTTGGCTACGCAATGAAAAATTATTTTAGTAAATAAATTTAGACAACGGAAGATTACGTTACAAAGTAATGCTGCCGTGATCCAAGTAAGGAACCCGCTTTGCTCCTACACCTGTGTTAAAGCATGGAAAGCAAGTATAATTAGTTGCTGTTCCGCGCTGCGAGGTAATTTCCATTACATCAAGGGACAACTGCTGCTCTTGGGTTCGTAATAGAATTAAGATTTCCTGAGTACTTTCCTTCTGAAAGTACATTATTTCATTTTGTTTGTTAGACGTACAAAATTGTTATTCAGTTTACCTGTAAATAAGCTGGTTTTCCCCAGTATTAAATTTGCTTTCACTTAGCTTCGTAAATACGTGATCACACGTGGCTTCAACGTAATTTAACAGCTGCTATTACATCACCTGTTTGTTTGTTCACTATTGTCAACAATTGCCCAATGGCTAACACATGTTTAGCATTTTAGTACAACCACTATTGATAACATTAGAGAATATCTTGGTGATTATTTTGACTTCAAACTAAATTTAAGTTTGTTAACCTAAAGAGAAAATTTCGTATATTCATTTGTAAATGACTCACACAGATCTGATTGGGTTATAAAGAAACTCTAGCATTTTTAGTTACATAGAAATATAAAATATTTGAGTAAGGATTAGTTGATAACCTTTACTACCAGTTTTGCAAGTACTTCAAATTTTTATTTTATTTAATTACAATGATACTTTATTTACTGAAACCAAGAAAATTCTTATTAGTAAATTAATATTCTTCATTTAAAGTTTTTTATTCTGATCTAGTCTGATCAGACTTGGTAAACAAAAAGCAATAAGAACTAAAATTTTATGATCCCATTATGCAGAAAATATTCTCTATACTTTTTAGGTATACTTGAGGACGCAAATAGTGTTCCCATTTTTATGTGACTTAATTATTATTCTTTCTTACAGGAACAGCGTCTTATTCTGTTAAGACAAGTTTGTGTATCAACGAAGGCGATCTCTTTTTTGGGTCTCCAAGTCCGCCCTTAAAAATAGCTATGCCCCTAAAATAAATCAATTTGGACTTGGTGGCGCCTGTTCGTTTTTTTGTTAAGTGTAACCCTCCATAGATTTCGACTTACCCCCATTGCTCATAGCTCTACCCAAGGAATAGACCCTAGTTACGTCGGAAGACTTTGTTTTGCTGACCCCCAACTTCTAGAGTCAGATGTATGTATTAAGAAGAGAGCATTAGTTAAGCTCAATTTAGGAAAGAATGTGACCGTTTGGGGTTAGCGATCAAGAAAATATAATACGTTTCAATACATCCTATATACCTATCCTACTCTTAACTTTTAACTAACCTTCCCTATACTTCACTTCCCCCTACCTAATCCTATATACCTATCCTATTCTTATTCTATTCCTAACTCCCCACTAATCTTATAAGAAATATCTACACTTAATCTATCTTATTTTCTTCCTACATTTATTCTTTATTCTCATCCTAAACCTATTTCTAATTATCTCCCATATTTATCCTATACCTAGCTTTATTTTCTATAAACACCTACTTATACTCTTCTCTATACACCTATATCTACTCTCTATTCTATATCTATACTAAAATTCACCTATCTCTATCCTTTGTTCATTAAGTTATTTAAATCTAACTCTCTTCTTGATCCTCCACGTCTTTCTTCTCACCATCCTAATACTCTTCATCCCTGTTTCTCCTCTTTCTATATCTATACTTATCATCCCTATTATCTCACATACAATAAACTTATCATCCCTATTATCCTGACTCTTAAATACTGCTTCTTCTTCAGTCCCTACACTTGTCTGTTTCTTATTCATTATCATTTCCTTTTCTGCCGACAAACCAAACGATACTACTTTAAAATTATCGATTTTTCCCTCTATGGAAAATCCTATGTACCTTCTAGAATTCTTGTGTAATGGAATCCGCCAGAATGAATTCCTTAAATCTACTTTATTAAAAACAAACTTGCCACTTAACCTCGTCAAAAATGTGTCCATGGATGGTGGACAATGGAATTGCGGTTTGGTCCGTTGATTAATTTTTCGTGCATCTAAACATAAACGAATGCTATCATCCTTTTTCTTAACTACCACCAACGGATTTATGAAATGAGTGTTTGATACCTCTATTATGCCATCTTCCAACATTTTATTTAATTCTGCCTTCACCTGCTACCGATATGCTGCTGGAATTGGATAAACCTTTGCGTTGAACGGTTCTGAATTATCCACTTCCAATATGTGCTCATAGCCTAACGCTGTGCTTGCTTCTACCCCCACTAATTCTGCATGTTTTTGTAATAAAGCTTGAACCTCTACTCTCCTATCCTCTGGACATCTTATTGTGTTGATCTGTTTAACCCTATCATCCTCTACCTCTACTACATTAATACTCAACCCCGTGTCATCCTCTGTGACTTCATAACTGCCCTTCCATGGCACTACCCTATCATTAATCCTTATTACCTTCCTTTCCATATCTATCAAAACCCCTAACTTCATCATACAGTCAACACCTAAAATGCTCTGAAACTTCAGTCCAGGTACAATTACAAACTCCTGTTCACAGCTTAACCTCCTATATCTATCATAAGCACCACAACACTATTTACTACAGCAAACTTTTTTTTATTTGGAGCTACTAAATGGCTACGCTTTATAGGCATAATTCTATCACAAACCTTATCCCTAATTTTGCTGACGAATTCCTCCGATATTAAACTCGCCTCTGCCCCTGTATCAAGTAATACTTCTACATTATTCTCAAAAATCTCTATATTAATAATTGGCAAACATAATTTTTCCTCAGTTTCTGGCTCTACTTCCTCCTCAATTTTGAAAAATTCACGTGGATGTTCATATACATTTACACTGAAATCTAGTGGTGTGTCGCGTTCTAAAAATCCTGTCCAGGTCTGTTTTCCCTACATGGTCCTGGTCTAGCCGTCACCTCAGCGTATGTCCTAGGCGTTTCCGTGTCTGTATTAGCAGTCCCCTCATGTCCGGTGAACTATTCCTTCTGGTAGGTTCCGGTCTCGGTGCAGGTCCCTTCCTAAACTATTACTTCTAACGTATGGTCGTCTCTGTTCCCAATTCTGTCGCTGGTATCCGTAACTATTCCCCTTCTAGCATAGTTGTCCCGTCTATTGTCAAACCTAACTGTGTTGATCTGTCTTTCCCTATTATCCCGAGGTCGTCCACTACTTACGTCGTCGTACCTCTGCAGGTATTCTAAAACATTTCTCTGTCCACTATGTTCTGTAGTGCTACTTGTTGTCTTACTTCTACCTCGAAGTGTCGTGATAAATACTTGATAATTTGTCGGTCCGTCAGTGGTGGGTTCAGTTGCTTTGCTATGCTATACTTGCGTATAGCATATTGCTCCCTACTTCCTGAAAATTCTCCCTTAAATTTCCCTGTGATTAAGTCGTCTCGTACCTGGTCTTGTCTGTGGTCACTCCAGTAGTGCTTTAAAAATCTGTCTTCAAAGTCCGTGTAGGTGTCTATGTCCTGTCCTACTAAATTGTACCATGCTTCCGCGTTGTCTTTCAATAAAGCCTTTATCGTATTCAGTTTAGTCTGTTCGTCAAATAAATTTCCCACTAGATTTCTTACACTATTAATAAAAATTTGTGGATTTACCCTGTTATCGCCATAAAACTTCATGTGTTGGTCCAATGATCCTCCACCTGTATAAAATCTGGGACCATCCCCCGTTACACTTGACATGTTGTATTTGATACTACTAACTTCGCGTTCTACCCTGCCTAACTGATCCCTACATGAGTCCGTTACTTCAGTCATATTTACATTAATCTCTTCTTCACAAAAAATGCGTACTTCGGACCTTAAATGTCCCATTTCCTGTCGAAGACCTGTAATATCACGCTCATTTTTTTCAACCCTATTTTCTACTTCCCCCAGTTTCACGGTAAGACTATCTTTAAATTCTGTAAATTCTTTAGTATTTTGTTCAATTTTCCCGCTTATCTGCTCTAATTTTTCGTTGGACTCCTCCCTCGCTCTATTAGATTCTTCCCTAGCTAATCGCATTTCCTCAAACATTCTCATCATTAACTCATTTCCTTGATCCCCTGATTCCGTCCTTGACTGATCTCTACTGCCTCCAGCTTCTTCCATTTTCGAATTTTTCCCACACAATGCACTATCGTCACTTCCAATTTCCACTCCTTGACTCCTTAACCACTCTTTTCTCTGCATACGTTCTAATCACTCACACACACTCTAAAATACTCCTAAATTTATACACACACAGAAACTCTCTCTCTCAGATCACCAGTTTCCTGGAATAAAATCACAAAAATTTTATTTGGAATTCGAGCCTCACTTTTGGGTCGGAAAAGAATGCTGTGAAACCACCAAAATCCGGGTACTCCGCTTTTCAAATCGAGCCTCACGAATTGGGCGTCAAGAATGCTGTGAAACCTCCAAAATCCGGGAACTCCGGTTTTGGAATCGAGCCCCACAGATTGTGCGTCAAGAATGCTGTGAAACCTACAAAAAGCTATTAACTTAACTGGTCCGTTGACTTTCTTCTGTTCATCGCCTCGGCTGCTCCCCTAGATAAACCTTCATCCTCATTCATAAAAAAAAACAAACACATTCCTACCACAAACATCAACGTTAACTCTATTTACATCAATATTCACAATACATTAAAATTTCAAAATTAAAAATTCAGCATAAATTTCAGTATCAGAAAATTTCAAGATTTAAATTTGTTATCATTTTAATGTGCATCCAAAATTAAAGTCTTTGTAGGATGCCTACTAATTAATGTAACAATATATGCAGACCTGAGTCTGAGTACAAAGGGAGCATCTTCCACCCCTTTACGTTAATTAACCAGGTTCGTCTAATTGAGCTCAAAGACATACCCAAATTTTCATCAAGAACATAAATACTAAATACTCCTTTCTACTTAAACAAGAAAATTTCACCTTAAAATTAAAAATTTGTTGTTAGTACAACTTCATTACTGTCCATTTTAAGTAAATAAATTATAAAGTTATTCAACACACACGAAAACATCAAAGTTCAAACAAAATAGTATAATTTACCTGAAGGTTACTGCACTCGTAGCTTCAATGTACATCGTCCCTTTTGTTAATCACACCATTCCACCTGGGTTATATTTACGGCTTTTGATTCTCAACGCTTTTAAAATTTTCTCCACCACCATTCATCTAAAGTTGTTTCAGGGCTTTTCCGGAACTCATCTGTGTATATCTGACCCTTGTTTTGTGGATCCAGACACGTTTATGAACCATTTAATTATTAGCACCCCCGAAAAATAGCAAAGAAATTCATGCTTCTTTCACCAATATACGCCAAAACTGCCTACCTTTGTGTATTCATTTGTCGTTGCAAATTTTGACTAATTAGTACAGTGATACTAACTTTATTACCTTGTGTCTTCTTTTCTAAGTGCACTAAAGTACATTCATTGTAGCACGTAAAGAACAAACTGTTTTTAAATCACCAAAATATACGAGCAAACTGTTTAAATTATTTAATCAAAATCGGAAAACTAGAAAGCACTGTTTAACGCATTGAATCAAGTCGAAAATCTTAGAGAGCTTGTTCATATTAACCTGGGTATATATAGCGGTTAGCCTGTCTGTCGGTCTGTTCCCCAAAACGGACAATTCTTCAGAATTTCGCATGCTATGTTCCCATTCCGCAGCCCGGCATGCGATTTTTACGAAATTTGCACTCGTACCCGTTAAATCTCAGAAATTTCGACACGGCTCGCAACGTCTGGAAATAACTAATTGAATTTTCTACAGAAATGTTATTTTTACCTCTCAATTTTGCCTTTTATTTTCAACCAATCGCAACCCAATGACGTTGCTCCACTCACGCCTTTTACTATATGTGTCTCGGTCTCGCGCATATTATCTGTCTCTATCTAACCTGTTCTTAGTGGTGCAAATTGATATTCCTTACTATCGATTATTTCAGTCCACATGGACTGTTATCTGGGTTAAATAACCCCGTATCCAACCTTCCCGTTAATATAAGCGACGGTTTCTCCAACATTCTCTGAAACCATTTGTTATCTGCAAAATTTTCGCCGTATGTGACTTTTAAACTACGCAGGTGTTCAATCGTACTATTAATTCTCAGAGCTTTATTTCATGGTATTTTAATCTTGGATTTTCACAGGCTTTTATGCTTATTATTAATAATGGTTTAATTAACTCCAACTAAAATTGACTTCTACCCTTTCATTTTTAGCGAATACAAATTAAATATAAATTATTATGTGTACACTTTGTTTAATACCGGTTACTTAAAATTGAGTTAATTAATATAAATTTTGCACGTAATTTCTATTTGTTTCTTTACTAGGAATAATTAAATTACAGGTAGAGCATTTTAATACTGCTTCTTTTGATATAAAGCGTCTTGTACATAATTTAACTCCCTTATTTTTAATGAAACGAATGAATTTTTATTCTCCACGGTTTTTTTTAATAAAGCGTACCTTTTCCCAAAGCTTCTACACGGTGATTAAAATTATTTGATGTGATTATTTAATTTTCTACCCTGGTCTAAATATGAGTAATATATATATATATATATATATATATATATATATATATATATATATTGATAAGATAACGCCGTACTCGGTGATATGAACGTTTTCCTTAACGCCACCGCTCTGTGTTCTCACTTCAAATTTAATCTTACTAATTTTATTATTATGCCACGGCTAGCACTTTTTAATCTACACAGAGTGCACAACGTTACGATGATAAATTTTTTCTTTTCACTCCTTTATGATTTCCTATTTGAATTGATAAAGCAAAGTCGATTAATTTTATATAATGAAAGAAAATATTATTTACAATTCTTGAAATTCTTTAAATAAACCCTTCAACCAATTAATATCATATGTATCATTTATCGCAATACTTATATACTTTAAATTCAATATAAAGTCACTAAAAGCTACCTCTTTACAAAGGATCTGGAACGTTCTAGACCTCTTTATGATTTATTACGTAAGTTTATCGTATGCAATGTTTCTTGTTGACTTCCTAACAAGTTTTGGATAAATTGAATAAATTCAGTATTGAAATTTAAATTGAAATACATTTTAAAATTAAGTAGATCTTGTTGTCATCATTCGTATACCAATGTTCTGCTTAGTTGAACCAGTATTTGAGTACAGTTACCCCTTGTTTTCCGAAATCACTTTGTGCTTCTTTATTTTATATTTGTCTGCATATGCCTTGAATCTCTTCCCTTAAATGCTTTGGACGCAAATTAGAATTGTACCAGAATTGTACCAAAGTTCGATTAGTATTATGCTCTTAGAATCCACTTAGAGTTAGAACTTCTTTTCAACACAACTTTGAATTGTCGACGCAGACTTGAAACCCTTTCATTATAAATATTTAATTTAAATCAATTACCCAATTTCTGCTTACGTTTTCTATAAAAAAAAACGGCAAAAATTCTTCATATATGCTTAGCGTAATTGTTGCACTATTTTCACTGTAACTTAAATTTGATCTATTATACTTTATTTATTTTACGCGTAGATTTCTTGTTAACAGTGTCGTAGCATCGACGTGCATCAGTTGTGGACTGAGTCGTGTTTTCACCAAATGGATGTTAAATAGCATTATCCTACTACATGTGGGCTGGATTTTCAAGCAGTTCTACAGATTATTTCAACCAACCAGGTTTTGTTTTTAATATTCCCTGTATTTTGAAGCTGTTTTTGATGTAATTAATTCGGATTTCCGTTTAATGGTGTTTATTCGCTATTGTTATCTTTGCCAGACGTTCAATTTTAAGCCTGTTGTTTTGTGTAGCTATCGCTTTTAGGATAATTGTACAAAATAAATGATGTAACTTTAATGCTGTTTTCGTTTATGTATTTATGCATCTTTGAAACTGCGTTTTTTTATCAAAGCGCTTATCGTTCCAGCGTAATTGCATAAAGCGTTGTTAGGTTTCTAGCTGCTCTACTGCGTATTAATTTTATAAACTGTCGAACACTCTTCAACGCGTGTTTAATTACATGTACGATTATTTATCTGCTGAATGCGCGTTCTATTGATGAAAGATATTCTTACTGGCATTCTTTAAAATTAATAACGGTCAATATACAGGGTGTTAAATGCTTGTTATTTACATAATGTACGAATTACCTATTTTTCTGCTGAATAAATGCAGTTTTCTGATTTCTATTGCTATTTATAGTTGCTACACGACCCTTACTACTCAATACACCCCTAAACAACCCCGTATCACAGCAATATATATACATATATATATACAAATATATACATATATATATATATATATATATATATATATATATATATATATATATATTGCGGTGATGAGTAGGCTTTGAAAGGTCAATAGGACAAACAGTTATTTATTTATAGGCACCATGTAAATAAAAATCAGTTATATATTTATTTAAAAGCTTCAATAATTGGATTGGGATTAAATTACAATTTATAGTGTAGGTTTAATTGGTAGGCGTTAATATAAGGCAAGGACAACAATTAAGATCGACGACAATGTCGAAAATCGTGTACATTAATTGATTATGTCAAAGCTTTGCAGTAGAAAAATCCAAAATTTATGCAAGGTACGTTTATTTAATATAGCATATGTTAAAAGCTTTCGTAGAATGCTACAAGCTTGAATATCAAAAACACGTTTTAAAATCGTCAAGTATTTCATGGAACAAACTTGGGGTAGATAAACATTTATAGAAAAGAAAGTTTACGTTGAAAATAATTCTTGGTGGTTTGTACTAACGGACGACTTAGGGCTAACAACAGCGCTTGACTAGTTTAAAACAAATGGATATAACCCTGAGACAGACTATATCTTATACATAACAAAGAAAGATGAAATATAGCAGTTTCAAATGCGTGACAGAAGAATGTAGTTTAAAAATAAATAGGTGGGTCAGAGATGCAACATGTTTGTGAACGTTATTGAGTTTTCAAGGCACATGTGTAGGAATAGAACATAAACCGTAGACGACAGAGCAAAAGTGGGACTATTAGGAAGGATGGAAAATATGCGGTGGATAAAGATAGCAGTAGAGTGGAAATAACGTCCACTTTGTAAGTAGGAAGACAAGAGAGAGACAGGACAAGGTGATTATTAGAGCATGCGTGCAATAACAATACAGACGCAGACATAAGAGGTGTGTTTAAGATTCGTTAGAGGAACTAATTGAGGGACGGTTTTACATAGAAAACACGGACGGTTGACCAGTTTAATTAGTTTTTCAAGGAATGTATCGTTGGAGTGGTAAAATTCGTAGTTTTGAAAGATCGTTATGTTGTTTGTACAGGAGAATTTCGAGGAACGGTGTGGCGGTTGCTACAATTCAAGGAAAGCTGAGTAAAAATACGTCAGAAAAGGAGGGTTTTAAGTTTAAATAAACCTTGCCGGAGGTGGCAAAGCTCTTTTATTGCTCTTATTTCTCGCTTATTTTCTGATTTACTTAGCTTACATTGAGTACTGTTGAGAAAACTTAAAACCGGGTGATAGTGCAGTCCGCCGTATGTATTTTTTAGTGTTATAAAAGCACAAGTAGGTGCAATTGAAGTAAACGGGCTGAACATATTTGTATAAATAATTATAAAAAGTAATGCTGGATATTACTGAGGTAAACGAATGAATTCCATCTTGATCGAGAGTGCTGGTTGGACGTTAAGTGAAGTTTGGACTCTGGAGGAGTAGCTGTATGGAAGGCATCCACAAATTGTTGAGAAATTGGATAAACAAGTCGAGATGGAATGATTGTCCGAGTTAGAAAGCAAAAATTGGGTGTAGTCCAAGAATTTGAGCTTGGTGGACGTCATCTGCAGAGGTGGTGATTCCGAAGAACACTCCAAGTAACGAATTTTTTTATTGAACTGTTGTGCTGGTATTTATTTTCAAAAACTATGAGTGATTTGAGTTACTTGGTGAAAAATTTTATCAACTGAAAATTAATTTGATTATATATGAAAAGACAAATACATGAATATTATTTTTATTTGATGTATAGAGTAAACGGGTCTCTGGTATAGTTTGATAATGCAGTGGTTTATGCATACAGGATAAAAAGAGTTTATTCTGAGCACATCATAGACCTGGGAAAAGTAAATTTAGGGTTTCAGGATAGGCCCATCTACTTCTAAATGAAATATCGAAGTATATAGGAACATAAAAGTCACAAGACGTTAGATTGAATTAAAGTGTGAAATGTTGTACAGTAAATAGATTGTAAATATTGATCTTGTGTGAAGCATAATTTATGTCATATGAATAAAAGGGTTTATTTTTTTGCCGAAATATTTTATTTATTTTATTTTTTAATATAAAAGTGTTGAGAGAATGAGTAGCCGTGGAAGATTAGCTTGGGGAAGCATAAATTGTCTTATTTAGGTAAGGATTCGAGGAGTTTGGTTTTGAGTTCAGCTAGGGAAAGTAGAAATTCAAAAGAGGGGCACTTTCAAAGGTAAGAGGCACTATACAACCAAAGTGAGGAGCATGATTTTTAGACCCGATCACCGAGTTACTACAGCAATAAATATGGCTCTCAACATTGCGGCTCGATGTTAGGGCTTCTTTCCAAGCAAAACTACAGCAATATATATATATATATATATATATGTATATAAAGTAAAAAAGAATTAATCGCAAGTGATTCAAATTTAGCCACGATGGCATCCTGTCGACGTGTTTTTCCCCAATTGGAGCTCATCAGGACAGGAGTAGCAAAGTTGTAATATTTAAAACAGACACATTATGGGAAGTACAGCATCACCTAGCTCATAATATGTGTCTTCGTGTTGTTTCACATGACATTGCAGGTTTTAGCAACAGTCGGCACGGAGGAGATTCGGTTCAACTGCACTTTTCCATAGCCAAAATATAATTTAAAAGATAAGTAAGTGTAATGAGTCTTAAATTAATACAAAGTAAAAAAAGAATTAATGGCAAATAACTCCAATTCAGCCACGAGGGCATCCTGTCGACGCGTTTCACTCTAATTCGGGCTCATCTGGACAAAAGTAGCAAAGTTGTAGTTGTTACTACTGACACATTATGGTAAGTATAGCATCACCTAACTTACAATTTGTGTCTTCGTGTCGTTTCATTTGACATTTGACGGAAGAGGAGGAGGTAACGGAAAACCACCACATTACCTGCCATGTACACAGCATACTTAAATTGTTATTCAAGATGATGGCACAGTTTGGGTAAAAGAGCATAGCGATCGACAATGCAGTGAAGCGTTTCATTAAAATACGTTTTGCAATTATTTCGTTCGGATTGTATTTCACGAGAATGTGTATTTCTTCTAATTACCAAACTTCCTTGACTTGGATCTCCAGTAAATCGGATGTTGTAAACAAAGAAATATATTTATTGGCAAATAGGATAGGAACATTACCAATAATCACATAACCAAAAAGGGCGTTTAAGCATAGAAGTTGGCCGGGAAGCATGTACAAGTTAGCCATTCATTATCTCACATAAGCACTAGCGGCATTAGGACCACCTTATCAGGACGACTAAATTCATTGTCAGCTAATTTTAAATGCTGAAATTGCTAAGGTGTATGCGCGGAAAGGTCCCGTGTAGGAATTTCGCTAAAAAATTCCAAAAGCGTATGTATCGAACGAAGTATGCAGTTTACTCGAACCTTAGAAGTGGGGAGTAAACTTGCGATTCCAGGAATGGAAGTAATCTTAAGCCCAAACGCAGAGCACAAGCAGAAGAGATGGTATTGATTTTACTGCCACTGTCCATAACGGCTCTAATTGGTTGTAAATTAACCCAAGAATCCATGATTAATGCATAAAACGTACTCAACAACACCGTGCTTGAAGCAGAAGTATTAAAAAAATTACACTGAGAATTTGAAGTCAAGGAGGAGGTTAGTGCTTTGGTATTTGGCATGAGTTCGGAGGGTAAATCATGCAAACGAGTGTAGTAGTGACGCAACTTAAAAATTCACAAATACTAATGAATTCACAGCTGGTACTTAAATGGCTTCCTGAACATTTAGTACAACGATGTAAGTTTTGAATTAAAGCGCGTCGCTCAGAAACCCATGTTTTAGCAAAGACTTTACAAGCATACATCCTGTGATTCTACTGACAATTCAGGCAAATAATTGGCAATGTTACGGATTTACTAAAAATTATTGTATTATTCAACAATAATGTTTTGGACGTTAAACTATTACTACGAGATTGAGTAGAATTGTGAGGCCGATTGATTTTCGAAGTGTCAGAATTCATTTCTACCGCTTTGGCTTATGCACTTACAAATTCGAAGAAAGCTTCACAAGTGGAAACGCCCGTGACTTGGTTAGATATTAAAAGCAGTTGCTGCGATCTAAATTTCTATAAGAAATATACAAGAGTAAATGAACGGACAAGTCGTCTTGATTTATGACTTTTAAGCCGTGAACAGAATTTACATGTGTTTGAAAACACTGTGAAAGATAATATAGAGACGAATTATTAATTGACTTGAAATGAAATAATTGTTTCATATAATAATGCGATTTTCTACGAATACAGGTATATTTTCCATTAATGGCTCATAAACAACAATATATCATCCTTCCTGAACTTGAATATTACTTTTTAAGTTTAATGCTTCATTTTTGAACAGCTGCATAAATACTCAAGTATTAACATCTCCGTGGTTTGGTATCGCGAACCAAAGTCCAAAACGAGCTGTTAGAAATGATATTATTGATCATTTGACTCGTAGAATTGCGGGAAACCGGGTTGTGGCAGTGGCGGTTTTTAATTAAAGTGAAGATTGCATTCAGCACTTACGCATGCGGCTTTGATTTCGTTATATTTAGTAAAAATAAAGTCGAAAAGCGTATCAAATGAATTAAAATCAAGCTTATCAAAATTACGTTTATGAATCTGGGAATTCAAGCCTGTAGTACTTCCGCTGACGTTAGCGAATTGAGATTGTTAACCTTTTGTTCTCTTTACTCACGCTTGAACAGCTGATGATTTGAATTTATCTCAATTTTTAACAAAATCAAAAGTAGTGGTTTATCTAGTAAAAAAACCTGAAATTTTGACTGCTAAATTTTCTTATATGCCAAATTATTATTATTAATGCACGTAGATAAAGAGCGTTTAACATTAACACAAACTGTGCAGATTTGGAATGTGGAAAATGAGACATATTCCCTGGGTTTATAGTTTTAGAATAAATGAATTAGATTCATTCGTTACATGAGGTCTATAAAGAACGTACGCTTCGGCATTGATAGCCAGGAACTAAGGATAATACATAAATATTGCAATGCATAAAACAAATGATAAAACAGGCTTTTTATACAAGGGCGGGTGGTGGTAGTTGGTAGGACACACTACTGTGCCATATAAATCAGCACATACACAAGCAAAAAAACGTATATTTGAAATATTGGCAATTATTATGCGACACAATAACTAATTACTAGAAGATTAATACGTGTGCATGTTAATAAGCACATACAGGAGCAAATACCTATATATAAAGCACAAACATATATACCTATAACAAAAGCATAAATTAGTTAATGACAAATACAGTAGAATATTTACAGAGTTAACCGAATTGCGTATTAATGAACACAAACAAGACTAAACGTTCACATATTCTTATATAAAAGCAAGCAAAAATATATATGAATATCACAACCGTCTTAAGGCAATAAATAAGAATATAGCATGAGTATTTGCCAGAATAAAACGAGTGCGTGTTAATGAACACAAACAAGAACAGATGTTAAAATATTTCTTATATCTATAAAAAATTAACTCGGTTAATTAAATATGGATACTGTCAATTATGTAAGTATCCATATTTTATTAGCAGAGTTAATTTTCTTCCTAGATATAAGGAATACTTTAACATCTGTTTTTGTTTGTGTTCATTATCACGCACTCGTGTTAATCCTGCAAATTTTCATGCTAAATTCTCATTTACTGCCTTAAGACGGACGCGATGTGCATATATGTCTGTGCTTGCTTTTATATAAGAACATAGAGATATATATTTTTTACTGTGATATGAAATTCGCCCCACGCTTGGGCGTGAAATTTTTTCTGTGATATCTCCTTGTTACTATGGAATTGGCCCTTTTGATTGTGCGCAATTTTTAATATGATATTTGCCCCACGACTGGGCGTACCATTTTTGCTGTGATATTAAATTCGCCCCTTTTGATATAAAATATTATTTTAGGATTTTACCTCGACTAGCTTACTGAATAAATCTTATTGAATTCAAATAAAGCAATTCTAGAACACTCAATATAATAATTGATAATATGTACAATATTCAAAATTTTCTTTTTTATACAAAATATCTACATTTACCAGATTTATGCTTTTCTGAAAGCCAGCAAAAATATCTTTTAATTGCATTCAGGGACCTTTGAACGTTCTAAGCTGCCTTTTCCTGTTTTCATATTTTTAAGTAACTTTTCCTATGACTCTTACAAATATACAATGTATAGCAAATATTAAATTGAAAACAGTCTTTCAATAATAAAATGTTTTAAAATTGCTAATTTGAAATGGTTTCTGGAGCTTTATCCTAGTCTATGGTCTGCATCCCCTTGCTGTGTCCGCTTTACTTATTGGCCGGAATTATCAACTTTTTCTTTTTTTTGTATTTTATGTTTGCATTAAGACATCAACCAAATTGTCTCTACAAAAATTGCATCAACAAAATGCCGTCCTCATATAAGAATCGCCTCCCATAAAATTGCTTCCAATTAAAGTCGTACCATATTAAAGTACGTCCAAATATTATAATTCCAAATTAAAGTATCACCAAATCAAAATACATCCCAAGATAAAGTATCGCCAAATTAAAGCCCTGTTATGTTAATATTAGAAATGAATTTTTTTAAGTTGTTTAACTTACGTCTGTCTGTAGATCGGCTTATATTTCGTTGCACAGATTCTTGCGCTTTTAAATTTCATTTATTTAATTTTCATTTCACTAACTACGTGAGTTTTTACCACCTTCGAACATAGTTGTTGGTCAGTTACATATAGACTAAAATGTTATTCAGTTTCTATCGTATATATAAGCCCTTCCTCCAATAGTTTTTATTGGCGTGTTTATAATTAAGGCTTGTACTTTGCCTTATCTGGCAGAACTCGGAATTTTTACTAATTACCTAGTTTAAATCTTCGACGAATGCTCCATTCCTCACGTACGCGTTCAGCATATTACAGCATTATGAAGGGATTTCCAATTTTTGGCTTATCATCAAGTCACGTATTCGGTGTGTGTCAATTTATCATATAATTGAACCGCCTAGTGTTTATTTGTTTGCCACAGAATGTTGGTTTTCTGAAAAAATGTGTTCTTCTCTAGTCACGTAACAATTTTCTAATAATAACTTATTTGAGATGCGTTTACGTTGATATTTTCGACGCAATTATTAAATATTTGGAATACCAATTTATCTATGTTTCCCGGTAATTTAATTTTTATGCAATTTATTGCATTTTAAAATCTTATCTTTACTTGTAAACTATACTTAAACATATTCATGTTCTCATGCATTTAATTACATATCTTTTATATACAGTGTCCTCTTAATTGACATTATGTAGAATAGTCGATTTGATCTTATAATTTCTGGAATTATTTGATTTTCTTAAAGTTAAAGTTGTTTATATTTATACTACGACCCCTATCACTTAATCTACCCTTAATCTACCTTATTATCATAGCAATATATACACATATATTGATACATATATATATACATATCTATATATATATATATATATAGATACATATACATATACATATATATATATATATATATATATATATATATATATATATAGATACATATACATATATATATATATATTATTATTATGTAATTTGTAGGTTAGAATGAAATACATAGGTGATAGGACAGTTTAGGGTAGGCTAGCATGTATAAATACCATCTATTAAAAAGTTAAATCTGTAAATACCGCTTATTAAAAAGTTAAATATGTGTCTTAGAAATCGAGTGTAAAGAGTAATTAATTTAAAGTAGGAATTTTAGAGTTAATTACATTTCAGTTTCAGCTTTGCACTTATTTGAAAAGAAATTTTATAGTATTTAGGAAGCAGAAACAATAAACGTTAAGCATCTACCATAAAAGTCAATTTATTTGCGTATAATAGGTGTAAAGCTTTTTCATTTTTAGCGTAAGATCAATAAGTTTACGGGCATAATTTTAATGAAGTAGAAACGTTGAGGTAATATCGTGTAGCATATGTAAATAGTATAGAGAAAAATTTAGCATAAGATAGTATATAAAAACACGAACTGGGTAGAAAGAGATAGGAAAGTGTCTTCGATAAACAACACTAGACGGTTACGACAGGCATATTTTAGGTAACGACTATTTACAAGAATGGGGCGCGTCGTCAACAACCTCATAAGAATATCAATATTTTCCACGAATGCAAATAGACGTTAAGGCAAGCACGGATTAAAATGAATACAAAGACAGATCGGTTATAGCATATATAGAAGGGAGAAGCAAATATCAGATATCGGTTAGAATTGGTAGTTAACGAAGAAACAAGAATAAATTCGAAGCTATAAACACAAGTGAGGTAGAAGATGTTTGTATAAGATGTCGAGTTTATATTGAGAGAGAAATTAAGAAAAGTTATTGGACGTTACAGGTACAAGGGAGACGCGTGACAGTCTGAGTTTAAGAAAAGGTACAAATGTGAGCGGTATTCGTAAACGAAGCATGAGAGAAAAAATGGTCGTACATGAGATATAGAGAGTAGGGGCTAGGTTCGTTTTACATTGGGAGACCTGAATGCAATGAGAATTGATTTCAGTTGAGGCTAGTTTTGGCGAAGCAGGCCAACTGTTAGACGGTTATAAGTGATTTTCGCGGTAATTTGTGGGACAGGAGCGTTAAAATTCCAGAAGTGTAAAACCGTTGATGTTTATCTACAAAATTATAGAGAAATATGGAAGGCTAACCTGGGATTGTTAGAATTTGATGTTGGTTATGATTTTGGGTTTCGAGAAGTGTAGCAAACGGCCAGGAGGTTACTGAGAAAATTAAACAACAGGGGGGTGTTTTTGGTCTATATAACCAACTGTGAGGGGGTGAGAAGCTGCTTCTTTTCTTCGCTCGTTATCGACGTTTAACTCAAGTAGTAATCAATATTATTCTGTGCTTTTTAAAAAGTTGTTATTACCACACAAGTTGGTGTGCAGTAGTACTTATCGTTTGAAAATATTGAAGTATATGTAGAAATAAAAAGCGAAGCCTTTTCTTAGTCATGTAGGTACATGCTACTGTTAGTTTGGCTGTAGGGGCTTGCGAGGCGTCCTATAAAGGATGTACAATTGTGAATGCATAAGGTAGTGATTTGCTAAAGGTATATAGAATAGTAGAGGAGTTTTGGAAGTTTGGATGCTCTATCAATGGTTTGGTGGAGAGATTTGGATAGCTGCGTGCAGACAGGAATGGTGTGATTCAACTGGGAAGCGGTTCCATAATTCAGAATTAGTATAGACGACATCATCATCGAGGGCTAGATTGCGAATGCAGGCGGTGTGATGGTTACGAGTAAACTCATTATTATACAAACATTGTTGTTGAGTATTTTTTATGTGTGTTGACACTTTGTGCTTTTTGAGTGCTTATTTTTATGAATTCTATCGACCCAAGAATTTATTGATTTTTATATTTAAATGAAAATATGTATTAAGAGAGCGAGATATGTAATATAAAGATAGAAAGGCTGTTTATGTTCAAAGTAAAGGGAACTTTTGTTGTTGCAGTTCTATACTTACTTTCAATTGGATATTTGTAAAATGCGAAAAATTTGATTCAACCACATTTTAGAAAATCAACTGTTTTCTTATCAAAGATATGTAAGTTTATGTATGCGAACTGTTGTAATGTAAAGTTCAGAATGCTTAACTTTTGATAAAAATTTTGAGATTTCAATGAATACTACAGTTTTTTAGGTGTTACAAATATAAGGACTAATTTATTTTATACCTGTAATTCCACTGAAGTCGCCTGTATTTACAAGAATAGACCCTTGACTGCTTACAGTGACCCAAAACTTGGATGTGCACAATACCCGTTAAAATAAGTTTTAATATTTGGTATTTACAATTTTACGCTTTAATTTCAGGCTTTATGAATACTAAAAGGATATTATAAAAATGATACTCATAATCGGCGATCTAACTATAACTCGTTCAAATCACTACCACGGCTGGTACACTGTTCATAATAATGGAATCCTCTGGAACTATTTGTAGCTCTCGGTACTTCAATTCATCTCAGCTTGGAAGCTGTATACATTTCACTTGACGAGCAAATAATCTTCTGTTCCTCAAATGGTTGTATAAACCTTTTAAACTTACTACCCGTTGCACAAGGCCTCTTATAAATTCAGAATTACTACTCTTTCAACTAACTTCAGCTTTTAATACTTTAATAAAACACGAGAGCAGGTAAAACACATCTATTCTTTCTTAAAAAAATTTTACAAGTCCTCTTTTATTGTTACCTTATCACCTCGGAGATCTCTTTAAAAATTCTTATTTGCCTACTATATACAAAATTCTTAAAACTACACTCATTGATCAATTATCACAAACATATCTAATAACTCTTTCAAAACATTTCATTTTGATCACTTTGGTCCTATTTTCCATTGGCTACATTTTGTTTACAATTTTCATTAAACTTACAATTATTTATTTCTAACACCACATACTAAATGAATTATATTTCAAGTATTATGGTACCTATTACTTATAAGAACAATAGTGTCCAATTAAATAGTGAACATAAATGTGCAATACAGTAAACAAACATTATTTTTACATCCTATAACTACTAAAACATGCTAAATGAATTATTTTTCAGATATTATAGTACATATTACTTTTAAAAACAGTAGTGTCCATTTAAATAGTGAACATAAACATTAAATACCATCAACAGAAGCTTATTCAAATGGAATTACTTTTCATTTCTATACATAAAATTACTTAAACACCTATTTGAAATCTCAAAAAGCTTTATCACACTAAAATAGCATTCGATATAAGTTCAGCAAATAATTATTCTACGATCTTGTTTATCATCAGTTTTAAATTAGACATTTCATTAATATGAGTGGTAAATAAGTGCGTCTAACCTTAGATATTATATAGAACATTACAATATATACATATATATATATATGTATATATATATTGACTTGATAAGGGTTCACGAGAAGTAATTTTTACCAGTTCTACAAATAAAGCCCACTAAAATGTAATAGGATGTGGAAAAATAGAATTTTCCGTAAATTCATGGTTACGACTTGTGTAATACAGGCGTACTTTTATTTATTAAAATGCCATGTAAAATTGCATTTACGCCTATATAAATAACCACCCTGTATGATATAAGCGTATCGTAAATACTTAGCAAATAACGTAGGCTGCATATGTAAAAATAATTAATTTTAGATAACATAAAAACGCATTTTATGCGAACGCAAATCGATCATTTTAAGATAAATACAAAGCCATTTATTTTCACTCGTTAACTATCAATACATTTTCGATTCATATAAAAATGCTTTTCATTTGTTGTAAATAGCATAGAACAGTACTAGCTTTACGCATTTAGCATAAAAACTACAATTTATGTTGTATTTAAAACCGTAATTTTTATTTTAAATTTCATTTTACCGTGAAAGCAGATATTTGTTATAAAAATGCAACCATTTGCATTGAAAAGCATTTAACGTTTAAGCTAATTACCCTATGGATTACATAAATTTATTTTAAATAAGGAATTTTCTGGAATTGAGATCAAAAAAAAAAATTTCGAGAGAATACGTCTAATTCGTATGAGCTAATTAATAAAGAAACGTTTATTCCAAGAACAGCGCCGATTATTAAAAAAATTCGTAAAATCTATGGAATAATTAATGAAAATTATTTATTACCTTTCGCATTCACCGTCGGAGAGAAGTGTTGTGACACAATCACCTTGGGTGTTAGACAAAGACGAGGCAGCGCGCGTCACTAATATTGGAAGAAATAACGAGGTAATAAAACACGGCGATTTTAAACGCCAATCAGTTTTTCTGGAAACTTTGCATCTTAATGTTACACACTAATCTACTACATTCTAGAAAGCGTTTACTAAAAACGGTCATTTTTAAATTCGATCACGAAATGTTATTTTGATTGAAGTCGCGTGCTGTTGCTTTGCGAAAATAATATTTGAAGTATGCAGTAAACTATCCGTAATTTAATAATTACGATGTTCAATGTATATAGAAGTGATGTTTTAAACGTAACCCACATAAAAATGAAAATTATTAAATACATTGAAGAGGGAGAATCCTTCAATATAACGCTTTTTTAAAATTTTTATTAAATATTTTGGTAACTGCTGTGTGAAATAAGGATTCTAAATATAAATTTAAAATAAAAAAATATTTAATTACCAGGAGCGTTTTTATGGATTCTGCAAGTATTACTTTTATATTTATTATTAACTGCTATTGGAGTAGTTGTCATTTAATTTAAGGTAAAATAATAAGTGTTAATCATATAATATTTATTTGTGTCAGAAACTTTACCAGGAAAGTTTGTGTTCAGAGTTCGAAACACTCTGACCTTTTAATAGATTATGTGTCAAGGATTTTTTTGGCTAAACAAACCTCACAAGCGTGGGAATAAACAAAGACAGTTAAAATATCCATAAAAAAGAAATTTAGTTCTGTAAATTTAGAATAAGGTAAGGAACATTTTTTTATAATAACTTCTTAGAAATTATTTTATGTTTGAAAGTTAGAGAAATTTATAGATAATTTATTGATGGGCAAGTATAATAGCGATTTAGGCATGACAGGCAAGTTGTATGCAATCAAGAAATTTACCTTTGCCAAACAACTTAATCTTTCTATAAAGGACAAGCAGATTATAAAGTATTTAGCAGGTCATTTCAAAAAGGAAGAATGGCAATGCATAGCCTTACAAGATATTGTTTTTGGAGATGTGTTTTTAGCATATCTTCAATGTTATGATGATGTGGGTCAACCAAGGGGGATAGAGACCAGGCCAAGGAGCCAGCCCATAAATCCATTTAGATTTCCAGAGGAATAATGGACAGGAGAGGAATCAAGGTTGTACATTTGAAAGGGCACAACCAAAGAAATAATTGGAATAAAGGAAATGCTATTGGGAGAGACGGGGGAAGGGAGAATAAGGAATCCGAACCATTGAGAATAGAACCGTCACCCAAGGAAAGTAAAATATGGCAAATGCACAGAGAAATGGCATAAATAGTAGCAACGAAAATAGAAGAACATGCGCAGAAATAGTTAATTAGCCTGGAACGTCAAGTAAGCAGGATTTTTAGAAACAGACAAATTAAATGACGTAAACATAAAGATTAATAAACATTAACATGCGTGTGAATTTATAAAATTTGAGTTGTAAAATTATGAAAGAAAATGAATCCTACCTATAATAAAATTGCAAGTAGAGGGAAAAAAGATAAAATTACTGGTAGACACAAGTTGAAACAACATTAGCCAGTGAAGTTTTTATTAAAAATAATTCAGAAGAGTTGATGCAAAAAGTTATCCCTACTAGAAGAAATAATTTAGTATTGCCGATTAATAAGAAGTTTTCAGTTATCAAGAGTATCATAACTCTGAAAGTGAAGTTGAGAAAGATAGAGGTTGAGCAAGAGTTTTTAATAGAGCTAGGATTGAGAGTAGATGCCATTCTGGAAATGGATTTTGTAAATAAGATGAAAGGTATAATAGATACCGAGAATAAGGTGCTAGTTATGGGAGATGAGAGGATTAAATGGGACGAAGAAGTCCATATTGAACTACAGGGAGATTGTATGAATTGGAATCAATTTGAGAAGTAGATGGAAGGTGAAGGAGATAGAAGTTTAAGTATTAGGTGCCCTGGTTAGAAGAGAAGTAGTATCGTTTTTTTACAGAAAAATTCAGAATTATTGGAAGCTACAGAAGATGATGTTGAAGAGATGGAAAACATAGATGAAACTGATAAAGATAGTAGAATTGCAGGTGTTGAAAAAGTGATAAATTATCTTTGTGTGAATGCAGCACCTAAAAATAAGATAAATAAAGGTAGTAAAATATTTATTAATGATGAAATAATTTGAAAGTAGAATTTAATAATTTGTTTGGGATATTTGCGATTAGATAATCAAATCGTTATGTGAAATGGCGTATGTACAAATATGGAGCAGTAGCGTTTCGTTTGCCGCAACATTCATTTAAATATGCGAATGTAAGAAAAAATTTGAAGCGTAGGAAAAATAAAGAATTGGAAGCGTAGAAAAAAGAAAGAAATTATTGAAATGAAAGCGGATAAGGAAGAGTATAAGTGTGAATTACTTTAAGGGAGAATTAGAAGATAATGTAGATAAGGGAAGAATGGTTTTTAAATGTTCCGGTAAAGTTATACATGAAGTAGAATCGTTGCTAAAGAAATCTTATGAATTGAAAGATGGGAAGTAAAGAATTGCTAATGATGGTGAAAATAAGTTAGAAGTTATTGGTAGGAACCATTCAAAACTGAAGTTTACGCATTTAATGCAGAGTAGTTGAAAGATGTGTAATTAGAGAGTAATGTAAGTAGGCTAAATATAGAAATTTTAGACCACAAACTTTTTCGTTGTAAGTAGTATAGCTGAGTAGATGCTGGGACAACATCATGAAAATTTTATACCACATGTTTTCCCACAATTATGATAATTTAGAGGAAAATGTATTATAATACGATCAATTATGTATGATAGTAAAGAAAATTTTGTTTGAAATGAAACTTGATGAGACCGTGTGTAAATATGAAAAAGTTAAAAATATAGGATAGAAATGTTATATCGTAGATAATAATAGGATAGAGTTAGAGACAGGGTAGATGATCATATGATAAAAATAAGTGGATTGTTAAAAGGAGAAAAGCCCTAGTATGAAAAGAATATGCGTCTGTATTATAATTCTTATAGATAACCAGCAGTTGGAAATAAAAGCAGTAAAATTTCTTATCTATGCAGTAAAATAACGCAGATTTTGAATTTTATATTTTGATTAGGGAGAAAATGACGTGATAAGGAGTCACAAGAGGTCATTGAAACCTAAATTCTACTAATAAAGCCCACTAAAATGTAATAGACTGCGGTAAAAACAGAAATTTCCATAAATGCATGGTTACGTACTGTATAATACAAGCGTACTTGTGTTCTTTAAAGTGCCAAGTAAAAGTTCAATTTGGCGTGAATAAATAATCACACTATTATATAAGCGTATTGTAAATGCTAACCAAATAACGTAAGTGGTATAAGTAAAAATAATTAATTTTATACATTAAAAACCCATTCTATTCGAACCCAAATCGGTCATTTTAAGATAAATACAAAGCCACTTATTTTCACTTATTGAATATCAATACATTTTCGATGCATATAAAAATGCTTTTCATTTGCTGTAAATATCATAAATAGTACAAGCTCTGCGCATTAGCATAAAAACTACAATCAATGTGTAATTAAAACCCTAATTTTAATCTTAAAACATGTTTTACCGTGAAAGAAAATATTTGCTATAAAAACGCAACCATTTGCATTGAAAAGCAATTACAATTTAAATTAATTGCCTTGTGTATTACATAAATGTATTTTAAATAAAGAGTTTTCTAGAATAGACGAGATTAAGAAGGAAGTTTCTAGAAAATACATCAAATTCGTTTGAACTAATTGATAAAAAAACGTTTATTCCAAGAAACGGCCCAATTATTAAAAAACCCGTAAAATTCATAGTATAACTGATAAAAATTATTTATTACCTTTCGCATTTGCTGTTGGAGAGAAGCAATGCGACACAGTAACCTTGAGTGGCAGACAAAGACGAAGCAACGCGCATCACAAATAAGTGGAAGAGATTACGAAGTAATAAAACACAGCGATTTTAGACGCTAAGTTTTTCTGAAAACTCTTGCATCATAATGTTTCATACAATTCTACTACATTTTGGAAATAGATAGTTTGTATATATAAGGAAGCGTTTATTAAAAACGGTCATTCTTAAAATCGATAGCGAAATGTTGTTTTGATTGCAGTCACGAACTGTTGCTTTGCGAAGATAATATTTGAAGTATGCAGTAAGCATACTGTAATTTAATAATTACTATGTTACAATGTATATAGAAGTGACATTTTAAACATAACTTACAAAAAGAATAAAAATTATTAAATACAATGAGGAGAGAAAACCCTTCAATATAACGGTATTTAAAAATTTTTATTAAATAATCAAAAGGAAGATCTAACCAAAAATGTACTTTGGTACTGTTTAAAATGAGAATTTTAAATATTCAAAACCTTGTGGATTCTGTAAGTATTACTTTTAGATTTATTTTCAACTGATATTGGGGTATTTGTCATTTAATTTAAGGTAGATAAATAAGTGTTAATCATATAATTTTTTTTTGTAAAGATCTTTACCAGGAAACTTTGTGTTCCGAGTTCGATACACCCTGACGTTTTAATAGATTATCCGTCAAGAACATTTTTGGCCAAACAAACCTTACAAGCGTGAAAATAAACAAAGTCAAGTAAAATATCCATAATAGAAGAAATTTATTTCTGCAAATTTAAAATAAAGTAGGAAACATTTTTTAAAAATAAATACTTCTTAGAAATTATTTTATGTTTAAAAGAAACGATGTTCTATATGCTTCTGTATGAGAGAAAATATTTCATACTGTATAAATGTTTTAATATTGCTGTATTTGATTTCATTTTGTGAACTCCGTCAATTCCGTTGAACTAGCCAGGCAAAGCTTAGAAAGGGAGGTAAGTAAATATTTTCAAATTTTATAGTTTGCAGTATCTGTATCATAGCACTCTTTCAGCGGCGCATTAAAGCGAGGCTTAAAGTGACGCTCCAACGCGGGGTTTGTCACAGACCCTTCGAGTGACGCTCCAACGCGGGGCATACCACACCACTCTTTTAGGGGCGCCTCAACGCAAGGCCTTTACCACATCACTTTTAGTGACGCTCCAATGCGTCTATTACCACATCAATATATATATATATATATATATATATATATATATATGCTGTGAAAAGGCCGGCGTTGTGTGCGTCACTAAAATGGTGCTGTGATACGGATACAACAATTTGTAAAACTTGAAATTGCTCACTTACCTTCCTTTTTAACTTGGCGTGGTTAGCTCAACAGAATTAACGAAGTGTTCAAAATAAAATAAAACACAGCAATATCACAAAGCATTTATACAGGGTGAAATGTTTTTTCTCATACAAAAGCATTTACAACATCATTTCTTTCAAATATAAAATAATTTTCAAGATATACTTATTATAAACGAATTGTTCTTTACATTATTTTAAATTTACAAAACTAATTTTTTTTTTATGGATGGTTTACTTAGTTATACTTATTGCCACGCTTGTGAGGTTTGTTTGGCCAAAAATCCTTCACAGATAATCTATCAAAAGGTCAGAGTGTTTCAAACTCCGACCAGAAATTTTTTTGGTAAAAATCACTTACAAAAAATTATTAGGACTATCTTACACTAGATACAAATACTCCAATATTAGTTAAAAGAAAATCTAAAAGTAATACTTGCAGAATCCACAAAAACGCTCCTTGTATCTAAGTATCATCTTATTTTAGATTGATGTCCAAATCAGCTTACAAGATTTTTCATATTTAAAATCTTCATTTCAAACAGCAGTTACCAAAGTATATTATGCTTGAATCTTCCTTTCAATTATTTAATAAAATTTTTAAAATAGCGTATGTTGAAGAATTTTCCCTCTTCATTGCATTTTGTAAAACATCACTTTTATATTCGTAATATTCTAGATAACTATTTATTTAAAATTAATTTCTGTAATGCACAGAGTAATTAATTTTAACTTTATTTGCTTTTTAAGGCAAAAGGAGTTGCATTTTATAGAAAATATTTGCTATCCTGTTACAGTACACAAAATTTATTATAATTTGGGATTAAATATACGTTGATTGTAGTTATCTATGCTAAATGCATAAAGCTAATGCTATTCTATGCTATTTACCGAAACTCAACAGCGTTTTTAATAAAATGTAGTGATAATTAATAAGTGAAAATAAATAGCTTTGTATTTATCTTAAAGTAATCGATTTACGTTTTCATTTAAATGCGTTTTATGGAACCCTACAATTAATCATTTTTACATATACAACGCACGTTACTTGCTATGTATTTAAAATATGCTTATATCATACAGGGTGATTATACACGGGGAATTTGATTTTCCGCTTGTACCTGAATGACTAAAAGTACGCTTGTATTATACATGGCGTAATCATGAATTTACGAAAAAAATCATTTTTCCGAATTTTTTTACATTTTGGCGAGATTTATTTATAGAATTTGGATAATTAAGTTCACTACAATATGAACACAGGATTAACATGGGTGCGTGTTATATTAGTTAACACAAATACTATATGAACACACGATTAACACTCTTAGTTAAGACAAGTACAATATGAATATAGGATTAACACAAGTGCGGTTTAATAAACACAAACAATAACTAATGCTAAGTTAATTAAGGCAAGTCCAACACAAATACAAGAATAACACAAGTGCGTGTTAATAAGCATAACGAAAAAAAAAACGGGAGATAGAGGTGGAGGCTATTGTGCAATAAATGTACATATTTAACCTAAGAAAATGTTATTATCGACTAATAAGAGATTATTAATAGCGAAAAAAAAAAGAAACCGGCATTCAGGAAGTGACTGTCGGTGATACATTACATGTGATTTTCCAATGCTCCACCCGAAGGTACTACATTGGCCAGGAAGCGAGTTTTTTTTACCTGGAGAATTTTGAATTTTGCCGAACCCTTGCTGTTCCAAGCAAGGTAGGGATCTTTTAACGTGCGTGACAACACTCACACACGGGACCTCCATTTTACCTCTCATCCGAACGAGGGTGTATTTTTGTGAAATGCTCGCCTAACATTTTTCAAGCGGACCGTGTCGGGATTCGAACCCGGGACCTTGGGCGTAGTAGTCACACACATACCACTACGCCACGGAGCCGCCTTGTCGGTGATACAGCGGAAGCTGATACTTCCACAACTCGGTGTGTTACAACGTGGATTCGCTGACAAGACCTAACTGGCTGACGGTACCTGTATGGTGGTGCTCTGCGCTTTCAGGTGTAAGTGAATAAGTTGAGGTCAAAATGTAATTCCTGACCGTGTCATAGAATAATTATGTGCTACCAGCATACGAGTGACCGGATGTGTAATGATAGAGTAATAGCGTGCAGCCGAGATAAAAATCATAAACTGTATAATGGAAAAGTAACGTGTTTTATCCAGAATAACCATCATTTGTGTGTATGTAGTGTGAATTAACTACCGAAAGCTTATACGTAGAGTAATACTAGATGCTTAGATAAATTCAGAAGCGTGCTAGTAGGTGCTGTTCCATAGACAAAAAGCGAAAAGGTGCGTACCTTCAGAATGCCTCGCTAGGAGTGTTGCCAGTAGCTGCGTTCTGGCGTATCCTTAGCGTATACAGTATACTTTGTATATCGGTGTCCAACTGCGTGCGGGGTGCTGTGTGGCGTGTAGGCGCAGGCCTTTTTTGATATCTTGGTTGCACCTTTCCATGGGGTTGAAGCGGGCGTGGTAGGTTGATGTTATATAGTGTTGGGTTCCCCATCTTTGTAGATTAAGGTCCCACTGTCCGAAGTGGAACTAGGTAATATTATCAGTGCAGATATATTTTGGATAACTGCAGCGCAGGAAAACTTCGTTTTCTATAATGTTGCAGATGATTTCTACGCCTGATACGGCTAGTGTGAAGGCTTCTGATCGGCGACTCAACACGTCGATGATGACGAGAATATGTTTGTTTTTCTGGGTGTTTCTAGGTAAGGTACGAATAAGTCGACTGAAGTCACTTCTCAGGGTCGTGCTTGATGGTGAGGTCTTAATGGACCCTTGGGTTGCACTTTGCTTGAAGGCTGCGCAGGTCCAACAGTGGCGGATGTATTTATTAATGTGGTCATCTACTTTTGGCCAGAAATAATGTTGGCTAATAACCCAGTGTGTTTGTTTTGCCCCAAAATATCCAACGGGGCTACCATCGTGATATGCGTAGAAGACTTTGGGTTGCGTCTTGATGGACACCTTTTGTCGGTTGCCGTTGAGGTTCCTACGTCGTAGACGCCCGTATTCTTTTACGAAATCGTCCAGAATATGGCGTTCATGGTCGGTTTGTGGGTCTCACTGAGTCATTTCTGTCTATTGCTGAATGATCGGTTTGGACGATAGGTATTCATGCTACGCTTTTTCTCCTGGTATTAAATTAAAAGGGTTTACTCTAATTAGTTAGTGTGCACTAAATATCTCCCAAAGGAAGCGAACGGCAAGTTTCGAATCTGTTATGAACTCTCTTGTTCTTATCAAACTTATACCTTTTACACATCAACAATGCACGCTCATGACGTGGCGATGTGGCGCGAACGCCACTTGAAGGCGTATTGTAAGTCATAACTAACAGGGTTATGTTGTTTGTCTTCTACTGCCGCACCTATGCAGAATGTTGTTGCTTGAAAGCATTGTGATTAGTTTATACAAGGTCTACTCCTAGTCACAGCATAGAGTAAACTATTAGCTGTATAAAAATCTGGACACTGGCAATTTTAAGTGAATATTTGAGATCTGTTGTAAATTGTTAACATTGTATCATCAAGGTCAAACCAATGGAATATCAACTGTTTGTCAACTTTTGCAATTCCTTCTGCATGTGTGTGTGTGTGTGTGTATGTGTGTGTGTCTGTGTGTGTGGTGTGTGTGTGTGTGTGTATGATGTGTATGTGTATGTGTATGTGTATGTGTATGTGTTATTATTATTATTATTATTATTATTATTATTATTATTATTATTATTATTATTATTATTATTATTATTATTATTATTATTATTATTATTATTATTATTATTATTATTATTATTATTATTATTATTATATATTTAAAACAGTATATGTAAAAGTAGACATTTACAATGTAAACAAGTCAATACATTAGTCAATGTTTGCAACTAATTTAGAAATATTCTTAGGGTAATACCTTGGTACATTTATACATATATAAATAAAATAGAAAAATAATAGTAATAACGAAAAAGGCTTTAATGCGTTGATATTGAATGATAACGTCTGATTTTGTTATGGTGTCGAATTGTGCCAATTTCTCTTTAATTTGGCCTTTGTTCAACCAAATATCTTGGCTTTTAAAATCACTCAGCGTTTTGAAATCGTTGTATCTCCATTTCGAGCGAAACAGTGGTGGTTTGATGGTTGTGCTAATTAATTTAGATTGTCCAGTCGGAATAAGTTGTAAATCTTGTCTGTGTCTAGGGAAATTGGTCAGAATAAGATCTAAATTCCTCCAAGCATTATGTAATGTACTAAAGAAAGCATTTCTTGTGGCAATCTGGACATCGGCAGCAAAAAGCGCACAAAAAAGCCATTTCCAAGATACATCATACGAGTTAAGACCGGTTATAAGATGCTTCATTACACTAGCCCATTTTTCGTCAGAACTACTATTAACCAGTCGTTCACCTAAATATAAACGTAAGAATTGCTGTTTTGACTTTAAATGAACTAGACCCAATCTGCCTTCATAGAACGAAACATGCAGTTCCTTGGAGGTTGTCCAGTGTTTTCCTGTCCACATAAACTCAATCATTTTTCTTTGCATAATGGATAATCGGGTGGAGATAAATGGTAAAAACGTGCATATAATGCCAGATTTTCGGAGTAATAAACTTATTGATAACGGTTTTGCGTTTTATTAAGGATAGATTGGGGAGCCGTTGTCTCCATTTTTCTATCGCTTTTTCTATTTTGCTTAAAATAATTTTAAAAGCATGTGTAGTATCCAATTCAATATTGTCTGATAAGAGTACACCGAGTATCTTTATACTAACGTTAAACCATAAAAAATTTGAAGGAGCGTTACATCTACCTTTCCAAGCTACAGTCCAACATCCATGAGATTTATTAGTATTAATAAGCGTTCCATATTGTTCTTGATAGGAATTGCGTACCTCTTTCAGTTTTTCAAAGTCATTATCACTATATACAAAAACTGACACATCGTCTGCGTAGGTACTAACAACAATATAATCATACGAATGTATAGAAAGCGAAAAACCAGCTAAGGATTTGCGGCACAATTCCAGAAACGGTTCAATTGAAAGGTCGAACAAAGGTCCGGAAAGCGGACAGCCTTGACGAATTCCTCTGCATTGTCTTAGTGCACTGGTTAGAAGGATTCCTACCCTTACATGAGCTTGCGCATCTGCATATAGAGTTCTAATATATCCGATAAACTGCTTACCAAATCCAAAAACATTTGATACTTTAAATAGGTATTTATGATTAATCACGTCAAATGCAGTTTGTTGATCAATTTTCATAACTGCAAGCAGCATTTCATTTTATTCTGCGTACTCAATTAAGTCTCGATGTAAATGAATAACGTCATTCATACCTCGAGCTGGAATCGAGTAACACTGATCAGGGTGGATAATATATTGCAGTACACCCATGATTCTAGTAGCGATACATTTTGCAATAATTTTATAATCAACGTTTAAAAGAGAAATAGGGCGCAAATTCTGTAATTCAGCTAGAGGGCCATCTTTTTTGCAATTAGTATGCCTTTTTTTGTAGATTCAGGTAAAGCACCTTTCGTAAA
This sequence comes from Platerodrilus igneus, assembly GCA_036346225.1. Lineage (NCBI taxonomy): Eukaryota > Metazoa > Arthropoda > Insecta > Coleoptera > Lycidae > Platerodrilus > Platerodrilus igneus. The sequence continues at coordinate 679,750 of JARFIW010000295.1, forward strand.
AGCTTAATCGAATGTACGAAAAAAAAAAGTTTTAGTTTGTAACCTTCGGTTTTATTTTATAATACTCATCAACTACCCTACATATTTTCATGTTAAAATTCATATTCTTCATAATAGTTTTTTAAGGTAATATTCTAAAACCTGTTAGTACTTGGAAAATAGCTGATTGTAAGGCAGGTCGTCGGTTGGGTCCCAAGAAAACACGCAGCACGTGCATGTTAGTTTCAAATAGTTTAGCGTTTGCTATCTCCCTTGAATACAATAGTTGGAGTGTTTCGTGTCACTTACCGGTAATTTGCGAGGACAGGGGAAGAAGGTTTTTCGTCGTAGTTTTAAGTTCAGTTCACGTTGGGTATTTGAAGGGCTGAGAGTATGTAGTTGTGGAGAGTTTTTAGGCGCGAAGTGCAATAAACATTCACGTGCATAATTAATTAGTTCAGTCGTGTCAAAAGTCAAATGGTTTCTTTGGACGACGTAGTTGCTCCCGATTTTTTTTTAAAGAGGATTTTAAGCACGTTGAATAAAGTGGTTGTAAAGCCTGCACGTTACTAGTTGTCATTAAGTAACGGAATATTTAAGCTGCGTCTGAGGCGTTTTGCATTGAGATTGTTTTTTTTTTGTGCAGAAATAAAACCCTGGCCCAACGGACCCGCGTAGTTAGTTTTACGTTAATATAGGAAACTGTTATCGTTGTAAGATTAATAATAAGTTTAGTGCTTACCAGAGAACGTAATGTTGTGTCGAGTGATAATTATTAATCCGAAAATTCAGGAAACTGGACCAGCGAACCATATCGTATTTTATTCTTTGTTGGCTATCCCAAAGGTATTCGAACCAGTTTAATCCGGTAAATTCCAATATTTGCCGCCCATTATATCAACGATCACCTCACGTAATTCTTGGTTCTTATTCAAAATTTATCTTCTTCCTAAGCCATTGGTTGATGTACCGACCTGGAGTACAACATTGCTCGAAATTAATTAAGGTAAATTGAAGACTGAAAACTGAATTCCTGCGGTGGGTTCACCATCCGTACTGTAAGTTATTATCGTCATATTATTTTATAAACTGAACTTGTTTAGAATTCCGTATAATGTTCAATTTCGTAAGCATAAAACTATTTTAAAATATTCATTTTACGCTGGCTTAATTAGGTAATTTAATCATTATTGATACAGCGATAGAAGGATCCATTAGGGTTGGTATAAGAATTTAAGGAAAACTAAATGTACATAAATTGTTTGTTGCTACACACATTAATATTGGTTGTAATTAATAGAAACATGTTATAGAGGTTGTGTATAATTTAGAGGTGTGAGTAATGTTGATTTGGTGTTCAGTTAAAGACTACTATATGATTTTATTAGAACAAATTCCGTCGTTCTAAAATTATAATTTTATAAAGAGTTTAAGTAATATTGTGGACAGGGATTCAGATCAAGTATATTTAATTTAATGACTCAGTCCAGCTAGTTCAGAATATCTTAAGTGATAACTCTATTACAGGTACAAGTTAGTGTTAAACTTGCATTATTATTATTGATCATTTTTAAACAGCCAGGAGGTGAACAACAACTTGGCTAATAACTTGAAATAGTGTCATTCCCATATTTTGTCATATAGGTTTCTTGTCCGAGAAGAATAAGTTTTCCCTTATTTTGCCGTTCGCCTATAAAAGACACGGAATCCATACCACTTCAGGCAGAAATCTACTAAAATAAAGGTGGTTCCCAGAATTCATCGGCTTAGTCAAGATGACTATTATTACTTTCCCCTCCCCATTTTAACCCCGCCCGTCACGACTGCAGCCAGCCGAGCCGCGGTTTAGTTCGTTCCTTTAAGCTTACCGTGTTTGTTCATGCCTTCCCCCCTCCCCCTACCATCGTAACGTCAATTTTGGCATGTAGGAAGTTTATCCCAAAATGTTACATAAAATTCCACAGTTAAACCGTCTAAACCGGGAACCTTATTTTTATTTAAAAAAAACAGCCCTTGTGTGTATTCTCCGATGGAAAATGGTAAATCTAATTTACTTTTTATTTCATCCTTTATCTTTGATAAATTGGAGTAAATACGACAGTCGTCATCAATGCTTTGATTTTGTGCGGCAAAATAGTTTTCAAAATGTTTTTTCAAATGCCTACATAATTCATTTATATTTGTTATAGTTCTACCATTAACATGTAGTTCACAAAGATGAAATTATGGTGATTGCAAGTTACGCCGCGCGGAAGGCTTTTCGGTTTTCAAGAGTTCGTGATATTTTTGAAGCTGAACGGTGTTTAGTGCCCTTTGTGTTTATCGGTCTTTGATGTCCGTAATCGTCTTGTGCAACTCCTTAACATCGGTGATGTTTATCGATTCTTGAATATAGTCATTTATTGTATTCACTTCTGCAACTTTTAGCTGCTTTTTTGTTTACAATATAGTTGAACAGATTCTTTTACTGTAATTTTTAGTTCATCCCATTCTATCAGTGCGTCTATAGCAGTATTTAATTCTATCGGAATACTCAATAAAGAGTTTCTCATACAATCTACAAACTGTGGCTCTTCCAACAAATAATTTGGGAACTTCCAATAACACTTTTTCTGGGGACCAGCATTTGTTAAATGGATCTTTAAATTGACAACTACTGAAAGGTGGTCCGTAAAAGGGTTGTATACGTTTGCAGAAGATGGCATTTAACAACATTTTCTGAGCAATAGAAACGCTCTAATCAAGACGCAGAATTTGCCGTTACAAATGCGTATCCACGTTTAGCGCGATTTAAAAATTTCCAACAATCACTCAGTTGAGAGAGTTGAATCGTTCTATTAAGCTTTCTTGCTAATGCAGGTCGCCCTTCTATACACTTTAGTCGATCTGTTGTAGGGTAAATAGTGCAATTAAAATCTCCCCCTGACATTAAGCTATAAAAGAAGACTCTAACTTTGCAAGATTCACATCAAGAACATTAAATATTTATTATGCACCAAATGTTACCGTCTATGGAGAATTTTACACTTTGAAAATATGATTCTACAAGAATTTCTTGACCCATAAATTATATATATATATATATATATATATATATATATATATATATATATATGGATTGTTCCAGAATAAGGTGTATGCGCTGAATTTGACACTATCACATAGTTCTTTAAACATTGTAGAGCATCTGTGTTATTTAGATTAGTTTCTTGAAGTAAAACAATATCGGCTTGCATAGTATTTAAAAATTCTTGAAGCTGCGTCACTTTCAGTTCGCTTTTAATGCTCTTAAAATTGAGGGTAGCTATTCTAATTACACTTTTATCCATAAATGAATTAAATTAAATAATGATGAAAGGAAATGAACACAGAAGCAAATCAAATAGGGAAGGGGAAAGCGTCCGCAACCCTTTAATAGCAACTTTGATGCTAGCTAAGCTTTCAGTCGATGCGCATCTCGATAACGATGTTGATGACTGTGTACTGCCTAAAGATGGTGTCGGAGAAGAGATTTCGACGCCTTCAGCTGACAATCCTTTCTTGATAGAAAGTATGAACCTTTTACAACGTTCCTTGATCGCTCTTACTTTACAGTTAGTTGCCGCTTGCTTAAGTATATACAAAAGCTTATTAATATCATCGGTATAACTTCTAGCAATCGTAAAAGATCTACGCTTCCTTTGACGTCTTTTGAAAAATTACTGAACTGTGTAAAATCCAGTATATATTCTGGGTTGGGCCATAAACTCTGCAACACTTCGTAAGAGTCTGTCGCGTCAGAGACCCTTTCTAATTTCATTTTCTTCCGAGCACATTTTGAACCGACCTTGACCAATTGAAATTGGTTTTCAGAAACATTGTCATGTAATATTCCTTGCGGCTGATCACTGGTGACTGGTAAGATTTAATTTTCAAGTCCTTCTTAAGAAACGACTGATTCTACAACACCGAACTCTTCGCCAATTTGTAGTGTAACTATCCGTAGGTTCGAGGATAGATGAAGGAGGTCCTTTATTAGATTGTTGTTCTGTTATGAGGCTACTCACTTGGTCACTAGGATTTTCTTTTAAACACGGCGACGATATGTGACCTAGCTCTTTGCACAGAAAACAACGTAGTTTGTCGTCAGAAATGAACAGTCGATATTGTTCGTCTTCGAAAGATACCATTAGGGTGTCAGGTATATATACGGTTTCATTATCGGCAATATAAAGTTGCCGCCTAAAACTCATTATATGTTTAAGATCGGGTACACCTATACCTGCTCCAATAAAGGATATAGGAGACACAAGTTTTAGATTTCTATTGTTTTAGTGCATCTTCGATTATGCTATGCGGAATACATGGAGATACGTTAGAAAGTACAATGCGCTTAGATGGACTTAGCAGTTTCAGCACAGGGATAAATATACTGTATATATTTATTCCGCCGTATAAAATTACAAATGATGAAGCATTTTCTTTTGTAGATGAATAAATAAATACATGTTCGGCTATTGGACATTCTAGAGGCAAATAAAATATATTTAGTATTAATCATTTTTCCAACAGCTAAAACATACCCTTTTACTTGACTGCCGTTCATCGCAGGAAAAACAATAGCTTGATCTTTCTTTGGAAAAATTGATGCTTTGATTACATCAGAAAAAAGACTTTGCGAAGTTGAATTTGTTACGGAACCACTGTCATTAGATACGCTTCGAACTACAGTTTGTTGAACATTTGCAGTATTTGTATTACTAACGGAGCTCCTGCGTACAGATGTCCCGAGTTCTAGCAAAGGTTGTTCCATGTTAAATAAAATACCATCAATAGAGAATAAACATTGAGAAACGCTTTAAATATTAGGAATGCAATAATTGGAAAGTGATAAGAGTAGATGGATGGCAGGGAAATCAGCCCCTCATTTGCTCCAGCATCCTCATTTGCTCCCTCATCTGAACCAAATTTATATGTATATTCCCATAAGGAACAAATGAGGAGATGGATTTTTTCCTTGCTCCCTCCTTGCTCTCCTCCTTGCTCGGACACCCCCCCATCAACCATTTTGATTACGTCACACCCGTTTTCTTTGCGCCCGCGAGAGAAATCTTTCTTCACATTTCCACCCACGACATAAATCTATATTGTTTGGTATCATTAAAATTAGATTTTTCACAGTTACCTGAATTTCTAGGAATTTTTAAGATAGCATCATCCCCCAGGAAGCTACCCCAATTTTAAGATATATTTACCGCTAACATTCTTAACCAAATAGTTTTCTTCGACTAGCCATTTCCACCCACGAGATAAATATATCTTGTTTGGTATCAATTAATATTAGAATTTTCTCAGCTATCTAAATTTTTAGGAATTTTTCAGATAGCATCATGTTCCAGGGAGCTACCCTCATTTTAAGATTTTTTGCTGGTAGCGATTTTTGCCCGTCCGCATAATTTTTTAGCCATGCGATACATCAAATTAGTCTAGAATTTTACGCAAAATCCGAATCTGTAAACGGATTTAAAATCAAACCACCCCTTACCGTTTTACACACATACCATCTAAATTATAACTTTCCTGCAGCTCATACCTAAAAGAAAATCTAAAAACCATTCTTAAAACCTTTATTACACACAATCTTTACTAATACAGTTTAAATTTTGTAAACCACATTTCTAAATACATATTCACAACTTTTATTCTTACCCTAGAACTCGTCACATCAGCTTATACTTATTAATATTTATTTCTAAATAGAGCACCTTTTCCAAAGACCAACCGGACCCACGTGTTTCAAATTCTTCTAATTTTGTTTTCATGGTTTCGCTTAAGACCCCGTACATATTTTCCAGATTACTAGAAGACATTATAACCATATTTTTTGTGTTAAAGGATTTCACATCGGTAGTCTCTTCTCCCATTTTTGTATAGACGCTGTAGAGTTCGCAATTACTATTTATTGCTGTATGTTGTGTTCTTTTTTCATTAATTAATCGAATAAACCGCTCTTTCTGCTTCCAAAGAATCTCGGACACTCCATCGTCGACACTGGCGTTCTTTATGCGATAGCTAGCCATACGGTTGTTAAACTCTGTGCTAACCATCTCTACACCATCGTCGCTGGTAGCGGTAACTGTTGCATTTTTATGTCTGTTGCCCTTCAAGTGTGCGGCTACGTAGTCTTTCAATTTCGAAATCGCATACTTTACACATAATTCGTGGTTGTTTCGTACAAGACCCCTTAACGGCTGGCGGAGCTGAACGTTTACGACTTAATGACATACCGTGCTTTTTTTCCTTGTGTCGCAGTAAGTTGTCCATTCTCGTAAAAGCGATACCGCAAGACACGCCGTTTTATTACTTTGCTGCTGACGGATGTATAAGCTTAACCGTGGCCGAAGTTACACCACAACATTTGTTCTGGTACCGTTTGAGAGCATCTTTCCAGGTATAGGAAGCATCACAAGAGTTGCAATGAAAAATATTTCTATTGACATTTTTCTTTGACCTGCTTCCATGGATAGCGCTATGGTTTATATACATTTTGGAAACAATCGAAGATTGCCGAAGACACTCGAAAAGTGCACAAGCGAGGTCATTAAACCAATTAGTATTAATACCAAGTATTTCGTACTTGCGTAGGTTGCTCATTTCCTAGAACCAAAAATTCCTCATAGCGGTCGGTAGCACGTAATTATTTCTAGAGCCGGCAAGTACACGATACCACCAAAATAGAGAATTAGATGCTCGATGTCTGTTAACCTCCGATTCCCTCGTAAAAGGTAGAAAAAGCTCGGTCAATCATCCATCTAACTTATACTTCGACCCGCTCCTGTTCTGATAATTTCCAAACATTTTTCAAACGACAATGGTCTCAGAATTTTAAACCTCCGAGGGATCTATAAGTCGGGCTCAATTACACATTCGAGCTACCGGTAAACTCACATATTTTATAGTGACAGTGCGCTGTATATTACATGCACACCCCTTCTCTGCGCTACTGCTATTCTTGTAGTTGCTTGAAAAAGTCAGTCGCCTTTTATTTACTGCTAGGACCGCTGCAAGCACCATTCTATACTTTCTTTAAAAGTATAGCACATCGCGCACTTTTTTGCCTAAAAATTAAATTTTGCTCATGTAGGCTTTTATACTTTCGCATATTTAAACATCTAATACGATCGATTAACCACTTTCGATTATTCTAACGGGAACCACCATACATCCCGCCGCACCGTTCTTTTGAATCTAACGATCCGATGGGCTTCCTCATACTAACACCTAACGTATCTTTCCTACTATTTGCTAAACAAAAACTACCGGCATTGCGATGTCCGTATGTAGACGTAAGCAGATGTTTGTGAATGTGTACGAGAATATGTAACCATATACATTAATTAGTCTAAGCTATTTTATTTAGTTCACGAAAACTACTATTTTTCCAAACCACAATTAATAATTACCTTAATAGGTTTAACATTTCTACCATTTTATTTCTTATTGGAGAAAATCCTTATTCACCCACGCACTGTTGCGTAGTTGCATGCCTACCACTTTTGGGAATATAAGCTCGTTATAGGTTGTAGGACCCTCGGTTGTACTTAACTACACTTTATGAGACCCCTTTAATCTTTTTAATCGTGTCTTTCTCGCTTACAATACAGTAGGACTTAGCCCTACTACCAACAAATTATAATACTGGATCTCATTAAATTCGTCTTTGAATTTCTCTACAACTTTTTTTGTTGACAATCGGTATATTGTATTTATTATCCGCGGGGTAGTCACTCTTTTAAGATAACTATATCTCGTTTGGTATCAACTGATATTAGATTTCTCTAGGCAGTCCAAATCTGCAAATAGATTTTTACTAAGATCACCCCTTACAAAGTTACGCCTTTTAAAGACCTAAACTTTTAATTTTTGCCCATCTATATTTAACTCCATCTTTAAAACTTTTTTTCGCTACCCAAGACATATGCTTGAACCAACCATTTTCCGAGGAATCTAAAACCGACGTGTCCCGCAAACACCACGTGAAGATAACCCGTATACTCTGGCCAACAGGATAGAAGCCGGAAGGATTTGGAAGAAAGGAAGGTGGGAGAAAAACTTAAAAATTATGGAATATTAAAGCTAATATATACTATAGATTTACAAATATAAACAACTATCTTAGACCTATATCTTTATGTCCCTATGCGTAGATTGATATGCTTCCAGGGATGAGGTTACGCTTGTCATCTTCGCTCAATAAACTAATTTTATTAATAAGCTGCGTGTACAAATCGCGTTTTTTTACTCCGGATACATACGCCGGCAGGTACTCCATACCACCCAAATAGGAATTAGGTGCTTGGTGACTGTTAACTTCCACTTCCGTTGTGTATGCCCAGACACATCCCAGCGCATGAGCACCCTTGACCATGCGCGCCCCTACCCATGCGCACCCCTGCCCAAGTCCTTTCTTTATGTTTGTTTGAAGTAGTTTTAATTTTATCTAATTTTATTCGCAGCTTAAAATTTAAATCGACAACCAAGTCCTTTTCTAGCTAGCAGTTTGATACATAGAGACCGTCTATTTTTTTTCGAATTGCAAAATGTACCGAAGTTTGTCTCTATATATAACGAATTTGATTCAACCAACAACCAGATCCATTCCTTCGTGTAATTATTGTAGCTTATGACAATCTTTTAATCGCAGCTTTCCCATTATATCCTGCATACGTATCTTGTTAGCTTGATCGACTTCTTCTTGCCGGTATTGGAGGGAATCCTTATTCTCCCACTCGCTGTTGCGTAGTTGCATGTCTACCACTTTTGGGAATATATACTCGTTATAGGTTGTAGGGCCCTCGATTTTAAATGCGTGTGGTGTACGCCAAGGTTACGAAACCCGCATTTCTTAGTTCGTCTTTGTTATCTGCCATTTTGATAAGTTCGTTTTTAGGATAACCTTTTAGAAAGTATATTAACCGCAAATACATACAGCTTGTAGAATTCAGATGTATTTAAGTTAGTCCATCGGCACATAAAATAATCTTTTAGTTCTTCTTCATTTTCTCTAATAAGATGTTATTTGTCTAACACATCTTTGTATTGTTCGAGTATTGTCGCAGTGTTTTCCATGTAGTCCAACTGTCGCCTTTTTGCATCAATTTCCTATAATTCCAGTTGTCTTTATCTTCCACTTACAGCGTATGGCATGCATAATGGGGCAATTTCCTTTAGCGTAAACAGATAGAGTTTACTGCCAATATTTACGCGTCGTCGTACAACCTCTGAGCGAAAGTTAGGCGTATTTATCAATCCCAATTCCGAAATGATTATTTCTTTTGGAATTGTAGAATATGGTGTTGCATATTGTGTAAAATATGAACTACCCGCTTTAATGTAGCACTTGTGTAAGATTTTTATTTTTCTTGGCTGTTTTCCTCCTCTACTATCTCCAAATAATTTAACGGTAAATAGTTAAAACTAAAAGTCGAAAGCACATACTTTATCAATTTTTCCCTTTCCTCTGGTTTTTCGGACAACTTAATATGCAACCCCGTCAATTCCTTTGTATTGCTATTTCTCCAATTCACGTACTGTAGTAGGTTATTAAACACAAAACAGCAGCTATTTTGTAGCTTGTCCGACAGCTTACTCCACATTTTGGCAAGTGGTACCGAGTACATTGGCGCCTTTAGGAAGTACAACTTACTATCTTCCAATAAGGTTAAACAGTCTTTTAAAAGATTATACACCCTTTCCGCACTGACATATTATCCAATTGTACAGTTGTATATTGTCGCTTCCTATCGCGTAATACCATCTTTTTTGTCCAAAGTAGACGCAAATGTTTCACTTAAACGTACATTTGGACAACTTACAAAATCTAGTATATGATTGCCAAGTTGTTTATTAACACCAGGACTTGCTATCTGACACACAAATTTGTTGTATATCTTAATTCTTGCATTGGTTGTTAGTCATGATAGACAATCGATTTCCACAGTTTTATCGTTGTCAACTATAATATTACACTTTTCTTCGTATTCGCCCTTGTAGCAAAAGTTATGGTTTGTAGTTAAATAATTACACATCACCATCTTGCTAAATATTCCAGCAAAATCTTGTGTTACATCCATGTTAAAAAGATAGTAATAATCTTTTTTGAGTTCGTCTATATATAGCTGGTAGTTCCTCCAATAAATTTTTCTACTTAACATTTGCTAGTTCCACTTTGTACGGAACACATATAGGATTTTGGAATTTTTTATTAATGCTTTCGATGTCTTCTTTTCCGATAATTTCTTTTACTCTCAGGCCCATCTTGTTAGTGCTTTCCAGAGAAAACGGACGGTTAGTTTTAACACCATGCCTAACGGAAACAAATCGGTCGAACTTTCTTTGTAGATAGCTGTTAAATGCACCACAAATTGCTTTTTTTAAGGATAAACATTCTTTTGCTTGCAGATGTTTGCTCAGCGTCAGAAAGGTCGCAAATTTTAACCAACATTATATGGTCACAAAATGGGTCTGTAATTAGTGTGTGTAGTCTACCAGTCAGCATCTGTTCGCCTTCGACAAAACAAATATTACCAATATCTGGCACCAGATTATTGTTGCACATATTTTCTGTCAACAGCCACAATTCAAATCGCTCATTTGTTGGTTTCACTTTATTCCCAAGAAGTTGAGGAACCTTAATCACCTTTGAGACGCTCATGTTTACCGTTCTAGCTACTGTCGAATACTAAATTGAATACGAAAATTGCCCATTTGTACCCTGCAGAGTGGGGGCGCGTATTGCCGAAGATACCCGAATATGTTGGGCAAGATATATTTATCTCGTGGGTGGAAATGGCTAGTCGAAGAAAACTATTTGGTTTAGAATGCTAGCGGTAAAAATATCTTAAAATTGGGGTAGCTCCCTGGGGATGATGTTATCTAAAAAAATCCTAGAAAATCAGGTGGCTGAGAAAAATCTAAAATTAATTGATACCAAACAATATAGATTTATCTCGTGAGTGGAAATTTGGAGAAAGATTCATCTCGCGGGTGGAAAGAAGGCGGGTGTGACGTAATCAAAATGGGTGATGTGGGGGTGTCCAAGCAAGGAAGAAAGCAAGGAGGCAGCAAGGAGAAAATCCATCTCCTCATTTGCTTCTTATGAGAATTTACATGTAAATTTGGTCCAGATGAGGGAGCAAATGAGGATGCTGGAGCAAATGAGGGGCTGATTCCCCTGTCATCCATCTACTGATAACCTATCACGCGCAGGTGTTATTTTAATGTTATGTTAGCATTAACAACAAACTTTAATAATTCTCTATAAAATAAAGCAAACTATGCGAATTCCTTGCAAACAAGAAATTGCACAAAAGAAATTACTTGCACACGAACTGTCAGTCACTAAACTGCACGGCACTACTACAGTTTACAAAAATAAAAAATCCGTAAAACCACGAAAAGAGGAACATTAACACGAGCAACAAAATCCACGTCCGTTAACTTGGAATACTCGTGTGTGTGTGTGTGTGTGTGTGTGTCTGTGTTTTTGTGTGTGTGCGTGTGTGGTGCGGTGTGTGTGCGTGTGTGGTGCGGTGTGTGTATGTATATGTGTATGTGTATGTGTATGTGTATGTGTGTGTGTGTGTATGTGTTTGTTTGTTTGTTTGTTTGTTTGTTTATAAACAGGAAGATTATTCTGTCGCAGATGTATAAATTATTGTAAGTTCCTATTTAAAGTTTTTGTGTATACCTGTTTGAAGGAATAATGAAATATTACTATATTAAAATAGATTGAGGTGAAGTACCAAGTATCGGTTGTTGTTTGATTTGTTTACACACAGAAGTACGTAGCATCTAGTAAAATGCTACTCCAAATTATCAGAAGGACAGCGTATTTAAAATTCTTTGGATCACTCATCGACCAAGGAAATCTCACTAGACTAGACGATTTGGCACCCATCAACTTGACAGTGCTTTAAAACCTTTCAGAGTAAGTGTTACTGGTAACGTAGCTTGAAATTGCACCTAGTAAATTTTTACATTCTCCAGATTCTTTCGTTTTTTCTTCTATGCTTATTAGGGGAGCCACCAAGCGCCACTGTAGATATCCGGTTCATCTTTATTTTGTTATCGGATTTTCACTTTCACTTTTTTAAGCAATCTCAAATGTAATAATTTAAGGTTTCAAGACACCTGTAACAAAGCCCAATTTCGTCGAATTGCGGAACGACTGTATAACAGAATTTTACGAAAACCAATCAAAATGGTATTGAAAATTTGTAAACAGCATCCATATAAAGTCAAATTATGAAAGAGCATAGTAATTATAACCCAAGTAGATAAATATGATGAACAAAATTGGTGATGTACCTCATTTGATATAACACTTTTTGTTTTAGTAGTAAAAGTACAATTTATGTGAACGCATCAAACAAAGCTCTCGCGCCTGGAGATAGATACACGTGTATTTAAAAAAACAAGTGTACAATACCCTGAAAAAATTACTGTTGAGCTGGTTTATTAAAAAAATTAATCTTGATTGTTTTTATACTACAAAATTCAACTGGAGTAGTTCTTCTCGACACTTTGGAAAACTCTAGTTAACCTTCAACAGTGCAAGAACTGGAAAAGTACTATAAGAGTGGAAACTTGGGTTTAGATAGAATTTGCTGCGTTTCCAACAAAATGCTGTCGAAGTAAGACGGTTACTATATAATAACTATGCTAGCAAATTGATTTATATGCTAAGTCATACTAAGTCTTACAATAAAGTTCAAACAAGATTACAGGGAATAAGCTAATTTATAAATTTGGTATAGCAGAATACAGTAAGACATTCCGCGCAATAGTCGTCCCACAAAGTTAGTTACACCACCTGTTAAAGCAAATCTAAAAACACCCCAAGCTACAGCAACGGCTTAGTCTGCTACCTATATAATAATATAGCAATGCGTGCTTACGAAATCCACAAAGCGCTCGAAAGGCTTTATTATGCGCGCAACATTTGCATGGCGCACTAATTGCTTTCTATTGTTAGAAACTATACGGCATTAATTAACTTATGTTTTAACGGCGGTAGTAAAAACAAAGAAAACTAAATAGCGCAATAATGCCGTTGAGGAGAAAATCCAATTTGAACGTGCACTGCTTCAGTAGTGCGTAAAATGTGAATAATTGCTCAGTCTCTTTGGTTACAGCAATATGATTTAACTGCAATTACTCAGGAGAATGTAATTTGTCAAATTAATCTCAACTTATAATTACAACGAAGTAACTCGTTCTTAATTAAGTCGTACGAATATCGAATTAGTAATGTCAAAGAACATTAATTAAAGTTTAGATATACATTTAATTTTTGTGAAATGACTCCCATACTTGAACAAAAACAAAAACGTTCAGCAATTTGTTACTCTTAATGTTACTAAGGATACAAGGAAAACCATTTCTTGTAAATAGAACGGAACTACTCTTTTGTACACGAAAGTTCTTTGACTAAAGTATGCAAATTTAATAGGATAGGTTCTGCAGCAGCCCTGCAGAACTTAACAGGCGGTCTACGCAATATGTAGATCAATTTCAGATGTATGTGTCGCAACGGTGGTCTTTAAATCTTCCATTCTAGTAGACGTTATCAGTAAATCTTTCAACTCAGAAACTGTGCTAGCAATTGATCAACCTGTTACAACAAAGACTAGTACTCTGAATAGTATACAAATACGTTTCTCTATTCAACAGCTACCCCGTACTAGACAAATCTTCCCCTATGCGCTCTATAATTGTTCCAACTGAAGAAAATTCCATTTCAATATACAATTTCTAAAACTAAGCCTCACTCACTTTATACATGCAGCTATTGTTAGAAATTTTATTTAAATCAGTATATGTCTAATGGTTCAAACGTCTTAATATCTTTTCTGCAAAGCTCAATAGTTCTGAGACTATAAAAGGTCTCTGTTTGAATTTATCTAAAAAGTTTTTAGCAAGTCTAAAGCAACTCCACAGACGAACATCGGTGGACCCTGTAGCGCTCGTTCGTTGCCTAAGTAAACATTAGTTAGTAAAAATGAGTATTAATTTTATTTGGTTGATTAACTTTTGGCTAGAAAATAACCTATAAAATTTATAAGTTTTGGTAGTTTACACTTAATAATATTACTATTTCAATGTAATAGTAAATTATAATGAAGGTACACTAAATACAAACTTTAGTGAATATCGGCGTTTTACTTATCTTTGTAGTATTTTTAAAAAAGTAACCCATAGAAAACGTTAAATAACCGTTCATATTAAAGTTATTTGTACAAATTTACAAAAGATCAAATGACACTTAACCATAGGAACGATAGCCTAAAACCATATATACAAAAAAGGAGCCATCATAAAATGTGTTGGAAACAAAACGAATGATGCAGACTAAGGTATTGCACGCATTATCGAAAAAGTGAATTAGGATTCTTAACGCTGAACATACTATGACCTCGTAAATAGAACATTTTAGACGCATCACTCGTGAGAACGAGAACTGCATGCAATAAACCCGGTAAAATACATTTTTAGAAAGCCACAGACAGTAAAGATTAGATTTTAGATAATACATATCAGGTGTCAAACTCTCGAATTCGATTGACCTGTAGACGCCCTTGCGATGTAAAAAACTCTAAGGCCTGTACGATGGTAGATGGTGACGATATTTAGATTCGGAGTTGTTAACAAAAACAGGCGTCCGAACGCGCCGTAACCAGGATGTAAAAACAATATTGATCTCGCAGAAATTGCCAAGTGAAAGCTTTTGTTCAACTGCAGTTGGATTTTTACCTGCAACAACTTACACCACTGGCTGCTAATGGTGCATGTACGCAGAAAAATTGAGAAACAGATAGAACGGTAAGTCGGTTACATTCTTTTGTTTATCCAGCTTATAAGAATCGCATGCGATTTCTTTTACTTAAAGACTATTGTATATCCGTGAATGATGTTAAAGCTTACTGCAGTCCATTAAAATGGGATACCAAGGCGGGGTCACGCTCATTTAACGCGAATTAAGGTTCGTGGCTTCGAGCGGTCCTTTTTAAAAAGATTTCTTCGGTCCTTAACACATTTATTTTATTTAAACAGATTTGAACAATGGAATTTTACAGTCTTGAATTAATTTATTCTAAGTCGAAATAGTTAATACTTAATTGTACAAGTGAGTTACCGACGGACTGCAATGTGAAAGCTGAACGTTGATGAACTGACCGCCAGTGGAGCTCCCGGTCCTTTTATAATCTTCCTACCTCTTTGCAATTCTGTGGGAACTTGCAGACGTAATGTCTGCTTACACTTGACTCTATTCATGATACATAGTTGCTATCTTAAAAGCTATTCATAATTACATTCTTGCAGGCTTATTCTGCGTAATCTCGGTACGTGACTTCCTACGACCGTCTGTGACCTGACATCTGCAGCGTCACTTATCCTTCTGCTACTTTGTAGCGCTTCCGTTCATGGGAACGTTTATAAACTGAATATAAATTGTAACAAATTGTCTTTTATTTGGCACTTGCCTAACTTATCTAATATTTCTGTTATGTTCGGTAACGGGTATTTAACGTCTACCGTTTTTTCGTTTAACTTGCGGTAATCTATTACCATTCTGTATTTCCGTTTTCCTGATGTGTCTAGTTTCTTCGGTACTATTAGTACGGGGCTGCTCCATGGTGAATTGGAGTGTTGTATTATATCTTGATCTAATAGGTCGGCAACTTGTCTGTCAGCTTCTTCCTGACTTGCCTGGGGTAATCTGTATGCTTTGGTGAATATGGGTTTGTTGTCTGTTAGCTCAATGTTGTGCTTAACTGTATTTGTAAAGGTTAGGGGTATTCCTTCGCAATGGAATATGTCGTGGTACTCGTAACATAATTTTTGTATTGCTTTTTGTTCCTCGTGATTTATGTCGCGGTTAAATCGGATATTATTCAAATTTTGTCTTAACATTTCGTCGTTTTCTGCGGGGTTGTAATTTTCGTTTAAGTTTTCGTCTATTTCCATTTCGTTAAAATTTAATTCTTCTACGTTAATCGGGTTTGTTAGAGATAGTTCTACGGGGTAATCATTTGAATTTAATATGGTCGTTGTGGCGTAATTGTCTTTGATTTTTACTAATGCGGTTGGGGTTTCTACTCCTTGTTGAAAAGTTATGTGGTTTATTATTCCTAAGTTATTATTTGAATTTACGGGGATTCTTATTTTTTTCTCTGTTCGGGGTTCTAATGTATATTTTTCGTCAGTTTGGGTGTTTTGAATTTGATGGGGATTCGTCCATATTTGTTTCTTAATAATCGGTTTTTAATATCTATGTTGGTTCCTAATTTTCTTAAAAAAGTCCATTCCTAATAGTCCGTCATATTTGTCGTTAAATTCAAATATGCAGAATTTATGTTTCATCTTTACGTTAAAGGTTTTTGGTAAAGGTATGTTTGCTACGAATTGGTGTAGGGCTGTTTGATGGGCGGTTTTAATTTTGAAGGGTTCTCTTTCTACATAGTTTAAATAATGTTTCTTTACTGTTTGCGGGCTTATTAATGTTTTTGAAGATCCGGTATCGATTAGTAATTTAAATTCAGCGTGGGGTATTTCGATATAGAATAATACAAGGTGATTCATATTATTTAGATTTATTACGTTAGGTCGTTTATAAAATGGTCCATTTGAAAATTTGAACATATGTTCTCTTCGTTGTTCTCCTCGTAATTTTCATATGGTTCTTCGCGTTCATAATGGTTTGATTGATTTTGTTCGTTATTCGTACACGGTCGATTGTTATTGTTCTGGTCATCTTCATATATATATATATATATATATATATATATATATATATATATATATATATATATATATATATATATTGTCGTGTTATCTTCCTGCAGGAAAAATAAAACCCTTGTTATTCTCGTCCCACGGTTGGGCAGACCATATTTATGCTATGATAATCGGCCCCACGATTTGGGCTTTTCATATTTATGCTATGTTATTCTTTTATTACTCAAGCACTTGTAGAAATGTTAATTTATAATTTTCTTTGCCTCGACTAGCTGATTCAATTAAATAAAGCAATTCTACAATACACAGTATAATGATTAAATATTTAGAACCTTTATAAATATCTTCTCCCTCTTTAAATTATTTACATCTGTCACATTTTTAAAAAATCAAGCCAGCAAAACGAGTTTTTTATTACATTTGGAGACTTTTTGCAACGTTTCAAGATGTCTATTACTTTTCATAAATTTATACAAGAAACCCCAATTTGTTGGCTCTTACACTTTGAGATAAAAACAGTTTTTAAAAATAAATCATATCAAAATATCTAACCTGAAATGGTTCAGTAGGTGCTCTGCATTCCCAAGAATTGAAGTCGACATCCAACCAAATTAGTATCCAAATCGTTATTGGTGAGTATATTCCAATGAAAGGTTTTTCATTTCCGTAATAGAATATTTACCATTTTCAGAGATTATTAAATTGCTTGAACAGGCAGCATTCTCCAGAGTCTCGTATCCAAAATTATATTTACGATCGTAATTGATCGTTATTAAAAGTTTTAAGAGGAATCGTAACGTTATTTCAATTGTAATTGAAGATTCTAATTAAGATTGTAATTGAGATGGTAATTGAGATGGTAATTAAAATGGTAATTAAGATGGTAATTTAGATGGTAATGATGATGGTAATTAAAATAGTGATTAAGTTTTATTTATTATTAGAAATGGTATAATTTCACTATATCTGATCTACTTACGTCTTTAGAAGTACGGCTCGCGTGCACAATTACACACTCTTTAATTTTCACTTTAATTTAATTTACTATTCACGTAAATATTTAGCACTTTCAAGTATAGTGACTGCCCAGTTTCTAAAGTATACTACCTCGATATTCAATTGTCATGATATTTATAAGATCGGCCCCTTTGTTTGCGATTCGTTGACTTCACGTGCTGAGCGAATCCAAGTGTCTTATCTCTTGTTATTTTGGAAAACTTTACCAATTGTGTAGTGCAATTGCATAAAGCAATGCTAAGAATGTCACGTAATCTATTATTATACCTCACATTTAACTCAGAAATCCCAGGAATCTTCGTCCAATAAATCACGTACTATTGTTGTTGACCTTATTCTAATCTGAATGGAATAATTTGGTGTTTGTTTATTTCCTAAATAAATTGGATTTTTAACAAATGTGATACTTTTAGATTACGTACGCTTTTCAAATAGTGCATAATTTCTACGTGCGTTTAAGATGATATATTAACGTACTTTTTGAATATTTATCTAGCCAATTCATGCAGGATTTCCACTGATTTAATTTCAATGCGTTTCGTTACATTTTTAAATTCTTATCTTTGCTCGTAGCTACTCTTGGATATGTGTTTTAATCGCTTGTACTGCTATATACAGTGCGCTCTCAGCTAATAATATTTATAATGATCTATTTACTCTTCTAATATCTGTAATTATGTGCTTTTGTTACTTGGGAGTTTCTTTTGTTTATTCCACGACCCCTATGACTTAACCTACCCCTAAATTAACCCAATAATTACAACAATATATATATATATATATATATTGCAGTGATAAGGGGTTGTTAAAGGTGTACTTTATAGCAATGGTCGTTTAGAAATCAGAAATTATAATAGGAAGCAGAATACTGCATTTATTTAATAGAAAATTGGGTAAGTAGGATAGTTTGTAAATAGTAAGCAGTCAACACCCTGTATGTAAAGTATAAGTAGTTTTAGGAGACGCAAATAGGCACATCTTAGGACAAAAAGACGCATAGTTAACATAGAAATAAGTAATACATGCACTAAGTAGATAACGAATATTTAACACCCTGTAGATAGAGTTTTAGTTAATTTAGGTAATGCAAATAACGATATTTTTCAGTAGAAGCACGTGTATTGATAAGTAAACATAATAGAGGTAATTAAACACGCATTCAAAAGAATTCAAATAGTTATGATAATACAGAGATAAGAAATAAAGCTTAAAGAAGTGTAGTGTAAATGCGTACAAACAATTGACAATTTTGATAAGTAAAGGTGATTAAAAATTGCGTAAATAAACAAGCCTATATGAAAACTGAAAGTCGAATTGCATCAGTTATTTGTGTAGAATATGGAAAAGCGATAATATTTCTCAAAACACCGCATGTCTGATAACGAAGCAGCTGCAAGCAAATAACAATTATTTGAGAGGACGAGAATGTTACATCAGAAACTACTTTAAATCAAGAGACCTCATTGGTTAAGATTAGCGACGGGCTTGTAGGCCATGCCCACAGACGAAGTGGGATATCAAGCATATATTAACAGCGACATGATAACGAAGTCAGTTCTCAACTCAACAAAGACCAAGGTACATCACTCTGTATGTGAGAGTAACGCGTAATAATATTTAAAGGTGAAAATTGTTTAAGTGACAGATAGTGCAACGAAGATGAAAATTACTATTGCCGATTAAACGTAAGTAGATTTTAGGGAA
This sequence comes from Platerodrilus igneus, assembly GCA_036346225.1. NCBI lineage: Eukaryota > Metazoa > Arthropoda > Insecta > Coleoptera > Lycidae > Platerodrilus > Platerodrilus igneus. Next base: position 699,229 of record JARFIW010000295.1, read on the forward strand.
TTTATTTAAATTAAAATATATTAGTAATAGGGCTCTGAGTCTGGGGAGAATAAATTCTAAGTCTGAGGCTGGTGAGAATAAGTCTAAGTTAGAAGACAATAATTCAAGTAATACAATAATTTAAATGATATTCTGAAGCTGGTGATAATAATAATCCAGAGAGTGAGGACAATAATTCAAATGCAGTAAATCTAAGTGTGGAAGATAATATTTTAAATGGGTATATAATAATTCTGAATTGGTGGAGAATAATTTTGATCCAAATGGATGTTATAATGCGTGGAAAATTCTAGTTGGTAATGGATGCGTCGATAATTTTGGTTGCAAGAAGGAAATAACGAAGAAAACAGACCAGGTTAGATTTTTTAGTTTTAAGACATTTTTTTTCTATTGAATATTGAATTTGCTTAATGAATATAAATTATTGTGACGGAGTCAACAACGAACTTGTATACGTAGAAAGTGCATTATATGATAAACGGGTTTTGAACGTTCCAGGCTTCTTTTTCTAAAAACAATAGGTTTTTTGGTGACTTTAGATTGATTAAAAAGCATATGATTTTTGAGATAAATAAAACTTACAACATTAATTGATTAAAAAGTGTATTTTAAATAATTTACAAAACCTGTACATAATATTTGTTTTCATTATATGGAATTGAATTAACTTCATTTTATAATTCAAGATAAAAACTAGTCGAGGCCAAATGATAAAATATATGGGAGTGTAATTTGATAATTTAAAAAGAGAGGCGGAGTTATAAGCTGAATACGCCATTGATATCGAGGAAGGCGTTATCACACCAAGTTTTGTTATTGGCCGACACAAGTTCGGTCCACGATAAATCCTGTTAGTTCCAGTTAGTTCATAGCTTATTTATATGGCCGCCCAAACTATGGCGCACAAATAATTGTGAGAGTATCATAGCAATATTTATTTGACGGCCCAACGTCGGGGCACGATAATTCCTGTTTATTCATAGCAATATTTATATGCAGCCCAACGTCGGGGCTCGATAAATCCAGTTCTTGGAAGGAAATCATAGCAATATGTAAATATATATATGTATATATATATATATATATATATATATATATATATAAAGACAAGGTATTTGCAGATCAAAATCTAAAAAATTTGTGTACAACAAAAAATTACTAAGATGTATCTGTAAATAAACCTTTATGGAAATAATAAAAGTATATTCACGAATACAAATCGAGCTAATAGTTGTATATCCATTAACAAAACAATAACCCTATTACTTCATAAGGGAAAGAAACATCTACTGACCGGTTTCGGCTTTCTTGGAGCTTCGTCAGAGTACACTAGTTTCTAATCATCTTATAAAGTAATCGAAGCTACTACAATGATATAAGTTCGAACAAACCTTTGTACTATGACAAGAGAAGGCAATATCGCCATCAGGCGGAAACTCCAACAGTACTACGCGCGGAAGTACAAAAGTTGATTCGAAACTAAATCGTAATTTCATAAATGACTGCACAAGTATGCATTGCCTTTTAGATTTCCGGAATGTTAATAGCAAAATATATTTGCACCACAAAGCAAACATTCTCGTGACAAGATATTTGCAGTCCGAAATCTAAAAAATTTGTGTACAACAAAAGATTACTAAGATGTATCTGTAAATAATTTCTTATGGAAATAATAAAAGCATATTTACGAATAAAAATCAAGTTAATAGTTGTATAACCATTAACAAAACAATAACCCTATTACTTCATAAGGGAAAGAAATATTCACTGACCGGTTTCGACTTTTTTGGAGCCTCGTCAGAGTAAACTAGTTTCTAACCATCTTATGAAGTAATCGAAGCTATTACAATGATATAAGTTCGAAGACACCTTTGTTCTATGGCAAGAGAAAACAATATCGCCATCATATATATATATATATATATATATATATATATATATATATATATATATATATGTATATTCCAGAACAAATGTCAATCGAATAATAATAGAATTACGAAACTTAGACTGCCCTAATAAGACGCAACCAAATATGCAGTTAACTAATTTTCAGACATACTAAACCTGAAATAAAATGTAATCCAAAATGTTCCATAAAATTGCTTCAAAGTACAGAAATTAATTTTGAAGATCTTTGCACAGAAAACTGGCGTAACCCTACGGATCTTAGTTCAGCTTATTTACATCTTTGTATTTGAGTTGTACTGTAAGAATTTTATTTTATTCACTTAGTTAAATAGCAACAGGTTTTGGCAAAGGAATGTGCCACTACTTCTAATACTTCTAGAAAAAGATGGAACAATATACAAGGAGAGGCTAGAAACCATTAAACTCAGAACACTAAAATAAACATCCTGAGGACACTCGATATCGGTTCCTACCTAAAGGTACTGCATGTGCAACGAACGTACAGTTAGTATATACAAACGGATCACTAATCGTGATCCAACAAAACAATAATGGTGTTAGAAGAATTAGAACTTACAATATAGTAATACTTTCAATACTTTGTGCAATACAACCAAAAATAATAGAAGCATTACCCAATTTCTAAAATTAAATAAATTTTGATCTTTAATTACAGATCTTAATAAAATGTTTACAAGAATAACTCTTTACTATCAAGCCCAGAATCAAAGTAACGGATTATCCATTCATTTAATTTAATTGGTAACATTGATAAGGTACATATCAGCTGTCAAATTTGAATACTTTACAAATGGTTAATGAAATTTTTTAATTACTTAAGTTGAACCTAAAATCATTAATAAGTTAATAGTTGTAACTTTTCATTTGGTATAAACCTGGTAACAAAGGTGTATATTTCCAACATGTGCAGGCTAATATAACCTTACGAATTTTTAACTCAAATAAGTATTTAACAAAACAAACAGTTATGCTATCCTAAAACAATTTTTCAATAATCAGCTGGTTCTACATTACATAATATTTTTTTCAAAAGAAAGTTTCCATGGATTAATCAGTTAATTCATTAAACAACTAATATGTAACTGTAAGAAATCCATAAAATTAACAATTTAATATTGTACCCAGATTTATTCACTACTCCAACTAAATGATGTACTAAACTTGCACCGTTATATCTGCAATAATTCATACCAAAACAAACAATTAAGAGCCAAAGGAAAACCTTGCTACATCTATTGATTAGAATGAACGGTAAGTGTTTTAACAACTTTACTAAACAGTAATGACAAAAGATCGAATTTAAATCTTGTGTGAAGGATGATGTTCACAGTCAATATCTTTAGACTTTCTTTTAATAATCAGACGTGTACTTCATGTTACAGATGTATTGTAAACACCATTACAACCAATAGTAGAGGTAACCCACGGGAAAAGATAAAGAAAACGTTAAAATGTGATGCTATAGACGTATGATGAAAATATCATGGACAGAGAAAGTTAAGAACAAAGAAGTACTAGAAATTGTAGGGGAAGAAGAAATATATTAAAAACTGAACAATAGATGAGAAAAATAGAATAACAGGACACATACTAAGGCAACATGGAATAGCGCGACTTATTAGAAATAGGGAAAGGAAAAGATAGGTAGAAGTAGACCTACATTAAACTTTCGTACACAGATACTGAAAGATGCAGGCTGTGTGAATTTGAGGCAAATAGGTAGGTTAGCTCAGAATAAGAAACAAGGTACGTACGCGTCCAACCAGTTCTAGGACTATAGGCCTAATGAATTATGACAACCAACAGTTGTTACAACATTAACTAATCTTTTCACTTCGATCCTAAGTTAGCACTGCAAATAAGGAGCGTTACTGATAATTACAAGAAAAATTCTTACAAAATATCAAGGAAGAAATTACTTACGAAGCTAACCAAAACCCATTCTGAGAGGGCAATTCTTAAATTGCATGCCCTCCGAAAAGATTTAAGTATTTTTACGAGGTTTCAGAAAGACGTATAATACTGTTTAATATTGGTTTTTAGAAAGCGTTCACTATAGGCGCAGGCGGAAAATGACATGAGCTTATGACTGTGTTTAGAGCGACACACAGATGTTTATAATAAAGGGGTTTGGCGCATAAATGTAGCACAACCCAGAATACGCGTAAGAATAGCTTAAAAACTTTTTATTTATCAAATACTAATAATAGGATCTTAGAAAATATAACGTAATCTATTATGAAAATTTAGACCAAAAATATTTCAAACTAAAGAAAGCGGCACACATACGTGCTACACAACCTTCTTCTAAAAAAAAGGACTTTAAATGAAAAACACTCCATTATGAAAAAAAACATTTTTTTAATTACTCATACACTAGAAAATTTTTATTAGAAATAGACGTTATATCGAATTATAACTAAGTAAAACTAAACCATAACATACATCTACCATTCTACCACAACTACTTAAAATTATGAGCGACTAAATAAGCCACAGTAAGAACAAACAGCAGCTGAGTATATGAGTAACTGTCGCGTATAATGCTCAAGTGAAACTCAATTGGGGAAGACACATTTGGATGAGGAATGAAAACAGGTAAGGATTTGTCCAGTAACCAAGCATCAGCCAGATGCAAATGACACAACAAAACAGGTCTTACTACTCAACTATTGCAGTGAGTAAATATCTGCTAAAAATGGAAACGAAACAAACTGATTCGTACACAGGTATATCAAAATCACAAAAAATATCTCGTAAAAATATAATGAGATATTTCAACCTCCAAAATACCATCACCGCTCTGCCACTATCTATAATTCGTATACTAACACATGCTTCTATGAGAATTCAAAAGCTAATAGAGCTTCGGCTGCATCTTTAAAAAGACTAAACAGAAATAACGCCCTACTCTAAAGAGTAGGCCTTTGGCCAGCGGCAGATCACTAATCAAAAAGAATTTTCCTTAACAAAACCCACACTACACTATATTCGTAGTCTATTGAACCACAGGCATTATCAATTACGCACATCAACTTGACTCAGGTCAACTAAATGGAACCACCATTTTTCGCCATTACACTCAAGCAGTAGACAAAAACTTTGTACGCTATTTTCTGCATCGTCCCCACAATAAACTGTATTCCACAACAAAAGGTCACACCGACTTCTACCTATACATGATACCAGTGCAACCTGGCAGTCACTAAACTCCGCTTGGGATCTGTAACGTAAATGGCAACGGACACACACAGGACCTACATTACACCTCTCAAACAAACGACAGTGTATTTTTGTGAAAAATTCTTACCTAAATTTTTCAAGCGGTCCGTGTCGAAAATCGAACCCGAGACCTTGAACTTAGCAGCCATACGGAAACCAACAGAACAACAGGGCCGCTCTGATCATGCTTTCTAACATTTGATTTTTTAATGTTCTACCCGAAGCTACTACATTTTAAATGGAAACTTTGAGTTATGCCGAACTCTTGCTACTCCAAGCAATGCAGGTGTCTCTAACGCACGCGATGACAGCCTTACTGTGCGTAACAACACTCACGCACGGAATTCACATTTTACCTATCGTCCGAAGGAGGAAGTATTTTTGTGAAAAATGCTTGTCTAACACGTTTCAAGCGGTTCGTTCGGGATTCAAACCCTGGACCTTGGGCTTAGTAATCACACGTGTACCAACTAAATCACATAGTCGCCTTAATCAAACCTCCCCTACATTTGATTTTACATTGCTCCACCCGAAGATACTACAGTTTTTTACCTGAAAATTTTGAATACTGCCGAACCCTTGCTGTTCCAAACAAGGTAGAGATCTTTATCGTGCGTGACAACACTCATACACGGAACCTACATTTTACCTCTCCTCCAAACCAGGGCGTATTTTTGTGAAAGTTGCTTGCATAACATTTTTCAAGTAAACTGTATCGGAATTCGAACCCGGGACCTTGGACATAGTAGTCACACGCATACCAACTATGCCAAGGAGCCGCCCTGATCAAGCCTCCGCCGACTTGACCCTATTTGGTCATTACTTCTCTCTGAGCTTTTCTAAATGTTGTTTGTCATTATTTGCACCTTTATCTAACGGTTGATTTCTTTCACTGAAAAATTTTCTGTTAACATCTTTTTGGCACCTTCTGGCAAGACTTTACATCGAAAAGTTTTGCCGATAATGATCGAATTAAATGTTGCCAAAATATTGCGATTTCATAATGTCTAAAATGTCTAAAAATTCGCATAAAAGTTGTGATATACAGGTCCGGGGCATGCCTTTAGAACAATTGTAAAAAGCTTTTATTAAGCAAATATTCTAAACTATTCTATTTTGGTAATCAGTTAATCTAGCATAAAAATTTTATTTTCGTTTGTGGTGCGTACGTTCGAAGCATGCACAGTCTAAATTAAAACGGTAACTTAATTATTAATTACTTTGTGCAAGTGTGCTTTGTGTAATTAATTTTAAATTAAACTATACTGTTTGATATCTTTTAAGTAAACAATGCACAGGCTCTGAGCGTGTGAAAACTAATTTTGTTCAGTAACAGGAAAACATTTTGCACGAGATTGAAATTCATAATTTTTATAGAATTTAATAAACTACATCACATGCAACGAAATATTTTGTAGTAACTTGTGTTGCGAAAGGATTTACAGCCGCATAGTTTTTACCACCACAGTAGTAAATAGAATTATTTTGGAAAGCCATTCTGAATTATATAACCAAAAATATAAAGGCTTGAAGAATGCAAGCGGTTAATACGCTTATTTTGTTTAATGGTGTCCAATAGTCTTAGGTACGATTAGTTTGTGATTGGTATTTGTTTTTGATTTTTCTTTATCCATTGGAGGATTTGCTCTCAAATGCGCACCTCTAGATGCTGCATTTTGGTTATTACGCATTACACATTCTATTCTTAATTTTATTTATCAGTAACTCCTTATTTAAGTCTTATTATGTACACATTTGTGAAGGTAAAAAAATAACTCGAGCCTTATCCCTTCAAATCGGATTTTAAACATATCTGATCACTTAAATTTCACAAATTTTTTATATAATGGCAAAATCTGTGTAGGTTGCCAACCCGTTCAAATCGAATTATCAACTTGTATACACTTTACTCTAATTTCAAATATTGACACGCAAAGAGACTTTTATCATAGAACCTAAATAATAGATAAAAATGCCTTTTTTAAAATTTTAAAACATTATTACGTTTATTTTACCGTGTAAATTATCCTGACCGTTGTAGTTTTTGCCTCTGCGTGGCAAGTGCTTTTCCGGCCATGTCCAAATCGTACAAGTCTTAAAATTTTTCTATCAAATACCTTTAAACATCAAAATTACATTCCAAATGCATGCGCTTATATTCAAATTAAAACAATATCTGGCAGTAGCCAATCATTATTTGTCTACTTTACTTACTTCCAATTAATTCCTCTGATTTCTGTACATTTAAAACACTTTTTCACTACTATTTAAGTAAAATAATTTCAACTTCAGAATTGTAGTATTATACTACGTAATATATTTAGCTGGTTCGACGACACCATGGCATTTTCAATGAGTACTGAACAACTGCCCCCTTTCTTAACTTCGATTGTGTTATATAGACAAACGTTCGTGTGACGTAGACATCTAGAACGATCGCGTTAAACCTGGTTTTTTTCCCAAATTTTGTTCCTGGTGCTAGAGATAAGCTGGCTTTTTGAGTAAATTTGAGAATCTCTCATAATAATGCAACCTTCAGAAATCTGTCGTTCTAATAGCCCTAGAATATTATTAATTACTTGAAATCGCTCCCTTATATTTACGACGTTCAAGATCTATTTCTGCTAATTCGGACGGTATCGTTTACCTTTTGTATTCTATGCTATTATTGGATTCCTCTAGAAATTCAATGAACGCGTTTTCAAGTTATTTTTCAATTAAAAGACAATCTTACTTCTTTTCCTAGGATCCATAACTGATATTTTAAAACCTAATGGAATACACCTTTGCCAAAGTTAATTATCAAATGAAAATATTAAAATATGGTACACGCAGCTCAATGCGCTTTAAAAACGTTCGTTTTACTTTATACATATATAACGATGAAATAAAATATTTTATAATAGTTAGGTGTTTATGCAAATGAGCACTTTTTGGATGAAACCTTTAAAAACAAACATCTCCTTACGAGTAGAACATTCCCAATACCATTGTTCTTATCTAAAAACACTATTCCCTTGTGGTTAAGAATAAAACCCTTTCTATCTTGTTCTTGTGCATTTATAATTTAATACACTGGGCGTCTTAACAAATACGCTTCAGAATGAAAATAATTTAAATAATGATCATTTAAATAACTTTTGCTACTAAATACTGCACACGTTAAGTAGGACTTTAAGTATGTAACATATTGTCTGATTAGGTCAGCTGCACGTTGACAAATGAATCAAGACCGCCTCATCATTCAATATCCACTGGCTTTTATAAAGTCGAGCTTCTTCTCTTCGAGAAATTTCCCGTTTAATCTAGTTCTTGTTTCCATGTTTGAATAGGTTCAAGAAGTAGGCATGTCACTAGCATCTGTTTTCAACGCTCAAAAATTTTGTTTTACTAGTGCTCGGAGATATAACATAATTGGGCGCTTTGTCTTACTTGTGCTTTTATCGCTATATCTTTATCGTCGTTCCGGGAAATTAACGCCGATCACTTATCTAAACACCTAAGTTCATTAATTCTTAACTTTCTTGGTATTAAACAATTGTTGAACGATTATCTATTCCTTCGTTCTAGAACATGAAGCAATTAACCATACTCTTTTCGTCTTACATTCATTCGTTTTAATTCGAAATACTAACACTTTCGTTAAATTTAAACGCTTTCTAAACTTTATCAATGTGTTTTTCAAATGCTACTAAATGAAAAATAAAATAACCAAACACGCGGTATTAATAAAATTGATATTAAATTCAACCTTAAATCTCTTTTAGAATATTTACGTAATTGAACAGGATGAATTGCTTACAAAAATCCTTTAAATACTTTACCATTGGACCAGCCTTGAGTACTACCTCTAAACTCCTACTTTTTGTGTATAAAGATTTTCCTAGCGTGTAAACATTAAATGGTCTACATATTTTCAGGGAGTAAGAATCCGCAAATAATTTTAACTTTCAGCCACCCATATCGAGGTACAATCATTAAACGCCTATTTCTTTATTTCTAAATATTTTGTTGGAAATAATGGCTACAAAATGGCTAAAAAATTTTTCGGGAAATGAGAATCGGCAATTAATTTTAGTCTAGGATCAACCCCTAACAGAATTGCACATGCTCACTAAGTCGATCACCTCGATATACTGGCGCAGACGCGAGGATAGTAGAGGCCAACTATGTGCTCAAGGCATCCCCGTATACATAGAAGCATTTCGGAAGAGTAATTTCCAATCTTTCAGCACAAGAATGTTAGTGCATTAGAAACTTGGTTGTCGCTCGGGCATATACTCAGAGTTTGGAACATAGGTCCAAATTTTGGGGTAATTCTGGGATAATTTATAACGCATTTTGTGCCCATTCTGTACGGGGAATACCATTTAAATTAATTATTTAAAAAAGCTCCGTAACAAATAATATGCATTTTTACTTCAATTCTCTACTTCAAGTCGAAACATTGCAACACATACAGGCAAATCATTTAGGTTTACCGCTGTTTGTCGTTATTAGGTGACTCCGTGGCGTAGATGTATGTGTGCGAGCATTCTTCGCAAAAATACACCCTCGTTCGGATGAGAGCTAAATTGGAGGTCCCGTGTGTGAGTGTTGTCACGCACGTTAAAGATCCCTACCTTGCTTGTAACAACAAGGGTTCGGCAAAATTCAAAAAATTTTCCAGGTAAAAAAAAACTTGCTTCCTGGCCAATGTAGTACCTTCGGGTGGAGCATTAGAAAATCACATGTAATGTTTGTCGTTATTTAACTACATTACTTTTTGTTGTTCAATTAACGTTATCGGGTTCGTCATCTACCAGTACCTGGATTTATGCAATATGTCCAGATACAAGGTTTGAAAATATAACCGATATTGTGTAGATGTAAATTTATCTAATTCCGTGTTAGTGGCCTATGACCTAACGACGTTTTGGGCATTAACCAAAATTTTTCTAACGGGAAGAAACCAATAGCCCGTGGACTATGGCCTAAGGCCGTTTTGGGTATTGGTTAAAACCTAAATTTAACAAAAATATACGAATATACAGGATGCGTCAAAAGTTCAAGGCTAAAGAAAATAGTCGCCAAAGTTGATGTTTGTCACATAGTTTCAAAATAAACATAGCGCTCGAGTTTTGGTAGAAAATATACGCTAGTTGTATAGTTTAAAGAATGCGCTACATGATTGTCAACCTCCCGGTTAAGTTATGTTCGCCCCGATATTGTTAGAAATAAAATACTTAGGTAAGGTCGACAGCTCCAAAGTAGATCTAACCTAAAAAGTATTATACTTCGAACAAAATCGGGCAAACCTAACCTAATTGAAAGGTCGACCACTTTGTAGTGCATGTTTTCTTTAAATTACACACACAGCGTATCTTTTTATGTAAATCTCGTACGACGTGTTTATTTTGAAACTAAGTAGTCAATGCAAAATTTGACGGTCATTCTTTTTAACTTTAGAGTTTTGATGAACCGTGTATATTTGTATCTTGTTTGGAAAATTTTGGTTAACTACCAAAACGGTCTTAGGTCGTAGACAACAGGCACGGAATTAGAAAAATTTAATTTGACATAAAGTCTGTTACATTTGCAAACTCAAATGTATGTACATACTGCATATATCCAATTACTGGGTAGAACAGTACGTACAAGGCGAAAACGTAAACGTAAATTTAAAAATAAGAATTAAAGTGGGTAAGTTACAACAACCGGCAGAAAACATAAAAAATTTGCGTGGGTGTGTTGCCATGTTTTGACTTGTTGGATTGGAGAATTGAAATACAGATGCATATTTTTATTGCAGGCATTTCCTAAAAAATTTATTTAAATGAACAAAGTACGTCATAAGTTAACCAAAGTGGCTCCAAAACCCCGGGCCTACGATCCAAATCCTGGGCCTTTGTGCGAGGATAAGCTCAATCTCCTTTGCACTTATATTTTTGTGCTGGAAAATGGGAAATTATACTTCCGAAATGTAACTGCGTATTCAGAGAACCCTCGAGGACATAGTTGACCTCTGTTATTCTAGCGCCTGTGCCAGTAATCCGAGGTGATTAATTTAATGCAGCTTTACACATTTTTGTAGTATTAGAACGTATCTTTTTTATTATAGAGTAAGTTGGCTTTGATAGCGGTACGAGTTTAACCAATTAAAGAATTACAAGCTGTTTCAATTAAAAAATAATTTGTAACTATTACAGCTTTTTTATTTGAAAGAGGCTGATCTAAAGAGCTTCTGTTAAAAGCTTCATTGTGTGAAGATTTTTATCGAAAGTGGTCATCTATAAAAATATGAAAACCGATTAATATTCGTCTTTTATAAATTAAAATTTAGCTTATTTGGATATGTAACTGAAATACCAGATCCAACACATCATGAATAAAATACTAAATGTGTGAATGCATAAACTATTTACAAATCCTGTTTGAGTAATTAAATCTAAAAACCTATGATATTATTTGGTAACGTTATTGAATATGAATTTTATATGCTTGTTGTGCTTGAAATATTTATCCCTTAATAACAAAATAAACACACTATTATGTTGGCTTTTCTTGTGTCTTGTAATTTAAAAAGCACATAAAACAAAAGATTTTTTGTTGAGGAACATGTCTAATTGATTGAGGCATGATCTAATGTATAATTTGTTAAAATGTATCTATCCAAGGATTTAGGTAAAAGAATGTGGAATTAACAATCACTATAGTGTTTTTCTATCGCGCTTAAAAATTAATCTATACTTGTTAGATACAGTGAGGTACAACTTAAGACTATTTTTCTTTAATTCGACTAAGTAAATTCAACTCAAAACATCTCTAGCTTTCCCTTGGGGCAATAGCTAAGTTAGTGGAGGGCATGCAGTTTTTGGCCTTTCCGTTTTCTAAATACAAAACTTTATAACTTTAAAGTGTGAAGTTGAGTAGCAATTGTAAAACTGTAGTAAGTGGCGCCGCACCGTGTGGGCATCGAATTGTTACCTTTGTTCAAATTGTTACACCGTTTCCGTAATATGAGGCAACAATTTGTTTCATTAGCATGCTTTGTAAAATTATAGCAAACAGCACGCGCAACGTGAGCCCCAAATTTTCTTACGCTTGAATTTTCTTAGCGGAAATATTTGTTTCTGATTGTTGTAAATTTGATTCTTGGGTGATTTGACTGTAATACTTTTTTTCAGTTAAAATGTCTGGTAAAAGTAAGCCATCTTATCTCTTAGAAGAAGACATGTACTACAAATTAAAAAATCTTACGGTTTGACCCGGGTTTGCGCGTTTCATTTTTGCTGATTCTTACCAAAAAAATTTTTTTAATATATAGTGGTGTTGCATAATTAAAGCTTTATACTCACTAAAAGTTTAAAATCCTTTAGTGCGGATTCCTTATTTCAATTTAGGCGGTAAGTGGTTTAGCAATTTGGTATTCTAAGATAGAAAGATTTATATGTATATACATACACATTGGATTACAAATTAAAAATTTGAGGAGTTGTTATTAGTAGACCTACGCAAAACAAAAGAAAGATATTGACCCGTTATGTTATTCTGGCACAATTTGTGAGACTGGCACGTTTTGTTTTACTGCCGTTATAACGTTTGAAGCCTGGTTTTGTTTCACAGGCATGGTTTTGTGTTGCTAGCCCTATTTTGTTTCACCGACATCTCACGCAGTGCGCCTGTTAGTATAGGCGAGACTCGTCATGAGTTGGCAGTTCTAGCAGTGTGTTAGTCTAAGCGGGACTCATGGTGAGTTGGTCGACCTTGCAGTTTATATTGTTCTCTAGGTTGAGAATGCTGTAGTTTTTTGTTGAACTAGTCTAGATGAAGCTGGTAATGGAGTTGGTCACTTTAGCAAGTTTATGCGTTGAAAAGCACGTTTATTTGTATCGGTAGTTTAGTTATACCAGAAAATTAAGTTGTGGTTTGCCATTATAGTTAGTAGTTCATATTGAGAACTTGTTTATACGATTACTGGTTATACCCATCTATTTATAAATGTTGCTCGTCACACTTTCTTTTCAGGAAAATGTTATGTAGAAACATCGTCTACGGTTGATCTGGAAATTGCTCCAGGAGATAGGTAATTATATTCCCCAAACTTAGAGCACTTGCGTACTATTTTTTCTGAAATCTAAAAGTGAGTTCATGCTTCATATATACGTAGTGCTTCCCAGTACAGTTTCCGAAAGAGAGATATTTCATTTTAGGTTGTAAAGAAAGTTTGGCGTAAAAATAAAGTCTTCTCTAATGCCGCCGAGGAGTTTTCTGCCAAACTGGAACCGAAATATGTGTTATGTGCTATTGTAAGGAAAATTTCTCGTTTGGTTTTTAACTTCATCATCATCATTAGGTCTTCAGTCCTAGAACTGGTTAGACGCGTACCATCATTGTTTCCTATTCTGAACTACAGATTTCCCTGAAATTTGCACAGTTTGCATCTATAACTATCTCATCTAGGTCTACATCTACCTCTTTTTCCTATCTCTGCTTGTAATATATACCACACTATTCCCCAAAATGCTTTAGAACATATTCCTCCCTTCTATTTCTCTTTTTCCCCAGATATCCTTGTTCACCTACTACTTCTATAACTTATTTGTTATTATCTTTGTCTGTCCATGCTATCGTCCTCATACATCTGAAGCACAGCATTTCAAAAAGCTGCTACCGTTTTTCTGTCTGCGTTTCAGACTGCCCGTATTTTATATGCATACTGTGCTTTGCTCCACACCTATACTTTCAACAATTTTCTTCTTGTTCTATGTTTGTTGCCTTTCCTCATAGGCGCTGTTGTTTCTTGCTAGATGCAGTTCGATCACCTTCTATTGTTTTACAGTTATATGCCCTATTTCTCTGACCTTTAGTGGTTGTGAAGGGAGGTAAGCAACCTGTGGCTGCCAAGTTCCCCCAATACTTAATCATTTAGCAATTTAATATATTTGCCAATTTATCTTTTCGCACAGCCAACATTAGTTGGAGATATTTCGCAACCAACAACTAGTTGTTTATACTAATCATCAGATTTATCTGTGCTTATTTTTTCGTCATTAGGTTTTCCGTCTCAAAACTGGTTGGACACGTACCTGCACTTATTTATATTCTGAGCTAGCCTTAAATTCTTACACAGCATGCGTATTCAGCTCGTTCCCCTTCTATTGTTTTCTAATTTTATGCCCTATTTTACCGAGGTTCAGTGAAGGAGGTTAAGCAACCTGCGGCTACCAAGATCCCCCAACACTTAGACATTTGCCGAAATACTGGTTTTCCAGTAAATCCTTTAACACACTTAGCATTATTCGAGAATATTGCCCAACCAATTCTTGTAGTTACTTATAATAATCATCATGTTTAAGCACAGTTAACTTTTCGTCATTAGTTTATCCATCTTGGCATTGGTTGGATGCGTACCTCCATTGATTTTTATTCTGGGCTAGCCTACACATCTCCCTGAAACCCCTACAGCCTACATCTTTTACTATTTGAGTGCAGTGGTCTAACCTAGGTCTGCCTATTCTTCTCTTTTTTCCTATCTCTGCTTCTAATATATTCCGCACTATTCCCTCATGCCGTAGTATGTGGCCTATCATCCTATCTCTCCTATTTTTTACCGTTTTCCACATATTTCTTTCTTCCCCTACCATTTTTAGTACCTTTTCGTTCTTAACTTTGTCTGTCCATGATATCTTCATCATACGTCTGTAGCACCACATTTCAAAGGCTTCTATCTTTTTCTTGTCAGCTTCTCCTACTGTCCAGGCTTCACAGTCGTACAGTGCTGTGCTCCACACATATGTTTTAAGCAATCTTTTCCTTGTTTCTATGTTTGTGGTCTTTGAGCACAGTAGTTGCTTTTTCTTGTTAAATGTAGCACGACCTTGTGCTAATCTTTGTTTTATATCTTTTGTGTTTTTTCCATCTTGCGTTATGTGGCTTCCTAGGTAGCAGAAATCCTTAACCTCTTGTAAGTTCGTGTTACTTACTTGTATTCTTGTTTTTGATTTATTTTCCCCACCTTTGCATACTAAAACTTTAGTTTTAATTTTGTTAATTTTCATACCGTATCTCTCCGTTAGCACCGTTTCCATTTCATTAAGAGCAGCTTCTAACTCTTCCTTGCTAGACGTTAATACCGCTATATCATCTGCAAATCTAAGCATATCAATTTTTTGTCCCTGCATAGTAATTCCAAATGTCTTCATGCATTTGACAGTATTCATTGCCTCTTCTATGTACAAGTTAAAAATCAATGGGTATAGGGCACATCCCTGTCTAACTCCTTTCCTAATGTTTACTTCTCTACGTTCCTGCTATAATTCTATTACTGCTGTTTGCTCTCTGTATAAGCTATGTATTATTCGTCTATCCATATAACTCATTCCAATCTTTTTGAGTATTTCAAACATTTTTTTCCATTTTACATTGTCGAATGCTTTTTCCAGATCTACAAACCCTATATACACGCTTTCCCCTTTTTCTATTGTTTTCTCCATTATCACTCTCAGAGCTAAAATAGCCTCCCGTGTTCCCCTGTTTCGCCTAAACCCAAATTGGTCTTCTCATAGTATTTGTTCCGCCCGTTTTTCCATTCGTCTTTGCACAATCCTAGTTAATATTTTTGACACGTGTGCTGTCAAACTTATTGTTCGAAAATTTTCACATCTATCCAGGCCTTTCTTTTTTGGTATAGTTACTATGATGCTACGTTTGAAATCTTTGGGTATCTCGCCTGTCTCATACATATAGCTTACAAGTTGGAAGAGACGTTCTGTTACTGCTTGTCCAGCTGCTTTTAGAGTTTCGGCTTGCACCTTATCTGTACCCGGCGCCTTACCATTTTTCAGACTCTTTAATGCTAATTCAAACTCTTGTCTAAGTATAGGATATCCCAAGTCATCATTTTCAATGTCTGATTCATGTTCTAATGCAGTTAGTTCCTCTCCTGCATATAAATTCCCTATATATTCTTGCCATCTACCCACTTTCTCTACGTTTTCTTTGATGACGTTTCCTTGTGCGTCCCTTATATTTTTGCTATACGGTTTTATATCCCTAAAATTCATTCTAATTAATTTGTATGCTTCGTCTGTCTTTCCTATTTCCATCTTTGTTTGTACCTCTTTGCACTTTTCATCAATCCATTGTTCTTTAGCTTTCCTGCATTTTCGAATAATTTCCCATTTTATGGCTTTGTATCTCTGTTTTCCTGTTTCGTCTGATTTATTTTTGTATTTTCGTCTTTCTTCTATTAAATTCAGGATATCCTTTGTTATCCATGGTCTCTTATTTTCTTTTTGTGTATACCCCAGAATATCTCTGGCCGCCATGTCTAGGCTGGATTTAATGTTATTCCATTCTGTTTCTACTTCCTTAGTATCAGATATTTTCCCGATATCTTTGAGCAATTCATTTGACTTTTTTTCGAATCTTTCTTGAATATCTTTATCTTTTAGTTTCTCTAAGTCCAAGTGCCTTTTTCCGTTCCTTTTTTTCAGATTTTTAAATTTAAGTGCGGCCTTCATAATTACGATGTTGTGGTCAGTATCTATATCTGCTTCTGGGTAGCTTCTACAGTCTTTTACTTGATTCCTAAACCGTTGTCTAACAAGAATGTAATCTATTTGATATCTTCCTATATCTCCTGGCATCTTCTACGTATATCGTCTTCTAGCATGATGTTGAAATAATGTGTTTGTGATGATTAAATTGTTCTTGTCGCAAAATTCTACCAGCCTATTTCCCCTGTCGTTTCTCGTGCCTAAACCAAATAAACCTACTACCGCTCCTTCCCTACCCTCACCTACCACGGCATTAAAATCCCCCGTAATTATTAAATTTTCATGTCCTTTTACGTATCTTAATATGTCTTCGATATCTTTGTAGATGGCTTCTACCTCTTCGTCACTGTAACTAGAGGTGGGCATGTATACTTGTATCTAACCATGAGAACTCTTTCGTTCTTTTGTAAGTAATTTTCTACACAGTATCCTATCTTTTTCCGCATAACTATCCCCACACCCAAATTTCCTTCCTCTGCTCCTGTATGAATTACCCTGAAGTCTCCACTCCAAAAATCCCCTGCCTCTGGCCACCGAACTTCGCTGATCCCTACTATGTCTAGTGATAACCTATTCATTTCGACTTTTAGGTTCTCCAGCTTACCTACTTGCTTCATACTTCTAACATTCTACGCTCCGACTCGCAGAATGTTCCTGACTCTTATTTTTAACTTTCCGATCACATCCTCCGAAGTAGTCCCCTCCCGGAGATCCGAATGGGGGACTATTTTAACTCCGGAATCTTTTACCTCAGAGAATGCCATCATGTTTGTAACAATTTAAGTACGCTGTGTACTTGGGAGATAATGTGGTGGTTTCCCGTAGCCTTCCACATCGCGGTAGTGTGTCTTAGACTGCCATACCGACCCCTATGGTCTCTGCCAATCTAAGTACCGAAAGAGCCACTGCCCTCTTTCGGGGACCTGTCTTAGTCTGGTTCCTCACTAACGACCCTACTACTTTGGTTGAACCTGTAGTTTGGCTCTTTAGCTCATTAGAACACGCAAGCCATTTCACCTGTTCTAGTAATTTAGAACTTCGGCAAGGTGCAGGTCCATTCGAAATGGGGTTTTTTAACTTAAGAAATATAAATAGAACTGTTGTTGAAAATTGGCATGTTAAGGATTTGAAACCTTATTTTGGCTTTACTTCCGATATTTCTGTGGGATAGAGTTTGGATTAAAATTTTTCGAGTGAATTACGGTCATGGATTTATTGTTTTCTAATTTTCTTCTTCTTAATAAACATCTAACTGTTTTGTGTAATGTACTAATTCTTTTGGTCAACACCCAAAGTTACGCATCGACTATGAAGCTTATTTTATTCGAGAGATGGGAGTTACTAATTTCGTAATTCATCCATTATTATTTCCTATTTAAGGTTTAAAACTTTTTTTGAAGTATTCAGAATTTTTGCGGTAAAACGAATTACACTTATAGAGAGAAAGTAGATGTTGATAAATTTAAGTATTATTACTAGTAATTTTAGGGAATTTTCAGTTAGGAATGTTCGAAGATCCTCTGCTGAAAAAAAATTTCTTTAATTTTAAGTTGAACTCTTTTGACTAAAGTGAGAAATTGCTATAGAGCAATGCTGGCTAGCCAAACTAGTAGAAAAAATTCCATCATTTTAGTCTATAGAATTTGTTTCGTAAAGCAGTAATTATATTTAAAATTTTTGAGGTTCTATAACTTCAGATATTTTGCTGAAAGAAGGGATTTTAAGTAAATTCATACCTAAAAAATGTGTAACAATTACAACTTTCTCATTTGAGAGAGGTTGATCTAAAAAGCTTAAGTTAAAAGCTTTATTGCGTGATGATTTGTAACAAAAGCAGTCACCTATAAAAATAGAGAAACTGCTTAATATTCCTCTTTTATAAATTAAAATTTAGCTAATTTGAATATATATGTAAATGAAATTCCAGATCTAACACACCATGAATAAAATACTAAATGTGTGAATGCATAAACTATTTACAAATACTGTTTGAGTAATTAAAGCTAAAAACCTGTGATGATGTTATTATATAACGTTATTGAATATGAATTTTCGATAGCAAAATGAACAGGTTATTATTTTAGCTTTTCTTGTGTCTTGTAATTTAAGAAATACATATGTTAAATCATATTTTGTGAGGAAGACGTCTATTTAATTGAAATACGATCTACCCTATATTTTCTCAAAATATATTTATACAGACATTTAGGCAAAAGAATTTAGAATAAACAAACACGAAAGTATTTCTCTATCTGTCCAAAATTAATCAATACCTGTTAGACTACATTTTTTTTAATTCGACTAAGTAAATTCAGCTCTGACCCATCTCGAGCTCTCCTTAGGGCAATAACCAAGTTAGTCAAAGGCCTGCAGTTTTTAGCTTTTCTATTTTCAAACTATACAAATTTATATCTTTAAAGTGTGAAACTGAGTAGCAAGTGTAAAATTAAAGTAACCTTCGAATTTGTTCGCGTGCCTTCGACATTCTTCGCCTTTTGCTCCATAGAGTATATAAAGTGGCATCATTCCTTCGTATTTTAGTATTAGACGGTATTTGAAGCAGTCTATACGGAATCTTCTAAAGTGTTTAGTAGCCAGCAGCTTTTTGGTAGTAAAGTAAAACCAACAAAGAAAAGGTTTGATAAGTGGCCGCTGTTAGAAAATCCCCGCAGTAATAGCATAATCACCGATATTGGAAACATTAACTTACCACAGAAGAAGATCTCTTAGAGAGCAACGAGTTAGTAAATCCAATTACAAAACCTTTCTGCGATATTATAATGCTAGCTAAAATAAGCGACATTGTGGATTGCACCGAAGAATTAAACAAAAACGATAAATGTTTTGTTAAGAAATATATGTGGTTCGTTTAATAGGTACCTACGTGGGAAGTTCTTTAAATTTGTATCACCAGGCATGGAGTAAAAGCTAAACTTCCATTCCTACTACAAAGCGAATACAGAATGGCGCCAGGATTACAATATATTATTAGGAAAAGTGGTTTGAGATGTATAAACAAGATGAATATGTACACAGTATGCATTCCGTACAAATTGGAATTAGCAAATATTAAATTAAAGAACTGGTTAGGGATCCGGCGGATATATTGGAACAGTTCGAAAAAAGGAGACTAGTATTTATTAAAATTTAGATATAACCAAAGATTTTAGCGGGGTACCAAACTATGCGGAAAAGGTCGGACACCTAACGAATAATTTCAACTTTGCCTGCCATGGAGAATATATATGAAACACGTTAGTGTAACTTTGGATAATAATTAAACTGCTAGCAAAGACTGTATAACGTGGGTAAATAACAATAGTCGTGTTAAGTTGTATAACAAATTTATATGCCAAGTAGCCAGTCCAGCGCATTAATAATTATATAGGAAATCACATAATTAATTCATCTGCTGTTAAGATGCTCGACTAAACAGACATTTATATCTACCATGGCTACAAAATGGGGTATTACGGGACTATAAGCAACAGTATATAACTACCCCGCTGTAAATTGTTATATGGTGGATAATGTATACAATCAGTTGGATGATAATGTAACGTTATTGGAAGATAACAAATTATTTTTGCGATAGAAAATGTGTAGAACTACTAATCAAATATATGCAATACAGTTGCTGTTTTGTATTTAATAATATTCTGCATCACGTTTATTGGGGAAACAGTATTACAAAGAAACTAATTGTATTACAGTGTAAACTACAGCCAATATTAAGAACAGATACAGGTTAAGAAATTACGCAATAACCACATTTAGTTTTAACTGCTTACCGATTGGTTACAGAAGTTGTGGGAAATGGATCGAACAAAAATGGTGTACTAATTAAACTGAATTGTTATGCTAAAGCCGGAGCCACGTGAAACCTGGAACATCCTTCTCGACAATTTCAGAAGATGTAGACATCGATAATCTAGCATTGATCGCTAGAAATAATGTTTCTTGGCAAGTTTTAGGAAAAACAGTAAATATGTGCTATAAACTTTTACCGTACGCAGCAAAAGAAATAGAACCTGTGTCGGTTATTTAAATACTATTAATTAGTGAAAGAAAATAAAAATTGGAAGGAGTATATTTAAATAGAAGAAAGATAGA
This sequence comes from Platerodrilus igneus, assembly GCA_036346225.1. Taxonomy (NCBI): domain Eukaryota; kingdom Metazoa; phylum Arthropoda; class Insecta; order Coleoptera; family Lycidae; genus Platerodrilus; species Platerodrilus igneus. The sequence continues at coordinate 720,036 of JARFIW010000295.1, forward strand.
ACACGAAGTAAGGAGAATCGGATTAAAGCAGCAATATAAACATCTAGTAGACCAAGAATGCAATATAGCAAAGTTGAAAAAGGGGGTAATAGATCATCTTAAAACCCACTGGAAAAATTTAGACATATAAGGTGTACATAATATTTCGACACTTGCAGTTTATAACCTACAAACTTATTCCTATGTAAGAACTTGCAGAGAAGAATGGGCAAAGATATGTATTTTTTAAAGGGATTTTACAAGACAAGGTTTACTAAGATGTACGAAGCACGAGAAAAGCTAGAAAACAAGGATACGTGTTTATTCCGCTTACCGGAATGTATTTGATTTGCGTGCCCAAAGAAGAGCATATTGTAATATTTAGAATTAATGGTTTTACAACATATAGTGGTTACCCACTTTCGAAAGTACAAATCTCAACGTTTCTTTGGGTTTCTTGAAAAACATGGTAAATGTAACTTTTACACAGCAAGCGGTAAAACAGATAAATGCAATTTTGATGTAGAAAATAGGAGGACGATACATATTACAACGTGTCAAAAACGGGAGCAAATAGATAGCATGACAGAATTTATTATGACTGAAATTAAAAAAGTAGAACACCAAAACAATGTGCGTCATATCCTCTTATTATAACATTATGAAGCGTTGAAAGTATTCAATTGTTGGCCACAAACGGAACTACGAAAAGAAAATATAGATCTAAATTATAGAGTAAGAATTAAACTAAATAAGTTAAAAACAACTCCAAATTAAAACAAAGAAGTGGTTGTGTTTTTATATATGTATTCTATATAATTTAAATAAAAATTAAAATTAAAAGTTGCTTATTAATTACTGTTCCGCCATATGACATTGCATTTTATGCGCAGACGAGCAATTACTTCCATAAGGCTGTTATAACATACATGATTATCCAATATTCAAATAAGTGCAGCTAATTGGCGTTGTATAGAGAGGCGCCATCTTTATAAATTTTAAGTTTTTGCTATAGGTTGATCCATTGTTTAATTAATTGTAGATTCTGATTTCTAAGAAAATTTGATCCCATCAAATGCTTTACATGCTAAGAAAATATTTAAAAATAAAAAATATGCATTTAGATGTAAATCTATTAGAAGTTGGCCCTAGGCGCTTCAAAGAAAATTTGACCCAACAAACAGTTTACATGTTGGGGTCTCTCACGCATTCTCACCCTTAAAAATAACATGTTAAACTCCTTTCTATTTCATAAAGAGTTCTAGATGCAAGTGAACTTGTGCATTGCAAAATGTACAGTAATTAGAAATCAAGTACACCGTTGCTGTCATTTTTTTAGTGTTAATTTTCCGTATGTCAAGTTTTTCTCTTTAATGTATGTAATATTTTGCTTTTCAAAATAAAAGTGTGTTCACCCAAGTTCTGGAGTATTTTACAAGCGTTGAATTCTGACTCTCTAAAGATCCTTTGACATCTGAACTTTTCTACATCACTATATAATACAGTCCACTACACTTCAAAGGGAAGAGATCAAGTTCTTGGCTATCCTCTACAACTTAACTAAGAGCCAATTCACATAAGAGATTTCGGTCATTCAAAGCCGAATTTTCTAGAAATTCCGGAAAGCCACCCACTCATCAACAAAAAAATTATGTTTGTTCCTGCTTTGCTCAACGCTGTGGTGCAGTCCCAGTAATTAATTGGGTGAAATAAAACCATTTTTATTAATTTTATGCACCCCTTTTCTGTGTGCAAACCGTTCTTGCGCAAAATATTATAATCTAATCTGAAGCTTTAAAATGAGCACTGATCATTTAAAAAAATCGTGGACCTCTATAAAAGTCTTTCTGACACGAATTGAATCAGGGTTTCTTTAAAATAAAGTGCTTCTATCAAACCAATTGAGTTTGAAATTAGATTAGAAAGAGTAAATTCTTTATTTGGCTCCTATGAAAAGGTTCAAGACGAAATTGAACTTCTTTCAACAGAAGAAAATCCAGACACTGAAGATAGGTCGTTTATAGAGGATAAATATTTTTCACTAATTTCTAATTTTACTGAAGGTATATCTAGTTTAAAAAAGAATCAAATGCAAGTTAATGAAAACCTCAACAATAGTTCTCAGTCGCAATCTGTAGTTTCTCAATCTAAAGCAGTCAAATTGCCAGAAATAAGAATTCAAATTTTTTCAGGCGCTGTTAAAGAATTCGAGTCCTTTTACCAACTCTTTGAAGCTTTAGTTGTAAAAAACCCTGAGCTAACAGATTTCAGCAATCTATATATCTCAAAAGTTATTTAAGAAATGAACTTTTACAGTTAATTGGCTCATTGCAAATTAAAAATGAAAACTTTCAGATAGTCCTAAATACTTTAAAATGCAGATTTGAAACCAAGTTTGTCATTGCAAACTCTTATTTATCAGCAATGTTAAATATCCTTAGCTTAACAAAATGTAAGCCAAGTTCACTGCGGAAATTTACTACCACCATTTAAATTTTTCCTATGAGGAATTATGGAATATAATATTGATATTTTCCTTTCAAAAAAATTAGATTTCAACACAAAACGTGCCTATGAAATGGAAAGAGATCACTCTAAAACTCCTAATTTAGAATACTTCATAAAATTCTAGGAAAAAGATCCCTTATTTTATAAAATATTGACAGTTCAAGTCCAAAAGTTCATAGAAAATCTGTTTCAGCTAATATTTTCACAAATTATTACTCTTCAACTAGCGGAAATAAAAATCCCAACTAAATTCAGTTGCCCTTTTTGTAATAAAGCGAGTCACAGAACTAAGACTTGCTTAAAGTTTAAAAGTTTACCACATTAAGAAAAAATTAATTTCATTAAGTGCAACAAAATGTCCATTAATTGTTTAGTCATGGATAGGCTTGAAGATTGTTCCTCTACAAAAAAAATGTTCTGTTTGTTGCAAACCTCACATCACTTTGTTACATACTCATTTTCAATCAGAAAATTATGATCTTAAATCCAATAACTTTCTGCTAACTAAACACACGTCTAGTTCGGAAAATAGCAACATTAGTTCTGTACCTTCAAAGATATCAACTTCTGAAAATCTCAAAAGCCTTTCAAACACGATAAGTCATTCAGCTCTCTCTATAAAAACGGCCATGTTCTTCTAGCCACGGCCAAAGTATCCTTATAGTCTGAAAACGGCAATTCACTTGTGACAAAAACATTATTATACACGGGAAGTCAAAACTCCTTAATAACTTAAGATCTAGTTGACAAATTAAAGTGTTAAACTTATGGGTACCGCAGTAAACATGTCGGGCAATAACGAAAGCTGCACTATTGTTAATAAAATGGCAAACATTAAAATCTATTCAATTGGAATTTATCCAAAAAATTTAAAATGTCGTGTATTGTACTGCCTAGCATAACTTGTAAGTTACCTCAACACCAGATTGGAACTTATGAAATAAGCATTTCAAAAAATCTTTTCTTGGCGGACGATAACTTTTATCAACCGTCAGAAATTGACATTCGATAATAAAATTAAACTTGACAAAAATGTTCTTGTAATGCAAGAATCTCATTTGGGTTGAATAGTTGCAGGCACTGTACCAAAATAACTTCATGTTTCAAATATACCGCTGCCTGATGAAAACCATTAACAAAAATTTAAACCTTTCCTTACTCGCAACTTCTAAATTTGAAAGCTTTCTCAAAAAGTTCTGGGAGGCAGATGAACTATCTGAAATAACCACCTTTTCAGAGGATGAGCAACTAGTACAACTGGTACAACCAAAATTCTAAAAAATGGAAGGTTCCAAATTAACCTTCCACTTAAATCTTCTACAGAATCAACGAAGCTTGGTGACCCTTTTGCTATAGCAAACAACGCTTCCTAAACTTAGAGAAAAAAATTTAAAAAAGACAGTTATCTATTTCATGAATACAACAAAATCATACAAGAATATGTTTCCTTAGAACATGCTCATTATGTCACCTTAACACTACGAAACTATGCTTTTGAAAATAAATGTTTCCTTCTAATCTATGCGTTGTTCGCGAATCTACTGCATCTACAAAACTCCGTGTTGTGTATGACGTCATTGGCAAAACTTCAACCGGTTATTCTATAAACGACATTTGGCTCAAAGCCTATAAAGTTCAACCAGACCTTTTCGATATCCTTTGCAGATTTAGAGTATTTTCTCTTGTCTTCACTAAGGATATACAAAAAAATGTTCAGACAAGTCCCAATTATTCCAGACCAAACCCTCCTACAAAATATTTTATGGCGTAAAAACACTGATGATGACTTACCTTGTATTGAATTGAACACTGTTACATATGGTAACAACAATGCTCCCTTTCTCGCTACTAACGTACTAAAGCAAATAGCCCTTCTTAATAAGAATGAACATCCTCTCGCTTCTGAGGCAATATTTTCTCAATTCTACATGAATAATGGACTATGCGAAACGCATGATCTAGATTCACTTCTTAAACTTCATTCGGAATTAAATATTGTATTGAACACACATGAGTTTTAATCCCATAAATACCGTTCCAATTCCGAACAATTTCTAATCAATATTTCTGAGAAATCCTCTCCTACTGAGTACGATATTAACTTTGACGGCATTCCTAATAAAGTTCTAGTGTTGAAATGAAATCCAACAACAGATACTTTTTGCATTTCTGTACCTGACTGCATGCAAACATTTCCAGTAACGAAAAGAAAAATTCTGTCGGTCATTACTTAATGCTATGATCTGCTTATAATGATAAACCCTATAATCGTAGAAGGCAAAATTCTCATGCAAAAACTGTGGATTGTGAAACTGGGCCGGGATGTTGCTATTTCTGATCAAAATATTCTTGACGATTTTAACGAATTTGTTATTACTCTTTCGGTGTTGAAAAACAACGCATTCCAAATTTCTATTTTCTGAGTAAAACATTTTAATAGTCGAACTTCATGGGTTTGCTGACGCGAGCCTGTCAGCATGTGGTTGTTGTATATATTTCAGAACTATATATCAGAACGGTACAGTTTCCTCTATATTAATTTCAGCTAAATCAAGAATAGCTCCCGCAAGATCAATCACTTTGCCAAGGCTGGAACTGTGCGCCATGCTACTTCTTTCAAAACTTGTGAAGATAATAATACATGTTTTTAAAAATAGGATAAATATTGATTCGGTAAATCTATGGACAGACTCACTCATAGCATTAGCTTAGTGTAAAAGTCGTGCCAATAAATGGTCCATTGTCGTGTCGAATCGCGTTGCTTAAATACAAGAAGATAGTTCAAATTTTAAATGGAGACCTGAGAACGTAGCTGACATTTTGTCAAAAAGCATGAACGCTAATGAAATTCTGAATAATAGTTTTTGGTGGCATGGTCCCGCTTTCTTGCTAAATATTTATTTAGATCTAACTGATGATCAATCGCTGGGTAATTTAGAATTTCCTGAAGACGGGAAGTCTCATCTTGTGACTCACAATGAATGGCAAGCCTTTACTTGTATTGAGGAAAAGTTCGTATGTGTATCTAGTTTCTTTCGTTTGCAGCGAATATTTGCGTTTGAATTCCGTTTCATCAATATTGCAAAGGGAAATATAATTTTTGGTCCCCTCACCATTCAAGAACTTAAATCTTCATTGCATTTTATAATTAAATACACTAAATATTTCTCAAAAGAAATAATGGAACTTTCATTAAATAAACAAATGCGCTCACTAACACCCTTTCTAGATAACTCCAGATTTCTGCGGGTCGGAGGTCGCTTTGAAAATGCTAATATTTCTTACGGACAGAAGAATCTACTGTGGTTGCCTCCTAAAAATCACATAACAAAATTAATTCTTATTCATGAGCATAAACGTTTGGGGCGCCCTGATACTCAAACAACTATAGGAAACATTCGGCTAATATTTTGGTCACTTAATGGTTTGAAAGATACCAAGAAGATTATTCGAAATTGTGTAACCGTTTTAGGTTTAATAATCAAACTTCACAATAAATCATGGCTAACCTTCCTGAAGACAGAGTTAAGGTTAATAAACCATTTCACACAATGGGGGTTGACTTTGGTTGTCCATTTCTAATAAAAATGTCAAAGCTACGTAAGTCTTCTGAAATGAAGACTTATATTGCTGTTTTTGTTTGTATGGTTACGAAAGTCGTACATATTGAGGCAGTAACGAGTCTCTCCACTAAAGCATTTATCCTAACATTAAAACGATTTATCTCACGACGTGGCAATCCATCAATAATTTTCGGTGATCACGCTACAAATTCTTCTGGCGCAAAAAACCAATTCAAAGATTTATAGGAGTTCTTCAAAAATAAAAGCAACTGTCAGTGTATCACTGTGTTTTTATCTCAAAGGAAACTGCATGGAAGTTTATTCCTTCAAGATGTCCCCACTGGGATGAGATTTGGGAATCCGTCATAAAAAGTGCAAAATATCACATAAAAAGAATAATTGGTAACTATAAATTTTCTTTCGAAGGATTCGTTACATTTCTATATCAAATCGAGGTCATAATAAATTCAAGACCATTAATTCCTTTATCCAATGATGCGTCTGATTTAGGATGCTTAACTCCAGGCCATTTTTTGGTTGGTTTTCTGTTAATCATATACCCCGAAAGGGATATTTCTCATTTGTCCGAAAATAGGCTTTCTGTCTATCTACGAATGTCACAGATTCTGCACACCTTTTGGAAACGCTGGTCAGTAGAATATCTTAATCATCTCCAAAATAAACCAAAATGGCTTCAACTAAAACACAATTTAAAAGAAAAGGATTTGGTGTTGCTAAAAGAAAAAAATGTTCCTTTTCTACAATGGAGCCTTGCCAGGGTTTTGGAGACCATTCCAGGCACAAACAAAAAGGTTTGTGTTTTCCAAAATTCTAACTGCTCATGGCATATTTATCAGGCCAATTACTAAATTGTGCCGCCTGCCAAATCAATACTGCGATTTTTCAGCAAACTAAACACAAAACATGCATATAATTTCATTCTCTCTCTCATGCCTCTCCCTTGCTCTTTTTCTTTTGATCACGTTTTCTCCTTTTCTTGAATTGACCGCTTCAACATGGGGGAGTATGTTGAGGTATCTCACACATTTTAACCTTTTAAAAATAACATGTTAAGCTCCTTCCTATTTCATAAACAGTTCTAGATGCAAGTCAACTTGTGCATTGCAAAACGTACAGTAATTAAAAATCAAGTACACCGTTGCTGTAATTTTTTTGGTGTTAATTTTTTTATGTCAAGTGTTTTCTCTTCAATGTATGTAATATTCTATTTTTCAATATAAAAGTGTTTTCACCCAAGTTCTGGAGTATTTTACAAGCGTTAAATTCTAACTTCCTAAAGATCCTTTGACATCTGAACTTTTCTACATCACCAATTAATACAGTCCACTACACGCGTCAAAGAGAAGAGATCAAGTTGTTGGCTATCTTCTACAACTCAACTAAGAGCCACTTTCCACTTTAAGAAAATGTTTAGAATAAAGAAGTTATAAAGTTGAGGTTTATGAGTTGTAAACCTTTTAGGGGTCCCACATTATAAGCCTTGTCGGATTCTTAGTTCACCGGGAATTTTAGGCCGCCTAATCCATTACATACCAAGAAAATGTATAAATATAAAAAAGTAGGCGTTAGGGTTTATGTTTCGATAAGGGTTGGTTCTAGATTAAAAGTCATATTGCACTGGGATTTCCTAGAAGATTTAAACTTGTCCGATGCCTTACACGCAAAAGAAATGGTCTTGAAATAAGAAAGTACGCGTTAAGAAGATGCAAATCTGATGGGGTTTGCCCTAAATTAAAGTTACTTGCGGATTCTTACTTCCCGAAGAATGTAGGCCCGCCCAATGTGCTAGACGCTAAGAAACTGTTTAGAAATAAATAAATTATAAAATTGAGGTTTCGAAGTTGTAAATCTGTTGAGGTATGGTCTTAGGCTAAAGGTAGTCATATTGTATCTTCCAAGAAAATGTAAGTGCATGCGATGCTTTACGTGCAAAGGAAACGTTTATAGAAAAAGTTAGCGTGAGGGGTTGTACCTCAATAAACGTGTTATAAGATTAAAATTATGGGTTCCTACTTCTCAAAGAATTTTAAGCGGCATAGTGCTTTACACTCTAAGAAAATGTTTTGAAATAGATAGGTTATATAATTGGGGTTTAGGGGTTCTAAAACTGTTAGGAGTTGATCCTAGATTAAAAGCAATATCGGATTGGAACCTCCAGAAAATTTTGAACCGATATAGTGCTTTACACGCTAGAAACTATTTATAAATGAAAAAGATATTTTTGGATTTTAAACTATTAAATTACCTAAATTAAAGGTAGTGCAAATGTAGATGTAACTAAAATTAATTATCGGTTAAAAGGTTGTGGTGTGAAATTTACAACCATAGGATTAATTAATAAAGAGATAAAAGAACTTGCTTGTGTATGCAATTATGTACAAAAAATTTGATACTAACCTAACATGGTAAAATAGGTCTAACGAAAGTATTAACGTGTAGTGTGACCTCACCCACAAATTGCCGAATATACATTATCAAGGTTACTAGATGTGCTAAAATGTTTAAAGCTGGTCTAGGGAAAAGTAAATAACATTAAAAAACATGTGAATAGATCATTTGTACCGGTTGAGGGACGAGGCAGCACTTTGCAACCCCATGCCCCCTCGCGTTGCACAACCACCGTCACACTCCCTCTGACGTCACGTATACATCTCCACCCCCTCTGACGATATGCTGCCATGCTCACACGCCTCTGACATGACGCAGCCACGCCCACCCCTTCTGACGTCACATCTGTTCACTTTGACACTTTTTGTCATCCGCAATTTTTCTGACTTCATATCTGTAGGCCGTCATTTTTTTGACGTCACTTTTACCATCCGCTATATTGTCTTACGTTAATCCGTCATTTTTCTTACATCAATCCGCCATTTTTTAACGTCACGATTTTCGACTTACTTTGTATATACCCACTTATGCTCCATCCTTAATATACATTTTACCGCAAGTACTCATAGTAAAAGATCGACTCGAGCGGGATTCGAACACGTGGTGCCCCGCTTGCAAAACGGAAGGCTTAACCACAACACCATCGAGTCAACCGAAAGCATTACTTGTAGATCTCGTATTATTGTTTAATGAACAGATTCTGCTTTAACTTAGAGACGAACTTAAAGTGTATTTAAATATAAACAATTCGGGATGATTACGAAACGGCGTTTTTAAAAATTAATTTAAGTGCATCTAACCCAAAATGTTATAAAGAATTACCCCATATTTTTTATTAACGAGCAACACACACAATACATATCTGCATCGGTAGACAGACGTCTTTAAAGTGAACAACTTGTTCTTCGACCAACCATTTTTAACTTGGGGGATATTTTTCAAGATAAATATGTCACGTGACCAATCAGATTATATTAAAATTTTCCCAGCTACACAAATCTCAAAGAATTTTTTTAATAGGAGTGTTCCCCTAACTACCAGCGCCATTTTTAGAATTTTTGCAAAAACTACTGTTAGCGGTATTTTTAATATAACTTCGTCGAGTAAGATATTGGTTAATATTGTTTTTTTGTCGGTTTCTCAAATCTTTTAGAATTTTTGAAGTGCGAGCATCCCCTTCTAAATTAAAAAATAACCCTTCGCAAAACATACAGTGTTTATCTTTAATCTTCTTCTAAACAGTATTGCTGTCTTTTGAGATAAATATATTCTGTAACCTAACAAGTTTAATTAAAATTTTCCCAGCTACTCAAATCTGAAAGAACTTTTTAAATAGCAGCATCCTTCTATCCACCACCTCCATTTTTAGATTTTGGCCAAAACATGCACTTAGAGGTGTTTTTAATATAAACTCGCCGTGTAAAATACCAAATTATATTAGAATTTTCCCGGCTACTCAAATCTGAAAGAATTTTTTAAATTGGACCGGACCTCTAGTCACCACCGCAATTTTTAGATTTTTACCAAGAGGAACCCTTATCGGTGTGATTAGTATAAACCCACCGTGTAGCATATCAAATTTTATTAAAATTTTCCCAGCTACTCAAATCTGAAAGAACTTTTTTAATCGAATCAAACTTCGCGCCACCACCGTCATTTTTAGATTTTTGTCAAAAGGTACCCTTAGCGGTGTTTTTAATATAAACCCACCGTGTAACATAACAGATAAAATTAAAATTTTCCTCAGCTACTCAAATCTGAAAAAAATTTTCAAATCGGACAGGGCCCTTAACACTACCATCTTCAACATTAGAATAAAAACCTGCATAGTTTAATACATTTGTTTATAATTTTTGCTGTGGCGAATATTTTTCAAGATAAATATGTCATGTGACCTATCAAGTTATATTAAAATTTTCTCAGCTATCCGAATAAAAAAGAACCAAACTTTGATTAAAAGGGGGTAAAATAGTATTGTTGAATGTCCAAAAAAAAGAAGCACCGTATAGTTTCTAATAATGCAGAACAATTATTTAAACTACCAAAGTTGTTTGGCACATAACCAGTTGCTGTACAAGAACCAAATTTACAAGAACTTTTAAACCAAGATATGAATATAACTTCCGAAGAATGTGGTAACATTAACGCTCTAACTAAATTATCTAATGTAGCGCATCAACAGGATTTAAAGAAAAAACTGAAAATCGAGAGGGAAAGGTTAGTTTATGAAAAAGTTTTTAGCTATAGCTAAGTCGGCGAATAAAATAGTCGTTCTCGGGGTAGACCTACTTAACAGCTATTAAATTAAATGTCGTTTAACTAATGGTTCAATGTCTTTAATGATTAATTTTAACGTTGCAAAGTTTAAAAATCCGATGCCAAATTTACCCTTCATTATAGAAAATATTGGTAATATTGAATCTGCTAATTATCAGTTGTTATGTAGATTTGATAAGTTTAAAGTTTCGATAGTCCTAAATAAACTAACTAAAATTTTAGATTCGGTAAGTGGCGCTTACTTGATTTACACTAAAGAATCACTAGACCGTTTCACTGCAACGTGCCCGTATGTTACAGACTGCATTGAAAACATAAGCAAGCGTATCCAGCGAGAAAATAATCCTGTCATCAATCTATTTATTATGGATGTTGCTCTTGTGCGACTACATTCGTCCGTGGCTATAACAGAGGCTGCAAATCATACCATCGAATCCAAACATCATCATCATTAGGCCTTCAGTACTGGAATTGGTTAGACGCATACCCTCATTGTTTCCTATTCTGTGCTAACCTACACATTGCCTTGAAATTTCCACAGTCTGCATTTCAAAACCAACACCTGTAGTTGTTTATAATGATCATCAGATTTAAGTGCCATTATTTTTTTCGTCATTAGGCTTTCAGTATTAAAACTGATTGGACACGTATCTTCCCTTATTTTTATTCTTAGCTAGTCCGCACTGTTCCCTGAAATTCCCACGGTCTAGATACAGTTTGTTCCTATTCTGTAGTTTTCTAATTATATTTCCTATTTCCCAAGATTCAGCGGTATGTGAAGGGAGTTAAGCAGCATTTGGCTGCCAAGGATCCCCTAACACATAGACATTTGCCGAATTAATAGTTTTCCGGTGAGTGCTTTCGCACAAATAACATTAGTTGAGAGTATTGCAAACACCTGTAGTTGCTTATGATAATCACCAAGTTTAAGTACAGCTATTTTTTTCGTCATTAGGTTTTCATTCCTCAAATGGGTAGGATGCGTATCTCCATTCATTTCTATTCTGAGCAAGCCTGCACATTTAACTGAAATTCACACAGTGTACATCTTTCACTATCTGTGTGCAATAGTCTAACCTAAGTCTACCTCTACCTCCGCCTTTTCCTACATCTGTTTCTAATATATTCCGCACTATTCCCTCGTGCCTTAGTATGTGGCCTATCATCCTATCTATCCTATTTTTTACTGTTTTCCACATACTTCTTTCTTCCCCTACCATTTCTAGTATCTCATTTTTCTTAACTTTGTCTGTCCATGATATTTTTATCATACGTCTGTAGCACCACATTTCAAAGGCTTGTATCCTTTTCCCGTCCACTTCTAGCGTCTAAGTTTCACAGCCGTACAGTGTTGTGCTCCACACATATGTTTTATGCAATATTTTCCTTGTTTCTATGTTTGTTAACTTTGAACACAGTAATTGCTTTTTCTTGTTAAATGTAGCACGACCTTGTGTTAATCTTTGTTTTATATTTTTTCCGGTCTTCCCACAATGCGTTATTTGGCTTCCTAGGTAGTAAAAATTTTTAACCTCTTGTAAGTCACCAATACCTATTTGTATTCCAGTTTTTAATTTATTTTCGCATCCTTTGCATACTAGTACTTTACTTTTATTTTTGTTAACTTTTATACTGTATTTCTCTGCTAGATCTGTTTCCATTTCATTAAGAGCAGCTTCTCTCCTCCTTGCTAGATGCTAATACTGCTATATCATCTACAGATCTAAGCATGTCAATCTTTTTCCTCTGTATAATGATTCTAAATGCTTTCTTGCATTTGATGGTATTCACTGCCTCGTCGATGTACAAGTTAAAAATTAATGGAGATAGGGCACATCTGTTTCACCCCTTTCCTAATATATACTTCTCTACCATCCTGCTATAATTCTTTTACCACTATTTGCTCTCTGTATAAGCTATGTACTATCCATCTATCCCTAAAGCTCATTCCAATCCTTTAAATATTTCGAACACACTTTTTTCCATTTTACATTGTCGAATGCTTTTTCCAGATCTACAAACCCTATATACACGCTTTCTCCTTTTTCTATTGTTTTCTCCATTATCACTCTAGCTAAAATAGCCTCCCGTGTTTCCCTGTTTCGCCTAAACACAAATTGGTCTTCTCCTAGTATTTTTTCAGCCCGCTTTTCCATTCGTCTTTGTACAATTCTAGTTAATACTTTGACACATGTCCTGTGAAACCTATGGTTCGAAAATTTCCACATCTATCCGAGCCTCACTTTTTTGGTATAGTAACTATGATGTTACGTTTGAAATCTTTGGGTATCTCGCCTGTCTCATACATATAGCAAACAAGTTGGAAAAGATTTTGCCTTTATTGCTTGTCCAGCGACTTTTAGAGTTTCTGCTTGCACTAAGTGCCTTTCCATTTTCAGATCTTCTAATGCTAGTTCAAACTCATCTCTAAGTATAGGATATCCCAAGTCATACTTTTCAATGTCTGATTCTTGTTCTAATGTTGTTAGTTCCTCTCCTGCATATAAATTCCCTATATATTCTTGCTATCTATCTCCTTTCTCTACATTTTGTATAATGACGATTACTCACGCGTTCCTTATATCTTTGCTATACGCTTTTATATCCATAAAATTCATTCTAATTAGTTTGCATGTTTCGTCTGTCTTTTCTATTTCCATCTTAGTTTGTACCTCTTTGCACTTATCATCAATCCATTGTTGTTTAGCTCTTTTGCATTTCCGAATAATTTCCCATTTTATGGTTTTGTATCTCTGTTTTCCAATTTCATCTGATCTATTTTTGTGTATACCCCAGAATACCTCTGGCTGCTTATCTAAGTTGCATTTAATGTTATTCCATTCTGTTTCTACTTTCTTAGTACAAGAAATTTTACGAATATCTTTTAGTAATTCATTTGACTTTTCTTCAAATCTTTCATGAACATCTTGATCTTTTAGTTTCTCTAAATCAAAGTGCCTTTTTCTGTTTTTCTTTTTCAAGTTTTTAAATTTAAGAGCGATCTTAATAATTACGATGTTGGGGTCAGTGTCTATACCTGCTTCTGCGCAGCTTTTACTGTCTTTTGCTTAATTCCTAAACCGTTGTCTAACAAGAATGTAACTATTTGATATCTTCCCATATCTCCTGGCATTTTCCACATGTATCGTCTTCTAGCATAATGTTGAAATAACGTATTTGTTATGGATAAATAGTTCTTGTCGCAAAATTCTACCAACCTATTTTCCCTGTCATTTCTCATGCCTAAATCAAATAAACCTACTACCGCTTTTTCCCTACCCTACCTACCACTGGACTAAAATCCCGCTATTTATTAAATTTCATTTCCTCTTACGAATCCGAGTATGTCTTCAATATCCTTGTAGATCGCCTCTACCTCTTCCTCACTGTAGCTAAACATGGGCGTGTATACCTGTATTATTACTGTATTTACCGGTTTGGATTCTAATCTAACCATGAGTACTCTTTCATTCTTTTGTAAGTAGTTTTCTACGCGTTATCCTATCTTTTTTCGCATAACTATTCCCACACCCGAATTTCCTTCCTCCGATCCTGTATGAATTACCCTAAATTCTTCACTGCAAAAATCCCCCGCCTCTGACCAGCGAACTTCGCTGACACCTACTATGTCTAGTGCTAACTTATGTGTTTCAATTTTCAAATTCTCTATCTTACCTACTTGCTTCAAACTTCTGACATTCAATGCTCAGGCTTGCAGAATGTTCATGACTCTTTCTTTATATTATCAGATCACATCCCCCGAAGTAGTCCCCTCCCGGAGATTCGAATGGAGGACTATTTTAACATGGGCGGCTCCGTGTCGTAGTTGGTATGCGTGTAACTAATACGCTCAAGGTCCCGGCTTCAAATCCCGACACGGTCCGCTTGAAAAATATTAGGCAAGCATTTTTTACAAAAATACTCCCTCGTTCGGGTGAGAAGTAAAATGGGGGTCCCCTGTGTGAGTGTTGTCACGCACATTAAAGATCCTTACCTTGCTTGGAACAGCAAGGGTTTAGCAAAATTTCAAGTTTTTCGGGTAAAAAAAAACTCGCTTCCTGGCCAATGTAGTACCTTCGAGTGGAGCATTGAAAAATCACATGTAGGTAATACAATGTAACAAGCTTAATCTACTAATCAAAAGGTTTCCATTTAATAGTTGATATTAAGTTCGTATTTTTGCAATATAGTATTACTATCATGTCCTTGGTTGTCGGGACAGACAACGTCTGTCTATTGTAGATGATCTTGTTAATGGGAACAGCATACGCAGTGTCTCGTTATACTGAGTTGTTTTTATTTGGGGTTCTAAGTTAGGCCATCTTCCTGAATTATTACGTCTACAATGTGCTTAAAGGTAATAATGTTATATCCCTGATGTTAAAGTTTGTTAGCTAAATGACCTTCATAGAACCCAAATTTATTATTTCATGCTTAATTAGAATCAAATATACGTAAAATCTATCATACTAGGTGCGTTCATATTTAGTTTCTTCATTCGTATTTACTAAAATTTACTTACCCTGTAAATTTAGCATAACGCAACGGGAGACAGTAAGTTCAATGTCCGTAGCTTCAAAAGCAAGATTTATTTTTGTAATAAATATTTGACACACACACACACACACACACACACACACACACACAAGCAGATTACTTTAATCAATTTGCAATTCTATCATTTACAATTCTAGTGAAGAGGTACTCAAATTCGTGTTCGCTCAACGACAAACATACCAACCAACTAAAAATTAAATGTCAGATGAAGATGAGGTTAGGCGTAACATTTAATATCTTTCATAATATCTATGAATTGGATGGAAGGTGCAGTAACAATAATATCACCAACAGTAGATATTATTTGCTAAAATTGATCACCAGGGTTCTAGAGGTATTTGTGTGAAGTCGAAGGTTTGTGTAAATATTCATTGTACAAAAAGGGCTATTTTGTACGAACAGGTACAAGAACTTGTAAATTACTTTTGTTTCTTTAGCATTTCAATACAGCTGCAAAAGTGAAGCGTTTCGTGCACATTTTTAAGCCTCGTGCGCTAAATTTAGTTAATTAGAAAGAAACTTAGGTTCGTGCTGTGATGTTCAAATGTGATAACAATGTACTACTTGTCCAAGATAGACACTGTTCATTAATCCTACAACAGTAGAACACTCAAAATTGTAGAGAGGAATTCAAATTTGTACTTTAGTTAAACCGGTATTGATAAGTACGACTAACACACAAAGTTAAGAATTATAGATTAGAAAATAATCTGTAACATTTCCAATACATTTCACAGTGTATGTACCTTGTATATATTATATTGACATATGCATTTCAGACATTCGTGAAAACCTAGCAATTTTTTTCCCTTTTGTATTTGTCTACGTTTTACTATAACAAAAGCTTAAAGTACTTACTTTCTTGTTTCTGAGTGGGAGGCTTGCGACTAGCCCAGTTGGTACGAATGTTGCGGTTTCCCAGCCATTGGCCATTCATACTCGTAATTGCGTTTTCTGCATCCTGCAAAAATAACGATTTAGCTTCATCTCCTCAAAAACAAAAAATATTACGTTTCATAGACTCAATCTTAAGCTACGCAAATAAAGCTAGAAAAAAAGTGTACACATCTTTTACTATCAGCGTGTATTTGTTTGATTTAGCCCTACCTCTACCTCTTTTTTTTCCACCTCTACTTGTAATATATCCCGCACTATTCCCTAAAAATATTTTTGGACTTATCCTGTCCTTCTGTTTCTCCTAATTTTTTTTTTGTCTTCCACATATGCTTTCAACAATTTTTCCTTGTTCCTATGTTTGGTGTCTTTGAACATAACCTCTGCTCTTTCTTGTTAAATGCAGTTCGGTTCTTCTTCTATTGTTTTACAAATATATACTCCATTTCCCCGATATTCAGTGGTATGTGAAGGAGGTTAAGCAGTCTGCGGCTACCAAGATTCCCCAACACTTGAACATTTGTCGAATTAACAGTTTTCCAATATATCCTTTCGAACAAGGTTTATCATCTTGCAGCTGATTGGACGCGTACCTCCACTTACTTACATTCTGAACTAGCCCAAGCTGTTCTTTGAAATTTCCACAGTTTAGATACATCTCGGTTCCCTTCTGCTGTTTTCTAATTATGTGTCTTATTTTACCAAGATTCAGTATTATGTAAAGGGGGTTTAGTAGCCTGTGGCTGCCAAGATTTCCAACACTTAGACATTTGCTAAATTAATAGTTTTTCAGTAAATGCTTTCGCACAATTAACATTATTTGGGAATATTGTAAAACTACCAGTAGTTGCTTATAATAATTATCAGGTTTAAGTAAAATTATTTTTTTCGTCATTAAGTTCCTTCTCTTGAAATTGGTTAGACGCATACCTCCATTGATCTCTATTCTGAGCTAGTATACACATTTTCCTGAAACTCCCACAGCCTACATCTTTAACTATCTGTGTACAGTAGTTCAACCTAGGTCTCCTTCTACCCCTCCTTTTTCCTATTTTTATTTCTAATATATTCCGCACTATTCCCACATGCCTTAGTATGTGGCTTATCATCCTATCTTCCCCCTCTATTTTTCCTGTTTTCCACATACTTCTTGCTTCCTCTACCATTTCTAGCATCTCTTTGTTCTTAACTTTATCTGTCCATGACATCTTTATAATACGTCTGTGGTACCACATTTCCAAGGTTTCTATCTTTTTCCTGTTCGCTTCTCCTACTGTCCAAATTTCACAGCTGTACCGTGCTGTGTACCGCACATATATTTTATGCAATCTCTTTCTTGTTGAACGTTATTTGAAATTATTATTTGCTACACAAACACATTTCTACAATAGATGTGTGTGAGACAATCGCTCATGCAATTATTTAGAAGATTGAATACTCCAGATTTTGGATATCACAGTGGGTACTAGTACAAAACTTGTATATTTAATAAAATTTTAATATTTCCTTCATGAAGTTTGTATTACTAATTGTCAAAGATGTTCGTGACACATTTAGTAAATTTAAATTCATAATAGGGTTTTTCTATTAGTTGGTGCTACATTAAAAATGCAACGGTTGTCAAAAGATGGCGTCGTTAAAGAAATGATGTATGTGACGTATTGACAGAAAATGATGTCCGTAATTACATGGAAAAAAATGACGTTGTTAGTAGAAAGTTAAACCTCAAATTGTTCAATCTAAAAGTGTCTGGTGTGTGTTACCCAAAGATCTATACTTTCATTGGACAAACTAAATTGGGAGATTATTTTACATTCAATACTCGAAATACACAATTCCATTGGTTAAAGACATCATTAACGTTTTTCAGCACACGAAGCATAGGAAATGAAAGTGTATAAATAAAATCTCAAATCTTGCAGAAAACATTCGTTAGTGCTCACCATAACCTAAGGAATCACCTTGCAGTGCTCCCCATAGCCTGCAAACCATTCAACTAGCAGCGCTCTCCATAGCCTGCTATACTACAACACGCAGCGCCCTCCATAGCCTGCGTATTCACCGATGATGATGCTGTCCGACGCCGTACCCAGGGCACGTCATTTATAATTCATCAATCCATAGTTAACAAACCACGTATGAACTTTAAGCTCCGTTCCATACTTCACCGACAAGTCGTTATTGTGATTGCATCTATCAAACTTTACCACCAGGACAACATCCCCGTAGAGGCACCACGACCACGAAGTCTGCCGAAGAGTTCAGAAGACAACCGAAGACCTTCTGAACCCTCTATACTCGTATATATTGTAATTTAGTTGTTTTTAAGTTTATATAAATTCATTTCATAATTCTTTGTAACGTAACGTTGACCCACAATTAAAACACGAAGCCTTCCGAAAAGCTCCGAAGTCCACCGAAAATGTATAGACCACTTCAACCTGTACTTATCTCCTAATCATCGTTGTTCAAGTTCACACTGGGCCTCATAAGCAACTTCCGAGGCATTCCGAAAAAAATCCCAATACTACCGAAGACTTATACAACCCGTTAAACTGTACATACGTTCATATAATCAGTGTTTAAGTTTATTTCTGGTTCCACAAGCAACCATAAAGCCATCCGAAAACTTCCGAAGATTACCGAACACTTCCGAGCTGTTTCAAACTATTGAAACCTTTCAAATATTAACTATTTCATATTTATTTTCATCTATATATGAACTTATAGTTATTTTTGCTTGTAATTATTAAACAAATAATCAAGCCAAGCTTACATGCTTTCAGACGCCGCCCACGCGAACGATAACACTAGTTTGAATCTAGTGTGTTTAACGAACAGATTCAGTAAGCGTTTCTCCCATAAATAAGCGTCAAGTTTAAATAGAAATTTTGTATTGGTTGCCGGGTTTACACAACCACTCAATAAATTTTTGTTTTTCTAACCTACAAATGCCAATCATTTTCTCACACGAATTTGTAGTTACCGTAATGTATAATTTTTTCTCTTTAAATCAAGCTTGTGCTCAGTTTAAGCAGCGCAACTAAAGTCCATCCAATTATTTTAATTACTGAATCTGTTTTTTAAACGCATTATATTATTTGTTTGCTAATACAGTTCACTAGAGGACACATTTCTTTTATAATTTTAATTACTTAGTTACTACTTACATCATAATACGACTTTTATAAGGTATAAATGTTATGACAGCTGTTTTAGAGCAAATTAAACTTACTAAACGTATTTTCAGATACGGTGTTAATTATTGAAAATATGTATATAGTCAAGTAACTAAACAAACATTGTGACTTACCACTTTCTTAGTGAAGGACACAAATCCATACCCCTTGGATTTCATTGTTAACGGATCACGTACTACTCTGCAGTCTCTGAAAAGAATAAAAGCAATCAAACATTAATGTTCTATTAGGTAATAAAGTCGTTTTAAATAGTGGTTAAATTTACATAATTTATGTATAATTTCAAATTGCTTTATATAGTAGCCTCTGAAATAGTTGAATGCAGATAGAAAAACAGCAAGAGGAATTTGTTTTAAGATTGGTATTATGATAGGCAAGCTTAAAAACATGAATCTTTAAACAGAAAGGAAAATAAGACCTACAAGTGATGACATGATAGAGTTGTTTCAACTAAACCATTACATGTCCTTTATGAGAGGAAATGTCCTCTATGACGGGTCGATTGTGTGCCTTGTGCGAGCCCATGATGCTTTCCATAAAAGCAAAGTGCATCCAAAACTTTCCTGTATATTTTTGTTCAGCAGACTACTATAGCAAACCTATTAAAAATATACACATGTGTGTTTGCATTTAACAATGCTGAATTTGTGGAAGCCAAAAGTTTATTAACAGCTTCAGGTAAATAGCAAAAGTTATTAATATGGCGGTAAATAAACCGACTTTCAAAAAGAAAAACAAATAAACCCGTGCTTTTTTATACGGTCAAGCAAAACGAGGTTTGGCTTACACATTATAAATAATTATCTACATGCTAACTTGTAAATAAAATAATTTCTAGCATTTTAATAATGAAAAATGTGCTTTCAAAATAGGTCACTGGAAATTATTAATGAAACTCATTCTGAATTTGTGGGAACACAAATTCTATATAGCTCTAGAACTTTGGAATCAGGGTCTTTTAATTCAAGCAAATAAGATTTATTTAGTAAATGCTTTCCATTGTTTCGTAGAACGTAATGAGCTCAAGTTAGCAATTTATGGAATATCGGCGCGTGAACAATTATTTGCTACCCATAAACTTCTGTAAACCATTTAGAACACCATAAACTATATAAAAAGCCCACAGAATTTTTGGGGATCCCTTTGTTGATCTTGTCCAAATTGGTTTACTTGTTCTTGAATTACTTATAATAGTTTATTGTTATTCTTTAAGAATTGAGTATCTAAATGACTATTAAACTCAATTGAGATAGCGTATCGTTGAACCGCTTTCAACTAATTAGTTAATTAAAAAATATATTGCAGACTTGCGGTGTGTGTGCACAACGGAGCAAGTTAAGCTTCGCTAGTGCCGATTGAATGCCAATGAGCGATGATATATTTGTTCAAATAGCAGTTTAAAATGAGAAGCAGCGCCACATAGGTCGTATTATGGTATTTTAGTGCTGCATCATTGTATAGATCAGTAACATTTAGTATTTAGGTAAAACATTGATGCGTTCTTCTGCAACCGCATGCAGAGTAATACTTGCTTAATTAGAGTAAGCTTATGCAATGTGGAAAGAACATTTTGGACAATATATTAAGTTGAAAATATTGAAATGCTATATTTCAAAAAATGATTTGTAAGAGCCGCTTTTCACAGGCTCTCTCGCTTTTATGTCGAGGAATGAAAAGTTGTGCGTTCATTTGTGCTATGTTTGCGCCGGTTTATGTTACAAACTACATCATTTGTGCTATTTCCGTTTTGAAGATATTTAAAAAAAAACGAGCTGGGGTGCAGCTAAAACGTCCGCACACCAACCCCACGAAGAGGGATAAGGAGTAGTGCATTCATTTGCGCTATGTTTGTGCTGGTTTGTGCTGAAAACCTCATCGTATATGCTATTTCCTTCTCGAGATATTAAAAAAAAACAAATAGGGTACGCTGCTGAAACGTTAGCACCTTTACGAAGTAAATAAAAAATAGTGCATTTGTCCGTACTACTTTTGTTCTGATTTGTGCTGCAAAACCCATCGTTTGTGCTACTTCCCATCTCGATATATTAAGAAAACGAGTTGGGTTGCTGCTGAAATACCCGCACCCCGACCTTACGAAGAGAGATAAGAAGGTGGTGCTACGCATATACTTGCTTATGCTAAATACTTCATCTGTCGTGCTAACACCATTCACGTGATGTACAAAGAATAAATCGGGAATACTTCTAAAACTTCCGCACCCCTGCCACTACGGAAGCAAATAAAAAGTTGCACATTCGTTTGAGCTACTTTGGTGCTGAAACGCCTGTCATTTGTGCCATGTCCTTCTCGAGATGTTCAAAAAAATGTTGAAGACTGCTAAAACGTTTCCTACATTTGATTTTCTGATACTCCGCTCCAGCGCATTAACCAGGAAGCGACGTTTTTACATAGAAATTTTGATTTTTGCCCCCCCGCCCCCCAGTTGCAGTTCCATGCCTGGTATGGATTTTAAAAGTGTCTGCTAAGATCCACATACGGGACCTACATGTTATTTCTCATCCGAAAAACGATGCATTTTTGTGAAAAATGCTCGACTAGCATTCTTTAAGCGGTCCGTGGCGGGAATCGAATCCGGGACCTTGGGCTTAGTAACCACACGCAAACCATCTAAGCCACAGAACCGCCTTGCTAAAACGTCCGCGCCCCCTACCTTTTGGGGGTAAAAGTGGTACGTTTGTTTGTGCTACGTTTATCCTTATTTGTGCTTCAAACCTCATCCTTTGCGATATCCCTCTTCTCGCCAAATTCAAAGAACAATATGGGTATGCTGTAGAAACTTTGTGAATAAAGATGAGGTGCGTGTTCGAAATCACATTAAATCGATTGAAGGTGCTTGTTTTCGTTTGTGCCTTGTTTGTGCTACAATGCGCACTAATTTTATTAGCTCCCCATTATAATTTATGTGAGCTTTGCCGTGCGATCGCATCTCGGTACTTTATACAAAGGTATTACATTGGGGTTGAACGCGAAAAATGTTTCATACTCGATATATGAATAATTTGCTCCCAATTAGTTTTTTTCGATAAAACGTCACCAAAAAATTAAATAGCCACTCGGTAGATTGTATTCATCAACAAAGCATGTGTTACTTTTAAGATTAAGAACTTTATTTTCTAAAATTGCTGGCTACTGTGAATACTTAACGACATAACCTTTATAAAGTTATGCCTTGTGATAAATTTGATGCTTGATTAGCTTTTGATGTTTACTTTTTTTTGTGCTCTTCCAAAGAAATACAATTGGTACGTAATATCATAGACATCATACATATGAAGCGAGATAAAAAAAGATGGTATGCAAACTGACCTTTTGCGTATGTGTAGGAATGTTCTGTAAGCTCATAAAGTAATAGTAAAAGACAGTCAGTCAAGCGCTATTAGTGATGTATGTGTCAATTACCTTCATCAAGAAAATATTATTTTTGGAATTCCTTTACTGTTTAAAAAGTAGTAAGCAAAATAGGGATTCTACTTCATCTAAATGTTTCTTGTAATTCATACGGTTTTTATCTGTACCAACTGCTTCTGCTTGACTGAGCAGATTCTATTGTGAATAGTATAATAAAAAGAATCGCGTAATATACTGGGTGTTTCAGAAAACATATTATAAAATTTGGGATTTGATTGAAAACTGAATTAAACATCATTTTCTATATATAATTTTACTCGTTTCTCATTTATTTTATAGATATACAAGTTATGAAAGTTTAAAAGATGGGAGTTTTTCAAAAATATTTTTACAGGGGTTAATCAGAGACGAGTATAAAATAGGCTGGGCTTGTGATGTTAAAGGTGATGTAAAGATGAGCAGGCAGCCGCCGTTTTAGGTAGCAGGAAAAACCGTTTTATTGACGTTATTTTTCGCGTTTATTTTAATATTAGGATGTACAATAGTAATAAGTGTTGAAGTTCAAATGCTGACAAAGATAGACCAATTTATACAAAACTCTTGCATCATCAGTAGAACTATCAACATAACTGATAAAATTAGGACAAGTTAATTATTTTGGAATTTATGTTAGTGTAGTTTCTGCTGCATTAAAATCTTTATTATATGCTATTACAAGGGACTATTATATATCGCTTATTTTTGTATAATATTGTAGTATTTCTGTTCGGAGCAATAGACGTACAAAGTATCTGCCTTAATGCGTTTCGCTGATTTCCTAGCGATCTTCACATCATTTTCGACTATAACGATGTGTGTTAGGTAGTCACAATCCATTATATACTCATGCTTTGGAGTATAGAGGAAAATCTGTCTTTTAACTCAAAATTGCTATATTAGGTAAGCATTGCAAATATCTCATTTCGTTCAGAACGTCCGTATTAATTCATCCAAATAGCAATGCAGAAGTTTACAACTGCCGATGATCCTTAACTAATCGTAACTTTACGGAAACACAAAACGTAAGTTTTTACGACGACGAGTCAAAAACATTAAAATACCTTTCTACTAGGTTTGGTCGGATATTGCGAAAGATGTGGACAACAAAACAACAACTAAGTATGCTTATAGCAATGTGCTGCTAAATAGGTTTAATGCGTCAGAGGAACTAACTATTTCTGAAAATTCCAATGAGCAATATACTGTGTCAACTGTAGTTAGCGTTTTGGCGAACGGTACCAATTGCAGTTTTCAAATTACTTTAATTATTAAAGAATGGAAACGAATTTTCCAAACGAATCCAGTTTTGTACATTTGCATAAATAAAACCAACACAAGGTACACCATTTTAGCACTATTATTGTAGACTGAAATTTTTCAAAATCATGTTTATGAACGTTTAAGAACTTGCTGCATATAATACAATCGCGTGAAAATATACGAGGAGGTTGTATGCTTCTTAGACATTGGAAGTTGCACATCTTGTTTGAGTTTATTTAAGGTGGTATAACATAAAAAAACAGATTTATTTGAAACTTCTGCAATTGCATCAGGATGCTATTTACTGACAAATATAAAAGTTGCAATGAAGGTAAATAATGGCATTCGAGGGACGAGTACTTAAATAACATGGTCAAAGACAACTGATTTACCAGTTGCACATAAAAGTACGAGCGAATGTGCTGTTAGAATATGGAGATCTCCAGCTCAGTCATCTTCTAACTACAAATGCCCTACATATTCTCAATTACGGAAAAAAGAAAAGCAACATCTGGATAAAGATCCGATATTTACACCGGTGATAATAAAGGAATTGTTCCCTTATAATACCATTTTTTGTGATTTGGGCCATGACAGATTTTTCTACATTACTAATCATCACGTGAAATAAACAACTATCGATTATTGTTCCGATTTTATGTAAAGAATTTATAGCTAAATTTTATTTCATTGAGTTTGTTGGTTATTTTAAATTCGCCGCGTGTATATTTTAAATTTGTTATTGCAAAAGCCCCAGGTGTTTACTTAAGCACGCGCCAAGTGCCGTGAGTGATAAAGCTCTGTGTGTTAGTGCGCATCTGCAAACAAGTATCGATTGGAAAATCCACGAAGCCAGAAGAATATAGTTTCGTCTTCCGAACTGACCGCATCGCATTCTGTACTCGTTATACGTAGAACTAATTACGTATGAACCACTTCGTTAAGAGTCTTGCTTCGACAGTCGAATACACCGCATCGCGTTTACATGTTCTACATAGAATTGATTAGATGAACCGCTTTGCTAAACTGCTATCGTTAAATGTGCTCTGCTTCATCCGCCAAAGGAAGAGTCGTATTTGTTCCATCGTTTTTCATCTGCACGGCCGCATTATTAACAAGGTAAGTGCTTTATAGTAAACGCTTTGATTAACTGATTTGTTTAAAGATATTAATTATCTGTTGCTTGTAAACTATCAATTAAATTTAATACAGTCCACTTTCTCTCTACCCAATTAGTTATCGAAATTTACACCGCAATTATTTTACATCTGGTTGACTTCTCGCCGGATTTGGAATAAACAACAAACTTATAATTAATTATACCGTTCATCAAAGCGTAATTAGTATCGTTGAGTTTATGACCATTTCTTATCTCACGTGCATTAGGTTTATGTGTTATCGCCGCTAAGCTATTATAAATCGTCAAGTTTTCGTTCTTATCTTCTCTGCGTTTGTTTTGTATTTATATTTAACTATGGCAGAGAAACTAAACCGTAATTGGTTTTTACGTAACATTGCAATTAATTCGCTAGAAGCAATGTTTGAGATTGCTCAAAAATCTACAGTCGAACCCGCTTTTTTAGATTTATTTCGCGCTCAATATGAATCGTTGGAAACCGTCAAGGAAAATTTCGTTACACATTATAATTGGATTGTGGGTGCAATTTTTTCAGCCGGTGACGCTGATGAAAAATTTGAATTGGAAGACGCTACCCGTATACGTTTTAAAAACCACTATTTCCAAATAAAAGCGCTATATTTCAAGCTGCTTAACAGCCAATCTTCACCCCAGGTTGAGGTGTCCCCGCCGCTAGATAACTTAAGACCAAAATGCCATTACCCACGCTGACGTTGCGTATATTTGATGGGGAAAGTTCTCTGTTTGAAAAATTTTATTGATCGATTTGATAGTCTCGTTTATTTTAATAACGATTTGTCCGACGTAGATAAATTTTCGTATCTTCAATCATCACTAAAAAGTTCCGCACTCCTAACCATTAAAAGCTTCGACCTTACCCAAGCCAATTACGAACCTGCATACACAAAACTTCGTGAAAAATATCGTAATATTCGTCACATTACCTCTGCTCTATGGAACAATATAGATAAATTTCATAAATTAAACTCCGATAACCCCGTCGGTTTGCAAAAATTAGTTGATACTTTTGTGGATAATTTACAAGCGCTTAAAAAATTTGATTTGCCCGTAGAGCAATGGGATTTCATTTTTGTACAAATGATTTTAATTCGCTTGGCTGTACACACTGTTCGTAGTTTTGAATTGCAACAAGATCCGATTGCTATCCCATCCTATAAAAAGTTAATTGCTTATCTGGAAAATACGTGTAAATCCTAATCAAATTTGTCGGTAAATCATAAAACTGATTTAAACAAAGTTATTCATTCTAGCAACCTGTCTAAACCTCTCTCCGCTGTTTCCATGTTAGTACAGACAAAACCTAGTGTTAATTAATGTCCGCTTTTCAACCAAGATCACAATCTTTATCGCTGTAATGATTTCGTTAAACTTTCGTCGCAAGATCGCTACAACTTTGCAAAAAACCATTATCTTTGTATTAATTGCTTTAGCAACTCTCACATTTTAAATAAATGTAAGTCTACTTTTTCATGCCGCCAATGTAATCAACGCCATCATTCGTTATTGCACTTCGATCGCGTTTCGTCTAAACCCGCTTTCGCTGCTAGCAACCAGGCTCGCTTGAGCCCGGACACCGCCACCTCTAAGGTATCACCCCGCACTATTCCCGCTATTCAAGACCGCTACAAGCCTTTCGCACCTCAGGCCTCTGAGGAATCTTCGACTTCGTTTAGCTGTAGTGGTCCGTCAACTTTGAATGTCGTTTTATTTAATTCTTTAGCTAAACCTTCAGTTGTTTTACTTTCCACCGTTCAAGTAGAAATTGCTGATTGCTCTGGTTCTTTCCAGCAATTTCGCGGTTTACTCGATTCGGGCAGCATAACTTCTTTTATTTCGCAAAGTAGTGTGAAACGTTTAGGTTTTCGTATTACTCCACATTCTCTTACCCTTAGTGGTTTAGGTTCCATGCGCTCAGCTGCTCAGCATGGCACTGTCGCCATTTCGCTCAAACCAATAGGTGTTTCTTCACCGATTATAAATTTTCAAGCTGTAGTACTTCCCAAAATTTGTGAAGATTTACCTACTTCTAATATTTCTTTACAACATTTCAATCATCTGGCTAACCTCAAGCTAGCTGATCCGCTCTTTGCTCAATCTGAACCCATTGATTTCTTACTTGGCGCGGATCTTTTCCCCCAAGTGTTATTAGACGGTCGCATCCAGGGTGATAGCGATCAACGTGTTGCGATTAATACCATTTTCGATATGTTTTAATGGGAAACGTACCTTCCTCGCCCGCTTCTGAAATAACTAGCTTGTTTTGTATGACAGGTTCTACTTCCCGATTGGAAAATATTGTCGCCAAACTCTAGGAAGTCGAAGCTGTCCCCGCCGCTCAACCTTTCACGCCTGAAGAAACTCTTGTTGAAAAACATTTTGTCGATACGTTTCGCCGCAATGAATAAGGTCGCTATGTCGTCTCACTGCCGTTTAGAGATCAAGAACCATTTTTTCCAGGTAGTCGTGATCTTGCCTTACAACGGTTTGTCGCTTTAGAAAATCGTCTACTTAAGCAACCTCGACTGAAAGTTTATTCAAAATAGTCAATAATTAAATTTTTTGTCATAAAAACCTTCCTCTTCGACTAGATGAATTCATTAAAATTCACGCTTTTTTTCACCACAGCAAATAATAAAACGTTATTCAACAAATGCAAATATTCTAATAAAACTTTTCATAAAATTGTGGTGTATACTCACCTTCATATAATTATAAATTGTAGCTCTTTTTCTTTCTCATTATAAAGTTTAGTTTAATTTAGGTTAAGTTATCTTATTGAGGCAATGTTAATTTCAATATATGTAGCGATATATCATTATGAATTAAAGTACCGGATGTGTATCACGCCGTGCAGTGTCAACGAAAGGCGTAAGAAGTTTTTAGAAACGATTAGCTTACAGACGATCGGAAATAAAGGTGTTATAACTATGATCATTTTGAAAAAGTAAAAAAGTAGGTACACCAGGGGCGATTCTAACCGATAATGGCACACAGTTTTGGAAGTCGTGGGCGCAGCTCTTATGAATTGAAAATGTAAGTCTTACACACTTCTTTGTACTACCCTCATAGCAATACTACCGAAAAAGTAAATAACGAGATAATACGATTACTGAGAACTTTATCTCATTAGTCACGTGAAAAATGGGCGCGTGTGTTAAAACAAGTGGAAGGTTAGTTAAATTAAACGGTGCATGAAAGTTCTGGATTAACACCAATGGAAGTACATTTTGCAAAAGGACAAGATGAACTGGAATTTGAAAATTGGGTCTACTTGAAGCGGGTTAAAGCGGAGTCACAAGCAACCAGCAACTTCGTCTTCAGGAACGTGAGTAACTACCTGTACGATTTTTAAATAACTTACATTTTACGGGTATTTTTAAGTGAGAAGGATTTTAAGTGAATTTTTAGGAATATTGGTAGATGTACTTTAAAGTACAACACATTACTAAAAAAATTTCCTATTTAACTTGATTGTTTCAATATTTGGTTGCCAATAAATATAACTATTTGTCTGTATCCCTATCTGTGTATGTATTAAAAACGAAGATATGGAATAACATCAGGTGAAAGCAGTATAAAATTCATCTCTCTTGCAAAAACATACAAAGCGGTACCTCAGCTATGCCTATTCGTGAGTCAATAGGTGAAGATAACTGCGCTACCGTCCTCTCCTCTGCGGGATTCTTTAAAGTTGAAATCAAAACCTGTAGAAAATTGGCAACGTGTATGAGTGAAAAGTGTTATAACATGTGTTTATCTCGCAGATATAATCAGCGAAGCAAATCAAAGGCATTAGAGATTGGAATCCTGAAAAATGACAATACTCTCACTTAAACCAATAAACATAGGTGACAATTTTTACATTTTTGGCAATATTTGCACATTTGGTAGTGCAGTGCATCTGATTTATACCGCTTCTGCAAACTATATGCGGCTTTTATTACAGAAAATTTGTCTTTCAAATATTTTAATTAATTAGAAATATTTTGCACGATGGTATTACTGCACAAAGTTATGTGAACAGAGGACAAATTCTTATTGAACTTTACTTTGACCTTTTATCAAATCTACAGGACCTACTAAATAACTGACACGTATAAATTCTATTTGTACAGAATTTATCTGTTGGAACAATTTTTAATACATTATACTTCCCGAAGAAAGAAGTGATGAATGACCTACATGTAATCGCACAAAAATCTATTTGCGTCAGAATATAACTTGAAATATTTGTTCTAGATAAAAGGTTCGTTAATCAAAGCACAAAATATTTCACTTGCAACATTTCATAAAATACGTGTACTAAATCATGCACTCCGTTCTTGTTGCAACAATGACCGTATATGCGACAGGTCAATAAAGGAATTAATTCGTTCTTTGTTACCATCAGTTTAAATGAAATTTCCCGTCACATTGCGATTGGCGAAAAGACTGCATGCATTCAATCCTGTTGCAAGAGATTTCTAATTAGTTGGGCGGTAGACCTTACATATGATTTTCCAATGCTCTACCCGAAGGTACTACATTGGCCAGGAAGCGAGTTTTTTTTACCTGGAGAATTTGGAATTTTGCCAAACCCTTGCTGTACCAAGCAAAGTAGAGATCTTTAACGTGCGTGACAACACTCACACACGGGACCCCCATTTTACTTCTCACCCGAACGAGGGAGTATTTTTGTGAAAAATGCTCGCCTAACATTTTTCAAGCGGACCGTGTCGGGATTCGAACCCGGGACCTTGGGCGTAGTAGTCACACACATACCACTACGCCACGGAGCCGACTGGGCGGTAGACCGCGTATTGCTGGCAGGAGAAGTACCTGCAATGGGAATTATATGATGATCTTCTAAATAGGTTCTCAAATGTTAGGTCGGGAAAGGAGGTAAACTTCCGCATATTGTTGTACACTTTGTAATAATTCGTTCTAAACAATGAAAATTTTTATGAAAGTTGTTCCTCTTGAAATGATCACTTAATTTTAAGTTTCCAACAATGAAATGTTTATTTAACTTTTAGTTCTCACAATAGAATCGTTTGTTTGATTTGAAGTCATTCCTAATAAAATGTTCCTTTGACTTTACCGAAAAATAAACATTTATTACAAGCTTTACTAACTTCAAAGCACCCTTAAAACAATCCTGATTTTCAAAAAGAGGCTATGTTTGTTGTAAACGCCCACAAGACACCGTGAAAAAGAGTTTATATAGAATACCTGTACAAATTATAGAAATTTTGAAAACCTACTAAGTTGAATTCTACATTTTCACAGGACTGAATGAAAATTGTTCAAATAATACTAATGTATTATTGTCAACTGCTATTTTTGGATTCTCGAAGTAAATATCATAATGCGTGTGTACTATTTGATTCTGGAAACCACCACTAATGATTTATTTGAAAGCTCAAACCCAATCATGAACACATTAAAATGAGTGTCACAGCACTTATACCTTAAAGCTTCTCGTTTAGTAATACCAACAATCACTGGTAATAATCCTAATACGCCAACAGACACAAGTCACATTATAACACCTCAAAATGTGACTCTAGTCAATCTGCACTTCAATTCTTCCGGAAATATAAATTTAATATTAGGTGCAAATTGCTTCTACGATTTATTATGAATTGGACAGATTTTACTTGACAAACTTGGAAAAAGTCAGTCGAAATTACAAAAGACTTGTTTGGATAAGTTGTAAGTGATCCTATTTCTTTTTTCATGATGTAATTTGTTGTAATTTTTCATCTACATTGGCAGATGTTCAACACCAACTCGCAAGATTTTAGAAAAGTGAAGAATGCTCTCTCAAAAGACCTGTCTCTGTAGAAGAAACTAAATGCGATAATCACTTCCTGGCTAATACTACTAGAGATTTATTGTAACAAATCCTTTCAAGAAATCCCTATTGAAATTGGGTGATTCACATTACTACGTAAAGCGTGCACTTCTCTCTATAGATAATAAACTAATGCCTAGAAACTCTAGGCGAAAACAGTTCCATGATTATATACATGAACACCAAACTATATTTCACATGTTTTTAGTGCCTCTCGAGATTAAGAAAGTTCTTACTATTTAGCGCATTGCTGCTCACGCAAGGGCCCTGACGTATAGATGTTGTTTAAGAAACGCAGCATCGCAGGACATTGATCCATAGCAATTTTCTCTAATTCAAAATTTCATAAAGAAAAATATGTTTCGTGGTGCGTATTATATAACACTACATTTGATTTTCCAGTGCTCTACCCGAAGATACTACATTGACCAGGAAGCGAATTTTTCTTTACCTAGAAATTTTGAACTTTGCCGAACACTTGCCGTTCCAAGCAAAGGTGCGTAACGACACTTACAAGCGGAATCTACATTTTACCTCTCGTCCGAACGAAAGCGTATTTCTGTGAAAAATGCTCGCTTAACATTTTTCAAGTTAATTGTTCCGGGATTCGGAGCCGAGACCTTGGGCTTAGTAGTCACACGCATACCAACTAAGCCACGGAGCTGGTTCAAGACAATGATACCGTAAAAGTAATTGTATTATCACTGCAGAATGCAAGGAAGTCCGTCACTGTATTATTTTGGTATTACATATTTCCTTGATTAGGTTGAGGGTCAACCGAACTCTATACAAAAACATTTTTCTTAATTTTGTACGAGAGAGGTGGTTAACAGAACCTAATACGTATTGTTCGTGAAATTGTGCAACTAAATATTTATTTTGAATTCGTTCAAGGCAATGATACCACTACGTTTAATTTTCAATGTTCCATGAAGCTAATTTCTTCAACTGGAAAATTTTGAATTTTGCCGAACTCTTGCTGTTCCAAGCAAGGTAGGGCTCCTTAACGTGCGTGAAAACAATCACACATGGGAACTACATTTTATCTCTCATTCTAACAAAGGCGTATTTTGTGATAAATGCTCGCCTAACATTTTTTAAGTGGTCCGTGTCAGGATTCAAACTCGGGACTTTGGGTTCAGTAATCACACGAATACCAACTAAACCACGGTGCCGCGTACTATAACAACGAAAAAAACATTTAAAGCTGTAAAACTGTGAATATTTTGTAGCTTCAAGTCCTGAATTAAAATCTGGATTTGACTTCGTATGAGTGAACATTTTCCGAATCATAAAAATTGAACTCAGGTTGTAAATCTGTACTAGTTAGGGCAGAATGGAAATAGCGCTCCTTTTTAGCATTTTGAATCATAAAGGTATTAGTGCCAAACAGAGAGTTAATCATTATTGATTTTTTCGGGCATTAGTCTCGACAAAATAACACAAAGTATAGAGAGCAACTACAAAATTAGTACGGATCAGTGCTTGACTAATTTCTCCGATATAACAATTAAGACTGAAACATGGCAAAATATAAGTCCAGAATTGATTTCATGTACGGAGTACGGCAAATACAAAGGTACCGAAACGTTGTGACGTGTTCTTAGGCGTGTTCGACTATACTCAGCAAAAGGAAACCAAGAGAGAAAAATTTAGCAAGTCACTACACTAAACTCGGGTGGATGATGTAACTATTATCAACCACCGTTACGTTCACAAAGGTCTAAACAAAGTTATAGGTTTATCCGTATTAATTATGACCTTTGGAACCTTCCGGACTAACTTGGGCGGTTGATTGAAAAGACTTTCAGGGGAGTTCATGTTTTACAAATATTTTATGGCGCCACTACTTTGTTAAATTTTATCTTTAACAAGGAAACACTAAAGGGCAAAAGTAGAAACCTCTTAGTGCGTTAACGTTTTTTAAGAAAAATGGTTTGTTTCTATACGCTTATCCTCGAACTTATAGGAGAATACCAACACACATAATAAATGAAGATACTGTTAGCGTTTCAAAGCACCTCAACATAATTATGTAACTCTATTTATTTTTAATTAACTTAAATCCGACTATATGGTATCTCCTTTAACTATAAATGTGGTAGTAATATAATTGATTCCTATAATAATGGAGTTGACGTTTCAGACCAATTTTTCTAATTTAGGGTGAACTTTCGTGACCGGTACTGTATGGCTTAAACATCTTTGTATTAATTAATGCTACAAGAATAATAAAGATAACCCAACTAAGTATATCTATTACTAACAAAATTTATCTTTACAAAGTCAAATAAAATTTAGTTTTCAAATTGGTCATTATTTAAATTTTTAATTGAAATTAACATTTCTGAAAAATATAGAGAGTATCGGAGGGATCAGATCTGTTACCTTCGATTTACAATAGAAATCATATATTCATTTAATTTCATAAATACCTAAACTGTGTATTAATCACTTAATTATATTTCAACTAACTGTATTTCTAAAAATGTATTTAAAACATGAGATAATGTATCTTGTAAATAAAGTTTTAATTTATTAGTCTTAATTGAAAGAAAGCTCATGCATAAAATAAGAATTTTAACAATAGTTGTTTAGTTTGATGATCAAAAGAAAATGTTTTAGGAACGACTCACCCTTATGTTTATTTCTTATGACGTATAATAAACCTTTCAATAACGTGAGGGTCCATCATAAGATTGCAAACCAACAAGTTGTAACAATTTTTTTTGGCGACTGCAAATCACCTATAAGTTATTTGTTAAATACGTTTTTTATCTATTCGACTAAACAAACAAATATCGTCATTCAAATAAATATTCGTATTGGGATCATGTAGCCCAATCATAATGCAGAAATTATCCGTTAGTGCTAGTTTGGTTGCTAACAACAGGCGTTGGCTGTTTAAATAAATACCTCAATGTCAAACGACTTTGAAATACTATGCGCAGCGTGTCAATCAGTCACTCTGGCTTGGGCACCTGATACGAACACATCATGAAGAAAATTAGTATTCTAGCCAACAATTTGCGCGTGGCCTTACGCCAAGGTGTTTAATTCAAGTGTAACATGCACTTGAAGAAGTGTTTTTAATAATGGTAAGCACATAGATTTAATCCCTTAAACAAACTAAATAAATTTGTTATAGCGCTCTTCAATTTTACCATTTAATATGAACGCTCTCCAATTTGATTGTAATATTCTTGATATAATATAAACGTCCTTCAATTTTACTGTAATATTTTTAATTTAATACGAACGTTCTTCAATGTGACCATAATAATTTTTAATCCAATATGAACGTCCTTCAACTTGACCGTAATATTTTAGATTTAATACAAACGTTCTTCAATCAGGCCGTAATACTTGTGATTTAATATGAATGTTCTTTAATTAAATAGCAATTCTTTTGTTTTAATCTAAACGTCCTACAATTAACATTTACGATAATCCTTTAATTGCTATGATGTTTAATTCCAAGGAAAATGCTTGGCAAATGTCCGGTATTTACAAGTAATAATGTGAATAATTACACTCAACTTGATTGTTTTGTAATGAACGAAATTCCGTTAAACAAGGAAGCATACATAGTATTTTTTAATAACTGTTGGATTGGATTTTGGCTTGTTTCATTTTTACGTAAAAAAAATACACTTCAAGTTTGTATAATTGGGTCCAAGGGGCGTACAGTTGGTTGTCTGCACTACAACATGTGGACAGCGACGTCATTTGTTTGTCGAGGTACAGTATGTAAGCACATATGGTTTAATACAAAGTAACACTGTCACATAAACAAGAACCTGACTATACAATGTAAGCCTTTCTTTATTATTTTCACAAGACGTCCGCATTTGGCCAACGTTGATACAAGGCAACATATGAAAAATAACATTGTAATGACCTATAATTATTATTTTGCTTAACAAACTATATAGGACTCTTGATGTTTTGTAATTATCAATATTTAAATCGAGGGTTGTACCCGTTATTATTACAAACTTCTTAATTGAGTTCTGATAAAAGTTTTTATTTATGTGTAATTATACTTAAAGCAAATATGAAAATTAAATTATTAGATTTTTGATATTTCCATATATACCTGTAAACCTAATAACAGATCTGATATTTTGGGTATTGATTTGAAATAACTTTGTAACATAAAGAATTGCTTAACATATTTGATATTTTATTTGATTTTATTATTCTACATCTCTGTAGAAGAAATTAAAGTACCATTTTTGATATATATATATATATATATATATATATATATTGTAGTGGTTTTAAAGCGCTAAATTTAAGTATAAACAAGCTAATTTCAAACACCCTGTATAGAGGAAACAACCAGAATTTACGTGCGAAATTAATTTCATTTAATGAATTTAAAGTAACAAGTATTACCATAATTTTACAAGTAGTGATTAAAACTGAGTTAGGTTCGTAAAGAAAATAAATTGTAGAAGCCAATGCAAATTAATAATTAATTTAATTGAATTTAGTTGAAAGGGTTATTACGTTTAATACTCATAAGAGCTTAAAAACTCGATAATACCAAAGTGAAACGCCTTGCTAACAAGCGAACATTCGTTGAATATAAAATACCTTGAAACGCAACCTCCTAGAAATGTTGTGTTAAAACGTTTGTTAATTGAACACCTGCAGGTTTTGGAAATGTCAGGTTCCCCTTATTTGTCAGGTATTATTCAGGGCCCATTTACTCCGGTTACATTCAATGTGTTTAATATTTCTAGTTAAAATTCTGGACTTTACAAAAATAGAATTTATTGAGGTGTAACTTGAGCACCGAAATGTAAATAATCTTGAAGTTTTATTTGTAAATAGTGGTAAATAAATATTGTATGTTTGTTGTATTATTTTGTGGTTTTATTGAGAGTGTGCGTGAACGATAAAGAGTATGATAGTGAATCTAGGTATCCAAGAGGAGGTCCAACTGAGCTAGCCAGGGAACAGGTTGAAGAATTAAGTTGATGAAGAGAGGAATCTGAATAAAAAAATTTTATTTTGAAAAATTTTTTTATTGTGTGAAATTTATGACGATTTTTGGGTAAATTAATAAAAGTTTTGAATATTTTTGTTACTGAGGCTCAATTTAGAGAGGATACACGGCAATTTATGACGACCAATTCGTGAGGCTCGATTCTTATAGGGAAACACAGCAATATATATATATATATATATATATAAAATACTCAAATTTAGACCAGGGTAGAAAATTAATTAACGACATTAAATAATTTTAATCACCGTGTATAAGGAAGCTTTGGGAAAAAGTACGCGTAATTAAAATGCCTAGTGTGAAGATTTAAATCCTTCAATTAGAATGTAGGGTTTGTATAGAATTTTATTAGATAATACGCGTTATGAAAACCGTAGAGCATAAAAATGTATTCGTTTCATTAAAAATAAGGGATTTAAATTATTCACTAGACGCTTTCTATAAAAAGAAGCAGAAATAAAATGCTCAACGTGTATTTAATTTAATTGTTCCAAGAAACAAATAGAAATTACGTGCGAAATTTATATTGATTAATTCAATTTTTAAGTAACGGATATTAAACAAAGTGTACAGATAATAATTAATATTGATTTAGTATTTGCTAAAAATTAAAGGGTAGAAGTCAGTGCCATTCATTATTAGTTTAATTGGAGTTAATTGAACCATTAGTAATACATAATATGCATAAAAGCTTTTAAAAACCCCATAATACCAAATATGAGACGCGTTGCTAGCATGCAAATCTATCAAGAAGGTTAAAATAAATGGAATATCCCAAATCGTAGAAGTATTACGATTCAACACCTGCGTATTTTTAAATATCAAAGTTCTAATAAATTTGAATAGATAAACATGCAGCTTCTAGGTATATTGGAAACGGTCGGATAAACCGTAGCTTATATTAACGGGAAACGCTAGATAAGGGGTTATTTAACTCAAGTAAGTCACGTCGCGGGTCCACGTGGATTGAAATAGCCCATAATAAAGAATATGGATTTGTACCACTCAGGCCAGGGTAGAAAGAGACGGATGAAACGCGTTAGGCAGAGACATGAATAATAAAAAGCGGAATTTGAGCAACGTCACGAGGTTTACGATTGGTGAAAATAAGATGCAGATATGAGAGGTGGAAACAACAATTTCGAGATAAAATTAATTAGTTGTTTGCAGACGCGTTGCGTGTCGTGTAAAAAGTTTTTAGATTTTGAACTGGCGCGTGTGCAAATTTTTAGAATCGCTGTGCCGGACTGTCGAAAAGGGAACATAGAATGAGAAATTCTAAAAGTGTTCGTTGCGGGACAAAACCGACGTGCAGGCGAGCGATTATATAAACCCGTGTTTATTGGAGTTTCGCTCTCTTAAACTTTCGATTTTTATTCAATACTTTAAAACAGTTTGCTCTTTATTTTTTGATGTTATACGATACTGCAAGCAGAATACGTGCTACGATAAAAGTTATTAAATGCATTTAGAGAAGATACAAGGTAATAAAGTCTAGTTATATTTGCGAGTATTACTGTAACAATTATCGAAATTAGTAACGATAAATGAATAAAAAAAGTAGGCAGTTTTGGGTATAGCGTGAAAGAATTATGAATTTCTTTGCTATTTTTCGGGGGTGTTAATAATCAAATGTTATTCGTAATCGTGATTGGATCCACAAAACAAGATTTAGATATACTTAGATGAGTTCCTGAGAAGCCCTGAAACAACTTTAGATAAATGGTGGTGTAGAAAATTTTAAAAGCGTTCAGAATCAGAAGCCGTAAACATAACTCAGTTGGAATGGTGTGATTAACAAAGGACGATGTACATTGGAGCCACGAGTGCATTAACCTTCAGGTAACTTATGCTTTGTTGTTCGATTTTGATGTTTTGGTGTGTGTTGAATAACTTTATAATTTGTTTGCTAAAAAATGGACAGTAGTGAATTTGTACAAACAACAAATTTTTAATTTTAAGGTGAAATTTTCTTGTTTAAGTAGAAAGGAGTATTTAGCAGTTTATGTTCTTGATTATGATGAAAATTTGGGTCTGTCTTTGAGCTCAATTGGACTAACCTGTTTAGTTAACATAAAAGGGTGGAAGATGCTCACTTTTATTCAGGCTTAGGTCTGACATATTGTAACTTAATTAGTATGCATCCTACCAGGACTTAAATTCTGGATGCAAATTAAAATGATGACAAATTTAAACTTGAAATTATATGATACTGATATTTATGCTGAAATTTAATTTTGATGTTGATGTTTGTGATAGGAATGTGTTTGTTGTTTTTTTTTTATGAATGAGGATGAAAGTTTTAACTAGGTGAGCAGCCGAGGCGGAAAGAATAAAAAGGCGACCATCTGAAGAGATTCAACAGGGCGAGAATCACAGCAAATCTTGGTGCCCAGTTCGAGAGGCTCGAATATCTTTTTTTACTCTGGTGAGGCTTTTGTAGGTTTCACAGCAATATATATATATATATATATATATATATATATTTCAAATCGAGCTAGTTATTATTTCATCTTATTCTCTATAATACGATAGTATTTATCAACCTACCTTGCGTAACTAACTACTTAAAATATATATATATATATATATATATATATATATATATATATATATATATATATATATATATTACTCATATTTAGACCAGGGTAGAAAATTAAATAATCACATCAAATAATTTTAATCACCGTGTATAATGAATATTATTAGATAATACGCGTTATTAAAACCGTGAAGCATAAAAATTTATTAGTTTCAGTAAAATAAGAGATTCAAATCATATACAAGACGCTTTATATCAAAAGAAACAGTATTAAAAGCTCTACGTGTAATGTATTTATTTCGAGGACAGAAACAAATGGAAATTACGTGCAAAATTTATATTAATTACCCTTATTTTAAGTAACCGGTATTAAACAAAGTGTACACATAATAATTAATATTTAATTTGTATTTGCTAAAAATGAAAGGATAGAAGTCAATTTTAATTGCAGTTAATTAAACCATTATTAATAATAAGCATAAAAGCCTGTGAAAATCCAAGATTAAAATACCACGGAATAAGGCTGAACACCTGCGTAGTTTAAAAAGCTCATTCGGCGAAAATTTTGTAGATAACAAATAGTTACAAAGAATCTTGGAGAAACCGTGGCTTAATATTCACGAGAAGGTGCGATACGGGGTTATTTAACCCAGATAGTCCACATGGACTGAAATAATCGATAATAAGGAATATCAATTTGCACTAATAAGAACAGGGTAGATAGAGACAGATAATATGCGCAAGACCGAGACACATATAGTAAAAAGGCGTGAGTAGAGCAACGTCATGGGGTTGCGATTGGTTGAAAGTAAAGGCAAAATTGAGAGGTAGAAATAACATTTCTGGATAAAATTTAATTAGGTATTCTCGGACATGTTTGCGTGCCGTGTGAGAATTTCTGTGATTTTCAACTGGCGAGTACAAAATTCGTAAAAACCGATGCGCGGGCTACGGAATGGGAACAGAGCATGCGAAATTCTAGAAACTGGCCGTTTTGAGGACTCGACCGACAGACAGGCTAACTTCTATATATACCCAGGTGAACATAAACAAGCTCTCTGACATCCGCGACTTGATTCAAGATGTTAAACAGTGCATTTTAGTTTGATCAAATAAATTAAAGTCTGCTCGTATATTTTGGTGATTCAAAATAGTTTGTTCTTTACGTGCTAACATGAATATACTTTAGTGCACTTAGATACAAGGTAATAAAATTTAGTATTACTGTACCAATTAGTAAAATTTACAACGACAAATATATACACAAAAGTAGGCAGTTTTGGCGTATCTTGGTGAAAGAAGTATGAATTTCTTTGTTATTTTTCGGGGGTATTAATACTTAAATGGTGCATAAACGTGTCTGGATCCACGAAACAAGGGTCAGATATACACAGAGGAGTTCCGAAAAAGCCCTGAAACAACTTTAAATAAATGGTGATGGAGAAAAATTTTTAAAGCGTTGAGAATCAGAAGCCGTAAATATAACCCAGTTGGAATGGTGTGATTAACAAAGGGACGATGTACATTGAAGCTACGAGTGCAAGTAACCTTCAGGTAAATTATACTATTTTGTTTGAACTTTGAGATGTTGGTGTGTGTTGAATAACTTTCTAATTTGATTATTTAAAATGGACAGTAGTGGAATTGTACTAACAATAATATTTTAATTTTAAGGTGAAATTTGCTTGTTTAAGTAGAAAGTGGTATTTAGTATTGATAAAAATATGGGTGTCTTTGAGCTCAATTAGACGAACCTGGTTAATTAACGTAAAGGGTGGTAGATGCTCCCTTTGTACTCTGCATATATTGTTATAGTAATTAGTAGGCATCCTACAAGGACTTTAATTCTGGATGCACATTAAAATGAAAATAAATTTAATTTTGAAAGTTTCCGATATTAAAATTTATGCTGAATATTAATTTTGAAATTTTAATGTATTGTGAATATTGATGTAAATAGAGTTGACGTTGATGTTTGTGGTAGGAATGTGTTTGTTTTTTATGTATGAGGATAAATGCTATCTAGAGGAGCAGCCGAGGCGATTAACAGAAGAAAATCAACAGACCAGGTAATTCAAGAGGTTTCACAGCATTCTTGGCGACCCAAAAGTGAGGCTCGAGTTCCAAATAAAATTTTTGTGATTTTATTCCAGGAAACTGGCGATCTGAGAGAGAGAGTTTTTGTGTGTGTATAAATTTAAGAGTATTTTAGAGTGTGTGAGTGATTAGAACGTATGCAGAGAAAAGAGTGGTTAAGGAGTCAAGGAGTGGAAATTGGAAGTGACGATAGTGCATTGTGTGAGAAAAATTCTAAAATGGAAGAAGCTGGAGGCAGTAGAGATCAGTCGAGGACGGAATCAGGGGATCAAGGAAACGAGATGATATTGAGAATGTTAGAGAGGATGAGTGAAGAATCCAATAGAAAATTAGAACAGCTAAGCGATGAATCTAATAGAGCTAGGGAAGAATCGAATAAGAAATTTGACCGAATGAATGAGACATTAACAGGAGTTAGGGAAACCCTAAGTGAGAAAATAGATAAGACGAATAAAGAAGTTTCAGAATTTAAAAATAGTCTTACCGTAAAGATGGGGGAAGTTGAAAATAGGGTTGAAAAAAATGAGCGTGATATTACAGGTCTTCGACAGGAAATGGGACATTTAAGGTCCGAAGTACGCATTTTTTGTGAAGAAGAGATTAATATAAAAATGACTGAAGTGACAGACTCATGTAGGGATCAGTTAGGCAGGGTAGAACGCGAAGTTAGTAGTATCAAATACAACATGTCAAATTTAACGGGGGAAGGTCCCAGATTTTCTACAGGTGGAGTATCATTGGACCAACACATGAAGTTTTATGGCGATAACAGGGTAAATCCACAAATTTTATTAATAGTGTAAGAAATCTAGTGGGAAATTTATTTGACGAACAGACTAAACTAAATACGATAAAGGCTTTATTAAAGGACAATGCGGAAGCGTGGTACAATTTAGTAGGACAGGACATAGACACCTACATGGACTTTGAGGACAGATTTTTAAAGCACTACTGGAGTGACCACAGACCAGACCAGGTACGAGACGACTTAATCACAGGAAATTTAAGGAGAATTTTCAGGAAGTAGGAGCAATATGCTATACGCAAGTATAGCATAGCAAAGCAACTGAACCCACCACTGACGGACCGACAAATTATTAAGTATTTATCACGACACTTCGAGGTAGACATAAGACAACACGTAGCACTACAGAACATAGTGGACAGAGAAATGTTTCTAGAATACTTGCAGAGGTACGACGACGTAAGTAGTGGACGACCTCGGGATAACAGGGAAAGACAGATCAACACAGTTAGGTTTGACAATAGACGGGACAACTACGCTAGACGGGGGAATAGTTACGGATACCAGCGACAGAATTGGGAACAGAGACGACCATACGTTAGGAGTAATGGTTTAGGAAGGGACCTGCACCGAGACCGGGACCTACCAGAATGAATAGTTCACCAGACATGAGCGGGACAGCTAATACAGACACGGAACGAGTGGAAACGCCTAGGACATACGCTGAGGTGACGGCTAGACCAGGACCGAGTAGGGAAAACAGACCTGGACAGGATTTTTAGAACGCGACAGACCACTAGATTTCAGTGTAAATGTATATGAACATCCACGGGAATTTTTCAAAATTGAGGAGGAAGTAGAGCCAGAAACTAAGGAAAATTTATGTTTGCCAATTATTAATTTAGAAATTTTGAGAATAATGTAGAAGTATTACTTGATACAGGGGCAGAGGCGAGTTTAATATCGGAGGAATTCGTCAGCAAAATTAGGGATAAGGTTTGTGATAGAATTATGCCTATAAAGCGTAGTCATTTAGTAGCTCCAAATAAGAAGAAGTTTGCTGTAGTAAATAGTGTTGTGGTGCTTAGGATAGATATAGGAGATTTAAGCTGTGAACAGGAGTTTGTAATTGTACCTGGACTGAAGTTTCAGAGCATTTTGGGTGTTGACTGTATGATGAAGTTAGGGGTTTTGATAGATATGGAACGGAAGGTAATAAGGATTAATGATAGGGTAGTGCCATGGAAGGGCAGTTATGAAGTCACAGAGGATGACACGGGGTTTAGTATTAATGTAGTAGAGGTAGAAGATGATGAAGGTAAACAGATCAACACAATAAGATGTCCAGAGGATAGGATAGTAGAGGTTCAAGCTTTAGTACAAAAACATGCAGAATTAGTGGGGGTAGAAGCAACAGCAGCATATCGGGAGCAGGTGAAGGCAGAATTATTTTTGATGAGGTTAAGTGGCAAGTTTGTTTTTAATAAAGTAGATTTAAGGAATTCATTCTGGCTGATTCCATTATACAAGAATTCTAGAAGGTACATAGGTTTTTCCATAGAGGGAAAAATCGATAATTGTAAAGTAGTATCGTTTGGTTTGTCGAGAGAAAAGAAAATAATAATAAATAAGAAACAGACATGTGTAGAGACTGAAGAAGAAGCAATATTTAAGAGTCAGGATAATAGGGATGATAAGTTTATTTTATGTGAGATAATAGGGATGATAAGTATAGATATAGAAGGAGGAGAAATAGGGATGAAGAGTATTAGGTTGGTGAGAAGAAAGACTTGGAGGGTCAAGAAGAGAGTTAGATTTAAATAGAATAAGGGATAGCATAGGTGTATATAGAAGAGTAAAAGTAGGTGTTGATAGAAAATAGAGCTAGATATAGGATAAATATGGGAGATAATTAGAAATAGGTGTTTAGGATGAGAATAAAAGATTAAATGTAGGAAGAAAATAAGATAGGTTAAGTGTAGATATTTCATATAAGATTAGTGGGGAGTTAGGAATAGAATAAGAATAGGATAGGTATATAGAATTAGTTAGGGGGAAGTAAAGTATAGTGAAGATTAGTTAAAAAGTTAGGAATAGGATAGGTATATAGGATGTATATAGGATAAGATGGATAAGTAGGATGAAGTTAGGGATAATTTCAGTTTATAAAATTAAGTGAGAGTTAGGAATAGGATATAGGACAGGTGTAAATAATTTTTTTTGATTGGATAAGGTAGGTAAGTTAGATAGATAAGGGTAGAGAGAGATAGGCATATTTTTTTGTAAATTTTGTTTGCGGTCTAAATGCTTTATATTTGCATTCAAATAAGTGGGATTATTTGTATTCAAATAGGGGGAAAATACTCATATTTAGACCAGGGTAGAAAATTAAATAATCACATCAAATAATTTTAATCACCGTGTATAATGAATATTATTAGATAATACGCGTTATTAAAACCGTGAAGCATAAAAATTTATTAGTTTCAGTAAAAATAAGAGATTCAAATCATATACAAGACGCTTTATATCAAAAGAAACAGTATTAAAAAGCTCTACGTGTAATGTATTTATTCCGAGGACAGAAACAAATGGAAATTACGTGCAAAATTTATATTAATTACCCTTATTTTAAGTAACCGGTATTAAACAAAGTGTACACATAATAATTAATATTTAATTTGTATTCGCTAAAAATGAAAGGATAGAAGTCAATTTTAATTGCAGTTAATTAAACCATTATTAATAATAAGCATAAAAGCCTGTGAAAATCCAAGATTAAAATACCACGGAATAAGGCTCTGAGAATTAATAGTATGTTTGAACACCTGCGTAGTTTAAAAAGCTCATTCGGCGAAAATTTTGTAGATAACAAATAGTTACAAAGAATCTTGGAGAAACCGTGGCTTAATATTCACGAGAAGGTGCGATACGGGGTTATTTAACCCAGATAGTCCACATGGACTGAAATAATCGATAATAAGGAATATTAATTTGCACTAATAAGAACAGGGTAGATAGAGACAGATAATATGCGCAAGACCGAGACACA
Source organism: Platerodrilus igneus (assembly GCA_036346225.1). NCBI lineage: Eukaryota > Metazoa > Arthropoda > Insecta > Coleoptera > Lycidae > Platerodrilus > Platerodrilus igneus. Next base: position 764,542 of record JARFIW010000295.1, read on the forward strand.
TATAGTAAAAAGGCGTGAGTAGAGCAACGTCATGGGGTTGCGATTGGTTGAAAGTAAAAGGCAAAATTGAGAGGTAGAAATAACATTTCTGGATAAAATTTAATTAGGTATTCTCGGACATGTTTGCGTGCCGTGTGAGAATTTCTGAGATTTTCAACTGGCGAGTACAAAATTCGTAAAAACCGACGCGCGGGCTACGGAATGGGAACAGAGCATGCGAAATTCTAGAAACTGGCCGTTTTGAGGACTCGACCGACAGACAGGCTAACTTCTATATATACCCAGGTGAATATAAACAAGCTCTCTGACATCCGCGACTTGATTCAAGATGTTAAACAGTGCATTTTAGTTTGATAAAATAAATTAAAGTTTGCTCGTATATTTTGGTGATTCAAAATAGTTTGTTCTTTACGTGCTAACATGAATATACTTTAGTGCACTTAGATACAAGGTAATAAAATTTAGTATCACTGTACCAATTAGTAAAATTTACAACGACAAATATATACACAAAAGTAGGCAGTTTTGGCGTATCTTGGTGAAAGAAGTATGAATTTCTTTGTTATTTTGGGGGTATTAATACTTAAATGGTGCATAAACGTGTCTGGATCCACGAAACAAGGGTCAGATATACACAGAGGAGTTCCGGAAAAGCCCTGAAACAACTTTAAATAAATGGTGATGGAGAAAAATTTTTAAAGCGTTGAGAATCAGAAGCCGTAAATATAACCCAGTTGGAATGGTGTGATTAACAAAAGGGACGATGTACATTGAAGCTACGAGTGCAAGTAACCTTCAGGTAAATTATACTATTTTGTTTGAACTTTGAGATGTTGGTGTGTGTTGAATAACTTTCTAATTTGTTTATTTAAAATGGACAGTAGTGAATTGTACTAACAATAATATTTTAATTTTAAGGTGAAATTTGCTTGTTTAAGTAGAAAGGGTATTTAGTATTGATGTTCTGGATTATGATAAAATATGGGTGTCTTTGAGCTCAATTAGACGAACCTGGTTAATTAACGTAAAGGGGTGGTAGATGCTCCTTTGTACTCTGCATATATTGTTATAGTAATTAGTAGGCATCCTACAAGGACTTTAATTCTGGATGCACATTAAAATGAAAATAAATTTAATTTTGAAAGTTTCCGATATTAAAATTTATGCTGAATATTAATTTTGAAATTTTAATGTATTGTGAATATTGATGTAAATAGAGTTGACGTTGATGTTTGTGGTAGGAATGTGTTTGTTTTTTATGTATGAGGATGAATGCTATCTAGAGGAGCAGCCGAGGCGATTAACAGAAAAAATCAACAGACCAGGTAATTCAAGAGGTTTCACAGCAATATATATATATATATATATATATATATATATATATATATATTGTACATACAACTTTTTATCATGAAGCAACATTTAATTAAAGAATCATTATTTAATTCATTTAATTAATTGTTTTATTTTGAACAAGTGGGTTCAAAAATAGGGTAATTGGATCAAGGAACAAAAGGCATAAATACCTAAATTATAATGATATTTGTAGCTTCCATTTGACGAAGGAGCACTGATAGCACTTTCAATATTTGATGCCTAATATTTGTGTCTATAAAAGTGTGTGCATAATTGATATTTATAGCTTTTCTTTTTATGAGTTAGCAAGAGTATACCTTTTGTGTCCTACTTTGTTAATTTAATCCAATTTTCTTTACAGCTTCTGCGTAAGCAGTAAATACAATATTTCTCTCTAAGGACTCCCAAGTCCCCCTTAGGGAAACCCTGTGCTTAAAACTTAATGACTTGGTGGCGCCCTCCCCATACCCCTATTTTGGTATAAATTCAGTCAGTAAGTAAATAATGTTTTGTAAAAAAAACCACGACCAATCCTCATAAGCTCTACCCGAGGAATAGACCCTAGCATAGTCGGAAGATAGTTGCGTTCCATCATTTTAAGGAAATCCTTCCTTAAAGTTCGCTGGTTTCGTTAGAGAATATTAAAGAACCCACGGGTTACTTTAATTTTTAATTAACCAAACAAATCAGTAACGACAAGGTAAGAACGTACCTCTAACAGCATACTGGATTCCAACAACCACGTGTAACATTTGTCCTTGCGCGTGTCAAACAGGTTCAATAAACTGCATTGCTAAATGGTAGAATCTTGAATAAAGCGTGATGATCCGTTTTATGAATCAACTTATATCTTCATTAATTTCGAGTTTTTGTCGTGCCTAAAGGTGACATCCTCTGTACTAATTATGAGTATTTCATATTGCTACGTAATTTTAGGTATGTTTATTTTCTAAACTTAGTTGCGCTGAAAGATATTAAAATTAATTATACCTTTCAGGTAAGGATTATACTAACTATTGGTTAATGTTTTTGATTTAATTACTCTTGTGTGTCAGCTATTCTAAGAATTGCCGCTAAGAAACTAAGGAAGGCCATCTCGATCCCTTGGTGGTTAAAAGTCAACTAACTCGTTTTCCGGTACAGCTGGCGCTGTCTAACAAAACAAACAACACGAGGCGTACCTTAGGAGCAGTAGATACACAGCTGTCTCGTGATTTTTTATAATTTGGAATAAACGAATTTAAATTTCGGGTTTTTAGAAAATTTTTAATTTTTATTTACGAAAAGCATGAAACTTTAGACGTTAAATAATTTTATGGGACGGAATATTCTGTTGAGATGAATTTTAAGAAAAATAAGAATGATCTATACGTTATAATATTTATTTGTAGGGAAATCAGAAAATTAACATGTTTCAACGTATTCGATATTGTAACAAGGGTGGATAGATGTAAATTCTAAAGTATATCGGGCAAAAGCTAAATTCGCTTATACTTATAGGTTTAAAAGAGACAAATATATAAATCACAAAATAACGCGCTATTAAAATATTTGGAAAGTATTAGGATTGTGGTGCATCTTTCAATGCTCGTTGTATGAAAAACCCGAAGTATGAAGTGGTATAGATGTATTTGAAAAAACTATTGATACAAAAGGTGTACCGCATGAGTAATAAATGACACAGAAAAATACAGAAAGAATTAAAGTACAAAATCAACTTATGCTCAAAAAGACAATTATCTGGCATCGTAAGGCGGCAAACGAAATGACATGCGGTAATCCTACGTGCCGATCCTGGTCAATTCTTAATCCAACTTTCCTATACAGCATTAATCCTTAGGATTTTGCCTGCTTTGTTGTAATCTCGTTTTCAGTTCTCTGATTATATACATGAATACCAAACTCTATTTTACATGTCTTTAGTGTCTCTTGATGATTCAGAAGGTTCTTACTATTTACCGCATCTCATTATGCCGTTGTAAAGGAAGGAAATTGTAGTACTAAAAAACTATGCGTTGTATTCAATGGTTCCGCTGTAACAACTGCGGGATATTTTCCTAACGATTTGAAAATGGATAGTTTCATAATACAGCAAGATTTATTCTGAATACTTTTTAATTTTCGTTTTCGTGATGACCAGTAAGTAAGTACTCCGTCCTCGGGTAACAATAGTCAATATAAATTAATTATTTATTAGGCTTATATTTTTTTGGTATTTTAGTGCAACAGCTTAAGATTTGACTAACCTAATAGCATATATTTCGTTCTTTAACTTTCTTGCGTTGGAATTAAATCCAAATATAGAAACAATTTTTTCTAATTAAATTATGGAAACTAAAGAGATTTTGTGATTGGATTCAATAGAAAATAACTTGGCGTTGTTCTGAAATAACGTCACAAAGATAGACACCTGGTTGGAGATACATTGTTTATAAGGTTAACCTTCCTAAAACAGTAAAAGGTGTTGCCGGACGTCCCCTATTGAATAGTCTGGTTTCGTTATTTTTTGAATGTAGGAAAAGGAAAAAGCGATTTATTTGTTATGTTATCGGATGTCAGGAAAAAAATGACTGTTTCATAAAGCTAAACATTTTAATGAGGAATTACATCTTTCCTAGCGAGATATGTTATATTTTGATAGAGCAAAGAAACTGCTGTTTTTCATTTTCGTTGTAAACTGAGAATATAAAATTTCTTGAACAACTATGAATACCGAGTTATTCATTTTGCATAACATAATACTGTTAGTCGTTAGATTTTTGGATTAGTATTCTAATACGTTTCTTAGCCTATGAAATAGTAAATGTGAGCCAATCAGAGCTGAATGTAATAAACCAACTTGTAATACCAGATTTCTTTAATTTTGTCCAATTTTGATTACCTGTAAACAACAAATATATGACAAACTAGAATTTTATACTTGGTTATTAATAATTTTCAATCAGTTACTTAGGGGACGTATCCCCGAACTTGCTTTGTAATACGAAATTAATTATAGTGCTTTTATTACACACTTGTCACTTTTTCGCAGCTACGATAATTATAGAATTTTACATATACATTTAAACATGAATATAAAAGGAGTTAATTATTTAAGCCTGGTCTTTCATCCTAAAAGTAATGCCTCAAAGTTAAAATACTGGTGAACGATTTACACTCTAGTAAGGTTTTATTCTGTGTTTATTTGTGTCTAGGTGGGGAACCACAAACCGTGGTTTTGGTATAATTAATTATTTATTTTCCATTCAGGCATAGAGTATACAGGTACGGTCAAACAGTGTCATTTTAGTGTTGAGATTCACTTAAGAGACAAAAGGGTTTCTGCATTTTCCTCTGGTTCTTTACTTCCATATCGTTATAACGTAAATGCCGTGGCGCCTTCTCTTTTAGTGTTTTGAATGATAAAACAGAATCGACCCACAGCCCCGTCTCATGCTAGAGTACTAAAGTAATTTTCAATGTTAACCGTTTACCGATATAGGGGTTTCCTTTTTCTCTTAGCCACTTACCAATCAACTGCACCTTAGGCTATTGTCATATTCAGGAAACCTCTGTTATGATAGCGATTACCATAAAAAAATAGACGTGCTTCTTCCATAGTCTCTACCAAATAGTGTTGCTCTAGCGCCAACAACGTGGGGCTGCATATAAAAGGAAAACCGTTATATCGTTATTTCTCGGTAAAATGTCTTCTCAATTAAAAAGCTGTCATGTATGGTGAAATGTACCCACTTCTCTCACAAAACCTAAATTAACAATTTTATAAACCTCCAATTTCTCAAGCGTAAGGTTACTGCTCTCGTAACCACGAATAAACAGATTTTCCATTTAAAAGTTGATCAGATTTGAGCAAACTTGCAAGAATTCTAACTTATTTTATTCGCTTTAAACTTAATTGTTCTGTTTCAAAAACTATGCTAAATTATGAATTGATAGCTTTAAAAGCAATTGATTGTGCTATTTTCTCTCGAATGAAAATCGTCCAAATCAGAATGATTTTATGATAAAATAAAAATGTTTCAATCTCAAAATAGTCTCCCAAGTACGAGTAGATTAGTTCTTTCTTACTCAGTAAAATGGATTATTACGCGAGTTAAGGTTCGGGCCTTTGGAGCTTTGTTTTTAAAAAACAATTTCAAACTCTTAACAATATTTATTTGATGAAATTTAGATTAACTTGTACATAATACTAAAAAATAATTATTGTACTAGTGAGTAGCTTGAACAACGAAGTATGGAGTTCGAAGACTGACTGCCGGGCATTGAGCTCCCGGGCTTTTTATAATAACCTGCCCCTCACACGGCTTGTGGGAACTTGCAGATCTCATGTCTGCGTTTTTCTTAATTGTACACTTTATTACAATGTAACAACTTAATTCTAAGTAATTGCGGTCTGTTGACCGCCTGTGACCTGCCACCTGCAGTATCACTGCCCTCACGGATGCAAAGTTGCATGTCCGTTCTCATGAACTGTCGTAACCTCTCTGGGTTATCCTTGTGTTACAATGTTGCATTGAACTTATACTTTTCTTAACAATTTCTAATAATTCCTATTAGATTTAATATATCAATATATATAGGTAATTGGGGGATACATAACTCGCGTTGGTGGACGTATTCATAATTCTGAATACGTTTTTAATAACAGGCCGCCATTGTTATGAGATGATTATTAGTTATTGTCATTAATTATTGCTCGGAAACATTAAGTTTTGCACGGTGGTGCACAGTTAATTCTCTTGAATGTTAGAAAACATTTTTAAATGACAAACGACAGAAGCTTATGAAAACGAATAGCACACAATTGTGTTACGTATTTTTGATGCTCTCTAAAGGGAATTAATTAACCCCATAATAAAAAATTTGCCTTGTAATAATAAAAATTTTCCTTTTGCTATAGTCGGTGTTGATTATGCTTGACCTACATCGATTAAAAGTAAAAGTGAACGTGGAAGTAATACATCGAATTGTTTTGTATGTGCATTTGTTTGCTTCTCTACAAACGCCATGCATATTGCATTAGTTAGCGATCTCTAAACGAGCCTTTGTCTTTCTAAGAAGGTTTAAATCTGTTTTATATTTTCCTTTATTATACATTTCAAAGCCTTTTTCTTATAACATGGAGAACAAATTTGAGAAAAATTACTACGTACTGGAGAGAAATTAAGGATATATTTAAAATCAGCACCTACAAATATATATAATAAACAGCTATTGCTTTGTAGACTCTTATTCGAAACTTGCAATTTGCAGGTTTCTTATTGGCGTCAGTAAATACCTGAAAAAACTTACACAGAGTTACAACTAACAAAACAGTTTTACTTCAAAGCGATATTTGCTTAGTGAATTGCAACTGCAATGCAGGTATTGACACAAAGGCGCATTCCAATTGCTACCAACGGCGTCTACGTACTTATACGAAAACTCAGCAACGTCTCGTGAAATGGAACAGACGTTTCATAAAAGCAACTACTTTACGGGAGGGATCTATAAAGTTTGAAGTATAAATTGGAAAAGTTATTGCGAAATACAATAGGACAGCCGTCACAAGGAGTTACTGTGATTACCCCATATATAAATAATATGCATAACAAAGTGACTCGGAAAGCTTTGAAGGCGCTGCTGGAGTTTCGCCTATAATAGTCACCTAAGTAAGCTGTGTCCTAAAACTGGACAAAATATAAAAACGCATTTTTAAATTGTTTCAAATTAGATAAAGCTTTAACTCTTTTAGGTAGGTATAGGACGAGAAATTTGCACAACAATCGCAATCTTATAAGAGATCTAAAAGCTGTTTGAAAACCCTACTTTTAACACAAATATACTTTAGATGTATTGGGTGAAGTAGCAAGAGGTCTCCGAATTACACCTTTTTGTTTAAATTAGCTTGAGAGGAAATATATATCTGTAACTTTGTTCATGTCAGGCTATTTCACCTTAGAGTTAACTAACAAGAATATCATAACTACAAATAGTTTATGTGATAAGTTAGCTGTGTAAAATATATTTTCTATTTATAGAAGCAAGAAAAGTATTTATTTTAACGGCATAAAAAACATTTTATTTCTTATTGCGTGTAAATTAATAAATTGGTTCGCTTTCGCTCAATGTCGACCCACACATACCTTGCTGCTTCAAATTACAATGTATGGGCAGGAGCATCATCTAGTCTTAGGCCAAATTCCCAGTAGTGCTTACTGGATCTATCCATCTCGTTTTCCATCAACAATATTCTGCTGGTTCCTAAGAGAACCTGTTCGGCATTGATGTGTAGGATACTCTCACCAAACGAGCAATTTCTGCTTCAAACTTTTGCATATTGTCGTTAACCTTTTGCTAGAGATTCCTATTTGAGCGTGTACAGTTTTGCAGGTGAGAATCGTCATACGTCACTTTCAGCATCTATGTTAAGGCGGTGCAGCTTCTTAGTTCATGGTTCGGTATGGTTTGTAAAATAGTTAGAGTCTCACCGTCTAATAATGCGAACATCAGTGCTGCTGCCATTATATCATCGTTCTAACCGCTAGTCGTCGCTACAGCTCCCACTATAAAATATATCAGCCGTGGTAACTTTACATTAAATGTTGGTGACTTCATTCTGTATCTGGACGGTGGTTTGTTTCATGGAAAAAGGTCTAAATAAATTTAAAAATTTTTTTACATTATATGTGTGTTAATCAGACGTTTCGACCGTCGCTAGATGGTCTTTATCAATGATGTTTTTTCCCCTATAATACAATACATATACATTATATCTTAACAAACATCCAAAATGCTTACCCATAAACGGAGTTTTATATATTTATAACGTAGTATAAATTGAGCTATTCACTGAATGATGTGGTACGGTTACTACAATCTAATTTATTTAATTTAAAATTGTACAAACATTTAAGTCACAAATTAAATTATTGTTTTTCTGTATAAATTATGTACACCTTGATGTTGAGTTGCTAAACTTTTTGTCAAAATTTAAAATTCGAAGTTTTTAGTTAACATGTACATTAAAATGTTTAGTACAAGTTTGATTGGAGACTAATGCTTGATTTATTGGGGTTTCTATTTCAAATCACTAGATAAAGACACTTCTTAAAAAACAGGTTAAAGTCGTAATACTTTCTACAATTATGTATATCTGTCTTATTGGGTAAATTTAACTCTATGTATAAATATATATCAATGCGTTTATTTATTTAAATATATATCTGTATATGTATTCATCTGTACATACCTCTACGCATTAACACACACGTTTACCCACTCTATCTCGCCTCCATATATACAAGACAAAAACCTTTTCCTGATGTATTTTATGCATTTTTATTTTAATAGATTATAATATATTTTACTGAATTTGCTAATATCTTCTATTTAAATTTCCCACTACCTTTCTTTTTCCGGTACGTGGATGACTGTGTTTGTGCCATTCCACAAGATAAATGCAATTATATAATTAAACTTTTAACAGCTTTCACAAAAAGATTCAATTCACAATTGAAGTAGAAAAAGATAATAAACTTAACTTTCTAGATATGACATTGCACCGGATAAACCATCATATTAAAACATCATGGTATACTAAAAACACTTGGTCGGGAAGATATCTTAACTATTACTCCCAACATCCTATCTCCCAGAAAAGTCCGTCGTAATAGGACTAGCGGATAGGGCAATCAAACTATCAGACCCTGAATATAGATGGGAAGCAATTAAGAAAGCTATAAACGCATTACAAGAAAATAATTACCCACTAAATTTAATTGAACGGATATTTAAAAAACAACTTAATAAACACTATAACACAAACTACATCAACAATACTAAAAATAAACCAATAATAAAATATACACCCATACCGTATGTGAAAGATTTATCCGAAAACCCACAAAAATTATTAATAAAACATAATATAAAAATTGAGCACAAGGGATACAATTTAACAAAAAGTTGTTTTAGTAAATTAAAAAATAACAATCATAAAAAAAAAACACCATCTTTAAGATTCCGTGTCAACAGAATTGCAATTGTGTATACATTGGGCAAAGTATACAGCATTTAGAGAAAAGAATAAATGGTCAAAAATATGATAAAACTAACCAAACTGCTCTAACCAAACATGAAAAACAAGCCCAGTATAAATTCGAATTCAACAAAACAATTTTAAAAACAGAAGCAAACCAAAAAATTCGAAAATTCCTAAAGAAGGTGTATATTATTAAACATCCAACATCAGTAAATAATAAAATAGATATTAGCAAATTAAGTAAAATATATTATAATCTATTAAAATAAAAATGCATAAAATTAATCAGGAAAAGGTGTTTGTCTTGTGTATATGGAGGCGAGATAGAGTAGGTAAACGTATGTGTATGCGTAAAGGTATGTACAGATGAATACATATACAGATATATATTTAAATAAATAAACGCATTGATATATATTTAAACATAGAGTTAAATTTACCCAATAAGACAGATATACGTAATTGTAGAAAGTATTACGATTTTAACCTGTTTTTTAAAAAATGCTTTATCCTGTGATAAGAAATAGAAACTCTAATAAATCAAGCATTAGTCTCCAATCAAACTTGTATTAAACATTTTAATATACATGTTAACTAAAAAGTTCGAATTTTAAATTTTGACAAAGAGTTTAGCAACTCACATCAAGGTGTACATAATTTATACAGAAAACAATATTTTAATTTGTGACCTAAATGTTTTGTACAATTTTAAATTAAATAAATTAGATTGTAGTAACCGTACCACATCATTCCGTGAATTCCTCAATTTATACTACGTTATAAATATATAAAACTCCGTTTATGGTTAAGCATTTTGGATCTTTGTTAAGATATAATGTACATGTATTGTATTATAGAGAAAAAAACATCATTGATAAAGACCATCTAGCGACGGTCAAAACGTCTGATTATCACACATATAATGTAAAAAAATTTTTAAATTTATTTAGACCTTTTTTCTAAGAAACAAACTTTCAAGTATTAGTATACAAAAGAAGGTCAAGGAATATCAATCGAATATTATATATATATATATATATATATATATATATATTGCCATGATAAGAGGGTAGTATAAGGGTAGATTAAGTCATAGGGGTCGTTAGACAAATATAAATATAATTATTCTTAAGAAAACCAAATAATTCCACCATTAAAGAGGAGTAAATTGAGTATTTGTGTATTTATGTATGTATATAAATTATATTTAAATTATATTTAACTATAATTCATTATATTGAATTATATTTAATTATATTTAATTAAATTCAATTATATTTAATTATATTCAATTATATTTAATTATATTTAATTAAATTCAATTATATTTAATTATATTCAATTATATTTAATTACATTTAGTTACATTTAAGTATATTTAATTATATTTAATTATATTTAATTATATTTAATTATATTTAATTATATTTAATTATATTTAATTATATTTAATTATATTTAATTATATTTAATTATATTTAATTATATTTAATTATATTTAATTATATTTAATTAGATTTAATTATATTTAATTATATTTAACTGTATTTAATTATATTTAATTATATTTAATTATACTTAATTATATTTAATTATATTTAATTATATTTAATTATATTTAATTATATTTAATTATATTTAATTATATTTAATTATATTTAATTATATTTAATTATATTTAATTACATTTAATTACATTTAATTGTATTTAATTATATAAAATTATATTTATTTATTTTTAATTTAATGCCTAAGAAAGAAATTCATTTTGCAATAATTAGATAATATTTATCTGAAATAATAATGTGTACGTCTCAAAATACGCTTTAAGTTAAAGAGACGAACAAAGATAAGGTTTTAAGTACATCAAGTTTTATCAAAATAAACACGAAATCGGTAAAGATATACAAACTGGCATACTAGCTATTTAAAAATATCATTAAAACTTTCAACGCATAAATAAGCAAACGCATTCAAATATATCATTATTACAAAGATGAGTACGTGACTAGAGTATAATATTTGCATAAAAATCCAACATATTTGAAGTAACAAACAATAAATAACAGGCTGTCTGCGGTATGATAAAAGTTTGGACTATAATCGACAAACATGAAAGACGTGAGGAAAATGCATTAAATATTTGGGAATTCTAATATGCGACAAAATATTGAACGTCTACGTGCGAGATTGAATGAAGGAACAACAATTAAAATCAGGGAATTTTGAGAAATACCGGGTTCTACAGAGATAAGCGCAAAGTACAAGCCTTGATCAACAAACACCAATTAAAAACGTGGATGGGTGGAGCTTATAAATACCCTAGGAAACTCGTAGACATTCAGTATCTCTTCAACAAGGCACGAACTACATCAATTTAAAGTGAAAGATTACGTACAAATGAAACTCAGTAAAAGTGAATAAATTGTTAAAAATTGTGGAAAGTAAAAGTGCCAATTTATGCAACGAAAATAGCGGTTTTACGCTTAAAACGTAAGGTAAGCAATTAATTGAATTTTTTGCTAATATTTTATAATTTAGGGCTTTAATAACTCATCTAATAACACCTCTAATAAATATCTAAATATACGTCAAATTATACGTCTACTTAACCATCGAAGTAAATATCCAATTAAGCATTTAAATATACGTCTAAATAAACGTCTTAATTAAATATCCAAATATAGTTTAAAAATATTATAAAACATGAAAATACTCAAATTGGGCTACAAGATGCTCAAAGATAATCCAGAAATCCGAAGGAAAAAATTTAAGCAACCATTAATAAATCATTCTGGCCAACAAGTGAAGCAAGGCAAACTGTGACAATCAAGGGGTGCAAAACACCGACATTCAGAAGCAAGAAAACACAGGTTAGAATGCTTATTTATTATTATAAGTAAAAGACTGTTTTCAATTTTAAATAATTCCTATATATCAAATATCTGTAAGGGTCAACAAAAAGGTCATTTGAAATTTTGAAAAATAGAAAAAGCACTTTGAACGTTCAAAGGTACTTAAGAGTAATTACAGAGATAATTTTGCTGGCTTTCGGGAAATGTAAATTTGATGAGAAAATAAATGTTAATACTTTATTCAGGGGCTAATTTTTGAATGATATAAAACTGTACATATCATCGATTATTATATTGTGTAATTATTGGATTGCTTCGTTTAAATTATTTTAACAGATAGAAAGAAAAGGAGTTAAACATTCTTCATTGTTGTAAAGTAGGGCATTCTGTGTTTGATAGTTAGAGCTAGCCGTGAAAAAGCAAATTCAAGAAACCATAGAACATTAACAATGGGGATGACATTCACAGCAATTAAAAATAGCAACACCAATCAGAAAAGTGCATGTCACAGCAATATACAGGGTGTCCGGAAAATACGCGTACAACGTAAGAACAGAGATTCTTTGGCTCGAAATAGATTGATTTGAGCCAACTTACCTATTATACAAGTTGCTTCATTTAGCCGCTAGAGGGCTTTAAAAATTGTGAAAAATATTTGATATTTTAAAATAACTTGAAAACGCGTCGATAGATTTTGACCATTTTTGGGGTACGAGTTTCCACTATCAATTGACATCTTTTGGTGGTATCCGCAATAATTTTAAAAGCATAAGAGTGTCCCAAAAATGATGTATTTTATAAATATCCGACCATTACCTTTTTCCTGTTTATGCAATAAAATTACTTTTTTTCTGTCAAACCGCTCGCTTACTCAAAATTTTACAAGAGACAAAAAAGTTTCCAAATTAAGTCGGCTACTCATAAAAAAACTGGTAGTCATTGCATAAACAGGAAAAAGTAATGGCCGAATATTTATGCAACGCATCATTTTTGGGACACTCGTATGCTTTTAAAATTATTGCTTACACCACCAAAAGATGTCAATTAAAAGTAGAAAATCGCACTCCAAAAATGGTCAAAATCTATCTACGAGTTTTCGAGTTATTTTAAAATATCAAATATTTTTCACGATTTTTGAAGCCTTCTAGCGGCTAATGAAGCAACTTGTATAATAGGTAAGTTGGCTCAAATCGATCTATTTCGAGCCAAAGAATCTCTGCTATTACGTTGTACACGTTTTTTCCGGATAGCCTGTATACATATATATATATATATATATATATATATATATATATATATAGCAGTGGATTTCTCTGGATTATGCCCCTGCGAAAGTTACATAAATATTTTTCCTGAAAATAAAGTAAAAATATTCCAATATCTCTGGAACGCTCCCCTTATACCTGCATACCACGGCTAGCTCTACAATCTGCTTCTTCAGCGATACTTACCATCCTAAGTTTACTCTTTCTCACTTATACTACGAAATAAAATTACCACTCAAATAATTCAATGAAACATACAACCTTTTATTCATACAAATCAAAATTTTTATGTCTCCAGCTCAATATTTACAAATTCGGATATACAGCTTCATAAAATATTACAATCTCAACCATTAAATCATTTTAGTGTTCATGACTTCTATTTTATTTCAACAGTTTTTGTTCTATATAAGTAGATGGGCCTATCTTAAAACCCTAAAGTGAAATTTACTCTGGTCTATCGTGAGCTCAGTCTAAACCCTGTTACTCTAAATGCATAAATAAATTGCATCTTTGTTTTCAGCAACCCTAAAGACCCGTTTACTCTTTACGTAAAATTTTTATGTCATTTATTTACACCTTTAAATAATAAATACACATTGTCCTTTTCATTTACCCCTCAAATTAGCTTTTATGTTTATAAAATACACACCCAATGTGTCAAATCACTCTAGCACAAAATAACAGCATAAAATGTTTAAGCAATAACAATAGAAATTAATTTCGTTACCTGGAGTAAGCTTTTTTCACTGTCATCTCTAAAGATGTTGTCCAACAAAACCTCGTCGTTGCTTTCCATTCAATTGCTCTTTGCTATAAGTAGATCAAATTCATTTCTACTCGATATTCAATTCTCTGCAGACGCCTTCAATATTTCTACTCATATAATTGTCCAAAACCAATTAATCACTTTTCGTATCTACCAAACACCCAGCATTCTCGTTCCAACGATTTCTAAACACGCTTACTTCAATAACATCCTTCGTTCGTTCTTTGAATGTAGTTACAGCACCGTTTACAATATAGCACCCACTCGTGCTTTTCACACTTTTAATTAACTTAACACGTACTGTACTATCATGGATTTATAAAATTTTAAACTTGGATGTTACCGTAGAAGTAAGTCAAGTAAAAGCTAAGCGAAGTAAGAGCTCAGTGAAATAAGACAGCCCTACTACGTCTTCTAGTGTATTTATAATGGTAGAAACACACCTCCTACACCCTATTTTAATCGAAATGCTCTCCCCCGTAACCGATTCTAAAAATTTTATATGCAACAAACTTTCTAAAACTCAGAATTCTTATTTTATCGTCGCTTTAGTCCGAAACACTGGTTAACAAAATACAACGGTCGCGATCTTCTTGCAATTTTCTCTCACCTCCTTGCAATCAGACCAACACAAACATTTCTCCCATTTTTAGCTCTAGTCTTCAACTATCTTTCCTTCGTCTAACTCATATTCGATGTCTCTTTTACAATCCCACTCTAGCAACATAAAATCGATATTGTGATTGACCTTTAAATTTTGTTGCGTACTTTAAACGAGTGTTTTATCCAACGTCTCTATTTGTTTTCCTCGTCTAACCTATGCTATAGATATCCCGTCTCAACTTGCTTTCGAACCATCTGTTATTTTCGTAGCCTTCGCATCGATCGTTAACTAAATTTTCTACAGAATTGTGTACTAACGTACATTCTGGTTCCTTAAACTTGTTTATTTATCTGTCAGGCTTTCTATGAACCGATTGCCCATTTGTACTTTCCATGTTGTTCAACCTATAGAATTTCTTAGGATTTATATTTAACGAACGCTTGTTTAGTTAAATGGAGTATATGCGTTTACATTATTGATTTTATATACAAAAGCTCTCCTTATCATTTGATGCGCTTGATTTACACCCTCCAAAATATTAAAGCTAATTATATTCGTATCATCCTTGAGTTTTCACGTACTACAAAGCTTCTACACTTATGCAAATTTAACATTCCGATTTATTAATACACATGTATGCTATTATCTTTTTGTTTTAAGGTCAAAATAATTAATTTGGAGCGTAAATAAATTATTCCTATTTTCTACATACACGGTCGTTACAAAATTATTCTCTTGACTTATCTATCCCCCTTAACCTATAATTTACACGATATAATCCCCCTAGTTCAATTCAATGAACAACTCCTTGAGTTTTCCTTAAATTTAATACGAAGACTAATACCTCCTAATTATATATGATATTTATACACACCTATCTATTCATCTAACTCTACCTATACCTATCTATCCAACCTATCACTTTTTATTCCACCTATCCCTATCTATTTCTATCTATCTCTAATTATTTCTATTTATCTACACCTATCTTTATTTATAACTATCTATTCACACCTATCACTAGTTATTGACTATCTATTTCTATCTATCACTAACTCTTTACACCTATTTTTATTTATTTACATTTATTTTTGTTGATCACTATCTCTTTATTCAGTTTACTTTTATTCCTCTATACCTATCTTTCTTTATTTCTAGTTATTTAAGTTCTACCTACTTATGTACACATATTTGTATTTATAATTATCTATTACATATATCACTATTTGTTACTCTAACTATTCATACCTAATTCTAGCTCTACCTCTAACTATCCACCTTATTTATCCTATTCCTAATTCTACTTCTCTATCTACACCTATCCATATCCCTATTTATTTAAAACTAACTCTATCTATTAACCTATCCCTATATTTTGATCTACGTGGCATTTTCCTAATTTGGTCGCTCCTCTGGTGAATATGGAAACAGCAGGGCTTAAATGGAATTTTCCCCTCTCTGCCTGTGTCTCCAGATCTCTCAATACCTAAGTACACTCCCCTACGACCTCCCCAATCTAAAATGGTCCTTCGTAGGGCAAATGTAGCTTAGCACATGTCCCCATTTCTCGCCTGCCTACTCTTAAACTTTTCACTATTACCAAGTCTCCAATTTTGAATTTCACTCTTTTACGAATTCGGGCATTCATCTTTTGTACATATCTTACAGCTCTTCTTCTTAACTTCTCTCTGACATTAATCAATAATTGCTAAAATTCATTTTCTCGAGGCACAATCTGTCAAGGTCTATCCGGGTATTGCTGTTTCATCAGCATTATGGGACTTGTTTCTGTCACCGTGCTTAGGGTTTTATTTATAGATGATTCGACCTTAGACAAATTGTCTTCCCATAATGGATTATTTTTGTATGATGCCAGACGTAAGAACTTCACGGTCTCTTAAATATATCTCTCAGCTGGGTTCGCCTGAGGAGGTCTTATGCTGCAGAAAACTACCTTAACATTTTGTTGATCCCAATAGTTAATAAATCGCTGATTATTAAAATAAGTCGCATTATCTGCCAGCACACGTTTAAATTTTCCAGCCTCTCTACAATACAACTCTAATTTCTTATTAGTTTCCACTGTGCTACACTCTTTAGTCGGGTATAATTTGGTAAATTTCGAAAAAATTACTATAATTATTAGTACATGTTGTTACTCCTAACTAAATTACTCAAGTAATCAATCGCAATTAAGTCCAGTGGGTTTTGTATCTGTATGCTCTGTATTACATCCTGACTAGTGTGATTTTTGTACTTGCCCAATGTACATAGATGACATGACTTGATTACTGATTTTACGGTACCAATATCTTTAACCGCAAAAAATGTTTCCCTAAATATTAGCCAAAGTTTCCTAATGCCTATGTGTTCATACCTAACATGAAGATCTTTCACAATCAGCTCAGCTTGTACCCTATATACTACATACAACTCAAGAGTTTGTACCCTCTTGCACCAAAATCCATCTATCATCCTGTAATTCTTAAACTCCGGTTCCGTTTCTAATCGTCTTTTGATGAGTAGTAGCTCTTGACTTCTCTCCTGATTCTTCCGTATCTCTTCCTGTCCATATATGGATCCATCCTGTAGCAGAATATTCATTGCAATCATGATGTTACACGACTTTTTGTTTTCATTGTCTTTGCTCCGACTAAACGCATCCGCTATGAAATTATTTTCGCTTCTTATGTATCTTATCCCAAAGTCAAACTCTTGAAGCAACAAACCCCATCGATACACTCTATTGTTTGAAAATCGTGTATTCATCAGTGCACAGAACGCTTAATGGTCCGTTTCAATGACAAAATGCCGACCTATGAAATCAAATTTCAGTTTGCTTACACCAAAAACCACTGCTGCCATCTCCTTTTCACTAATCGTGTAATTTAATTCATGCGGCTTCAGTGTCCGTGAAACAAACGATATTGGAACCTCTTCGCCATCTTGAACCTGATACAGTTCTGCCGCTAAGGCACAATCCGATGCATCCGTACGTAGTACAAATCCTACATCAAATCTGGGATGTCTCAAAATGAGTTGTTCGTGAAACTGCTCCAACAGGGTTAAATATGCTGCCTCTTGGCTCTTTGACCATTTCCATTTGACTCCTTTCTTTAAAAGTTTGAACAGCGGCCCTGCCTTCTCTGAAAATGCTGGTACAAGCTTCTTGTAAAAATTGAGAACTCCCAAATATGCTCGTAATTTTCTTGTATTATATGGTCTCGGATATTTTAAAATTTCTGACAATCTTGCTTTGTCTATACACGTAGCCTCATGATTTAACACATATCTTAAAAATTTCACTGTTTTTGAAAAGAACTCACACTTGCCAATGTTTCACCTTAATCCTGCTAACTTCAGCTCTAGTAAAGCCCTCTCTAAATGAGAATAATGTTCCTTTTCAGTTTCGCTAAAATCAAAATAACATCCACATAATGTATACAAAACTGCTCATACGCCCCTAAAATTGCTGCCATGACCTTAATTAATGCAGCTCTTGACGTCGACAAACCATACGGTACTAATTTAAAGTTGTACACTTCTCCTTCCACGGAATACCCCGTATACCTTCTAGATTCTTTATGTAGTGGAATTAGCCAGAAAGAATTCCTTAAATCTAATTTGCTAAATATAAATTTGTCACTTAATCTCTTTAAAAGTGTGTTCATGGACGGTGGACAATGAAATTGTGGTTTTGTCCGCTGATTAATCTTCCTTGCATCCAAACATAAACGAATACTATTATCCTTTTCTTAACCACAATTAATGGATTTATAAAATGTGTGTTTGAGAACTCAATTATGCCATCATTTAACATTCTCATAACTCCTGATTCACCTGATCCCTTTATGCTGCCGGTATTGGATATACTTTTGCATTAAATGGTTCGGAATTGTCTACCTCCAAAACATGTTCGTAATTTAACGCTGTGCTTCCTTCTACTCCTACTAACTCCGAATGTTTTTGTAATAACGCTTGTACCTCTTCTAACTTTCCTTCAGGACATTTAATTGTGTCGATCTCTTTCAGCTCTCCCTCATCTAACTCCATAACATTAATACATAACCCCGTGTCATCCTCTGTAACATCATAACTTGCCTTTCAGGGCAATATCCTGTCCCTAATCCTAACTACATTCCTTTCTATATCTATAATTAATCCTAACTTCACCACACAATCGACACCTAATATCCTTTTAAATTTCAATTGGGTACAATTATAAATTCCTGCTCTCAGCTTTCTGAACCTATCTCTACCTTCAATACTACCACGCTATTCACTACAGCAAATCGCTTTTTATTCGGCGCTACCAGATGACGTCTTTTATAGGCATAATCCTGTCACACACCTTTTCCTTAGTTTCGTTCACGAATTCCTCCGATACTAAACTCGCCTCAGCTCCTGAATCCAGCAATGATTTTAAATTTTGATCAAAAATTTTAACCTCTTTTATTGGCAAACAAAAATTTTCCTTAATTTCTGGCTCACCTTCTTCCTCAATTTTCAAAAGTTCCCTAGAATGTTCGTACTTGTACACAAGTAAATCTAGTGGTTTGTCCTTGTTTAAAAATCCTGTCCTAGTCTACTTTCCCTACTAGGTCCTTGTCCTTCAACTACTTCAGCGTATGTCCGTGGCGTCTCTACCCTGTTTGTCCTATCATTTTCTCTATTCGTTGTCATCGTCTGTGTCCCCCTCATGTACGATGAACTATTTTGTCTTTGTACCCCTGGTCTTGGTGCGGGTCTTCTACCTACACTGTTGCTACGAAAGGATGTCCGTCTTTGTTCCCAGTTCGGTCTTTTATTAAAGATAAAATTCGTCTCCCGTCTTTGATAATTGTCCCTTCTATTCTCAAATCTAACCGTGTTCACTTGTCTTTCTCTATTCTCGCGAGGTCGTCCTCTACTCACATCGTCTTACATTTGTAGGTACTCTAAAAACATTTCTCTATATACTATGTTCTGCAACGCTACGAGTTGCCGAACCTCAACCTCAAAGTGTCGTGAAAGATGTTTAATAATTTGCATGTCCGTCAACGGTGGGCTTAATTGTTTCGCTATGCTGTACTTTCGTAAAGCATACTGTTCCCTACTTCCTGCATATTCACTCTTATACCTTCCTGTAATTAAGTCGTCACGTATTTGATCCGGTCTGTGATCACTCCAGTAATGTCCAAAAATTTATCTTCAAACTTACTATACGTTTCTATCTCCTGTCGTATAAGATTATACCAGGCCTCAGCATGGTCTTTTAATAACGCCTTTACTATATTTAATTTTGCCCGTTCGTCAAATAAATTTTCTACTAAGCTCCTAACATTATTTATAAAAATCTGTGGGTTTACTCTACTATCACCGTAAAATTTCATTTGTTGGTCTAGTGACATATTGCCTGTAACAAATCTGGGACCATCCCCCATTAAAGTCGACACATTTTGTTTGATGCCGCTTACCTCTCTCTCAACCCTTCCTAGCTGATCTCTACATGAATCTGTCACCTCTGTCATCTTAATATTAATCTCATCTTCACAGAAAATTCTCACCTCCGTCCTTAATTGTCCTATTTCCTGACTCAAACCTCTTACAACCCGTTCATTTTTATCAACCCTAGCTTCTACTTCCCTCATTTTTACAATTAAACTATTTTTGAAATCAGAGAATTATCTTGTTGACTTCTCCATTTTCTCACTTAAGGTTTCTATCAATTTTTCAAATTTCCGATTTAATTCCTCACTCATCTGCTCTAATTTCAGGTTAGATTCCGCACTCATCCTCTCTAGCATGCTTATGATCATCTCGTTTCCTTGCACTCCCGATTCTGTCCTTGATTGATCCCTACTACCTCCTGCTTTCTCCATTTTTCCTAGTTTTTCAAATAACGCACTATCGTCACTTCCAATTTCTACTCCTTTATTCCTAAGCCATTCCTTTCTTCGCATGCGTTTAAATCACTTCCTCACAAACTCAAAAATATTTACAAATTTACACTATGCACACACACTCTCACCCAGCTCGCCAGTTTCCTGGAATAAAATTTTTGAATTTTTATCTGGAAATCGAGCCCTCGCATTCGGGTCGCCATAAAAGTGCAGTGAAATTCTCTGGATTATGCCCCTGCGAAAGCTACATAAATATTTTTCCTGAAAAGAAAATAAAAATATTCCAATATCTTTGAAACGCTCCCCTTATTCCTGCATACCACGGCTAGCTCTACAGTCTGCTTCTTCAGCGATACTTACCATCCTAAGTTTACTCTTTCTCACTTATACTACCAAATAAAATTACCACTCAAATAATTCAACGACACATACAACCTTTTATTCATACAAATCAAAATCTTTATGTCTCCAGCTTAATATTTACAAATTCGGATATACAGCTTTATAAAATATTACAATCTCAACCATTAAATCATTTTAATGTTCATGACTTTTATTCTATTTCAACAGTTTTTGTTTTATATAAGTAGATGGGCCTATCTTAAAACCCTAAATCGAAATTTACTCTGGTCTATCGTGAGCTCAGTATAAACCCTGTTACTCTAAATGCATAAATAAATTGCATCTTTGTTTTCAACAACCTTAAAGACCCGTTTACTCTTTACATAATATCTTTATGTCATTTATTTACACCTTTAAATAATAAATACACATTGTCCTTTTCATATACCCCTTTTATGTTCATAAAATACACACCCAATGTGTCAAATCACTCTAGCACAAAATAACAGCACATAATATTCAAGCAATAACAATAGAAATTAATTTCGTTACCTGGAGTAAGCTTTTTTCACTGTCATCTCTGAAGATGTTGTCCAACAAAACCTCGTCGTTGCTTTCCATTCAACTGCTCTCCGCTATAAGTACATCACATTCATTTCCACTCGCTATCCAATTCTCTGCAGACGCCTTCAATATTTCTACCCATATGATTGTCCAGAACCAATTAATCACTTTCCGTATCTACCAAACACCCAGCATCTTCGTTCCAAGAATATCTAGGCACGCTTACCTCAATAACATCCTTCGTTGTTCTTTGAATGTAGCTACAGCACCGTTTACAATATAGCACCCACTCGTGCTTTTCACACTTTTAATTAACTTAAGACGGACTGCACTATCACCGATTTATAAAATTTTAAACTTGGATGTTACCGTAGAAGTAAGTCAAGTAAAGCTAAGCGAAGTAAGAGCTCAGTAAAGTAAGAGAGCCCGACCACGTCTTCTAGGGTATTTATAATGGTAGAAACACACCTCCTGCACCCTATTTCAATCAAAAAGTTTTCCTCCCTTAACCGATTCTGAAAATTTTATATGCAACAAACTTTCTAAAACTCAAAACTCTCATTCTATCGTCGCTTTGTTCCGAAACACTGGTTAACAAAATACAACGGTTGCGATCTTCTTGCAATTTTCTCTCACCCCCTTGCAAACAGCCAATCACAAACATTTCTCCTCTTCTTAGGTCTAGCCCCTAACTATCTTACCTTCGTCTAACTCATATTCGTTGTCTCTTTTACAATCCCACTCTAGCCACATAAAATCGATATTGTGATTGACCTCTCAATTTTGTCGCGTAATTTAAACGAGTGTTTTATCCAACGTCTCTATTTGTTTTTCTCGTCTAGCCTATGCTATAGATATCCCGTCTCAACTTGCTTTCAAACCATCTGTTATTTTCGTAGCCTTCACATCGACCGTTAACTAAATTTTCTACAGAATTGTGTTCTAACGTATATTCTGGATCCTTGAACTTGTTTATTTATGTGTAAGGCTTTCTATGAACCGATTGTCCGTTTGTACTTTCCATGTTGTTCAACCTTTAGAATTTCTTAGGATTTATATTTAACGAACGCTTGTTTATTTTAATGGAACATATGCGTTTACATTAATGATTTTATTTACAAAAGCTCTCCTAATTTTTTGATGTGCTTGATTTACAGCTTTCAAAATAGTAAAGCTAATTATATTCGTATCATCCTTGAGTTTTCACGTACTACAAAACTTCTACACTTATGCAAATTTAACATTCCGATTTATTAATACACATGTATGCTATTATCCGTTTTGTTTTAAGGTCAAAACTAATTAATTTGGAGCGTAAATCAAAATTATTACTATTTTCTATATACACGGTCGTTACAAAATTATTCTTTTGATTTATCTATCCCCCTTAATCTATAATTTACACGATAATATATATATATATATATATATATATATATATATATACATACAGGGTGGGAAAAATTTCAATGTGCAGTATGGAGATCTCGGAAACTATAAGAGCTAGAAAGTTGGTTGAATAAAAAAAAAACTTGTGCAATTATAAGCTCAATTTAAAACTAAAAAGAAAATAAATGTATCTCTGTCCGTTCTAAAAATATAGAGTAAAAACCAAAAGTTACCAAATTCGATAATGCTTAATAACTCCTATACCAGTTTAGCCATAAATATGAAACTTGACTCACATAAGTCATTAGCGGGAATTCAACGAAATGATCAGAATTTTTCTAAGCCTTCTGTATTTAGAAATGCGACTGGACGCCATATTGGATTTTTGCAGTGTTAAATAAAGGGAGAAATTACAAATTCATTGATATACCACATTGTATACTTTTCTTTTAAAATCGCCGAAATATTGTAAATTGTTTAGTTTATATGAAAATTATAGTCTTTAGAATAGGAAAACAATTTAAGAATAAAGTGTCATCGTGAAAAGCAAGAATTTTAGTTGTAGTTTGTAGCATTTTAATGAAAAACAATTGTAGAATAAAGTTCTGTCATTAGTGAACAGTAATGAGTTACTTGTCATCATTAAATGTTTTGCTGTTTTGGTAATTTACATTATTTAATATTGTCGTGGAAATAGAAAAGTGTTAATTGAAATTTATTTAATATGCATGATACTATCCATAATGGTAAGATATTCTGTGGAACAGAAGTTTGATATGTACAATGTTTACTTGGAATGCCATCGAAATTCTATTACATCTGAGCGTAGATATTCAGAACTATACCCAGAACGACCAGAGCCTTCCTGAATGGCTTTTGTAAAAGTCTACGACACCTTAAAAACCTCAAAGATCCTTTAATAAGCAGTGAGGAAGATATAGTAAACATGCAGATATCAATGATACTAATGTATTAGCACAGTTAAATCTGAACCCACAAACATCTAGTAGGAATATCTCTCGTGAATGTGGGATTACTGATCGAGGTGTTCGTGCTATAATAAATCATAACAAGTATCACGATTACATATTCATTCCAGTACAAAAATTGCAGCCTGGAGACGATGAACGACGACTTGCTTTTTCTCATTGGATGCAAACGAAATTAAGTTTTGACCAAGTTTTAGCAGAAAGATATTGTGGTGTGACAAAACATGTTTTACTAACTGTGGCATTTTTAATTAAAAAATGTGCACTACTACGCTCAAGAAAATCTCTACTTAATTAAAGATAGAAAACCGCAAATTAGATATTCAGTAAACGTTTGGTGTGAAATTTTAGACAACAAGATTTTAGGACCGTACTACATTCCAAATAGATTATCGTCGGCCATTTATTTAAATTTTTTACAAAATGATTTTGAAGAAATGCTCGATAATCTACCACTTCAATATTTGCAGAATTTTGAATATTATCAACAAGAAGGCTGTGCTTCCCACAATGCCAGGGTGGTAACCGAGTATTTAAACAAATGCTTTCCGAATCAATGCATAGGCACGGGCGGTCCAGTAAGATGACCACCGCGGTCTCCGTGCTTCAATCCACTCGATTACTATTTATGGGGAGCCATTAAAGACCATGTGTACAGTGAAATGCCAGAAGACAGAGATGAAATGGTTGACATAATAAATAGATACATACAATCAATAGATTCAAACACAGTTCGACGTGCGGTACAAGATATAGGTAGAAGAACAGAATTGTGCATTCGCACTGGAGGAAACCAATTCGAACAATTTAATTAAATGTTTTGATCAAAATTTTTGTTTGTTTTCCTATTCTACAGATTATAATTTTCATAAGAACTAAGCAATTTACAATATTTCGGCCATTTTAAAAGAAAAGTATACAATGTGGTATATCAATGAATTTGTAATTTTTCCCTTTATTTAACACTGCAAAAATTCAATATAGCGTCCATAATAAATAAAAAAGTTGATAGTCTCATCTTTGAATACAGAAGGCTTAGAAAAATTCTGATCACTCCCTTGAATTCCTGCTAATGACTTATGTAAATGAGCCAAGTTTCACATTTATGGCAATAATGGTATAGGAGTTATTAAGCATTTTCGAATTTGGTAACTTTTGGTTTTTACGCCATATTTTTAAAACGGACAGAGATACATTTATTTTCTTTTTAGTTTTAAATTGAGCTAATAATTGCACAAGTTTTTTCCCATTTAATCAAATTTCCAGCTCTTATAGTTTCCGAGATCCCCAACTGCACATTGTAATTTTTTCCACCCTGTATATGGATGCCTGACGTTAAGGTCCGGTTTTAGAAAGCTGACATATTAATTGTTATTAATTCCTAAAAACAAGCCAGGCTTGATTTTTTTGGTTTATGTTTAAAAGTTGAATAGGGTAGGGATTTTGTGTAAGGAGAAGGAACATTAAAATATTTAGTATAGCAACAATTTGTACAAAAAACGTTTGAAGTATGTGCTTTACCAGACACAGATTATCTTTGCTCTTGCTACAGATATCATGAGAATGTTACACACTCAAGGAGATATGTAGAAGGGGCATCATGTTTCGAGATTTATAGTATTCTCGACAGTTAGATCAGTAAGATAAACCACAATTATCTTTACAACCTGTATTAAAACAGAAAAAAATTTTAGTTTTAGTTTCCCTAGGTTATATACCGTATGACACCATCAAATGAATTAAAACTGATATGCCATTTTCAGTTCTCGTCAGAGAAAATTGATGGTCTGTACGATAGTAGAAAGTCGAAGTAACGTATAGTACTATTTTCTTTGACAAATGGTACCCTGAATACTCTGAATGAATGTGGATCGTCATCATTAGGTCTTCAGTCCGGAAGTGGATAGACACGTACTCTCATTGTTTCCTACTTTAAACTAACCTACACATTCTCTGAAATTTGCAGTCTGCATCTATGACCATCTGTGGGCGATAATCTGATCTATGTCTACCGCTACCTTTTTTCCTATCTCTGCTTACAATATATCCCGTAATATTCTCCAAAAATGCCTTAGAACGTATTCTGCCCTCTTATATCTCTTCTTTTTTTGTTTTTCAAAGATATCTTTATTCCCCTACTACACCTATAACCTATTTGTTAATTTTAACTGTCTATACTATCATCCTTATACATCTAAAGCACAACATTCCAGCAGGCTTCTATCTCTTTCTGTCTGCTTTCCTTACTGCCCCTATTTCATAGACGTTCTGGGCAATGCCCCACACAAATGCTTTCAATAATATTCTTCTTGTTTCTATGTTTGTTGTCTTTGTACATAGCCGCTGTTCTTTCTTGTTAGATGCAGCTCGGTCTTCTTCTATTGTTTTACAATAATATTCTCCAATATTCAATGGTATGTGAAGGGGGGGTTAAGCAGTCTGTGGCTGCCAAATTCCCCCAGCACTTGAACATATGCCGAATTAATAGTTTTTCCAATTTATCCTTTCGCACAATCAACATTAGTTAAAAATATTTCACAACCAACACATGTAGCTGTTTAAAATAATCATCAGATTTAAGTGCACCTATTTTTTCGTCATTTGTCATCTTGAAACACGTTGGACGCGTACCTTCGCTTATTTATATTCTGAGATAGCCTATACAGTTCCCTAAAATTCCCACAACAGCCTATACACAGCTTGGTTCCCCTTCTACTGTTTTCTAATTATATGCCACATTTTACCGAGATTCAATGGTATGTGAAGAAAGGTTAAGCAGCCTGTGGCTGCTAGGATCCCTAATATTTAGAAATTTGCCGAATTACAAGTTTTCCAGTAATTTCTTTCGCACAATTAACATTATTCGAGAATGTTGCACAACCAATACCTATAGTTGCTTATAATAATCGTCATGTATAAATACAGTTATTTCTTTTCGTCATTAATTTTTCCATTTTGGGACTGGTTGAACGGATACCTCCATTGATTCAAATTCTGAGCTAGCCTACCCATTTCCCTACAATATCTACAGCTTACATCTTTCACTATCTGTGTGCAATAGTCAACCCTAAGTCTACTTCTACTTCTCTTTTTTCCTATCTCAGCTTCTAATATATTCCGCACTATTTCTTCATGCTTTAGTATGTGGCCTATCATCTTATCTCTTTTATTTTTTACCGTTTTCACATATTTCTTAGTTCCCTACCATTCCTACTACCTCTTTGTTCTTAACTTTGTCTGTCCGGGAATTCTTCATCATACGTCTGTCGCACCACACTTCAAGCCTTCTACCTTTTTCTTGTCCGCTTCTCCTATCCGAGCTCAACAACCGTAGAATTCTGTGCACCACACATATATTATAAGCAATATATTCCTTGTTTCTATGTTTGTTGTCTTTGAACACAGTAATTGCTTTTTCTTTTCAAATGCAGCACGACCTTGTGCTAACCTCTGTTTATATCTTTTGCACTTTTCCCATTTTGCATTATTTGGCTTCCTAGGTAGCAGAAATCCTTAACCTTTGTAAGTTCTCGCTACCTATTTGTATTCTTGTTCTTAATTTATTTTCCCTCCTTTGCTTAGTAGTACATTAGTTTTATTTTTGTTAATTTTCATAACGTATCTCTCTGTTAGAACTGTTTCCATTTCAATAAGAACAGCCCCTAACTCTGCTTTGCTAAATGCTATTACCGCTATATCATCTGCAAATCTAAACATACCTATCTTTTGTCTCTGCATAGTAATTCCAAATGTCTTCCTGCGTTTGACAGTATTCATTGCCTCTTCAATGTACAAGCTTAAAATTGATGGCGATAGGGCACATCCATGTCTCACACCTTTCCTAATATTTACCTCTCTACTTTCCTGCTCTAATTCTATTACTGCTGCTTGCTTTTTGTATAAGCTATGTACTATTCGTGTATCCCTACAACTCATTCCAATCTTTTTGAGTATTTCAAACATTTTTTTCCGTTTTACATTGTCGAATGCTTTTTCCAGATCTACAAACCCTATGTACATGATTTCCCTTTTTTCTATTGTTTTCTCCATTATCACTCTCAGAGCTAAAATAGTCTCCCGTGTTCCCCTGTTTTGCCTAAACCCAAATTAATCTTCTAGTATTTCTTCAACTCGTTTTTCCATTCGTCTTTGTACAATTCTAGTTAATATTTTTGACATGTCTTCTGTCAAACTAATTGTTCGAAAATTTTCACATCTATCCGCGCCTCTATTTTTTGGTATAGTTATCGTGATGCTGCGTTTGAAATCTTTGGGTATTTTTCATGTCTCATACATACGGCTTACAAGTTGTAAAAGTCGTTCTGTTACTGCATGTCTAGCGGCTTTTTGTATTTCTGCGTACACCTTATCTATACCCGGCGCCTTACCATTTTTCAGATCTTTTAATCATAATTCACACTCATCTCTAGGTACAGGATATCCCAAGTCATCATTTTCAATATCCGATTACCGTTCTAATGTTGTTAGTTCTTCTCCTGTGTATAAATTCCCTATATATTCTTGTCATCTAACCACTTTCTCTACATTTTCTATAATGACGTTTCCTCCTGCGTCCCTTATACTTTTGTTATATGGTTTTATATCCCAAAAATTGATTCTAATTAGTTCGAATGCTTTATCTGTCTTTCCTATTTTCATTTAAATTTGCACCTCTTTTCATCAAGCCATTGTTTTTTAGCCTTCCTGTATTTGCGAATAATATCCCATTTTATGACTTTGTGTGTCTGTTTTCTTGTTTTGTCTGATCTATTTTTGTATTTTCGTTTTCCTTTTATTAAATTCAGGATATCGTTTGTTAGCCATTGGTTCTTATTTTCTTTTGGTGTATACCCCAGAATATCTCTGACCACCATGTCTAAGCTGGATTTAATGTTAATCCATTCCCTTTTTTAGTATCAGAAAGTATCAGAAATTTTCTCGACATTTTTCAGCAATTCATTTGATATTTTATCAAATTTTTCGTGGATATCTTTATCTTCATCTTTTATCTTTTACGTATCTTAATATGTCTTCGACATCTTTGTAAATCGCTTCTACCTCTTTATCACTGTAGCTAGAGGTGTGCATGTATACTTGTATTATTACTGTATTTACTGGATTAGATTCTAATCTAACCATGAGTACTCCTTCGTTCTTCTGTAAGAAATTTTTTAGTGTCCTATCTTTTTTCGCATAACTATCCCCACACCCGAACTTCCTTCCTCTAATCCTTCCTTCCTTCCTCTACTACTTCCTCTACCAAACTTCGCTAATCCTTACTATGTCTAGTGCTAACCTATCCATTTTAATTTTCAAGATCTTTAACTTAGCTACTTGTTTTATACTTTTAACATTACACGCTCCGACTCGCAAAACGTTCCCGACTCTTATTCTGAACTCTTTCCCGGAGATCCTAATGGGGACTATTTTGACTTCAGAATCTTGTACCCCAGAGAATGCCATCGTGTTTATTACAATTAAGTACGCTGTGTACTTGGAAGGTAATGTGGTAGTTTCCTGTTGTCTTCCGCATCGCAGTCGTATGCTGTAGAATGCCATACCGACCCCTATGGGCTCTGACACTCTAAGTACCGAAGGAGTTGCTGCCCTCTTTCGGAGACCTGTCTTAGTCTAATTTGTCACTAAAGGCCCCACCAATTTGGTAAAACGTTCGGTTCGGCTCTTTAGCTCAATGGAACACTCAAACCGTTCCACCTGTTTTAGTAATCTAGAGCTTCGTCAAGGTGCAGCTCCATTCGGAACGGAATAAATGTGCATTATCACAAAAATATTGCGTAGATTCCTAATTTGTAAAATCGTGCTTTCTTAGATATATAAGCAATTTTATAGGTCTAGTGACGTATATAGGTAGTTTATTAGTTAGAAACCACGAAGTTACAGTTTCTAAGTCACTGAATCGTCTTGTCAGATTTGGCAACAAAAGTGTTGTCATCTGCAAATAGGGATAGTCATTGCTAATAGTGTGGAGTGTTGATCTTTGTATAAATAAAAAAAATTAATAGTCCAGAAATCGGGTCATGATGAACTCCGTGTTCCAAATAGAAAACAGACCGCTTAACCCATTTTAGGAGTATACTGTTGTTTGAAAGGTAGGATGCAATTCACAACACTTAAAGGTTATGTAGTGTTTGGAACCGCTATAAGAAGCATAAACCAAAAACTGCACCGAGACCGACCGTTTAGGGGTTCATCAGGTAAAACATATTCTTGTGTAGACCCTTGTTCTGTAAACTTGTACAGTTAGGCTGTAGCGAATAAACATACTAAAATTTAAGTGTTGTTACTTTCATAACATAAGTAATAACCAAAATGAATGTGTTATAACGCCAGTGGATACAAGTGATTGGGGCACATCGCTGGTGCAAGTGATAAAACAAGACGGTACAGTCAGACATTGCGCCGACTATAAAACTACTTTAAATAAATTTTTAGAAGAAGTAATTTACCTCTTGCCGCGAATAGAACAAATTTACGCATCCCTGCAAGGAAGGTAGTAGTTTTCCAAGATTGATCTCAGTCAGACTTATAATCAACTTATGTTAGACGAAGAGTCCGTAAAATTAGCGACTTGGGGTACACATAAGGGGATATTTAAAGTTAATCGTTTACCGTATAATATATCGCCCGCGGCGGCAGTTCTTCAAATACATATTAAACAATTTATCCATGAAACTGACGGCGAATGCAATTTTTTTGACAATTTTATAATCACACGGAAAAATAAAGAGGAACATTTATTAAATTTAAGGAAAGTTTTTGAAAAGTTCGCGGTGCGGGGTTAAAAATAAAACTAGAAAAGTGCTCTTACCTTCAACCCAAATCATGTTACTTGGGACACTCTATTAATAAAGACGGAATTAAAAAATCGCAAGATAAGGTTAAAGCAATTTTACACGCACCTGAACCAACTACGGTAACGCAAGTTAAAGCTTTGGTGGGAATGAATAACTACTATACAAAATTTGTACCGAAATTATCATGTATTATGCAACCACTCTATAGATTAATGCAAAATGGCGAAACATTTAAGTGGACGGAAAAATATAATTTTTTAAGCAGATAAAGGAGATTATCGCATTGGATTCAAAATTAGTACACTTTAATCCAAAGCTACCTATAATTTTATTAACGGATGCATCACAAGACGGAATAGCAGCAGCTCTGACACAGATTCTTGGACGGTTCAGAACGACCAGTCGGTTTTGTTTCGAAAACACTCACCAGCACTGGAAATAATTATTCAATGGTCGATAAAGAAGCGTCAGCAATTTATTTCTGAGTAAAAAAGTTTCAACAATGTTCGGTCAACAATTTATATTAGAAACGAATCACAATCCACTTATTTCAATATTTGGTGAAAGTAAAGGGATACCGTCAATGGCGGCAAGCCGTTTCAAACGATGGGCGATATCTTATTAGGTTTCAATTATAAAATTAAACTGGTGAAAGGAATGGATAATTTATTGGCTGACTATTTGTCGCGTTCGGCAATAAAAGCTGGTGACGGGATAAATAACGCGAAGAAAAGTACCTATTTGTATTTCTTAAAAGCAGAACGTACACCAATCGACGCCAAATAAGGTAAATGAGCAACTGGCAGCGTAGACGAGGAACTTAAACCATATGCAATTAGGAAAAACGACTTAACAATAGAAGAAGGATGTTTAATGTGAGGTTAGAGATTGGTGATTCCACAACAGTTAAGAAAAGAATTGTTAAAAGAATTCCATGTCGTACATCTAGGAACGGTGAAGACGAAAGCTTTAGCCAAGTCGTTTATATGGTGGCCAAAGATGGATGCGGATTTAGAAAGAATAACGAAAGCGTGTATGCCATGTTTGAAAACATGGGTATTGCCGCATAATGTACCTACAAATAATACGTGGACGGCTGCAACGTGTGCGTGGTAAAGACTACACATAGACTTTCTGGAAACGATTAGGGCATACAATTACTTGATATTTTAGATGCCTACTCAAAGTGGGTTGAGGTATTTGAGATAAATAAAACCACTTCCGAGGTAACGATCTTTATATTACGAGAAACAATTGCGCGTTTTGGATTACCACAGATTTTAGTTAGTAACAATGTGTCGCAATTGTTTTCGTCTGAGGTAGAAAACTTTTTAGCAAAAAATAAAGTCAATCACATGACATCACCAACATTTTACATACCATCAAACTGGGCAGCGGAAAAGCAGTGACAACGTTTACAAGGGCAATGAAAAGAGCTTATTAGACCCCAGGGATAAAAATACGCACATTGATACGATAAGGTACAGATTCCTAATGGTTTGTAAAAATACGCCACATTGTAATACCAAAGATAGCCCAGCAATACTGTTATTTGGACAACTAAATACAAGATTAAGTCTAATAAGACCTAAACCCATCATTATTGAGAAACACGTCGTTACACCATTGATTAAGCTAGATACAAAAAGAGATTTCAAAGTTAATGACACGTCGGGGTAAGGGATTACAAATCGTTAAATAAGTACGGTTGAGCTCCGACAAGAATAAAAAAGAGATTAAAGTCGTATAACATATTTATGCGAACTTGCAACAAATTTGAAAACGTAGAAACGGCATAGCAACCAGATCATCAATTATGAAGACAATGCTAATGAAACGACGGTAAGCAATCTTGGTATTAGTAATTATAGTACAAGTGTTGATTTAGCACTAAAGGCGGATAAGACGGCAGCAATGACTATCGGGGTTAAGGACACTAATACTAACAATAGGGTTGTACGCACTAAAGAATCAGTGAAACGTAATAACAAGATTAAAATGCACCTGAACGTTAATCTTTGTAAACTAGAGTAGATGTACTTCACTCTTATTTTTTAGATAATACTGATATTAGGAGAGTAGTTAAGTTGCATGAATTAGTTGAGGCATTAATTAAACAGTGTTGGAAGAATGTAGTGTTTTGGAACCGTTATAAGAAGCTTAAACCAAAAGCTGCACCGAGACCACCGTGTTACGTGCAGCCGCCAAAGGCATTGTCGTTTGTACAGTACTTTATTCAAGTCTAGTTCTATAAATTTTGCTCCTTATATTCAAATACGACCTCGTATACTATACTTTACTATTGAGATTGTGTACTTCAACAAGTTATTCAAACCAGCTTTGCCGCAAATTTGAAAGTTTGTTAAAATTGATCGTAGTCCGTATCTTGTATAATAAAAGGCTGTATTAATATACTTAGTATTGGTTTACTTACGTTACGTAATTGCATTTAACTCTTCGAAATGTTGATTGGCTTTATTAATTGATAAAGACTTGCTAAGAATTCTACACACACCTGTTTTGATTACGTATTGATTTAGACTTTACCTGTGATGAAAGGACATTCTCATTCTTTTACTAAAGCTATACAACGAACAATATTCACGTTTCTACAAGAGCAAATTCCTTGTTGGTCATGGTCTAACTATAGATGTTTTGTGTCGGATTTGAACATGGTGAAGTTGACGCTGTGAGAGTCTCTGAAGCGATAATCCTCTCATGTGGTAAGCTAATTTGCAGTTAACAAATTGTGGATTTACTTGTGCATTCCTCAATTCGTTCATATTTGCTCTTCAGCTTCTTACTTCGCGTAATGCCTGAGATAGCGTTTCACCACCGTACAGGTGGTTAATATGCACTGGGTTCAGTTGTCCGTCCTATCGATGCGTGCAGCGAAGCCATCTTATACGTCCATCTGGTAAGTCCTACCCATATTATCGCTTTTATTTTAACCTTTTAGTCTACGCGACAAGCTTCTGCCTATTTAAAGTCACTGCAAGGAGTATTTATTTATCTTGCTACCTCATAAATTAAGGGGTATATATATATGAATAAACCTACTCCAAAGGAATCGTCTTATCGAATGACACCACGAAACGAATAACCTATCGAGGATTGGCCCACAAATTTTAGTGTGTGGTTTCTGTATTTAAACAAATTTTGTGCCGTTCATTCTAGTAATACTTGCCAAGTCGGCGGTTATCTTTTTGGTTCCACTTTCCATTAGTGCTGGTAAAACATTGCCAATAGGGACATTATATTCTAAATAAAAGATTTCATGTGTTTATTCTGCAAATGCATACTCCTATATGTACATAGTTAGTATTAGCTTTAACTTTGAATTACGGCCCTTTGGCGCATGGGGAAAACGTTTTCCTTTGGTGAGTAGTAGGAGTAATATCCTATATAAATACTCCCTGTATGTTTGTTGTGGTTTGTTTAGCATTCTTCTTAATCTTCTTTGAAAATTAAACCACTCATAGTTTTTAAAATCATCTTTATTTACGTTTCGATTCATGACCTAGGATCGTTGTCAAAATAATAAAAACTTCAAGTTTGACATTTATGATATAAATTGAAGGTGACTTTGATTTATTGATGTTCAATATATTTGGTTTGAGTTCACTAAGCAAAAATTTTTAAAGGTTAAAAGAATGATTGCCTTCAATTAGTGTACTCAAACCAAATATATTGAACATCAATATATCAAAGTCACCTTCAATTTATGTCATAAATGTAAAACTTGAAGTTTTTATTATTTTGACAACGATCCTAGGTCATGGATCGAAACGTAAATAAAGATGATTTTAAAAACTATGAGTGGTTTAATTCCCAAAGAAGATTAAAAGAAAATATCCTATATGATTATTATGTTATTTTAATATTTATTTTATTTCAGATGCTTAACACAATCCGGCTTTTCTTACAGTCGCGCACCGGAGGCTGTCGTTCGTCTCCTACGACCCACCCCTACTCTCCCACTGAACCCGATTTGTTGTTTCTGTCGATTGTATTATGATTTACGTAGCAACCGTTTAGGGGTTCTACAGGTAAAACCCAATCTTGTGTAGACCCTTGTTTTGTAAACTGGTACAGTTAGGCAGTGGCGAAAAAACATACTAAATTTTAAGTGTTGTTCCTTTCATAACATAAGCAACAACACTGCGAAGAACTTTAAGAGGTGATCTGTGTGATGTTAACAAAAGACGTTAAATAGACGCCCCAACATCTGTGACGTAATGGATCTCAAGAGAAACGCTTTACAGAAAGGAACAGAAGCTACTGAACCAAAATTTTCATAATTACCTAAAACCATTACGTGATTATGATTAATGATTAGTATCTGGGTGGGGAAATCATAAATGCATAACTAAAGTATGTTACCATACCCTATTGTATCAGTTACTCTGAGATACAATTCAATCCCAAGATGTAGTTGATTTTAGTCAAAGTTTACATTAACCTCTAGCTATTATCAACTTTAAAGCTCTCTAATAAGGAACAAGTAGTTAAAAGACATAGGCAATAAAGCTCAAAGCTATTTATAATAATTTAAAGTAAATTAAAGATACAGTGTAAAGAAGGTGTTTACTGAATAGTGTGTAACCCTCGCGCCTTGATTAAGTATAAATTTGTCAGCAGAAAAGCATTTATTAATTTCACTTAGCTCATGAGCTTTAATAAGAAGATATCCCTAAAATTTTATAGAAGCTTGGGTAATTTGTAGCAAATCAACCAAAAACACCTAGTATATTTTTATATAAACAGAAACCACAATAGAGGTTATACACTAGTAGTATTCAATTAGAAAAATTACCTATAAAAATTAGGAGCATTACTGTCTACAGTAATACTTGAATAAATACACATGGCATTTAAGAAACCGTAACAACCACAGTATAATGGAATGTCATATAAGTTAATGCGATAATACGATCTAAAGACGTTGAACTTGACCCTACTAAAGCATTATATGCATAGCGTGTGAGAACGGAATTCAGAATTTTAACAGAAGGGAGAAATATTGTATTATAATGATTAAGGTTGAAGGTAAAGTTAAAAAGAAGCAAATTACGGATTAACAGTACCGGACGCGTGTAGGTAGGCCAATTCTTTCGGATAGGCGGCCGATCGCAAATTATTTTAAGCTCCGCTGGATGAATAGACCAGGAAATTCAAGTATACATAATTTACGTGAATTTGAATCGCGTTTGTACTAAAAGGGTGATAGGTGAGTTTCTACTCAACAGCTATGTGTTGGATATTAGAGTACTGAAATGTAGGACCTGACGTGTCTAAAAAGTAATCATTTAGTCAGTGAAGTAACCTGGAAATCCTTATATTACCAAATTGTGAGTAGCATTTTGAGATTTTCTTGTTGCATTTTGGTTGACGCTTGTTAAATATGTACATGCGAACTTGTAAATAGAAGTGATAATTGGTTCGTAAGAAGACGGAATCAGTTGTTTACATTTAAGTATAGGATTACGGGATAGGAAGTTTTAAACTTTTGGAACGCTAAAAAGCACGTACGTATTAAGTGAAACGCAAATTTTAATTGTAGGACCTAACGCGAGTAAATTTTTGTGTGCAGAATTCGTATTTTATACGGAGCTTAAAATGGGGAAAGCAGAAATTGGTATTGTGCTAGGTATTTCTAAGTATGGTTGTTAAGGACATTTTCAAGTAAATGAGATTTACGTATGTCGTATAAGGCAATTTAAGAATCTAGTAAAATGAAATGGTAGCATTACTTACAGGTTTATGTTTTTACGGGGTTCTGTTAATAATACCTGATCAGTGACAGTTAGATTAGGTTTTTTTATGATTACTATACATGCAAATATATTTTGTAATATTACTGTTAATAGAAGGTGATCACCGTGAGAGGATATTCAGTTACCTCAATGATGAAGTCATATTTGGAAGGAACCGTTGTTTTGAAAAATGGTCTAATTTGATAGAAAGTTAAGTAGTGCTTTTAGGATATCGTTAAAATAAAGTAACAGCTGATGTGATGAGATTTTCGGAATAACAAAAACAAGCGACCTATTCGGAATAATAGTCTTCTAAGTAGCGAACATATCAATAAAATTTCTGAGTCAAGATAGTTTGGGGGGCCCCTAATTTTTGACAAATAGTAAAGCCTTTCAAAGTATGTAGTACTTTAAAATAGCTTTGTGTTTTGGTTAATTCAACATGTATATAATATTTTATTTTGACCATTTTTCTTTAGGAACTTACATCCGCAGCACTGAATGTCAGCCGGTGCACTATTAAAATTGTTACGGGATTCCTCTGCTTCCGAGCTGTTCGAAATTCTTAACCTATTAGCACCGTGCGTTGCCATTTGAGTACACTTATCATACCTTTTCTTAATGCTCTGCCAAGGGTGGAGTTTACAATTAAGCGGCATTTCGTAGTGGTAGGTTGACTAACTGAGCATGACTAAATGCAGGCCAGAAATCAACTTCAGAAGTTCTTGGATAGTGTAAGAGTACACTTTCTTATATGGAGTACGTAACGGAATTTGATGTTCGGTTTGAGTAAGTAATGTTTTCTATAAATTTTAGATTTATCATCCTTTTGTTATTGTAGTCAAATTCTATCAGATCAATAAAGATAACGTGGCATAATCTGAAAAACTTGTTTTAAAAATGTGTTTTTTGTAGTTTCTTAAAGTCGAGAGTTGCCGTATGGCAACGCTAGGCGCTTGCACTACCTAATACTATATACAGGTACAAAAAACCATTTATATCTTAGGAGAGGCTCCTCGCTTGTCGATGCCCTTGATAATGCACATCGTGACGATATCGAAGGCAATATTTATGTAGAACCTCCCGATCTCAATGTGGACACAGACGAGGATTCCGGAGAAGAAGACGGTGGGGGGTATACTTTGTTTTATTTATCTACATATAAGTTCCTATGGATTTCTATTTTTGCAAATTAGTTGATAGTTCTTCAACTCGGTAATTACGGGCGGGTGCAGAAATATACCTACCGAATAATAAAAGACTTGGTGTGGACAAGCCTGAAGGTGAATCTATGATTATTGTTAACACAAATTCTATGCCCGAAAAACCGCAAAAGTAAATCGCAGAGCGATTTGACGATAAAAAAACAATCCACTTTTGAAAATGGATGTCCATTTTAATAGGGAAAGCGTTTCACTATTTCTGAATCCTGATTATAGTAAGTGTGAAGAAATGTCTGTAACCAATGTGTTCGAACAATTTGTGCTTCGTGAATTTATCGAGCATTTGGTAGAACAAACCAATCAATACACACTGCTTCTCAATTGTTCCGACCCCAAAATTACAGTTGAAATACGATTATTTATCGGTATATTATTTATTAGTTGTTATAAT
Organism: Platerodrilus igneus; assembly: GCA_036346225.1. Lineage (NCBI taxonomy): Eukaryota > Metazoa > Arthropoda > Insecta > Coleoptera > Lycidae > Platerodrilus > Platerodrilus igneus. Next base: position 802,765 of record JARFIW010000295.1, read on the forward strand.
AACGTGCCATCCAAGAGGCATTTTTGGGACGATAAACATGACATGAAAAATTATGCCGTATTTCAATGTATGCGCAGGGATAGGTTTCTACAGATCTGCCGATTTCTGCATGCGGCCGATAATACAAGCATGATTCCAAACGATGTAGCTTGGAAAATACGTCCACTCGTGGAAATGTTTAAAGAAAGTTGTAAGGAAAACTTTGTGCCCGAGGAACATCTATTGTACGATGAAAGTATGATCAAATATTTTGGGAGACACGGGTGCAATCAGTTTATTCGGGGAAAACCAATCAGATTTAGTGACAAAATGTGGTGCTAAAATAGCAAGGATAGATATTTGGTAAACTTCGAGCTACATTAAGGAAAAAATTTTAAATCAAATGATGACTTTGACAATTTCTTTGGAAAAGCTGCCAGTCCATTATTGGTTTTCCTAGAGGAATTGCCTGTTGGAAAAAACATTTGAAGTATAAACTCTACATGGACAACTTGTTCACGGAAGCATCTTTAGTTTCCCTTTTACGAATTCGTGACTATACCGCTATAGAAACTATCCGTGAAAATCGTATCTCTAAAGCATGCCCGCTTACGAAAAAAAAAATGTTTGCACAAAAATAACGCGGTTACTTTGAAAGTGCTGTTGAGCGGCATGATGGGCTGTTGTATGTGCGATAGATGGACAATGCTGTAGTAACCATGATTTCGGCTTCATGTAGTACTAGTGAGGTAGCTACTGTTAAAATGTTTTCGCAAAAACATTAACGAAATAAACAAACAACTAATTAAAAATTACAATGCTTTCATGGGTGGAACTGACCTTATGGATCAGAACGTGGCATGTCATCGTATAGGAATACGGGGAAAAAGTGGTACTGGCCAATCATAACTTGGTTGTTCAATGTTGCACTACAAAACAGTTGAATCCTATACAATAAAACAAATTAAACTAAATTAGCTCAGTTATATTTTAAAAGAGAAGTAGCTCAAACATATTTAGCAAATTATGGTGTCCCTTCTAAAGGAGCCGGAAGACCATCGGCATCTCCAACACCATCCGCCGATAGTCAAATCTCCAACGAGATTCGATTTGATAGGGTTGATCACCTTGGACAGCATAGAGATGAAAAGAAAAAAAGAAGGTACGCTCTGAAAGCTTGTAAATCGTTGTAAGCACAATGTGTTCCAGATGCAATGTGGCTTTGTTTATCGATTGCTTTATACCTTTCCATTCCCGTTAATGCGTTATGTTGTGTAGTTTTTATTTCTAATACCTACTTTACTAATTTTCCCATAGTTTAGAAAATATATTACTTCTAAAGGTTGTTTTATTTTAACGTTTTGATAACAACCAACTAAATGATCGATTTAGTGGTAGCTCAGATGCCTAATGTTGCCAAATGACAGCAACTCTTATCTCAAGAACGGTTTGAGTTGGAATATTTGTTACTTATTCTTTTTTGTTAATTAGTCATCTCTAAAACTAAATATATCAATGAAAACAGTGAAATCAAAGTATCCAAAATTCAGGCCCTAATGGGTTAACGTAGAATAATTTTTACCCGTAAAAAGTGATAAGTGGTATTTTAAAGACCAAAAACTTGAATCCTAACACTGATTAATAGAGTTAGTTTCCAAGTGATCATACCGCGCGCTAATTACAAATCTACGACTCTTTATGATGATTCTTCACCCTATAGTTTACTAGATATTAGCGTATTTCCTTCTAACATTAAATCTAGAGGTTAAAAGCTTTACATTTAGAACAACGTTCCTAAGCTTTATAAAATGCGAAACGAATTACAATTACACATAATTTAAAACTAAAAGTCAAATTGCAAAAATCATCAAGGTTATAAGCGTTAATGCATTCTGTTGTTGCCCTAAACAACAAATAGATGTTTTTTTTTCACAAATCTGTAGTAGTTTTATAAAAAAAAATAGTAATATAAATTGTTGGTTCAAAAGATGTATCATGCATTACTTAACATAAACACTTACTTTGAATTCCTCTAATGATGATGTGGACTGTAATTTGTTAACTGTATAGCGAGCTTAACGGCACTATTTTATTGTCAATGAGCACTCACGATACGAAACTAGTTTGTCACTTCCGGTGGTTTAAACATGACAACACAACACCCTTGTCGGCTGACGGTTTTGAGTCCTTTCATAATTTTTAAAGAGAGAAGTTAACTAGGATCAAGAAAAGAGGGACAAAAGCCCAAACATCAATACTTAATTTTCTTCAGTTGAATAATGCAAGTAATCGCGACTGTATGAACCAAACCAACAGGTACAACTCTACCTCTTATGTTTTTAGCGAAAGAAGCCGACGAAGCTAAGCTACCTCTGAATCTGTACGTGTACAACACAGGCAATAGCATTCAACTCCTGCTTCTAGACAATGGAATCGTAATAACCCATATACCAAACTAACACTTATAGGTCGTTTAATAGCAGTTTGCCACTTTATGCAGTTTAGCAACTAAAAATAATGTGAGTTTGATTGCTAAAATTAATAATTTTTAACGAGTTATTTATTAACCCATAGAAATAAAGCAAGAAGAAATACGCAGAGTACAAGTGGTTTTCATTGTGGTTTTAGTTATTCGTAGTCGTTGTATTTCAGCAGTTCTTGCTAGTAATAACATTAGAAAACCACTAATTAACAGACTTCCGAATCACTATTTCCAAAAGCTTGCAGTTTTAATGACGGTTTCTTACCTGCCAAATTTGTATATGTTTAATTTGAAATATGGTTTGATCATTACGATAATTAGTAATTTCTTATCGTTTGGGGTTCTTTACATTTTTGCCCTTCCTTTCGCATTGCGGTACCTGGCAGCAGTGTATTTACGCTACTGCACCTGAGATTAGTATAAACAGGTTAACAAATTCATTGATTGTGGTTTATAACCAAACAGAGGCTTGTGTTATGTTACTATAGCCACTAGGACTGTCTCTCCTGCATTGTGCAACATATTAAATTTCAAATCTCTACACAACTAAACAGCTTAAAGTTCAAGCTCTCTTCAACTTCTCATTAGCTTCCTCTTATTTGTAAAGGTTTCAGAAATGCATGCTAAAATTGTGGTTCAAACATTTGATCAAATTCTTTAGCAAGTTTTGATTTTGATAAAATATTTGAACCAGAATATGGAGCCGCAATACGCAACTGTACTTTTCGTACATTAGAAATATATAAGATTCGTAAAATGTTGCGACATCAGTCTTTAATATCTGCTACTTTTCTGATTATGCAGGAGGACAGCTCTTTAAATGGAATAACTTGGTACAATAATTCGATGAACAACTCTAAACCAAAATGTTCTAATGGTTGTGAGTCCAATTTTCAACCGTTACCCAGCCATCAAGCGTAGAAGATGTCCACTCTACTGGATACTCGGTATTCATTAGGTAGATAGGGTAGAGTTGACATCGAGATTTCAACGAGGGAGCACGTGTAGTCCAGAGCGATTTCAACTAAGTAGTACTTTTCAGTATTATTTACTTCAACGAGGTCAATTACAATGCCGTAATACAGCAGAGCAGTCATCAAAGAGGGTTTCAATTGAACAATATATTCCTGCATTGTTTAATCTTAACGGAAAACGTTCATCGGAAACAACGCCCACGTCATCGTAACCGATTCTGTTAAATGCGCGGGCACTAACCAGTTCACGTGTAATTACGGAATTGAGCGGGTTTTATAAACACATGGAAACAATTAGTTGTTCCGCGTCTTTATAAAACCTAATTTGGAAGCGTTGCACTTACTTTAGTGCATTAAAAAAGAATTGCTTCGTGTTTAGCTCTGCAAACATGCGAAAGCTTTTATTAGCTTTTGTACTTTGGTAGAGCTGAATACTGGAAATTTCCGTTATTAAATCCGGTTTGATTATCTAGCCTAAGACACCTTGAGCTGTGAACAAAGTGGTGAGTTTGCCAATCTGTAGATAATCGTCCCGGATCAACGTAGTGAAACTCAAAAGTCTGCTAGTCTGAAAGTAATTCAACCAACCGTGCGTGTCTGGAGGGTACGCTTCGTTACATTGCGCGAGCGTAGTTCTGAAACTGTTACCTGTTCCATTTAACGGATCGATGGAGAACGAGGAAGCAGCGATGGCACCTGACGCCGAAGCGAAGGACCCCGAAATCGCGCCATTGACGACGCTTAGGGGGAAACCAGTAACGACGGCTTCTCGGTGCCAAAGAAAGAGACGTCGAAACAACCCAAGGCGTCCACCACCGCCGACCTGCCGACAGCGAATCGATAAGGACCGATTGCCACGCAACCAGATGAAGCAGCAGAAATGGAGTTCGATGCCATCAGTGAGAACCCTGCGTCGGCCCAGAGCCGCCGCATCCACACCCCCCCCGTCGTTCTTTGCAAGAAGGAGAAGTAAATAGCCATTGCGACGGAGCTTAACCGTTGCAGATTACTGTTCACCAGAGCACTTAGCACCCAGAACAGGATCAGTATCACACCGGCAACCCCCACCGACTACCGGGGGATAACGGCTTTTCTGTCCGAGCACGGGAGGGGTATCACACTTATCGTCTCCAGAACGACAAGCCGCTTAGGGTGGTCTTGAGGGGCATCTCGGAGGATATTGCAGCCATGGACGTTCGAACGGAACTCATCAGGGGCGGACGTTGAGTACTCTCGTGTGCACGCATGCACAAGGAGCGACCGAGACGAGCTTTGCCCCTGGATATGGTCACCTTGACCAAGTCCATGAAAACGAAGCAAACCTTAGAGCTCCAGCATGTGCTGCACCTACGTTTACAGGTGGATATACCGCACCGACGTTCTGAAAAAGGACAACGCCATCGGTGCCAGAGATTCGGGCACACGCAGACGAACTGCAAAGCCACGCCTAAGTGCGTCAAGTGCGCCGGCAACCACCTTAGCTGCACCTGCTCCAAAAGCAGAGAAGTTCCTGCGGTGTGCGATAACTGCCGTGGCGCGCATCCAGCGAGCTACAGGGGATGCTCTGCATTCTCGAAGTCAAGAGTGGTTGCCAAGAGGAATACGATACAGCACCTAAGGTACCGGTTAGTGTCCATCCTGCGAAGTCGACGCCGAGGGCTGCTGCTGTGGGAGCCCGCTCCTACGCCAGCGTAACCAACGGCTCGGCTACGGCCGTCTCTACACCAACAGCCCAGCTCTTGCGCAAGTTGAGGAGACGCCTGCCCAGGCAGCTCAACTCACCCCCAGCGATAAAGCGGCAGCCAGTGGGACACCGGCCTGTGGGGGCGCGTAAAGGGGTTTACTCATCGGACTCTTCGCTGGAATCGGCTTCCAGAAGCTGCTGCCTATAATTGCCGAAGCCAAAAACTTCGAGGATTTAGTCATGGGCTTTATTGACTGCGGCAAGGACCTCAGTGAACTCTTCCGTTTTAATGGATAGACGTCGCGGAAATCCAGCAATCCTGCAGATAGCGTTCTGGAACGCGCGAGGGCTTATGGAAAACGACCTAAATTGCTGGAGTTTGCGTTGAGACCTAGGCGTTGTTCTGGTGAACAAAACGTTTCTCAGCGCACCAAACATGCATAGGCTTCCTAACTACAGGCTGTTTTACAACAATCGAGATGACGTCGGAGGTGGCCCGGCGGCGTACGGCAAGGTAAGCCTGAAGCACTACGTGATGTACCTGCCAGACCTAGAACGACTTGAAGCTACTGCAGTATGCATAGTACTAGAGGGTTTCGGCCCTCTACGCCTGGTCTAGTTTTATAGCCGGCCAGGTGGCGAACCGCTTAGAACGCAAGACCTAGATGCGTTGTTGGATGCAGAGAACCTGTGCATTTAGCAGGGGACCTCAACTCCAAACCTCCGTCTTGGAACAGTCGGGTAGCGAATCACAATAGAGGAATACTCCGACAGTTTGCTAACGGACGTGAGGTCGAGGTTTTAGGACCGGCGGAACCAACTCACTACGGCAATAGAGGCAAGCCAGGTATACTAGACGTCGCGATACTCCACCAAGTGACGCTAAATACAAAGATTTGGTCCGTCAGCGACCTCAATTCTAACCACAACCCGGTGCTACTCAGTCTCAGAGGGAAAGGGGCCCCGGCCACCAACAAAACCCGTAGGATTTTGTGGCTGGCATTTGCCGCTCATCTTGTAACGTATTTTTTTAGTTAGTTACACTTTCCCTATAAATCTAATATCATGTTTCGATAATATAAAAATATAATTTATAATTGTCTGATCACTAAAAATAATTTATAAAGTATATAATGGATTATGCGCTCCTTCACTTTTGATGTCTAAGTTTCTACAATTTGAATCGCTTGTCTGTCATTTCGAATCACTTTTCCATTAACGCTTGAAAAAGTAAGCTGCTCTCCGGAGCATAATAGAAAAGTCAATATGGTATTCAGGCACATGGCCTGGAATAGAGTTCGTAAGAGAAGCGAATAAACGAATACCTTTGTGTCTTGAAGTGGTTCCTAACAACTTTTGGTGAAGATTAATATGATTCTGAATTCCACCATCAGAAAAGTCAGTTGATTCCTGCAGACCGAAGAAGATTGAAGTAACCATCATTAAAACAGTTGGTATAATTAATTTGATAAAATTTACTATTCGTTTTTCGTAGTGCAATACCACAGATATAGAATTTTAGTTGAAGTTTAGAAAACATGAGAATTACTGGTCATATGTAACGAAGATTTTGTTTGGTTGGATAATATTTCATTCTGAAGGTTTTTGAAAATTCCAACGTAAAATTCAACATAATGGCATGTTTTCATATTGCGTGCATCGCAGATGAACATGGAATTGTCGACATCTGGTGTTGTTTGGTTCTGGTTTAAACGTTTAAGTTTTTTTGTTTGAACTGTACTTCAGCACGTGAGTGATATTTAACCTTTAATTTAATTTGTATTTATTTAAATGTCTTACATATGATCAAAGGTTGAAATTCTACTTTGATTTAGTTATTTTGAAATTCATTTTGTAAGAAAGATTCCGTTTTATTTTCGTAACTTTACAAAATTTTAAAGATGGCTCCATAGTTTGCCTATCATACTTGTTTCACAAGCAGACAGTTATAGCTTCACTAAAAAAAATGTTATTGACATATGATGTCAAAAATATCTAATTATTCAATATAATTACCACATGTTATTTTGTGTTAAATTAAAAATATCTTTGGTTATTTTGAGGTCATGCAATTTAATTTTAAAAAACATGATAAATTTTTGTAGGATATAAAGTAAAGCTTATTCTTTGTTTGAATGATACATTTTACTATGACGTAAAATAATCTAGTTTCTCACTTGTAAAGTCGACTGTAGTACTACTGAAGGCTATAATTAAAATTTCAAATTTAAATTAAGAAAGCATATACCTTACAGTAAACTTACGTAGAAGTATTAAGTTTAAAGATGTTTGTGTTTTTTTTATGAAGACAGAACAATACTAGTTTCTTTTCATGTAATTTTTTGTTGAAAATATTAATGTTGAAACAAGCTAAAACAATTTGATTGAATAGAATTTATTTTTGCTTAACTCTTTTATTATTAAAAATTCAAGAGAAATTTATTGGTTCTTAATAAGCAAAAAATTTATTCTATCTTATGATAACAAATACCCTAGTGTATATATTTTTGGAACTTAAATTCAAATATATAATTTTTTGGTGAATATTTTTAAGGACACGAACGGTGTCCAGGTTGTGCATTTGTTTGTTCACAGGTTATGCAGAGACATCTGTAATACATCTGGCAATTGATATTTTGGTAAGTGCCTTGCAAGGTTGATATTTAGGTTTTGTGGCTATGTGACGTTATTATCGGGGCAGCCACGTTGGTTCGTCAAATTTATGCTACGTTGGCTCGTGGCCGTACGTAACACAAAGAAAAACAAAGAAAGGACCGGGCTCAATCGGAGAGTAGGGAGGGTTGTAGAAAGCAGATCAACATATAAGGTACGCGGCTGTAAGGAATTAGTAACAGTACCTGCAATAGAAAAATTAGAATAGCAAACCTGAAAAAAAAATAAATTAGTCCTGCAAACCTGAAACAAAGAAAAAGCATAGCATACGGATCAAGTATAAATTGTTCAGTACTTTGTAGAGAAAAAAAAAACTGTTGGGAATAATCTATATAATATAACAACGTTAAGAGCAATATAACAAATCTTTAGTACAAAGTGAGGTAATATTGGGGAGTAGCAGAAACGTTTTCTCACACACCAATTAGACATAAAGCAGACAAAATTTTAACAAAATATAAATAGGTAAACACAATTAATATGAGTAGTCCAGTAGTATTGATTTTTCTTTTTTTTCTTTTATTTTAAAATAGCATGCAAGTCTATGGTAAAAGGTATCAGAACGCCAAAGGTATGGCAAAGCAACGGACAGGTATTTTAAGTAAAAGCAAGTAGGAAATAGTTCAACTTACAAACAGTCCTTCAGCAACGCTTCCTCGCAATTGAATGTGGGATTCCCGATGTCCTGCACTAACGAAGCACTGCACCCTTGACTGTGAGGGTGTGGAGGGAATTTCTCACACTTTACACTAATCACGCCTACGTATTTCACTGGTGTTAGCAGCAGACATTATCATGCTGGTAAAACTACGTAACATCGATAAATCTCTTGTTAATTCTATTTCCTGAGACAATAATTTTGAACTATTTTGTAACCCCAAATCGTTAAAAAAATTATCATAAAAATTTAGAGTCACGGGCTTTCAAGGCACGACGTAATGCATTAAACTAACAGTAACGTGAAGCGTTTTATTTGCTACCTATGGTAACAAAGGAAAATCTAATGCTTTTGCATAACCAAATTCGCGCAAACAAAGATCTATTTTAGATTCGTTGGGGTTAGAAAATTCAGAAACTACAGTACCAACTGTCTTTACAAGTGAATGAGATACCTGTTCACAAGAAGCAACCTCTTTTTTTTTCTACTAAACCTGCTACAACTGTATCACCATTTTTAGAAACACTCAAGTTTTAAAACTGTGTTTGAATAAACCAAAGTATGCACTACTCTGATAAGAAAAGGAGGCCACGAAAACTAGATCGCACACAGTTCAAATATAGCAAGACAAATCCACAAAAAAAAACACAATTAGTAAAGCGACGGTATCACTAAGTCAATCTTCCGTAAAAACAACCACGTGCGGTCGGGTTTTCCAAGTTCTACGACTTTTATATCTAACAGAAAAGCAACAAAAACAATTTGTCGTGCAAGGCGTAATCACTAAGCCAATGTTCCGTAAACCTTTTATTTTACAAGAAAAACAACTAAAAACACAATCAGCAAAGCAACGCGTATCACTAAAACCCGTCCGTCAATGACCTTACAACACGCGCGGTCGAGTAAAAATATTCTACAGTTAAAGTACAACTAAAATCGTGCCGTGTTTTTCATGTACAATTCGAAAAATTAATACTGCATTAATTTTTCACTATTATCAAAGCAAACAGAAAGAAGTATTTTTCAACGTACTTAATATATCGGAACACAGAACAGAACTCCACAACTCGTCGCTATTATAACCGCTTATCGACTATTATCTACCTCGCTAAATAACATAAGGAACATCTAAAACGTGAATGTAACAATCGTATCTAATAATTAATTACAGGCTGTTTATCGTTTTCGATAAGTTGGAATTTATTTATTAATGAGAATCAAGCTTCAATTTATCTATCTTTTTAAAATTAATACACGCGAGTTAAATTGCATACAATATGAAAACTATTCGGACGTATTTACTTGATACAAACAGCGATTCAAAGGAAACGATGCAATCCATTCATTATAATACGACGCATTCGCCTAAGGAGTTAATAAATATAAAATATAGAAATAGTAGTTGCAGAAAAGCGTAAGATGGTAAGCTCTAAAAATGCACGTTACAGCTACATAAGCGGTGTAGACTTCAGGTTTCCGCATTCCCCTAATACAAGTACATGTATCTTCGTATGTTGTTGTATTGAAAAATACGGTGGCGCTCTTTATCTATGTTTTTGGTCATTTGACAACCCATGAACCAAGCTCATGATCTACCCAGAGCTAACACTCTACTAGCCGTTTATTTCTAATTTTCTTTTCCTCAAGCCGTTTTCCATCCAACTTTACCTTGGACTTCCCTCATTAACAAAAAATTTTCGATCTTGTGATATCAGGTAAGGTAGCTGTTTATGGTATATGGAGGTCCAATTTGCTATTTGATATTCGCGAGGGAATAATTTTTGTTACAATTTAGCAATGTTGGTCAAAGGGATGTCTAACGATATCCCGACCAATGGCACACTAGGGGCGCAAGTGGATCGCCTCGTGGAGTGCATACAGAATTCGGTCAGTAGTGCCACTTCCATAAAACCGGTAACGGATAAGAAGCACATCCTCCCTCTGCACATCTGTGACCTCATCCGGGAGAAGAACCGTGTTAGGCGTCAATGGCAAAGAACCTGGTATCCTGCAGAACGACTCTGGTATAATCGATTGGTTGCCAAAATGCGATTAGCGATTCGGCGGCACCGAAACGACGCCTGGGAAGCTAAACTGGAGGACCTCCGAGTTGCAAACAACTCTCTGTGGAGGATGTCAAAAGTACTAAGAAACAAGACGTCCCCAATGCCTCCTATTCATGGCAAAACAAGGATAGCCTCTTAAGTTTCTAAAAAGGCAGAAGTTTTCGCAGACAGTGTGAACTATGTCCACGAAGACCTTCGGCATATCGAATAGGTTTACCGCGACGTTCGTCAGAAGCTAAAAGACGACGACCTTCAGGAAATCAACCCCACGACAGTTAAAGAAGTCAAGGACATTATCAAGGGTCAGAAAGGTTTCTGGACCGGACGGAATCTCCAACCGGGATCTGAAAGCGCTGCCGGAAAAAGCTCTTAGGGTGTTAACCGAAATCATCAATGCCATGTTGAGACTCCGCCACTTCCCATTCACGTGGAAGACGGCGGACGTCGTAGTGCTCCAGAAAGCAAGCAAATCTGCGATATTGCCACAGAACTACCGGCAAATTAGCTTGCTATCGGTGGTTGGAAAGATAGCGGAAGCCGTTTTCCTAAGGAGACTCCAGGCAGCGATGCAGAAACATAATGTGATCTAGGACGAGCAGATCGGATTCCGTAAGGGGCATTCCACCGTTCACCAGATACTGAGAGTGGTGGAGTACATCACGGAAGGCTTCAACTGGCGAAAGTCAACAGGCGCAGTGTTTCTGGACGTGTCTAAACCTTTTGACAAGGTTTGGAATTATGGCCTGCCCTACAGGACGCTGGGGAGGGGTTACCACGCTCTCGAGGAGTGGCTGAGACTCTGGCGAGTCGAGGTCAATCCAGAAAAAAGCACGGCAGTTTTCTTCTTAAAGGGACGTCACCAACCTGGAGACGACGTCAGAGCACTCGACGAAGCGATACCATGGCGTTTAGACGTCAAGTATCTAGAGGTAATTCTTGATTCACAGCTCACTTGGAAAGGTTACATCGAGTATGTGGCAAACTAAGCCAAGGGAGTTATGTTTCTGCTATACGCCTTGACCAACCGCCGAAGTAGGCTAAACGCTTCAAACAAGCTTAGGCTCTACAAGGCGATAACCAGATCGACGTTTGCATCAGCGGAGTGGGGCATCGCAGCGGAAACGCACATGCGTAAGCCCCAGGTGATCCAGAACGAAGCCCTAAGGAGAGTCTTTGGAGCTCCCTGATTCTTTCCATACGCTCAGCTTCACAGAGAGGCAAACCTGCAAACCGTCAAGAAATGGTGTCCGGTCGAACGCAGAGAAGTTTTACGGATCTCTAGAAGATCACAAAAACTAGCTCATATGAGCCCTGGGAGCCTATAAAGATTGTAACTATTATACAAACCTGCCTCGTGAGAGTATCAAATTACCAATAAAATAATAGGGCATGACCCCTAAATCTAAAGTACCCAAACGTTTCGGAACATTGCCTCGCAAGCTTGCTACAGTCGGTGAGAGGGTGAGGTTCATTAAGCTACAACACACTAAGATATAAATTTAGATTGCTTTATTAACTGTACAACTAATTAAACCTTAACCTAATGACATATGAGTACAAAATATATACAATATTTGCCGTTATATACAATAGGGCGCCACCGTAAGGGAGGGGAAGACTTACGGACCTTATTAAGGTATTATCACTCGTTGCACATTGTTCTTGAGAATGGGAAAAGATTGTCACAAATACGCAAGCAGAAAATTTTAACACTGCACTATTGTGACGCTTTATAGTCCCCGGCTAGCTAAACACTATATGACTAAACCAAATTAATGTCTAAATTCCTTAGGACTAGTCTACTTTTTAAGGATATAAGAATCAATTTCGGGCTCAAACACCGCAATACAATAATTAATTTTATATACAGTATTCTAATAAAGTGTCTCCAATTAACGGGACAGAAACAACCTTTTCACCGGTCAACTATTACAGTAACGTAACTCATTCAAGTACACACACCCAGTCCAGTTCAGCTCTCATAATCGAAAGAGTTAAGCCTGTCATAATTCTTAAAAGTTAATTAAAACTAACAATAGCCTTAGGATAGCCAAAATCTCCCTCACAAGAAAACTCAGAAACTATAATTTTTGTTAAGTACCCAAACTAATTGAAAATTATTCAGACAACTCGGGCTGCTTTATACATAACTAGGGTCTTAGCTACTTGATTGACATCTATTAGTAGATACTACTAATCTGACACGTTAAGTGCTTTCCAAGTAAAGCTTCGTACCTTCGGAATGTTAATTAAATCTTTGAATTATATTTTCCAAGAACCCTGCTCTGGCTACTTAGGAACGGAGCTTTTGAAGCCGTTTAAAATCGCAGATATATTTATACTACAAAATCGTTATCCTAATAATTGGGACGCTAAAATTAAACTAGAAAATAAACCAATTTGAGAAATAATAGAGAGTTATTTATACATAACCGACTGTACTAAAACAGTATGTTACAAGATGTCCTATGGCAACGACATAGACACCCCAGGACGATGGATGCTCCATCAGACGTCCGTGGATCAATGTAGTAAGCGTACGACTATGAATCCCAAGGTCCTGGGTTCGAATACCGAAACGGTCGACTGCTTAAAAAATGGCAGGTGAGCATTTTTCACAATAAATACGCCCTGGTTCAGATGAGAGGTTAAATGGAGGTCCCGAGTGTGAGTTTTTATTTATTATATTTATTTGTTCCAACGTTTCAGTAGTCTGTTACTTGAAATTTAAGCAGACCTGGCTTCCCCAGAGAAAGTAACCGTCAGTACGGCGTGTGTGTGTGTGCGCGCTTGAGGGCATGTGTTATGTGTGTGTGTGTGTATGTGTGTGTAAGGGTTGTGCGTATGTGTGTTATGTGTGTGATGTTAGTTCGTGTAACGTTCTCCCTCTAGGACCAGGACCATCGGCAGCCGGATATCCCAGTCTTCAAGGAAGAACGCTCAACGGCCATTGCCTTGTCAGTCCGGACCATCGGCAGCCGAAAATCCAGATGTTGAAAAGGCAATGTAAGTGTGTGGATAAGCATTAGTGTTTGTATGGGATGTGTGTGTATGTGTGTGCGTGTGTGTGTGTGTATGTGTGTGTGTGTATGTATGTGTATGTGTGTGTATGAGGGTTGTGTGTATGTGACGTTGGTATCCATGTTACGTTCCTACCTTAGGACCAGGACCATCGGAAGCCCGATATCCCAGTCGTCAAAAAGGAACGCTCAGCGGCTATTGTCTTATCAATCCAGACCATCGGCATTAAAATTTGAGTTAGGGCCGCTGTACTTGCGCCCACGTCCCCAATGCTCCACCCGGATGTACTACATTGGGTTTAAACGCGAAAATAATCGTGCTTCTTATTAATCCTAACTTCATAATTAATCCACCCTAAATAAAAATAAATAAAAATCTAACAAACTAAAACAAAAACTAAAAACAGGGTTTAAATAATGGTATTCCTAGCATTGACTTTGGAGTGTGCCCGATCAACAAGACACAAGCAAAAATTAAAGAGGAGGGATCCGTAATACCGGATAGCAGACGCCGGCTCTGCTTACCAGTGCGACCTGAAGGGTCGACTTAAAACTATCCAAATCTAGCTAGCTAATTTAAAATGGATTCAAATTTTCTAAGCAATTGCCAAAAGTATTAATAGTGAAGCCAGCTATTTTGCCTGCTTTATAGATTTACAAGTTCTTCCTCCCTGATCTAAATATTTTATTCTAAATTTGTCCCTAACGTTCCCTATCATTCCCTAACTGACATAATATATATAGTCTTCTTTTCTATATATACTGCGACCAAAAATTGGCGACAGAACGTCAAACGAATTAAATCAAGCCACAAAACTATACAATGCAGGCAAAAATATAAGTGTAAAAGTAAATATAAGTATAATATAAATATATAAATAAACATATAATAAATATATAAATAAATATCTGAATAAGCAAAAGCATGTAACAGTGCATATATTAGCAAAAGCAAATACACTATCGGGTGCACTCGCATGAGCATTATATCGACTGGTTTTTTTTTTGCAGGTTTTGGTTATAATGCTCTTATGCCAAAATCACGCCAGATCAAAATCTATAATTTTTCAATCCTCCCACCATCCCCTCCCGACTTACACACGATTATCACCGTCTAATCTCGCAACCCTTTCTGCGAACTCTCTAAAGGCTGTCCAGAATACCTTCTGGTTAGCCACTTCCCCGACTTCCTCCAGGCTCTTTGGCCATGCTAGACCTACAATAGCTAATTTCGTATCAACCAACCCTCGATTTGCCGCTTCAAGCGGGCAGTCAAAAAGCACGTGCTCTGCGCTTTCCGCGCCCTCACCGCATTCACAGCGGTCGTTGTTGGTTAACCCGAACCTATGTAAATACGCTTTCAGGGCGCTGTGCCTTGTTATCAACTGAACCATTTTATGATCGAGTTTCACCTCGATCTTGAATCTAGCATCTAAGCTCGGTATGAATTTGTGGGTCAACTTGCCCGTGGCAGCGTTGTTCCACCTCTCTTCCCATTGTCGGATTGACTTTTCACGCAGCTTTTTTTTAATCAAAGACTTCGGTATCGCTGAATGTGATATTTGAAAGTCTCCCGTTGCGGCCTCTTTAGCTAATTCATCAGCCCTATCGTTTCCTACGTTACTATTGTGCGACCTGACCTAACAGAACTTTAAACGTCGAAACTCGAGCGCCATACGCGCTATCCTCCAGACGTCCGCTTAGAGGTCTGTCGAGGTGTTCATGTTTGTTAAAACCGTCAGCGCCGATTTACCATCACTGATTATATAATACTCGTCTCTGCCCGTATGGTTTATTACGTAATCGATAGCCTTTCGTATGGCTACTAATTCGCACTAGAAAATTGTGTTCCAGTTCGCGAGTTTGGTTTGAAACCGAAACACCTCCCTTTCCTGCTTATACACGACAAACGCCGCGCCTGCTTGCCCATCGTCCATACGTGAACCGTCCGTATAAATTCTGATACCTCATCACCTTCGACAAACTCGATTCCTCTAACATCAGCCGGGTGCCCCAACTCAGATACAACGATCTTTCTTGCAATTTCCCTATAACCAAGATTAAGATCTTTGATAATTTTGCGCCCTTTACCTATATTCGATAGGGAGAGTCCTACTGATCACCAGGACCGCCTCCGTGGAGGTGGTCCTGTACGCCCTCGCCGCTTTTACCGCGGTTCTGCGTTGTACGCTCGTCAATTGACGCACCTTCCTGACTTTACAACCTTCTGCCCATACAGAAGCTGCGTACAGCATTGCCGGCTCAATTGCTCCAGCATAAACGATCCTCAGCGATTCGCCCCTGAACCCCACTTTATTTTAGCCGCCGCCATCATTTTATTTGATATTTCTCCGCCCTTACGTTTTACGTATTGTACGTGCGCTTTCCAATTTAATTTATCGTCGATCTTGACGCCAAGGTAGGTAATACAATCTTTAAATGAGATTTTCTCCTCTCCTAGCTCCAGCCTATGAGGTCTCTGTCCTGGTTTCGTGCCGAAGTAAAGCGCCTCTGACTTCGCCGTGTTAAATTTTAATTTTACCGCCTGAGACCATTCGTGTAATTTATTAAGCGCCTGGTTCGGTTTTGTGCGCATATCCATTAACAAACTCGATCTTACAATTAAAAGCGTGTCATCCGCAAACCCAACGATTGAGCATCCTGCGGGCAACTTGACCCTAAAGATGCTCTCATACAACAACTTCAAAATGTGGGACCAGAGCATGACCCCTGCGGACATCCCCTTTCCACCTCGCGCGACAAAACTTCACCCGGAATTTCAACCTGTGCCAATTGCCCCGAGAAATAACTCTTGACCAAAGACATCAAGTTTCGCGGACAACTCGAACGATCTAACTCGCAAACGATTAATGGCCACCAGGCAGCATCAAATGATCCTGAAATGTCCAAAGCAACAAGGACACCGTACTCTTTAGCATCTCTCGCCTGCTTAATTTCCCAGACAACGAACTCTAACGCGTCGATACTCGACTTGCCCTCCACGAAACCAAACTGTCGGTTATTAAAACCGCCGCTGTCTCGCACTAGGTGCTCAACACGCGTAGTCATAACGCGATCTAAAACTTTCACCAGCACGGGTAGCAAGCTAATTGGAAGATAGCTGCCCGGATCTGACGCATCCGACTTTTAGGTTTGGGTATAAATCTCACATTCTGGATTTTCCAGCACCGCGGAAAAACGCTCCTTTCTAAACAAAGATTAAACAACCCGACAAAGGCACACGGGGCTAACAGGCACGCCTCCAGAGCTGCGTCTGAAGTGATTCCATCATGCCCCGGTGCCTTCTTAGGGTTCATCCTCCTAAGAGCCCTGACGACCTCGTGAACTAAAATTGCCTTATCGGCACCTGTTCCTTGCGCCTCTGCAGCTTCCCGACGTACTAAATCGTGCGACCCTTCATCCTCCTCGGGATTATCCGATGGGAAAAATTTCTCTAGTAAATATTAAGCTGTGATTTTAAAACATTCCGTGTATTCGCCATTTGTTGTCTTTATATTACTAAGCGCGATTTTTTGTTGTTTTCCTCTAATTACGCGGAATGCGGTTCCCCAGGGTTCTTTCTCTGAGTTTCGCGTGCAGAATTCTATAAAATTTATTCGTTCGCGTTTCTTCTATTAATATTTTATATTCGCGGTAACTTTGATTATATTCTGTTCTCCGTTGTTCTCTTATATCTCCCGAGGTGCGTTGATAGCGGCGCCTTAGGTTACGCGTTTCTGCCCACTTGGTGGTTAGTTCCCGGTTAAATAGTTAAATAGTTCCCCCAGTTAAATAGCTCATTTTCGAACGCAGGGATACTTTCGCCAAATTTTTCTTTAAACCGCTCCCAATTTGCTTTTTTATTACAGAACCGCGGAAATATAGTTAGCTGCTCGTTTGCGCTTGTTTTGGTTTCAACGTCCCATGTTATTAATTTATGGTCAGAGAGCGTTTCCTCGTCCGACCTTAATTTCCAATTACAAATCGTTTCTAACATTTCGTGCGAGACTGCAGTGATATCTATAAAACTGCTGCATATATGCCCCTCAAACGTAGGTCAATCATTAGTGTTTGTCACACTAAGGTCACATTCCGTAAAAAGATCAGCAACCTGCGAGCCTCTATCGTCTTCGATAGGGCTACCCCATCATGGCGACTTAGCATTAAAGTCTCCCGCAATAATTAGATTTCTATTTCTACCGATTTTACAAAGGATTCCTTCAATTTGATTTATTAAGTCCTCTGTTTGAGGATTCTCCCGCCGGGAATCGACCGGCGGAAGGTAAGTGCTTATTACGTAAAACGTATGCAATCCCGTTTTATTTCTGCGGTGGTTATGAACTCATTCGACAGATTGTTTAGGATTATTCCGACGCACGTCCCATTATTTATTATTATTCTGCTACGCGGTCGCTCGCTATTCGTATTTAAAACGGTAACCCCTCTCCCAAAACCTGTTATTTTGTGGCCATACAGGTGCGGTTCCTGTATGAGCCCAATGTCGATTTTATTTTCGTTCATTATTTTAACATCATCTAATGGCCTACGATCCATAGTCGATGTTCCTGGTGATGACTGTTTTTAAACGCTGCATCGAGAAGCACTGGCTGGACTTGGCGTCGTGACGAGTATCGACCCTGACACTACCAACCCTGTCGTTCGACCTCGCACAGACCACACAACAAGAAACTGCCCGCCTACAGTTCTTGAACTCATGCCCAATCTCGGCGCAGTTACCGCAAAACTGCATACGCTCCTTGCACTCCGCTGACCTGTGGCCGAACTCGTAGCAACGGAAACACTGGATCATTGGAAATGATCCCGAGCCCAAACCCTACGCCAACCTAGACTGACCGAATTCGCCAAGAAACACCTCCTAGCCTCCGGCGACACCTCGAACACAACGCTGGCCAACGGATCCCTGGGTCTTCTGCGGCCAAACCTAAACTTCTCCCTAACCTCGTCCTCGAACCTAAGCCCCCTGAAGCAGGGGTTCTAAGCAAGCAACCTCTGCTGGAGGTCTTCCTTCTTCATCTCCCTCTTCTCGACGGTCCTTGCCGTCAGACCCTGACAAGCCCCACCTACCGTCGACTGCCAACCTACGAGCGTCCTTTCAACCTGCACACTCGACGACAACGCCAACCCTACGCGTCCGACGTGCTCCGACAACAACAAAACCATCCTTGGCAGGATCAACCCTCTCCTTTAACGTCACCGTGACGTCTTCTTTGACACCTGGATTGGCGTTGACACGGACCGCGAAAGTCGACGCTGCCTTCTTAACCACTGCTCCGGCGTACGAAACCACCCCTGGGACTAAACGACCTGCTGATGCCCACCCCCCTACAACGACCTGCTCGGTTCTTGCCGCTGCAACTGCAACCTCTGCAACAGCCTCCTTTACCTCGCCTCGCACCATCCTCAGAAGCTGGTTCGAAACGTCTCGGAGCTCGTCCGCAGCGTTGCGAACCACCCTCCTGTCATCGACGGTGATCGTCGCCGAAGTTGCAGGGATCCGCTTCTAGATGAGGGCGTGCGTCTTCCTCGCCCTGAACATAAGGAGGTCCAGCTCGTCTAGATCGCTAGCCGCAACGCTTACGTTGCTACTAGTCGATCTGCGACGCTGGCCTCTCGATGTTGAGGGCGACTCAGACCCGACTCCACCCACAAGGGGCGCCGGCCCCTCCGACTCCACCACTGCAGACCCAGGCTCCACCTGCAACACGACTACCTCCCCGTCGGGCTGCACAACCAGCTTCTCAAGGACTACAGCGAGCTCCTTCACGGCGACCTTCGCAACCGACCCTGCTTCAGACTGCTCACCCGTGACCGACTCCGACCGATCACTCCTCTTCTTCCTCGGCAGCGGCTTCTCATCTCGGTGGACAACCATGCTGAAAAATTAAACAAACAAACAACAACCAGAAACAAAAAACCCGGATCAAAAACGCCCTGACCGTTTCAAAGCTAAATACTCATAGTTAAGACGATGTTAAGACGATCAGCTATACAACAAAACAACAGCAAGTCCAAAACAAAGCGCTGCTTCAATAAAATACCTAGATTTAAAATGAACCGTAAACTTCCCGGTATTTATTTATTTATTTATTCAAATTTTCAAACCAGCAAATGAAGTTTCAAATTTATCAAAGATAAAACAAACACTAAAGTCAAAATAACAACGAAGACAAAATAGAATCACAAACCCAATAAATATACCTTGATTAAAAATGTAGCGTAAACAAAACTGTATTTATTTATTTAAAATTCAAACTAGCTAGTTACCTCAAAAACAAATCCATAAAATACACGACTTTAAATTTTAATTTAGAAACAAACTAATTGAAACACGCATTATTGGAATGCGGTACCGGAAGCACTTACCGCTTGTTTACTCGGTGTTTACTCGACCTTGATATGTTACACTACGAATTAAAACCCAAAGATCGACTGTATGGAAGCTTAAAGTACACGAGTACTTAAAAATTGAAAATTTATATTCAAATTATTTTAAAATTTGCGGTTTTTAGTTATTTGTTTGATTCAAAAGGGGCTAAATTTTGGTTTTTAGATTGTTATTTTATTACACGCACGTTATATAATTTTCCCGAATTTATTTGCTTGTTTTACGCGGTTTTTTAACCCGATTTAATAGATTTCCCAATAAATTTATTAAAAACGCCTTTTTAAATTATCTGGGGTGTTTGGTCAGTGGTTTTTGATTTTATTATCCCGAAATTTGATTTAGTTTATTTTAAAACGCGAATTTTAGTTAAAATATAAATTAAAACGCGGTTTATTTAGTATTTAACGAATTAAATTATTATTTTAGTTTTATTTAATGTCCTGTTTATTAAAATTAACGGCACACAATAATAAAAAATAAAATACAATAAAAAGCAAAGCTTAAACTATAATAACACAATAATAAATATCAAAAAACTTACTTGTTTACTGCAGAAGCGGGAGCACTGAAAAACACGTCCGCTCGCTTCAAGCGGTAACTAGAAAGTTGCTTCTGGTCGTCAAGAGTAGAGCTCTTGAAATCCAAGGAGATCAATCTCCAGTCTCCAGTTCAGAGCCTCGGTCCGGGGAGAGGTGGTACTTTGATGTCTTTGTCCGGGTAGCTTTGTTTGTGTCTTTTATCCGTCAAGATAACGTTGGTGAATGAGTGCCGTGGTGTTTTGTGTGAGTGCATTTAAGTGTGGAAAAAGGTTTTTGTTCCAAATCATCTAGTGTAGGGTTTTGTTTAATAATGTTTGTCTATGTGCGTAAAAGTACGGTTGTAAATTATTACACTCGAACACTATATCTTCCTGTGTTCCTATTTCTACGCACGTGCATATGTTGTTTTCAACTAAGTTCTTGCGTTCTCAGTATGTTGGATAGGGTCCGTGGCCAATTAGGTAATGAATAAATCCTCAACTGGGCCCCAGGTATTTGGCTTTTAGGCGGTCTTTGATATTTGGGATGATTGCGTATACCCTTCTACCGGTTGTGCTTTGATCCCATCTTATCTGCCATTCTGCAAGTATGTAGGTCTTTATTTCCGTCTTAGTCGTGGGCAGTTGATTTGTGTTTAAGATGCGTTGTAGTTGTTGGTTGTCATTGTGTGTAAGATAGTACATTGCAGCTCGCTGTTTCACTACTAGGTACAAGGGCATAGTTCCTACCTGAACTTGAAGTGCATCATGTGCGGTAGTCCTATAAGCCCCCGTCAGTCGCAGTAAAACACTTCGTTGTGTGCTGCTAATATTTTGTCTAGGTTTGATTGTGTTAAGGCGATGTCCCAACGCGCTCGCGGCGTATGATACCATAGCACCGAGCATACTGTTGAGATATAGCCTTACGCTATTAAGTGGTATCTTATAAGTCCTTTGGGCCAGCGTTGCGATGTTCTGCATTGCAGAAGGTGCACTTGCAGAAATGGTGTTTATGTGTGTAGAGTAATTATGTATTTCGTCGAATGTTAAGCCCAGATATTTTGTGTTTTGTGTTCTACTTATATTTACACCGTCTAGTTTGATGGTGGGGTCCCTTGTCAGGGTTCCCTTCATCACAAAGTATGTAGTTTTCGTGGTGTTATGGTCATTTTGTTTGTTTTGCACTAACTTTGTGTTTGGGTTAGGGCGATGTAAAGTTTACGTTTGATTTCCCTTCTGGAATTGCCTTCAACCACCAGCAAGATGTCGTCGACGTATGCAATCGTCGACAACACTTCCTCAACGTTGTCCAGCTTTTCCAGGAATTTATCCATTACAATATTCCAAAATAGAGGTCCGCTTATGGATCCCTGCGGGCAACCTTTGTTTATGTGTTTGGTAATGCTCTTCGTGCATTGCAAGGCTACGTATCCTGCAGTAGCTTCTGAAAGAATGGTATAGTTATAATGGACAGTTTATGGTTGTAAGTCTTGTAAAAGGTGAAGGCCACAAACGTTATTTAATGCGCCTTCTATGTCCACTAATATTAATAGGACGTATTTTTTGTGTGATTGCTTGAAGGTTGTTATTGCTTGGTTTATGGCGTCCTTGGTCGATTTGTTTTCTGTGAAGCCGTATTGTCTTGGGTGCTTTCCTGTGGTTTGTCTGTGGTCCTGCATTCGTTTACATAATAGTTTTTCATACGTTTTTCCTAGCGTGTTCAAAAGGCATATGGGTCGGTAAGAGCCGGATTAATTGGAGTCTTTACCTTTCCCTTTGGGAATAATCACGACATTCGCCTGTTTCCAGATGTTCGGAAAAACAGCTTGTCGTATGCATTCATTGTACAGTGCTGTTAGCGTCGGTGCTAATTTATCTTGTAGCGCTATGCCAATTTCCGCAAGAATTCCATCCGGTCCGGGTGCCTTCCTGCTCTTCGATTGGCATAGTGCGTATCACACTTCGTCTTCTGTGAAAAGATCACAGTTGTCACTTTGTGGGTTGCATGGTCGGTTACCTACGTGGTTTCTGTCGATTACTTCTTGTCGTCTGAGCCGTTATTCGTTAGTGTCGTCTTGAACGTTGTCATCAGCCAAAAGTGTTTGTAATAGTAGTGTCGCAGTTTTACCCTAGTCTTTTGTGTATGTACCGTCTTATATTATTAAAGTCGAATAAGTCATCGGTGGTTTGATTGTACCCTGAGTGATTTTATAGGGTATCCCCCAGGCGTCAGTTTGTGTCTTTCCACGAATAATTCCCATCACCTATTCTTTATGTCAGTCAGTTCTTTTTGGCACATGTCAATTAATTGTCGGTAATTTGTTAGGTGGTATGCTCTCTCGGCCGATGTTAGGGAGTTTTGGTAGCTTCTTCTCGCTCGCTGTTTCCCTTTCTAGGTTTTGTAGGCGTCTTATCCATTGAATTGTCTTTGTGTGTCGTGCTTTTTGTTGTTTCGGAAGCACCTCCCCCGTGTGTGTGTTGACACGCACGTTAAAGATCCCTACCTTGCCTAGAACGACAAGGGTTCGGCAAAATTCTAAATTTTCAGGCAACATAAAACTCGCTTCATGGCCACTGTAGTACCTTTGGGTGGAGCATTGGAAAATCACATGTAAGGTGACGGACCTACACCGGTTCCGTGGCATAGTGGTATGTGTGTGACTACTACGCCCAAGGTCCCGGGTTCGAATACCGACACGGTCCGCTTGAAAAATGTTAGGCGAGCATTGTTCACAAAAATAACCCTCGTTCGGATGAGAGGTAAAATGGAGGTTCCGTGGGTGAGTGTTAACACGCTTGCTTGGAACAGCAAGGGTTCGGCAAAATTACAAATTTTCCAGGTAAAAAAAATCGCATCCTGGCCAATGTAGTGTTGTTTATGAACGGCGGCGGAGACACGGGCGATGACAGTGACATGTGCAGTGATAGGATGGGGCATAAAAATTAATTTTGAATAGAATTGTGCATTTCTAAAGTCTGTAATTACACTCTATTTAAGTGAGAACGCAGCGTTTTATTTAGTAAAATACAACATGTAGTACCCTCGGGTGGAGCATTGGAAAATCACATGTAAGGTGAAGGACCTAGTCCAGGTACGCTAGTCATGGGATCTCTATAAAGTCTATGATAAGGGATCTCGAGTCCGACACCAAAGCAGAATTTTATTGGGTATGTTCTTGCCTCGGCAAGGAAGTGTCCCACACAGCGGATATAAAATCTTTACCACTATAAAAAAAGTCGGTATTCACTATACTTTGGTTAAAATAAAGTATTTTTTATATCAACTCCATTCTCGTTGCTATAGAAGTGATATGTCATGGTTAAGGTTTAATTGAAATACAAAATGGCATGACATATGAAATATTTAGAATTAGATTATGTGTCGTACGTGTGCGCGAGTAGGCGGATGGGTGCGTGATCGCGCGTGTACATGGGTGCATTCATGTGCGTGTCATTGTGTATTTGTATGCTATTTGTGTTTGTCCGTGTGCATGGCTGTGCGTATTCGTATACGTATACGTAGTGTATGTGTAATTGTCTGCACACGTGTGTGTTTTGCAAGCGTGCATGTGCGGGCGTGTCTGGTGGCGTGTGATTGTGCATTTGCTTTAGCGTGTGCATGTATTTGCGTGTAAGTGTTCGTGCGCGTGTGAACGACGCGTATTGATCCTCGCATTGTGCATGTGCATGTGATGTGCATGTGTATGTACATGCGCGTCTACGCTAGCCATCGTCTATTAATTTACATTTCAAAATAAAGCTCATATTGTTTGCCAGCTAAATATTAAAGGTAAACATAGTTCTCGTTGTTCACATACCGTAACCATATCCCTCATTGTAAAGTGTTAACCTTTAAACTCAGGAGTTCTAATGCTCTAAGTAGAGAACAGAGACGCTTACGAAGGCTACAGGCAACGGTGCAACGCTTGGATGTTCCCCTAAAGCTCGAATATATATTGTCATCGTAAATTCTAATATTTGTCATTTAGTCTGTCAAAACGTTTTGCTTGTAAAAAAAACCCTGTTGTTGAAATTAATATTCTAATATTTAGAATCTTGTAAAGTGTGTTTGTAAGACATGCTTTGTTAAGTTTTGTACTATAAAAACATTTAATGAGAACATTTAAAAATGTGTTCAACATATTCTTAGTCCTACACCAGAGTATTTAAAATTCCTTTTTCCATAGATAAATGATGCTATTACCAACTGTTTTCGGATACTAAGTTCTTAGAGTACATATGTTTGGAGCTTGATCTACAGGGTAATGCGCTCAATGTAATATATTCATAAACTGCTTAGGATATCTTTTAATTGTGCTTGCTACGTCTGAAACTACAACATAAGAAATCTATACCAAAACTTATTCAAATTCATAGCGTCATTGTTAATTCGGGTAGTATTATTCCATTACTTCTCGCAAACTTCCGAGTAGCTTAAGATTCTTTGTAATTAAATTGTGTTTAAGCTTTGTCATTATGAATATCAATTATTCAGGCTTTATGGTTTTCTGATAAACACTAACGTTGCTGCCTTGTTTAATATCCGCTGTTTTCTGCATTGAGGCAAGTGATTCAATTAGTGTTACTCTGAAATTGGTATTTATTAGGTCTTTGTTCGTGTACGTAAAACACAGTTTAAGAGTTTAACGCTCTGCAAACAGACTTCTATCTTTCCTTGTGTATACGTGTGCTGTTCTAAAATGATCCTCTATATATTGTAATCTTACCCGAGAGGAACGTTAGCCTTAAACAAAAACATTTCTTTGTTGCAACTATATCTTTATTCTAAGATATGTAATATCATTTGTATATAGCAAGCCACTACATAAATGCAAATAAATGATAGAACATACGAGAGATGTACAAAAATGCAAAGCATTTTAGTCTGATGTGCCGGTATTTACGCTTCGAAAATACTTATTTCAATTATGTGGATACAGCAACGTAGGTCGACAAAATGGTGAGGAGGAGTCATATATCTATATTGGTGTTACAATGACACTAAAACGTCCGGAATTGTAAGGAATAAGGCCATTAAAGAAACAATGGATTGATGACTGCTTCGGGGGTGTATTAAACGACCGATAAAAGGGGTACAAAGTTGTGGCTATCGTAGATTCTAGAAAATATCGGAAAATTGTAATAAGGTGGAAGGTATTAAAACACGATATATAGACCGTGCGACCCGGCATAAAGTTTCAGTTGAGTGTGGATAGTAATTTCTAATTGATAGGAGATAAATATTGGATCTGTTGTTCAAAAATTACTCTTAGTGTCTAAATGAATTAGTATATAATAGTTACAGCAGTTAGTGCATGTGTGGTCAAATTAATTTGGTGGAGTGGCAGATCCTTGTCGTAGTTGGTATGTGTGTAATTACTATGCCCGACGTCCCGGGTTCGAATCCCGTCACGGTCCGCTCGAAAAATGTTAGGTGAACCCTATTCACAAACATACGCCAAAATGATGGTTCCGTGTGTGTGTTGTCGCACACCTACCGTGCTTGGAACAGCAAGGGTTTTGCAAAATTTAAAATTTTCCAGAAAAAAGGTTCGCTTCCTGGCCAAAGTAGTACCTTCGGGAGGAGCATTAAAAAATCAAATGTTGTAGTCAAATTTGGTAATGAATACAGTGTGGTCGTCGTGTTAATAAAGAATATACAATTTGTAAGCACTGCAGTAATTATCAACAGTAGTTTCTATACATTCAATATATTATGGATTTTATGTAATTTATTGTGAATAATTCAACATTCACTGGGGCGAATAAGGAACCGCAAATTGTAGCACATTGCAAAACAGCTTACAATACAACTAAGCAAGGAAGTTTTTGCTCTTTTATTTAGAGATATGACCACTATGACGAAAGTTAAATCCCTTGAATTTAAGCAATTTCATACATAGGAACAAACAATTTGTTAATACAAACAAAATAATAAACTTAATAGCAGTTCAGATCAGTACACCAAATTAAAAATAATACTTACTGGAAGATTAGAGATTATTCTTTAAAGACAACTTGTCTATTTTGTCACTGATAAAGTTAAAAATGTCGCATTTTTCGAAGAGCGGTGTAGACCTTTAATAATCTAAAACAGTCTATTTCTAATAATGCCAAGGCTAAACGCTCATCTAACAGTTGTGTAATTAATTGTTTAATAATTTGTTATTGCTTTTAAGCTGGAGATTGACATTTGGTAGAGGAACTTGCATCTAAGATGTTTCAAATAACCCAACAAGTTTGGGCGTTTCTGTATAAATTGAAGGCAATTGTAATAAATAGGTGTATTGTTAGGTTATACCGGGCGGACGAGGAAGGTAGCAACGAAAGCAAAGTAATTGATCTGCACCCATTACTACAATAAATAAGAAGAACGGAAGAATACAGTCCTAACTAACTAGTCGTAGAGTGAGAAGATCGTAGAAAAGGAAAGAAGAAAAACCACAAGGCCGATTCGCCCCAGAGGATTTTACACATTAGTTCAAATTAAAGTTTGTTATACGTTTTATCTTTGAATATTTACCTTAATGCCCAACCTATTCAATTATAATATTTTGGGGTTGGTTCAGTTTTCAATGCAATCTCCCGTTAAAAC
This sequence comes from Platerodrilus igneus, assembly GCA_036346225.1. NCBI lineage: Eukaryota > Metazoa > Arthropoda > Insecta > Coleoptera > Lycidae > Platerodrilus > Platerodrilus igneus. The sequence continues at coordinate 829,819 of JARFIW010000295.1, forward strand.
AGTTTATAAAAAAGTTAGGGCATCTTCATTCGTTGTTATAAAATAAATGTCATGTATATAAACGTAAACAAAACAATCACTTTCTTACCGTAGTGATTCACCATTTTAAACGTTGTCCTTCACCTCATATTCCATCTGTTATTGTAGGATTAAAACTGCTTGGTAGCACTGACCATCGTGTCACATCTCACTTGAAGTTATTTTTGCAAACAAACAAACACTTGTTTATAAAAAAACCTCTAGAATTATCGGTGTCGCATAATATTAGAAAAGGATGGAAAAAGCTAAAGCCTTGTCTTGAAAAGTGAACGATAACTTGTACTGAAATGCACGAATTCTATATCGCCCAACAAAACTTCAAATTGGACTCATGAATACAATATCTACTTCAAAAGTATACTTGTATCGATAAGAAACCAGAAAATATATACATAACATGCAGACCCTGAAATAGATAAAGGACGTGTAAAATTGGTTGACTCTTAACGCGGTTTGAATTTAAATAAATGTAGTAAATTTAAATAAGTACGAATTCAAGTGTTTTTTTTTACAGCAATGAGGTAATGAATTTTTGCTGGAAACTTACATGCTACTTGACGTAAAATGAATATCCCTCTTCTCATTAAATCTTAAATTGTTTGTTAAATATGAAATAAAACATAGCAATATTCATATATGCTTTTTACTCTACATATACTCATAGCTGCACCTCGCATTTTCAACAATTAGTTCACTTCGCAAATGCGACAAATTAATAAATCCGCCCATTTTTTGCTTTGTTTGGAAAATGATTTTTCTGGGAAGCGACTACAAAAAATGATTTCTACTGACTCCACTTAATAGAAAAAAATTCAAATGCAATGTTTCTTTAAATCCGCCTTACAGTTAAACATCCAGAATGTTATAAAAATAATCGTTCATAATACTCTTCATTTCCTTCTTAGAATTTTAATCCTATTATACCCGTTTAACTTTCTGTGATATATTGCCAATTGTACAGTTCGACATCTATTTCCAAAAAATTTGAAAACAATTTTTTTAGATCTTGAATATAGTTTGTTTATGGTACCTAACACCTGAATTGCTTTTTGTAAATTTTGTATTATATCAGAGAGGAGAAAGTCAGCAAAATTAGTAGCATTAAGTTAATATTAACCTCTTCTGAAGTACATTAGCCTTAGTGTTTGTGTAACGTATTATTGCGAAACATTTTTATTTTATTAATATAATTAGGCAAGTTAAAAACATTGAATTTGGTAATTGTTAGTAAATCACTATGTATATGACGTGTTGGGTTTTTATTGTTGAAAACAAATTTTGTTTGCATATCCAAATGTTTAAATTAACATTCATTAGTTCTTTAAATTTAAGCATTAAAAGATCACCTTTGCTTTATTTGTTAAAATAGAAAACGTTGTTTAGCTAAAATACACACAACACACACACACACACACACACACACACACACACACACACACACACACACACAACACACACACACACTTATATATATATATATATAATATTAATAACACACAGTTAGGCAGCTCCTTCTACTTACGCATGCACCTATACATACATATAAAAAATCCAAGATAGTATTAATCAAATTTTTGAAATTCTGCCAAACCAATATTTTACCTTTTCTATATTACAAAAAATTTTTACCATTTTAAAAAAGCTGTTTTAAATATTTAATGTATACGTAATAATTTCATTTTTCAATCATATTTATTACCAACCTCATTATGAGTAGCTGAGAGTTTTCATACTTATAATCAGTGTTTATATATTTTTAGTTAAACCTGTGATCAAGCATAAAATATATGCGAAAATTTAGGTATTAAAGAAGAGTAGTTATTTCCAGTGACCTATAACCCGCAAACAATCATATTAAATTAAAACTAAAGGTCGTTAACAATACAAATTACATAAAACAAAATGGGTTTCTTTCTAATAATAACAGAAACATATGGAGCTGAAACTACAACCCTCTTTAAACGCTGGTCGAAGATAAACTTGAAATTAGCCTCAATGAGAAACAGAAAAATATTTTTATTACAATGCGGGAAAAAAGATATCCTTCCACAACACATCCCAAATGCACTGAAAAATATATTTAATCTATTAGATAGCGAAGGTAAAATACTGGCTTCACAAATTAAACATTTTACAGATAAACTTGCCCTAAAAATTTTAAATTTAGAAAAAAGAATTACTCACAACATTATCCATAATTGCGAAAATAAATTACACAATATTCAACACACTGTAAATAATATACTTCCACATCACATTTCTTCAGAATTTTTACGCAGACAAACCATTTTATATAATAAAAAATTTTTTCAAATTAAAATAAATAACCTGAAAAAGATAAATGACATTTCAAAATTGAACAATGTCAAATTTAATCAAACTGACAAATGGTTTGTAAATATTTCAAATAGTGAAATCCCAAATAATGTAAAACAATTATTATCCTTAGATCCAAAGTTTTGCTTTTCACCTACAATCAATGAAAACATTATAATTAGTTTACTGGCTGATGTAGAAAACATGTTAGGTAATATTGATAATGAGAGGGAAAGAAACTTATGCAGAGCTAATATTACCAATATCACAACTAACTACCTCCATCAAATTTGCAGAAAAAAATCAAAATTCATAGCAGACTACATAAACTGTAAAAAATTTTTAAAAGCAAATAACGATATAATTATAGTAAAATCTGACAAAGGAAATTTATCAGTAGCAATGTCAAAATTAGAATATAATTCAAAACTTATCAACATGTTAAACGACAACTCAACGTATATACTACAAAAAAATGATCAAACTTCCAGTATTCAAAAGAAAACTCTTGATATTATAAAAAAATTTAGAAACTAAAAATACATATCAAATCAACAAGCAGCTGATTTAAACAATTATAGTAGTACGGCACCAATATGATATGCTTTTCCAAAAATTCATAAAGCAGATACTCCATTACGTCCAATAGTTGCTATATATATATATATATATATATATACGATTGTGTTGAAATTAGCAGGTTTTAGGTCGGCTGGTAATAAAGAAAACTCTTTTTTATGGCCTAAATTTTCGCATATATTTTTATGCTTGATCACAGGCAATTACTAAAACGTACAAACTATTAACAAACTACTAAAGTGAATAAAATAACTACTTATAGTGAGGGTATTTACATTAGCTTATTCTGAAGAATTTTTAGAACAATTTTCTTTAATAATTAAAAAGAAATAATATGTATATATAAAAAATTTGATGAAATAAAATATTGGTTTGATAGAAGTAAAAGTCAATTTTGATTAAATGATTTTTATATATATCTTGATCTTTTAGTATAACTTGCATGTGTGTATGTATGTTATGTATATATTAATTTTTTTTTTTTGTTTTAATTTTTAATATGATACATATAATAGCGTCCTCATGTGTATGTTTATATTAGGAGGAGGGTGAATATTGAATGTATCATATTGTTTGGTGTTTTGTGTATTCTGAGTATTTATTTTGTGTGTGTGTGTATGTGTATGTGTGTGTGTGTGTGAGTGATGTGTGTGTGTGAGAGAGAGAGAAAAAGGGAGAGAGAGAAGGAGAAGGTTTGTAGGTGGGTGTGTGTGTGTGTGTGTGTGTGTGTGTGTATGTGAGTGTGCTTTTTATTATAGTTATATGTACTTAAGAATGCACATACACATACACACACACACAAAATAAATACTCAGAATACACAAAACACCAAACAATATGATACATTCAATATTCACCCTCCTCCTAATTTAGTTAATAAATTATTATATAACCAAAGATCTGAAATTAATTTAACTGTAGATTTACAAAATAAAAAATATATAAACGTTGATATAAATCAAATTGACGCTTCTTTGCCTTATTTAAAAAATTTAACACCAAAATTAACAGAAATATTTAGAAACCATAACATCAAAATTGCAAAAAAAAAATGTGACTAGTGTTGTAATCTATTTTCAAAAATTAAAGACAAAAATTCTCAGGTATTACAAAGAAACGTTATTTACAAAATAAAGTGTTTAGATTGTGATCTTTCATACATTGGTCAAACGTCTCAAAATTTGAAGCAAAGAATTACACAACATAAAAGTGATATTCATACTAAACCTAAAGCATGTACATTAGCTATACATGCACTTAATGACGGACATAAATTGGATATCAACAACCAAAATATCATTCAAATAGAAAACAATACTTTCAAAAGAACTTTTATAGAAATATGTCATATTTATAAAAATACAAAATCTATGAACAAAAAAAGTGATATTGGTGATCTTAGTTCTATATACGCATATCTCTTAAACCTAAAATTCAATTACAATGAATAAACTTCTACAAAACTATGGATCCTCAAGGATTATATAAACACATACCCTTATATATGGTAACCTTTACGTTACTTGGGAACACAGACATATTAAAACACACACACACACACACACACACACACACACACACACACACACACACACACCCACACACACACACACTCAAACACACAGCTGTTTTAAATATTTAATGTATACGTAATAATTTCATGTTTCAATCATATTTATAACCAACCTCATTGTGAGTAGCTGAAAGTTTTCATACTTATAATCAGTGTTTATATATTTTTAGTTAAACCTGTGATCAAGCATAAAATATATGCGAAAATTTAGGTACTAAAGAAGAGTAGATTATATATATATATATATATATATATATATATATATATATATATATAATTTGTATTGTTAACGACCTTTAGTTTTAATTTAATATGATTGTTTGCGGATTGTTTTCGCATATATTTTATGCTTGATCACATATATATATATATATATATATATATATATATATATATACATATATCACATTTATATATATATATATATATATATATATATATATATTACTCTAATTTAGACCAGGGTAGAAAATTAAAAAGCGACATCAAATAATTTTAATCACCGTGTATAAGGAAGCGTTGGGTAATAATAAGCGTCATTTAAAAGCATGTTGGATAAATTCCTCATTTACTTCTAAACATAGGGTTTATATTGTTTAGATAATGTTAAACACCGTGTATATTAGAGCAGTGGAAAATAGAACGCTCAATTAAAGACCTACTGTGTAGATTTAAATCATTCAATTAAAATGTAGGTTTTGTATATAATCATAATCAACGTGTAGAAGGAAGTAATGTAGAATTTCATTAGATAATAAGCATTATTAAAACCATGGAGCATAAAAATTTATTAGTTTCTTTAAAAATAAGGGGTTTAAATTATTCACTGGACGCTTTCTATAAAAGGAAGCCGAGTTAAAATGTTAAACTTCTATTTAATTTAATCTTTCCAAGTACTAAAGCTATAGAGAAATTATAACGACGTGGGGAAGTCACGTAAAAGCCTTCAGCGTATTACATCTAAGAATACCTGCAAAAATAACGATGTATATGATAGTCGATAAGCTTTAAGCTATATGAGTGCAAGTAAGAAAGCAAGTTTGTGGTATAAAGACAAGCGAGAGGGAATGCATTGGTAGTTAAATGAGGGGAAATATGTAAAACAAGAGCACAGGTTGTAGATAGAAAGAACAGACTAGATTGGCGATTAAGGTTGAAATAAGATGCAAACATGAGAGGTGGAAGCATAACAATTTCTATGTAAAATTAATTAGTTGTTCGCGGACGTGTTGCGAGGCGTGTGGAAAATTTCTTAGATTTCAACTCGGACGAGTGCAAATTTCAGTAGAATCGCTGTCCCGAGCCATCGGAAGGGAAAATAAAATGCGAATTTCTGAAAATCGTCCGTCGCGGGACAAATTCGACTTGCAAGCAAGCCAGTATATAAAACCGTGCTGATAGGAGTTTAGCTCTCTTTTATTTTTGATTATATTCGATACTGCAAGCGGGCTCTCTCTTTATTTTTGATTTTATTCGATACTTCAAGCAGAATACATGGTGATTACGTGCTATGATACAAGTTATTATGCATTAGTGCACTTAGAGAAGATAGATAAAAGTAATAAAGTCTAGTTATATTTGCTGGTATTACTGTACCAATTATCCAAATTAGTAACGATAAATAAATAAATAGAAGTATGCAGTTTTGGTATAGCATGAAAGTATTATGAATTTCATTGCTATTTTTCGGGAGTGTTAGTAATCAAGTTTTATTCGTAAACGTGATTGGATCCACAAAACAAGATTTAGATATACATGGATGAGTTCCTGAGAAGCCCTGAAACCTTTTAGCCGAATGGTGGTGTAGAAAAATTTTAACGGCGGCCAGAAATCCGAGGACGTAAAACATAAACCAGCCTGAATGGTGGGATTAGCAAGGACGATGTACATTGGAGCCACGAGTGCATTAACCTTTAGGTAACTTATGCATTGTTGTTCGATCTTAGATGTTTTGGTGTGTGTTGAATATCTTTATAATTTGTTTGATAAAGATAGACAGCAGTAAATTTGTATAAACAACAAGTTTTGAATTTTAAGGTAAAATTCTCTTGTATAAGTAGAAAGGAGTATTTATCAAGTTTATGTTTTTGATTATGATGAAAATTTGGGTCTGTCTTTGAGCTCAATTAGACTAACCTTTAAATTAACGTAAAGCAGTGGGAGATGCTCCCTTTTATTCAGACTCAGGTCTGCAAATATTGTTAACTTAATTAGTATGCATTCTACAAGGACTCTAATTCTGAATACAAATTAAAATGATGACAAATTTGAACTTGAAATTTTATGATGCTGAAATTTATGCTGAAATTTAATTTTGAAATTTTAATGTATTATGAATATTTATGTAAATAGAGTTAACGTTGATGTTTGTGGTAGGAATGTGTTTTTTTTATGAATGATGATGAAAGTTGTAACTAGGTGAGCAGCCGAGGCGGAAGGAAAGAGTCAAGAGGCGATTATCAGAAGAGATTCAACGGACAAGAGAATCACAGCAATTCTTGGCACAGAACGTGGGCAATTCAAAAATAGAGCGAGAATCACAGCAAATCTATATATATATTACTCATATTTAGACCAGGGTAGAAAATTAAATGATCACATCAAATAATTTTAATCACCGTGTAGAAGCTTTGGGAAAAGGTACGCGTTATTAAAAAAAACCGTGAAGCATAAAAAATCATTCGTTTCATTAAAAATAAGAGAGTTAAATTATGTACAAGACGCTTGCTATAAAAAAAAAAGGAAGCAGTATTAAAAAGCTCTGCGTGTAATTTAATTATTCCTAGTAAAGAAACAAATAGAAAATTACGTGCAAAATCTATATTAATTAACTCAGTTTTAAGTAACCGGTATTAAACAAAATGTACAGATAATAATTAATATTTGATTAGGAGTCACTAAAAATTAAAGGGTATTATTTTAATTGGAGTTAATTGAACCATTAGTAACATATAATATCTATAAAAACTTGTAAAAACCCAATAAAATGCAAATCGTAGAAGTGTTATTTAAAAGTATTATGTTTGAACACCTGTGTATTTTTAAAAAAGCTCATTCTGCGTAAATTTTGCAGATAATTAATGGTTACAGAGAATCTTGGAGAAACCGTAGCTTAATAGTTACGAGAAATGCTAAAGGTGGGTTATTTCACAGTCCACATGGACAGAAATAATCGATAATAAAGAATATCAATTTGCACCAATAAGAACAGGGTAGATAGAGACAGATAATATGCGCAAGACCGAGACACATATAGTAAAAGGCGTGGGTGGAGCAACGTCACGGGGTTGCGATTGGTTGAAAATAAAAGGCAAAATTGAGAGGTAAAAATAACATTTCTGTATAAAATTTAATTAGTTATTTCCAGACGTTGCGAGCCGTGTAGAAATTTCTGAGATTTAACTGGGGCGAGTGCAAATTTCGTAAAAATCGCATGCCGGGCTGCGGAATGGGAACCTAGCATGCGAAATTCTGAAGAATTGTCCGTTTTGGGGACTAGACCGACAGACAGGCTAACCTCTATATATACCCAGGTGAATATGAACAAGCTCTTAGATTTGCGACTTGATTCAATGCGTTAAACAGTGTTTTTTAGTTTTCCGAGTTTGATAGAATAATTTAAACAGTTTGCTCTTATATTTTGGTGATTTAAAACAGTTTGTGCTTTACGTGCTACAATGAATGTACTTTAGTGCACTTAGAAAAGAAGATACAAGGTAATAAAGTTAGTATCACTGTACTAATTAGTCAAAATTTGCAACGACGAATGAATACACAAAAGTAAGCAGTTTTGGCGTATATTGGTGAATGAAGCATGAATTTCCTTGCTATTTTTCGGGGGTGTTAATAATTAAATGGTTCATAAACGTGTCTGGATCCACAAAACAAGGGTCAGATATACACAGATGAGTTCCGGAAAAGCCCTGAAACAACTTTAGATGAATGGTGGTGGAGAAATTTTAAAAGCGTTGAGAATCAGAAGCCGTAAATATAACCCAGTTAGAATGGTGTGATTAACAAAAGGGACAAGGTACATTGAAGCTACGAGTGCAGTAACCTTCAGGTAAATTATACTATTTTGTTTGAACTTTGATGTTTTCGTGTGTGTTGAATAACTTTATAATTTATTTACTTAAAATGGACAGTAATGAAGTTGAACTAACAACAAATTTTTAATTATAAGGTGAGATTTTCTTGTTTAAGTCGAGAGGAGTATTTAGCATTTATGTTCTGGATTATGATGAAAATTTGGGTATGTCTTTGAGCTCAATTAGACGAACCTGGTTAATTAACGTAAAGGGGTGGTAGATGCTCCCTTTGTACTCAGACTCAGGTCTGCATATATTGTTATATTAATTAGTAGGCATCCTACAAGGACTTTAATTTTGGATGCACATTAAATGATAACAAATTTAAATCTTGAAATTTTCTGATACTGAAATTTATGCTGAATTTTTAATTTTGAAATTTTAATGTATTGTGAATATTGATGTAAATAGAGTTAACGGTGATGTTTGTGGTAGGAATGTGTTTGTTTTTTTTTTTATGAATGAGGATGAAGGTTTATCTAGGGGAGCAGCCGAGGCGATGAACGGCAGAAAGTCGACGGAACAGTTGAGTTAATGAATAGCTTTTTGTAGGAATCACAGCATTCTTGACGCCCAATTCGCGAGGCTCGATTCTAATTAAAAAGAATACAGGAAAACACAGCATTCTTTGGCGACCCAAAAGTGAGGCTCGAGTTCCAAATAAAATTTTTGTGATTTTATTCCAGGAAACTGGCGATCTGAGAGAGAGAGTTTCTGTGTGTGTATAAATTTAAGAGTATTTTAGAGTGTGTGAGAGTGATTAGAACGTATGCAGAGAAAAGAGTGGTTAAGGAGTCAAGGAGTGGAAATTGGAGTGACGATAGTGCATTGTGTGGGAAAAATTCGAAAATGGAAGAAGCTGGAGGCAGTAGAGATCAGTCGAGGACGGAATCAGGGGATCAAGGAAACGAGATGATAATGACAATGCTAGAGAGGATGAACGAAGAATCTAATAGTGCTAGGGAAGAATCCAATAGAAAATTAGAACTGCTAAGCGATGAAGCTAATAGAGCTAGAGAAGAATCGAATAGAGCGAGGGAGGAGTCCAACCAAAAATTAGAGCAGATAAGCGGGAAAATTGAACAAAATACTAAAGAATTTACAGAATTTAAAGATAGTCTTACCGTGAAACTGGGGGAAGTAGAAAATAGGGTTGAAAAAAATGAGCGTGATATTACAGGTCTTCGACAGGAAATGGGACATTTAAGGTCCGAAGTACGCATTTTTTGTGAAGAAGAGATTAATATAAAAATGACTGAAGTAACGGACTCATGTAGGGATCAGTTAGGCAGGGTAGAACGCGAAGTTAGTAGTATCAAATATAACATGTCAAATTTAACAGGGGATGGTCCCAGATTTTATACAGGTGGAGGATCATTGGACCAACACATGAAGTTTTATGGCGATAACAGGGTAAATCCACAAATTTTTATTAATAGCGTAAGAAATCTAGTGGGAAATTTATTTGACGAACAGACTAAACTGAATACGATAAAGGCTTTATTAAAGGACAATGCGGAAGCATGGTACAATTTAGTAGGACAGGACATAGACACCTACACGGACTTTGAAGACAGATTTTTAAAGCACTACTGGAGTGACCACAGACAAGACCAGGTACGAGACGACTTAATCACAGGAAATTTAAGGAGAATTTTCAGGAAGTAGGAGCAATATGCTATAAGCAAGTATAGCATAGCAAAGCAACTGAACTCACCACTGACGGACCGACAAATTATCAAGTATTTATCACGACACTTCGAGGTAGAAGTAAGACAACACGTAGCACTACAGAACATAGTGGACAGAGAAATGTTTTAGAATACCTGCAGAGGTACGACGATGTAAGTAGTGGACGACCTCGGGATAATAGGGAAAGACAGATCAACACAGTTAGGTTTGACAATAGACGGGACAACTATGCTAGAAGGGGGAATAGTTACGGATACCAGCGACAGAATTGGGAACAGAGACGACCATACGTTAGAAGTAATAGTTTAGGAAGGGGACCTGCACCGAGACCGGAACCTACCAGAAGGAATAGTTCACCGGACATGAGGGGGACTGCTAATACAGACACGGAACGAGTGGAAACGCCTAGGACATACGCTGAGGTGACGGCTAGACCAGGACCAAGTAGGGAAAACAGACCTGGACAGGATTTTTAAAACGCGACAGACCACTAGATTTCAGTGTAAATGTATATGAACATCCACGTGAATTTTTCAAAATTGAGGAGGAAGTAGTTTGCCAATTATTAATATAGGAATTTTTGAAAATACTGTAGAAGTATTACTTGATGCAGGGGCAGAGGCGAGTTTAATATCGGAGGAATTCGTCAGCAAAATTAGGGATAAGGTTTGTGATAGAATTATGCCTATAAAGCGTAGCCATTTAGTAGCTCCAAATAAAAAGAAGTTTGCTGTAGTGAATAGTGTTGTGGTGCTTAGGATAGATATAGGAGGTTTAAGCTGTGAACAGGAGTTTGTAATTGTACCTGGACTGAAGTTTCAGAGCATTTTAGGTGTTGACTGTATGATGCAGTTAGAGGTTTTGATAGATATGGAACGGAAGGTAATAAGGATTAAGGATAGGGTAGTGCCATGGAAGGGCAGTTATGAAGTCACAGAGGATGACACAGGGTTGAGTATTAATGTAGTAGAGGTAGAAGATGATGAAGGTAAACAGATCAACACGATAAGATGTCCAGAGGATAGGAGAGTAGAGGTTCAAGCTTTATTACAAAAACATGCAGAATTAGTGGGGGTAAAAGCAACAGCAGCATATCGGGAGCAAGTGAAGGCAGAATTAATTAAAGATGCACGAAAAATTAATCAACGGACCAAACCGCAATTCCATTGTCCACCATCCATGGACACATTTTTGACGAGGTTAAGTGGCAAGTTTGTTTTTAATAAAGTAGATTTAAGGAATTCATTCTGGCGGATTCCATTACACAAGAATTCTAGAAGGTACACAGGATTTTCCGTAGAGCGATAAATCGATAATGTTAAGGTAGTATCGTTTGTTTTGTCGGCAGAAAAGAAAATAAGAATAAATAAGAAACAGACAAGTGTAGGGACTGAAGAAGAAGTAATATTTAAGAGTCAGGATAATAGGGATGATAAGTTTATTGTATGTGAGATAATAGGGATGATAAGTATAGATATAAAAGGGGGAGAAATAGGGATTAAGAGTATTAGGATGGTAAGAAGAAAGACGTGGAGGGTCAAGAAGAGAGTTAGATTTAAATAACTTAATGAACAAAGGATAGAGATAGGTGAATTTTAGTATAGAATAGAATAAGAATAGGATAGGTATATAGGATTAGGTAGGGGGAAGTGAAGTATAGGGAAGAATAGTTAAAAGTTAGGAATAGGAGAGGTATATAGGATGTATATAGGATTAGATGGACAAGTAGGATGAAGTTAAGGATAATTTCAGTTTATAAAATTAGGTGAGAGTTAGGAATAGGATAGGGATATAGGATAGGTGTAAATATTTTTTTTTGGATTGGATATAAGTTAGGTAAAATAGATAGATAAGGGTAGAAAGAGATAGGCAATTTTTTTTGTAATTTTTTTGTCTAAATGCTTTATATTTGAATTCGAATAAGTGGGATTATTTGTATTCAAATAGGGGGAAAATACTCATATTTAGACCAGGGTAGAAAATTAAATGATCACATCAAATAATTTTAATCACCGTGTAGAAGCTTTGGGAAAAGGTACGCGTTATTAAAAAAACCGTGAAGCATAAAAAATCATTCGTTTCATTAAAAATAAGGGAGTTAAATTATGTACAAGACGCTTGCTATAAAAAAAAAGGAAGCAGTATTAAAAAGCTCTGCGTGTAATTTAATTATTCCTAGTAAAGAAACAAATAGAAAATTACGTGCAAAATTTATATTAATTAACTCAATTTTAAGTAACCGGTATTAAACAAAATGTACAGATAATAATTAATATTTGATTAGGAGTCACTAAAAATTAAAGGGTATTATTTTAATTGGAGTTAATTGAACCATTAGTAACATATAATATCTATAAAAACTTGTAAAAACCCAATAAAATGCAAATCGTAGAAGTGTTATTTAAAAGTATTATGTTTGAACACCTGTGTATTTTTAAAAAAAGCTCATTCTGCGTAAATTTTGCAGATAATTAATGGTTACAGAGAATCTTGGAGAAATCGTAGCTTAATAGTTACGAGAAATGCTAAAGGTGGGTTATTTCACAGTCCACATGGACTGAAATAATCGATAATAAAGAATATCAATTTGCACCAATAAGAACAGGGTAGATAGAGACAGATAATATGCGCAAGACCTAGACACATATAGTAAAGGCGTGAGTGGAGCAACGTCACGGGGTTGCGATTGGTTGAAAATAAAGGCAAAATTGAGAGGTAAAATAACATTTCTGTATAAAATTTAATTAGTTATTTCCAGACGTTGCGAGCCGTGTAGAAATTTCTGAGATTTAACTGGGGCGAATGCAAATTTCGTAAAAATCGCATGCCGGGCTGCGGAATGGGAACCTAGCATGCGAAATTCTGAAGAATTGTCCGTTTTTGGGGACTAGACCGACAGACAGGCTAACCTCTATATATACCCAAGTGAATATGAACAAGCTCTTAGATTTTCGACTTGATTCAATGCGTTAAACAGTGCTTTTTAGTTTTCCGAGTTTGATAGAATAATTTAAACAGTTTGCTCGTATATTTTTGTGATTTAAAACAGCTTGTTCTTTACGTGCTACAATGAATGTACTTTAGTGCACTTAGAAAAGAAGATACAAGTTAATAAAGTTAGTATCACTGTACTAATTAGCCAAAATTTGCAACGACAAATGAATACACAAAAGTAGGCAGTTTTGGCGTATATTGGTGAAAGAAGCATGAATTTCTTTGCTATTTTTCGGGGGTGTTAATAATTAAATGGTTCATAAACGTGTCTGGATCCACAAAACAAGGGTCAGATATACACAGATGAGTTCCGGAAAAGCCCTGAAACAACTTTAGATGAATGGTGGTAGAGAAATTTTAAAAGCGTTGAGAATCAGAAGCCGTAAATATAACCCAGTTGGAATGGTGTGATTAACAAAAGGGACGAGGTACATTAAAGCTACGAGTGCAGTAACCTTCAGGTAAATTATACTATTTTGTTTGAACTTTGATGTTTTCGTGTGTGTTGAATAACTTTATAATTTATTTACTTAAAATGGACAGTAATGAAGTTGTACTAACAATAAATTTTTAATTTTAAGGTGAAATTTTCTTGTTTAAGTCGAAAGGAGTATTTAGTAGTTATGTTCTTGATGAAAATTTGGGCATGTCTTTGAGCTCAATTAGACGAACCTGGTTAATTAACGTAAAGGGGTGGTAGATGCTCCCTTTGTACTCAGACTCAGGTCTGCATATATTGTTATATTAATTAGTAGGCATCCTACAAGGCCTTTAATTTTGGATGCACATTAAAATGATAACAAATTTAAATCTTGAAATTTTTTGATACTGAAATTTATGCTGAATTTTTAATTTTGAAATTTTAATGTATTGTGAATATTGATGTAAATAGAGTTAACGTTGAGGTTTGTGGTAGGAATGTGTTTTTTTTTTTACGAATGAGGATGAAGGTTTATCTAGGGGAGCAGCCGAGGCGATGAACAGAAGAAAGTCAACGGACCAGTTAAGTTAATTTAGGAGGTTTCACAGCAATATATATATATATATATATATATATATATATATATATATATATATTAAATATACAGGCAGTAACTATTGTATATGTACACAACAAAGCTATACCTTGTATTTGCTAAATGTAGTAGAACACTAATATATAAAGTTAACAAATGCCATTGTGTCATAACCAAAAACAAAAACAACATTGTTGTTACAAACGTAACTTTAGCAGATACAATTGTAACACGTGAATGATAATGTAGCATATATAATATTTAACTTGAACTCGGTTTATTACACACGATTAACAAAAAATGTGTCTACGCAGTTCCGGTTGAACAATTCAAACCAAAAAGCCGCCATGCAGAAGACAAATAGTACTTTAAATTAGTTAGTTTCTATACTCTAAGATTTCAACATCGACAAGTCTAGAAGCTACTCAAACTTCAAAGGGACATAAATAATATGTAATATTGATGTGTATTACCTCAATTTATTTATTATTGGTTTTGAAAATAAAGCTCTTTATTTGTAACTTATCTGGCATAGTAAGAACGGATTCCAGAAAGACGCTGAACTTTCAAGAATCCAAAACTGAAAACCGTGCTTTTATATATACACACACCCTATTATTGCTAAGTTGTGTCCGAAATTGATGAAATTTAATTAGAATTTGAAAAAATTAACATTATTGAATAGTAATATAAACAATGTAATGTACAGTTCTCTGAAATTTAGGGACAACTTGAATAAAGAAATAGGAAATAGGAAACTAAACAGAATGATTTCCGAAAATTTAAAGTTGTATTTAGATTGATTCCCACATATGACGGTAACCAAACTATGGGTAGGTGTATTTATTACTGCATGCGAGACCGAGACACTTTTAAAAACTGTATACAAACCCCGAGAATTAAAAAACGATATATAGCTATTAAGATTTTAAGTAGATTGACCGGTAGAGTATTAACATCAAAAGCGAATAGGACGATTTAAATGTGGGGAAAACTATGGACACATCTCGATTGTCGATTTTGGATATGAAAGAAATATCAAATACCCAGTAAGGGATTTATTAGATTTATGTATGGAAGCAGTTTAATTACCCCACTAATTTGGTATAAAATACCAAGACGTAGGAAGATTGATCTTGTTCAAACTAAAATCAGATGAAGCGGACAGCAACTCCCGTATAATTAAAATTTAAATATATTACGACGAAGTTTCGCTAGATACACACCTAAACGCGTTACCCAAGCGGTTAGCAGGTAAAATTGAGTTTAGAAATCCGTAAAGTGTAGAAGGGACTATGAATTCAATAATAGAGGAAGAAAAACGTTATGTATTTTAGAAATAGACGGTATAATCCAAATACCTACTAAAAACTATCAATCAAACAAGACTATGCGAGCAACAAGATCAATACTGATGTAACCTAGAATTACACCGCATAATGCATCAGCGAATCGCTTCAAAAATAGTAATCCTAATTTCAACATTCAATTTCCACAACTTGCTAGATATACATTTCACTCAAGTTTCACAAAAGCTGTTACTAACAACACAACTAGTTTCAATCAAAGTATATATTAAGCATAGCCAACAACATTCGGCGTAAATCTTAAGAGGAACTTGACCAATTGTATGACAACCCCAATAACTACTACAAATCTATACCTATGGACACGTAATCGAGCAACCCTAGACATACCAGTAAGATTTCTCAACTGAAAACGCCAAATACAAACTTACACGTCAATGTACAACACTAGTCATACCCATAAGATGTTTCAATTAAAACCCAATATCACACAAAATGAAACTTAGCGTCCGAAGAACTATTTCACCGAGGTAGGAGATTTTAATAATCAAGTTATGCAGCAACACTCAGATAATTATGTAACTCGAAGATGAGACTGTGAGGAAGATTATTTAGATAATTTTAAAGTCAACCAACCTTTACGAAAATTACAAACATGACGAGGAAAATGCACATAAAATTTTCCTGGAGACTCGCTTTATACACGACAAGGCGTAACAAACCTGATCAACATAAATTAAGAAATTTTACCTTATACCAAAATATCGTACGCTAAAATTAAATTACTAATCGATAAAGACTCTTCTAAAACATTAATTAGTCTGCAAAATGTACAAAAACACAGTGACTTTGAAAAGGAACCTATTAAATTTCAGAGAGCACACATAACGACATTACATCAATTTATTGCTAACATACCTATACCAAAAGCATTTAATCTGAAAATGAAACACAAATTTTGCATTCTTAATTTTAACAACAAATATGGCGGATCAATGGTGTAAATCTTCTGAAAAGATTAGGAGCAGGTATTGACATAGAAAACAGCTTACTGAAAACGTAATTCGGACAAATACCTGTTACATTTAAGAATAGTACTAACAAAAGCGACCACCAACAGATTATTAAATCTACGACTGAAAGAAAGGTAAACGTATTATTAAATTCAAAAGTGATATTGGAATAATAAATCCAATATTAATTCGATATGAAGTCGAAACACCCACAGCATTAGTACAAACAAAAAGGTACGAGGAAGTTAAGCGACAATAAAAGTAATCCTGTTGACATCTATTAAGCCGAATATATATATATAAATGCAATAAAAACAGAATCAATAGTAGCCAATGTAGATCCTGACACGGTCCGCTTGAAAAATGTTAGGCGAGCATTTTTCACAAAAATACACCCTGTAACCTCGAATCAATAACTTCAAGCAATAAGTGCAAGTTTAGAAATGAGATTATACAGAACACTCTGCAGCTACATAAAATAAAAACCGATTTTAAAACCGAAAATCATCAAAAATTAAACAAATTGATCAAACGACCACGCTTAATATTATTGGTCCAGGTGAAGCTTTTGAGTCTAACGTTCAAGAAGGAGCAAGTTACTTCTCTACTGATATACACAGTAATTACCATTACCTATAACACCATTCGCTCTACAACTAACTTTACACCACTTAAATTATCATTGGGACCCTTAAACTCTCGTAACCCTTATTACATTCATCGTAATAAGGAAGTATGAAACGTACTTATTTACGCATCACAAATAAATACAATAAATCCATTATCTAACCACTCTACAAAAAGTAAATGAAATATGCATATGATTTTTCGTAAATAGTAGTTTAAATATTCAAAGGAACGAATCAGTTTAAAAGTACCCCACAAAGATACCTTGCTCAAACTCGCAGAAAGAATTAGTTAGAAAATAATACAAAAGATCTTTGGCTCAAGGACGAGCTGGGGCGGAGTAATCAAAAGTTTATGCGCAAAGGTTTTGTCCAGTTGGCTACCTCCAATCTTACTAACAAGATGTATTTCCTTGTTAGAGAAAAGGCGACTTGAGAACCGCCATATTGGCGAGGGCAGTTTTAAGTGTTTAAAACCTAAAAATATGTACCGCATCAATCAATACGCTATATATTCTTAGTTATGGTTATTAATTAATAATAGATTAATTGCAAAAGGATATACTAGAATGGAACAATCAGCCTAAGGATTTTTTTTGGTATCTCGCCTGTCTCATACATATAGCTTTCAAGTTGGAGGAGATGCTCTGTTACTGCTTGTCCAGCTGCTTTTAGAGTTTCTGCTTGCACCTTATCTTTTCAGACTCTATAACGCTAATTCAAACTGATCTCTAAGTATAGGTTATCCCAAGTCATCATTTGCAATGTATGATTCCTGTTCTAATACTGTTGATTCCTCTCCTGCATATAAGTTTCGTATATATGCTTGCCAGCTAACCACTTTCTATACATTTTCTATAATGGCGTTTCCTCCCGCGTTCCTTATATTTTTGCTATATAGTTTTACAACCCTAAAATTCGTTCTAATTAGTTTGTATGCTCCGTCTGTCTTCCTTATTTCCACCTTAGTTTGTATCTCTTTGCACTCTTCATCAACCCATGGTTCTTTAGCTTTCCTGCATTTGCAAATAGTTTCCCATTTTATGGCTTCGTATCTCTGTTTTCCTGTTTCGTCTGATCTATTTTTGCATTTTCGTCTTTCTTCTATTAAATTCAGGATATCCGATATCCTTCGTTATCCACGGTTCCTTATTTTCTTTTTGCCAGTACCTCAGAATATCTCTGGCGGCCATGTCTAAGCTGGATTTATTGTTATTTCATTCTGTTTCTACTTCCTTGGTATCAGAAATTTTCCCGATATTTTTCAGCTATTCATTTGACTTTTTTTAAATTTTTCGTATATATCTTTATCTTTTAGTTTCTCGAAGTCAAAGTGCCTTTTCCATTCTTTTTTTTAAATTTTTAAATTAAAGAGCGGCCTTCATAATTACGATATTGTGGTCAGTGTCTATATCTGATTCTGGATAGCTTCTACGGTCTTTTACTTGATTTCTAAACCGTTGTCTAATGAGAATGTAATCTATTTGATATCTTCCTATATCTCCTGGCATCTTCCACGTGTATCATTTTCTCGCATGATGTTGAAATAATGTGTTTGTGATGGTTAAATTGTTTTTGTCGCAAAATTCTACCAGCCTATTTCCCCTGTCATTTCTCGTGCCTAAACCTAAAACCGGTCCTTCTCCGTCCTCACTTACCACTGCATTAAAATCCCCCGTAATTATTAAAATTTCATATCCTTATACATATCTTAGAATGTCTTGAATATCTTTATAGATCGCCTCCACCTCTTCCACACTGTAGCTAGATATGAGCATGTATATTTATATTATTACTGTTTTTACCGGTTTAGATTCTAATCCAATCATGAGTATTCTTTCGTTCTTTTGTAAGTAATTTTCTACACAGTGTCCTATCTTTTCTCGCATAACTATCCCCACACCCGAATTTCTTTCCACTGATCCTTTTTGAATTAGCCTGAAGTCTCTACTCCAAAAATACTCCAGCGCTGGCCACCAAACTTCACTGATTTCTACTATGTCGAGTGCAAACCTATCCATTTCAATTTTCAAGTTCTCTAGTACCTACTTGCTTCATATTTCTAACATTACACAATCCGACCAGCAAAGTAATCCCGACTCTTAATCTGAACTCTCTGATCGAATTCTCTAGTGTAGTCCTCTACCGAAGCTTCGAATGGGAAACTATTTTAACTCTAGAATCTTTTACCCCGGAGAATGGCATCATGTTTATTATAATTTAAGTACGCTGTGTACTTGGGAAATAATGTGGTGATTTTCCGTTGCCTACCACATCGCAGTAGTAGGCCTTAGAATGCCATACTGACCCCTATAGTCTCTGCAACTCTAAGTACCTAAGAAACTGCTGTCTTCTTTTAGGGAGCTGTTTTAGTGTGGTTCCCTCACCCCATCAATTTGGTAAAACCGATGGTTCAGTTCTTTAGCTCATTGGAACACGCAAGCCGTTCCCCCCATTCTAGTACTGTAGAACTTTGTCAAGGTGTAGGACCAATCGAAACGGATACATATTTTCAACTAAATGTGTCTTGGCACTACGAAGTTTGTGTAATGAAGTAAATTTTAGAAACCAATCGCCGTAAAATTTTGTAAAGTTGGATTACGATAAAAAAAATTAAAAAAAATATAGCCTATAATTTACTAAACAAATTCTTCCATAAAGGTAATCACTACCATGGCTAACCACAACTCAATGCTCTGGTACACTCTCACTCTACTCATAACCAAACTGCCGAAACAAATAAAAGTGCCATACAACGCATAAATTTGCTAGAATGATGGACTCCTTTACGAGCCTCACCTAGGCTAATTAACCAAAAAAGTTACATCACCACTGGCCTCAAAAAAATTATGCAGAACTACTAGAGCGACAGACTCGCATCGAGTCCCGTCTAAACTTACGTACTGCTGAGCGACCAACAACGACGGCAAGTTTCGTCTAAACTAAACAGAACTAAACATGCTGCGTTGCAATGCCCATAAAAATCAAAAAATTGTTAGTAAAAGAAAGCCGTGCATACTGCACAATATCAATCAATCCTCAAACGTTCTAACGACAGTAAAATTTAACGTACCAATTTAACAAAATATTACCTCATATCTCGAGAGATTAAATTGACAACTAGGTTTGTTAACTTCCTTTACTAACAATCTACCAAAATTTTTCTTGTCTCAGTTACTGGTCTTTCACTTATTACACACATGTCTTGAGTTCTTACTCCAATTCCTCTTTAAGTAAACAAACGATTTGAAATTTCTTAGACATATTTGAAACACTCTAATTTTCTAACTGACTTAAATGTAGAAATTTAAACGACTAAAACTTCAACCAAATGGTCAAAACGTATTCAAAAAGTTTTTAAAGTTTTCACCATGAATAGCCTGTATAGGTCCAAACTAGTTAGAAGAATAATATTAGAGCCTTACCAAAAAAATTTTTATTTCCCCAAGCAGTATCAGATTTGTAGAATGAACAAAGCTTACTTAAGACAAAATTAAGCAAAATAAATGCAGGCATAAAAATGAAATCGAGTTAAAAATAGCAATCGACTAAGATAGACCTTAGGACAAAAAAATTCAAAATGAAAAACAGAATTTAGCTACAATTAATTTGGGTAACAAAAGACCAACGTCAAAAAGTAAACTTGGTAAAAATTTCGTTGCCAAAACAAAACTGAGCGAAACAAATTTTGAGGGCCTAGACTTTGGGTGCCAGTGCAACGGTTATTTCGCTTTAGCACATTGAACACGTGAAAAACGATTCTAACAACTCAAACCAGAGCACTAAAAGCCTTCTGTTTCCTTCACAGATAATCAAGCAAAGGGACATCTTCCTACATAGCTAAGGGTCTATTCCTGGATAGGGCAATGAGAAATGGGGGGAGGAGTCGAGTTTTGTTTCTAATCAAAAGCTAAACAAATTTAAATATGTGCCACCAAGTCCTAAGATCAGCAATATAAGGACAATGCAATATTCTAAGGGCGGACGTGGAGACCCAAAAATAAAAAGATCGCCTTCGTTAACAAAAATCTGTCTTGTAAAAATAAAAACACAGCTCCTGAAGGAAATTACAAAGGTTAAACAAAAAATATAGAACACAGTTTGTGTCCTTTAAAATAAATGATAATATATAACCAATTACTTCCTGCTTTTTGGCACAAAAATTGATAATCGGAAGTTCTACTTTATTATTATAAGATTTGATCGCGTTTGACCAAAATAAAAGCCTAAATGTTTTAGCTAGTTGTATAATGTTGCAAAATCTTTCTTTTCATAATCATACTTTTTAACATGTAAATTAACAAAAAGGATATTTATAACGAAATCAAAATTATGTCTTTTGAAATTAAAAGACTAATTTGGTAATCATAAGTCTATTTACACCTTTTAAATATTTAAACTTAGTAAAAATTTGTAAATACAATGCATTGAAATATTATTTCCATCCTGGGAAGATCTTACCGGGTGGATTACAGTTTCGTTATAAATACACAGCTTGTATTTAAATTTGCAAAGAAGTGAAATAAACTTCACTGTACACCAAAAAAATAAAGAGCAAACAAAAGTTCAGTGCTATTTCTTATTAAGCACTTTCTATATTGAAGATTTAATTTTTCATAACCTTCAAATTTTGTATGAACAACAATGCAAACACTTTGCATTTACTACTAAATAAATGTAAATATCTATACTAAATTTCTATAATATATATGCAATTAAAGACTAACTTTAAGGTTAGAAGAATGTTTCATTTGAATTCTAGAAAAGCTGCGATGAGGTTTTCCTTTAACGGTAGAATTTCACAATTATCTGAAGTTTGAATGTAAACAAAGCCAGTAAGTATAAACCTAACCAATCAAAATTCAACTAGGCTTGTAACATACCGGTTTAGAAGTGATTGAAAGTGAAACAGGTCATAAACACGATAGCAAACACGAGCGTCTCGCGGCAGTAATGCAGTGACTGCAATTATAGGTTAGGTTACTGTTAGAAATAGATATAATTATTAAAAGACATAAATCACTTAACACGCATATCAGAACAGTTGTAGCTAAAACTATTGCAGACTGTTCTGATATGCGTGTTAAGTGATTTGTGTTTTGTGTTTTTTAATAATAATATCTAATTTGTGTCTTTAATAATAATTTCTATTTCTAAGAGTAACCTAACCTGTCATTGCAGCCACGGCATTACTGCCGTGAGACGCTCGTTAGCAAACGACGTGTTTTTATGACTATCTGTTTAACACTGACTAACGATATTTTAAGGGCATGCAAAAATTTAAACTTAAATTAAATAACGAACCAAACTGCATCTGATTACTGTTGACACATTCCATCAGAAATTTCATCAGCTGCAAACAATACCAGTAGCTATTCCAAACTTAAGGAGCTGCAACAAATTCTCTGGATAACAGCAAATACCACCACATGTTAGTAATTTCAAAATCTGGTATAATAACGTAACTTGTACAGCAAAATACTCTTGCATTCTTTCTTGCTTTACGTTTTTCCTTGTTTTTCTTTCCTTTACGCGAGTTAAGGTTCGTGGCTGGGAGCGGTCTTTTTAAAAAGACATTTCCAACTTCTTAACACATTTATTTATTTGTTATACAGAAATTAATTAGAATTTTGACAATCTTGAAATATTATTCTAAGTCCGAAATTAATTAATTAATTGTACAAAATGAGTAATCTACGAACTGTAAGGTAAAAGCTGAACGAGGGATTAACTGTCGTCGACTGGGGCTGCCGGGCCTTTTATAATATCCCTACCCTCTGACATGGTTGTGGGAAGTTGCAGACCTAATGTCTGCTTACACTTGACTCTATTCCTATTCATAATACAATGTTGCTATCTTAATTCTATTCATAATTACTTTGTTGCGAGCTTCCTCTCCAGGTGATCTCGGTACATGACTGTCTGTGACCGCCTGTGACCTGACATCTGCAGTGTCTTTTATCGTCTGTACTACAAAGTAGCGCTTCCGTTCCCATGAACGTTAATAAACTGAATGAATTGTCCTTCATTTACATTGTTGCACATCACTTAACGCATTTTCTAATATTTCTAATAATTTCCCAATTATTAGTTTCTTTACATATATATCAATTGGGGGATTACATAATTCGCGTTAATATAAGTTATTGAACATTATTCAAGTCCGCCATGACTTGAACCATTCAAACACAAATCGCTAATCGCCGGGCGCAGGCCTCTAATTTCGAAAACATCTTGAAGACTTGATAGCGTGGCTGCGACTAACCAATCAAACGCTATCAACCTCCAGGGACCCGCCGTTAGAGATTGGAAAGTATGAATGCAACAAAATTTCTATAGATGCTCAACGAAATAAATTTATATTACACAAATTTTCTCCAATAGACAAACTATTAAAATGAAGCGTTCAATTGTGAATGATATGGAACTGGAACAAAACCATTGAAGTACGCTTGGCGTATTCTACCTATAATTTAATGTAAATAAATAGTGGGCAAATTAAACATGCTTCACTATTAGGTGCTGTGTTATAAATATATTTTGTTCTGTTATACACTAGTTTATGTATTGCAGTAGTGTGTCTGCCAAGATACAAGTTGTACGCTGGTGCCACTAGCAATCATAAGTAAATTCGTCGTTTGTTTTAAATATAGTACAGTATATATTTAGCAGATTCTTTAAGATAATTAAAAAGTCTTTAACACGCCTATATTTGACATGCATTTATCAATATTTCTTGTATTAAAGCGGAAAACATTTTAGACTAAACAATTGTTGAAATTTCTCACTACTTACTAGTTGCTATGGTTCAGATGACTGTCGACTGTAGATTTGTAAAACTAATTACGATAAATCACTTATATAATACCTGACTGAAAAAATGCGCTTAATAAAAAAAGAAGTAATGGGAATACTAATAACGGCGTCAAGATCTTATTTGAACAAAGATATTTTAAATCCTAATGCAATCACTGTAATTGCTAATAAATCCTGCGAGTTGAACATTACCTTTAAGGTAAATCCTTAGTCACGGCGATGCAATTTACTTATTGAGTACTCCATAGAGATGGAGGCAATCAATCTAATTGCTAAAAATTCAAAGAGCTACAAACTGAAGTCTTATTATGGTTAAGTGATTTGACTAGTAGATATTTATAGCGAGTATAATTAAATTAATGCTTTCCTTAAAAGTTAGTAAGCAAATTTGATTCTTTAAGCAGTGCTTTGGTCAAAGCTTTCTCAGAAGCTGTTTCACGTTCCACGAGTAATCTTAATTAAAAGCTAGTTGTATGTTTAGCTTCATTCGCCTTACTACCAGCCATAGACTTGAAGTGCAAGTTCTATGTAAATACTACTACCGCTATCCATGGTCCGGTATTGCTGCGTACATGTACCCAGTTGGTTTCAGTTTGTTGGGTTTTACGTGTATTTAGTGTATCTGTTTGACTGGTGTTGTGCATAGTTATCTTTTACTAACTTAGGTGGTGAGTTTGTAACATATCAAGCTCCCTTGGTTATATATATATATATATATATATATATATATATTATTGTGTTGCTTCACTAGAATCTTGCCCCACAAATAGGGTCGACAGCATTTATTGTGTTGGTTACCTGTTGAATCGCTCTCTATTTCGTAACCCACTGTTCGGCTGTCATAATACTTTGTAGTTATCCTTAAATCACCCTCCGCTGCTCTCCACTTCTTTCCTACTAGCTAAAATTTCTTAAAATTATCACAGACACCTACCTGTTAAATCTAAAAACTCCCGCTCAATATCACCATGCTGAAACTTAAATAGAAATTCACACCCTACAATCACACACTCAAAACTAACTCAATTAACCAAATATATCACACTCTATTTATATAAGATCATTATTACATTTTCAAAAACGCCATTTCTTTATGTACACTCGTATTGTCAATAATTTTGTAACAATAACAATGCAAATCGATAACCTTTTAAACACATATTTTTATTAAAGTAAGAGGGCGTTCCTCATACTTTAGGTTAACCCTTTGTCTTATCACCAAAGCACAAATCAAAAATAATCACAAACACCATGAAAAATATTCACCATTCAATGTTCAATACAATGACCTACCTGGAAGCTATCTTCTGCATGTGGTCCACCAACTAGACCCTTGGAGATGTTGCCGTCTACTAAGTACTCAGTCCATCCAATAACTCCATGGTCGAATCACCATGTCTGCTATGCATGCCGCTACTCAAATTCTTTTCTTGTCCAATTTACAACCAAAAATAGCCAATCTCCAAAATTTAACTTTGATACCCAAAAATCGTTTTATACATCATCCAAATAATTTCACTTTTTATTAATTTCAGGCATTCCAAACAACACAATAACAATCTTTGTACTTGCATACAATATTAACCAAAAATCGCTTTACTAGCTTTTACATAAATTTGGATTAAACTGCACTAATTCGCTTGTAAATAACTATATGTATTGCGAATGGCTGATGAAATAAAAGAGAGCGAGGCCCCTCTTCGAAACCGATTAAATAACCTAAAATTCATCCCCCCCCTGGTTCAAATTTCACGTACATTCGTGTAATCGTTCCACCAATTCAAAAAACTGTTTCCTAACCGTCCTGCAAATTCGACAAAAAAGCTTTAACGTATTTTGGTTTTTTGTGAATATTAGCAACAAACACACAAATACCTGGTAAACCGTTTCCAACCGTCAACTTCCCCGAAGACTAGCTTCTAATATTTAGTTGATCCACGCCTTAAAGTTGAACAAAACACCTTTTATCTCGCTTATATCTATAGCTTCATCTCACATATATGCCTCCCCCAGCTGAATATCTACCCTTCTTAATCTATATCCACGAATCACCTTGCTTGGTTCCTTTTTCTCGCCTTCAACCGACGCTTCCCTGCTTATAAATTACTTTGAAATTATTGATTTTCTGTTCCCTCGCTATAATACATTTGTTCAAGTCTCTCTACTATACTAGCTCTGCATTTGATCTTTGTTTCTCGCGTGTACCTAAACGTTTTTGTTCTATCTTTGTTCCTCCATAACAGTTGTCTGCGGTTCCATCCTATACTACCGCCTGAATTAAAAATCAATATCTTAGCACACATACGGCGTCTTCGTCAATTTTATGTGGTTTTGCTTTTGTCCCTGTTACAAACTGACTACGTTAATTACAACGGTCCCCGTGTTCCCATAAACTATTAAAGTTTGTTTATAGCAATTTTATCTAGAAATATATTTCCCTTTGTTGTTTTGTTATGTCTAGGTTTTCTTTAAATAACCGTCTTTAAAATGCCAACATTTTATTCCCATATCTACTAATATAATTATATATGCTATAATTCTTACCCATAACATTCTTATACCGCCGTGTTTACATTAAACTTGTTAAGATTCCTTATCTAGAGCAATAATTTAACCCTTTTTTTTGCTACTGCTCTAAATTATTGTTTAAAAATATCTAATTTCCTAACTGAATAAATTGTATTCTAATATCAATACTCTTACTAAAATTATAAGATGCTTATGATTTCAATACCCATTAATTGAGCATATATTATATATATTATACATATAATATTATCTTATTACTTCACAGGGAGGAAACATCCACTGACCGACGGTTTCGACTTTGTTAAGCCTCATCAGAGCAGATTAGTTTCCAACCCTAATTCTCTATGGGACTGCAAATAAACTTGGTTTATATATATACTCTTAATATAATAAATGCCATGTCTTATGAATATAATGAGCTTATTGACGTACAAATAGCTAGTATTATATCCATTATACAAAACATTACCTTATTACTTTACAGGAGGAAACATCCACTGACCGACGGTTTCGGCTTGTTAAGCCTATCAGGGCAGATTAGTTTCCAACCCTATTGCTTATGGGCTACAACAAACCGTGTATGATTATTACTCCTGTAAATAATAAATGCCAATTTTAGTATAATGAGCTATATAATACTAGCTATATATATGCATATAAACTCTTATTATTTTCATAAATTTCTTGACATCATCTGTATTTTAGTATACATTGTTCAACTTTCTTGGAGTTACGGACTGCAATGATTTGCCTTATATATATATAAAATAGGTATAATAACTATATAATCAATTTGTATTCGTTTAATTTCTTCATTTAGACGCGTTTCGGTCATCAGGACCATTATCAATTGTTCTAAAACTGAATTGTAGATTGTGTATCTAAGCTAAAGTAAAACATTTAAACATTTGTCACGAATATAAAATTTGCTAAAATTGTCATAATAAAAATAAAATGATGTTTACATTTAAATAGAACGAGAACACTTAAATTATACGAATGTATTTTACATTCGTATAATTTAAGTGTTCTCGTTCTTATTTTTAAATGTAAAACATCATTTTATTTTTATTATACAATTTTACAATTTTATATTCGTGACAAATGTTTAAATGTTTTACTTTAGCTTAGATAACAATCTACAATTCAGTTTTAGAACATAATTGATTAATGGTCCTGATGACCGAAACGCGTCTTAAAAATAAAATAATAAACGCAATTACAAATTGTTATAGTTATTCTACACTTTGAAATAACTATAGGTATACATTGACCAACGTCCAAGAAATTACAATGTTATATATATATATATATATATATATTATTATATATATATATATATATATATATATTGATATGATAACGCCGTACTCGGTGTAATAGACGTTTTTTTAACGCCACCGCTCTCTGTTCTCTCAATTTAATCTTTTACTTTTATTATTATGCCACGGCTAGGCTTTTTTAATTTACACAGTGTGCACAACGTTACGATGATCAATTTTCTTTTTCACTCTTTTATGATTACCTGTTTGAATTGATAAACAAAGTCAATCAACATTCATATAATAAAAGGAAATAATATTTACAATTTTTGAAATTCTTTAAATACATCCTTAAATCAATTAATATCATATGGATTGTTTATCCCAAAATTTCTACTCTTTTAGTTTTAATATAAAGTCACCAAAAAAATCTGGAACGTTCTAAACCTCTTTATGATTTATTACGTACGTTTAACGTATGCAATGTTTCTTGTTGATTTCTTTACAAGTTTTGGATAAATTAAATAAATTCAGTATTAAAATTTAAATTGAAAGATATCTCAAAAATTAAGTAGATCTGACCTGTGATATCCTGATATGTTGTTTCGTGTTGTGGATCAACACCCCCCTTGTCGTCTTCAATCGTATACCAATGCTCTGCTTAGTTGAACCAATATTTAAGTACCGTTACCCCTTGTTTTCCAAAAATCACCTCGTTCTTTATTTTATATTCCTCTGCATATGCTTTGAAATACCGCTTGAATTCGTGGGTTATTTAGTATCATGAATTATTCCAGAATTAAAATTAGAATTGTACCAGAAGCCAATTAAAATTATAATTATTTCCGATGCGGATTAGAATCTAATTAGAAGCCCTATATGATTATAAATATTTAATTTAAATTATTTACCCAATTTCTACTCACGTTGTCTAAAAAAAAAAAGGCAAAAACTCTTCATGTATGCTTAACGTAATTGCTGCACAGCACTACTTTCACAAGAACATAAATTTGATATATTCTAAACTTTATTTATTTGACGCGTAGATTTCCTGTTAAAAGTGTCGTAGCTTCGACGTGCTTCAAGTGGAAACTGACTGGTTTTATTACCGATGGGTGTTAAATAGCCTTATCCCACTACATCTGTGCTGGGTTTTCAAGCAGTTTTGCAGATTGTTTCAACCAACCAGGTTTTGTCTTTCATATTGCCTGTATTCTTGAAGCTGCTTTCTGATGCAACTCCTTTGTGTTTCCGTGTAATCGAGTTTATTTGCTATTGTTATCGTTGCCTTAACATTTGTTATCGCAGCCAGACTTTCAACTTACGTCCGTGTTTAGTATAGATAATGCTTTTGCATAATTATACAAAAATAAATGATGTAACTCTAGTACTATTTTCGTTTATGTATTTATTTAATTGAAAGTGCGGTTTCTTATCAAAGCGCATATTGTTCCCTGTTTATCACAAGC
Organism: Platerodrilus igneus; assembly: GCA_036346225.1. Taxonomy (NCBI): domain Eukaryota; kingdom Metazoa; phylum Arthropoda; class Insecta; order Coleoptera; family Lycidae; genus Platerodrilus; species Platerodrilus igneus. Next base: position 859,138 of record JARFIW010000295.1, read on the forward strand.
GTAATTGTATGAGGATTTATCAAGTTTTTGTCTTATCTTCTGTGTATTTTATTTTATAAACCTGTTAAACATTCTCAACGTAGTTTAAATACATCTACGATTATTTCTCTGCTGAATACGTGTTCTATTGTTAAATATATGCTCACTTGCATTGCTTAAAGTTAATTACGGTCTATATACAGGGTGTTAAATGCTTGCTATTTACATAATGCACGAATTACTTATTTTTCTGCTAAATAAATACAGAAATATATTTCCCTTTGTTGTTTTGTTATGTCTTAGGTTTTACGTTTGAAAAATAAAAGTGTTCTTTTAACACATGCTCAACACTTTTGTATTCCCATATTCTACTACACTACAAATTAAAGATGCTATAATTTTACCCCATTATTATCATTTCTTATACCCTATATTTACATTAATACTATGTTACATGATTCCTAGCTAAATATGCCTAACTAATTTAACCCTACTTTATTTATACACTACATAAGCTCTACAATTATTGTTAAAAATATCCTAATTTCCTAACTGAATAAATTGGTTTTCTAATATCATATAACTCTTAACCTATAACTTATCCTGTGTCCTTATGTATTTCAATGACCCCTTAATTGCACGACAATATATATATATATATATATATATATATATATATATATTATTTATTACTTCACAGGGGAGGAAACATCCACTGACCGCCGGTTTCGACTTGTTAAGCCTTATCAGAGCAGATTAGTTTCCAACCCTTTTCTTATTGCGGACTGCAAATAACTTGTTTTATATATATATATATATATATATAATAAAATGTATCTGTAAACAAACTCTTATGAAAATAATAAGAGCTTATTGACGAATACAAATTGAGCTAGTAGTTATATAGCCATTAACAAAACATTAGCCTTATTACTTTACAGGAGAAACATCCACTGACCGACGGTTTCGGCTTTGTTAAGCCTCATCAGGGCAGATTAGTTTCCAACCCTAATCTGCTCTGATGAGGCTTAACAAAGCCGAAACCGTCGGTCAGTGGATGTTTACTCCCTGTGAAATAATAAAGCCAATGTTTTGTTAATGGCTATATAACTACTAGCCTGATTTGTATTCGTCAATAAACTCTTATTATTTTCATAAGAGTTTCTTACAGATACATCTTATTTATATATTGTTCTACACAGTTTCTTATTACGGACTGCAAATAATTTGCCTATATTATATATATATATAGTTGTATATATACTATTTCTTATTGAATTCAATACATATAATATATACAATAATTGCGTTTATTATTTTATTTTTAAGACGCGTTTCGGTCATCAGGACCATTATCAATTATGTTCTAAAACTGAATTGTAGATTGTGTATCTAAGCTAAAGTAAAACATTTAAACATTTGTCACGAATATAAAATTTGCTAAAATTGTCACTTAATAAAAATAAAATGATGTTTTACATTTAAAAATACAAGAACGAGAACACTTAAATTATACGAATGTATTTTACATTCGTATAATTTAATGTTCTCGTTTTATTTTTAAATGTAAAACATCATTTTATTTTATTATGACAATTTAGCAAATTTTATATTCGTGACAAATGTTTAAATGTTTTACTTTAGCTGATACACAATCTACAATTCAGTTTTAGAACATAATTGATAATGGTCTGATGACCGAAACGTCTTAAAATAAATAATAAACGCAATTACAAATTGTTATAGTTATTCATACTGAAATAACTATAGGTATACATTGACCAACGTCCAAGAATATATGTTATATATATATAGTTATTATATATATATATATATATATATATATATATATATTGATATGATAACGCCGTACTCGGTGTAATAGACGTTTTTAACGCCACCGCTCTCTGTTCTCTCAATTTAATCTTTTACTTTTATTATTATGCCACGGCTAGGCTTTTTAATTTACACAGTGTGCACAACGTTACGATGATCAATTTTCTTTTCACTCTTTTATGATTACCTGTTTGAATTGATAAACAAAGTCAATCAACATTCATATAATAAAAGGAAATAATATTTACAATTTTTGAAATTCTTTAAATACATCCTTAAATCAATTAATATCATATGGATTGTTTATCCCAAAATTTCTACTCTTTTAGTTTTAATATAAAGTCACCAAAAAAATCTGGAACGTTCTAAACCTCTTTATGATTTATTACGTACGTTTAACGTATGCAATGTTTCTTGTTGATTTCTTTACAAGTTTTGGATAAATTAAATAAATTCAGTATTAAAATTTAAATTGAAAGATATCTCAAAATTAAGTAGATCTGACCTGTGATATCCTGATATGTTGTTTCGTGTTGTGGATCAACACCCCCCTTGTCGTCTTCAATCGTATACCAATGCTCTGCTTAGTTGAACCAATATTTAAGTACCGTTACCCCTTGTTTTCCAAAAATCACCTCGTTCTTTATTTTATATTCCTCTGCATATGCTTTGAAATACCGCTTGAATTCGTGGGTTATTTAGTATCATGAATTATTCCAGAATTAAAATTAGAATTGTACCAGAAGCCAATTAAAATTATAATTATTTCCGATGCGAATTAGAATCTAATTAGAAGCCCTATATGATTATAAATATTTAATTTAAATTATTTACCCAATTTCTACTCACGTTGTCTAAAAAAAAAGGCAAAACTCTTCATGTATGCTTAACGTAATTGCTGCACAGCACTACTTTCACAAGAACATAAATTTGATATATTCTAAACTTTATTTATTTGACGCGTAGATTTCCTGTTAAAAGTGTCGTAGCTTCGACGTGCTTCAAGTGGAAACTGACTGGTTTTATTACCGATGGGTGTTAAATAGCCTTTTCCCACTACATCTGTGCTGGGTTTTCAAGCAGTTTTGCAGATTGTTTCAACCAACCAGGTTTTGTCTTTCATATTGCCTGTATTCTTGAAGCTGCTTTCTGATGCAACTCCTTTGTGTTTCCGTGTAATCGAGTTTATTTGCTATTGTTATCGTTGCCTTAACATTTGTTATCGCAGCCAGACTTTCAACTTACGTCCGTGTTTAGTATAGATAATGCTTTTGCATAATTATACAAAAATAAATGATGTAACTCTAGTACTATTTTCGTTTATGTATTTATTTAATTGAAAGTGCGGTTTCTTATCAAAGCGCATATTGTTCCCTGTTTATCACAAGCGTAATTGTATGAGGATTTATCAAGTTTTTGTCTTATCTTCTGTGTATTTTATTTTATAAACCTGTTAAACATTCTCAACGTAGTTTAAATACATCTACGATTATTTCTCTGCTGAATACGTGTTCTATTGTTAAATATATGCTCACTTGCATTGCTTAAAGTTAATTACGGTCTATATACAAGGTGTTAAATGCTTGCTATTTACATAATGCACGAATTACTTATTTTTCTGCTAAATAAATACAGTTTTCTGATTCCTATCGCTATTTGCAGTTCCTATACGACCCTTACTACTCAATACATCCCTAAGCAACCCATTATCACAGCTATATATATATATATATATATATATATATATATATATATAGTTGCGGTAATCACCCTATAGAAATAGAAATATAGCGTAGTAGGTAAGAGGACAAGAACCTTTAATGCCGCAGGTACTCGGTTGAGCAAGGGGAGGTCGAAGGGTAGAAATTAAAGCGGTCGGACGTCGTAACGGTTCCGCTCGAAGGAGTTTTTTTAGCTATTAAACCTACACCAGTGTGTTTCGATTGGTAAAAGGTGTACTAGACTTTGTAAGATAATTAAAAAACTTTAGTATTTTAAATCGCAGCGGCGGCTGATTCCGGTGGTGTAATTTAGGATCATATCTTGTATTATTATGATATTGAATTTTTATTAAAAACTATAATTAGTGTCAAGTTCGTGCATCATTTAATTTGGTTTTGTTCTTGCACAATTCTTAGGATTCACGAACCTGAGGTACGAAGTCTCATTGTTTAGTTATTAGTTACGGTGCCTAACAATTATTAATAATTAATCGCGTTATTACACAAGTTTAGTTGTGTGTTTCTACTATTAACCTTATAGTGACTTGGAAAACATGATATCTATAGCAACCAAAAACAACATAACGAAGAGAGTCATCAGGGAAATCCTTGAAATAAAAAGCACTAAAGCCAATGAACAACCGCAGCGACTCAGCAGCGTGGAACCGAACCCTTAGTACCATCAAGAGTAGCAAAATAGTTGACCACAACAACGGAATCAGACAAGGGTAACCAACCACAACCTAGCGAAATACTATGCGTGTCACATTAACGCGCCAGAACAGGGGCATATAAACAGCAACACAGATAGATCAATGGCATTATAATGCAAGAGCTGACAGTTGTTAAAAACTTGTAGATGAATAATGCGATTCGTTGAAAACATCTTCAACGTACGGTTACTTTCACAACTTGTTAACAAAACACGAGATGGTCCGCATGAAAAGCAATAATAAAACATGCAACTTGCGGGCACTTAAATATAATATATGATGCATTTGAATAAGTTTATAATACTAGATAATATAAATATAATACTAGTAACAAGACTAGCATTAGTTTATGATTCAACATGTCAACATCTTGAAAAATATCTGAGAATTAAAATGCTAAGAAAGTTGCTCTCGTTGATGTTACGTCATCAACAACGCAGGCAAGAGTTATGCAATTATAAATTCCAAATCCAAACTGCCAGAAACGTAAAATGTTTATAACCGCAAGTTAATTTTTAATCCTAAAGCGCATAGCAAGACTTATAAGAACACCGCCATATGACAAACAGTACTATTCAGAAACCGGTTTTGTTGTTGGTAATTGACACAAATTGGGCCTTTTTGAATTTAAATGGAAGACATCTTTCTGATGCAGCTAAATATTCAGTTAACACTACTGAATGAGTACACCGCAAAAAGTTGCCATTTCAATAAAGATTATGTCTGCGTCTACTGATTTAGAATAAATGTTAATTAAATCATCAGATATTAAAGAAATTTAAAAATAACTGTGGTCGAATTTCAATAGAAATCAATGGAGGTACGCGTCCAATCAGTCCTAAGATGACAAAAAAAAAATAATTGCACTTAATTCTGATGATTATTATAAACAACTATAGGTGTTAGTTTGAAATATTTTTAAATAATGTTGCTTGTGCGAAAGGATATATCGGAAAGCTATTAATTCGGCAAATGTTCAAGTGCTGGGAGGTATTGATAGTCACAGGCTGCTGAGCTCCCTTCACATACCACTAAATATCAGGGAAATATGGTATAAATTTGTAAAGAATAGAAGAGGAAGCGAACAGCATCCAACAAGTAAGAGCAGCGGCTATGTTCGAAGATAACAAACATGTGTGGAGCACAGCAGAGTACGTCTATGAAATAGGGGCAGTAGGAGAAGCAGACAGAAAAACGGTAGAAGCCTTTTGGAATGTTGTGCTTCAGTTGTATGAGGACGAGAGCATGGAAAAACAAAGTTAGTAACAAGAGGTTATAGAAATGTAGGGGAATAAAGATATCTTTGGAAGGGGAAATGGAAGGGCAGGATACGTTCTAAGGCTTTTTTGGGGAATAATGCAGGATATATTACAAGCAAAGATATAAAAAATGGAGGTACAGGTTCACCTAGATCTGACTATTGCACGCAGACAGTGAAAGATGCAGACTGTGGAAATTTCAGAGGAATGTGTAGGTTAGCCCAGAATAGGAAACAATGAATGCACGCGTCTAACCAGTTCCAGGACTGAAAACCTAATGATGATGATGTCAAATTTCAAGCTAATATATCAAAGCAAATCATATGAACCAGAAGTAGGGTTTCCTTTAGTTGCTTTACTTATAAAAAATATTATTAGTCAAATTCACATTAAAAGATTGTTGTGAAATAATATACTTCCTTCAATATATTAAAAATATTTATATGGTTCAGTTTTTTACACAAACTCTCTTCAAGTCTAACGGCACTGTGTTCAAAAATTTCTTACCTCACACACTGTCCACAACAAAGTACTACCCTCTCTCACATCCTGGTAATTGAGTTTATAATCTAGCATACGTTTACTGGTAATAGAATTTAAAATCTAGCATAACTTTATCGAAACTTCTAAAGTTACTCGAAATTAATAAGACAGAACCTACAGTTTTGTTTCCTAATTTCAAAAAGTTCTTAAAAAAATAATAGCAAATATAAATTTGATTACCTAAAAACAAACTTTTACAGATTTGATTGACAGGTATTTAAAATATGATAAAAATGATCAAAAGCGATTATATAGTCGTTGTAATTTAAGTTCCGATTTACGTCATTAATAATGTTCGCATGCATACCAACATAGTATAGAGCATATTTCCTTTCTTATCTTAAACACTGAGATCTTATTAATGTTGGTGAAAATTGCAACGATGCTAGCGTTTCTCCACAAAAATGTAACATTTAAAACTATTGAAAATGGCAGTACACAACCTAAACTCATGTTCTAGAGGTTATGGGAATGTGCATATGTCAAATTTTTTGCTTTTCAAGTTCAATCGTTTTATAAACTGCGCCTTTTTTTACATATTAAAAACTGTTTTTATCAGAACAAATTCGCGTAATTTGTACGTTCGCGAGCTTGTTTTTGAAAATGCCTGGAATGCACTTGTGTGCTAGGGGGAGGAGAAAGCAAATGGGAGACCTTTTATTCCTGTATCAGCCGTCCAAGAGGTAATCTACGAAATGTAATTCGTTATAAAATTAATTAATTTGATTTTATCGAGAGTTGCAGCTGCTCTCAAAATTAATCCGTCGATTGCGACTATGGTGACCAAGCTATTCAAAATGGTGAATCATTAGATTCGAAAAAAAGAATTTCCAGAAACCTGTAACTGTTGTTGATGAATTTACAGAATGTGTAATTCGCAATGAAATTTATCGAATGTATGACAATCGTAAGTTATTAATGTGTTGTAGCTTAGTTTTGATATAATCATTTGTTTCAGATGAACATATTACAGTACATAACTTGTGTTTACAACTTCAGAGTGCAGAATTGTTCAAAGGATGTGTTAAATCTTTAAATACACTGCTACGTAAAATGGGATTTACATATCGTAAAGACAATATCCGTCGTGCTCTCATAGAATTGCCTTTTATTTCCCCTAAACGGTTTGAATTTTTCGTAAAGTATATGAGAATTAAAACGGAAGACATTTTTCAATTCGTTCATCTCGACGAAACTTGGATTTTTCAAAACGGTACTGTTTGTCTTTCCTGACATAATAATGATGTACAAAATGTAAGAAGCACACAAGTCGATGGGAAAAGATTTATAGTGTTCCATGCAGGCAATAAAAATGGGTTCATTGAAGGTTGCGAGTTGATCTTTTCATCTGCGACAAAGTATGGAGATTATCATGGAGAGATGAACGAAGCAAATTTTCTTAATTAGTTTGAAAATCAATTGCTGAAAAATTTGAAACAACCGTCTGCAATTGTTTTAGATAATGCTTCATACCGCAGTAGTGTTGATTAAAGAACCGAATTACAGTTGCACTAAAGGAGACATATCAAACTGGCTGACAAATCAAGGCATTGCACATGATTGTACTTCTTTTAAAAAAGATATTCTTAATCTTGCTACCACGTATGTATAACAACCCAATTTATAATTTGTGTAATTAACATGGTTATTAATGTTCAGGCATAAACCACAGAAGGTCTACAAAGCAGATTACTTGGCGGAACAGTATGACCATAAAGTTGTACGATTGCCTCCCTACCATTGCTTTTTCAACCCGATTGAACTTGTCTGGGGTATATCCAAAACTTATTACAATCGTCACATTGGTAGGAATGGCAAATCGGCAGAGAATTGTTTGAAAATGTAGCACGAAGCATTGGCAACCATCACCCCAGAAGTCTGGGCAAATGCTGTAACCCATTGTGAAAGGTTAATTGGAGACTAGTACAATAGAAAAGTACGTTTAGATACAGTTGATGTTGCACCTCTTGTAATTACTTTTAATACTGATACCGAAAGCGATAGCACCGCTTCAGATGTCCACATCGATTATATTTAAACATCGCTGGAGAACTTAATGGACAAAGGTTAGCAAATTTATATTTTCCTGATCTATATAAAGCTGTATGACAATCTGGCATGAAGCATTAGCGACCCTAGCTCCTCAAGTTTGGACAAATTCTGTACAAAACGCAGAAGCAATTATTAAAGAATGGAGGACCGCAAAATTAAGTCTGATGAAAAGGATGTTGCACCGTTGATCTTTAACATAAACGACAGTAACTGGGATTCAGACAGCAGTAGTAACTAATCGATAGAAGGCCATGGAATCATAGGGAAATTAATGAAATACATTTTGTACAGAAGAAATATCGATATTTGTAAATTAATTATCGGCATTCAGTTTATTATGAGATAATCAGTATCTGTAACTTTCTGTATAATAAATAAATAAAACTAAATATATTATTTTATTGATAATTTAGAAGCAATTAATAGAGATTCATTTAATTTCTTCGGTTACATCTGTCTATAACATCGACTGCAAAATCACAACTTTTGTGATACAATTAATAATTTTTGAATTAATTCCATCGTGTTTGACAATCTTTTTTTGTTAAAGTGGTTTACTCACATCTTATGATTAATAAAGTGTATTGTACTTCCAAATTTACCGAATACTTGAATCACTTTTAAAAATTTATATATTTTACTAACTGGATACACCTCATACTAGCAAAACTAAGACACCGGGTACTATCAACCTTCTACATCTTCCAATGTCAACAGGTTCCGTATATCAACAAGTTTGCAAGATATTGGATGCGTTTGTTTAGCATCCAGCAAATCTTAAAGAATAAATTTTCAAGACTGTTCGTCCTATATACACTTAATTACGAGATATCAATATCCATGTAGTTTCGTATTATTTTAAAGAATACATATTTGTTTTATATTTTGCCTAAAATGACTACATATTATTTGACTAGTAAGCATTCACAGATCAAGCCCATTTATCGGCAGAAAAATACTACTTCACAAAGGCGAAAATAAAATTGAATTTTATACGTATTTCGGTTACTTTGTGCTGGCAATCCAAGAATTATTTAAAACGAATTACACACTTTTAATTTAGTTTTGATAAACATAACCTCCATTTTGAATGGACCTGCACCTTGCCCAAGTTCTAAATTACCAGAACAGGTAAAATGGCTTGCGTGTTCTAATGAGCTAAAGAGCCAAACTACAGGTCCAACCAAAGTAGTAGGGTTGTTAGTGAGGAACCAGACTAAGACAGGTCCCCGAAAGAGGGCAGCGGCTCTTTCGGTACTTAGATTGACAGAGACCATAGGGGTTGGTATGGCAGTCTAAGACACACTACCGCGATGTGGAAGGCAACAGGAAACCACCACATTACCTCCCAAGTACACAGCGTACTTAAATTGTAACAAACATGATGGCATTCTCTGGGGTACAAGATTCCGGAGTTAAAATAGTTCCCCATTCGGATCTCCGGGAGGGGACTACTTCGGAGGATGCAATCGGAAAGTTAAAAATAAGAGTCGGAAACATTCTGCGAGTCGGAGCGTGGAACGTTAGAGGTATGAAGCAAGTAGGTAAGCTAGAGAACCTAGAAATCGAAATGAATAGGTTATCACTAGACACAGTAGGGATCATCGAAGTTCGGTGGCCAGAGGCGGGGGACTTTTTGAGTAGAGACTTCAGGGTAATTCATACAGGAGCAGAAGAAGGAAATTTGGGTGTGGGGATAGTTATGCGGAAAAAGATAGGATACTGTGTGGAAAATTACTTACAAAAGAACGAAGGAATACCCATGGTTAGATTAGAATCTAAACCGGTAAACACAGTAATAATACAAGTATACTTGCCCACCTCTAGCTACAGTGAAGAAGAAGTAGAAGCCATCTACAAAGATATCGAAGCCATATTAAAATACGTAAAAAAACATGAAAATTTAATAATTACAGGGGATTTTAATGCACAGGTGGGTAAGGGTAGGGAAGGAGCGGTAGTAGGTTTATTTGGTTTGGGCACGAAAAGCGACAGGGGAAATAGGCTGATAAAATTTTGCGACAGGAACAATTTAATCATCACAAACACATTATTTCAGCATCATGCTAGAAGACGATATATGTGGAAGATGCCAGGAGATATAGGAAGATATCAAATAGATTACATTCTTGTTAGACAACGGTTTAGGAATCAAGTAATAGACTGTAGAAGCTACCCAAAAGCAGATATAGATACTGACCACAACATCGTAATTATGAAGGCCGCACTTAAATTTAAGAATGTGAAAAAAAGAAACGAAAAAAGGCACTTGGACTTAGAGAAACTAAAAGATAAAAATATTCAAGAAAGATTCGAAAAAAAGGCAAATGAATTGCTCAAAGATATCGGAAAAATATTCGATACTAAAGAAGTAGAAACAGAATGGAATAACATTAAATCCAGCCTAGACATGGCGGCCAGAGATATTCTGGGCTATACACAAAAAGAAAATAAGAAACCATGGATAACAAATGATATCCTGAATTTAATAGAAGAAAGATGGCAAGATTAAACGTTGCGTTATTTGTGGATTGTAGGTGATATCTATTTATCTCGCTGACAACATTTTAAGAAAGTAACATAAGGTAATCCATAGGTTTTCAATTATAATCTTTAACAATATGCAAGTTGTAAATTCAAAAAAATTCACCGTATACAAAAGCTGCTTCTTCACTTGACTGCCACTGGCTAGTGGTCTGGTGCATCAGGAAACGTATAGCACTTGCACTCTGAAACTAACACGTTCCCGGAAAAATGTAAAAGTATTATTGAATAGCAGAATAACACATCTTTACCCTATGAATAGTAATTAACGACTTTTTCTTTATAGCGTTGCTCGAGGTATCGTTTCAAAACAATGTGCATTTATAGCTTGGAAATTAAAAGTAAATTGAATGTTGTAATAATATATACAGGCAACCAGCTTGCGTTAACAAATATGGTTAATTATGGAATACTTCTATACTGGGTGTAGAATTATTAAATAATTTGAACATTACAAATTTAACCTGAAAATCCCTATGGTGTGTGAACCAATTCTACACCCGGTGTCGTATTGTGTACGAATATTATGTTTAGTTGTTTATCTAGTATGTAATTAGATTTCAAAACTTGAACGTGGTTTATTTATTTACAATACTATAAATAAGCAAGTCTTAATGTATATGAGCAAGCTTTTCTTCATTAATGAAATAGCCTTTAAAAATAGTCCGGATCAAAGACGCATTTTCACTATAATTATTTGAACTACTTTCCCTTATGTTTATCAGTCCAGTGGAACTGTATAATCTAAATGTACCTTTAATAATTATTTCATTAGGACAATGTACCTGCGTTTCTTCAAGCTCTTCACTTAGTTTAATATAACTATGCAAACCCACGGTTGCCTTTACAACACTATCCAAGGTTTCTAAGCTACTTGGAATTGATTTTCTATAAATTCTCCAACGGACGTTTAAAATACCAAATGTATTTTCGATGATACGACGAGCCTGTGATAACCTATAGTTATAAATACTTTCAGAATTGGTAAGACCACCCCTGCTAGAATAGGGTTTCGTTAAAAAACTAGACAAAGCAATTGCTTCATCTCAATCAAAACGTAGAGAATTTCATTGTACCAATACAACTTGGATATTGTAACTGTTGATTGAAAACATATGTAATTCTTTTTCCGTTGTCTTCAGACACATCACAAAACACCTTGTGTTTTAATGTTTTCCATGTGGTATTACATGTTTCCCTAATTATCTGAGATACGATGCTTTCTCCAACGAGAAACTGTCGGGTGATCGTTATCACTAGATTCCCGAGGCCAAGTACCTGTAAATATAATGAGTTGTTTTTAAGTATTTACACAAATAAAATGCCTTAAGGAAAGTGCCAAAAGAATTTTTGTAGCAATTTGTTTATGGTAACCGAACTTGGTTATTCTGGGGCCCCTCCAACTGTAGTAAACAATCGAACAATTTTGGAATCATTATCAAGAGAATGATAAAATTATTAAGGTCAGATAACAAAATTTCTTGTACTAAATTATGAAAATCTCCTTGCTCTCTTCTGACTGTTTTGAAAATAATGAATCCTTAGTTATGTGCTGTAATCTTGTCAATCCCCACGATTTCTGCACACTCTAACCTCTCATTATTTTTAATAAATGTAGTCTTTATAATATAGTGTTTACATGTTTAATTAATGAGTAAAATAATCCTTGTTACAAGAACGGAACTTGTCTGGATAAGAAACTCTACCCTGCAAATCTTAGATAAGCTAGATCCTTTGTACTTTTTAGGTCTACTTATTCACAAGCAGCAAAAATTTACAGCAAAATTCTGCTGAATAATTACAAAAATTATCTACAGTAGAACCTCTCAGGCAGACAACCTTTGGGACACTAGAATTTGGCTATAACCTAATATATATTTATAATAGTACTAATAAATTGGTTTATTGGGTACTTAAACTTACATCTTCATAAGTAGGTACAACGTGCAACAATCACTTATAGCTTTAATCTACGAGATATAATAGAGAGTTTAATGCTGGAAAACTCTTTCTCCATGCATTGTAAAATGTAATGCATGTTTAAAGAGAGGAGTGTGGTGTTGGTCTAATTTATGCATCCTTGCAGTGAGCTCATTCGTTTGTTTTTCAAATTGAATCTACATAGATGAGGAAGTTTATAACACAGTTATATTTACTGTATCAGGAATATGAAAATTTGCTCGTTTCAGCTTATGAGAGGTGTCTGCTGTGAAAATTTTCACATTCTATTAAGTTTTACATTCTAACTACTTTTCACATCTTCAATGAAATAAATGCACGGGTGTAACTTACATAACTTTTATTGATTTCATGAAGCGCTGAAGTAGTAAAATCGTTGTTAAGTACCAAAGTCACAACCTAATTTGTAATGGTTCTCCATAACTTTTCCAATCGAAGCATTATTTTGATTACACTTAACATTGTAGGATGTTTATTTACGTTTTGGAGTTCAGCACACAACCCTTTTTTTACGAAAAATATTAGAACGTAGTATAAACTACACTAAGTAACACAACTGTAGTAAGTTACTCACATTTTATAAATGTAAACAAAGTTTTCAAACAAACATGCTGATGTTGAGGTTATATTAATCTTGATTTTATAAATATTCGCCACAATGCAATAACTATTACATTATACTCAGTGTGAAATTAATTCACTATATGCTATGTAATATACTTCATTTCAATTTAGCAAATACAGAATTCATAATAAATCAATTTTGCTTATTTTCATTTCAAAAAGTTATATACCAAACGGAAAAACCTTTTTTTTCATGGATTTTAGGCAAACAATTATATATCCAATCACGCCCTTAACAGCGTATTGAGAGTGTCATTTATAGTTAACTACATACACCTTTAAACAAATCAAACTAAAATTAAATGCGAATTAATAAGATTTTCAGATAACGTATAATTCCGTTAAAACTTTTGTTGCAATAAAACACCATTTAACACAGTGCGAAATTTTGCAAACAACATTATATCCTGCAATGCATTGAAACATGAATGTATTACATATCTATAAACGCGAATAGATTTTCTTAACGAATTGTACCAATTACCCACGTACGATCACCATATGGAAAGTATTAATATCCTCGTTTAATTGTAAATGCCTCGAGCAAGTAGTTTCATAGAATTAGAAAATCCCGAGTGAGTTATTTACACTTTGTGAAGATTACTATTAATGGAAAATTAAAATTACTAGAATTTACATTAGACTTGGCTGGTTTGAACTACTCTTAGTTCATCAAGTTTATTATAAAGATTGTTAAAATTGTTGATAAGTCCAATTGTAGTTTATTGTTTTCTTGCGTTTGACAATTTTTAGTCTCCCATCTTATTTTCTAATCAAACTGGTTACATAAAGACAATTGAGATTTTTGAATTGTGGAATATATTGAAGTGTGTTTGTATACATAAAGGCATTGATTATATAGACAGTCAATAGAAGTAATTTTAATTTTCCATTAATTGTAATCTTCACCAAGTGTAATAGTTCACTCAGGATTTTTTCTAATTTTATGAAACTATTTGCTCGAGGCATTTATAATTAAACCAGGATGTTAAAACTTTTCCTATGGTAATCATAGGTAGGTAATTAGTACAGATCGTTAAGAAAATCTATTTGCATTTCTCGGCATGTAAGACCTTTAATTTTCAATGCATTGCAGGATTTGATATTGTTGTTTGTAAATATTTGTGCTGTATTGAATGGTGCTTTATTGCAACAAAAGTCATAACGAAATTATACGTTACCTGAAAATCTTAATAATTCGCATTTAATTCTAGTTTGGTTTATTTAAAGGTGTATATAGTTATCTATTAATTACATTCCGTGTGTTAACTAAAAAAGCCCCAAACTTTCACAAGTATAATTTAAATGCACTGCAAGATATTGGATAATTTAAAGATTTGCTGTGATTTAAAACGTATTACACGATAATTTTTGCAATATATACTTTTTATTAATTGATGAATTTCACACTGTATGTTACAAATTTAAAATACGCAAAATAAACAGTATTATTGCTACTTTGTATATAAAACAAAAATAGCCCTAAAACCTCCTGATCCCAATTATATGCTAATTTTAGTATTAATAAGTTAATCATGTAAAATGTAATACACCCGTCCAATAATACTAGAGGTGCCAAAATTTGATAGTAATTGTTATGAATTTATTAAATAACTTCGTATGCCATAATACTGTTTATTTTGTACATTTTAAATTTGCTACATACATGTGAAATACGTTAACCAGTAAAAAGTATACATTGCAAAATTATCATGTAATATTGTTCCTGGAAGTAGGTGGTTTTTAACAGTTTATCCGCCACATTTCCTCCAGCATCCACATTTTCTCACACATCTGGTCCAAATAGTTTACTTCGACTAACCATTTTCGTCTTTTAAGATAAATCTATCTTGTTTGGTATCAATTAATACTAGGTTTTGCTCAGCTACCTAAATTTCTAGGAATTTTTTTAATAGCCCCCAGGAAGCTACCCTCATTTTAAGATTTTTTACCGGCAGCGATTTCCGACCGTCCTTATCAAATTTTTTAACCATGTGACACATCAAATTAGTCTAAAATTTTACGCAGAATCCGAATCTGTAAACAGATTTAAAATAGGCTCACCCCCTTGCGTTTTATACACATACCCTCTGCGAGATAAATCTTTCTCCACATTTCCACCCACGAGATGAATGTACCTTGTTTGGTATCAATTAATATTAGATTTTTCTCAGCTACCCGAATTTCTAGGAATTTTTTAGATTGCACCATACCCCACCGAGATACCCTCATTTTAAGGTGTTTTACCGGCAGCGATTTTCGACCGTCCTAATAAAATTTTTTAACCATGTGACACTTTAAAATTAGTCTAGAATTGTACGCAGAATCTAAATCTGTAAACAGATTTAAAATAGGGCCACCCCTAACAAAGTTACACGTTTTAAAGTTCCAAACCTCTAAATTTTTGCTCATCTATATTTAACTCTATTTTTAAGACGTTTTTTCGCTACCCAAGAAATGTGCTTTAACCAACCATTTCTCTAAAATCTAAAACCGCTGGAATTTTAGAAATGAACAAACAGTAGTGTTCTGTTTTTAGAATAATGTAAAACATGGTTGCCGAAGACATTCGAAAAGTGCACACGTATTTTCGTAGGTTGCTCATTTCCTAGAACCAAATCTTCCGCATAACGGTCGGTAGCACGTAATTATTTCTAGACTCGGCAAGTACTCGATACCACCCAAATAGAGAAATAGATGCGCGATGTCTGTTAACTTACGATTCCCTCGTAAAAGGTAGAAAAACACGGTCAATCATCCGTCTAACTTATACTTCGACCCGCTCCCATTCTGATAATTTCCAAACATTTTTCAAACGACAAGTCTCAGAATTTTTAAACCTCCAAGAGAGCTATAAGTTGTGATCAATTACACGTTTGAGCTACCCGTAAACTAACATATTTTATAGTAACAGTGCGTTGCCTAATACATGCATACTCCTTCTCTGCGCTACTGCTATTCTTATAGTTGGTTGAAAAGGTCGGCCGCCTTTTCTTCGGCTAGGACCGCGGCAAAGCATCATTCTATACTTTCTTTATAAGTATAGCACATTGCGCACTTTTTTTGTCTAATAATTAAATTTTGCTCATGTAGGCTTTTACACTTTCGCATATTTTAAACATCTAATACGATCGCACCGTTCTTTTTGAATCCAACGATCCGATGGGCTTCCACACACTAACACCCAACGTATCTTTCCTACTATTCTTTAAGCAAAAACTACCGGCATCGCCATGTCCGTATGTGGGCGTAAGCAGATGTTTGTGGATGTGTACGGAAATATGTAACCATATACATTAATCAGTCTAAGCTATTTTATTTAGTCCAAGAAAACTACTATTTTTCTAAACCACAATTAATAATTACCTTTATAGGTTTAACATTTTTACCATTTCCGAATGGCTGGTGCTACGTACATAGAAACTTTAATTTCTTATTGGAGAGAATCCTTATTCTCTCACGCACTGTTGCGTAGTTGCATGCACCCCCCTCCTTGGGAATATATGCTTGTTATAGGCTGTAGAACCCTCGGTTTTAAATGATCCAAAAGGTTCTTTACTAGGCAAAACGCGTTTTCGGTCAATAAGACATATTGCCGTTAATCTAACAATATGTTCTTTACCGTCCAGCGACACCGCGTGGAAGCAAACACGTGTCGCCAGGAGCGAAGGGATTATTAAAGATAGGGATGGTGGGTATGTCTTATAACTAACTTACATGCTACAATAAACAAAAACTTAAAAAAACTTAACCTATATCTTTATGTCCCCATGCGTAGGTTGCTGTACTATTAGGGATGACGTACCTTTTGTTATCCTGGCCCGACAAACTAATTTTATTAATTAATTAAGTATAAAGTTGGTGTTTATAACTCCGAATACACACCATGCTATGCATAAGGGCACCAGAATTATTATGTACAATGTCCTTAAAACTGTTTACATTAATATTCTTAACTACACTTCGTGAGAACTCTTTAATCTTTTTAATCGTGTCTTTCTTGCTTACAATACAGTAGAACTTAGCCCTACTACCAACAAATTCTAGTACTAGATCACCATTAAATTGGTGCATAAATTCCCTAGAACTTTTTTTGTTGACAAGCGGTATATTGTATCTATTATCGACGGGGTAGTCACTTTTTTACGATAAATATACCTTGTTTGGTATCAACTAATATTAGATTTTTCTGGGGAGCCCAAATCTGCAAATAGATTTTAAATAGAACTACTCCTTGCAATACAAAGTTACGCCTTTTAAAGACCCAAACCTCTAATTTTTATCCATATATCTAACTCCATCTTTAAAACTTTTTTTCGCTACCCAAGACATGTGCATTAACCAAACACTTTCCGAGAAATCTAAAACCGCTGTGCCCCGCGAACACCACATGGAGATAACACGTATACTCTGTCTAAGAGAATAGAAGCTGGAAGGATTTGGAAGAAGGGAAGGAACAACTAAAAATTATGGAATTTTAAAACTAATATATACAATAGATTAACAAAATCTACACGAATATAAACAACTGTCTTAGACCTATATTTTTATGCCCCCCATGCGTAGATTGATATGCTTTCAGGGATGACGTTACGCTTGTCATCTTCGCTCGATAAACTAATTTTATTAATAAGCTGCGTGTACAAATCGTGTTTTTTACTCCGGATACATACGCCGGCAAGTACTCCATACCACCCAATTAGGGATTAGATGCTTGGTGACTGTTAACTTCCGCTTCCCTCGCGTACGCCCAGACACTTTCCAGCCCATGCGCACCCCTGACCCTGCGCAACCCTGCTCATGCGCCACCCTGCCCATGCGCATCCCTACCCATGCGCACCCCTCTCTGTGAGACTGCTATTTCGTGGTGACGTCATAGCCTTTTGTGAATAAAAAGCAATGTAATACTATCCTAAAATTTTTATTCTGACATTATACATAACAAAATTTAAAAATATTTAATACCAAGCATGGAGCCATTTAAACTTAATTTTAATACAAAGTTATACATAGAAGACAGTTCTTTCTTTACGTTTGTTTGGAATGGTTTTAATTTTATCTAGTTATAGTTGCAGCTTAAAATTTAAATCGACACCCAAGTCCTCTATTCCCTTTTCTAGCCAGTAGTTTGATACATAGAGACCGTCTATGTTTTCGAATTCCAAAAGGTACCGAAGTATGTCTCTATATATAAAGTATTTGATTTCACCGACAACCAGATTCATTTCTTCGTGTAATTCTTGCAGCTTATGACAATCTTTTAATCGCAGTTTTCCCACTATATCCTGCATACGTATCATGTTAGCTTGGTCGACTTCTTGTTGTCGGTATTGGAGGGAATCCTTATTCTCCCACTCACTGTTGCGTAGTTGGATGTCTACCACTTTTAGGAATGTATAGTCATTATAGGTTGTAGGGCTCTCGGTTTTAAATAATCCGAAAGGTTCTTTACTAGGCAAATATACAATGTTCAGCGGAACCCTTTTGCACGTGGTGTACGCCAAGGTTACGAAACCCGCATTCCTTAGTTCGTCTTTGTTGTGTGCCATTTTGATAAATACTTTTTTAGAATAATCTTTTAAAAAGTATGCGGATTTAGTACCATCCTTTTCCGCAACGACGCCTACATAACTAAAAGAGTCTTTCTTACTAAACGCAAATGCATACAGCTTGTAGAACCCGGATGTCTTTATGTCAGTCCATCGGCACATAAAATAATCTTTTAGTTCTTCCTCATTTTCTCTAGTAAGATGTTCTTTATCTAACACATCTTTGTGTTGTTCGCGTATGGTCGCAGTGTTTTCCATGTAGTCCAATTTTCGCCTTTTTGCATCCATTTCCTCTAACTCCAGTTATCTTGTCCTTCGACTTACAGCGTATGGCATGCATAATGCGGTAATTTCCTTTAGCGTAAACGGATAGAGTTTACTGCCAATATTTACGCGTTGCCGTACAACCTCTGGGCGAATGTTAGGCGTATTTATCAATCCTAATTCCGAAATGACTATTTCTTTTGGAATTGTAGAATATGGTGTTGCAGATTGTCCAAATATGTACTACCTGCTTTAATGTAGCACTTGTGTAAGATTTTTATATTATCTTGGCTGTCTTCCTTTTCTACTATTTCCAAATAATTTACAGGTAAATAGTTAAAACTAAAAACCGAAAGCACATACTTTATCAAATTTTCCCTTTCTTCTAGTTTTTCGGACAACTTAATTTGCAAGAACGTCAATTTCTTCGTATTGCCATATCCCCAATACACGTACTGCAGTCGGTTATTATACACTAAACAGCAGCTATTTTGTAGCTTGTCCGATAGCTTACTCCACCTTTTGGCAAGTGGTACGAAGTACATGGGCGCCTTTAGGAAGTATCACTTACTATCCTCCAATAAGATTAAACAGTTTTTAAGGGATTATACACCCCTTCCGCACTGACATAGCTTCCAATTGTACAGTTGTATATTGTCACTTCCAATCGCGTAATACCATGTTCTTTTGCCAAAGTAGGCGCAAATGTTTCTTTTAAACATACGTCTGAACAACGTAAAAAATCTAGTATATGATTGCCAAGTTGTTTATTAACACCAGGACTTGTTATCTAACACACAAATTTGTTGTATACCTTAATTCTTGCATTGTTTGTTAGATATGTTAAACATTCGATTCTCACAGTTTTATCGTTGTCAACTATAGTATTGAACTTTTCTTCGTATTCGCCCTTGTAGCAAAAGTTATGGTTTGTAGTTAAATAATCAGACATCTCCAACTTGCTAAATAAGCCAAAACTGTTCCTAAACAAGAGAATTTTAGTGATATGGCGGTGTCCAACATATTCGGGTATCTTCGGCAATATGCGCCCCACTCTGTAGGGTACATAAGGGCAATTTTCGTATTCAATTTAGTATTCCACAGTAGCTAGAACGGTAAACATGAGCGTTTCCAAGGTGATTAACGTTTCTCAACTCCCGGGAATAAAGTGAAACCGCCAAATGAGCGATTTGGATTGTGGCTGTTGGCTGAAAAAATGTGCAACAATATTCTGGTGACAGATATTGGTAATATTTGTTATGTCGAAGGCGAACAGATGCTGACTGGTGGAATACACACGCCAATAACAGAACCATTTTGTGACAATATAATGTTGGTTAAAATTTGCGACCTTTCTGACGCCGAGCAATCATCTGCAAACAAGAGGATGCTTATCCTGAAGAAAAAAAATTGTGGTGCATTTAACAGCTATCTACGAGGAAAGTTCGACCGATTTGTTTCCGCTAGGCATGGTGTTAAAGCTAAGCTTCCGTTTTCTCTGGAAGGCACTAACAAGATAGGCCAGGGAGTAAAAGAAATTACCGGAAAAGAAGACCTCAAATGCATTAATAAAAAATTCCGAAATCCTATATGTGTTCCGTACAAAGTGAAACTAGCAGATGTTAAGTTGGAAACTTTACTGGAGGAACTACCAGATATATTAGACGAACTCAAAAAAGATTATTACTATCTTTTTGACATGGATGTAACTCAAGATTTTGCTGGCATATTTAGCAAGATGGAGATGTGTAATTATTTAACTACAAACCATAACTTTTGCTACAAGGGCAAATACGAAAAAAAGTGCAATATTATAGTTGACAACGATAAAACTGTGAGAATCGATTGTTTAACATGGCTAACAAACAATGCAAGGATTAAGATATACAACAAATTTGTGTGTCAGATAACAAGTCTTGATGTTAATAAACAACTTGGCAATCATATACTAGATCTTTTAAGCTGTCCAAACGTACGTTTAAAAGAAACATTTGCGTCTACTTTGACCAAAGAACATGGTATTACGCGATTGGAAGCGACAATATACAACTATAATTGGAAACTATGTCAGTGCGGAAAGGGTGTATAATCCCTTAAAAGACTGTTTAACCGTATTGGAAGATAGTAAGTGATACTTCCCAAAGGCGCCCATGTACTTCGTACCACTTGCCAAAAAGTGGAGTAAGCTATCGGACAAGCTACAAAATAGCTGCTGTTTAGTGTATAATAACCGGTTACAGTACGTGTATTGGGGAAATGGCAATACAAAGAAATTGACGGGCTTGCAAATTAAGTTGTCCGAAAAACCAGAGAAAAGGAAAAATTGACATAGTAGGTGCTTTCGGCATTTAGTTTTAGCTATTTACCTGTAAATTATTTGGAGATAGCAAAGGAGGAAGACAGCCAAGATAAAATAAAAATCTTACACATGTGCTACATTAAAGCAGGTAACACATATTTTACACAATCTGCAACACCATATTGTACAATTCCAAAAGGAATAGTCATTTTAGAATTGGGATTGATAGATACGCCTAACATTCGCCCAGAGGTTGTACGGCAATGCGTAAATATTGGCAGTAAACTCTATCCGTTTACGCTAAAGGAAATTACCCCGTTATGCATGCTATACGCTGTAAGTGAAAGGAAAAGACAACTGGAATTAGAGGAAATGGATGCAAAAAGGCGAAAATTGGACTACATGGAAAACACTGCGACAATACACGAACAATACAAAGATGTGTTAGACAAAAAACATCTTATTAGAGAAAATGAGGAAGAACTAAAAGATTATTTCATGTGCCGATGGACTGACTTAAACACATCCGGGTTCTACAAGCTGTATGCATTTGCGGTTAGTAAGAAAGACCCTTTTACTTATGTAGGCGTCGTTGCGGTAAAGGATGGTACTAAATCTGCATACTTTTTAAAAGATTATTCTAAAAACGTATTTATCAAAATGGCAGACAACAAAGACGAACTAAGAAATGGAGGTTTCGTATCCTTGGCGTACACCACACGCAAAAGGGTTCCGCTAAACATTGTATATTTGCCTAGTAAAAAAACCTTCGCATCATTTAAAACCGAGGACCCTACAACGTATATATTCCCAAAAGTGGTAGACATGCAACTACGCAACAGTGAGTGTGGAGAATGAGGATTCCCTCCAATACCGACAACAAGAAGTCGACCAAGCTAACATGATACGTATGCAGGATATAGTGGGAAAGCTACGATTAAAAGATTGTCATAAGCTGCTCTTTATTTACAAAAGGCTATGACGTCACCAAGAAATAGCAGTGGTGCGCATGGGTAAACGTGCGCATGGGCAGGGATGCGCATGGGCAGGGTTGCGCATCAGCAGGGGTGCGCATAGTCAGAGGTGAGTATGGGTTTGGATGTGTCTGCGCGTACACGAGGGAAGCAGAAGTTAGCAGTCACTAAGCTTCTAATTCCTATTTGGGTGATATGGAGTACTTGCCGGGGTATGTATCCGGAGTAAAAAAACACGATTTGTTTACACAGCTTATTAATAAAATTAGTTTATCGAGCGAAGATGACAAGCGTAACATCATCCTTGGAAGCATATCAATCTATGCATGGGAGCATAAAGATATAGGTCTAAGACAGTTGTTTATATTTTTGTAGATTTTGTAAATTTATTGTATATATTAGTTTTAAGGTTTCATAATTTTTAAGTTCTTCTCCCACCTTCCCTTCTTCCAAATCTTTCCGGCTTCTATCCTGGTGGACAGAGTATACCTGTTACCTCCATGTGGTGTTCACGGGGCACAGCAGTTTTAGATTTCTCGGGAAATGGTTGGTTAAAGCATATGTCTTGGGTAGCGATAAAAAAGGTTTCAAAAATGGAGTTAAATATAGATGAACAAAAATTAGAGGTTTGGGTCTTTAAAAGTAGTAACTTTGTAAGGGGTGGTTTTATTTAAAATCTATTTGCAGATTTGGGCTCCCTAGAAAAATCTAATATTAGTTAATACCAAACAAGATATATTTATTTTAAAAGAGTGACAACCCCGCGGATAATAAATACAATATACCGCTTGTCAACAAAAAAAGTTGTAGGGAAATTCAAACACGAATTTAATGGGGGTCTGGTATTAGAATTCGTTGGTAATAGGACAAAGTCCTACTGTATTGTAAGCGAGAAAGACACTATTAAAAAGATTAAAGAGTTCTCACGAAGTGTAGTTAAGAATATTAATGTAGATAGTTTTAAGGACATTGTAGATAATAATGCTGGTGCCCTTGTGCATAGCATGGTGTGTATTCGAAGTCATAAACACCAACTTTATACTCAATTAATTAATAAAATTAGTTTGTCGGGCGAGGATAACAAAAGGTACGTCATCCCTAATAGTACAGCAACCTACGCATGGGGACATAAAGATATAAGTTAAGTTTTTTAAGTTTCTGTTTATAATAGCATGTAAGTTAGTTATAAGACATACCCACCACCCCTATCCTTAATAATCCCTTCGCTCCTGGCGACATGTGTTTACCTCCACGCGGTGTCGCTGGACGGTAAAGCATAGTGTTAGATTAACGGCAATATGTCTTATTGATCGAAAATACGTTTTACTTAGTAAAAATCCTTTCGGATCATTTAAAACCGAAGGTCCTACAAACTATAACGGGCATATATTTTCAAAGGGGAGGGATGCAACTACGCAACAGTGCGTGGGAGAATAAGGATTCTCTTCAATAAGAAATTAAAGTTCCCATGTACATAGCACCAGCCATTGGGAAATGGTAAAATTGTTAAACCTTTAAAGATAATTATTAATTGTGGTTTAGAAAAATAGTAGTTTTCTTGGACTAAATAAAATAGCTTAGACTGATTAATGTATATGGTTACATATTCCCGTACACATCCACAAACATCCGCTTACGCCCACATACGGACATGGCGATGCCGGTAGTTTTTGTTTAAAGAATAGTAGGAAAGATACGTTAGGTGTTAGTGTGTGGAAGGCCATCGGATCGTTGAATTCAAAAAGCACGGTGCGATCGTATTAGATGTTTAAATATGCGAAACTGTAAAAGCCTACATGTGCAACATTTAATTATCAGACAAAAAAAGTGCGCGATGTGCTATACTTATAGAAAAGTATAGAATGATGCTTTGCCGCGGTCCTAGCCGTAAAAAAGGCGACTGACTTTTTCAACCAACTACAAGAATAGCAGTAGCGCAGAAAAAAAGTATGCATATATTATACAGCACACTGTTACTATAAAATATGTTAGTTTACGGGTAGCTCGAACGTGTAATTGATCACAACTTATAGCTCCCTCGGAGGTATAAAAATTCTGAGACCATTGTCGTTTAAAAAATGTTTGGAAACAAATGATTGACTGAGTTTTTTCTACTTTTTACGAGGGAATCGGAAGTTAACAGACATCGAGCATCTTTTTCTCTATTTGGGTAGTATCGAGTATTTGCCGAGTCTAGAAAATTACGTGCTACCGACCGTTATGCGGAAGATTTGGTTCTAGGAAATGAGCAACCTACGAAAATACATGTGCACTCTTCGAATGTCTTCGGCAATCATGTTTTGCATTATTCTAAAAACAGAACATTACTGTTTGAAAATATTTTTAAATATCAAACACTTATGGTTTACAAAGGGTTTATTTCTAAAATTCTAGCGGTTTTAAATTTTCGAAAAATGGTTGGTTAAAGCATATGTGTTGGGTAGCAAAAAAACGTCTTAAAAATGGAGTTAAATATAGGTGAGCAAAAATTTAGAGGTTTGGATCTTTAAATGGTGTAACTTTGTAAGGGGTGGCCCTATTTTAAATCTGTTTGCATATTTGGATTCTGCATAAAATTCTAGGGTAATTTGATGCTTGACATGGCTAAAATATTGATAAGGATGGTCAGAAATCCCTACCAGTAAAAAATCCTAAAATGAGGGTAGCCCTTGGGGGACGATGCAATCTAAAAATTCCTAAAAATTCGGGTAGCTGAGAAAGGTCTAATATTAATTGATACCAAACAAGGTACATTCATATCGTAGGTGGAAATGTGGAGAAAGATTTATCTCATTAAGGTATGTGTTTAAAACGGTAAGGGGTGAGTCTATTTTAAACCTGTTTACAGATTCGGATTTTGCATAAAATTTTAGACTAATTTGATGTGTTACATGGTAAAAAGTTTATATAAGGACGGTCGGAAATCGCTGCCGGTTAAAAATCTTAAAATGAGGGTAGCTTCCTGGGGGACGATGTAATCTAAAAAATTCCTAGAAATTTGGGTAGCTGAGAAACATCTAATATTAATTGATACCAAACAAGTTACATTCATCGCGTGGGTGGAAATGTGGAGAAAGATTTATCTCGCAGAAAGTTTGTGTGTAAAACGGTAAAGGGTGAGCCTATTTTAAATCTGTTTACAGATTCGGATTCTGCGTAAAATTTTAGACTAATTTGATGTGTCACATGGTTAAAAAATTTTATAAGGACGGTCAGAAATCGCTGCCGATAAAAAATCTTAAAATGAGGGTAGCTCGGGGTGATGCTATTTAAAAAATTCCTAGAAATTCAGGTAGCTAAGAAAAACCTAGTATTAATTAATACCAAACAAGATAGATTTATCTCAAAAGACGAAAATGGTTAGTCGAAGAAAACTATTTAGTTCAGATGTGTGGGGAAATGTGAATGCTGGAGGAAATGTGGCGGGTAAACTGTTAAAAACCACTTACTCCTGGAGCATCCCTCGGTTCATTGGGCTTGTGTTAAGAATTTGAAGATAGAGAAAAGTATTAGAATTACTCTAAACAAAAGTTTTTATATACATAAAGATACACTTTTCTACAAATTTTTGTTATTTCCGATGAGATCTTATAAAAGGAAACCATTCGTCGATTATAATACTGGTAATAAACAGAATAATAAACATAATTTAATACGGTTATTTTATTTCTGTTTGCTATTAAAATTTTATTTGAAAGTACATGGCTTATACGTGATAAACACCATTGAGATGAGATCAAATGCAAATAAACGATTGATCGTTCCAGTATAATAAATTCTTTACAATTACTATTATTTGTCATCAGTGTACAAATAGAACACTATAAACATGTTAGCTCTATGGCGAAGTGGGTATAACGTATGCGCCCAATTATTTACATAGAAAAACAGGTTTCAAGTACCGCGTTCGATTCCTGCTTGGGTTAACTTTTTTCCGATTGATAGAAAAAATGCTTGATGAAAGTTGTGAAGTATAAAAAATGGGGTGGACATTTTGTGACTTCATAATGATCCCGCGTAAGGATGTTTAGATCCAGTGGTCTAACACAAGGATGTTAAAGTCTAGTGATCCAGCGGAAGGATGATGTGATTCGGTAGTCCAGAGAAGGGTTGTTGAGAGCATAGTCCATGCCGGATGCTAAAAAATGGCTAGTTGAAAAAAACTACTAGGCCCTGATGATTTAAGACGACAATATTATTTATATGCGAGGGAAATTTAAGTTGGCAATGTTATTTAAATGGGAGGAATGTTTATTGCTAAACCCCAGTTTCGTACTATACGCCCAATGATTTTCAGGTTTACCCTTTTTTCTACTAGAACATATCGCCTTTTTATAGCTTTTGCTGCATTATTCATACTATTCGCCCTTTCGCTTCCCTTGATGTCCTGTATTTGCATGGTCAAGTTTACTTTCACTTCTAGAGAATATAGGGCATAATATTAGAAAACAATATAAGGGGAACCGAGCTGTATTGATGTGTGAGAATTTCAGGGAACTATGTAGGTTAGTTTAGAAAATAAATAAGTGCAGATACATGTCCAACCAGTTTTGAGACGGGAAGCCCAATGACGAAAAAATAAGCGCAGATAAATCTGATGATTAGTATAAACAACTAGTTGTTTGTTGTGAAATATCTGCAACTAATGTTGACTGTGCGAAAAGATATATTGGAAAAAATATTAAATCAGTAAATGTTCAAGTGCTATGGAAACTTGGTAGCCACAGGCTGCTTACCCCCCTTCGCAACCACTGAATGTCGGAGAAATAGGGTATATCATTGTAAAACAATAGAAGGGAACCGAACTGCATCTAACAAAAAAGAATGCCGCCTATGATGAAAGACAACAAACATAGAACAAAAAGTTGTTGAAAGCGTGTGTGTGGAGCACAGCACAGACTGTATGCCTACGAAATACGAGCAGTCTGAAAAGCAGACAGAAGAACAGTAGTAGCCTTTGAAATGCCGTGCTTCAGGTGTATGAGGATAGACAGACAAAGGTAATAACAAATAGGTTATAGAAACAGTAAGGGAACAAGGATATCTTTGGGAAAAAAATATGAGAAATAGAAGAGCAGAATACGTTCTAAGGCATTTTTGGGGAATAGTATGGGATATATGACAAACAGAGATAGGTAAAGAGAGGTGGATGTAGACCTAGATCAGATAGTGATAGATGCAGACTGTGCAAAATTCGGGGAAATCTGTAGGTTAGTTCAGAATAGGAAACAATGATAGTACGCGTCTAACCAGTTTCAGGACTGAAGACACAATGATGATGATGATTCTAGAGAAAACTTTGGTGATCTGTTCTTTGATCTTATAATACTTTTATGTCAACCTAAACTATTTTATCGATTTTATTACCATTTACCTTGTGATGTCTCTGGCAGGTTCTATTCCACTGTTCAAAAACTCTGAATATTTATAATCTCTAACGATCCTGCCTAAAGTAGTGGCCAGTTAGCGATTGCTTTTACCAGGGAATCTAGAATTTATCAAAATTTCTAGAATACCAAGCTATGCGTGACAACGTTCACTTACACAAAATAAATATCTAACTTACATCCAACATGGGTATAGGTATTTGAAAAATGCTAATCTATCACTTTTGGAACATGCATGTTTAGAATAAAACCCGCGAACATACGATTAGTCGTCTCATGCGAAACAAATTCATCAACGGTGCTGCCTTATAGTAAAAACTCTGCGAATACTCACCTTGTTTGAATACTGCATGCTTCTTTGATTTAAAACCTCGTAATTATTCTAAAAAAATTCTTGTACAAATAAAAAATTTCTTCTTAGATGTCTAATCTTGACCTCTAACGAATTTTTGCGTTGTAAAAGCAAAGTTATAGATACAATATTTACTATGGTGTAGCATATTGATGTGACTTTAGTTATCACAGTAATAAATTGGCGTATATTGCTATACACCAACAATGGATATGTGTAATGCACATATTAATGTTTAGTTGGTGTACTAAATGCTTCAATTTCTACAAATGCAACTTAATAAACTAATATACTCGCCAAAGGAAAGTTATTTTATTGATTTCGAAATATCGTAACTGAAGGTTCAACTATGCGTGATGTAATACCCTTTAGAGTTGCTCCGAATTTAAAATTGTCCAAGGGAATTAATAAAATGCCAAACCCTAAATTTTCACCTTTTACTGGTGCTTAATCCACTTGACTTCTTTCATGTCCACTTCTAATACTGATCTACAAGGATTCAAGTCCTATAATGTCGTCGGTGACAACTACCAGTGTTAACCAAAACGAAGGATGAACAACAACATCCTGCCCACGATAATGGTAAGGTACGGTAAATAAGAAATAACATAAACCTAATTGCATTAATTATCAAATTTTAAAATGCTCAAAGTGAGCGCCTTACTAAAACTATTCTAATGCAAAGCGGCAAGTAGACGTTGCTTTAATTTTGGCTGTAGTGTTGCAGTATAACTAGCGTGCTATTAAATTCATATTGCCTACTGTATTGTTGCTACTGAGCTAGTGTTTGTTTTGATTTTCTATTTTCAATTCGATCGCAAGATTGCATTACAATGATCCATTATTGTTAGCAAGTTAACATGTGTCTGTGTTATTTTCTTATTTTAATTATTTATTGTATTAACTCAAATCAAATGAAAGCGTTGCTTGAAATTATATTACTAAGACAATCTAAACTAGTATAAATTAATGTACCACAGAATATGTTTGTTACTTACAGTATGTCTCCGAAAGGTGCAAAGGCATCTCGCAAAGTCTGAGTTTCTACCTCGGGGCTTAAGTCTCCAACAAAAATATGATAATGCTCTGAAAAGAGAAATTATATTACTAATTGGTCTCTGAATTATAATTATAAACGCAATGCGCTTTGGTCTTTATAAATTTTATAAATATTATGACTTCTTTATTGAGAACTAGCGCATACTTGTACATATAATAAAAATAATGAACAAATTGTAATGTTCGCAAAGGCGAATTTATCGCCAGCTGGCGATTTCTTCCAATTAACCACTGACGAAGCCTCAAATTAATTAATTTAGGTAGAATATATCTTAGTATTCGAATTTGTATATCTATTATTGTTTGTAGCTACACACTCATTTGTATGTACAAAGAAAGATAGAGAGGGATGGGATTGGGGAAAACAGAAGCATATCAGATTTATTTTAGGTCTTGTTGAGAAGACTCAGTTTAATTTTATTTTTGAAAAAACTAATTGACTTACATGAATGACTATCTACCAGAAGCAAATTCCATTGTCGAATGGCTTTAGCCATTGTAGAAATTTGTTCTATGAATTGATATACAAGGTGAATCATATTGAACTTTCCGATTTCAACAAAGTGCGTAATAAAAACAAAGCAAGGTGCAATAAAAACTATTTTATTATTTGAAAGAACATCGAATGCAGTTTTATTTTATTATGATTTGAAAATAATATCTTCTATATGTCTACCTCCATTGTCCAAACACTAACGGAGCCTTTCCTGGAAGTTTTCTATGACTCTGTGACTCATATTCAGAGGAATAGCATTAATTTCTTCAGTTCATCGATAGTTCAGGGACGATGCTTGTACACATTCTCCTTGAGGTAACCCCAAAGAAAAAAATCGCAGGGGTTAAACCTGACGATCTGAGAGGCCACCCAATGTCACCTCGCAAAGACATAAGACGACCGGGAAATATTTGCGTCAGACGTTCCATTGAAAGATGAGATGAATGGACCGTAGCACCATCTTGTTGGAACCAAATGTTTTCATTTTCATGGTCCTGCAATAATTCATTCAATTTTGGTTTTAAAAAAATTTCAATTATGTGACAATACCGAGCCGAAGTCACTGTTACAACATCACCATTTTCTTCGAAAAAGTAGGGACCTCACACATCACAATCCCCAACAACGCACCACACTGTTACTTGAGGGCTGTGGAGTGTTCGTTGGTGAAATTTCCGATGGTTATTCTCTGCCCAATAGCGAAAATTTTATTTATTAACATTAGGCAAACTCCTGGAGAAAGCAATCTTTCACAAAATCAATTCCCATATCATGAACCACAACATCCTATTCCCGTCTCAACACGGCTTTAGACCCAACCACAGTGCTGAGAAAACCATCAGCCTCCTAGTTTTCTCCGTTAAAAATTCCACATCCAAGTACACCATCGCGCTTTTCCTTGACTTCAAATCCGCTTTCGGCCTACTCTGCTGGCCTAACCTGTTAAACCAACTAAGACTATCCCACTTTTCCTCAAACCTGTGCTAAATAATTAACTCATTCCTAACCTCAAGAACAGCATCCCTAACCTCAAATTATTACCGCATATCCAAATCCCTTTCCCAAGGATACCCTCAAGGCTCCTGTTTATCCCTCACCCTTTGGAACATAGCCATTAATCCCTTACTCCTACATAACGTACCTAACGTCACCACCCTCGCATACGCAGATGATGTCACATTCCTTATCTACGGTAACTCAAGATCCTCCATTGCACAAACAGCCGTAACACTGGCATCTTACATATAATCCTGGTCTCTCTTAAATAAACAACCACTATCCTCATCAAAATCAAAACTTCTCCTATTGAAAGGCTTCCTAAACCTACGTCCTCCCAAAATCGAGATCCTAAACACCCCACTTAAATTCTCCCCTTACGTACGATACGTATGCCTATATATAGACACTCGACTACACAACACGCGCACTTAACTAAACTAAGAATAAAAACACAGTTCATACTAAAGAATCTCCACCAATAACTCCCAACTTCAATATATCTATCAACACACACTCGACGCCTGATTCTTTCCCAAATTATAATAACTATCATACAGTATGCATCCAATACCTGGTTGACATTAACCCCACCCTCTTCTAGAACGAAACTAAATACAATAATCCCCCTCTTCCTACTAGATACATTCCACGCATACAGAACCACATCCTCACTAGACCTATATACCATTCATCAAATGACATGGGTCATTTAAAAAGAATTATATTCTACTTGGAAGCTACCGTTTAGTTACTTTTTAATATGTAATGGTGTGAAAAGCAGTAATTTATATCTATTAATTATGGAACATGTTGAAACATTATTTCAATGTGGCCTAATACCAAAGGAGTGTGTGTGATTAAGGCAGTAATAATCGCAGTGCTCCGAAAAATTGAAAGTAACCACAGAAACCCCATATTTTATGTATAAAGAGCATAAATTTGTTTTTTGTATATTGTATGATACACCCCATCTTATAAAAAACTTAAAAAATAATCTATAAAAAGGTAATTTTTTTGGATGGTGACAGCAGACTATCTTTTTCAGATATACTTAAAGTATATGAAATACATAAAAATAACAAAAAGGCTAGAGCACTAACAAAAATAACAGACGCTCATATTCATCCAAATATATTCCAAAAAATGAAAGTGAAGTTATCTGTTCAGGTACTAAGTCACACAGTAGCATCCACAATTAGAACAGCTGTTCAAACAAATAATTTAATATCTTCAACTGCTATTAATACTGCAGACTTTGTTGAATTGCTAAATCATATATTTGATTGTTTAAATAGCAAAAAGTTGTTTGCTGCTAACCCCTACTCACCAGCATTTTCTGGTGTAAATACAAGTGCTAAAGAAGTATTACAACGAGCGTTAATTACATTACCAAAACTTTCCAAGGTAGATTTAAAAACAAATAAAATCTCTAGGCCTCCATGTTTTGATGGACTTGTTCAAACAATAGATGCTGTTATAGAATTATTTCAAACTGAAAACCTGCAACACAATATTCAATATCTTCTAACTAATAAATTAAATCAAGACGTACTAGAAAATAGATTTTCAGTTTATAGGCAACGCGGAGGATTATCCAGATATCCGATATCTAAAATTTTTAGAACATTATTTAGAAGTAATGCCATTAATGCATTAATTACATCACTTAAATCATGTAATTGTGAGGATGATTCCAATACAACTCTTAAATTACCCACATCCGAAGATAGAATCATAGCTGGTGGTCTTTGTGCACCATCTGAAGATTTCCAGAAAATCATTGATGAGTGTCTGAAAATTCTTGAAAAGCAATTTACCATTTTGTATTTTATAAGACATTTAGCAAAACAAATCAAGAGGTAGATATAGGAACATCTTGAAAAAATTAATAGTACCTGGCTTGCTCGTCAATGCAAGGAACACAGACACTATATAATCGACAAGTTAATTGAAATTAAAACATTAATGAAATGTAAATGGTTCTCATCTAGTAGAAGATACTACAATGTAAATAAACACGATCCGAAATTAAAAGTATTGCAACTTGTTTGATGTCTGTTGGTTTTTGAAGATGATGAGTTACAAGGGTGTCCATTGTAATTTTACTAAATTTTTCAATAATTTGCTTTCATAGAACTAACACTAAACTTTCAAACTATTGTAGTAATTTAATAATACAGTTCGCCCCTTTGTGCTTAAACAAGTTTGATAGATAATGAAGGTAGGTGTACGTTTTACTAAATATGGTATAAAGTACCTCTAACCTATTAATAAAGAAGATAGAAATAGTATGCTTTAAAAAAGTGATTATCCTTGAATCCTTAATTCAAAATCATTTAAGTTTGAATACAAACTTTGAAATTATTTTTTCTCAACCTGTGTTGTCAAAAAAAACAATATCACAAAAATTTGGCATAAGACATTGCACTACATAATACCATCATCAATCATTGTTAATAGAAATATGGATGATTAACAAACCTATTTACAAGAAATAGTGGATCGCTTCCAAAACTTTGATGAGCACATTGTTCTAGACAAACCAGTTTTGGAATTGCAAGATTAGTTTGATTTAAATAATGGTTTACTTTCCCCAGTTGAATCCGATTATGAAAACAGTTTTGATAGATTCTCAGAAAGTGAAGTGTTAAGTTAATCTTTAAAACATCTTTAAAATATGGTCTGCTGAATTTTATATACAAATAGAGTTATTTGCACTCATGCATTTTGAGGAAATATAAATGTTTTGTTCGTTCAACTGATGCTCGAACCTTACGTAAAGCAATGACATCTATAGTTGTAAAAGTTGTAGAATCCGGTGAGTACTCATCTTGAAATCAAAGTTGGCATTGGAAAACTACTTTCTAATCTCCATATTTCTCATATTATTTCCAATATTGTTCTGGTTATAGTTATTGATGGTTTACCAAATTTCAAATGTAGCACTGCTGAATTGTAGCCTCTATTAGCTTCAATGTGGAATGCTTTATTTGGTTTTTATATTGCTTTTCCTATTGACAACTATTTTGACTTAAAAAATCTGGAAGCTGTCAAACATTTTTACAGCCATTTGATTCTTAGGCTGTTTCCTTCGTTAAAAATGGTTTAGAATGGAATGGGAAAGTTATAGCTGTATTCATTACCTCTTTCAAAAATATGTATGGCGTGCAATAGAAAAAACACAATTTTGTGACTAATTTTTTGGCGCACTAGACTCTTGCAGGGCTTTTCCATTTGAATACTATTTCCAATTTCAAAAAAGATTATTAGAAAAACAGATGTCACTACAAGTTGGCAATAAACTTAGCGAATTACCATATTCTACTTCTTTATTCCAAAATTCAACAAAATTATTTATTTCTAAGCCAGAATGTTTACTGCCTCGCACTATAGGTCCTTTAGATAGTGGCTGTGATGCCTCTTGGAAAATAACTGCTGCAGTTAAAGAATGATGCTATTGTAATAGAAAATTATGCATTTTCTGAATATTTACAATGTATGGCATTAATCAATGAAGGATTTATAAAGAAATATTAATCTTTTTGAGCCATTTTGTAGCAACGCAAGTTATGTGATCCCCCATTTATTATATCAATATAAAACTAATACTTAAGAAAGTTATTAGGAAATGTTAGGAAATGAGCAACAATGTAATAAAAGACAAATTATTACAATTTATTTCAGTTTATAAACGTTCATGGGAACGGAAGCGCTACAAAGTAGCACAAGAATAAGTGACACTGCAGATGTCAGGTCACAGACGGTCGTAGGAAATCACGTACCGAGATTACGCAAAAGTAAGCCTGCAACATTGTAATTATGAATAGCTTTTAAGATAGCAACTATGCATCATGAATAGAGTCAAGTGTAAGCAGACATTAGGTCTGCAAGTTCCCACAGAACTGTGAGGGGTAGGGAGATTATATAAAGCCCGGGAGCTCCACTCGCAGGTAGTTCATCAAACGTTCAGCTTTTGCAGTGCAGTTCGTAGATAACTCACTTGTACAATTAATTAATAGTTTTGGATTTAGAGTAATAATTCAAGATTGTCTAAATTCAACATTAATTTCTGTATAACAAATTAAATAAATGTGTTAAAGTTCAAAAAGTCTTTTTAAAAAGGACCGCTCGAAGCTACGAACCTTAACTGGCGCAGCCGTAACGGATGTCAAAAAGGCACTAGCGAAACCAATTTCGAGGAACTGGTGGTCCGGGAATTTCAATTCCGAATTTGGCAGAACAAAACAAAAGTTGGAGGCGAAACACGCATCGATCAAGTCCAG
This sequence comes from Platerodrilus igneus, assembly GCA_036346225.1. Taxonomy (NCBI): domain Eukaryota; kingdom Metazoa; phylum Arthropoda; class Insecta; order Coleoptera; family Lycidae; genus Platerodrilus; species Platerodrilus igneus. Next base: position 894,030 of record JARFIW010000295.1, read on the forward strand.
CAGTTGAAGGAGAAACAAGAATAGTTCGAATTCAACAAAAGAAAATTTGGAGGCGATACAAGCATAGATCAAATCCAGGAAACCAAAAAGAAAACAGAAACAAAGAAAGAAATCAATGAAAGCAACAAAACAACTAGTGTAAGTTCATTTCCTTAAACCAATTGAAATTTATGTTATTATTAACAAAGGCATTTGATATTTGCTAGTTTATGATTTATATATGTATATTAACTATTGTTTCAAATATTTTATGCAACTTTTTGAAAATAATCGACTTAGCAATTGCTAGAGATTATCTTCAAGCTTTTATTATTATTTTACTTGTATATGAGAAAGATTTATAAAAACTTGAGAAAACTAAAATTCTGAAACAAAAAACTGAGAAAAACTATTCTGAGACACAAAAACTAGAGACAATAAAAAAAAAGTTGCAAAGCGCACAAGAGACTAGATCACTTTTAAATATCGTAAGAAAATTTTTTTAGAAACAAAACCAAACCTCTAATTCAGCAATCTTAACTGACGCAAGAAATTTTTAGAATTTTTAATTCAACAATAAGAGAATTAACTGGCGCATAAAAATAATTTAAATACACCGAGAATAAAACAAGCGAAAGCTAAACTCACAAACAATTAAAACCAAAATCCTAATAACACTGCAACTATTCAAGTGCGAGACGGAATACAATCCATAAATAGACAACGTGCATTCTATTATTAAAAACCACATTCTTATTACAAGAAATAACGAAGCGCGATTTCAAACGCAAAACCAACAGTCATCGTATCATTTTCAAAAGTGAATGAAAACTAACCTTGGATAAATACGCATAAAATCTAATAAAAAATCACTGTACAGAAGCTATTTAAATACATCGCAAAACCTTTCAGCATTGTGAAATTCAAAACAGCATAAAATTACGATCGGAAACTTTATTAAAGTATCAATTTAAAATTACTCAGGAAAGATATTAATAATTACGGTACTGAGAACGCATTCAAACGGGAAAATTTTAATGAAATATCTCGACGCACAAATTGTATTATTCTCAAACACGATATTGTATAAAATCGCAGCGAATAACAGCCACAGTATATTTAAAAATAAATTTATAATAGAGACACTAATGCAACTAATTAATTAACAATATTGTAAGCATTGCAGACACCTTACAATCGCATAAATCAAAGAAATAATTATTACACACCTAACTAAAATCGACATAAATTAAAAATAGAGAAGTTTTAACTGGCGCACCTAACGCAAAACATTCAAAGCACGATAAATGACCACAAAAACTACTCGGCCTTTTGAAACTTCAGAAAATTAAGATTAAAATCGGCAAACTAAGAGTAAACTTAACCAAACCAATACCAAGCGCAAAATCCATTAAATAACACCGAAAACTACAAAATTATTCCAAGTTTTTTTAAAAAAAAAAAAATTAATTTTTTAAAATTACCCAATTATTACCCCAGCCAAGATGACTAATGAAATGAAACTGTACTTAGAAATGATCCCCATCTTTAACGGTAATGAGCAATGCTTACTAAACAATTATATTTTAGCCAGAGAAATTTTCCTAAAAACTTTTATAAGCCAGGTGATAACGAAAGGAACACTTTTCTTATCCGCCTTATTATCAGTAAACTGACCGGAAGGGCATTAACATTAATTGCCAGTCGCGAAGACGTAGACCAATGGGACGACTACAAACGCATATTGATTGCATATTTCGGCGATCAGAGAAACTTAAAATGTTTAGTGAGAGATTTGACAAACCTTAGGATGGAACACAACCAATCACCCTATCAATTTGGAATGAAATGCCAAGATGTAAGAAGCTTGATCTTGACAAAACTCAAAATCAAAGAAACCGACCCAAACGTAAGACTCTTAAAAACGAAAATGTACGACGAGATGGCATTAAATACCTATCTAAATGCACTACCCGAAAGACTTACAGATAAAATTAGATTTCAACATCCCCAAAACTTAGAAGAAGCAATGAACATGATAATCGAAGAAGAAAATGTAATGTACTATAGAAACCGACTATATAACCCCAACGCGAATAAAAGCTACACGCCAATGAAAACTATACAACACGCAAGACAAATAAATCCACAACAAAAATTTAACCCATTCAATGCACAAACAAACCAAATGTGAACCAATAATCCACATTTTAATAATTCAAACTTTAACAACCAATACAAACAATTCTCAAAACCAACGTTTTCCCGAACTTTTCAAAACCCGCATTTCAAGCAACATTTAACTCGAACTTTTCAAAACCCGCATTTCAACCGAGATTCAATCAAAGCGTAAATCAGCAAAGACCAGCATTCAACGCGAATACTAACAGAAACTCACCGATGATAAACAATAACAATCCCAATAACTATTATAAACCTACTCCAATGGATACCTCATCTGGTAACACCAGACCCAACACCAAAATAACGCACATAAGACCAAACCCCAATCAAAAACGCACTTTCACTTCAGAAGAGCTATTTCATCAAGAAGTAGAAGAGTATGAAGATGACCAGAATAATAACAATCGACCGTGTACGAATAATGAACAAAATTAAACAAACCACTATGAACGCGAAGAACCATACGAAAATTACGAAGAGGGCGACAAAAAGAACACATGTTCAAATTTTCAAATGGACCATTTTATAAACGACCAAACGTAATAAATCTAAATAATATGAATCACCTTGTATTACCCTATATCGAAATACCCCACGCTGAATTTAAATTACTAATCGATACCGGATCTTCAAAACATTAATAAGCCCGCGAACAGTAGAAAAACATTATCTAAACTATGTAGAAAGAGAACCCTTCAAAATCAAAACCGCCCATCAAACAACCCTACACCAATTCGCAGCAAACATACCTTTGCCAAAAACCTTTAACGTAAAGATGAAACATAAATTCTGCATATTTGAATTTAATGACAAATATGACGGACTATTAGGAATGGACCTTCTAAAAAAATTAGGAGCCAACATAGGTATTAAAAACCGATTATTAAGAACCAAAAATGGACGAATCCCCATCAAATTTCAAAACACCCAAATTGACGAAAAATATACATTAGAACCCCGAAGAGAAAAAAAGATAAGAATCCCCGTAAATTCAAATAATAACTTAGGAATAATAAACCACATAACTTTTCAACAAGGAGTAGAAACAACAACCGCATTAGTAAAAATCAAAGACAATTATGCCACAACGACCATATTAAACTCAAATGACTACCCCGTAGAACTATTCTTAACAAACCCGATTAACGTAGAAAGATTAAATTTTAATGAAATGGAAATAGACGAAAACCCAAACGAAAATTACAACCCCGTAGAAAACGACGAAATGTTAAAACAAAATTTAAATAATATCCGATTTAACCGCGACATAAATCACGAGGAACAAAAAGCAATACAAAAATTATGTTACGAGTACCGCGACATATTCCATTGCGAAGGAATACCCCTAACCTTTACAAATACAGTTAAGCACAACATTGAGCTAACAGACAACAAACCGATATTCACCAAAGCATACAGATTACCCCAGGCAAGTCAGGAGGAAGCTGACAGACAAGTAACCGATCTATAAGATCAGGACATTATACAACACTCCAATTCACCATGGAGCAGCCCCGTATTAATAGTACCGAAGAAACTAGATGCATCAGGAAAACGGAAATACAGAATGGTAATAGATTACCGCAAATTAAACGAAAAAACGGTAGACGATAAATACCCGTTACCGAACATAACAGAGATTTTAGATAAGTTAGGCAAGTGCCAATATTTTTCGACGCTAGATTTAGCATCAGGATACCATCAAGTGGAAATGGAAGAAGGAGATACACAGAAAACAACCTTTAGCACACCTAGAGGACACTATGAATATAAACGGATGCCATTTGGACTGAAGGACGCACCCGCAACTTTTCAACGAGTAATGGATAACATACTACGGGGGAAACACAACGAAAAATGCCTTGTGTACCTAGATGATATAATAGTGTATTCAACATCATTAGTGGAGCATATTGAAAGATTACGAGAAGTGTTCGAAAGATTAAGAACCGCACAATTTAAAGTACAATTAGATAAAAGCGAATTCCTACAGACGGAAGTAGCATTTTTAGGACATGTAATAACACCCCAAGGAGTGATGCCGAACCCCGACAAAACAAACGCTGTATTAAATTACCACATACCCAATACGGATAAAGAGATATAAGGATTTTTAGGCCTTAGCGGATATTATCGAAAATTCGTTAAAGGTTATGCTCAAATATCAAAGCCCCTAACCAATTGTTTAATAAAGGAAACAAAATTGTACATACCCCAGAATTTATCAAAACAGTAGATAAAATCAAAAGCATTTTAACAAATCACCCCGTACTAGAATACCCAGACTTTTCGAAACCATTCATATTAACAACGGACGCATCAAATGTAGCCTTAGGCGCAGTATTAAGTCAAGGAACAGTAAGTAACGATAAACCCATCAGTTACGCATCCAGAACCCTCAACGAAACAGAGCAACGATACAGTACGATAGAGAAAGAATTGTTAGCCATAATTTGGGCAACAAAGTATTTTAGATAGTACCTATACGGACGAAAATTTTATATATATGGCTATGCAAACTCAAAGAACCTAACTCGAAATAACAAAGATGGAGAATTAGACTAGAAGAATATGACTATGAGATCATATACAAAAAGGGAATTTACAACAATAATGCAGACGCTATAAGTAGAATCCAACTTATCGCACTAGAAACCGAATCAGTAATAGGAAACGTAGACAAAACCGAAATTAGAGAAGACCCAGAAGAAATGGAAACCATACATTCGACACAAAATGACGAACCCGAAACCGTAATTAAAATTTTAAACGAAGCTATAGACATGAAGCCCAATCAATTTATAATCACAGAAGTTTTAAACAACCCCAACCCTGTAAAATACACGAAAGTGGATAATAAGAAAATTTACCAAGTTCGAATAACCAAAGACGACAATGAATCACAGATAATTAAAATTCTAAAGGAATACACCCCCGAGAAAAAACGATTTTACTTTTATTTTAACACGGAAAACTTGTACAAACGATTTTCAGAAATATATGTTAAATTATTCAACAATTCTGGCCCCGAACTTATAAGATGCACAAGAAAATTAATAACATTAGACGACCCTGACAAAATAAATGACGTGATAAGATACCAACACAAAGGAAAGACCAACCATCGAGGAATAAACGAGACCCTAAAACAAATTATGAGACGTTACTATTTCAAGGACATGAAAGAATTAACCACAGACTTTATCAACCAGTGTGAATTATGTGATAAAGCCAAATATGACAGAAAACCCCCAAAGATACCCTTAATGTAGACTAAAACACCAGACAAACCTTTTCAAAAATTACACGCAGATACTCTAGTAGTAGAAGCACAAAGTTACCTAACAATCGTGGACGCATTTACGAAAATAGGCCAAGCAATACCAATCACTTCCAAAAATAGTATAGACGTAACTCAAGGATTTCTACACTATTTTACATTTTACGGAACACCCGAAACAATAACGTTAGACAACGGAAGCGAATTCAAAAACGAAACAATTCAAAACACTTTGAAATTACACAAAATAAAAATTCATTTTATAACTGAAAACCACCCTGAATCCAACGGACTAATCGAAAGACTACATTCAACCCTGTTAGAACAGATCAGATTATTACGAATAAATTACAAGAAAGAACACATAACTAACTTAATGTCGTTCGCATTAATCGCGTATAATAACACCATTCATTCATCGACAAATTTTACACCATTAGAACTAACCCTAGGACACTCAGATTCACGCAACCCGTACGATATACATTATAACAAAGAAATCTATCAGCAATACGCTAAAGATCATAAGGAGAAACTAAAAATAACTTATGACAAAGTAAAGGATAAATTAGATAACGATAAAGAACGCCTTACCGCGACCCTTAATAAAAACTCAGACCTAAACAAATTTTCCATATGACAAACCGTATTCGAGAAAAATTACCAAAGTAAAAAACACAAAACGGCACCGAGAAATTTAGGCACCTTTAAAATCAAACGAATATCCGACAAAAACGTAGCCGCAATAGACGACGGCAAGACAACAAAATATGTTCACCTCAAAAGTTTAAGACACCCTGTACTTTCAAATGGACAATCGTCACCCTTACCGTCAACCTACACCCAGGTAGAACGGACACAGAAATTATAATTGAAGACATAAAGAACAACCCCGGTATACTACCAATAAAATTAGGCAGTATGCAGAACACTATAGATTATTGGACCTTTGCACAAAAATTCGATTTAACCGAGCTAAAACAAGAATTTAAAATAATCAAAAATAATTATTTTCGACTAAAACAGTCAATGGACGCAACAAAATTCGGAAAAGAATACGCAATAGAAATGATGAACTACGACAGTATAACTTAAAGTATTTTGAAAAATATAGAAGACAAATTAATTTTTCGACTAATACCTACAGAACAAATGACGAGAAGAAAAAGAGGACTAATCAACGGATTAGGAAACATAATCAAAGCAATTACCGGCAATCTAGATAACCAAGACGCAGAACGCTATGACAACGCGATACAACAATTGAAAGAAAATCAAAACGACATTAAAGCCATAATTAGTAACCAAATATCGTTAACTCGATCAACGATCATCAAAATTAATGAAACACTAAGACAATTAGTTAAAAATCAAGATAGTATAGCCAATCGAATAGAAACCTTAGAAAATAACATGCAAACTACCATGTTAGGCATGCGAGATTTAATCAGATTCAACACGATATACAACCAGATAATATCAACCCTAACTTTAATTCAACAAATCCTAGCAACATTAGAAAACGCAGTAACCTTTGCAAAATTAAATACCCTACATTCAAGTATAATAGAACCAATAGATTTATTAAAGGAATTATTGAGAATAAAATCTTTTATAACTAATAGTAAACTACCTTTCGATGTAATAGAATCAAACATTTTAATATTTGAAAAAATAACCATAGTTAAAGGCTATGTAAAAAATAACGATATAACATTTTTAATAGAAATACCTATAGTAGAGATTAACAGTTACAATTATTATCACTTATTTGCTTTTCCAATGAAAATGACTAGCACATACCAAATTATTATTCCAAAAACCAAATTCCTATCCTTAAATGAACAAAGATATGGTTATACGAACGAAAAATGTAATGAAGTCACACCCAATCAATACTTATGCCAATCATTGACAACAACAACAATTCAAGAAGACAGCCCTTGCGAAGTACAACTACTAAAATTTACCAATCACTATGAAAATTGTGAAGCCAAACCTGTACAAATCACCAACATGAAAATTCAGAAAATAACGGAAAACAAATGAATAGCCATTTTCCCCACCGAAGTAATCGCAACAATGTATTGCAATCAAGATGAAAGTAATTTAGCATTAACCGGAAGTAAATTAATCACCCTTAAGGAAAATTGTTATTTGAAATTAAAAAACGAAATAATTAGAGTTTACCAAGATACGGGATCTTGCAAGAAATTAGCAAATCTACCCGATTTACAAATCAAGATTACCCAAGACGAAGACGAAGAAATAATTCAAAAACCAATGCAATTGGAACACCTGGAATTAGACAACCTAAACCACGCCATGAGACTCATGAAAGATTACAAGGAACACCTGAACGAGATCAAGACGCCCAAAGTGCACTACGATGACATTAGTGTATGGACAATTATATTGATTATATTGACTATTTTATTGATCATTTATGTAACTTACAAAATATGTATTAGATATAAGAATAATAAAGGAAACAATTTTAGATTTAAGAAATCCAAAGAAACAAATGTACCCCTAGAAAATATGAATTTTAAGTGAGATTAAACGAATTTAATTAAAAATCAAGAAAAGGTAAAAACCCTTAATTTTTAATGTACGTAGGGAGGAGTTATGTGATCCCCCATTTATTATATCAATATAAAACTAATACTTAAAAAAGTTATTAGGAAATGTTAGGAAATGTGCAACAATGTAATAAAAGACAATTTATTACAATTTATTTCAGTTTATAAACGTTCATGGGAACGGAAGCGCTACAAAGTAGCACAAGGATTAGTGACACTGCAGATGTCAGGTCAAAGACGGTCGTAGGAAGTCACGTACCGAGATTACGCAGAAGTAAGCCTGCAACATTGTAATTATGAATAGCTTTTAAGATAGAAACTATGTATCATGAATAGAGTCAAGTGTAAGCAGAGATTAGGTCTGCAAGTTCCCACAGAACTGTGAGGGGGTAGGGAGATTATATAAAGCCCGGGAGCTCCAATCGCAAGCAGTTCATCAAACGTTCAGCTTTTGCATTGCAGTTCATAGATAACTCACTTGTACAATTAATTAATAGGTTTGGACTTAGAGTAATAATTCAAGATTGTCTAAATTCAACATTAATTTCTGTATAACAAATTAAATAAATGTGTTAAAGTTTAAAGAGTCTTTTTAAAAAGGACCGCTCGAAGCCACGAACCTTAACTCGCATTCTTAGAAAAATACCTAGTTAATAAATTGTCAGAATTAAAAACATTATCATTTAACAGAGATGCAAATGTAATTAGTATTGTAACCATGTAGTGATAATTATATAATTTTCCTATGTTGCACTTGTCCTGAATTATTGTGTTACTTTTAATTTGTACGAGTGTGGTATGAGAAAATAATGTTGCAGCATTTGGTAAATTTTTAAAAAGGTTGAATGTACTCCCTGTAAATTTGTTGTGGTTTGTTGTTTATTAGTCTTTCTCTTCTTTGGGAATAAAACCACTTACAGTTATTGAAATAGTCTTTATTGGCGTTTCTACCCTAGGTCATGGATCGGAACGCCAATAAAGACTATTCCAAGAACTGTAAGTGGTTTTATTCCCAAAGAAAAGAAAGCAGAAAGAAGTTGAATGTATGTAGTATAATCAATTGTGGTATTAGTAAGAACAATTCTTGTACTAGTTTTGGTTTTTATATAGCATTAGTTATTAAAATGTATGTTGTTATTTTAATTTTAGAATGAAACAACTATTCTAAGAAATAAGGTTTGGACTCATATTGTTTGCAATTACACTGACACCGCATGGTAGGTGGTACTGGACCGGCAGCTAGTGATAGAAAATGTGTAATAATGGTATACAGTATGCCCTTTAGGGTTATGAACATTTGCTATGTGCCGTTTTGGTTTTCATTAAATAATCATTTAATTAGGTAATTTTTCAAACGGTATCAGGGTCATTACGAATAATTTTAGAAAATGAAATATTTTGAAATTAGTTATTTTTTGCAAATATACAATTTTCATTTCGCAAGTTTTATATGATGTCCTTGCCCGATTTATATACCGTTTGAAAAATTACCCAATTAAACAATTATTTAATGACAACCAAAACGACATACTGAATACGATCATTCAAAAAGATGCATTTTTCATGCAAATTAAAATTCAGTTTTCATAAAAAAGACCTCCATGATACTCTATAATTTTTACCTTACATCAATCCAAATGTTCAAAAACCTAAAGGACATACTTTTACGATCATTACCCATGTTCGTCACTAGTTGCTAGTGTATTATATACAGCAGGTATTAGAGAATGAATGATTAATTGTTTTCCAGATTGTTATACATGTTGTTTACATTTTAATTATGTTGTTACATAAGCAAAACATATATAGTATTTGTTGTTCATGCATGTTCACAGCTAATTGTAAATAAGTGTAGCACATTTCAAAGATTGCTGAATAAAATGTTTGTATGGTTTCAGCTGTCTATATTAAGTATACTTCTTTAAAAACACATTTTTTTTTTATTCAGAAACCTATGACGTCAAACATTCACTTCTGATTTGAGTACATGAATTGTTCTGATTTCTTTCAATTACTTCTCACAAAAATAAGCTACTGACAACATGTGTTTACAAATACATTACCTATGCAATTTTTGTAGTATTTACAAAAAAATTAATGGTTTACCCATTATTTTTAGTGTAGGAAATGTATGTTATTTTTTACTCAAAATGCATTAAATCTAATTGTATCAGTTAGCTTCTTACCAAATTTTTACATTCAATTTACATTTAGATTACTGAGACAAGACAATGATTGTGGTTGAAACACGGCAAAATGTGTTGAACTAGTAAGAACACATTTGGCATATTGTCTTGACAGATTATTATGACGAGATCAACCCCTATATATAGCTATTGTTTGTCACAATATTCTCGTACAGTAACTAAAAGGATGTGCCAACTAGGCTGCAGCCGAAGATTGGGAGTGGGGGGGAAAGTAAGCTAAAACTGAAGTAACGCAGCAAGGAGAAAATTATTCATTGAAATAAAATAAAGTTTGTACCTGTAAAAGAAATGCAATAATTAATGACAGAACGCCAGTCCGTCCAACCAAAACATATAGGTACTAGAAAATAACTTTGTTAAAAAAATTCAAGTTAAAAATATACTTTTTTTACTTATCATAAGACTTGTAATAAATAATCATTTCAGTAATAAATGTATATGATTAGTAAAAGCACCAAATAAACTTTTAAGGAACGTTCATTAATAAATAAGTACGTTTGTGCTTTTGTGACACTTGGCGTTATGAAAAAATATTACAAGTGCGCCCCTGACGCAATCAGGATAAAGAAAATAATTTATAATTAATAACCCTAACGATCTCGTGTAATTACATTCTAACACATTTGTAGAAAGAAGGAAAAAATGGAATACTTATTTTTATACAAAGGGGTTCACCCAAAACACTGATGTTAGCTATGTTCATAATGGAATATTAATGATGCATAATGAATGTGGCAAAAGTAACTACTATAATAACTATAACGTATTAGTATTGAAGGTTTGCAGATGATTCACTACTATAGTAACTATAACTTATTAGTATTGAAGGACTGTAGATATTTCAAACTTATTAAACGTGACAGTAAAATTTGTAACTATCAGAGCTATAGTAAAGCACTGCTGGTGAGGAAGGTATTACGCTATTGTTAGCATATATATGTGGGAAATAATTTATTGTATGGACTACTAGTAACATAGAATTTAAAAAAGTAGTCTACTTTCGTCGACGTACTTATAACCAGACAAAGAAGTGTCAGTAACCAACCAAGATCCGGAACAATGCCTTTTCTTTTACATTCACAATACTTGGTAGTAGTTAGCAATCAACGTGGTCCAATATCAAGCTTGAACATACAATCAAATCCATACGATAAAATTCTACACGTGCGGGAAAGTTTTAAACCTTAGGTACGAACAATTTTTAAGTCCTAAGATATGACCATACAATACGAGCTAGAAAGTAAACATAAAAATCGGTAATTTATCAACCATTTTATTCACTTACCAAATATGCAAGAAGTAGAAACAAAAAGGAATGTGCGAGTATTTGCTCGTTCAGAATTAAGAACTGTTCAAGAGGATCTGTTGTAACATTATTTTGTAATGTTAACAATTAAACAAATTAATTAATTAAAAATTCAGTAACTTGCATAGAGTATAGACAAAAATTCCCACAATAAATTACCTCATTTTATTTAGGACCCTTGTAATAAAAGACCACATTTATACCGATAGCTTCGGGCTAGTAAATTCCAGCGGCAGGTCATTATTTAAAGGGCTAGACCTCCGTAAGTCAAATACAATAAACTTCTTAAAAGCTTAGTACCTTTTTAGCGTAAATAAAGAAAACCAATTTCAGTTTGAAAAGCTTAACCTTTCGTGATTGACAGGCGGGTTATACAAGACGAAACCTTTTATAAATAGCGGAAACTATTTCCAATTGATTTGTTCAAATATTACAAGTAATTTTAAGTAGTCTGGAGACATCCATTGTATTTAAAATCCATTTCGGCTCAAGTAGGTTTGCCGGTCTTTGTTAATGCCAGACTACGGCCGCCATAGGTAGATCCCACATTGCAATAATTAGGTAATTCGTAAAAGGAATAGATAGTTTAAATTCTTAGGAAAAATAGTTGCTTCCGTGATTCTCATCTAGAAAGGGGTTGGATTTGGTTTCTGAAATCTTGTTTTGTGGGAGGTTCTGTTCAGTCATTGGATAACAGAAAATGACGCTCATAATTATTAGGATATGAATAGTCTATATATTTGAAGGCTTAAGCCAAAGACGGGGAGTTTTTCCAATGGGGCCAACCGTGGTTAAGAAGTAGAGAGAAACGTAGTTTTGCGGGTAGCGGTTCTCTGGCATGACAGAATATTCCACTTTGTATCACGTTAGAAAAAAATTGTAAAGAAGTGTTACTCTTCCAGTTTCGCGAGGGTTATGCCCATAGTTCGCGGATTTAAAGTGATACAAGATAAATATTTAAAAACTTGTAGGCGTGTGACGCACAAGTAAGTTATATTGTCAAAAATTCTGCCGAGTTCGTGTACCAGTCAATTTTCTTAAACATTACAAACCGAAGCAACAAGCGAGATTCTCTTCCCAAATTTAATAACTGCTCTACGTTGGAAAACAAACCCTCAAACAATGGACAATTATTAGTAAGTAAGCTTTTATAGTTAAGTAGCATGACCAATTTTTAGTTAGTTTATTTGTTAGGACGTTTTGGCCATAAACCGTAGGATTAAATTAGTGTACGAGTTATAATATAAGTTTCTTTCATATACAAGTGTTTGATAACTACTTATGTACTCAAAATTTTCATAAATTCCATAGTCACCTATTCACTTAAATTTATAAACTAAAATCAATGCATGTAAGAGGTTCACGTTTATTGCTCTGTGAAATAAATAGTTTTGTTTGCCGTTGATTAAGTCAATAGTTTTCTTATTTTTTATATAAGTAGTAAAAAAGTGAGGAATTGATTAAAAGAAACAATTGTCCTCCTTGGGATGACAAGTCTCTCAAGGTTTTGTACGAACATTTGGACATTCTCGACTTGTCTGGCGCCCTTGGCAATTGTCATTAAGCCACAATATTTTATGAAAGGTAAGTGCCACATTTTTGTAGTATATTATAAATTAATTTAACCCTTTTTTCAAAATTTCAACCCTCTATATGATCCACGACCTTCCGCTAGCTAGTGCCGGTGACCCCCCTTTTAATTTTGTTTTACAGGCCGCCCCCATTTTATAATTTGACTGGAAAGGATACACTTAGTAGCTTTTCCGCCTGTAACACTGTTCAACGTGCAATAAAGTACAAAGTAGAAATGAATTAATTCCCAACAGAACAATTTAAAATCTCCACTCTGATAACATCATAAAGTAATACCGTTAATACAAGAAATTAACAGGCGTTGAAAAAGACAATAATTTGGATACTAAATTGTAGTATAGGTGATAAGAAATTAATATGAATAAAGAAACCAAACTGCTTTATGAATAAACTGATATATTAATGTGCTTTATCTATAATAGACATAACTTTGAAAATAGTCAAAAGAGCGAATTAGGATATTTATTTAAACTGGTAATAATTTATCAATGAAGGGTATTGGAAAGATGCAAATGCAGGAATTGAACGTAACATGTTCTTAAGTAGGATTAAATACAATTTTAATCATGCCGTTTTTACGTTTAAATGAAATTAACAATAATATTTCCTTGCAGCTTATAGAAACACTGTTTGTGCGTGCTTGTTGATGGGTGTGGATTTGAATAGAAAAATATTCCATATTTCTGACTGGATACGTATGTAAGTCCTTGTTATACATTATAGTGATGAAAAGACTGCATATTATTTAGACATGCCTTAAATAAGGTAATCATTAAACCAAATAGAATTTATGAAATGTTATTCTGATTTATCCACTCTAGCTGTGCTAGTGCGTATACAAACGGTATGCCATATTTTCTGTAGTAATTTTATAATAAATACTTGTCTGCCTATCATTGACAGGCCATTTAGAAAAATAACCACGACAGCGTTTTCCATCCTCACCATTCTATGCCCACACTAACATTATGCCTATAGTTTTGTGAAGAATGTTTGTTTAGAATTGCTTTTATCAATGCACAGCAGCATTATTATTTGTTTATATTCTAGCTGAGGTATCAGTTAGTGTGTATAGTAATAGTAAATATAAAAGTATCTGTTTTTCATGTTAGAAATGCTATTATTTAGAATTAAATTTCAATATGTAGTTTAGGTATAAATTTCTGTTAATAGATATGAATGATATCATTTTTATTGTATTTGTTATTGTATTGTATTCTTACTGTTATTCCTTTAGAATAGTGCTGGTGCTACAAGTTTAAAAACGGATGAGATTTTCTTCTAAAACATTACTTATGAAAAAGATAAATGTATAACTTGGTAATTATCTATTTGACGTTCTTCAAATGTAAAAATTCTACTGCTTTTGATTTATAGATAAGATATGCTGCATTTGCCGCTTGAAAAATGAGAATGAGCAATTATCAGACGTGACCAATATGTTGTTTATGTATAGTAAAAAGATTTTCATTTAAAAGGTACTAAACCTATTTTATTATAACAGTTGAAATGAGGTATATGCTAGAAATTTATTTCTAATATTACAATTTACATGCTTGTGACATTTAGAATTTATATACGAAAATTTCAAAATTTAATATTTTATAAGTAACAGCTCCAATCAAAACAGATTACATTCTACATAGAAATCGGGAATAAAGTCGATATGCATAGGCCTTACTGTTCACTATCAAACACTAATCTAAAGCTTGCATGGGGGGCTTTCTATTTGCTATCAAAAACGTCTAAGAGACTTGCAGAGGAATTGCTTTTCACTAACAAAACCTTGCATGAGACTTGCAGAAGCTGCTATTCACTATCAAAGGTTTGCAGGGGACATGCTATTCGCTCTCAAAAACGTGTATATGAGACTTGTAGAGGACTAGCTGTTTACTAACGAAGACTTGTCTGAAGTAATTGTACAGGACTTGCAATGGGTAATTTTAAAGAGCATCATACGCTTGATTTGCACACTTACTGCAACCTTACAATGACTTTCAGACTTGTCCTTGCAATTTTGCTACCAATTGAACAGACTTTTTGTAAGCTATCAGCAAACTTGCTATAAGTATACTTTGCTATCTGAGTCCAGTAAGTATGTAACATTACATAAATATTTTCTTTATAAAAGTCTTATTTCTTCCATTCTTTCTGTTCCAAAAAAAGAAAAATTTTAAACAATAGTATATGAGAATGCAGTATTTTTTCTCTAGAAAATGTTGATTTACACTTTATTGTTAAAATAATTAGAGAAGCAAATAATTTAACATTAAAAATTAGCATTGTTATCCCAATTATGCGTTTTTAAGCCACCGTCCCTTAATTTACCTTTGTAATTATTCTATGAATATATATACTTATCGAATTCAAAGATTTTGAATTTTAATAAAGTAAATGAAACCATAAAATTGAAAAAGAACATCTACACTTATTTATTTAGACTATTCTTTAAATGCAGTGCCCCTAGCATTCTTGTGTATTAATTAATGATTATTATGATACAATAATTATTTCATGACAATATGCTATTTACAAGGATAAATTCTTGGAATTCTATTCAATAAAGGAATACTTTGATATCAAATTCTAAATAAGATACTTGACAACACCACAATCTATAAAAAATCTCTCTAAGAAGATTACTGCAAATGAATCTTCTCTTTTTGCGCCACCTAGTATAGAGTAGATTATTTACTAATATAATTTTAGCAAACGATACAGGTTGCGTCCTCTGGTAAGGTAAACGCGATCTATACATTCCCACGTAAATTTATACATTAGAACGACACTTTTTCTCTATAATTATTCTATAGTATTATCAAACTTTGTTATAAGACAAGATTAATTAGAACATTATAAACCAAAAGTTTTGCAAGCCCTTTGGAGTCGTGTAATGCCTATAAACACCTGTTATGTTTATTACCACGCTTGTAAGGTTCGTTTAGCCAAAAAATCCTTGACAGATAATCTATTAAAAAGGTATTTCGAACTATAAACACAAACTTTACTGGCAAAAAATCCACACAAAAAATATTATACGACTAACGCTTATTATTCTACCTTAAACTTAGTACAAATACTCTAATATCAGTTAAAAATAAACTTAAAAGTAATACTTGCTGCATCCAAAAAAACGCTCCTCGTAATTAAATATCTTCTTATTTTAAATTGACGTCAAATCAGCTTACAAGATTTTCCATATTTAAAATCCCCATTTTAACAGTAGGTACCAAAGTACATTTTTTGTTAAATCCCCTTTCAATTATTTATTAAAATTTTTAAAGTAGCGTTATATTGAAAATTTTTCTCTCTTGATTGTAATTAATAAATTCTATTTTTAATGTCATTTTCATATAAAACATCACTTTTATATTCATTGTAACCGTGTCATTATTAAATTACAGTGTGCCTACTGCATACTTCAAATATCATCTTCGCAAAGCAATAGCTTGCTACTTAAATCAGAGTAACATTCTGAGATCGAATGTAAGAATCGAATAAATCTTTTAATTAATAAACGTTTCGTTATATATACAATTTATGTATCTTCTAAAACCTACTAGAATGTGTATGGATCATTATGACTCAAGGTTTCGCAAAGAAACTAATTAGCGTCTAAAATCGCCGCGTTTACTACCTCGTAATCTCGTTCCACTTATACGTGACGAGCGCTGTTTATCATTGTTTAACACATATACAATTACTGTGGGGTCGCATACTAATGCGAAAGTTAATCAATTTCATCGGATATTTTATGGATTTAGTGGGTTTTTCGTGTTCCAGCCGCTTCTCGGAATAAATGTTTTATTAGATATTTACGTAGTTCTATATACTGATAACTCATCTCTTTATATTCCTAATAGTCTAGAAAATTCTTTATTTAAAATATATTTCGGTTATCCACAGGGTAATTATTTAAATTTTAATTGCTTTTTAATGCAAAAAAGGTTGCGTTTTATATATGATTTTAACATCAAAACGTGTTTTTAGTACACCCATTAATGATAGAATTAGGTGTTTTAATAAGATTGTAGTTTTTTATGCTAAATGCGTAAGGCTCGTACTATTCTATGCTATTTACAGCAAATCAAAACCATATTGATCAAAAATGTATTGATAATTAATAAGTCAAATTAAAAAGGCTTTGTATTTATCTTAAAACGATCGATTTGCGTTCGCATTAAATGCGTTTTACGGTATCATACATTTAATTATTTTTACATATACAACTAACGTTAGCTGCTAGTTATTAACAACACGCTTATATCGTACAGGGTGATTATTCATACACGGGCAATTGCATTTTTGTTTGTACATTAATGAATAAAAGTATGCTTATATTATACAGGGTGTAACCATGAATTTATGAAAATTTTATTTTTTCCAGATTCCTCTATATCTTGGTGGAATTTATATGTAGAATTTGGGTTTCAATAACTTCTCGTAATCCCTTATCACGTCAATAATTATGAATTAATGTAAAGATAAATTCACTCATGTGTTATAAATGTGTTAGCTAAATAAATTACCTGCAAGATTATCGCTATGATAGTTTTTAATTCGCCGTACTTAAAGATCCAATCCGAATGGACCTGCACCTTGACGAAGTTTTAGATTACTAGAACGGGTAGAACTGCTTGCGTGTTCCAATGAGCTAAAATGCCAAACCAAAAATTAGTGGGGGTCTTTGGTGAGGAAGCAGACTAAAACAGGTCCCCGAATAAGGCAGCAACTTCTTCGGTATTTAGAGTGGCAGAGACCATATGGGTCGGTATGGATTCCTAAGGCACACTACTGCGATATGGAAGGCAACGGAAAACCACCACATTACCTCCCAAGAACACAGCGTACTTAAATTGTAATAAACATGATGGCATTCTTTGGGGTAAAAGATTCCGGAGTTAAAATAATCCCTTATTTGGATCTCCGAAAGGAGACTACTCCGGTGTATGCGATCCGAATGTTTAGAATAAGAGTCTGGAACATTTTGCAAGTCGGAACGCAGAATGTTAGAAATATGAAGCAAGTAGGTACGATAGACAACTTGAAAATTAAAATCGATAGGTTAGCACTAGACATAGTAAGATCAGCGAAGTTTGGCGGTCAGAGGCGGGGGGTTTTTGAAGTGGAAAGTTCAGAGCAATTTATTCAGGAGCAGAGGAAGGCAATCCGCGTGTGGGAATAGTTATGTGAAAAAAGATAGGACACTATGTAGAAAATTACTTGCAAAAGAACGAAAGAGTACTCATGGTTAGATTAGAATCTAAACCGCTAATTACAGTAATAATACAAGTATACATGCCCACCTCTAGCTAAAGTGTCGTAAAGATCTACAAAGATATCGAAGACAAACTAAAATGACATGAAAATTTAATAATTACGGGGATTTTAATGCAGTGGTAGGTAAGTGTAGAAAGAAGCGGTAGTAGGTTTATTTAGTTAAGTCACGAGAAGCGACTGGGAAAATAGGCTGGTAGAATTTTGCGACAAAAACAATTTAACCATCATAACACATTGCTTCAATATCATGTTTGAAGGCGATATACCTGGAAGATGCCAGGAGCTATAGAAAGATATCAAATAGATTACATTCCTTTTAGACAACGGTTTAGGAATCAAGTAAGGAATTCTAGAAGCTACGCAAAAGCAGATATAGACACTAACCACAACATCGTAATTATGAAGGCCGTACTTAAATTTAAAAATTTTAAGAAAAGAAAACGGAAAAAAGCACTTTGACTTTGACTAACTAAAAGATAAAGATATCTACCAAAAATTAGGAAAAATTTCAAATGAATTGCTGAAAGATATCGGGAAAATATCTGATACTAAGGAAGTTGAAACAGAATGGAATAACATTAAATCAAACTTTGACGCGGCGGCCAGAAACATTCTGCGATATACACAAAAAGAAGATAAGAAACAATGGATAACAAAGGATTTAATACAAGAAAGACGAACAAACAAAAATAGATCAGATGTAACAGGAAAAACATATTTGTGAAGCACAGTACAGTACGTCTGTGAAATAGGAGCAGTGAGAAAAGTAAACAGAAAGAGATAGAAGCCTTCTTGGAATGTTGTGCTTGAGATGTACGAAAATGATAGTATGGACAGAAAAAGTTAAGAACAAATAGATTATAGAAATAGTAGGGGAATAAAGGTATCTGTGGAAAACAAAAAAAAATACGAGAAACAGAAGGGCAGGATACGTTCTAAGACATTTTTGGAGAATGGTAGAGGATATATTACATACAGGGATAAGAAGAAAGAGGTAGAGGTACACCTGGATAGTGTTATCGCACGCAGATAATGATAGATGCAGACTGGAAATTTCTAGGAAATATGTATGCTAGTTCAGAATAGGAAACAATGAGGGTACACGGCTAACTAGTTCCAGGACTAAAAAACTAATGATTATGATTTATAAGGTAAAGATGGTGTCTACGAATAGCGATTAAACTATTGTCAATATAAACAGGTCTGTAAAAATTTGTGATTGTGAATAATAATTACACAGGCCAACAAATTTTGCCTTTTTGAAAGTTAATTTCGATCTGACATCTGATTTTGTATAATTTTGATTTGCTGAATTCAAATCCGAGTGTAATTTTTCCCTATCACGTTAGTTTTTTATGTGTTGAAAATATTTTAATAAACAATTTGGACAAAATAAACGCTACTTTGTTGATACAGAGACAAAACAAATTACAAATAGTACACTAAATTAAAAAAAGTCTTAAACAATCTTTAATTTCTTTTTTTTCCAGAAGATCTTTCCCTCTTGGATGAAAAACTTCGTTTAGTGGATTTTCTTCTGTATTCCAGCGCCGGAATGTCCCTTTTTATTGACCAGCAGTAGTCAGTCATCATTGAAACATTCCACCGACCGTGATACCTGCGTTCCATTTCCTTTGTCTTATTGAAATCTCTCGCTTTGTTTCTCACTCTCATGGCCAAGATTTTCGAAGAAGTAATCAAGATGCATGTGTAAATAGTGAACTTGTATGCTCGTATTACATCCCAATTCCATAAATTTCTATATCGTGTTTTTTACAACTTCTTTGTAGCTTGAATTCTTGTTGTTTCCCAAAAAATCTTCAATAACGTTAGCAAATTAAATCGATGCATCCTTCTCAGTTTCGGTCATGGTATTAACAAATTCTTGATCTTTCGTTAATCTCCTTATTTGAGGACCGACAGAAATTCCTTCCTTTGGTTTTACTTCTTAGATAGCGCGAAATTTTCTACAAAGGTATTTGAAACAGTTTCCATCTTTATTTAAAGCTTATACGTATTGTTTCATTAATCTTAGTTTAATATGCAGTGGATGTAACAAGATTTTTAGTTAATCAACAAGACTTTCGTGCAGAACATTTTTTGAACCTTGAGTTAAATTATCTCTTCTTATCCAGTCCTTTTTCTTCCAATGTTGGTGTTTACTTCGACTGTCTCACTCACACAAAAACATGGGTACTTTGTATACCTTGAATGCTGTCCTAATAGAAGTTCCACAATTTTCAAACTCCTACAAATTTTCCAAATATGATCATTGTATTTCATTTTTTCAAGCATTGCTTTAAGATTTTCGTAGCTTTCCGCCATTTGCACAGAGTGGGCAACCGGTACCGATAAAGAAACATTCCCATTGTGTAAAAGAACGGCCTTAACGCTTCTTTTGAAAGAATCAATAAAAAGCCTCCAATTATCGGGATTGTATGTGCTCCCAAATTTGTTTATCAGACTGTAAATGTCTGTGCAATATACTAGACAACCGCTTTTTTCAATACTGCTTGAACACTCGGACTCGCGTTTCTTAAAATACTAGATTTTAACGTCTTCTGCCAATAAATCTTTACTTTGAAGTCTGGATGCTAAAATATCGGAAAGATCCTTTGGAAGATCTAAGTCTCTAACTAAGTCGTTAAGTTCGGTTTTAGAAAATAACTATGGTTGCTTACAAACGCTCGATATTTCACTGTCATCGGTAAATTTGTTTTCATCAACTTCATGTTCAGAACTACTTGTAACATCTTCTAAATTTGTTGGTTTTTTAGGTATTGGCACGTCTGGACCATGTGGCACTGGCTTAATTGCAGACTTGAGGTTTGGATAAATGATGCTTTATAATTTTTTTGAGTTATATCCACGTACATTGCACATACAGAAATAACAGTCATCATGGTGATTTGTTGGCTCTCAACAAATCATTGGTATACCAAAGGGTAGGAACTTCGTTGTTCCATTACTCCAATGCATTAAACCCTCTTCACATATCTTACATACAGCATGTGATGCCCAATGTTTGTCTTGATCATCAATTTTACGACGAAATTTCTTGACTACAAAACTACCATACACATAGCAAAAAGTTCTGTATTATTTCGACAAAGTCTTAGCATTTTAAACACGAATTTAACAGCAAAAAGCTCAGTAAACTCACTAAACAACGACTGCCTAGACCGAACGCAAACAGACTAATGAACAGTGGCGGCGCTAGACCAAACGTGGATGTCGGCGACATCAGTTTTTCGAGGCCCCTAACATGTCTCAAAGCCCAAAACAAAACGTTTAATGACCTGAATTATACCAATACATACTAGATATATATAAGTAATTTGTTGCTAAGCTAATCAAACTGTGGCGGTTAATTAGAAGTCAAGTAGCAAATTAACTGTACGTAGTAGAAGGTAAGATACATGAATGAAGGTGAATAGACAATTTGAGTGTCTATAATATATAACACTTGGGTTCACATGTTATTCGTCAAAGAAGTACAACCAAACAATTTCTTTTAAAAATAATAAATTATGATCAAGGACTTACTTGAAAATAACGAGGTAAGGAAATATCCATTATCCATAGGCGGCTAGTTGCACAAAAATGGTCTCTAATGAAATTCCAATTACACTCATGGTATTTAACATGCAAATTTCACTGCGATATTTTGATCCGTTGAGATTAATTGACACGAAACATTATAACTCCTAACGTTCAGAGCTCTAGTCTAGTGGATCATATTATTATCGAAGCATGTATAATTGTTATATGGATAGTGAAGCTAACACTTCTGAAGTGGCGTAGAGCTCAAAGTGATGAAGCACCTGACTCTTGTTCTAAGCGCAAATTTAACACTAAATAGTTTTAAGACGCTCGAACACAAATAGACGAATTACACACTCAAACACAAATTACAATATACGAACTTTTCTGCTTTTAGTTTTACTGAATTTTTTCAATATTGTATTATAATTTAGACCAGCCGCTATTTTTGCTTCAATCGGTAAAATTGACAACGCAGATAGTCTCTCTTGGCCCATGGTACTTCGTAAGTAGGTCTTAATTAATTTTAACTTTGAGAAGCTTCTCTCAGCAGAAGCTGTAGTGACCAGAACTGTAAGCATAATTCTGATTGTTATGTAAACATTTGGGTATACTTCTTGCAAATTATTTTCTAAAATGTACTGTATAAGTTGTTTGACATCTAAAAGCAGAAGCTCTTCACATAGTTCGAAAGGCTGAATGTCGCTGTTTTCGCCATCCCGAAGTATTGCAGCTAAATCATAACAATGTTTAAGAAGGTCTTCTTTTGGTATAAATTTTAAATAATTTATGTCAAAAATAAAGCCAAATTGTTCAAAATAATTATGGAGCGATTTGAATCGGCATTCGATGTCAACTATGATAGCATCTAACATCTTATTAAAAAAGTCAACTTTGTACTGCATTTCAGCAGATATCTGGTTTCTGCAACGTTTTTTCAAATCCTGTAGCACGATATTCTTGAATCCAGTTACATAGCAAACGTAAAGTATCAACAGCGATGTTCAAGTTAACTTGAACCGATTGCCATAATTTACTTAAATTGTTTACGCGCAGTAAAATTTCGTACCAAACGTGTATTGCAACAATAAACTCAAAAGTTAACATTTCGTTGAGTACAGCTACACAGTCACTTAGAGTTTCGGAATCTTCAGTTTTGTTTTTCAGCTCATTTATACAATCGACAACATCATCAAATTGCAACAATATCGCTTTAACTGCCTCTATTCTACTCTCCCATCTTGTTTCAGAAAGGGATTTTAATGTTAATTTTAATTTGGTTTTAAGGAGACCCCAACGCTTGTTTGATCTCATAAATAGAAGGTATATTTTAAAGATAAAGCAGAAAAACGTCTTGGCATTTATAGAAGAATTACTTGCATCTATCAACAGTAAATTCTAACTGTGACATCAACAAGGCGTGAAAAACGCTCTTGGATTAATATTAAGGATTCTAGTTTTAACTCCTTTGTTAATGCCGACCATATTAGCGCCATTATCGTATCCCTGCCCTCGACAATTTTGGATATCTAAACCATTTCTTTCTAGTTCTTGTAATATTGAATTTGTTAAATATTCTCCTGTTGTCTCTGCGACGGCAATAAACCCAACAAAGTGCTCCTCTATCGCTCCAGTTGAAGAATTACAAAATCTTAATGTTATCGACATTTGTTCAACACGGCTGACATCCCTAGTGCAATCAAGCATAAACGCGTAGTATTTTGCTTGTTTGACTCTTTGTATAATCTCATCAACAACTGATTTAGACATTAATGTGATTAATTCGTTTTGAATATCATGACCCAAATAATATTGATTAAGCTGTTTTTATTAATGCGTTGCAGGTGTTCCTGTAGTGTCAGATCATATTTGGATAACAATTTAAATAGGTCTATAAAATTGCCACTATTATCGCTATTATTTAAATTAAGAGATTCTCGATGAACTCTAAATGCCAGACTATGTGAAGCTACGTAGTTAATTATATCAATCAACATTTCAAACAAGTTGTACCAATACTTTTAAGATTCTTTAACCAGCCTCTCGTTTTCTGCATCTATTGTTTTTCATTGTTTAATTCCTTTATAAAATTCAATCCATTTAATCATGCACACCATGTGTCGATGACTTTGTGCATGTCTTTGCAATATTCGACTCAAATCTTTCCAGTCGCAACATTCTTCTTTTACCATCTGTGTTTGCAAATGGGAAGAAAGTTTACATGGAAAGCAATAAGCTTTATCTTCAGATATAGAGTAAATTAACCACCTGCGATGTTGGTTTTCCCCATTACTCAATTTTCGATTAAAGTGGAATTTAGAAAAATGTCTATTATTATCGTCTATGGTATAACTTTCGTCAGACTGCTCTAGGTTTTGATGAGGACCGTTTTGAATTAAGTCATGACGCTGCGAGTCCGTTATTGGAAATACCCACTTCCCCGGATGAGAATCCATAAACAACGCTGTGAAATAGGCTGCTTGTTTTTAAATCATTGAGTCACAAATGTTCTCGTCACAGTCTAACTTTTTACTGTTACTGGGTTCAGAAACTTGAATAACTGTAGATTCTGCCAACTCTGGATCTGAAGTTGGTTTAGAAACTTGTACAAGAGAGTCATCAGACTTTAATGTTATTGTAGTACCGACCGGTCATGATGAAGGTTTCTTAAGAAATTTCATCATACTGGAACTCATGGTTTGGTAGGACAGAGCCTTTTCAACTTTTCTTTTTCTTTTTGACGCACCAGATTCCCATTTCCTACCTATATCTCTGTCTCTAGAAGGTCCTCCTGACATTATAATGACCATATCAAATATAAAAAGCAAACACGCTTATACCAGCGCAAATTAAATGCAAAAAGCTTTGAATATTATATATAACTGACTTAAAATAAGGGAAGTAACTTAATAATTAATTGTACAAAAAATTAAACTAACACATGTAATTCACATCATACCCAATGTAAAATGTATGCATGTAATCCAAACAATATTAGCACAGAAGCTTTTAGTATTTATAATCAAAAATACCAACAATTATAGATTCTTTATCTTTATTTTAACTACGCGTTACTTTAGTCGTTGGTTATAACTTCATACTAAGAGTAATTTAACTACACACTTCACGTGTAAACAACAACTGAACGTCCGTAACAATTTACGCATACAGTTTGAGACGGACAAAGGAGGGTGGTTTAGCTGTGTCTGTAATTGTATACAAAGGGAGGGGGTATCGACCTAATACGTACCTGTACTTTAAACACTATCCTATATTTGTATTAACCTTGTTTAAGTCATCTTGACTGCATTGTTAAATGGTAAACCTTAGACTATTATTACAAAATACGTACTCAACTAAATAGAATTCTATTAGGAACCTCTGGGAAACATTTGGCTCACAATGACTGAGCTTATCAACCTGAGAAGACATCAAACAATACCTAAGTAGCTTTTAGCCTGAACTTTATTCATTTTGGCCAAGAAATCATTTTGAAGATTTATTTTCTACAAAAGCTTCAATCGCAAAACCACGAAGTAAGGTTTATTTACAATTATATCTCACAAAAGTTACTAATAGTTATGGCATATAAGAAATGTAAATTGAACATGAATTTTCAAATGCTTTTTAAAATGAAAGGCTTTTTAACAATGGACTTATCGTAACCACTGGGTGCATTGAATTCTTCTCCCTGCCGGGACAGGTAGTCGACAGGGTCTGTTAGTGTGATGCATTGCTTGCCTTTGTGATAAGAAATATTTGCTTTTAAATAAGGGTTTAATCCTATATTTAAAACATTGCAGAATGTTGGTGTTCGTTCTACGATAATAAATATTTTTTGGTCAACTAATCAACTTCTGCCATTTTTTTGTGAGGCACTCTTGGGCGCCAGGCCGTCGGCGGTCGCCGACGTCGCCGACGCCTAACGCCGTCACTGCTAATGAATGCGCTTGTTGTTACACAAAAACGTCTAATTATATTTCATTCGCCGACGGTCTGATTGCAAATCAGGGAATCGCAGCATTTAAATTTTACTTTCGGGAATTCCCCTATACGATTCTATTGATTTGTACACAATTTAATCTCAGTGGTGTAGCAATTTTTAGAATGTCATTTAATTTTAATTTGCAAATATTTAAAAAACCATAAATATGACAGTTAGTAAATTTATTAAAGAAATGTGCGCGATGGAAACAAAAAATGTTGATTCTTAATTAGATTAGCCACCAAAACTTCAAAAAAATGAACAAATCCAAATCATAAATTTTTTGTTGGTCTGTGTTATTTGTCTGATATTTATGGACAATTAGATAATGTGTTTCATTTAATTACAAATTCAACACACTGTTTATTTCAAGTGATCATTATATAAACAAAGACGTCACATCCTAAGATACCTAGAATTGTGTTTGTACTTATGCCCCAATGACTGAAGAAAAATACTTTAGCTTTCAGATTTCACTTTAAAGAAACTTCTATAACTGCTTTAAAGCGTCACTGACCTTTTGAGTATGTTCTCAGTACTACAAAAGTATCTCCGACTCTGCGGTAGGAACCGTAATATTGAAAACTTTCTTTGCAATTTCAATCGAAAATACGCATCGCTCTTTATTGTAAATAGAATCCCACCATTGAAATGAATCAATTTGTACTTCTTTATTAATATCACCAATAAAATAAGTAGATACCAATACGTCTTTACCTAACTCGTATAACACAGATGTAAAGCATGATAGGAGATGGACTAATTATTATAACGTTCCCGGCTTCGTGCGAAAAATCTGTATTACCTGGGAGGATTTTGTTTCCATAACTGAAGTGAACGACTGTTCTCTACATATTGTAAGGGTTTATTTCCTTAATTCCATACTTAATCCAACACCTCAGGAATTTGACGGTGGTAGTTTCTTTACCTTTACTTTTTGTAACAAATAAAAATTCTTTTAATAATGAGTCATGGAAGGTTAGCATTAAATATAGGTAGGTTATTAACGCTCAAAGTTTTACGTCCAAGGCTTTAGAAATTCCTCCTTTACTAATATAATTTCGTCAGAATCTTCAGGACTTTGAATGTTTGAGTATCCCATATATTGCGTGGACAGTAAAACGAAGGTACGACATTTTATAGAGCGTGCAAAAATGGGACTGCCCAGAATACAAAATTATTGTGCCAGAGGCTATAAAACATACAACGTCGACAAAAGCTTACGATCAATGCACCCTTTATCAATCATGTATGACCTCCATCGGTTAACAGTGAAACTAAAACTTTTCATCTGCAATTTCTAAATTTTTACTGACTGCACTAAACGTATTGAGTAACGAACGCCAAGTCCTTGTATGCGCATGACTAATGCAGCACTTCAATTAAACATCTAGTATTTTCTTGACGTGTCACAAACGCATTCGCGTTCTTAGCTAGAAGATAAATATTTACGTTTAATTCTTTAGATTTTTCTTAAGTATTTAAGCATTCAACCTTCTCAGGTTAAAAAGTGCCCCACATATAAGTAGGGAAATATCCATGGAGGGGTGCAGCGGATTACTTAAAAATCGGTATAGGCCTTGCCCTTGGGCAGGGTGGAAGAGCGACTTTGAAAGTAACGAGATCGCTGAATGTACTTCCGGACTAACTTGGTTTTTATGTCACACGGGATCATAAGAGCGGTCGTGGGCTGAGACTATCAATTCAATGATGGCCGTGAGAGGGAGGGCTACTGCATCAAAGAATACTTACAAGATAAACCTAATGGTAATATGCAGAAATCTTTATGTTATGATAAACTTCAACAGCAATAAGTACCTTAGTTAAATCTGAAACATAAAAGTAGATACAAGAAGAATCAATAACTGACATCACTGTTGTGCTCCATAAAATACATAAAGCAATATCGAAGTAGTTGGAACCATATTCTTCTCTAATTTTCGAGTACACTATTTATTTCTAAACCTTTAGCAATAAAAGATATATGGTTCAGTTTAGATCTATTATAAGTTCTTAAAGTTTCTTTTATAATCATCATTATTAGATCTACAATTCCGGAACTGGTTAGATGCGTACCCTAATTGTTGATGAACTTAGCTTTATCACCAAGCTGTAAATATTTATTTTCTGTCAAGGTGTTGGATTTTATAGTAGGTGTTTTATCCCGGTTCTGCCGCCACATTTTCCTCCAGCATCCACATTTTCCTCACACATCTGGACCAATTTATATGTAAAAACCCACTATAAAGTCTTATTTTAAGGGACTCCCTCCTTACTCCCTCCTTGCTCTCCTCCTTGCTAAGACACCAACATATTAACCATTTTGATTACGTCACACCCGCATTCTCGAAATAAACCCATCTTGTTTGGTATCAATTAATATTTTTTAGATTGCATCATACCCCAGGAAGCTACCCCAATTTTAAGATTTTCTGCAGGCAGTGATCTTTAACCGTTCTTATAAATTTTTTAGCCATGCGATACATCAAGCTAATCTAGAATTTTACGCCCAATCCAAATATAAAAACAGATTTAAAATAGGACCACCCCTTACAAAGTTACACATATACCCTCTGCGAGATAAATCTTTCTCCACATTTCCACCCACGAGATAAATCTATATTGTTTGGTATCAATTAATATTAGATTTTTCTCTGTTACCCGAATTTCTAGAAATTTTTTAGATAGCATTATCCCCCAGGGAGCTACCCCAATTTTAAGATTTTTTTTATCAATGTCGATTTCTAATCATCCATCTTTTCTAATATCTAGAATCCTTTAACCAAACACTTAGCGGTATTAACACAAAGAAATTAAGCACGCAAAAATTTAATAATTTATTTTATCCGATTTACAGTTTAATAAACTAATTGAATACAATATTTACAAAGTATAACATTATCTTCTTAGTGTAGCCGAATCCAAGCAGGTTAAAGTAACCTGTAACAAAAAAGACATTAATGTGTTTAAAAATACTTTTAACAAACAAGAGATTCAATGTGCTGTTTAAAAAGAAAGGAAACGTGTTTTGGTCAATAAGACATATCGTCGTTAATCTAACAATATGAGAATAATGTAAAACATTCCAATGTAATGTGTTTTTAATATGTAAATGGGAAGGTCGAGTTTAACGTCATCATTGCCCCTAATTACATGTGAAAGCGGTGTATAATAATTTTTACTAATACAGTTTAAATTTTGTAAACCACATTTCTAAATACATATTCACAATTTTTTATTCTTAACCTGGAACTCCTCAAATCGGTTCGGACACTCTATCGTCGACACTGGTGTTTTTTATGCGATAGCTAGCCATACGGTTGTTAAACGCTGTGCTAACCATATCTACACTATCTTCGCCAGTAGCGGTTTTTCCAGATATAGGAAAGCACCGCAAGAGTTGCATTTAAAAACGTTTGCAGGTACCACTTTAGTACAAAACAAAATCTGCACTATAGGACTTTGGTTAAACTTGTAAGCGAACTAACTCATTACTAAAAAGTTTACTCTAGCGTACCTGCTTTATGTGCCCTATAGAATGCAAATCGAAGGTTTCCGAAGACGGTCGAACAAAGTTGAGGATTCAGCGGGGAACTAAATTACGTCATCTTTTGCTAATCCTTGCAACTCGTCCAGGACATTTAGCACCAATGCATGCACCCGGTTCGCATCGTCCATGGTGCAAATGCAGTCACTAGAAACACCAGGAAAACGTCTTCCATGTTATACAGATCAATAATCGCATCACGTGCATATTAAAAATCCAAAAGGGTGGTAGCACACGCACAAATTGGTTGCAAGTTGTGTGGTAGAAGATGCAGTGCTACTATAAACAAAAACTTAATAAAACACTTTAAACCTTTACTAAGGGAATACCAAACTTGATGTCTACAGAATACTTACTAATAAAACAATTTAATTTTAAATAACTTCTACGTCATATTTTAGAAAATAGGAGGCTTGAATATTTTCCTTGGAAACAATCGAAGATTGCCGAAGACACTCGAAGAGTGCACAAACGCGGTCACTAAACCAATTAGCATTAATACGAGGTATTCCGTACTTTCGTAGGCTGTTCATTTCCTAGAACCAAATCTTCCGCATAGCGGTCGGTAGCACGTAATGATTTCTGGAACCGGCAAGTACTCGATATCGCCCAAGTAGAGAATTAGATGCTCTATGTTTGTCAACTTCCGATTCCCTCGTAAAAAGGTAGAAAAAACTCGGTCAATCATCCATCTGACTTATACTTCTTCTGATAATTTCCAAACATTTTTCAAACGACAATGGTCTCAGAATTTTTAAACCTCCGAGGGCTCTATAAGTCGTGATCAATTACACGTTTGAGCTACCCATAAACTAACATATTTTATAGTAACAGTGCGCTGTATAATACATGCATACCCCTTCTCTGCGCTACTGCTATTCTTGTAGCTGCTTGTATAAGTCAGTCGCCTTTTTTACTGCTAGGCCCGCTGCAAAGCATCATTCTATACTTTCTTTAAAAGTATAGCACATTCTGCACTTTTTTTGTCTGATAATTAAATTTTGCTTGTGTACGCTTTTACACTTTCGCACATTTAAACATATAATACGATTGATTAACCACTTTCGATTATTCTAACGAGAACCACCATACGTTCTGCCGTACCATTCTTTTTGAATCCAACGATCCGATGGGCTTCCACACACTAACATCTAACGTATATTTCCTACTATTTGTTAAACAAAAACTACCGGCATCGCCATGCCCGTATGTGGACGTAAGCAGATGTTTGTGGATGTATACGAGAATATGTAACCATATACATTAATCAGCCCAAGCTATTTTATTTAGTCCAAGATAACTACTATTTCTCTAAATCACAATTACTAATCACCTTTATAGGTTTAACATTTCTACCATTTCCCAATGAGTGGTGCTACGTACATGGAAACTTTAATTTCTTATTGGAGAGAATCCTTATTCTCCCACGCACTGTTGCGTTGTTGCATGCCCACTTCTTTTGAGAATATATGATCGTTATAGGTTGTAGCACCCGCGGTTATACTTAACTACACTTTGTGAGACCCCTTTAACCTTTTTCATCGCGTCTTTCTCGCTTACAATACAGTAGGACTTAGCCCTACTACCAACATGTTATAATACTAGATCCCCATTAAATTCGTTTTTTGAATTTCCCTACAACTTTTTTTTGTTGACAAGCGGTATATTGTATTTATTATCCGCGGGGTAGTAACTCTTTTAAGATGAATATATATTTTTTAGTATCAACTAATATTAGATTTTTCTAGAGAGCTCAAAGCTGCAAATAGATTTAAATGGAATTACCCTTTACAAAGTCACGCCTTTTAAAGATCCAAACCTGTAATTTTTACCAATCTTTATTTAACTCCATCTTTAAAACCCTTTTTTGGCTACCCAAGACATATGCTTTAACCAACCATTTCCCTAGAAATCTAAAACCGCTGTGTCCCGCGAACACCACGTGGAGATAACACGTATACTCTGTCCACCAGGATAGAAGCAGGAAGGATTTGTAAGGTGGGCGAAAAACTTAAAAATTATGGAATTTAAAAACTAATATATACAATAGATTTACAAAATCAAACAACTATTTTAGATTTATATCTTTATGCCCCCATGCATGGGTTGATATGCTTCCAGGAATGACGTTACGCTTGTCATCTTCCCTCGATAAACTAATTTTATTTAATAATCTACGTGTACAAATCGTGTTTTTTACTCCGGATACATACACCGGCAAGTACTCTATACCATCCAAATAAAGAATTAGATGCTGGGTGACTATTAACTTCCGCTTTCCTCGGCTCAGACACATACCTGGTGGTGATGTCATAGCCTTTTATAAATAAAAAGCAATGTAAATGTAATACTATTCTAAAATTTTTATTCTAACATTAAACGTAACAAAATTTAAAAAAAATTAATGCCAAGCATGGAGCCATTTAAACTTAATTTTAATACAAAGTTATACACAGAAGACAGTCCTTTCTTTATGTTTGTATGTGGTGGATTTTAATTTTATCTAATTTTATCCGTACATTAAAATTTAAATCGAAACCCAAGTTCTCTATCTCCTTTTCTAACCAATATATATGGTCGTTATAGGTTGTAGGGCCCCCGGTTTTAAATGATCCGAAAGGTTCTTTACTAGGTAAATATACAATGTTTAGCGAAATCTCTTTGCGTGTCGTGTACGCCAAGGTTACAAAACTCGCATTCCTTAGTTCGTCTTTGTTATCTGCCATTTTGATAAATACGTTTTTAGAATAACCTTTTAAAGAGTATACGGATTTAGTACCATCCTTTTCCGCAAGAACGCCTACATAACTAAAAGAGTCTTTCTTACTAACCGCAAATGCATATAGCTTGTAAAACTCGGATGTATTTAAGTCAGTTCATCGGGACATAAAATAATCTTGTAATTCTTCCTCATTTTCTCTAATAAGATGTTCTTTGTCCAACACATCTTGGTATTGTTCGCGTATTGTCTTAGTGTTTTCATGTAGTCCAACTTCCGTTTTTTTTGCATCCATTTCCTCTAATTCCAGTTGTCTTTTTCTTCCAGCGGCTCCGTGGCGTAGTGGTATGTGTGTGACTACTACGCCCAAGGTCCCGGGTTCGAATCCCGACACGGTCCGCTTGAAAAATGTTAGGCGAGCATTTTTCACAAAAATACACCCTCGTTGGATGAGAGGTAAAATGGAGGTCCCGTGTGTGAGTGTTGTCACGCACTTTAAAGATCCCTACCTTGCTTGGAACAGCAAGGGTTCGGCAAAATTCCAAATTTCCCAGGTAAAAAAAAAACTCGCTTCCTGGCCAATGTAGTACTTTCGGGTGGAGCATTGGAAAATCAAATGTAATGTCTTTTTCTTCCACTTACAGCGTGTGGCGTGCATAATGGGGCAATTTCCTTTAGCGTAAACGGATAAAGTTTACTACCAATATTTACGCGTTGTCGTACAACCTCTGGGAGAATGTTAGGCGTATCTATCAACCCCAATTCCGAAATGACTATTTCCTTTGGAATTGTAGAATATGGTGATGCAGATTGTGTAAAATATGTACTACCTGCTTTAATATAGCACTTGTGTAAGATTTTTATTTTATCTTGGCTATCTTCCTCCTCTACTACTGAAATTACCCCATAGGGTGAAATTGCCTCCGACCTAGGTTGGATGTGGATTTGTCAGGAGTTAGGTTAGCTAGTGTTGTCCGGAGTTAGGTTAGGTTAGTTGGACTTGTGTGGACTTAGGTTAGATAAAATGAAAAATTGATAGATTAGGTCAGCGCCGCCGCGGTGACCTAACCTATCAATTTTTCCTTTTATCTAACCTAAGTCCACACAAGTTCGACCTAGGTCGGATTTAATCCGACCTAGGTCGGATAACAAAACTGTTCCTAAACAAGAGAATGTAAGCGATATGGCGGTGTCCAACATATTCGGGCATCTTCGGCATTATTCGCCCTCTCTCTGTAGGGTACGTAAGGGCAATTTTCGTATTCAATTTAGTATTCGACAGTAGCTAGAACGGTAAACATGAGCGTCTCTAAGGTGATTAACGTTTCTCAACTTCTTGAGAACAAAGTGAAACCAACAAATGAGCGATTTGGATTGTGGCTATTGGCAGAAAATATGTGCAACAATAATCTGGTGACAGATTTTGGTAATATTTGTTATGTCGAATGCGAACAGATGCTGACTGGCTGACTACACACACCAATTACAGACCCATTTTGTGACAATACAATTTTGGTTAAAATTTTGCGGGCTTTCTGACGTCGAACAAACATCTGCAAACAAAAGGATGTTTATCCTAAAAAGAAATTTGCGGTGCATATAACAGCTATCTACGAAGAAAGTTCGACCGATTTGTTTCCGCTAGGCATGGTGCTAAAGCTAAGCATCCGTTTTTTCTGGAAAACACTAACAAGATGGGCCAGAAAGTAAAAGAAATTATCGAAAAAAAAACCTCGAATGCATTAATAAAAAATTTCAAAATCCTACATGTGTTCCATACAAAGTGGAACTAGCAGATGTTAATTTGGAAACTTTATTGGAGGAACTACCAGATATATTAGACGAACTTGAAGAAGATTATTACTATCTTTTTGAGATGGATGTAACCCAAGATTTTGCTGGCATATTTAGCGAGATGGAGATGTCTAATTATTTAACTACAAACCATAACTTTTGCTACAAAGGCGAATACGAAGAAAAGTGCAATATTAAAGTTGACAACGATAAAACTGTGGGAATTGATTGTTTAACATGACTAACAACCAATGCAAGAAGTAAGATATACAACAAATTTGTGCGTCAGATAACAAGTCCTGGTGTTAATAAACAACTTGGCAATCATTTACTAGATTTTTTAGATTGTCCAGATGTACGGTTAAGGGAAACATTTGCGTCTACTTTGGCCAAAGAACATGGTATTACGCGATTGGAAGCGACAATATACAACTGTACAATTGGAAGCTATGTCAATGCGGAACGGGTGTATAATCCCTTAAAAGACTGTTTAACTTTATTGGAAGATAGTAAGTTATACTTTCTAAAGGCGCCAATGTACTCGGTTCCACTTGCTAAAATGTGGAGTAAGCTATCGGACAAGCTACAAAATAGCTGCTGTTTAGTGTATAATAACCTACTACAGTACGTGTATTGGGGGAATGGCAATACATAGAAATTGACGGGCTTGCAAATTAAGTTGTCCGAAAAACCAGAGGAAAGGGAAAAATTGATAAAGTATGTGCTTTCGGTTTTTAGTTTTAACTATTTACCTGTAAATTATTTTTAGATAGTAGAGAAGGAAGATAGCCAAGATAAAATAAAAATCTTACACATGTGCTACATTAAAGCAGGTTGTACATATTTTACACAATCTGCACCACCATATTTTACAATTCCAAAAAAAATAGTCATTTCGGAATTGGGGTTGATAAATACGCCTAACATTCGCCCAGAGGTTGTACGACAACGCGTAAATATTGGTAGTAAACTCTATCCGTTTACGCTAAAGGAAATTGTCCGTTATGCACGCCATACGCTGTAAGTGGAAGAAAAAGACAACTGGAATTAGAGGAAATGGATTCAAAAAAACGAAAGTTGGACTACATGGAAAACACTAAGACAATACGCGAACAATACAAAGATGTGTTAGACAAAGAACATCTTATTAGAGAAAATGAGGAAGAATTAAAAGATTATTTTATGTGCCGATGGACTGACTTAAATACATCCGGGTTTTACAAGGTATATGCATTTGCGGTTGGTAAGAAAGACTCTTTTAGTTATGTAGGCGTTCATGCGGAAACGGATGGTACTAAATCCGTATACTCTTTAAAAGGTAATTCTAAAAACGTATTTATCAAAATGGCCGATAACAAAGACGAACTAAAGGAATGCGAGTTTCATAACCTTGGCGTGCACAACCCGCAAAGGGGTTCCGCTAAACATTGTATATTTACCTAGTAAAAAGTATTTCGGATCATTTAAAACCGGGGGCCCTACAACCTATAACGACCATATATTCCCAAAACTGGTGGACATGTAACTACGTAATAGTGAGTGGGAAAATAAGGATCCCCCTCCAATACCGACAAGAAGAAGTCGATCAAGCTAACAAGATACGTATGCAGGATATAGTGTGAAAGCTGCGATTAAAAGATTGTCATAAGCTGTAAGAATTACACGAAGAAATGGATCTGGTTGTCGGTGGAATCAAATACTTTATATATAGAGACAAACTTCGGTACATTTTGCAATTCGAAAACCTAGACGGCCTCTATGTATCAAACTATTTTTTAGAAAAAGAGATATAGGACTTGGGTGTCGATTTAAATTTTAAGCTGCGAATAAAGTTAGATAAAATTAAAAACTACTCTAAACAAACATAAAGAAAGGACTGTCTTCTGTGTATAACTTTGTATTAAAATTAAGTTTAAATGGCTCCATGCTTGGCATTAAATTTTTTTAAATTTTGTAATGTATAATGTCAGAATAAAAATTTTATTTTATTTTATTTTTATTTTATTTATAAAAGGCTATGACATCACCACCAAGGATGTGTCTGTGGCGTACACGAGGAAAGCGGAAGTTAATAGTCACCCAGCATCTAATTCTTTATTTGGATGGTATCGAGTACTTTTCGGTGTATGTTTCCGGAGTAAAAAACACGATTTGTACACGTAGATTATTTAATAAAATTAGTTTATCGAGGGAAGATGACAAGCGTAACTTCATCCCTGGAAGCATATCAACCCATGCATGGGGGCATAAAGATATAAATCTAAGATAGTTGTTTGACTTTGTAAATCTATTGTATATATTTGTTTTTAAATTCCATAATTTTTAAGTTTTTCGCCCACCTTACAAATCCTTCCTGCTTCTATCCTGGTGGACAGAGTATACGTGTTATCTCCACGTGGTGTTCGGGGGACACATCGGTTTTAGATTTCTAGGGAAATGGTTGTTTAAAGCATATGTCTTGGGTAGCGAAAAAATGGTTTTAAAGATGGAGTTAAATAAAGATGAGTAAAAATCAGAGGTTTGGATCTTTAAAAGGCGTGACTTTGTAAAGGGTAGTTCTATTTAAATCTATTTGAGCTCCTTAGAAAAATCTATTATTAGTTGATACCAAAAAAGATATATTTGTCTTAATAGAGTGACTACCCCGCGGATAATAAACACAATATACTGCTTGTCAACAAAAAAAAGTTGTAGGGAAATTCAAAAGACGAATTTAATGGGGATCTAGTATTATAATTTGTTGGTAGTAGGGCTAAGTCCTACTGTATTGTAAGCGAGAAAGACGCAATTAAAAAGATTAAAGGGGTCTCACAAAGTGTAGTTAAGTATAACCGCAGGTGCTACAACCTATAACGAGCATATATTCCCAAAAGGGGTGGGCATGCAACAACGCAACAGTGCGTGGGAGAATAAGGATTCTTTCCAATAAGAAATTAAAGTTTCCATGCACGTAGCACCACTCATTGGGAAATGGTAGAAATGTTAAACCTATAAAGGTGATTAGTAATTGTGATTTAGAGAAATAGTAGTTATCTTGGACTAAATAAAATAGCTTGGGCTGATTAATGTATATGGTTACATATTCTCGTATACATCCACAAACATCTGCTTACGTCCACATACGGGCATGGCGATGCCGGTAGTTTTTGTTTAACAAATAGTAGGAAATATACGTTAGATGTTAGTGTGTGGAAGCCCATCGGATCGTTGGATTCAAAAAGAATGGTACGGCAGAACGTATGGTGGTTCTCGTTAGAATAATCGAAAGTGGTTAATCGATCGTATTATATGTTTAAATGTGCGAAAGTGTAAAAGCGTACACAAGCAAAATCTAATTATCAGACAAAAAAGTGCGGAATGTGCTATACTTTTAAAGAAAGTATAGAATGGTGCTTTGCAGCGGTCCTAGCAGTAAAAAAGGCGACTGACTTTTTCAAGCAGCTACAAGAATAGCAGTAGCATGTATTATACAGCGCACTGTTACTATAAAATATGTTAGTTTATGGGTAGCTCGAACGTGTAATTGATCACGACTTATAGAGCCCTCGGAGGTTTAAAAATTCTGAGACCATTGTCGTTTGAAAAATGTTTGGAAATTATCAGAAGAAGTATAAGTCAGATGGATGATTGACCGAGTTTTTTCTACCTTTTTACGAGGGAATCGGAAGTTGACAAACATCGAGCATCTAATTCTCTATTTGGGCGATATCAAGTACTTGCCGGTTCTAGAAATCATTACGTGCTACCGACCGCTATGCGGAAGATTTGGTTCTAGGAAATGAACAACCTACGAAAGTACGGAATACCTGGTATTAATGCTAATTGGTTTAATGACCGCGTTTGTGCACTCTTCGAGTGTCTTCGGCAATCTTCGATTGTTTCCAAGGAAAATATTCAAGCCTCCCATTTTCTAAAATATGACGTAGAAGTTATTTAAAATTAAATTGTTTGATTAGTAAGTATTCTGTAGACATCAAGTTTGGTATTCCCTTAGTAAAGGTTTAAAGTGTTTTATTAAGTTTTTGCTTATAGTAGCACTGCATCTTCTACCACACAACTTGCAACCAATTTGTGCGTGTGCTACCACCCTTTTGAATTTTTAATATGCACGCGATGCGATTATTGATCCGTATAACATGAAAAACGTTTTCCCGGTGTTTCTAGTAACTGCATTCGCACCATGGACGATGCAAACCGGGTGCATGCATTGGTGCTAAATGTCCTGGACGAGTAGCAAGGATTAGCAAAACATGACGTAATTTAGTTCCCCGCTGAATCCTCAACTTCGTTGGGCCGTCTTCAGAAACCTTCGGTTTGCATTCAATAGGGCACATAAAGCAGGTACGCTAGAGTAAACTTTTTAGTTATAAGTTAGTTCGCTTACAAGTTTAACCAAAGTCCTATAGTGCGGATTTTGTTTTGTACTAAAATGGTACTTGCAAACGTTTTTAAATGCAACTCTTGCGGTGCTTCCTATACCTGGAAAAACCGCTACTGGCGAAGATAGTGTAGAAATGGATAGCACAGCGTTTAACAACCGTATGGCTAGCTATCGCATAAAGAACACCAGTGTCGACGATGGAGTGTCCGAACCGATTTGAGGAGTTCTAGGATAAGAATAAAAAAATGTAAATATGTATTTAGAAGTGTGGTTTACAAAATTTAAACTGCTTTAGTAAAAATTATTATACACCGCTTTCACATGTAATTCGGGGCAATGATGACGTTAAACTCGACCTTCCCATTTACATATTAAAAACACATTACATTGGAATGTTTTACATTATTCTCATATTGTTAGATTAACGACGATATGTTTTATTGACCGAAACACGTTTCCTTTCTTTTTAAACAGCACATTAAATCTCTTGTTTGTTAAAAGTATTTTTAAACACATTAATGTCTTTTTTGTTACAGGTTACTTTAACCTGCTTGGATTCGGCTACACTAAGAAGATAATGTTATACTTTGTAAATATTGTATTCAATTAGTTTATTAAACTGTAAATCGGATAAAATAAATTATTAAATTTTTGCGTGCTTAATTTCTTTGTGTTAATACCGCTAAGTGTTTGGTTAAAGAATTCTAGATATTAGAAAAGATGGATGATTAGAAATCGACATTGATAAAAAAAATCTTAAAATTGGGGTAGCTCCCTGGGGGATAATGCTATCTAAAAAATTTCTAGAGATTCGGGTAGCAGAAAAATATCTAATATTAATTAATACCAAACAATGTAGATTTATCTGGTGGGTGGGAATGTGGAGAAAGATTTATCTCGCAGAGGGTGTATGTGTAACTTTGTAAGGGGTGGTTCTATTTCAAATCTGTTTGCATATTTGAATTGGGCGTAAAATTCTATATTAGCTCGATGTATCGCATGGCTAAAAAATTTATAAGAACGGTTAAAGATCGCTGCCTGCAAAAAATTTTAAAATTGGGGTAGCTCCCTGGGAGATGATGCAATCTAAAAAATTCCTAGAGATTCGGGTAGCTGAGAAAATTCTAATATTAATTAATACCAAACAAGATATATTTATCTCGAAAAATGCAATGGCTAGTCGAAGAAAACTATTTGTTAGGTTTGCTAATAGAGCAAATAGCAAATTTAGAGGCTCGGAGCGTTTAAAACTGTAACTTTGTAAGGGGTGGTCTGATTTTAAATCTGTTTGCGAATTCGGATTCTGCATAAAATTCTAGATTAATTTGATGTATCGTATGTCTAAAAAATTTATGAGGATTGTCAGAAATCGCTATCAGCAAAAAATCTTAAAATGAGGGTAGTTCCCTGGTATATGATACTATCTGATAAATTCCTAGAAATTCGGGTAGCTGAAAAATTTTTAATATTAATTGATACCAAACAAGATATATTTATCTCAAAAGATTCAATGGCTAGTCGAAGAAAGCTATTTGTTAGCTTTGCTTATAGAGCAAAGAGCAAAATTTAGAGGTTCAGGACTTTAAAAGTGTAACTTTGCAGGGGGTGATTCTATTGCAAATCTGTTTGCGGATTCGGATTTTGCATAAAATTATAGGTTAGTTTGATGTGTCGCATGGATAAGAAAATTTATAAGGGCGACCATAAAATCGCTACCGAAAAAATATTAAAATTGAGGTAGCTCTCTGGGGGATGATGCAATCTAAGAAATTCTTAGAGATTCGTGTAGCTGAGAAAAATCTAATATTAATTGATACCAAACAAGCTTTATTTATTTTGAAAAATGCAATGGCTAGTCGAAGAAAGCTATTTGTTAGGTTTGCTTATAGAGCAAAGAGCAAAATTTAGAGGTTTAGGACTTTAAAGAGCTATAACTTTGCAGGGGTGATCCTATTTTAAATCTGTTTACAGATTTGGATTCTGCATAAAATTCTAGACCAATTTGATGAGTCACGTGGTTAATAAATTTTATAACGACGACCATAAAATCGCTACCAGCAAAATATCTTAAAATTAGTGTAGCTCCCTGGGGGATGATGCAATCTTAAACCAAACAAGATAGGTTTATCTTGTGGGTGGAAATGTGGAGAAAGATTTATCTCGCTGGTGGAAAGAATGCGGGTGTGACGTAATCAAAATGGTTGATATGGTGGTGTCCGAGCAAGGAGGGGAGCAAGGAGGGAGTCCCTTAAAATAAGACTTTATAGTGGGTTTTTACATGTAAATTGGTACAGATGTGTGAGCAAAATGTGGATGCTGGAGGAAAATGTGGCGCCAGAACCGGTATAAAACACCTACTTTTTATACCTTCTTGGTCAAGTAGCTTTATATTTATTGATGTATGAAATTATATGCGTTTTTCTGTTTTACGCATTTACAATCCTGCTTATTTAAATGAGATTCCTTGTCTAATAATGATGCACTACTCACGCGTATTGTGTTGCAACTTCTGTCCACTTCGTTTTATGGCTTGTAAAGTTGTTAATTTAATTGAATCTTTTGGAATACTCTTTCTTTCTTTGAGTTTAAATATAATTATGGTTTATATACAGGGCGTTGGCATTTGCTTTCTCGCCAAATCGTCGAATTTCGCATTTTATTTGCAAAAAGTGTCTAGTTTTCTGGATTCTCACGATGTTTACATAAAACGCACTATCCTAGTGATCTTATATACCACTAAATGTGAGGGTCATCAAAAATCGTTTTAGCACACGTAATAATTTACGTAAAAAATTAAGGAAGACTGATTAACGTTTACAGGGCTTTACGTAATAATAAAAAGGGTAATTTTTCCTGGCTTTTTGTTCATTCAAAGGGAATTATACTTATTAAGAAAAGTTAATTCAATTATTTAAAAGAGGTTCTATTCAAAGACATTATGAACGCTTTGTACATATTGAGAATATTATAGTAATTGTGGTTAATTGTGTTTTGGTTGAAAGGCATAGGAAGTAGAGGTATAAGGAATAATTTTAAAATTCTTAATAACTAGAAGTTTTATTACACAGTTCCACTACAAAGCACAGCTTTCTTTCAAAAAAATCAACGTTTACTTTGTATGATTTTTGAGAGTGGATTATACTTAACTATTTTATTATGAAGTATAATGTAATAACAAAACATGTTCATTTCAACAGTCCTCGCAGTTCCAAATTTTAGTCTAGTATCAATAGTGCCAGACTTTAATTTTGTCTGAAGCAATCAGTCGCCAATAATGCTGCAATACTTTATAAATCTTCAGTATGAAAAAGGAGCTCATTTTTCTTTTCATAGTATAATCACTGAAATTGTTCATCAATACTTCTCATACAATAATGCAATCTCTTTATTTTCGAAATTAAAATTTAAGATATCGTACGTGTAAATTTCTGAATTTAAATAGTTTAATGTTCATTTATTATTATTCCAAAGGTTATAGTTACTTTGATATCTATTTTTTTGGTTTGCTACCTATTCTCGATTCTTTTCATACCTTTCATTACTGTTGCATCAATCACGCATTCTATTAAAAATATTCCAATAGTTTAAAATCCACTTATCACTACAGTGATTGGGAAATACAACGTATATGTTTTCGTTTTGATGAAGGTAGGTATAACTTTATTAAAATGTCTGAATTCTTTTATTTTGTATTGAATAATTATTGTTAAATGTGTAATTTGTTATTATGTTACTAACGAAAAAGTCTACCATTTTGTGATTTGTAATTTCTAGAATACTATAACCTGTATTTTGCCTTTATTCTAATAAATAGAAGCTTAATAATTATTCTTCACAATCACGAATATTTAGTCTTACATTAACACTAGCTAAATCACTATTTATATGCACTAACTTAATCTTCTAAGTAGGACGAGTTTAACACTATTATAACATTAATCTTACTGGTAATTTATTTATGTTTCTACCCTATAGTAAGGGACAAAGAATGCTACTATGGTAAGTCTGCTTATATTAAAAAGCGATTAAAAGGCGCAGCAGGGACAGCAGCCTTGCTGGCTAAAAGATATTGAAGGAAAGTCGGTTGGTCTCAGGTGATCCTCAATAATTTACAAGGTTGTTGGGGGTTGGCCGTGACAAATACGGCTTTGTGCTAAAATCTTTAAATACTGCGTTGTGGAAAGATATGGGAACCTACAACAATATTTGCAAGGTATGCGTGGCCTAAAACACGAACTATGTATGATGGAAAGCTCACAAGTAAAATTCTTGTCCGGAGGTAAAATACGCCCTCATTCGAATCTCCGGGAGGGGGTACTTGGGGCTCGTCATTGTAAGAATTTAAAACAATGCTTCGATTTAGTGATAGGGGTTTGGAATGTAAGGTCATTACTTAGAGTAGATATGTTAACAAATTTATTAATCGAAATGAGAAAAGAAAAGCTGGACATTTTAAGTATTAGTGGGGTGAGGTGGCCAGATAGTAATGACTTATGGAAAGATAATACAGAATAATTACAACTTTTTCAACTAGTGGACAGGCAGGGGTAGGAATATTGCTAGGTAAAAAATTAAGTACGAAACCTGCAGACACTATTTTAGTACAGGTTTACATGCCAACAACTCAGTACGAGGATGAGGAGGTAGAAAAGGTATACGAAGATATAAATAGATTAGTGAAAAAAGTAAACGAAGATGAGAAATTAATAGCTAAGGGCAATTTTAGTACGTCAGTGGGAGAAGGTAGTGAGGGAAAAATGGTAGGAAAAATTGGATATGGTAGACGAAATGATAGAGGAAAAAGATTAGTTGAGTTTCGCCGAAAACATAGATGAGTAACTGTAAACACCCTATTCGAACAACATGTTAGAACAAGATATACCTTGAAAGCGTCAGGTGATAAGGTTAGATACCAAATAGATTGAATTTTAGTTAAACAAAGATTTCGAAACCAAGTTAAAACTGTCGTAGCTATCCAGGGGCTGACATAGATAGTAATCATAACTTATTTAAAATAAAGTGTAATATAAATTCAAAAAATTGAGAAAGGCTAAAAGAGAGTGACGCAACGCTGTTTGTCCTTATTTTACACCTATACTATTATTGTGGCGTCGCATACTAATGCTATAGATAATCAATCTGATACGCCTTGGATTTTTGTGGGTTTTCTGTGTTCGGCCGCTTCTTGGTATAAATGATTATTTATTAATTACTCTATTTGCGTAGTTCCAAATACCGATGACTCATCCTTTTATATTCTAGAAAGTCTCTTTTTAAAATAAATTTCTGTAATCTATAGGGCAAATAATTTAAACTTTAATTGCTTTTTAATGCAAAAGGGGTTGCATTATTTAGAAAATATTTGCTTTCGTGTTTCAGTACACAAAATTAATATGAAAATTGAGGTCTATAAACACACGTTGATTGGAGTTTCTTAAGTTAAATTGGTAAAACTAGTACTTTTCTGTTATTTATAGCAAACAAAAAAACATTTTTATATGCATCGACTTGCGTTCGTATTAAAATGCGTTCTACGGCAACTTACAACTAATTATTTTTACATATACAACTTACGATACTGCTATGTATTTACAATATACTTATATCATACACGGTGATTATTTATACACGTGCAATTTGCGTTTTGGCATGAATAAAAGTATGCTTGTATTTTACAGGGCGTAACCATGAATTTACGGAACGTTCCGTTTTTTCTATTGTTTTTTATATTTTGGTGAGTTTTATTTGTATAATTTGGGTTTCAATGACCTCTCGTGACCTCTTATCACTTACATATATATATATATATATATATATATATATATATATATTGGTACGATAACGCTGCACGCCGATGTAATAAACGTCCAGTTTCCTGCTGTTCGCCAACGCTCTGTGTCTTTTAGTATACTAATTTTAATTATGCCACGACTAGCTTAGTCTAATTCACACAGTGTGGACAACGCTACGATAACATATAATTTACTCTCATTTTTCTAATACTTTTCCTATTTTTAACGAGAAAAACGAAATCTACTAATGTTTTTATAATGAGAAAGAAAATATTATCTACACTTTATAGTTTAATATGTTGCACTATATAACAAAATCAACCCTTGAATCAAATAATCATAATTTTTAAATTGTTTATCCCCAAAAATTATAGCTTCCTTTCCTTAAGTTAAGGCCAGCAAAAATGACACTATATCTTACTGGAAAATTTCTGAACGTTCAAAACCTTTTCAATCTTTACGTGATTTCTCACGTATAAAAAGATTTTTGTCGACTCTTTACAAAATATTCAGGTATAATAAATTATAGTCAATGTTCAAAATAAAAAGAAATTAATGCCTTATGCTAGATAGCTCTGACCTGTAGTTTTCCTTGAGCGTTTCTCTTTGTTCTCTCTGGATCTGCTACTGCATGCAGTGGATCAGTATTTCTTGATTACA
This sequence comes from Platerodrilus igneus, assembly GCA_036346225.1. Lineage (NCBI taxonomy): Eukaryota > Metazoa > Arthropoda > Insecta > Coleoptera > Lycidae > Platerodrilus > Platerodrilus igneus. Next base: position 938,862 of record JARFIW010000295.1, read on the forward strand.
TTTAATTGAGTTGCTTCATTCACTCCTTAAAGCAAAACTCTGTTTTGTACTATTTCACGTGTATTTAAACCAATAATTTTATTCAGATTCCTTCCCAATATTATAAATAATTTCAATTTTCTTGGTATACTTGAAATTACCCTATTTCTTAGACTTTTTTAAGTTTTCTTATATTTACTTAGTCACTTAGATTTTCTTAAGTTTTCTTATTTTCACTTAGAGTTAACGCTTTGTTTTCTTAGAGCCCTACATTACAAAAATTTAAAATTAATTAATTAATAGACTTCTACTCACGTTTTCCAGAAAACGGCAAGCTTGTATTATGTATTTTTCACTAATGTTAACTTGAAAATTTTTTTAACATCCCGTTCACAAATTTTTACTTTTTCAATTTCACTCGTTGCGTAAGTTTTTGACTATGTGCGACGTGAACTGTTCTCAATTTAAACGAATACTGTCTGCTTATCAAATTCGCCTGTTATATAAAAACCGCCTCATCTAAAATGTATTGGATATCGGTGCTGTTTGTTCAAAATTTACGACCAGCCATATGATGTTTAGAATATTCTTGGGCTTTTACAGGCATACGTCTCATAATCATTCGGCCAAACGATCTCTTGGTCACGTAGTCTACTAGGATTTATGTTATGTATTGATCTTTGACCGTTTGTTTTGATGTTATTGCAGGAAATTTTTATTCGCCTTGACACGTAATTATAAGTTATGGCTTTGTTTGTCTAGATAATACTTTGGGTATTGTATAAAATTCATGCAGAAAATCACGTAGGAGAAATGACGTAAATTAACATATTTCGGTTACCTCCTGCGTCTGCAAAAACTTATTTCTTTCGAAAGGTGCGTTTACTATCAGAAAACTTTACTATCTTCTTTCATTATCGCATATTTAATTTAAATAGACATTGCATCATGATTTTCTAGATTTAACCGTATTTCAGGCGTATCTATTTACAGTTTAAGAATGCGTTTTGGTTTAAAACGAGTTTGATTGCGTGTATAGTTATTTCTCTTATTGAATGGGTTTTTATTGTGGAAGCATATGCCTCCCGGCATTAATTAAACTCATTTGTGATCCTTATACAGGGTGTTAAATGTTTGTTCTTTGCATAATATGCGAATTGCGTATTTTTCATGATAAATAAATGTAGTTTTCTAACTTATAAAACTATTTACATGTGTTGTCTGACCATTATGACTCAATATACCTTTAAATAACCTTCTTATCATAGCTATATAAATATATATATATATATATATATATATATATAATCAATAAGAACCGCAAAACCGCCAAAATGAGGTTATCAGTTCACGTTCAATTTTAATATCTTACGTATGTATATAAAATATGGCCCGCGTTTTGTTGCGAAAATTGCTCCTGACCCCAGGTTCCACATGTTCGGTTTAAAGTCTAACCATCAGTCTTTAATGGAAGGTTTCTTTGTTCGAGATATTTTAAACAATTTGAGGTTGCCGCGACAGCTAGCAGTTGAAATGACTGGGAAGGCAACTGCATTGATAGTTCACTTGGGAGTGAATCATTGGGTATTCTACAAACTATACCGGACTATGATCAAAGAAACTAGTGGGTCTTAACACAAAGGCTGGAAATGAGGTACAACGATTTTCAACCGCAAAAACCGTGCCATCTTCAAGTAAATAATCGTTACAAGAAAACCAATTAAAGTTTACAGGGGTTTGAAGCAGATATTACGTATATAGTGAGACTCGCCTATCCAACTACACCCCACAGCTTCTTGGAACAGATGGTAGTACAAACCTTTGTAGATGGAGTACAGGACAGGAAGATTCAGGAAGCATTAATATTAGCCCGGCCTAAGATCTTGAATCATCTGCTGTCACATGTTTTAGAGTTCAAAGCAGCGAAACAAGCATCGCATCCTAGTAGTGGCAAAGTTCGATGCTCTGTGGAAGAAAATGAGCGAAAGAGCGGGTTTGATACAATCCGACCGGCATCCAAAGAGAAAACAAGAAAAAACGTAAAGAAAGGAAGAAAAGAAAAGAAAAGAAAAGAAAAGAAAAGAAAAGAAAAGAAAAGAAAAGAAAAAAAAAAGAAAAGAAAAGAAAAGAAAAGAAAAGAAAAGAAAAGAAAAGAAAAGAAAAGAAAAGAAAAGAAAAGAAAAGAAAAGAAAAGAAAAGAAAAGAAAAGAAAAGAAAAGAAAAGAAAAGAAAAGAAAAGAAAAGAAAAGAAAAGAAAAGAAAAGAAAAGAAAAGAAAAGAAAAGAAAAGAAAAGAAAAGAAAAGAAAAGAAAAGAAAAGAAAAGAAAAGAAAAGAAAAGAAAAGAAAAGAAAAGAAAATCGCTTATTTTTACCCCATCAAACGGTTCAATTTCTATCTGTAGTAATTTCGCAAATTGAGATTCAATGTTTACTAGATTAGACGAAGTGACGGAAGGCGCTTGTCCTTCCGTAGTCGATTGAATTTGAACATTTATTTTTCGTGCTTGCGTTTTTATACTGAAGTAAAGTTCATCATAGGCTAGTGAAGATTGATTAACGTCAATACGTTTGTTTTCTTCCACCTTAAAATTAAAAATACCCATTTTATCATTAATACGTTCCAAAACATCTAAATCGTCATTAATGTAATGAAACGCGAAATGAAGGTATCTTAATTCAGCAGCGTGTGGCTGTGCTTTTTCTAATAAACCAGTACATTCTCTACCTATATCATATAGCGCTTGAATTCTAGCAAAATATTTCTCCCTTTAAATTACCAAAGAACTAAGATCTAAATGACTCATTTTTAAAATAATCGCTTGTACTAATTAATAAGTCAACGAATAAACAAATGTGTTTAAAGGTTATGTATAACCTAGAATGTTTACTTACCGCAACAAAGCAACAACACTCGCAGATGTTGAAACTCAAAATAATTGTATCATATATTTATCACAATTAAAAACATGAACATCCGGCTCGCTTAAAGATCAAATGCTTAAGCGGTTTAACGTTAGTGGTATTGCAAACAGTTATTTCTTCTTTGACTTTCAGCGAGAGTTTTCAAATACATTAATAAAGCAAGTCCTAACAAAAGTACTTACCAAATCAGCGTAACTTCTAATTGATACACAAAAACCACACAGCTGCTAGATTCAAAAAGGAGCACCCTCGATCAAAATAGCTATTGGTGGCGGCGGATGCGCTCTACGAGGTGGATGCTAATCTTTCGAACGACGACACTAAACTTTTACTTTATACTATTGGAAACAAAACCTTCACATTTAAGGACAATAACGTAACTAACTAATATAAATTGAACTTTCAACACCTGCGAGTTATCAACTTGATAATAACAATATAACAAAATGTTGCATTTTGCATTTTAAATATAAAATTAACTTTCTGGTTGCAACATTCGACCATCAAGTGATAATACCGGATTTCAAGGAAGAAGCTATTTTGAGAATGAATACCTTGAGAAAGTACTGTGTTTGTTTAGACATGAAAGAGGATGTCCTTAGAGTAAGGAACGAGGCAAATGAGAGATCTAGGAGGTTTGTTTGACGTACATCGTTTTTCTACCGAGAACAATATAGAAAGCGCGGTAATGGGACCATTGGGTGATACTTTCTAGAAGAACCTTGTGCGCGTAATCGAACCGACCTGTGATGAGTCTCTTAAAGAAAGATGTACTTTTAGGAAAAACATTGACGAGGTGTTAGAAATTGTACTTGTTAGGACTCTAAACGATAATAACTATAACGTCTCATGACAAACTGGTACCATAGTTTTGTTGTGCTTTTCGGTAGTTCACTTGGCAGGAAGTAATGGCATCGTTAAGGCGCCAACTGCAAATAGGTCCTCCTCGAAGTTATCGGACCAGTTAACAAAACCATGCCAGATTATTGAACAACGCTAGCTAGATAAACTTAAAACTCGGACTTGACGACTCAGATGTGTTTACGATTGACAGATGTCAGTTAGGAAAATTGCGGCAGTAAGCACAAAATCGTCACCGGGGAAGCCCGGCCAATAAGACAACAGCCGCCAGAGTTATCATTGGCCAAGCATAAAAAGCCGAGAAAGTGGTTGATGGAAAATAAAGGCAGTGTGTGAACTAGCACTCTGAAAGTCTTTGAGCATCTCCTGTTGCGCTTGTGGAGGAGAAGGACAAGTCGACTAGATTCTGTGTTGACTATCGCCGGTTAAATAACGCGAGGAAAGAAGACAATTACCCGTTGCCGAGAATTGACAAAACCCTAAATACACTCTCCGGGTCAAGATGGTTTACAAGCTTGGACTTGAGAAGCGGGTACTTGTAAGTGTATAGATCCCAAAAATCGACAAAAATTGAATTACTATTGGCACTGGTCTACGGAAATTTACAGCATGAAAAACATGCGTCGCGTGTTTGGATAACGTGATCGTGGTTTGGAAGACATTTAGGGAACACCTGACCAATGAGGAAGTGTTTCAAGGATTGATACGAGCCAATCAAAGTTGAGTCCGAAGAAGTGCCAATTTTTCGGCGAATAGGTAAAATACATGGGGCACCTAGTCTGACGAAATAAAGTTAGGACATACCTGAATAGAATTAGGCCAGTGCAATAGTGGCCGACGCCCAAAGACAAACACCAACTACGCGGTTTTCTAGGATTATGCACATATTATAGATGATTTGCTTTGGACTTGCGAATATTGCTCAGCCCTTGAATAAATTAACGGAGAAACGGCGGGATTATGTACAGGGACATGGGTTGTCAAAATACTTACCAACAGTTAAGATAATTATTGACGGCCGATCCGATCTTAAGTTACCCTCGGTCGGAAGGCATATGCGTATTAGACACGGGCGCAGGTAGTGTTGCCATTGAAAGTGTGTCGTTTCAGATAGAAGACGGTTAAAAAAAGGTAGTTGGATATTTTAGAAAGACGCTCTCGAAATCGTATAGACACGCTACGTTGCGAGTAGGAAAGCACTGTTGGTTGCAGTGCAATCAGTAGAACACTTACAAGCATCTCTATGGTCGAAAACTTCACTTGAGAATAGATCGCGCAGGACTGAAGTAGCTACGGCAGTCAAAAGCCCGGAGGACAGGACTACGATTTAGACACTAAAGATCTAGCGTATTGCAAATGCGTTGTCTAGACGGCCTTGTACAGAAGATTGTAACCATCAGTCACAGCTGTAGACAAAATGTAATCTTCTTTGTTGCACAAATGACACTTGACAGCCACAGCAGCTAAGGACCGAACAAGATGATCACCCAGACGTTGGTGCGCAATGAATTTGAAATTTAAAGAAAAGCGTCCATCGTAGCAGATCATTAGCACGGACGGGATCTTTGTGCCATCCCTGGAATAGGAAGATGAATATGTGAGTATGCTTCATGCACTGGTTTCCATAAGTGCGGTGTCCGCAGTTTTAGGTCATCCATATAGTGGGACGTCTGGAAGGCACTTAAGTGTGAAGAAAACTCTAGAAACAGGCCGCAAAATATTTCACTGGTAGGCTACAGAAAAGGCGTCAAGAAATGGTTGGGTAACCGGAAAGTGCCCATGATGCAATAGAGCGTAGCAATCCTGTTTGTAAGAGTAAAAATTGTCGTCGCATGCACATAACGTGAAACCAATTTTGGAAATAAATACGTTTTGAAGGCCTTGGAATACTTTGCAAAATGGAGCGAGGCGTATGCTATACACAAACAGGAAGCAGCAACCGTCACCGACGTATTAGTCAAAAACGTTTCTGCCGTTTTGAAATACCTTTAAAGCTGCACATTGACCAGAGTAGAAATTTTGAGTCCGCGTTATTTTAGGAGATTTGAATGTTGTTGGGTATGAGAAAGACAATAACGACAAGTTTGCACCCTTAATTACAAGAGATGGTAGAAGGCATAAACCACACCTTAGGTAAGTGCTTCTTCCAGGTAGTCTCTGAATATCAAAGGTTCGCTAAACATCAAAGGGACTAGCACCAATACATACATCTACTGTTATTGACCTACCGATCTGCAGTACACGTGAGAACTGCACGGACCCCTGCATGTACTATGTTGGTACGCGAAATAAATTTACATGTGACCTTAACTTTGATAGTAAACCTGAAAAAGTCATGCCGAGAGACTGAAGCAAAAAATGCATGACATCCACGGGAACGTAAAAAAGAATATTCAAATTGCAAGAGACTAACTGTAAACCAGGTTTGACTTGAAGGCATGATATTCTGGTTTTTAAACGGAAGACAGCGTATGATTATAGAATCACTAACGAAAGCGTGGATTTTCGCCAAAGTTATAAAAAATATGGGAAGGTCTTTACGAATTACTGAAACTAGTAAATGATGTAGTATATAGGATTCGTATGCCCAATGTTGGAGGACAATCAGGTGAGGCAAATAGGAAATCAGGAAGACTAACAAAGCGCTGGTTCAAATTATAAATGTTTCATATCCGTGTACAGCGGTATTAGCAGGAGAGGTTGAGAATGCCAAAGAGGCCAACATTGATCTATTTGATGTACCATCCAAATACTCTCTAGCACATTGCACAGCGACAGACATCAATATGGTACGAGAGATCGCTATGGCGCTCATAAGTAAATTTGGTGGTCGAAACCAGCTTCGCCAACAACAATCAGACGTGGGCAAAACCATACAGCTTAGAGACAGACGTCGTCGCATTTATTACCTTGTGAACAAAGCAATTGTCTAATGGTAAATCCAGTTACCAGGACTTGTGGATGGCAGTAATGATCTCAAAAACAACATGAAGGTGTCAGGGGATAAGAAGGTGGCCATTGTGTGGTGACTATTTGCAATGATTTTTTTTACTTTTGTGCTTTGGTGCATTTTTTTTAATCCCTGTATTTATTAAACTATAAATTTATGGGACTTTCGAGGTAAATGAATATTTTGTAGGTTGTCAAGGAGTAGTGATTTATAGATAACCAGGATATATTGTAAAAAAGTATAGAGGGCTTATTTAATTTATTTGGTAGTGCTGCAAATTTGTACTCATGGTTAAAAGTTTTACGATGAGCTCATGTTAAGACGAAGGGATAAAGTCAGGTATGAGGAATGCCCTCTCACATTAAGAGGATAATTGTTTAATAAGTTTATGGAAGTGAAATATTTTCTTGAAAATAAAATTGTTGTTAGTAAGAAGTATCCAAGTGTACATAAAGAAAAATATTATGAAAATGTAATATTTATTGACTGTAAATAGAGTGTGTTGTATTTGTGAATTGCGTTATTTTGAGTGTGAATGTAGAGTGGATTTTCATTTAGGTTATAGCATGGTAGCAGTGGGCGGAGTTTTTGGGTTCAACAATACAGGTAAGCATCTGTGTTAGTATAAGAGTTTTTAGAGAATTTAGTCGGAGCAGAGCGGAGCAGCCGAGGTAACTACATAACATTTTGGCAACCCGAACGTAAGGGGCTCGATTGCAGATAAAATTTTTTTTTATTTCTGGAAACTGGCGACCTGGAATTAAGAAGTTAATTGGTTTTGTAAATAATTTTAGTTTTTTTTGGGTGTGTATTTTGATTTTTGGAATTAGTAGATGTATGAGTGTGTGCTGTGAACGGATGTTAAGAAAAGAGTGACTTAGAAGTAAAGGAGTAAAAATTTGAAGTGACGAAGGTGTGTTGTTTAAAAAATTAGGAAAAATGGAGGAAGCAGGAGCTAGTAAGGACCAATCAAGGACAGAATCGGGAGACCAAGAAAAGGAGATTGGTTCGGCGACTTATGGTTAAATTATAAGTGCCTTAGTTCGCGCCAAAAGTATCGTTGTGCATTCGAAATAAATACTGATAGTGCGCGATAAACAGAACTACATTTATCTTGTAACGAACACCTGGTTCGCAAGAGTGCATTAATAGAGAAAACGTGGATCGTGTGAGACCGCAGAGTACTCCAAAAGTGCCTAAACTTTTGTTTTACCGCTTATAAATATAACATAAACCGCAACTGTGTGTTAACCGTGGATTGTGCGTGCTGAAATCACCTATAGCACCGAATGCCAAGAAGTTCTGGTGAGTTTTTGACTTTGTTTATATGAATTTGTGCACTTAATTAACATTAAACATTTATACTGTAACTTGTACAAGACAGCCAGATTACAACCGCCTTATCGCTTTCCAATTTAGTCCCGCAATATTGTATCCTGATAATTTCTTTACACTAAATTGTTTAATCCGCCCGCTTATTTAATTAATTACGTGGAGGAAGTTACGCCCCTCCATTAGATTGGTCCTTAGAGCTCGCATATCCCAGCAAAAAAGAAAAATTAGTTTACTAGTGCTGGCAGTTAAATTTTGAACTCTCTTTTTCCTATATTATTAAAAATGGAAGATAAAATAAAATTGTTACACAAGAAGAAGGAGAGTGTATTTCAGCGGCTTACAGCATTATATGATTGTTCAAAAAATATTTCTTCATTTGAGTCACGAGCAAATGAAAATTTTATGGCAGATAGCGAAACGATAGATGAATTAAGGTCAAGGTTTGAATCTATTGTGGATAAGATAAATGAATACCAATTATTATTGAAACCGGAATTTCAACCTGATTATCAAAGTTTAAATGCATTTGAGGAAATGTACAGTAGAATTAAACGCGCGCGTAATAATATAATTCAATTTAAACCACCGCATCAAGGAGCTACTAGTGCTACCCCTAAAATTTCGATTTCCTTACCGCCTATAGAAATCCCGTATTTTAACGGTGAAATCTTAAAATGGGATGTATTTTACCAGTCTTTTAAGACTAATATTCACCTAAACCCTCAACTTACTGATGGTCAGAGGGTACAATACCTTATGGGTAAATTAAAAGATTCCGCCCTGCAGATAACTGCAGGTATAGTTTCCTGTGCTGAAACGTACAATATATTGTGGGATAGCTTGGTAAAAAAGTACCAGGATAAACGTACGCTAGGTGCACACTATTTAAATAATATTTTTGAATTAAAAAATTGTCCACGATCCGCTAACAATTTAAATACATTTATTGAAAAATATTCTGCGTCTATTGCCGCGCTGTTACAGGTGGGAATTACCGACCTGCAAGATTTTATATTTTTGCATTGGGGTTTAAAGAAACTAGATGCAGAAACCGCACAAGCGTTTGAATTGTCCGTTCGAAATACGGAAATTCCCTCTTATAAAACGCTGATAAGCTTTATTCAAGATCAAGTTAAAATTTTAGAACGTTCAAATGATAATACGAAGTCATATAACTATAATCATAAACCGCAACCGCCCGCATTTAAGACTAAAGCGTTTGTTTCCAGTTCGCCTTTGTGCATATTGTGTAAAAAGGATAATCATTTTAAAATATACCAATGTCCGCAGTTTAAAAACATGGATTCACCGCAAGACAGATTTGAAATTATTAAATCAAAAAATGGATGCGTTAATTGTTTAAGCATAACTCATGCGCTTTCTTCGTGTAATTCAAGGCATTTTTGTAATTATTGTCAAAATAGGCATCATAGTTTACTTTGTTTTAAGAAGAAATCGGACAAAAATGTCCATTCTAATACTCGTGATTTATCACAAGGAACACCCGTAAGTTCTCTTGCCAAGAATAATAATAATATTTCAAATTCCGCTATCTCGCCCGGTACAAGTTCTCAGGTAGAACCTGCTATTACCGTAGCATTTAATTCTGAATCAAGGTCTAATCCTATAATATTATTAGCCACCGCACAAATCTATGCAACTGGTTCTGACGGCAAACGCAAAATTATTCGTTGTTTGCTGGATAACGGTTCACAAAACAATTTAATAACTGTAGAGGGTTGTAAATTACTCAACTTGTCTATAGAACCCCTTAACAATTCATTCATAAAAGGTATAGGTTCAACTCAAAGACCAACACGAGGCTACGCTTATCTTAATATTGAATCACGTGTGTATAATCACAAATATTATATACAAGTACTAGTAGTTGACACTATTACAGATAAATTGCCAGCATATTTTATTGGTAACTGTAATATGCAATTTCTTAACAATGTTCCGCTTGCAGACCTTTCATGGAATATTCCTGGAGGCATAGAGCTAGTAATTGGGGCACAATTATTTCCATATATCTACTTAGGTAACCGCATTGATTGTGGTCCCGCTACACCGCCCGCTGTACAAACCGTATTTGGTTATGTTTTCATGGGAGATGTTCCCTCTCGCAGTGTCAATGCCGACCATTCTTACGCTTCTTTTACCGCATTAACTTTAAATAATATTGAAGCTTCTTTGCATAAATTTTGGGAATTAGAGGAAGTTTACGTTAAACGTTTCCTTAGTCCCGAGGAAGCGCTATGTGAAAATCTATACACTTCATCGGTCGAAAGAGACCCGACGGGCCGCTACTCTGTTGCCCTTCCATTCTGTAAAGATCCCTCCGCTTTAGGCAGTTCCTATACTGTCGCAAATCATCGCTTTTTATCCTTAGAACGTAAGCTCAAACAAGAACCAGTCTTGTTTGAAAATTATAATCAGATAATTAGTGAATATCTAACTAAGGGATATGTATCAGAAGTACAAACTTCTAATGATACACACGATGGTTATTATATACCACATCATCCTGTTATGCGCCCGGACAAGTCTACCACAAAAGTACGTGTAGTTCTTGACGCCAGTAGTCAAACTCATACTGGCTATTCGTTAAATGACATCCTTTATAGTGGGCCTGATTTGCAGGCGAATTTGTTTTTGCTTCTGTTGAATTTTCGCTTATTCCCAATAGCGTTAACAGCGGACATAGGTCAGATGTACTTGCAGATAATTGTACCAAATTTTCACCGCAAATATTTAAAATTTTTATTCCGTTTCACAAGCGAAGAAAAAATACGAACTTTTCAATTTAATCGTCTCCCTTTCGGGTTAAAATCTAGCCCATACATAGCTATGCGCACCATTCACCAATTAGCTTCTGCTGAAGCTAAACGTTTCCCAAATGCAGCACAAATAGCTACGTCTAAACTGTACATGGACGATCTGGTTTGCTCTGCACTTGATTATGAAACCGCTATTAAACTGGCTCAGGAGCTTATTACTTTATTTAAGTCCGGAGGTTTTGATTTAATTAAATGGGTTTCAAATTCACCCGAGTTATTGGCTAGCCTTCCAGACTCCCACCGCGCTTCCGTAAGTTTTTCTGACGATGGTAACTTAAAAATTCTGGGACTTTCATGGTTGCCGTCACTCGATTTATTTAAGATCACCATTTCTGATACTGAGGGTAAATGTACGAAACGTACAATTTTGTCTTTCACCGCCCGCTTATTTGATGTACTTGGTTTAATTTCGCCTACAATTTTATATGCGAAATTGCTTATTAAAGAATTGTGGAACATTAAAATTGATTGGGATGATATTCCTCCAGACGTGATTGTCCAACGCTTTAATTTATTACGCCAGGAAGTTCATTTACTTTCATAATTAAGTATTCCACGCCATGTTGGTGTTCTAAAATATTCTGTTGTGAATCTCGTAGCATTCTCTGACGCTAGTTTAAACGCCTATGGTTGTGTTATTTACATGCATACTACGGATTCTCTCGGAAATATTAAAGTTCGATTGCTTTGTTCAAAATCAAAGGTATCACCGGTTAAAATAATTACTTTATGCCGGCTAGAATTGTGCGCAATTGTTTTAATGTCTAATCTTATTAAAAGAGTTTATGATACTTATATTGATCAAATACCTATTACAGGTATCTACGCATTTTCGGACTCCACTATAGCATTATCGTGGATCCATTCTTCACCGCATAAATGGTCAATATTTGTAAGTAACCGCATAGCACAATGTCATGAAAATTTACATCCTCGTCATTTTTATCATATTTCTGGAAAAGAAAATCCTAGCGACAGTTTGTCGCGAGGCATGTTGCCCTCTCAATTAATAGTTAACAAACTATGGTGACATGGCCCACAGTGGTTGCATTTTCCTATATCAGAATGATCAATTAAGCCATTTAGTTCTAATAACACTGATAATTTGCCTGAACGTAAATCAAATACTTTGATCGCCTTTGTTCAATGTGAACAACCAGTATTATATATTTTGGCTCAACGCTGTTCCTCATGGGTCAAACTACTTAGGGTAGTAGTGTATGTACTCCGCTTTATTAAAAAACTTCCACTTTGTAACGAAATGAAAGCATCAGACCTAATTATTGCTATTCAGTCAATTCAATTTGAGCATTTTTGTGATGAAATTAGCAAGCTAAGTAACTCTAAATTATGCTCCAAAAAGTTTAAGAATCTTTGCCCGTTTTTGGACGAAGACAAGATTTTACGTATACAAGGACGATTATCTAATTCCGATCTTCCTTTTGAAACTAAGCATCCCGATTTATTGCCAAAAAATGATCATATCGTTAGTCTCATTATCGATTATTATCATAAAGTAAATTGTCATACGGGTCCAAATTTGTTGATGTCCATTTTACGACAACGTTTTTGGATACTTTCCGCTAGAAGTATTGTTAGAAAACGAGTATACCAATGTAACTCCTGTTTTCGTTTATCGCCTGTACATCCCGTACCAAAAATGGCTGATCTGCCTTTATGTCGAGTACAAGAAACAAAGGCATTTGTACATACTGGCGTCGATTATGCAGGTCCAATTAAATTTACGCTAACGCGACGGCGAGGATTTCGATCACAGAAGGCCTACATTTGTCTTTTTGTGTGTCTGACCACTAAGGCGATACACATAGAATTAGTCTCCGACTTGTCTTCTGATTGTTTTCTGGCCACCTTGAAAAGATTTATATCACGCCACGGTCCTGTTGCTTGTTTATATTCGGACAACGGGACAAATTTTATTGGTGCCAAGACACAATTACAGGAATTATATACGTTTTTAGTATCCGCAATTTATCAAACCGCTTTAAAAAATGAACTTGCAATTCACCGTATTGAGTGGAAAATGATTCCTCCACGAGCCCCTCATTTTGGAGGTATGTGGGAGTCAAATATAAAGAGTTGCAAGACGCATCTATTTCGAGTAATTGGAAGTCAACTATTATCATATGAAGAGTTACTGACTGTCCTTACTCAAATAGAATGTCTGTTAAATTCCAGACCTCTTTGTTTATTATCATCAGACCCTCACCCTGAGGTTCTCACACCTGCTCATTTTTTAGTGTCTACGCCCTTACAATGTTTACCCGCCTTTGATTTACCAAGTGAAAATATTAACTTGGTCAATCGCAAAAACAGTTCCTTTAAACGAGCAATTGTGAAACTTTGCCCGTTGCCCACCCAATAATTAAATATTATTATACTTACCCGCATTTCTTCAACCGCATTTATTCATCTGCTTATAAAGGTTTAGTTTAATAGCATTAAGCTTTACCGCTTACATAAACTCTTGTACTACTTGTGTATTGAGCAAGCACTGAGTTTTTATTTATTTTTTTTTATTAGTTTATTTTTTTTTTGTTCCATTCCTTTGAAGGTTTCCTACTTTCAAGGCGTGGTTCCATTCCTTTTCCATTCCTTTGAAAGTTTCCTACTTTCAAGGCGGGGAGTATGGTTCGGCGACTTATGGTTAAATTATAAGTGCCTTAGTTCGCGCCAAAAGTATCGTTGTGCATTCGAAATAAATACTGATAGTGCGCGATAAACAGAACTACATTTATCTTGTAACGAACACCTGGTTCGCAAGAGTGGATCCGCAGAGTACTCCAAAAGTGCCTAAACTTTTGTTTTACCGCTTATAAATATAGCATAAACCGCAACTGTGTGTTAACCGTGGATTGTGCGTGCTGAAATCACCTATAGCACCGAATGCCAAGAAGTTCTGGTGAGTTTTTGACTTTGTTTATATGAATTTGTGCACTTAATTAACATTAAACATTTATACTGTAACTTGTACAAGACAGCCAGATTACAACCGCCTTATCGCTTTCCAATTTAGTCCCGCAATATTGTATCCTGATAATTTCTTTACACTAAATTGTTTAATCCACCCGCTTATTTAATTAATTACGTGGAGGAAGTTACGCCCCTCCAGAGATGATAATGAAGATGCTTGAAAGGATGAGTGAAACACTAAGCGGAGTTAAGGAAGATTCAAATAGAAAATTTGAACAGATATACGAGACATTAACCGGAGTGAAGGAGGAATCAAACCGGAAGTTAAAGCAGATGAGTGCCGAATCGAACCGGAAGTTTAAGCAATTGACAGAAACTTTAAGTGAGAAGATAGAGAGGTCAACCAAGGAATTTTCTAATTTTAAAAATAGCTTAACGGTAAAAAAGTTGAAATGAAAGTTGAAAGGAATGAGAGGAATATAGCAAGTATGCGGAATAAAATATGGCAATTAAAAACGAAAGTAAGGATTTTTGTGAAGAAGAGATTAATGGAAAAATGAATGAGGTGAGTGAATCGTGCAGAGATCAGGTAGGCAGGTTTGAGAAAGAGGTTAGAGGGATCAGACAGGATATAAGTGCTTTAGCGGGGGATAGCCCAAGGATTTTTTCGGGTAACATTTCAGTTGAGCAACAAATGAAATTCTTGGGTGACAATAAGGTGAACCCACAAATCTGTATAAATAATGTTAGAATATTAGTTTGTAATTTGTACGAAGAACAGGCAAAGTTAAATGTGGTAAACGCCTTATTAAAAGGTAACGCAAAGGCCTGGTATAATTTAGTAGGGCAGGATATAACGTGATACCTGGATTTCGAGAAGAAATTCCTTAAACATTATTGGAGTGATCATAGGCAGGATCAGGTTAGGGATGATCTAATCACAGTAAAGTATAAAAAGGAGTTTGGAGGATCCCGTGAACAATACGCGATCAGGAAATATAGCATCGCGAAACAATTAAGCTCACCTTTAACAAATCGTCGAATTATAAAATACTTGTCGCGACATTTTGAAGTTGAAATCAAGCAACACGTTGCTCTACAGAATATAGTAGATAGGGAAACATTTTTAGAGTACCTGCAGAGGTATGATGACGTAGCATCTGAAAGACCTCGGGAGAGTAGGGACAGAATTATTAATGTAGTAAGATTCGACAATAGAGGGGAAAATGTGTATAATCAAAAGGGGACATACCAATATCAGAATTTTAGGAACAACTGGGGACAACGTGGTAATAATTTTAGGAGTAATAGCAGTACGAGGAGAGCTATTCCAAGACAGAGAGTACAGAGGCAAAATAGCTTGCCAGAAATCAATAGGCCCTCGACGAGTAGTGATAGTGGAGAGAGATCCGAGGGTCAAGACACGAATATGAGGACATACCTGCAGGTGGTGGAAGGACAACCTGGATCTAGTAGTGAGACCAGAGCTAGGCAGGATTTTTAATTTCAGACAAACCACCAGAAATAAACATCTGTAAATATGAACATCCCTGCGAATTTATGGATATATAGGAAAATGCAGAAGCGGAAGAGAAAGAAAAAATTTGTTTGCAGGTGGTGGAAGTCAAAATTTTAAATAGGTGTGTAGGATCGTTGCTCGATTCAAGAGCAGAGGCGAGTTTGGTAACGGAGGAATTCGTTAAAGAGGTCCAAGCCGAAATTCAGAATAGGGTTATGCCTATAAAAAGGAGTCATTTGATAGCTCCGAATAAGAAGAGGTTTGCTGTAGTAAATAGTATTGTGATATTAAGGGTAGAAATTGTAATAGTAAGCTGTGAATAGGAATTCATCATCGCTCCTGGACTCAAATTTAAAAGTATTTAGGGGTAGGTTGCATCAAGAAGATGGGTATTGTGATAGATTGTGAGAAGAATTTGGTGAAGGTTAAGGATATAGAGTTGCCCTGGATGTTGCGACATACTTGACACTTAGAACGTATATATTTAAACCCGCTAAAATTAACCACTTTGCAGATAAACATTAAAATGCCTCTTCCACGGACTAACGACTGATGGCGGGCTGTCAACCAATAAGAACGAGTGGAACATTCGGAAAGGAATTTGTTTATAAAGCTAACCGAAGCAGATAAAGGATTAGCATTCCATAATCGACACGACGACGGTAATAGGTGAGGCAAGATTATTACGTAAATAAAATTTAGTGAAAAATAAGATAAAAGACTAAAAAACAATATAAATTAATAACTTCAAGTTATAAACAGTAAAGTGCGTTGAAATAAGTGTGTATAAAATTCTGTCGTTAAGATAAACGTAAGTCAAGAATTAATTAATAATTAAAATCTTTGCAATTTATTAATTTAGAGCACTGGATCACGACACTAATAATACACTGGATCACGACTATAATAATACACTGGATCACGTCATTAATGATTAGTACACTAGAGAACGACGTTAATATTCCAAGTAAAACTCTGGTAAATATTTCAAAGTACTGAGTCAACACGCTAAGCTGCTGGTTAACGACTCCAAGCTACTAAACAAACGACCGATTTGGGACAGAAAGTTCCAGCGAGAAAAACAGGAGAAATATAAGTTAGGACTATCCTTTCAATTTATAGTATGTTACATTAATAATAGTAAATAACTTGTGTATTAGAAAGCGAACTATAAAAATTGCATGTGACTAATATTTTGTGTAAAAGGTCAATAAAAATTTGGTTGCTACATAAAAGTATGCTTAAAAGAAGGGATATCTCTTTGAACATTCAACAAAACTATTCGTGGTAAAAATACAATTTTTTTTCTGGCTATAATTACTATAAAAAGGTGTAAAGAGCTATAATCTTATAAAGAGCTAATTTGATAAAAATATTTATTTAAATTTGATTTAAAAATTCTATAAAAAGCAAATGATATTAAAAAGGGCGCAGATTTGTAAATTGTAATCTTATTTCATTATACAAATTTTGATGAATTTAGTTTGTCTTATGCGCGGCAACCTCAAATTGTGTAAAATACGTCGAACAAAAAAACCTTCCATCAAAGGTTGATGATTATACTTTAAATCAGACTTGTGGAACCTGGAGTTAGGAGCAATTTTCACAACAAAACGGGGGCCACATTTTATATATATACGTAAAATATTAAAATTGAAGGTGAACTGATAACCATCATTTTGCGGTTCTTTATATATATATATATATAATATATATATATATATATATATAAATATATATATATATATATATATATATATATATATAATATATATATATATATATATAAATATATATATATATAGCTATGATAAGAGGGTTATTTATGGGTATATTGAGTCATAATGGTCATACAACACATGTAAATAGCACTAGGAGTTGGAAAACTACAATTATTTATCATAAAAAAATACGCAATTCGCATATAATGCAAAGCGCAAACATTTAACACCCTGTATAAGGATCACAAATAAGTTTAATTAATGCCGGGAGGCATGTCCTTCAACAATAAAGGCACATTCAACAAGAGAAAAAACTATACACGCAATCAAACTCGTTTTAAACCAAAAAGCATTCTTAAACTGTAAATAGATACGCATGAAATACGGTTAAAGCTAGAAAATCATGATGCAATGTCTATTTAAATTAAACGTACGATAATGAAAGAAGATAGTAAAGTGTTCTGACAGTAAACGCACCTTTTGAAATAAATAAATTTGGCAAACGCAGGAGGTAAACAGAAATATGTTATTAACGTCATTTCTCCTACGTAATTTTCTGCATGAATTTTATACAATACCCAAAGTATTATCTAGACAAAAAAGCCATAAGTTATAATTACATGCCAAGGCGAATTAAAATTTCCTGTAATAACATCAAAACAAACGGTTTCGCCGCATTATTATGAGACATATGCCTGTAAAAGCCCAAGAATATTCAAAACATCCTATGGCTGGTCGTAAATTTTGAACAAACAGCACCGATAACCAATACATTTTAGATGGGGCTGTCCTTATATAACAGTATTCATTCAAATTGAGAGCAGTTCACGTCGCTCATAGTCAAAAGCTTACGCAACGAGTGACATTGAATAAGTAAATATTTGTGAACGGAAGTTAAAAAAATTTTAAAGTTAAAATTAGTGAAAAATACATAACACCGTTTTCTGGAAAACGTAAGTCGAAGTCTATTAATTAATTAATATTAAATATTTGTGAGGTAGGGCTCTAAGAAAACCTAAGAGAACAAAGGGTTAACTCTAAGTAAACCTAAGAAAACCTAAGAAAATCTAAGTGACTATAAGTGAATTTAAGTAAAACTAAGAAAGTCTAAGAAACAGGGTAAATTCAAGTATACCAAGAAAATTGATATTATTGATAATATTGGAAAGGAGTCTGAATAAAATTATTGGTTTAAATACACGTGAAGGAGCACAAAACAAAGCTTTGTTTTAAGGAGTGAATAAAGCATCTCAATTAAATGTAATCAAGGGATACTGATCCACTGAACGCAGTAGCAGATCCAGGGAGAACAAAGAGAAACGCAGAAGGAAAACTACAGGTCAGAGCTATCTAGCATGAAACATTAATTTCTTTTTATTTTCAACATTGATTATAATTTATTATACTTGAATATTTTGTCATATAGTACAACATATTAAACTGTGAAGTGCAAATAATATTATCTTTGTTATTATAAAGAAAGTCGATTTCGTTTTTCTCATTAATAGTAGGAAAAGTATTAGAAAAAGGGTGGTAACTTATTTATTAGCGTAACGTAATGCTCCTTGTGTGAATTATACTGAGCTAGTAGTGGCATAATAAAAATTAAGATATTAAAAAGCAGAGCGGTGGCGGACAGCAGAAAACAGGACGTTTATTACATCAGTGTGATGCGTTATCATATCAAATAAATCTGACGCGGTAACGTGGGGCTAGAACATCAAGACAATGAAATAGTATAGCGACCGACCGTGGGGCTAGAATATCAAGATAATCAAATTGAATGCCGACCCAATCGTAGGGGCACGAAATTCCACAAAAATAAATTGTTACATCAAGCTTAGGCTCGAACTAAGAAGTGGTAGCAAATTGTATATTAATTAAAATTAGGGATTACAGGCAGATAACAGATAAATTTATAAATTCAATTTAGTATTTAAGGTTTATTGTAAATATAATCTTGCTAAAATGGACAAAAGAATACGGGAAGCTAGAAAGACGCTGAGAAGTGAAGGGGTTGAGATAGGATCCCAGGAAAGTATAATCATCCAGGATACACAAACTGAAGTTACAGAAAGGACATTTGAAACGAGTCATAGCGAGGAACAGCAGACCTCACAAGAAGCAAAAATAATGTCGATTTTATTAGCACTAAATAACAGAATGGACAAAAATGAGGAGGCCATGAAGAACATGACGACAAAAATGGGGGAAAACTAAGTATGGAAATAAAAATTCTAAGAAAAACAAATGAGCGACTCATGAATTTAGATACGAAAATACGAAACGTCGGGGGAAATTGTGAGATAGAGTCAGGACGATAAACAGGGAACTAGGAAGTTTAAAAACTGATTTACAAAATTTTAATGTTAGGGAACTCATAAGGTTAATTCAACCGAATATTTTGATGGATCAATACTTAAAATTTTACGGGGACGGTAAGCTTAAAATATTTTTGAAAACCATTAAAATGCTAGTACAGGGCTCAACAGACGAACAATACAAAATAAATTTAGTGAAATCAGTATTAAGGGGGCAGAAATGTGGTTTAATTTAATAGAGAGCGAGTTGGAAACGCTTCAACAATTTGAACAAAAATGTTTAAGGCACTTTTGGGGGGATAACCAACGGGATAAAGTGAGAGAAGACCTGATGTTGCAATCTTGATGAGCCACTCTTCGAAATCCACCTGTAAAGTGGCAGTGATCGCGAACTCTAATATCATCTATACTAAAAGGTTTATTGCAAATGTGACAGTGAAGGGCAAATTTAAATGCTGACTTTTGTTCTTTTGTTAAAAGATTCATAGGTTTTGGGTTATAAAAAATTTTATTAGTCGTTTCTGAAATCAGTTTCAATTGAGCAACAAACCATTCTATACAATTCTTTCCGCGATACAATTGAAATTTGCAATATTTATTATCATACGAGCATTGCAAATAGTACGCTACACTAAAGGGTATATGCCTTTGGTAACGGACTGTGTTTAATATTACCTCCGACTTATTGCATGGTTCTAATATACATTCGAGATCTGCATAAACTACAAATGATACTTTTTCTTGATAGTGGAAATGTTTAAATGTTAGATACTTTTCGGATTCTTCGGGTAATCTTATTAAGCAAGTATTCTGTTTTTCGCAATAATTCGAATGACGCTTAAGTAATGCTGCTGTACTAAAATTATTTAAACATCTATAACAAAAAAATTTTCTATGGTGATGTGAAGACAACTGTTTGACATATCCCTAATCCAAGTAAAATGAAAGTGATTCTCATTAGCATTTGTCGGACGAGAATATTGTAAGGAATCATTATTTAAAACTAACAGATTAATAGGTTCTATTTTTTAAAATTTTCACTTAAACAAAATGGTAGTATTTTACTATTTTCTATACAATATAGGTTAATTGCGAGATTGTTAAGCTTTTCAATTTTTTTTATGCCCTACAACCTATAACGAGTATATATTCCTAAAAGTGGTAGACATGCAACTACGCAACAGCGAGTGGGAGAATAAGGATTCCCTCCAATACCGGCAAGAAGAAGTCGATCAAGCTAACAAGATACGTATGCAGGATATAATGGGAAAGCTGCGATTAAAAGATTGTCATAAGCTACAATAATTACACGAAAGAATGGATCTGGTTGTTGGTGAATCAAATTCTTTATATATAGAGACAAACATCGGTACATTTTGCAATTCGAAAAAACCAAAACGGTCTCTATGTATAAACTGCTAGCTAGAAAAGGAGAAAGAGGACTTGGTTGTCGATTTAAGTTTTAAGCTGCGAATAAAATTAGATAAAATTAAAACTACTCCAAACAAACATAAAGAAAGGACTTGGGCAGGGGTGCGCATGGGTAGGGGCGCGCATGGTCAAGGGTGCTCTTGCGCGGGGATGTGTCTGGGCATACCCAACGGAAGTGGAAATTAACAGTCACCAAGCACCTAATTCCTATTTGGGTGGTATGGAGTACCTGCCGGCGTATGTATCCGGAGTAAAAAAACGCGATTTGTACACGCAGCTTATTAATAAAATTAGTTTATTGAGCGAAGATGACAAGCGTATCCTCATCCCTGGAAGCATATCAATCTACGCATGGGGCATAAAGATATAGGTCTAAGATAGTTGTTTATATTTGTAAATCTATCGTATATATTAGCTTTAAGATTCCATAATTTTTAAGTTTTTCTCCCACCTTCCTTTCTTCCAAATCCTTCCGGCTTCTATCATGTTGGAGAGAGTATACGTGTAATCTTCACGTGGTGTTCGCGGGACACGTCGGTTTTAGATTCCTCGGGAAATGGTTGGTTAAAGCATATGTCTTGGGTAGCGAAAAAAAGGTTTTAAAGATGGAGTTAAATATAGATGGGCAAAAATTAAAGGTTTAGGTCTTTAAAAGGCGTAACTTTGTAAGGGGTGATCCTAGTAAAAATCTATTTGCAGATTTGGACTTCCTAGAGAAATCTAATATCAGCTGATACCAAACAAGATATAGTTATCTTAAAAGAGTGACTACCCCGCGGATAATAAATACAATATACCGCTTGTCAACAAAAAAGTCATGATTCAAAGACGAATTTAATGGGGATCCAGTATTATAATTTGTTGGTAGTAGGGCTAAGTCCTACTGTATTGTAAGCGAGAAAGACACGATTAAAAAAATTAAAAGGGTTTCACGAAGTGTAGTTAAGTACAACCGAGGGTCATACAACCTATAACGGGCTTATATTCCCAAAAGTGGTGGACATGCAACTACGCAACAGTGCGTGGAAGAATAAGAATTTTCTCCAATAAGAAATAAAATGGTAGAAATGTTAAACCTATTAAGGTGATTATTAAATGTGGTTTGGAAAAATAGTAGTTTTCGTGAACTAAATAAAATAGCTTAGACTAATTAATGTATATGGTTACATATTCTCGTACACATTCACAAACATCTGCTTACGTCTACATACGGACATCGCAATGCCAGTAGTTTTTGTTAAGCAAATAGTAGGAAAGATACGTTAGGTGTTAGTGTGTGGAAGCCCATCGGATCGTTAGATTCCAAAAGAACGGTGCGGCGGAATGTATGGTGGTTCCCGTTAGAATAATCGAAAGTGGTTAATCGATCGTATTAGATGTTTAAATATGCGAAAGTATAAAAGCCTACATGAGCAAAATTTAATTTTTAGGCAAAAAAGTGCGCGATGTGCTATGCTTTTAAAGGAAGTATAGAATGGTGCTTGCAGCGGTCCTAGCAGTAAAAAAAAGGCGACTGACTTTTTCAAGCAACTACAAGAATAGCAGTAGCGCAGAGAAGGGGTATGCATGTAATATACTGCGCACTGTCGCTATAAAATATGTTAGTTTACGAGTAGCTCGAATGTGTAATTGATCCCGACTTATAGATCCCTCGGAGGTTTAAAATTCTGAGACCATTGTCGTTTGAAAAATGTTTGGAA
The DNA here is from genome assembly GCA_036346225.1 of Platerodrilus igneus. Lineage (NCBI taxonomy): Eukaryota > Metazoa > Arthropoda > Insecta > Coleoptera > Lycidae > Platerodrilus > Platerodrilus igneus. The sequence goes on from JARFIW010000295.1 coordinate 961,372, forward strand.
ATTATCAGAACGGGAGCGGGTTGAAGTATAAGTTAGATGGATGATTGACCGAGCTTTTTCTACCTTTTACGAGGGAATCGGAGGTTAACAGACATCGAGCATCTAATTCTCTATTTTGGTGGTATTGTGTACTTGCCGGCTCTAGAAATAATTACGTGCTACCGACCGCTATGAGGAATTTTTGATTCTAGGAAATGAGCAACATACGCAAGTACAAAATACTTGGTATTAATACTAATTGGTTTAATGACCTCGCTTGTGCACTCTTCGAGTGTCTTCGGCAATCTTCGATTGTTTCCAAAATGTATATAAACCATAGCGCTATCCATGGAAGCAGGTCAAAGGAAAATGTCAATAGAAATATTTTTAATTGCAACTCTTGTGGTGCTTCCTATACCTGGAAAGATGCTCTCAAACGGTACCAGAACAAATGTTGTGGTGTAACTTCGTCCACGGTTAAGGTTATACATCTGTCAGCAGCAAAGTACTAAAACTGTGTGTTTTGCGGTATTGCTTTTACGAAAATGGACAACTTACTGCGACAAAAGGAAAAACAGCACGGTATGTCATTAAGTCGTAAACGTTCAGCTCCGCCAGCCGTTAAGGGGTCTTGTACGAAACAACCACGAATTATGTGTAAAGTATGCGATTTCGAAATGGAAAGACTACGTACGCCGCACACTTGAAGAGCAACAGACATAAAAATGCAACAGTTACCGCTACCAGCGACGATGGTGTAGAAATGGTTAGCACAGCGTTTAACAACCGTATGGCTAGCTATCGCATAAAGAACGCCTGTGTCGACGATGGAGTGTCCGAGATTCTTTGGAAGCAGAAAGAGCGGTTTATTCGATTAATTAATGAAAAAAGAACACAACATACAGCAATAAAGAGTAATTGCGAACTCTACAGCGTCTACACAAAAAGAGACTACCGATGTGAAATCCTTTAACACAAAAAATATGGTTATAATGTCTTCTAGTAATCTGGAAAATATGTACGAGGTCTTAAGCGAAACCATGAGAACAAAATTAGAAGAATTTGAAACACGTGGGTCCGGTTAGTCTTTGGAAAAAGTGCTCTATTTAGAAATAAATATTAATAAGTATAAGCCGATGTGACGAGTTCTAGGTTAAGAATAAAAGTTGTGAATATGTATTTAGAAATGTGGTTTACAAAATTTAAGCTGTATTAGTAAAGATTGTCTCTAATAAAGGTTTTAAGAATGGTTTATAGATTTTCTTTTAGGTATGAGCTGCAGGAAAGTTATAATTTAGAGGGTATGTGTGTAAAACGGTAAGGGGTGGTCCGATTTTAAATCCGTTTACAGATTCGGATTTTGCGTAAAATTCTAGACTAATTTGATGTATCGCATGGCTATACAATTTATAAGGACGGTCGAAATCGCTGCTGTTAAAAAATCTTAAAATGAGGGTAGCTCCATGGGGGATGATGCAATCTAAAAAATTCCTAGAGATTCGGGTAGCTGATAAAAATCTAATATTAATTGATACCAAACAAGATATATTTATCTCGAAAGATGAGCTAAACAAGATAGAAAGCATTGTATGACATTAAAAGCGAGTAGTGGTGCGGTGGCGGTATGCTTGCTAGCATTTGTCGGATGAGAATATTGTAAGGAATCATTATTTAAAACTAACAGATTAATAGGTTCTATTTTTTAAAATTTTCACTTAAACAAAATGGCAGTATTTTACTATTTTCTATACAATATAGGTTAATTGCGAGATTGTTAAGCTTCTCAATTTTTTTTGTCTTTTAATGCGATTGGAAACTGAATTGAATTGTAGCGTAATACAGTATCAAAATGTGGATAGCTAGATATTCTCTGACTATTTTGTTTAGCAGGATATAAAGCGGAAACCAAGCTCCAAAGAATGCAATGTTGGTCGTTATTTATTACATTTACCACAGCTTTTTTTTTTATAAAGTCCGGAACCGGAACGAACGTTGAACGCCCTTCTTTAAGTGGATCATGATTGTTTATATTAACCTTCAAGTTTAAAACTTCTTGGATAGCCCAACCTGAATCCTTTTCGCTAAATTCCTCTAATCGCTTCGAAATCTTGTCCAATACGTTCTCCTAATACCACCGTTTGAGATTGGTATTTATATCGTTGTGACTATTTGCAGTAGGAAACGTCTTCAAATCTATTTCGCCAGTTGTAGACTTAACAAAGTTAGCGGTCAATATTACATTAACTTTCAACATTGACTTTTTTAAGCAAGCAACAATCTTGCATTTAAAACTAGCAAACGCCTTGTGTAAGAACACTAGAGGATCTCTGTAACTTAAATTGGTAATAAGTCCCGTAATTATTGGACTTCCAAAAACATGATTGTACATCATGCCAAATCAGATTTTTTCAAATATGACCACTAGAAAGCGTTGCATCAATACCTTTACCTTTATATTCCAAAGAGCGTTTCAAGTGCCTCAATCGTAAAAGGTAACTTTTAAGATGTGCCAAATTAGATTCCAGCCTACTAGGTTTTCCTGACGATTGTCTTCGTATACCTTATTTCTAATAGCAAGCTTCAATATACTAATATTTGCTGTGATAATTATAATGTGTTTTGTTATTGCATCGACTGATCTGATTAGATTCACACATTTCACAGTTAATTTCAAAATAGCGTTACTAATCTCGGCCACGGTTTCAGAATTCATGATTCTATACAAATCAATACACTACTTAATATATGTAAAGCTTTATTTACTATTTATACAAAAGTATCGTCTACCGTAAGCAAACAACTGTAAAAGAATTAGCATACAACATCATTTTTCATTTAGCTGCGTTTACTGAAAAAATTTGCTTGCCTGCAGTATAGTAATCAAATGCTTTTTTATACGAACTTTGATTTATACTGTGTGTACAGAAAATACACTATCATTACAGCGCTATTTTTTTATGGTTACATATAAAAAATTTTAATAAAAATTAAAGCAAATTTGAAAAAATGTCTCAGATTAAACCGTCAATGTTGTTTAATAATTTACACGCACTCAGGGTTTTCTAAAAACCCAGTATTAAAGAATTTCTTATGCAGCATGAATCACGTAAGCACACAATTACCTATATATGCATATAAATTATGTCAGCGGTAATCTAAAATTTATTCTATATATATTACTAGTTAAGAGCCATTTGCATTGCACTATTTTAAACGAAATTAATCTAAAGAAAAATATAATAATTTACACGCACTCATGGTTTTTTTAAAAACCCAGTATTAAAAAAACATTTTGCAGTACCTTGATAGAATTAAAGAATTTCTTATGCAGCATGAATCGCGTAAACACACACACCATTACTATGTACCTATATATATGCATATAAAGTCAATTTTGTTAAGTTTTATTGAAAAATAAATTATGCTAGCAGTAATCTAAAACGAAATTATAAAGAATTTTTTATGCAACATGAATCGTGTAAACACACACACACACACACAATTACTACATACCTATATATATATATATATATATATATATATATATATTTTGTTAATTTTTATGGAAAATAAATTATGCTAGCAGTAATCTAAAACGAAATTAATCTAATTTAGGTTTTTTATTATGTGCCTTCATTGCCATTTCTTTTTCAGACAATGAATCTAATTCATTATTTCTGCTGAGGTATAATTATATTCGCTTACATACTGTTTTATTCATTAGAATAGATTACAGAGCTGAATTTTTCAGAAAACGATGCAAATTTTTAATTTTTTCTAACAGGTCAGTTTATTATTTAATATAAATACTACACTTAGATTTTACCAACAGTATTCAATCAGATCTCTTGTATAATTATTAGTTACTATTACTAGCAACTTTAAAAAAATGAGTAACTTATTATCAATTAAAAATTGTAATAGTACCAACGTAAAAGTTCTAGAGCAATTTATATTGCATTCTGATGAAGACTTGATTAAAGAAGTTTTTGGTTCTTCTTCGCCTCAACTCGACACTGCTGCTATTTTTGATAGTGACGTAATAGATATATCACGATAAATGCTTTTTCACATTTATACATGTGTTTTAAAACACTACTAATTTATAAGTTACATTAGATTAGGATCAAAAAACCATTCTGGAAATTCTGAGGCTATCGTCGGATCGTTGACACATTCTGATCTTCTCAGAAACAACAGGTAGTATACAAATGAAAAGGTGAACCTACAATAATCTTTTATGTTATGCTCACAGATCCGGCAAGAACATGTTGGCTATAAAAAAGTTATGTACAGAATCTAATATGGCTGTTTGCTGTGAAGATGACAAATCCTACGAAGATGACACAGTAGAGTTGCTTAACGCATTTAAAGAGCGTGGAAAAAGCCACTGCGTCGTATAGATTTGGAGTTAGAAATAATAAAGCAAAAAAGGGAGGAACTGGTTTCGAGGGAGCAGCAGATACTTCAAGAACGGAAGTTAATAAATACTTTTTCATTTATAAATAGTTAAATCAAAATATTCAACAATTTGTAAAATAAAAAAGTATTTTATAAAAGTTTCCCTTTTGAAACAAGAGTTTCTCTAAACAAGGTAGTAAACTCAAAGTAAAACGCACATAAATCAGAACCCACTTTAATTAAATACATCATTCTCTATACAATCGACTTAGATGTGTTATAATAAATTAAACAGTAAAGAACAAGATGTATATTATTATAATAATAAACTAATTTCTTAGATTACTGACATATTATTCTGAAAATTCTATGTTGACAGTTAGACCGATCGATCCCTTACTAGTTATGTATATGTGTTTGTTCAAGCCAATACTTTCATTTAATTGTTTCACTCCATGTGCTTGAAGGTATTCAAAATATCTCAATGGCAATATACTCTTGAACTCTTCTGTTTCCACTAATACTCTTTCTCCATATTTTGTCTTGATTGTTTCCACTTTTAAAACTTCAAACCTCTTATTCACTACAAGATCTTTTGAATTTACAAAAGGTTTGCCATATGTGGTTTTATTAAGAGTATTAAAAACCATATTGCTTTTCTTCGACTAATTAAATTAATATTAAGAGCAATCTCCTTATATAGCAGATTACCACCATCGGCGTACTTTGCCAACGTACTTTTCAACCTATCACAAAAGTGAACACATTTTGAATTGAAACCGGCCCATGTGTATTTGCAGCCTCTAAACATAAATAAAAAACATAAATCAGAATCCACTTTAATTAAACACAATTGATTTGAATGCGATATTTTGCATCTGGCATACTTTATAACTTCTCGTTGGAAAACCAAATTCAAAACAGCTACACACATTTTCTCTGCACTTACATTTTTCAACATACGTGTGTTTTGAAGTATGTATGTTTCATTGAAAGTAATATAAAGCCGGTCTGACTTCAAAACATACTCACAAGTATTTTACATTAAAAGTATATAAGGCCGATCCTAATTCAAAACGGTGCACGTGTAACTTCTTGCTAGAAAACCGAATTCAAAACAGTTACACACATTTTTCTCTGCACTTACATTTTTCAACATACGTGTGTTTTTTAAATATGTTTCATTGAAAGTAATATAAAGCCGGTCCTAATTCAAAACGTGCCCACAAGTATTTTACATTTGAAAGTATATAAGAATTCATGTTTTCACATTTTACATTAAAATTATATAAGGCCGATCCTAATTCAAAACGGTGCACGTGTAACTTCTCGCTAGAAAACCGAATTCAAAACAGCTACACACATTTTTCTCTGCACTTACATTTTTTAACATACGTGTGTTTTGAAGTATGTTTCATTGAAAGTAATATAAAGCCGATCCTAATTCAAAACGTGCCCACAAGTATTTTACATTTGAAAGTATATAAGAATTCATGTTTTCACAACTATTTTACATTGAATTGTTTTCAGAACTATTTTACATTGAAAGTATATAAGGCCGAGCCTAATTCAAAACGGTGCACGTGTATTTTACATATGGAAAATACGTGTGAACACGTTTTGAATTAGGACCGGCCTTAAAGTCTAATTTGTTTTAAAAAGAAATTGAATATTTGACTAGATTAAATGATTCATTCGTTGCTGACCGATTAGTTTGAACAATTTGTATATCATTTACTAAACGCACATATAAACCTATTAACGTTGTTCACTAACCTATGAATAATTAGTCATTGAGACCAGTCGATTTCTTTGAAAGTGAAATTTCGTTTTCCCTAATACAAGTAATGTTTAATTATATTTACCGGAATTACAAATTGCCATCAGCCTTATTACTCTTTTGAAAGAATTACCATACAACTTGCCATAGATACTACTAACCGCATATTTGGTGACGCTAAAAAGAATACAATTATCGGTTACACCACTCTAAACCTAAAAATAAAAAGACAAAATAGCCTAATACGTCTACTAAGAATTTTTGTTGATGTTGGCGATACAAATATGTAAAACAAACTTTAGCAAGAAATATTGTGTTTTTAATAAAATATATACATGTATTGATAACATCTATAAACCGCTGTGATCACTAGAGTCTGGTGAATCTGGAATAGCCAAATTTCTAAACATTTGCGCCAGCGATTGCCTCGCAGTCGCATCTTTTAAGTACTGGATGGGGTAACATTTAATAATTTCCAACACTGTCAAGTGATTTAAATTGTTGCAATCATTAAACAGAGAAATACTCGCACGGTTCTCTTCCTCTAATAACATTTAAACCCTTTCTTCGTACGTTGTATTTCCACATACATTTTTTATATAACCTATAAATTTTTCGTAAAATTCTGAAAAGTTTCTACACCTCAACTCCTTCATATTATAACAGATTATTTCTGGCAAATTTAATAGCTTGATGCACTCGTACTCAGGTAACACAATAACATTCCCATCTTTGGTAATTTTCATATTATATCAATTTCCTTCTTAAAATTTATTCGCCACCCATACACTTCTATTAGATGCTTCGGCAATCAGTTTTTATCTGAACTCACGAGCCAGTTGCAATTCTAAAACATCTCCGCCAGAAGAACCATTCAATCTTACGTTTGCGGCTTCTTGGGTAAATTGTATGATTTTAAATTCCAATTGAAAATTGCAGAACTCTCTCCATTTAAAGTAGTTCATTTTTATAGCATATTTTTGGCGCATTCTACTACTGCAGATAATTTGTACGACTGGTTGCAGACCACCGTATATATCAAAACCAACTTCTACGTTATGGTGGTGAAAATTTGATGTAAATTCACTTAGCGCATAGGTGATCTTATCTACCAGTTTGTTTACATCACTTGTAACGTCAACACCAGAAAAATCCATCTTTAACTTGTAATTTTGATCAACTCGACGATACTTTGAAAACTAATGCTCTGGAACATGGCTCCCTCGACTTTTATGCTGACGACCGAGCGTACGCAGCTGCTTATTATGTTTATTGGCGCTATATGCAAGTTTTGACTGAAAATGTGATTCTTTTAATTGTTTTATAGTAGGTTTTACCTGTTTGTGTTTAACCACAAACACCATTTTAGATTTTTTATAAAAATTACTCTTAGATATTTTTAATATAACTCCGTCGTGTAAGATATCAATTATTTTTGTGTTTTCTTCAGGTTCTCAAATCGATCGAAATTTTTTTCAAGTCGAACGACCCTTACTTATTTACAGATCAACCTTTTACAAACCATACGGTGTTCATCTATAATCTATTTCTAAACAGTATTGCTCTGTCTTTAGAGATAAACCCTTCCTGTAGCCTATGAAATTAGTATAGAATTTCTTAGGGATCGAAATCAATTATTACGTTTTTTAAAATTAGCTCCAACAAAAATCCGCATAGTGTTTTAATATTCAAATCCTAAGAGAAAACACCTTTGCAATTTATTTAGATTTAACTTGATAATACAACCATTTTAAAAAAAATATTTATACAATATTTATAGTTATTACTATTTCTATGAACCCGTCTGCGCGGACGAGTCCATTTAATTAGAGGGAGTCCGCATTTACTTTAAATAAAAATATGCAAGTCCATACGTTTCACTAACCCGGAATCTCAAGAATGTAAGTGACGCGCGTGATTAAATGCGATCTTGAACCAGGTAATTAGATTGCTATACCTTTAGCATAAATGTTTTCACAATAAGAGAACTAATAAAATTTCTAAAACTTTCCAATACTTAGGTTAATTATTGTAATTTGAAAAGGTATGATTAATAGTCTTGACTTATTAATTTCTTCAACTTTGAAAATTTCGCGGTAGGACAAATTTCCAAATTTGCATGTTTAAACTGCGATTTTCTACTGTTATTCAACAATTTTACCTGCAACACGTTCTTTTATATTATTCGCTTGTAAACGTTGAAAAGTTAATATTTACATGTATAATTCAAAAAGTGTTAATCATTATTTTTTCTAGATTGAACATGTTAAGTATCTCATGCAGTGTGTGTGAAAGCGTTTTTACTGGAGGTGACACCGTAAATATACACAAGCGGAAGCACATTGAGATGGTTTATTTCCAAAAGAAGACTTGTTACCAATTATGTTACGGTAGTTTCCCGTACCACTACCGAAAGGATTTGCCGTGCTTAACTAATCGGAGATTGGGGTGGGCAGTATACGATAAGCCAAACAAAACACATTGCTGTGCTGAAATAAAGACAACTATGTAATAATTAACAAAGAAATAATTAGGGCAAAGCGTAAGTCTGTCTAGTAAACTTTTAATAACTCCACCCAAGTAATAAAAAAAACTCAATAATATAGACTTATGTATTCACAGTTTGTCAAAACCCTAAACACTTTCCGTAACTTTCAGGTAATCAAGAGAAGCAAAACAAATAGATAATAGTGATACATACGTTTGATGACTATGCATGTAGCCTAATACACTAATGAAATCGTTTTCACGGAGCATTGCTTTACAAAGTATACTGCAACACTGAAGTAATAAATAAAATATTTGTACTATCAGCGCCGGTATAAAATATTATTCTGAGATTAAAATTGCTTGCTATTTAACAGTTGAAGATATTTCACTTAGTAAAATGTTATCCACGTCATGTTTGCGTGGTGAGGAAGGGTTTACTAACGTATGTCAGAACTAAACAGATACATCAAATGTTGCGCTCCAGGGGGTGAATTCTCGAAAGACGGTGATATTTATCGCATGCGATATTTTAGGATTTTCGCATGAAACGTCGAAGTTGGTATTCTTCAAATTTCGCAAGAGATATTTATCGCACGAACTGCAAAGAGCGGTGTACTACCAAGTGATATATTTTATCGCATGAAAACGCACGTATTGCGCATGATTACTATATTAAAATTGACTGACATAATATATAACCATAGACTTTTCTCTATGCACATAACCAAAAAATTGCCACTGGTTTTAATCTATTTCGCGGGTGTTTGACAAATTATAATTAATAACAATTATAGCAAACTTTGATGAGGCAGCATTATTTGCTGTTTTGGAGGTGTTTCAAGAAGCTGAAACAGCTGCCGAAGCGTACCTATACTATCTTTTGATTTAACTGAAAAAATGTTTGTGGATATGTTCCGCTTAATAAAAAGTTGAATTCCAGGAATTTCATTCAGTTCCGTTGCTATTTCTTCCCATTCGTCGAAAGCTTTTTTTTGTAAAATTAGAGGAAAATTTACGGCTGCATAATTGCTGTCTATTTATAAGTAACTCTGTTAGTTGGGCGTAATTAATGCAATGCAAGTAAACATTACCTTCATTCAAACTTCGATCTTATCCGACAAAATACGATCTAGTAGCTTCCTGAACCACGTGATTTCGTTCCGGTTGGCTATTGGCTTTTATTATTATTCTATTTACGACATGCCTCACTTCATTCGATATTTAAAATATCATATCACATCTTGTCGAGAATAGCAGGTCGTCATAGAACTGTTTCGCATGCGATACTTTTGGATGATAAATATCACCGATGATATATTTCGAACAAACTCGAGAATAGACCCCAGGCTATTGTAAATATGTGTGTATATATTAGATTAAGTAGGATAGGAATTTAGTACACATACAGTTAAATTACGTAAATACCCGAACGTTTTACTGGTATCATAAGTCACAGTATAGATGTAGTTACCATAACGCCTTATACTAATCTCACCAAAATTAATCCGTGCCAGAGGTGGAACAGCCATGGTGGTGTGTAATTAAACAGTATGGCAGCAACCCAAACAGTACTTCGGAAACAACGGATTGAAACCAATAATCAGGGGAGTAAACCATTAATATAGACAGCAGAAAGAAAACCACGCAGTTGGTGCTAGAAATAGCAGGCGGTAACCAAAGCTAGAAAATCATTTCAGAATTAGGCGATACCAAACGGTAAAGTTCTAAATCAGAACGCACTTACCACGGGTATAATCCAATCCTTGTAGACTCCGTGCTGTATTTCAAAAAGGAAGAATCAGAAGGATAAGCGGAGAACAGTATTGGTGCAAATACTTTTAACTTTGTAAAGAAATATTGGGTAATATGTTCTTACACTTTCAAATTATCGGGAAAGAATGTTTAATAACGCGATGAGCGCATTATCAAATTGACAACCAAATGTGGAAGAAAACTTCTAAATCATCCAAACCGTGTAGCATGTGTTGGTAACAATACTGGTATGAATAAGGACGTCCGAATAATACACCGATATAAAAGTGTAAAGTTGGTTGTCTAACGAACTATTGTAGTCTTAAAATAAAATGCACAAAGAGAATAACGAAATTGTAATACTTGACCAAAGTCGTCACTCATAACAAGGTGTTATACAAAGTGTCAAAGAAATTTGAGAATGTCGGAAATTGAACGAAAATATTCAGTCAGGTGATTAACGTAACAAACTAAAAATTACAGGCGATGAGTGGAAGCAAATTAAGGATTTAAAAAAGCAGTCGACAGCAGCGCATGAAGAATGTATAAACGCAACAATTCAGTTAAAACGAGCCAAGTTGATATTTGAAAAACCATACGCCATAACAAAATCTTCTTCCAAATTCATAATTGTAGGCCTGAAACCGTTTGACGAATATAAAATAACTTTCAGATTTGTTGACATCACTTCGTAGATCGTACTTGATTTATCCCTCAACGTATTTAGGAAGTTTATATCAAATCTTTCATATATTATACGTACTATGGAAGATGGCGTGCGAAATCAGATATGCAAATTTGATAACTTGCATTTTTATTTAAATAAGGATTGTTTAGTGAACATGGTGACATAGTCGAGGTGGTTAAATTTTTACTTTAAAGCTTACAATTAACAAGAATAAAACTAAAGTACTAATATGCAAAGGAGGGGAAAATAAATCATAAACCATATTACAAATAGGAAAGGAAAACTTACAGAAGGCAAAGGATTTCTGCTATCTAGAAAGTCAAATAACGCAAGATGGGAAATGCGCAAAAGATATAACACATAGATTAGCACAAGATCGTGCTACATTTAAAAAGAAAAAGCAATTACTGAGTTCAAAGACACCAAACATAGAAACAAGGAAACCATTGCTGAATGCATATGTGTGGATCACAGCACTGTGCAGCTGTGAAATTTGAACAGTAGGAGAAGTTGACGTGAAAAAGAGGTAGAAGACGTATGCACACAGATAGTCAAAGATGTAGGTTGTGTGAATTTCAGAGAAATGTGTAGACTAACTCAAAATAGAAATCAATGGAGTTGCGCGTTCAACCAGAACCAAAACGGAAAACTTACTAACGAAAATAATAATTGTACCTAAACCTGATGATTATCATAAGCAACTACAAGAATTGGTTTTGCAATATTCTTAACTAATGTTAATTGTGTGAAATTCAGCAAATGTTCAAGTGTCGCCAGATCTTCGTAACCACAGACTGCTTAAGTCTCTTCACATACCACTGAATATCGGTGAAATAGAGCATGTATTTACAAAACAATAGAAAGGGATCCAAAATGTATCTAACAAAAAGGATCAGCGGCTATGTTTGAAGACAATAAACATAAAAACAAGCGCAAAATTGTTGGGAATATGTGTGAAGCACAGCACTGTACGCCTAAGAAATAGGGACAGTAGGAGAAGCAGACATGAAAAGGAAAGAGTCTGTGGAATGTTATGCTTCAGATGTATGATGGTGATGGCATGAACAGACAAAGTTAATAACAAAAAACTTATAGAAATAGTGGGGGAATAAAGATATCTGCGAAAAACAAAAAAAAATAGAAATATTACAAGCAAATATAGGGAAAAAAGGTAGATGTAGACCTAGATGAGACTATTTCACGCAGGTAGTAAAATATCCTTGACTGACTTTCAGGAATTGTGTAGGTTAGCTCAGAATAGGAATCAATAAAGGTAGGTGCTTAACCAGTTCCAGGACTGAAGACTTAATGGTGATTATGAGTAAGTGATCAGCGGTTGTGACCAGCTCCATATTTATGCACATACGATGTACAAACTCGAAAAGAGGGAAATTGCTTTAGTAGTAAAGCTCAGTTTTCTGTAGTCCTCTCTTCAAAACATATTTGGCATGTAGTGTAGAGAAGTGTACAAACTATTGCATATAATGCACATTTTCGTACTGGCTGTGTGCGTGGCTTTAAAGTAATCAGATGTTGTTTTCTTGAAGAGCTTGCGCTTCTACATTCCTCCAAATTGAGTTTATCATATCTCAGTATTGGAAATTACATAAAGGTTCATAAACCGTGTGCATTTATACAACTACGGTATTCAAAAACTATTCTCTAAAAAATCCGAAATCTAAGGGCTGACTATCGTTTCTGTAGTCGGACCAATTAGATTTTTCCATTTGTTTATGCCAAGAAATTTATCCTTTGCACAACTGACAATCACTAGTACAGTAAGAGAAGACTTTTCTATTCTGCAAAGAATGTTGAAGTTGAATTTTATAGAATGGTTAAGTGTTTCAAGTAGGAAATATTAAATCTTTATAAAGTTGTAATTGTTCACGCTTTCAGTTTTTCAGATTATCGGTCTTTTCAGTAGTTGTGTTTATCTTGCTTTATTTAAAATGCACACATAGAACAAATACATCGTATACAAAACGCATAAATACTAAGCATAATGTTTGTTTAGCATACTTATTAATGTAATATACTCGTGTAAAATTGCAATATAAAGAACATAAAAGTTCTGCAACATCTTCATTTGCATTTATAAATTTAACTAAAGCAAATTTCCGTCCTAATTTATGGTCTTTACGAGAACTTTGTAAACTGAAGCCACGTAATGAAATATGCAATATTTTTTAATAGAATACCCTTGTTATAAAGTATTGTCATTTGCACACGTCACAAGTAACTTACAAGACTCTTCCAACTACAATTACTAGCTATGTTTAAACAGCAACATGAAATAATAATCGTATTAGGAACGCTTACTATAGGATATTGTGTGACATTGTGACCTTTACAAAATATAAACCAATTTTATGTATTATGTAAGGGATTATGTATAAGTTTAGCGGTGTTAATAAAAGAAACTACATCAGACAAACGTAATATCTACTTCATCTCAACTCCTAAGCCGTACACCAAGTGCTGCTAGAATTCGATCACTTGAATAGTTTAACTGTATGCAACAGCCACCGCAAAATCCTTTTAGGAAGAGAATTGAATTGGGCGTTAACCTGTGCTGTAGGTCGAATGGATTCAGCGGAAAGCCGTGTATTGTTAAGAACCCTTCTAAAGCTAAACGAGAAATGCGATCAACACGGTTGCTGGAATGAATGTAACTGCGAAAAGGACAGTTTTACATTCGTTACGCCACTATCAGCGTTAAGAATTGACCATCTTTACCATACAGAAAATCTCTTTAATACCTTAAGTACAGTTAAAGTACAATGCTTTCTTTGAGATCATTCTTCTGTATTATTAAAGTTTAATATTTGTCACTCGAAAACAAAAAAAAACAATTAACTTTTGAAAGATGATACTTTGTAGAATGTATGGTTAACTTGGATAACATCGCGAAATACTGGCAGACAAACACAGGTACACTTGTTCAGTGGGAAAAGCTAAAACACCATCCAATCCAGCAGAGAGTAACGGCAAGGTCGCGTTACAGAGTAGATGCTGAATATCCAGCTACAGAAACGTCTCCCAACGACGAATGCGAAAGGCATGTTTCAGATCAGCAATATATCCGTACCTGTTATAAAAACTCTGCATACCATACAGGTATCATGGCTAAATACTATGATACTCTCAACAGCGGTCAACCTTCCCGCCAACGTATGACGTATCACTCACCGTTTTCCTGAAGGGAATTATACGTCAACGGTCACAAGATTGCAAACCCTCTGGATATTTACAAATTTCTAGCAAATCATTTTCCGAACGCGCACAGCCAAATTTCATCTAAAAAGGAAATGGAAACTCTAAACTCCATACGGATCTTCCAAAGTTAAATAATAGCTTAAAAGATCAACTAGAAACGCCACTTACAACAGAAGATTTTACCAGCACTGCACGATGTTTGAATAAAAATAAATCGCTAAGATCCAACGGACAATGAAGAATTTTATGAGAAATTTTGATTAGACGGACCTGGTTTGCTTGTTATCTCAGCATACGTACGGTTATCCCTTGCTCTCGTATCATCATCATTACTTGGTTCACTTAGGTTTGTATTCTCCACACTTGTATTTGTTGCAATGAATTTAGTATACGAAATAGTATTTTGCCTATTGTGTCTTGTCGTCTCTTGTCCATTTGTTTCGTCTGTTGACCTTATGGCCATGGTGTGTCCGTGTCTCGAAGCATTTGTTCCGATTGTGTTTATTATACCTCAGCCGTGTGTAATTAACTGAGTACTTCCTTGGTCTGTGATTCGCGCGTCTTAGTTGTCCTAAGTAGTCGTAGAGTTTTGATTGTTCTAAGTGATGGCAACGTCTTAAGTAATCCAAAAAAAAAACGTTCCTGTCTATTGCGTTTTGTAAAGCCACATATTGTCAGATTTCGTGCTCAAAATGTTGAGATGAATATTTAGTTAGTAGTATGTCCTCTAGTGGTGGTTCTAGTTGCTTTGCTATATCAATTTTTCTTATTGCGTTTTGCTCTCGCGATATTGCATAATCTGATCTGCATTTTTCCATTATCAGACTGTCCTGATCTTTAAATTGTTCATTATCCCTCCAATAATAATTTAGAAATTTCCTTTCAAATTCTTCAAAGGTTTCCATCTTTTGTTCTATCAAACTGTACAACAATTCAGCATTTCCTTTAAGCATTGCTTTAGCTGTATCTAATTTTGTTGTTTATTTCTATGTTTGAATTTCTGACCTAAGTATGTTGATAAAAACTTTAGGATTAATTTTGTTATATCCATATAATCAAGTTATTTGTTCTAGTGGCATTGTAAAATTACTATATCAATGCACTTTCATTAATCTTGCTGGAATTCTCATTTCTAGTGTTTGAAATCTCCTTCTAAGCTTTGTATTTTGTTATCGATTTTTACATAATTATTTTAAAATTTTTCATTTAATTGATTATTATAATTACATTTAAAAGTATTATTTATCAGATTGTGCCTGATTGCATACGATTCTTCAACTTCACTAATTTTAGGTTAAGCGATTCGTTACTCCTTGGTTTCTGTTCCTATATTATTTAATTTTAGATTAGAGCCCCAAGCTTCCTTTCTAAAGCTGTTAGACAGTACTCTTAATTCTTCGTCGATTTTTTGCGATAATTTTAATTGATGTTGTTCAATTTTGTTTCTTAATTCTAATTGATTTTATATCATATCATTTAAAGAATCCCTCATGCTAATTTCTGGCTCCACCGTTCTTTCTCCTGGTTTTGCGTGTCTGGCGTCCCAACTGTTGAGCTGTATTGCTTTCATCACATATTCATTCTGTAATACTTTACATGTGATTTTCCAATGCTCCACCCGAAGATACTACATTGGCCAGGAAGCGAGATTTTTTTTACCTGGAAAATTTGGAATTTTTTCGAACTCTTGCTGTTCCAAGCAAGGTTGGGATGTTTAACGTGCGTGACAACACCTACACACGGGACCTCCATTTTACCTCTCATCCGAACGAGGGTGTATTTTTTGTGAAAAATGCTCGTCTAACATTTTTCAAGCGGACCGTGTCGGGATTCGAACCCGGGACCTTGGGCGTAGTAGTCACACACATAACACTACGCCACCGTTCTGTAATACTGTAGAATGCACAAAATCAAATTACATTACAAGCTGGTCCAGTCTGGATCTTATTAATTTTAGAATTCAAAGTCGTGAAATAGATTGAGCTCGTAAGTTGGATCGTCACCCTCCATATACTATGCCGTCATTAAACGAATGAAAGCAATCAATAGCTCTAAAATAGAATCTTGCAGTTGTTATGCCCTTATTGCTAGTCCTCAGTCCATAGATCTGAAACTTAAATCATCTGTAAAATCTGTAGAATGCTCGATCGTTCGTTTTGTAGATGAAAAGCTAAATGTGTAACAGTCAAATCTTTAATGAGTGACAAATATGTACTAAAGGATAAGTGTGATATGCGTTAAATAAATTACACGGTTTAGTAACGTCACGATGCTATATATCAGGCTTTTAAATGTGTTAGAAAGAGAACTGCTTTTCATAGCACTGTGACTTGTAATTTACTTTATTTTAAAACTGTCGTCAAAGTACTGATGAAGTGTTTGTGCACAAAACATTATTTCTAACTAATGTTAAAAGATCGACCCAATCAGTGTAAGTCTACCCTTACAAACACTTCATAAAACACCTAACAATTAAAATATTTCAATTATTTTACAGGTACCGCAACAAGAAATTAATGTTTTCGAAACATAAAGTAGAATTACCATATGACTTTTATATGATGTCCGCGCTGAAATCAGCTGTTATTCTTGATACGCCTTGCTCAGCAAGCTTCAGGGTTAAATGAAGCCTTGAACTATGTTCTATTGTTCAACGAGAATCTTGGCATCAGTACCTTCTTTTTTATAGACAAACTTCGGTATTGTAACTTAGACGTGATCTGTAACCATAAATTTTAGCTAAGCTAAACCGGAGAAGTCGGGGCGTCATCAAACTTGTTTCCTACTCAGCAGTCTTGGTTGCAAACCCATTGTACGAGAAGCGAGTCATCACACGTAGCGTTGAGGAGCGCGAATGTAGGCGGAAAGGCAACCAACCAATCTAGAAAATTTATCCTAAAACGAGCTAAAAGCAGATTTTAAATTAGTGCTACCTCCAACCGTTAACGAATACCTACCCAATACACGCAAGGGAAAGTAATTTGAAGGGAGGATGCAAGTACCAGCTCGTATAATTTTTGGTACAATCCCTACGGTAATTGTACAAAGGACAGAATCAGTACTACAACGAAAACCGTTAGTATTAGAAAACAGAGTGGATAATTCATAAATAAAATCCAATGCAACGAGTGTTGATAGCCTATCTGTGCAAAATATGTTCAACCAAAATATTCGCGAAACTCGTATCAAATTGATAGTACAATTTGGTATGAATAGAGACCACTTAGAATAAATGATTTAAATGCACCTAACTACAATTACTAGACCGAAGATTAATGTTCCGACACTAGGCTCGCCAGAACGGGATATGAACTAATGATTTTATTTGATATACAGACGAGATAATAATTAATGAATGGTTTATCTTAGTCAAGTAAATTTTAAAAGCAAAACTGAAACGTAACAAATTGTTAAATATAAAATTGTCCAGAAAGGGCAAGAATCTCGTAGCGAGTTGAGTATGCATCGGCTGACTACTGTAGTGCGGTAGAGGGTCCCTATGTAAGCAATAGAATAGATGGAAAGAATCAAATTAGTAAAAATTAAATAAATGCAGTATTAAGCTACGTAACCAATAACACTAACTTTGAAAGGCGTCGGCTAAATATATTTTAATGCAACATATATTATTATTCTTATGAACAGGTGTACATAAAAAATTTTAAAGTTACATAAGTTAATTTAAACACCAGTAATATAACTCCACTCCTTTAATCAGGTACATACAGAATAATAAAGATAACTAAAACAATTTGAATACAAGCAGCATAACAGTTACCTTGTGAATAGGTATACACAGAATTATAACGTTGTCTACATCAATTTAGCACAGTCCTCAACCTTACAACAAAAATTCAACGTCTAGGTGTTGTACATTAACAGAATTAGTATTAATATCCTACCATGCTGGTGAACGTTTTATAATCCCTTTAATATCTATTTAACAGGCTCCATAAATGCACACCGACAATCGAATAAAAAACAATTTGTATGTTTGTTGTGGTTTGTTTAGTATTCTTCTTAATCTTCTTTGGGGATTAAACCACTCATAGCTTTTAAAATTATCTTTATTAACGATTCGATCCATAACCTAGGATCGTTTTCAAAATAATAAAAACTTCAAGTTTGACATTTATGACATAAGTTGAAGGTGACTTTGATTTATTGATGTTTGAAATATTTGGTTTGAGTACACTAAGCAAAAATTTTTAAAGTTTAAATGAATAATTGCCTTCAATTTGTGTTACGGCCTGGGACCGACTTTTTTAGGTAGCCAATACGTTTAACGTGAAATCAGCTGATTAATTTTTATTGTAAAAATTCAATAACTTGGGAATTGGAAAACATTTTTTAACATGTTTCTATTTATACAATTTAGAGGATGGTTATTAAAGAAGTGTGCAATTGCATTATTAGAAGGCTTAAGTAGTCGTTTTTATATTTATTTTGAAGGAAATCATTATGATTTAGGCTACCTTTTTGGTAGATTTTAACATTGTTCTGAGGTAACCTTATGGTGGGTTTACACTTGTCAGATACCAATGTTGTTCTATGAAGGTTGTATATGGATCTGAGGCGACCGTATGGCGGGTTTACACTTGTCAGATACCAATACTGTTTAACGGAGATTGTATATGGTTGTGAGGTAACCTTATTGCGGGTTTACACTTGTCAGATACCAATGCTGTTTTACAGGGGTTTTTATTATTTTGAAAACGATCCTAGGTTATGGATCGAAACGTTAATAAAGATAATTTTAAAAACTATGAGTGGTTTAATCCCCAAAGAAGATTAAGAAAAAAAACAATTCTATTTAGCTATCACTTAAAGTGAATTTTTCAGCTGAATAATCAAGTTCTTGAAAGCAGGAGTGAGTTTATGACCCGATGGGTAATCTATTTCTTCTCATGTGGGATAGGAACCAATCTGTCCAACTTCTTCACTGTAATGTTGGGGTATTATCGAATTATCCGCCGGTATCACCGCGTTTAGAACCCCTTGATTTACCTCCTAGCCAAAGGAAGTAAGTCAAATACCGTATCACGGTACGTTCTAACCAGGTTCTCTTGCGAGTAATTAAATTTATGCTTCAGTGGGCTATCTAACGTTTATCATTTACCTACCTTCCTGCTTCAGAGTGGTAAGTCATTTTATGGTCTTTCAATTGAACTTGTATTGAATCATGTGAAAAATGTATGACTCCTTAGGGTTTGATACGTGCTTAATTTTTTTCTTATGTAAGTGCGTCCGTCGATAAGTTGTAAAATTGTATTTTGTGATGTGTGATCCTTTGTAGCCTAAAATTTACCAATCTATACCCAATTCACGTTAAATATGGGATGACGTCATAATTCAAATAATTTCTGCGTTGTCATGGTTAAGTTATTTTATGTGTATTTCCTGATCAGAGTAACCATTTCTTGTGCGCGCGAATTCAAATGTTTAGCCATTCTAAATGTCAAATACTCGGAACTTGCAATGTATAAAGTGTTTTAGTACTGAAAAAAAACTGTTTTATTTAACAAATATAAAGCACAAACGATTTACTGCAAAACTAAACAATGACAATAAAATGAGAAATGTCAAGGTAATAGAAGTAAAAAATGTTGCAACACCGAACAGAACTGCAAACTGCTAAATCCTAATATCATTAAATATCATTAAATCTAGGTTCATAGTTACGTTCACATTTTACAATCGCTAGCACTTTATTACTGTTTATGACGTCATCCCATATTTAACGTGAATAGGGTATATCTACATCATTGACTCGCTCTTTGCATTTAACTACATCGTCATAATTTTATTTTTTTCTTGTCTTATTACATTGTAAACAATAACTTTACATGTGATTTTCCAATGCTCCACCCGAAGGTACTACATTGGCCAGGAAGCGAGTTTTTTTTTTACCTGGAAAATTTTGAATTTTGCCGAACCCTTGCTGTTCCAAGCAAGGTAGGGATCTTTAACGTGCGTGACAACACTCACACACGGGACCTCCATTTTACCTCTCATCCGAACGAGGGTGTATTTTTGAGAAAAATGCTCGCCTAACATTTTTCAAGCGGACCGTGTCGGGATTCGAACCCGGGACCTTGGGCGTAGTAGTCACACACATACCACTACGCCACGGAGCCGCCTTGTAAACAATAACTGCAGTTACTTTGTTGTATTATTAAATGGGATTGTTTCTAGTAAACGGTGAACAGAAGCTTTCCTAATTTTATATAAATAATGTATGACATTGCTACGCATTTTTCTTTTTGGCATTTTTTAGATAAATTATTGATTTGACTTACGTTTAGCTATGTATTTCACAATAAATAACTTTTTTATTTCGTGGTTCGAGTTAAATAACTTTATGAAACAAAAGTAATGTAAATGTACTGCTTAATTAACACTACTATCATGATACATTGAGTACATCCATATTTATTCTACCTGTTTAAAATTAACGTTTTTTTTTCTATTCGGTTGGTATTTAATATAATGCGAATGCGTTACAACACTCAGTCATAAAGATTCATTAAAGTGATGCAATAGAATACTTTTCCAATGTGAAGGTGACGCCTTTGTACCAAGATACTTTATAAAATTGAATAAACAATAGCTCAATACATAAAAAGTATTTTGAATTAGAATAATAGGGGTTTTCCTTACCTTTCCCTGCAGCGGTACTCTCTGTCAATACACTTTTTTTGCAGGTATAGAAAGCTCATAATTCCTTTTGACTGTTAACATTTTAGTTACATATTTATCTTTATTGAAGATTTGCGAAATTTTTTATATTCCATGTGGAATAACGATAAACTGAAACATTCTTTGCTTCAGGAATCTTTCTTTACTTATACATGCGTTAACTACCAAGCGTGTTCGAAAGTAAAAATTACACAGTAAAGCGCCTTTATTTCTGCAAACCAGTGCAAGTGTCTTAAAATTTCAGTATGTTGGACACAGCGGTTAAGAGCATGCAAAGACGATTGCCATTAAAAGAATATTTTTTAGTAAACGCGCTTCCATTGGTGCAACCGTTAAAATAATCTTAATATTGTGTTGTTATGAAAAAGTGTTTTAACAGCTGAAGCTTTTAAAACATTAATGTACATACTATGTTCAAACAAGTGTCTCTAAAAGGATTGAAACCGTGTTGTTGGGAAGCTGATACTTCTAGAGTTTGTTCCTAACCGAATTTCTCTACATAGAGAAGTACACGAACATTAAACATCGTGCAGATTTCTGAACCGACTATGCAAATGGTTTTTCAAGCTCCAAAGGTTATTTACAGGCAGTTTACGTAACAACAGTCTTTCAAATCAAATTTGCATTATTTCAGGTATTGAAAATTGCAGAAGCGCACGTACCCCTTGCATATATGTGCACCTACAATGCAGAAACATTTTTTTCTAAGAAAATTGAAAGATTTTGTGAGTAACATTTCTGTAATCCAACCAAAGCTCTCGTTCTTCATTTGGTCGTATCGAAAGAAACATAATGATTTGTACACCTTGAATCTACAGTGCACATTCGAATGACGTGCAGAACCTCATACCTTCTTATTCGCACAGGATAGTAGAGATTCTATAAAATCTTAATAGGTTCAAGCAATTAAACCTATTAAAAAGATTTCATTGATTATAGCATGATCTTTTTATTTAAAGATCCGGTTAATATACAGCTAAAGTAAGGTAAAATTGGCAATCCTGGAACCTCATTTCCTTCAGAATCCCTCATTTCCTCACTCATTCTGGACTAAAATAGTTTTCTTCGACTAGCCGTTTCATCTTTCGCGATAAATTTATCTTGTTGGGTGTCAATTAATATTAGATTTTACTCAGCTACCTGAATTTCTAGTAATTTTTTATATAGCATCACCCCCCAGAGAACTGCCCTCATTTCAAGGCTTTTTACCGGTAACATTCTGGACCAAATAATTTTCTTCGACTAGCCATTTCATCTTTCGGGATAAATCTATCTTGTTTGGTGTCAATTAGCATTAGATTTTTCTCAGCTACTGGAATTTTTAGGAATTTTTTAGATAACATCATCCACCAGGGAGCTTTCCTCATTTTAAGATTTTCCACCGGTCACGATTTCAGCCCGATCTTATAAATTTCTTAAGTCATGTGATATATAAAATTAGTCTAGAACTTTACGCAGAATTCAAAGCTGCAAACAGATTTAAAATCCGATACCCTTTACCGTTTTACACACATGCCCCTCTAGCGAATATATAAAAGATTATTTTTGTTTCTTTTAAGATAAGTATATCTTGTTTGGTATTACTTGATTCTAGATTTTTCTAAGGACCCAAAATCCAATAGATTTTAAATAGGAACACCCCTTACAAGGTTACACCCCTATGAAACCCCAAACCTCTCAATTTTTTGTTTGTTTATTTAATTTATATATCTTGTTTTTATATTAACTAATGTCAAACCTTTCTAGGGAGCCCAAGTTTGTAAATAGATTTTAAATAGCATCGCCGCTTACCGTTTTACACACATACCCTCTGGTGAAAATATCAAAGATTATTTTTGTTTTTTTAAGATAAATATATCTTGTTTGGCATCAACTAATATTAGATTTTTCTAGGGACCCCGAATCTGTAAACAGATTTTAAGTAGGACCACCTCTTACAAAGTTACATCCCAATAAAACCCCAAAACTTTCAATTTTTTGTTTGTTTATTTAATTTATATAACTTGTTTGGTATCAACTAATATTAGATTTTTTTTGGGGAAACCCAAATCTGTAAATAATATTTAAATAGGACCACCTTTCACCGTTTCGCACACATACCCTCTAGCGAACATATAAAAGATTATTTTTGTTTCTTTTAAAGAAATATATCTTGTTTTGTATAAACTAATATTAGATTTTTCTAGGGAGATCAAATCTGTAAATAGATTTTGAATAGAACCACCCCTTGCCAAGTGACACTACTTAAAGGTCCCATACCTCTAATTTTTGCTTATCTATATTTAACTCCATCTTTAAAACCTCTTCTGCTACCCAAGACATATGTTTTAACCGAGCTTTTCCCGGACAATCTAACCTCGTTTGAATTATTAAAATCGGTTTATCCCTTACAAAGTTATAGCCTTATGCCTAATATCAAACTTATTAAAATTTGTATAAAAGTATTGCACTGATTCTAATTCTAGTACTTTTTCAAAATGGAATCAACTTTTATAAGCGCTAAAAACAACCAAATATACATAGATTTCTCTCAATACCTTAAAAATCAATTTAGCTTTTTGTAAATCAATTTATACCTTTGAAAAATATCAATAAATCAGTTTGTTACGTTCAAAACCTTCCAAGTAGTTTTTCCTGCATATATTTTTAAAAACGCCCTTAAATTTCTCGACAAGCTCGATTCCCCGCCAATTGAATTAGTGCTTCTTTATAAAATTTCTCAAACAATTACTCTATATAAAGGTTTGCCTCATAAAATCAAACAGCTGCTTAAAAAACATTACAAGTTTAACCGTTTTGTATCATGCTATTAGCTACAGGATAGTTACTAATAAAATAATTAAATAACTTCTACATAATATTTTTGGTATTTACGATTTGTTTATTTTCCGAATGAATCACGGAGCGAAAGTTATTCCTCATTTGCAAGCGCAGTTAATTAGTGTAAAGTCTAATTTGTTTTAAATACGTGACCAGGTCAGTTTTGTAAATTATTTGGAAGTGAAACTCGAATATTGCTAAGAGGCGATTAATTGTATTTGCCAAAATTAAAAATTGTTGTTAGCCTTACTGTTCATTTTGAAAAAATTCCCATTCACCTCTCCATACTATTAACCGCATATTTGGTGACGCTAAAAGGAATACAGTTTTTGGTTACACTACTTTAAACCTTAGAATATAAAACAAGATAGTCTAATCATTATTTTTGCTAATGTTGATGATACAAATAAGTACAACAAACTTTATCAAGAAATATTATGTTTTTTTAATAAAATATATACTTGTATTGATAACATCTATAAACCGCTGTTGTAACCAGAGTCTGGCGAATCTGGGATAACCAAATCTCTAAACATTTGCGCAAGCGATTGTTTCGCAGTCGCAACTTCTAAGTACTGGATGGGGTAATATTTAATAATTTCCAATACTGTGAAGTAATTTAAATTGCTGCTATCATTAGACTCGCACGGCACTTTTCTTTTAATAACGTTTGAACCCTTTCATCGTCCGTCGTATTTCCACATACATTTTTTATATCACCTATAAATTTTTCGTAAAATTCTGGAAAGTTTCTACACCTCAACTCTCTAGTATATAACAAATTAATTATTGCAAATTCAATAGCTTGATGCACTCGTACTCAGATAGCACAATAACTTTTCGATTTTTCATAATTTCCATATTTTATAAATTTTCTTCTTGGACTTTATTTGCCACCCATACACTTCTACTAGATGTTCCGGCAATCAGTTTCAATCTGAATTTACGGTCCAATTGTAATTCTATAACATCTCCGCCAGAAAAACCAATAGATCTGACGTTTGCTGCTTCTTGGGTAAATTGCATGATTCTAAATTCCAATAGAAAATTGCAAAACTCTCTCCATTTAAAGTAGTTTATTTTTATAGCATAATTATGGCACATTCTACTATTGCAGATAATTTGTACGACTGGTTGCAGACTACCGTATAAATCAAAACCAACTTCTACGTTATGGTTGTAAAAATTTGATGTATATTCACTTAGCGCGTAGGTGGTCTTACCTACCAGTCTGTAAATGCCTAATACCACTCTTACATCACTTGTAACGTCAACACCAAAAAGATCCATCTTTAGCTTGTAATTTTGATTAACTGGACAATACTTTGACAACTGTTGCTCTGGAACATGGCTCCATCGCCTTTTATGCTGACGACCGAGCGTGTGCAGCTCCATATTATGTTGATTGGTCTTATATGCAAGTTTTGACTGGAAAAGTGACGCTTAAAGTTGTTTTCTAGTGGGTTTTGCCTGTTTGTATTTAACCACCAACATCATTTAGATTTTTATAAAAAATTACTCTTAGCGGTATTTTTAATATAACTCCGTCGTGTAAGATATTAATTATTATTGTGTTTTTCTCTGGTTCTCAAATCCTTCTGAATTTTTTTTAAATCGAACGACCCTTTACTGATTCAATACTTTAATTCTCTACACTTGCGACTTTGAGTGTGTTAGAGATGGTACTTTATGTAGTTCCCATTTTTCTGAATGCGATATTATAGATGACTTATTTTGCATTTCCGATAACAGCGAAGCCTTGGCGAAGTCACTTAATGTTATATGCGGAACCTCACATGAAATACGTTGTATTTTGAACGTTACTGTATTTCCAATCTACTAGTAACAATTTACGTCCGACTTAGATCTGATTAAAATCAGTTCTTGAGACATGTTGACGATAGTTTTCTTGTAATCTTTGAATAACTCAAAAATGGTTTCTAGCGATATAGCACAACTAAACCGCCCATCTTGGAATATGACATCAGATTTCCATCCGGTATATGTGACGGACTCTGTTTCTGATTTTTCGACGGATTCAAGTCCGTTAGTGGATTGAGTAATTTCCGGAATTCGACAGACATCTATTATTTGATTATTACCCAATTTGTATCGAACCTTCTCAAGCAGAAAATATGGGGCATCTCTAATAAACTCGTAAGCTTTAGGATCTGGTTCTGCTGCTCTAATCGGATCTACAGTTGCTACTGCTTCTCTTAGTATCTCCGTAGGCTTATAGGTACCCCTTATAAATATGAAACTTTCATGGGGCTATGTGATGTTATCGCTGCTCTGGATTTCAATTGAAATCCGATCATTGTTTTCTGCATTGAATGTAAAGGGAAGATATGTATAATAATCTTCTTTTATTATGGTTTCGTCTAATTTATAATTTCCAAACGAATAAATTTCAAGAAGAAAATTTATATAATATAGAAATTACGAAAGATCGGAATGTTATTGTGCTACCTGAGTACGAGTGCATCAAGCTATTAAATTTGCGAGAATTAATCTATTATAAAATGGAGGAGTTGAAGTGTAGAAACTTTTTAGAATTTTACAAAAAATTTATGTGGATATACGACGGACGAAGAAAGAGTTCAAACGTTATTAGAGGAAGAGAACCGTCCGAGTATTTCTCTGTAGATTGATTGCAACAATTTAAATTAGTTGACAGTGTTAAAAATTATTAAATGTTACCCCTTCCAGTACTAGAAGATGCGACTGCAAGACAATCGCTTGCGCAAATGTTTAGAGATTTGGCTATCCCAGATTCACCAGACTCTGGTTATCACAGCGGTTTATAGATGTTATTAATACATGTATATATTTTATTAAAACCAAAATATTTTTTGCTAAAGTTTGTTTTACTTATTTGTACCGCCAACATCAGCAAAACTTATTAATAGACGTATTAAACTATCTTGCTTTTTTATTCTTTGGTTATCCTGTAGACAATAGCATGATATACCCTTAGTAAACGTTTAAAGTGTTTTATTAAGTTTCCCTTCAAAAGGTTTAAATTGATTTACAAAAAACCTAAATTGATTTTTAAGGTATGAAAGAAATCTATGTCTAATTGGTTGTCTATAGACCTTTTTAGAGTTGAATCTATTTTGAAAATTTATTAGATTTCTTAAAATTATCCTGAAGAAAAGAATTAAAAAATGTTTTAAGTGGTTTTCAAAAATTTGGTGATATTCTTAAAATAATGGAATGGTTTATATATTGCAGTAAATTTTAGACCACGTTATAACATTTCTATAAATACATTAGCCAAAAATTTGGGTGGAGGGTTTGTGTTAAAGTAAGGGGTAGTCGGGAAATTCCGGGCTAAGGCGTATATCTCGGGTGACCAAAAGGGATTTAAAGATCGCGTTAAAATTAGATAAACAAAAAATTTAACGGTGTGAAACTTTAACAGGGTATAACTTTGTAAAGGATAGTCCGATTTTAAAAATTCAAACAAGGTTAGATTGTGCAGGAAAATTTAGATCGGACTAAAGCGGTTAGTCGAAGAAAACTCTAACCTAGGTTAGTTATGAATCGAGTGGATCGGGAGGATCGGGTGGATCGGGAGGATCGATAAATCTGTAGGATTGGTGGATCCGGAGGATCGGTAGGAGGGGGTTCGGTGAATCGGGAGGTGGAAGATCGGGAGAAGGGGGATCGGTGGATCGGGGGGATTGGTGGATCGAGTGAGGAGGATCGGTGGATCGGTGGACCGGGCGGAGGAGGATTGGTGAATCGGGCCGAGGAGGATCGGAAGAATCGGTGGATCTGTCCTAGAACCGGCCCCATCACCTACTAAATTAATATTCCTGCGGCCGCCGGTTCCAGAATTTTAAAGCGTAATAGGATGCATTCGTATAAGGTTTATATCGGTCAAAGCTTAAGTGGTACTGATTTTAAAAAACGCGTGGCTTTCTGTTTTTGGTTTCGTAACAAACTCGATGCTAATCCAAATCTGCCTCTCAATATTTTATTGAGCGATGATAGCAAGTTCACTAATTGTGAAGTTTTAATAGAAAACATTTTCATTTTACTACTCATTTCAAAATCCACATATAATGAGTCAAAGGAATTTCCAACAGAGACTTTCCATTAATGTATGGTGTGGGATAATTGAAAATAAATTTGTGGGTCCGTATTTTTTGATGACAATTTAAATGGTGAAAGGTATTTGAGATTTCTCCAAGAACAGTGTGAAAATTTCTTAGACGATTTGTCATTGCAGACTAGAAGGCAAATAAGATATTTTCAGCAAGATGGGCTTCTTACACATAACAGCCTGATGGTTAGTCAATTTTTAGATGACATCTATCCTCACAGTTAGATAGGTAATCTCCTTCCAACAGAGTTATGTATTCTACAACAACAATTACTGTCCCAACAATTCCTGCACAACTTGGCCGCCGATGTCTCTTGATCTTAATCCGTTGGACTATTTTTATGGGGATACATTAAAGATATTGTTTATACAAAATCTTACAAGTAGAGTAAATTCAAGAATCCTGGGCGCACATTTCCTCCAGAATCCCACATTTCCTCACACATCTGGACCAAAAGTTTTCTTCGACTAACCATTTTCATCTTTCGAGATAAATGAGCATCCACATTTCCACACATGAGATAAAACTATTTTTAAGATTTTTTACCGCTAACATTCTGGACCAAATAGTTTTTTTCGTCTAACCAATGCATCTTTTGAGATAAACCTACCTTGTTTGGTATCAATTAATATTAGAAATTTCACAGCTACCCGAATCTCTAGGAATTTTTTAGATAGCATCATCCCCAAGGAGCTACCCCAATTTTAAGATTTTTACCTGTAGCGACTTTTGAGCGTTCTTATAAATTTTTTAACCATGCAATACATCTTGTTAGTCTAGAATTTTATGTAGAATTCGAATCTGCAAACAGATTTAAAATCGGTGCACCCCCTGCAAAGTTACACTTTAAAATCCGGAACCTCTAAATTTTGCTATTTGCTCTATAAGCAAACCTAACAAATAGTTTTCTTCGACTAGCCATTGTTTAATATTCAAAACCATGACTTTTAAAATTTTAGAACAGCTATCAATTTTCAGGTTTAAAATTTTACCAAGTACGTAACACGTAATCCAGCAAATATTCTAGAAAACACCATATCGCTTCAAAACTACTGTCTTTACAATCATGCGAAATACCAGTGAAAGCCGTATATAATTTCTTTCTATTAATTATATTATTGACTGTATATTTGAGAATACAAGAAATATGTTTCAATGACGTACATTAGAAACCCCCGCATAATTACTTGTAGATTAATAATAACACAAGGTACTTTCTACAGTGCTCGCATATATCACCAAATCTTGCTTTAAATTTGTAATACCTTGTTAATGCAATTATAATAGTGAAAGCGGATGACTCCTGCTACATTCTTATAAAGGTAAAACGGTGTTTTATATCATGCTATTGTTTACAGGATAGTTGCTAATAAAGAATTAAATTTTAAATACTTCTACATAATATAATAATGTTTTTACAAAATTAATATAAAAGTTCAAAAATAATATTCTTTAAAATACAAACGTTCTGTTTGGTGTAGTTCAGAAAATACCAACCATGTTAATTAGTGAATTCATAGTACCGATTTAGATTCTAATAAATAGAAATTTTGTGTATGACATCATTAACTACCTAAATTTCAGAATTATCAAAATGTAATAAACCACATTAAGTACTGTTCAATAATAATCATAAAACAATATTAGAGTGAAAGTAAATGGGTCTTATTACATATTGATATCCTACATCAATTACCTAAA
The DNA here is from genome assembly GCA_036346225.1 of Platerodrilus igneus. NCBI lineage: Eukaryota > Metazoa > Arthropoda > Insecta > Coleoptera > Lycidae > Platerodrilus > Platerodrilus igneus. The sequence continues at coordinate 991,010 of JARFIW010000295.1, forward strand.
TTACATTACGTGACGCTGTAGAAGCATTATAATTTAATATTTTCGAAACTTCAAATGTAGCATTAATTCATTTGTAACTCGTAATCCAGCAAATATTCTAGATTCTTAACGATCATGTGAAAAGCTGTTTATAATTTCTTTTCTTGGACTTTCTATTAATTATGTTGGTGCATTAGAAATTATTAAATAATTGCCGAGGATTCACACAAGGTAACCAGCACGTATTTAGGGAAAATACAAACCTCATTTAGTAATATAATTAACGGTTTTAAAAACGTATATGACGCGGTGTTATTAGAAAAAATTCTATTAGTTTCGCACGCTTTTGTGTAAAGCCCGTCGAAATTTTAAACCGTCGTTTCGTGTAGTTCTTTTGTGAAAAGTTTTGAAGGTTTAAGGGTAAGTATTATTAAAAATATTATTAAAGTAGAACTGAATTTATTTGCAAACACCAATTATTATGTATTCTGTTATTGGTTCTTATTTGTATTTTAAAACATTAATTTTTCCAAAGTAATGCGCTGTTTTACAGATATATTTTTCCAAAATTTTGAAGGTATGCTTTTTAGCTTAGATAAATAAAACAATTCTCACAAAATATTTTATTAAAAAATTAAATACATTAACAAAAAGGTCTCAATAGCAATACATTTTCTTTAGAACAGCTTAAATTATTCAAACAATGGTTTAAACAGTGATTGTACCTATCACCGAATCTTCTTAATTCTTTGAGCCTTGGAAGTGAGAATACACTTTCCATGTTTAAAATGTTGTTTGATAAATATTTTGATAGTAACTGTCTTTTCTGTTCTCCTTTAACATAGACAGTAGCATCGGGAGGTATGACTTCTTTCAGCAAATCGCCTACATTTGTATATCCACTTGTGGACTGCTCATCCCAGCTGTGCCCATGGATTCTTTGCTTTAACCACCGAACTTGCTTTTTGAAATCATCACTTAGGGTGTTATACTCCACAGCCATGTCCCGTATCTCATGCCATATTACATTATTCGCTACATCCATAATGGCAATCTCCTTGCAATAGAAATCACTAGTTTTGTATTGATATCCTTGTAAATCGATTATGAAACACATGCTTCCTGCTTCAAATCACAGATGGGAATGGGGTTCTAATCAAATCTCTCCTATATATCCAGTTAAGGGACTTACTCCCTCCTTTATGATTTTTTCATCCAGGTAATTATCTGGATGATACTAAAGCAAGTCTGTTTTCTTAATCCAACTTTTACCATCCCCCAACCACGACACTAATAATTCGAGCCCGTGCTTCCGTTTCCGTAAAACCTTCTCCACTAAGTACGTGTTGGGTGCTGCTGTGAGCTGAATTTCATCACCGTAAAAAGCACCTAAAATTGGCCGACCTTCCAAATCTTGTAGCAGATAGGTTATCGGTCTCGTTTGTTGTACTTTAACAATTTTGAATAGTTCTGTACTCCAGTTTGGGTGAAATCCTCGATCGAATACTGCTTTATATTTTGATATACGCACAATGTCTCCAACCTTATACAACTTCTTGTAACTTTTAGAAACGCTGTTAGCGGTGTAAAGTTTTATTCTTTCCGGATGTTCTTCTGCCTCCATAGGTGTCATGTTAATAGCCCGATGCGGTGTATTATTGTATTCTTCCATAACCTTAGGCAAAATATTCACCCATTTATGACTGCCTTGCAAGTAAAATCTTCTGTACAATTTGTTTTTGATTGTTCTGATTAATCGCTCAACCATGCTAGCTTTGATTGCGGAATACGTGGAGTAATGGTTTATCTTATATTTTTGCATAAGAGTTTTAAACCAGTGGTTGTAGTACTCTTTCCCAAAATCCGTTTGTAGATTGATTTTACGTTATTTCTCCTTGCAGCATTTTGTCCAATATTTTTTCATAGCATTTGTGACTTCTGATCCAGTTTTATTTTTAAAGGTTCAGCTAAAGCATATTTTGTGAAACAGTCCACTGCTATTATAATATATCTGTACCCATTGTTCACACGCGAGTAAGGTTGCATTTCGCACAAGTCCGATTGGATAAGATCACGTTTCACATGTTTCAGATTTGTATGACGACGCTGAAAATTTTTCTTGCAGGTGTAAATAATTCCTTAACGATGATTTCTTTACTCATATTTGCTTAACACTGTTGCTAAACTAATAGGGTTATCTTTATCCAATTGCACCTTTGACATAAACTGAAGCTTTGGTTTGTAGTATTTGTTTTTATAGCTGCTGGTGACGCCTCGTAAATCGATGCTATTGCAAGACCGAGCTCCTTCTCATTTGTCTCAGAAGTTGCAGTCAAATTAATAAAAACTGTATAAACGTTTTAAAGTCAGATACAAGCTTATCCAATTTTTCATTTACGTATTGTTTATTAACTGCATCAGATGGCTCAACTGGTTGAGCAAGCATTGCGATACGCTGGTTTCTCGCATTGAAGGCTTTATCTTTACGTTGTACATCATCAGAACTTTTTAGACAGTATGAAAAGGCTTGATTCACGAGCTTGATTACAGATTTCTTATTAACACAATCACTATCGTCTTTAGGATCCATTACATCAACTAACCTTCATTTACGAAAACTAATTGTTTCTTCTCCAGACTTGAATACTATAGTGCTTCTCTGATTAACACAATCACTGTCGTCTTTAGGATCCATTACATCAACTAACCTTCTTTGCTGCATATCGTACCCATCACCATCCAACGTTAGCACAAATCCTCGACCTGGAGGACCGCGCCGAATATCAGCATCTTTACGCTCTGAACGTCCGAAGCGGTCGATAGGCATTTTAAAACTGTGTAATTATTTACTGAGCTCACTGTATTATACCTTCTTCTCTCAACTCTTCTATTATGGACACCATCTCGTTAATGTTTTCCTCGCTTGCATTTCTAGCTCGGTTGGATGCGTTCAATAATCTCAACCGATCCATAAGTTCATGTACATTATTCCAGTAGACATATTGCACCGGGTTTGAATTTAAACTTTTGTAAAACCGATTAGAAAAGCCTAAACCCGCTCCCTTAGACTGTATTCTTCTCTTTGGCTGTTTTCTTTCGGGATTCCTTCAAAATTCTGTGAGATATTTTTGTACATATTTGTTAAACTTTTTGTTATTTGTTGGGAATCCGCTTAAATCGTGCACCGCAAATGGGTTAAACTTTCTTCTCAAAATCGAGGCAGATTTGATAACAAACTCGATGCTAATCCAAATCTGCCTCTCAATATTTTATTGAGCGATGATAGCAAGTTCACTAATTGTGAAGTTTTTAATAGAAAACATTTTCATTTTACTACTCATTTCAAAATCCACATATAATGAGTCAAAGGAATTTCCAACAGAGACTTTCCATTAATGTATGGTGTGGGATAATTGAAAATAAATTTGTGGGTCCGTATTTTTTGATGACAATTTAAATGGTGAAAGGTATTTGAGATTTCTCCAAGAACAGTGTGAAAATTTCTTAGACGATTTGTCATTGCAGACTAGAAGGCAAATAAGATATTTTCAGCAAGATGGGCTTCTTACACATAACAGCCTGATGGTTAGTCAATTTTTAGATGACATCTATCCTCACAGTTAGATAGGTAATCTCCTTCCAACAGAGTTATGTATTCTACAACAACAATTACTGTCCCAACAATTCCTGCACAACTTGGCCGCCGATGTCTCTTGATCTTAATCCGTTGGACTACTTTTTATGGGGATACATTAAAGATATTGTTTATACAAAATCTTACAAGTAGAGTAAATTCAAGAATCCTGGGCGCACATTTCCTCCAGAATCCCACATTTCCTCACACATCTGGACCAAAAAGTTTTCTTCGACTAACCATTTTTCATCTTTCGAGATAAATGAGCATCCACATTTCCACACATGAGATAAAACTATTTTTAAGATTTTTTTACCGCTAACATTCTGGACCAAATAGTTTTTTTCGTCTAACCAATGCATCTTTTGAGATAAACCTACCTTGTTTGGTATCAATTAATATTAGAAATTTCACAGCTACCCGAATCTCTAGGAATTTTTTAGATAGCATCATCCCCAAGGGAGCTACCCCAATTTTAAGATTTTTTACCTGTAGCGACTTTTGAGCGTTCTTATAAATTTTTTTAACCATGCAATACATCTTGTTAGTCTAGAATTTTATGTAGAATTCGAATCTGCAAACAGATTTAAAATCGGTGCACCCCCTGCAAAGTTACACTTTAAAATCCGGAACCTCTAAATTTTGCTATTTGCTCTATAAGCAAACCTAACAAATAGTTTTCTTCGACTAGCCATTGTTTAATATTCAAAACCATGACTTTTAAAATTTTAGAACAGCTATCAATTTTCAGGTTTAAAATTTTACCAAGTACGTAACACGTAATCCAGCAAATATTCTAGAAAACACCATATCGCTTCAAAACTACTGTCTTTACAATCATGCGAAATACCAGTGAAAGCCGTATATAATTTCTTTCTATTAATTATATTATTGACTGTATATTTGAGAATACAAAATATGTTTCAATGACGTACATTAGAAACCCCCGCATAATTACTTGTAGATTAATAATAACACAAGGTACTTTCTACAGTGCTCGCATATATCACCAAATCTTGCTTTAAATTTGTAATACCTTGTTAATGCAATTATAATAGTGAAAGCGGATGACTCCTGCTACATTCTTATAAAGGTAAAACGGTGTTTTATATCATGCTATTGTTTACAGGATAGTTGCTAATAAAGAATTAAATTTTAAATACTTCTACATAATATAATAATGTTTTTACAAAATTAATATAAAAGTTCAAAAATAATATTCTTTAAAATACAAACGTTCTGTTTGGTGTAGTTTAGAAAATACCAACCATGTTAATTAGTGAATTCATAGTACCGATTTAGATTCTAATAAATAGAAATTTTGTGTATGACATCATTAACTACCTAAATTTCAGAATTATCAAAATGTAATAAACCACATTAAGTACTGTTCAATAATAATCATAAAACAATATTAGAGTGAAAGTAAATGGGTCTTATTACATATTGATATCCTACATCAATTACCTAAATTACATTACGTGACGCTGTAGAAGCATTATAATTTAATATTTTCGAAACTTCAAATGTAGCATTAATTCATTTGTAACTCGTAATCCAGCAAATATTCTAGATTCTTAACGATCATGTGAAAAGCTGTTTATAATTTCTTTTCTTGGACTTTCTATTAATTATGTTGGTGCATTAGAAATTATTAAATAATTGCCGAGGATTCACACAAGGTAACCAGCACGTATTTAGGAAAATACAAACCTCATTTAGTAATATAATTAACGGTTTCAAAACGTATATAACGCGGTGTTATTAGAAAAATTCTATTAGTTTCGCACGCTTTTGTGTAAAGCCCGTCGAAATTTTAAACCGTCGTTTCGTGTAGTTCTTTTGTGAAAGTTTTGAAGGTTTAAGGGTAAGTATTATTAAAATATTATTAAAGTAGAACTGAATTTATTTGCAAACACCAATTATTATATATTCTGTTATTGATTCTTATTTGTATTTTAAAACATTAATTTTTCCAAAGTAATGCGCTGTTTTCAAGATATATTTTTTCAAATTTTAAAGGTATGCTTTTAGCTAGAATAAAAAACAATTCTCACAAAATATTTTATTAAAAATTTAATACATTAACAAAAGGTCTCAATAGCAATACATTTTCTTTAGAACAGCTTAAATTATTCAAACAATGGTTTAAACAGTGATTGTACCTATCACCGAATCTTCTTAATTCTTTGAGCCTTGGAAGTGAGAATACACTTTCCATGTTTAAAATGTTGTTTGATAAATATTTTGATAGTAGCTGTCTTTTCTGTTCGCCTTTAACATAGACAGTAGCATCGGGAGGTATGACTTCTTTCAGCAAATCGCCTACATTTGTATATCCACTTGTGGACTGTCCATCCCAGATGAGCCCATGGATTCTTTGCTTTAACCACCGAACTAGCTTTTTGAAATCATCACTTAGGGTGTTATACTCACAGCCATGTCCAGTATCTCATGCCATATTACATTATTCGCTACATCCAAAATGGCAATCTCCTTGCAATAGAAATCACTAGTTTTGTATTGATATCCTTGTAAATCGATTATGAAACACATGCTTCCTGCTTCAAATCATAGATGGGAATGGGGTTCTAAGCAAATCTCTCCTATATATCCAGTTAAGGGACTTTACTCCCTCCTTTATGATTTTTTCATCCAGGTAATTATCTGAATGATACTAAAGCAAGTCTGTTTTCTTAATCCAACTTTTACCATCCCCCAACCACGACACTATTAATTCGCGCCCGTGCTTTCGTTTCCGTAAAACTTCTTCCACTAAGTACGTGTCGGGTGCTGCTGTGAGCTGAATTTCATCACCGTAAAAAGCACCTAGAATTGGCCGACCTTCCAAATCTTGTAGCAGATAGGTTGTCGGTATCGTTTGTTGTGCTTTAACAATTTTGAATAGTTCTGTACTCCAGTTTGGGTGAAATCCTCGATCGAATACTGCTTTATATTTTGATATACGCACAATGTCTCCAACCTTATACAACTTCTTTGTGACTTTTAGAAACGCTGTTAGCGGTGTAAAGTTTTATTCTTTCCGGATGTTCTTCTGCCTCCATAGGTGTCATGTTAATAGCCCGATGCGGTGTATTATTGTATTCTTCCATAACCTTAGGCAAAATATTCACCCATTTATGACTGCCTTGCAAGTAAAATCTTCTGTACAATTTGTTTTTGATTGTTCTAATCAACCGCTCAACCATGCTAGCTTTGATTGCGGAATACGTGGAGTAATGGTTTATCTTATATTTTGCATAAGATTTTTAAACCAGTGGTTGTAGTACTCTTTCCCAAAATCCGTTTGTAGATTGATTTTACGTTATTTTCTCCTTGCAGCATTTTGTCCAATATTTTTTCATAGCATTTGTGACTTCTGATCCAGTTTTATTTTTAAAGGTTCAGCTAAAGCATATTTTGTGAAACAGTCCACTGCTATTATAATATATCTGTACCCATTGTTCACACGCGAGTAAGGCTGCATTTCGCACAAGTCCGATTGGATAAGATCACGTTTCACATGTTTCAGATTTGTATGACGACGCTGAAAATTTTTCTTGCAGGTTTAAATAATTCCTTAACGATGATTTCTTTACTCATTTTGCTTAACACTGTTGCTAAACTAATAGGGTTATCTTTATCCAATTGCACCTTTGACATAAACTGAAGCTTTGGTTTGTAGTATTTGTTTTTATAGCTGCTGGTGACGCCTCGTAAATCGATGCTATTGCAAGACCGAGCTCCTTCTCATTTGTCTCAGAAGTTGCAGTCAAATTAATAAAAACTGTATAAACGTTTTAAAGTCAGATACAAGCTTATCCAATTTTTCATTTACATATTGTTTATTAACTGCATCAGATGGCTCAACTGGTTGAGCAAGCATTGCGATACGCTGGTTTCTTGCATTGAAGGCTTTATCTTTACGTTGTATATCATCAGAACTTTTAGACAGTATGAAAAGGCTTGATTCACGAGCTTGATTACAGATTTCTTATTAACACAATCACTATCGTCTTTAGGATCCATTACATCAACTAACCTTCTTTACGAAAACTAATTGTTTCTTCTCCAGACTTGAATACTATAGTGCTTCTCTGATTAACACAATCACTATCTTCTTTCGGGTCTGATGAATTCAACTAACCTTCTTTGCTGCATATCGTACCCATCACCATCCAACGTTAGCACAAATCCTCGACCTGGAGGACCGCGCCGAATATCAGCATCTTTACGCTCTGAACGTCCGAAGCGGTCGATAGGCATTTTAAAACTGTGTAATTATTTACTGAGCTCACTGTATTATACCTTCTTCTCTCAACTCTTCTATTATGGACACCATCTCGTTAATGTTTTCCTCGCTTGTATTTCCAGCTCGGTTGGATGCGTTCAACAATCTCAACCGATCCACAAGTTCATGTACATTATTCCAGTAGACATATTGCACCGGCTTTGAATTTAAACTTTTGTAAAACCGATTAGAAAAGCCTAAACCCGCTCCCTTAGACTGTTTCTTCTCTTTGGCTGTTTTCTTTCAGGATTCCTCCGAAATTCGGTGAGATATTTTGCACATATTTGTTAAACTTTTGTTATTTGTTGGGAATCCGCTTAAATCGTGCACCGCAAATGGGTTAAACTTTCTTCTCAAAATCGAGCAGATTTGATCATTTCCAAGTAATTCGGCAAATCTTCATGCAAATTGAAATCACCATCTTCGGGGCTGATGTCTTTGTAAACCAGCAGATTGTATAAACCCTCGTACCTGGATATATCACATTGTTTAATGTTATATCGCTAGTTTCCGGGTTAATTATCAATACACTTTTCCACAAACTCCATGTATCGGTTTCCCATTATACTTTACTCCATAAATTGATTTGTCAATATTTTCGTCTTCGTCTCTAGCTAACACATCCGCATAGTAAAGATGGAACGGTTCTTCTGGAACGAGTTGTTTAATTTTCTTTATAGGTACGTCCATGTTTTGACTTTAACCTTTGTTGTAGGTATGGGAATTTTTCGGTGATCGATTGCAACTGGGAAGCGGTTATTTGCAGTGGATCGATCAATTGTTTGTGCACCTCTTTGAATTTTTGCTGAGATGTAGCGTCTCCCTTTTGTACGCTACAAACTTTTTCGTACAGCATCCTGCATAAGATGAAGACTGCGTTTATTCGCAATAAATTGTTAACGTCCGTCATCATGAAACTTTGGATGAGAACTAGCTTTTTTGAATAATGTCAAATATTTATATACTCGTCGAAATTCTTCCGATACCGCCCTTATCCAAATCAAAATCTTTCACAACAGTTATAAAATTATGTTTTGAGTCACCCCAACACTGTAAACACATTTCTTTAAATTTTGTATATGTCATGTCACCACTTATATGATCCGAAAAGATATGGATAAGGTTTGTATCATCCTGTTTCCATAATGCGATTACATTAGCGTTATCTCTGAGTCTATGTTTTAAGGCACTAGTGTAAGTTTGACATAGATAGAACGAAACTATTGCTTTATGTCGGCCGAACGAGAAAAATTGAGTGACTTTACTTTGCTCGTTTACAGGTATATCATCGAAAACCATAATTGAATCTTCTTTGGTATCTCTGGGTTCAATCAAATCATCGTAATTTTCAAACTCATGGTATCCAATTTCTTCTTTTAATGGTGTAAAAACGTTTCTTAACAATTCGTATTTCGGTTGATATACACTCTTCGAAAATACATACACATTTTGGAATCTAAGACCGTTCTCGTGCAGGATCAGCGATATTAAAGCGTTAGTCTTCCCACAACTCGATGGCCCCTCGAAGATAGCTCGTATGTTAGACGGGAACAATGAACCATGTTTACCATCCTCTCTTGCACTAGCAATAGCAAAGTTATCATAATTCTGTATAGGTATTTTAAGTTCTTGTTTCGCAGTCTCCATATTGCTTCGAGCGTACGCTTGCTTTTGTTGTTGCTTGCGGTGATAGCTTAACGTCTCTTTCGGTATATTATATTTTTTACTGATGGAGTAAATACTTGATTTACCCAGTCGAACTTCTTCTATAGCTTTTCTAATGCTTCGTAACTGTATCCACTATTTCGTTTTCTTATGTAATTGCGAACCATGCTAACAATACTGCCGGAGACACTTCTCACCCTATGGGCAATCTCACCCTATGGGGCAATCTCACCCTATGGGGCAATTTCCTCTATGGGCAATTTCTATGGGGTAATTTCACCCTATTCTGATGGAGGTAAATTCGCTCTAAAATAACTAGAACTTATGTACAGAGTGGGAGATGCTCACCATTCGACAAATAAAAGTAGACTAATTGAAACAAATTAATTCCTTGCTTTTATACAATTTTATTAAAATATATATACAAAATATTTAATTGTGAATAAATCTATTAACAATTTCCGTAAACGGATTATATTCAAACATAGAGTCATGTATAATTAAAGCATAAGCCTTCATCGACGGTTCAAAATTTCTTGAAGCTTCTAATTCCATTCTTACATCAACCGTTGCATCCTTGATGCTTTCAAATTGATGACGACAGTCGATTACAAAGACAGGTGATTCCTTAAACCTGTTGTAGTCCATTAAACATTTATTTGACGATTTGTTCGGATAGTATTTTTCCATAAAGATGCATAAGACAGGTACGCTGGCAAGTAGTCATTCTGCTCGAAATCCAAATTTAATCGACCTTGAGGGAACATCTGAGAGTTTAAAACACTTTGACATTGGTTATGTTGGCATTCGTAAAGCTTGTAGCATTTTCTTCTTTCCTGTCGTACTTCCCATTTTGCAGCGCCAGTAATATCCACCGAGCCTTCTCTGTTTCGTTCGATACTTTAATTCTCCATACTTGTGACTTTGATTGTGTTAGAGACGGTAATTCGTGTAGTTCCCATTTTCTGAATGCAACCATTATAGATGATTGATTTTGCATTTCCGAAAGCAGCGACGCCTTGGCAAAGTCACTTAATGTTATATGCGGAACCTCCCATGAAATACGTTGTATTTTGAACGTTACTGTATTTCCAATCGACTTGTAGCAATTTACGTCCGACTTGGATCTGATTAAAATCAGCTCTTGAGGCATGTTGACGATAGTTTTCTTGTAATCTTCAAAAACCCAAAATGGTTTTAGCGGTATAGCACAACTAAACCGTCCATCTTGGAATATGGTATCGGGCTTCCACCCGGTATGTGTAATAGATTTTGTTTCTGATTCTTCCATGGATACTAAACCTTTAATAGTTCTTGTAATTCCAGGGATTCGACAGACATCTATTATTTGATTATTACCCAATTTGTATTGAATTTCCTCAAACAGAAAATATGGTGCATTTCTAGTAAACTCGTAAGCTTTAGGGTCTGGTTCTGCTGCTCTAATCGGGTCTACAGTTGTTGACGCTTCCTTAATGTTTCCGTAGGCTTATAGGTACCCTTATAAATATGAAACTTTCATGGGGTATGTGATGTTATCACTGCTCTGGATTTCAATTGAAATTCGATCGTTGTTTTCTGCATTCAATGTAAAGGGAAGATATGTATAATAATCTTCCTTTATTATGGTTTCGTCTAATTTATAACCTCCAAACACATCCAATTTGGGTACGTCCTCATACTTAAGCCTTCCAAGTTTAACGTTTTCATCACCGTGGAGATCTAAGCTGCGTTTACTTCTGCCTCCCATCATTTATAACTTTTAACCCCAAAGATTTTAAGAAACGTATTTCTTCTGCTGTAAGTCTCTCGACAACTTGACGCTTTGACGTCGTATTCACTATTGGTCGTCTGGGGGTGTTGTAGTGTGCTTTATATACAAAATCGATAGGCATTTTCAACTACTTTTTATTTCCAGTCTCACACAGGTGTATGTTTCCGGTGAAAAGTTTACCAATTCACCCAAACGATCGACTAGTCTGATTGTAATATTATCAATTTCTGTCACGTTCAGCGGATAATATATGACGTGGTTAGGTTCCTTTTCCAGATTATACCCGGGTGGTACAGATAGACTGAATTCGAATATGCTGTGGGTAAGAAAATTGTTTCTGAACGATCCGCTGGTGATATTGGTTTCCACAAAATGTTTGAGACCGATATTATGTTCACTTGCTGATTAGCGATATGTACGGTATCTGCAGCCAATTTGCGGTTGGTAAACCCCAAGATGCTTCCAATATTGTTTTACGGTTTGCCCCAAAATCTATCGGTATACTGCTTCGTATAGAACACTTTAATGTATTATTGTTGGCACTCAGTTTAAAATATTTTTAATGTTCTCGTTGATGTCCGGCTTCTGACTGAACCATTTTTGAAGACGTCCTGTATATATGCATTTATTTCTTCTAATTCGTATGATCCAGGTTCAATGGTTATTCTGCGATGCTCTGGATCGTTAAAGTATAAGTTGTTGTTTCCTGGATGTATGTTTTGCAAGTGTTACAGTCCCACTAGACCCAAAGCATATTCACCGTCCTGTTTCAATTTAATTGGTGGGTAAATGGATCCTGTCGATATGACATTACCATACCCAAACACGCTCACTGTTTTAGCCATTGTCACTAAGAAACTTTAACACTAAATGTCCACAATTGTATGTGTTGTAAGTCTGCTCCGGTGCACTGTTGTAGTAAATTTTACAACCTCGAAAATATCTCTTTACTTCTTCCGGTGGTCTCAAGTCTCCAAACGAATCGTAGTAATACACACTATTTCCGCGTTTTCGGTACCCCACCCAATGTGTACCCGAACCTTTGGTGGTATCCAAATTAATCACACCGATTCGTTGACATGCGGTCTAATCTTCTGTAACTGATCTCTAGAAAAGACGTTGCGAATATGAGGAATGTTAGATGCGTGTTTCCTTATATCTACATCGGTGAGAGCTCTTCGAGGTAACTTGCTTAGTTTTTGATACTTTTTACAAATGCCACGCCCTGTTTGTACGGTTTCAAGAATAATGCTGTGCCTTTTTGTATGGTTTTAGAAACATTCCATTTCCTTTTTCCCAACGGTAATGGCTTCCATAGATCTGTTGTGTCGTTCGCTCTCCTTAAGCTGTTCGTTGGCTGTCTTGACATCATTTACTGCTTTAGCTACCCGCAGCACCACCTGTTAGTGCTCCTAGGGCACTTAGTCCCGCGAATATCGGAATCAATGGCAGAAAACCTCCTTTCTGTGGAACGGGTATAATACGTGGGACTTTAATTTTGCTTTTCCCACCGGCTCCTTTTATGATTTTTACCAATTAGAATACCAACGTCTAACAGCTTTTTCAAGTTGTCGGAACCAACTCGGTCTACTGCGGATCGTATTTTCTTCAAAATCCGCCTTTGAAACTTATTTTCTTCTTTAAGCCCATATCCATTTTTCTTCGCTTTCATAGCGTTTGTCACAAACCAAGCTGCGGCTTTTCCCCAAACTTTGCGTTTTAGATTTAACTCTCCCCAGGCTTCTTCTTCTAAAATTTTATCTGCTCGGTGTCTGGCTGGAAGATCTCGGGGTACTTGAGTATGCAATGTCGTGGTCTTTACACAATTTATCTAATTCGTTTATTCCAGGATCACCTCTTGCTAAGCGCTCATTCAACTTTGTACCAGGACCGCATACTGATAACCTGGAATATGCAGCTCAAACGGTAACCTGTTTATAGCGCTGTTGATTAAACCCTCTCCAGAACAGATAATCATGTGTTTACTCAAAAAATCTCAAACTATACTAAATAAATAAACAACAACGAGTCTATTTATACTTTTTCAAAAAATTTACGATAACAATACTTTTACATCCACGTCTCTTGGACTGTCTTTTATAAAATACTTTTCTAGTTATCACCATAACCAGAATCTTCAGATTCCGACAAATTTAAACGTCTAAACATTTCCACTAATGTTCTTGTACGTATCACGTCTTGCACAAATATATCCGGAAAACGTATAACCAGCTCCAATGCATTTAGGGCGCTCTGATTCAATTCGTTGTAGAATAAAATATTGCCAATTCGAACTTCGCCTTCAATCAAGATTTTAATTCGTTTCTCTCTTCAGTCAGAGTATTAAACCAATCGCCATCATTTAAATTAGAATTAGCAACAAACCCCACTAATTCGCTGTATAATGCTGGGAAGTCACGACTTTCCAACTGTTTAAATTGATACTCCAAACAGCTCTCGCATATGGAATAGTTTACGGCACTCCAATTCATTTATAACTATCGAGCTATCACCCATTATTATTTTTAACTGGAACGTTTCTCCTCGGTTGTTCCAAACAATGGCGACAGAGTGATAAAAACGGACCTCCTAGTTGTATGTGTAGATCTTCCATTTCGGTGCACCATTTAATCGAGTGTTTAGCACGTCACGAGAAAATACGTTGATTTGAAATTCCACTTGAAAATTTGTAAATGCCAACCAATTTTCGTATGTCAATTCCAGAACATGGTTGCCACAATATTTCTTGCTACACACCAATCGTAATACGGGTTTTATTGTATGGTTTATAACAAACCCAATTTCCACATATGAGGGTGTTCACCCAATTCAGTTAAACTATACGTAAACTTATTAATCAGATTTTCGGTATACGAAACTTGTGCATCATCCATCTACAGACTCCATTGCTTTGCAAATTGATGACGGCAGTCGATTACAAAGACGGTGATTCCTTAAACCTGTTGTAGTCCATTAAACATTTATTTGACGATTTGTTCGGATAGTATTTTTCCATAAAGATGCATAAGACAGGTACGCTGGCAAGTAGTCATTCTGCTCGAAATCCAAATTTAATCGACCTTGAGGGAACATCTGAGAGTTTAAAACACTTTAACATTGGTTATGTTGGCATTCGTAAAGCTTGTAGCATTTTCTTCTTTCCTGTCGTACTTCCCATTTTGCAGCGCCAGTAATATCCACCGAGCCTTCTCTGTTTCGTTCGATACTTTAATTCTCCATACTTGTGACTTTGATTGTGTTAGAGACGGTAATTCGTGTAGTTCCCATTTTCTGAATGCAAGCCATTATAGATGATTGATTTTGCATTTCCGAAAGCAGCGACGCCTTGGCAAAGTCACTTAATGTTATATGCGGAACCTCCCATGAAATACGTTGTATTTTGAACGTTACTGTATTTCCAATCGACTTGTAGCAATTTACGTCCGACTTGGATCTGATTAAAATCAGCTCTTGAGGCATGTTGACGATAGTTTTCTTGTAATCTTCAAAAACCCGAAAATGGTTTTAGCGGTATAGCACAACTAAACCGTCCATCTTGGAATATGGTATCGGGCTTCCACCCGGTATGTGTAATAGATTTAGTTTCTGATTTTTCCATGGATACTAAACCGTTAATAGTTCTTGTAATTCCAGGGATTCGACAGACATCTATTATTTGATTATTACCCAATTTGTATTGAATTTCCTCAAACAGAAAATATGGTGCATTTCTAGTAAACTCGTAAGCTTTAGGGTCTGGTTCTACTGCTCTAATCGGGTCTACAGTTGTTGACGCTTCCCTTAATGTTTCCGTAGGCTTATAGGTACCCCTTATAAATATGAAACTTTCATGGGGGTATGTGATGTTATCACTGCTCTGGATTTCAATTGAAATTCGATCGTTGTAATCTGCATTCAATGTAAAGGGAAGATATGTATAATAATCTTCCTTTATTATGGTTTCGTCTAATTTATAACCTCCAAACACATCCAATTTGGGTACGTCCTCATACTTAAGCCTTCCAAGTTTAACGTTTTCATCACCGTGGAGATCTAAGCTGCGTTTACTTCTGCCTCCCATCATTTATAACTTTTAACCCCAAAGATTTTAAGAAACGTATTTCTTCTACTGTAAGTCTCTCGACAACTTGACGCTTTGACATCGTATTCACTATTGGTCGTCTGGGGCTGTTGTAGCGTGCTTTATATACAAAATCGATAGGCATTTTCAACTACTTTTTATTTCTAGTCTCACACAGGTGTATGTTTCCGGTGAAAAGTTTACCAATTCACCCAAATGATCGACTAGTCTGATTGTAATATTATCAATTTCTGTCACGCTCAGCGGATAATATATGACGTGGTTAGGTTCCTTTTCCAGATTATACCCGGGTGGTACAGATAGACTGAATTCGAATATGCTGTGGGTAAGAAAATTGTTTCTGAACGATCCGCTGGTGATATTGGTTTCCACAAAAATGTTTGAGACCGATATTATGTTCACTTGCTGATTAGCAATATGTACGGTATCTGCAGCTAATTTGCGGTTGGTAAACCCCAAGATGCTTCCAATATTGTTTTTACGGTTTGCCCCAAAATCTATCGGTATACTGCTTCGTATAGAACACTTTAATGTATTATTGTTGGCACTCAGTTTAAAATATTTTTTAATGTTCTCGTTGATGTCCGGCTTTTGACTGAACCATTTTTTGAAGACGTCCTGTATATATGCATTTATTTCTTCTAATTCGTATGATCCAGGTTCAATGGTTATTCTACGATGCTCTAGATCGTTAAAGTATAAGTTGTTGTTTCCCGGATGTATGTTTTGCAGTGTTACAAGTGTACAGTCCCACTAGACCCAAAGCATATTCACCGTCCTGTTTCAATTTAATTGGTGGGTAAATGGATCCTGTCGATATGACATTACCATACCCAAACACGCTCACTGTTTTAGCCATTGTCACTAAGAAACTTAACACTAAATGTCCACAATTGTATGTGTTGTAAGTCTGCTCCGGTGCACTGTTGTAGTAAATTTTACAACCTCGAAAATATCTCTTTACTTCTTCCGGTGGTCTCAAGTCTCCAAACGAATCGTAGTAATACACACTATTTCCGCGTTTTCGGTACCCCACCCAATGTGTACCCGAACCTTTGGTGGTATCCAAATTAATCACACCCGATTCGTTGACATGCGGTCTAATCTTCTGTAACTGATCTCTAGAAAAGACGTTGCGAATATGAGGAATGTTAGATGCGTGTTTCCTTATATCTACATCGGTGAGAGTTCTTCGAGGTAACTTGCTTAGTTTTTTTTATACTTTTTTACAAATGCCACGCCCCTGTTTGTACGGTTTCAAGAATAATGCTGTGCCTTTTTTGTATGGTTTTAGAAACATTCCATTTCCTTTTTTCCCAACGGCAATGGCTTCCATAGACCTGTTGTGTCGTTCGCTCTCCTTAAGCTGTTCATTGGCCGTCTTGACATCATTTACTGCTTTAGCTACCCCGCAGCACCACCTGTTAGCGCTCCTAGGGCACTTAGTCCCGCGAATATCGGTATCAATGGCAGAAAACCTCCTTTCTGTGGAACGGGTATAATACGTGGGACTTTAATTTTGCTTTTCCCACCGGCTCCTTTTATGATTTTTTTACCAATTGGAATACCAACGTCTAACAGCTTTTTCAAGTTGTCGGAACCAACTCGGTCTACTGCGGATCGTATTTTCTTCAAAAATCCGCCTTTGAAACTTATTTTCTTCTTTAAGCCCATATCCATTTTTCTCTTCGTTTGTCACAAACCAAGCTGCGGCTTTTCCCCCAAACTTTGCGTTTTTAGATTTAACTCTCCCCCAGGCTTCTTCTTCTAAAATTTTATCTGCTTGGTGTCTGGCTGGAAGATCATCGGGGTACTTGGAGTATGCAATGTCGTGGTCTTTACACAATTTATCTAATTCGTTTATTCCAGGATCACCTCTTGCTAAGCGCTCATTCAACTTTGTACCAGGACCGCAATACTGATAACCTGGAATATGCAGCTCAAACGGTAACCTGTTTATAGCGCTGTTGATTAAACCCTCTCCAGAACAGATAATCATGTGTTTACTCAAAAAAATCTCAAACTATACTAAATAAATAAACAACAACGAGCCTATTTATACTTTTTTCAAAAAATTTACGATAACAATACTTTTACATCCACGTCTCTTGGACTGTCTTTTATAAAATACTTTTTCTAGTTATCACCATAACCAGAATCTTCAGATTCCGACAAATTTAAACGTCTAAACATTTCCACTAATGTTCTTGTACTTATCACGTCTTGCACAAATATATCCGGAAAACGTATAACCAGCTCCAATGCATTTAGGGCGCTCTGATTCAATTCGTTGTAGAATAAAATATTGCCAATTCGAACTTCGCCTTCAGTCAAGATTTTAATTCGATTCTCCTCTTCAGTCAGAGTATTAAACCAATCGCCATCATTTAAATTAGAATTAGCAACAAACCCCACTAATTCGCTGTATAATGCTGGGAAGTCACGACTTTCCAACTGTTTAAATTGATACTCCGACAGCTCCCGCATATGGAAAAGTTTACGGCACTCCAATTCATTTATAACTATCGAGCTATCACCCATTATTATTTTTAACTGGAACGTTTCCTCCTCGGTTGTTCCAAACAATGGCGACAGAGTGATAAAAAGCGGACCTCCTAGTTGTATGTGTAGATCTTCCATTTCGGGTGCACCATTTAATCGAGTGTTTAGCACGTCACGAGCAAATACGTTGATTTGAAATTCCACTTGAAAATTTGTAAATGCCAACCAATTTTCGTATGTCAATTCCAGAACATGGTTGCCACAATATTTCTTGCTACACACCAATCGTAATACGGGTTTTATTGTATGGTTTATAACAAACCCAATTTCCACATCATGAGGGTGTTCACCCAATTCAGTTAAACTATACGTAAACTTATTAATCAGATTTTCGGTATACGAAACTTGTGCATCATCAGCATCTACAGACTCCATTGCTTTGCACTGATTTTACCGAGATGACTGAGAAGGAATCCTATGCGGCTCGTCCTTTTAAATGTTTCAGAATTGTTGTTGCGCATGCTCCTCATTATCATTTGCAGTATTTTACAGACAGGCATGAACTAGTTTGTAATCCGATTCAAGGTTAGTTAAGAATATTAGGTTTTACTGGTGTGATTAGACTAGTTTGGAATGTTACTCAAGGTTAAACGACGCTGGGTTTCTCCTAATTTCAAAGTAAACTAGCTAATTGATTTTTACCGACGTGAATAGACTGGTTTGAAATGTTACTCAAGGTTAAACGACGCTGGATTTCTCCTAATTTAAAAGTAAACTAGCTAATTATTATACGATCTTAATTATGATGTGTATAAAAGCATGGTACGAGGCAATATAATTCAGTTTGTGTTTATTCTTTGACTAGTTACAACAGTTAAAAGTCTTTGACCAGTTTTAATTTTCTTATAGAAAAATGTCTTCCTTTACTTGTGATGTCTGTGGGGCTTCCTTTTCTCGCTGTGACAACTTGAGGAGACATCTGCTCCAGCAACATGGATCGGCCTCTGAAACGAAAAAAGGTTTGTTTGCCTGCGATGTGTGCTCGGCATCCTTCTCGCGGAAGGACAGCCTAAAACGTCACAAGGATGCCAAGCATGGTGTGGTTGTTCCCGTTGCAGGTCCATCCGGGGTCAAACGATCGGCTGCGCCGATAGTTAAGGGAACTGCCCCCAAGAGATTGCGGAGATGCAAAGAGTGTGGTGTGGATGTAACCAACTTGGTAGCCCACCAACGCTCGAACGAGCACAAGACTGCTGCTAGCCGTGTCCTGGATGGGGGTGTGGAAGTAGTGAGCACCGCATTCAAAAGTCGAATTGCAACATACCGAATTAATAATGTTGACTCTTCAAGTACGTATTTTTTATAAGTATTTTGTGTTTAACTTAGTTATTTCTAGGTATCCTAGACTTCCTCCGCAACCAGAGGGAGAGGTTCATAACCTTAGTCAGGGAACAGTTGGGTATACACACCTCCCTAAAGGTGAACTTGGAGGTGTTTGGTGGGTACACCAAGATGGCTGTGAAAGAGGGTGTTGAGGACGTGAAATCTTTCAACACCCGAAACACAGTTATCACCTCATCCAACTCCTTTGTGGAAAGGATGTCGGCTAAGTCAGATGAGTTCCAAGAACGAGATTCTGGTAAGTTTTGAAAAATTATTATTTTTCTAAATTTTAAATTTTAGGATAGAGTCTGAAAAATGTGCTATACTTAGAAATAAATATAAACAAGTATAAACCTCTTCGTGGGGGATCCTACATTGAGCTTCCCAAATGGATAAGGGAGAAACATGCCGTTGTTAACGTACAGAACAACGATGACGCATGCTTTGCCTGGAGCGTGGTAGCAGCTCTTCATCCCGTTAACGAGCACACTTATCGTGTATCGAGCTATCCGCACTACTCGACTGTACTCGACGTAACAGGAGTGCAGTTCCCGATGCCCATAAAAGATATACCTAAGTTCGAGGAGCAAAACGACATCAGTGTCAACGTGTTTGAGGTGGAAAGGAAGTCAATTGTGGGACCCCTCCACTTCACCGCTAATAAGAGGGATCGGCATGTCAACCTCTTTTACATTCAGAATGGGGGCAAGCCCCACTACAGTTGGATTAAGGATTTGGGGAAGCTAGTGGGTAAGCAGCTATCTCATGACCACACCCGTAAATGGATTTGCGATGGATGCTTGGTGTTCTTCCCATCCGAAGACAAATTACACCAACACTCAACAAACGACTGCAACCACGTTGCGACAAAGATGCCCAACCACTTCAACAACATATTAGAGTTTACGAACGTGCACAAGCAAATGAGGGTGCCGTTCGTGATTTACGCGGACTTTGAAAGCGTGTTGAAGCCTATTTCTTCGGCAGCACAGGATCCCTCCGGCTCCTTTACTAACAGCACCCACCAACACGAACCATACAGCTTCGCATATTACATTAAATGCTCCTACGACGAGGATTTGGATAAGTTTGAATTGTACAAGGGGCCTGAAGCTGCTAAAGTGTTTATGCAGAAGTTGAAGGAGGAAGCCCGCAGATTGGGTAAAATCCTTGAAACTAATGTACCGATGACAGCGTTGGAACCTTTGGACGAGTTATTATACTATATGGTAGATGATTGTGGTATCTGCAAGAAACCATTGGGAGACGATCGAGTAAGGGACCACTGCCATCTTACAGGGAAATTCCGCTTTGCAACACATCGCCAATGCAACATCCAATACCGGATGCCAAATTTCATACCGGTCGTATTCCACAATTTAAGTGGGTATGATTCCCATTTTATAATTAAGGCATTGGGATGTGATAGGGAGCGCGTTACAGTAATCCCAAATAACAAAGAACGTTTCATTTCTTTCACAAAGCATGTGAGGTTATATGGCGAAGAACCAAACGTAGAAGAAGATGATGATGAATCTAACAATTCCACAGTACAGCTGCGATTCATCGATTCCCTGCGTTTCATGGCATCGTCTTTAGACAAGTTGGTGAAAAATTTGGAATGCGAGCAGTTTGTTGAGCTGAGGAAGTGTTTCCCCGACGACACACAGTTTTCTTTTCTACGCAGAAAGGGTGTGTTCCCGTACAGGTATGTGACAGACGCCTCAGTATTAAATAGGTCAAGTCTACCACCCCGAGAGGAATTCTATAATGATCTCACGAATACTGTGATTTCGTTGACTGAATACGATCACGCTCAGAATGTATGGAACGCCTTCCACATATGCACACTCGGCGAATATAGTGATCTCTACTTGAAGACCGATGTTTTATTATTAGCTGACGTGTTCGAAAATTTCCGGGGTGTGTGCTTGAAAACCTACGACTTGAATCCCTGCCAATATATGACAGCACCTAGTCTAAGCTGGGACGCCATGCTGAAATATACTGGGGTTAAACTGGATTTATTTACAGATGTAGAAATGCATCACTTTGTAAAAAAAGGTATTCGCGGTGGATTAACCCAATGCAGCGCTCGGTATGCCGAAGCCAATAATAAGTATATGGAGAATTACGTTCCCAGCAAGCCCTCCAAATACTTGGCTTACTGCGATTCCCTTAATTTGTATGGATGGGCCATGTCCCAACCGCTACCGATAAGCGGATTCAGGTGGTAGAAAGAGAAAGAACTTAACCTCCTGAAAGCCCACATCGATAACATATCTGTAACAGGGGACAAGGGGTACATCCTGGAAGTAGATCTGGAGTATCCAGAAGACCTACACGGTCCTCATAACGATTTACCGTTTTGTCCGCAGACCATGGTACCCCCAACACCATCCTCCAAGACTCCGAAGCTACTCTCCACGTTGCTCAACAAGAGTCGTTACATCATACACTACAGAAACCTGCAGCAGGCGCTACGTAATGGTCTTAGACTCACCGGCATCGATTGAGTATTGGAATTTGACCAATCGCCTTGGTTAAAACCCTACATCGATTTGAACACCACCCTTAGGACATCTGCCAGAAATGCGTTTGAAAAACACTTTTTTAAATTAATGAACAATGCCGTCTTTGGAAAAACGATGGAGAATGTCGACAAGAGGGTGGATGTGAAGATCGTTACGCGGTGGGGACACGATGGAAAAAAATTGTGCGCGAGTGGACTTACCGCCCGCCCGAACTTTAACAGTAGTTTAGTGCTAGGAGAGGATTTGGTTATTATACAGATGGATAGGGTAAAAGTTTTGTATAACAAGCCTATATATGCAGGTTTTTCAGTTTTAGATATTTCAAAAACCCTCATGTATGATTTTCATTATAATACCATGAAACATTTGTATGAATCCAAACTCACACTACTTTATACAGACACTGACTCTTTAGTGTATAGTATGGAAACAGAAGACTTGTATAGTGATATTAGTGCAAACATTAACAATTTCGATACTAGTGACTACCCTCGAGACAACAAATACAATATACCTCTTGTAAACAAAAAGATTCCCGGTAAGTTTAAGGACGAATTCAACGGCGACTTGGTGTTACAATTTGTTGGGACTAGGGCCAAGTCGTATTGCATCATTAGTGAGAAGGATGTAATTAAAAAGATTAAGGGGGTATCGCGTGGTGTTGTGGCGGGGATTTGTGTGGATAGTTTTAAGGACATTGTGCATAATAATTCTAGTGCCCTTATGCATAGCATGGTATGTATTCGGAGTAAAAAACACGAGTTGTACACCCAATTAATTAATAAAATTAGTTTATCGGCAGAAAATGATAAAAGGTACGTCATCCCTGGTAGTACTTCCACATATGCATGGGGGCATAAGGATATAGGTTAAGTTTTAAGTTTTTGTTTATAGTAGCATGTAAGTTAGTTATAAAACATACCTACCATCCCCATCCTTAATAATTTCCTTCGTTCCCGGCGATATGTGTTTACCTCCACGTGGTCTCGCCGGACGGTAAAACATATTGTTGGATTAACAACAATATGTCTTATTGACTGAAAACACGTTTCCCCTCTTTTACTTTAATTTTTTTTTGTTATATGTCTATTTAAACAGCACATTAATTTCTTTTTTTTGTTACAGGTTAACCTGCTTGGATTCGGCTACACAAACAAAATAATGTTATACTTTGTAAAAATTATAATTAGTTTATTAAACTGTAAATCGGATAAAATAAATTATTAAACTTTTGTGTTCTTATTTTCTTTTGTGTTGGTTAAAGGACTGTAGATATTAAAGAGAAGAGGTGATTAGAAATCAACAATCCTAGAGATTCGGGTAGCTGAGAAAATTCTAATATTAATTGGTACCAAACAAGGTAGGTTTATCTCGAAAGATGCATTGGTTAGACGAAAAAAACTATTTGGTCCAGAATGTTAGCGGTAAAAAAAATCTTAAAAATAGGTTTATTTCATGTGTGGAAATGTGGATGCTCATTTATCTCGAAAGATGAAAAATTTAAGATATATTTATCTCGAAAGATGAAAAATGGTTAGTCGAAGAAAACTTTTTGGTCCAGATGTGTGAGGAAATGTGGGATTCTGGAGGAAATGTGGGCCCAGGATTCTTGAATTTACTCTACTCTTACAACATCGAAAATTTGTAAGATGCAGTTATAAGGGGCATTCAATACATTAAATACAGTGGTTTTGGAATATGCATGCAGAGACATCGTATGTGAGTGCAATTATGTGTTGAAGTAAATGGTGGACATTTCAAGCACTTATAAAATTGTATTTTGTTTTCTTAGTTTTTCTTGCTCTACAATGATAAAAACAGTTTACCAGTCCACTGTTTTCATTTATTTCCATGGCCTACTGCAAAAAAATATTAAATTTACTTGTAGCTTTTTTATTTATGGAAGGATTTTAAAAATTGTAAAAGCATTATGTAGAGATTTGAAAATGTCGTTCGGTAATAAAAAAAATCCATTACGGCGTCCATAAGAAAAAAAAAGTAGACTGTCGTGTATTAAAGTTTAAAAGCGTCATGTGAATTCTAATGTCAGTTTTGAATTCTGCTTCTGCTAAGATATTCCTATACCGATTTTCAATTGAATGTGTCTCTAAATCTAATAGTTATGAGGAATTTATAAAAAATGATTTTTTCAGTTTATTCATGATATTTCAGGAACCGTTATCAATATTGTCCTTCTGAAACATGTTGTTAAAAGGTTTTGAAAGGGCCCAACTTTTTTTGTAGTTTAAACCAAATTTGAATCTCTGCTGGTTTCTAAAATACTCATAGTGGGCGAGTTTAAGTGAGACACCCTGTATATTATTCAAAGCGTAATAGTACTATGCATAAGATTACTCTAAATACTATTCCAATGTAAAGTATCTTCATACATATAGAAGAACTTAAAATGAAGTTCTACGATGAGTTGAATGTGTATTTCGTAACATATTGGTTGCGTGTTTATATCATTGCAAAAATATTTAATAATCTTTTTGTGTTCTTTATAAATACACTATATTATTCATGCTGCCATTGAATACTTTGTTTGAAAACTAAGGAAACAAAATAAAATATTCAATAGTCCTTTAAAAATGCGCTTATTATAAAGTAAAGTCATAACAGCACGTCACATGTAACTAGATTGCAACGATTTTATGAGTATAATTAATGGTTATGTTTAAAAAGCTACGGGAATACTTTAGTAATGCTTAATATGGGATATTGTGTGACAGTGTGACCTATTTACAATATAAACTCGTTACCAAGTAAGTTTTTAAAACAGAGTTGGAGCCGTGCACGTCTGTGAGAAATTCTCCTTTTACTGTACATAAATTAGTTGGTGCTGGAACTATATGACCCATAATTGTTACACGTGCTTTTATACTTTAAAGCATTACGAACTTCAACCATCTCAAACCCCACTACTAGCAAAATTAACAAAATGCTATTCGTTTACATCGAACAATCCCACGCTGTCCGTCAATATGACTGATTTATTCCTAGAAGATTTAAAATTACGGAAAAGTTAGAGTAAGGGAAATAATGTACATTTTTCAGTGAGTTTCAGCGTACTTAAAGATTTCTGAAATGTTTTGTATAAAATTAAACTGTACACGCGAGAAGAAATTAAATGGTCAAGAGAAATCTCCTTCGCAATTATATCATAGGTTTTCCTAAACAAAAAATAACAGACCTAATAAGATTAATTGGCAATACAAACTTTATTCTCGAATCTGAAGATTTAACATTAACGGAATTTTGTATTAAAATTGGTAATTGTTAGCCAACAAAACCCGAACTCAAAACCTAACATTATAAAAATGAGACATCGTGGATCGATTGAGTCAAAGGATTAGTGAGTGAGTGCATGTTTTAATGAGTCACCAGGGTTGGTGATATGTGCGCAATCACTCACCGTCCCACATTAACCAGAAAAGAATTTCCTATCTCAATTGCAAGGTAGAAATGGAAAAGATTAAATAGTAGCCAGAATAAACTAATTTTATTATTTGTGTATCGCCTAAGCATATTTGTCTCGGAATATCTTAAGTTAAGCTTTTTAGTATTTTCGTAATTAATTTATCTCTGTAAATATAATAGTTATGAGGTATTTATAAAAAAAGATTTTTTCAGTTTTTCATGATATTTCAGGAACAATTATCGATATTGTCATTCTGAAACATGTTAATAAAAGATCTTGAAAGGGCGCAACTTTTTTGTAGTTTAACCGAATTAGTATCTCTGCTGGTTTCTAAAACACCTATAGTAAATGAGCTTTAGGGGAGCACCCTGTATACTTGTTTCTTTAAGCACATTTTAGATCACGCAAAACAAAACCACACTTACACAAAAATGAGTAATTCCCAAACCTCAGCTATATATTAAACGGATCTTTAAATAAAAAGGTCATGCTATAATCAATGAAATCTCTTTAATAGGTTTAATTGCTTGAACCTATTAAGATTTTATAGAATCTCAACTATCTTTTGCAAATAAGAAGGTATGAGGTTCTGCACGTCATTCGCGTGTGCACTGTAGATGCACATGGGTTCAAGGTGTACAAATCATTATGTTTCTCCCGATACGATCAAAAGAACTACGAGAGCTTGGTTGGATTACAGAAATGTTAGGCACCAAATCTTTCAATTTTCTTAGAAAAAAATATTTCTGCATAGTAGGTGCACAAATATGCAGGGAGTACGTATGCTCCTGCAATTTTCAATACTAAAATATTGCAAATTCGATTTGAAATACTGTTGATACGTAAACTGCCGGTAAGTAACCTTTGATGCTTGAAAAACCATTTTACATAGTCGGTTCAGAAATCTGCACGATGTTTAATGTTCGTGTACTTCTCTATGTGGAGAAATTCGTTTAGAAATGAACTCTAGAAGGGACGGCTGCCCGACAACACTGTTTCAGTCCTTTTAGAGACACTTGTTTGAGCATAGTAAGTACATTAAAGTTTTAAAAACTTCAGCTGTTGAAACATTTTCTCATTACAACGCAATATTAAGATTATTT
Source organism: Platerodrilus igneus (assembly GCA_036346225.1). NCBI lineage: Eukaryota > Metazoa > Arthropoda > Insecta > Coleoptera > Lycidae > Platerodrilus > Platerodrilus igneus. Next base: position 1,017,398 of record JARFIW010000295.1, read on the forward strand.
TAATGGTTGCACCAATGGAAACGCGTTTACTAAGAATATTATTTTAATGGCAATCGTCTTTGCATGCTCTTAATCGCTGTGTCCAACATACTAAAATTCTAAGACAGTTGCACTGGTTTGCGGAAATAGAGGTGCTTTACTGTGTAATTTTTACTTTCGAACACGCTTGGTAGTTAACGCAAGTATAAGTAAAAGAAGATTCCTGAAGCAAAGAGCGTTTCAGTTGATCGTTGTTCCACTTGGAATATAAAAAATTTTGCAAATCTTCATAAAGATAAATATTTAACTAAAATGTTAACAGTCAAAAGGAATTATGAGGTTTCTATACCTGCAAAATAAGTGTATTTACAGAGAATACCGCTGCAGAGAAAGGTAAGGAAAAACCCTTATTATTCTAATTCAAAGTACTTCTTGTGTATTGAGCTTTTGCTTATTCAATTTTATAAAGTATCTTGGTACATAGACGTCACCTACACATTTATAGCCAATAATTTATGGCTATGTAAATTACTAGCTTGCTTTGTATAGTTAAAAACTCTCTTTTTCGATTCTTCGTAAAGTGGGTGTTTATTTATTCATCGTATATACTGTTATATATATATATATATATATATATATATATATACAGTATATATACAGTATTAATAGCGCGTCCTTTTACAACTAAGACTTACAGCGTCTACCAGAAATACTGCTAATGTTTCGATATACATGCATGTATATTAAACCCTTTAGAATGAACTTGAACCTAGGGGGTTTAAAAATGATCGTTACAAAAATATGTACTTTTACTTTTCCATCTTCACTGCGTCCTTTTATATTGCACACTTTAAGCTTCCCACGTTTATACTCCTTTCATATACAGCCCAACTACGATATCAACCAAAGATCCAACAACGTTGCCAGCTTTTCCGTATCTCGTATTCAACAAATTAGCTAAATGGGAATGACCCGAATACACGTTGTGTTTTGTGCTTTCCGTGCAGTTGCTGTATAAATTTCGTTGAATTTAAAAGTGGTGAGTACAGTTTATATTACAAATTGAATTTATTTCATAATATAAGTAATTCTGCTTATTATAGAAATTAAGTCTTGTAAACATGTTTCATTTTCAGTGATAATTGATATTATTTTTCTTAAAAAACTACCTACATACCATTTATTAAAAAGTAGAAAGGGTTTTAGAAAAGCCAATGAAGTTGAAATGCGCGACGGGATTTGTTTAGAACTACGCATTGCAAATATTGTTAAAAAGGGTTTTGATATCAGGTTTTTGCGTTTTCATGAATTTTGTCAGAACAGTGAGATAGACTACGTTTAAATTCAAGGTCTAAGCAAGAGTGGAGCCGCGGTATCATGTTTATTCTGCGAATATGATGACCGGGAATTCAAGCGGTTGGGGATTAGAATATCAAGTGCTGTTTGAAAACAATTGCTAACAAAACAGCTGAAATGTATTTTACCTGTTTTGTACTTCAACATTTGAGAATAAAAAGCTTACTGTTTATATATATATATATATATATATATATATATATATATATACAGGGTGCCCACAATCTATCTCCGTATATGGGTAACTTTTTTATTATAGAAGATACAATATTGGTTAAATTAGCAAAGTTGAAGAGAAATTTACGAGTAGTATGATGCTTTTTTGAAAACTCACCTAGATGCTCAACTTTTTTTAGATATTTGAAAAAAACTGAAATTTGCCATTTTCTTCAAAGGCTAATAACTTTTTAACGGTTTAGCCTATAGAGAAAATAAAAACTGCTTGCAAGGTAACTTTTTACGTAGAATTCAATAGCGTATATGACAATTTTAATTGGAAATGGGTTTTCAAGCTACAAACATAACCTCACTTTTTTTAAATGGAAACCATAGTTGAATATAACCCAAATGGAAAGGTTTTTCTTTTCTGATTACCCTGATGTAAGGGTTGATGTACTTATTTTCAGTAGTTTCTTCATAATAAAGAAAAAACGATTTATTTATTTGCGGATATCAAGGAGTCCATGGATACATATTACAAACAAACAAAATGTGTAAAAATCAATAATGGAAACACAAGTTTATTGTAACTAAATTTATTATAAACTAAGAAAAATAAAATACTTAAAAAATTAACTATCCATACAATACAAATAACTTAATCAAAGGAAACAAAAATTAATTAATGCGAATATGCCCACTCCTACATTAACATATGCTCAAAATGACCTCCATTAGCTTGCAAACACATTTCGCACCTTTTAATTAGGTTTTGGTGCACCTTATTTAACGTTTGTGGTTTTATACTTGTAATAGCTGCTGTAATACTATCTTTGAGTTGCTCAATGTTATTGGATTTTTTAGCATACACTACATCCTTTACAGTACCCCAAAGAAAAAAATCCAGTGGCGATAGTTCTGGTGACCTTGCCGGCCATGGAACAGGACCTGCATTGCCAATCCAATTTGGAAAACTATTATCAAGATATTCAGAAACGGCTTGAGCATTGTGAGCAGGTGCACCGTCATGCTGAAAATAATATAAGTTTTGCAGTAAATTAAGTGGCAAATTATCGAGCATTTCTTGCAATTCGTTTTGTAGAAAATTCAAATAGTGTACACCATTTAAATTATAATTATAGAAGAAAGGCCCAAGTATTTTATTACCAAAATGGCACACCACACATTTATCGAAAATTGATGTTGATCCCGCCTTTCTTCTGTTAAATGGGGATTTTCCTGACTCCAGTAGACTGTATTTTTCTGTTAAACATGCCTTTGTTAGTAAATTTTGCTTCGTCGGTAAATATAATAGTGTGACTAAAACCAGGATTATTATTTGTTTCATTAAGAAACCACCTACAAAACTGTTGTCTTCTCTCACAATCCCCATGATACAGTGTATTGCTAACATGGGTTTTGTATGGTTTGTAGCGGTTTTGTTTTAAAATTAGGCGAGCTTTTTCTGTAGAAGTAGCGCACTCAATTGCAGTTTCTCGGTGGACGCTGTTGGCTTAAAATTTATGTAGGCTAACACACGTTCTTCATCATCAGTTTTGAATTTTCTTTTATCAGTACTGGGTTTTGTAAAAGCACCAAACCTTTTAAATTGTTTTCTAATTTAGAAAACAATCGTTTATCAGGCTGCCTTCTTTCCAAATATCTTTCATAATACATATCACCAGCAGCATCACAATTTCTGTTACAGGCATAGTAACAAAAGAGCATGTCGTTTTTTTCGTCGTTTGTATACATTCTCTATTATAATCAAATAAATTTAAAAGTCTTCTACACAAAATTTGCAACCCAGAGCAAATAAACACTTTAACTAATAATATCTGACAAATGCCAGTTGTTTTTTGTTTATTTAAAATATGTATCCATGGACTCCTTGATGTCCGCAAATAAATAAATCGTTTTTTCTTTATTATGAAGAAACTACTGAAAATAAGTACATCAACCCTTACATCAGGGTAATCAGAAAAGAAAAACCTTTCCATTTGGGTTATATTGAACTATGGTTTCAATTTAAAAAAAGTGAGGTTATGTTTGTAGCTTGAAAACCCATTTTCAATTAAAATTGTCATATACGCTATTGAATTCTACGTAAAAAGTTACCTTCAAGCAGTTTTTATTTTCTCTATAGGTTAAACCGTTAAAAGTTATTAGCGTTTGAAAAAGGGCAAATTTCAGTTTTTTCAAATATCTAAAAAAGTTGAGCATCTAGGTGAGTTTTCAAAAAAGCATCATACTACTCGTAAATTTCTCTTCAACTTTGCTAATTTAACCAACATTGTATCTTCTATAATAAAAAGTTACCCATATACGGAGATAGATTGTGGGCACCCTGTATATATATATATATATATATATATATATATATATATATATATTAATTGATATTTAGTTCGCCAAATATTAATACACATCACATCACATACAAAACAGTAGTCACAGCTTGTAAGTTTAACGGTTTATCTACCTTTTTAAGTACAAAATTTTGTTCTAAAGGTGCAAATAGTGTAAAAATGTAACACAGTTAACATTATAGTAAACATCTTCGAAAAACTGAAGGGTACATTTTTAGTCATAATCCAAAACTTTAACAATACATTTTGCCTAATTCATTTACGTTTGCTTATACATAGCAATTAATGTTCATGTTGCCTAATTTAGAAGGCAGGGACTTTCGATTCGGAAAATACCAAATGTTTTTATAAGGGTATAATAAATTACCAAAACTGGCTAGAACTTTAGAACATAAAAAATTTACAGTATCAAAATTGGCGATTGTATGTTTGCTGCTCCCACTCCCTGCTCTGCCGTAATAATCTCGCTTTTCTTTCCTGTTCAACTGTTATTGGCGGTACTAAACAGTTTCTCGACTTGAAAAATGTTAGGCAGCATTTTCACAAAAATAGGCCCTCATTCGGATGAAATGTAAAATTTAGGTCCCGTGTGTGTGTGTGTGTGTCGTCACGCACGTTAAAGTTCATATCGTGTTTGGAACAGCAAGAGTTCTGCAAAATTCAAAATTTTCCAGATAAAAAAAAACTCGCTTCCTGTCCAACGTAGTACCTTCAGGTGGAGTATTGAAAAATCACATGTAGGGTACTAAGCCATATGAAACTTGTATAAATACTCTGGAATAACTTAAGTATTATTACAATATTGGGGAGGAGGCTTGGACCAAATAATAAAAATTTTCAAAATAATACAGTAACTATCAGTATACATATATTCTTCTCATTTCGCAAGCTAGTTGTTACAGTCATACGAGCGGTGCAGAAAGAAAAGGACGATAGTCGGTTAAGAACGACTTACCGCTATTACTGCAACAGAAGGGGAAATAGAAGGAAGAAGATTGCCGCGTTAACACAGTCGAAGATTGGAAAGTCTATCAAAACGAAACCGATGAACCTACAGCCCGACAGTAAAGTATAGAAATACAAAACAACGTAAAGAATCAAACAATAATTAAGATATAAGTAACATACAAATAAAAAAATATTACATTTATCCACATACATATACAGGATTGGGCATTACATACGAACTATTTGCTAGCAATATAAAAAATTTTTTTAACTAAGTATATGCAGAATTTTCCTTAATCTTTTTTGGGAATTAAACCACTTGTAGTTGTTAAAATCGTCTTTATTTACGTTTCGAACCATGACCTAGGACCTTGTCAAAATAAAAAAAATTTCAAGTTTGACATTTATGACACAAACTGAAGGTGACTTTGATTTACTAATGTTTGATCTATTTAGTATAAATACAATAGGTGAAAATTTTAAAGTTTAGAAGAATGAGTGCCTTCAATTTGTGTTGCGCCCTGGAAGCGACTTTGAGGTTGCCAATACGCTTAACGTGAAATCAGCTGATTGATTTTTATATAGTTAAATTTCATATAATTGAATAACTTGAGGCTTGGAAAACATTTTTTAACATGTTTCTATTTATACGATTGGGAGGATGGTTATTAAAGAAGTGTGCGATTATGTTACCGTAAGGCTTAAACAGGCGTTTTTTTATATTTATCTTGAGGAGGAAAACTTATTATGATTTAGGCTACCTCTTTAGTAGATTTTTGGCATGGTTCTGAGGCGACCCTATGGCGGTTTTACACTTGTTAGATACCAATACTGTTCAACAAATATTATATAAGGATCTGAGGCGACCCTATGGCGGGTTTACATTTGTCAGATACTAATACTCATTATGGTTTAGACTACCTCTTTGGTAGATTTTAACATGATTCTGAAGCGACCCTATGGCGGGTTTACACTTGTCATGTCTTAGTGAAGAAATAGGTATAAGCAAGAGAACTGTTTCTAGAATAATTTAAAAACACAAATTTCATCTTTATCATATTCAGATGCGCCAGAAACTTAATGCTAAAGATTTAGGCATGCGAATTGGGTTTTTCTTATGGGTTTTAGGCAAAATGGTATTTGAGGGTAACGTTTTTAATTTTATTCTCTTTAAGCATGAAGCTAATTTCCATTATAATGGCTTAGTAAACTGAGAAAAGTTTCACTATTACAGTGACAAGAATCTTCATTTCTTTAACACTCTTGATCATTAACATCGTTGGGCTTAGAATGTATGAGGAAAAATGGTAGGATCACATGCAATAGGTCCTTATTTTTATGATGGTATTTTAAATGCCGGCAAATTTCGTCGATTTTTGCGTTATATCCTGCCAAAACTATCAGATGTACCATTGCTTACGAAACGTAAATTGCAGTTGCATTTAGATGATGCTGCAATTCATTACAGTTTAATCGTACGGCGTTGCTTGAATACTCTTTTGCCAGATAAATGAATAGGAAGAGTTGGCGTTTGTGAATGGCCTCCAAGGTTCCCTTGTTTGACTCTACTCGCTTTTTTCTTTGAGGTTACACTAAGAATATATTTTACAATACTAAGCAACCACTCCAGGAGATATGCAAGAACAAATAAGAATAGCATTTTGATCAGTAACACTGCATATGTTGCAGGAAATAATGAGCAATTCTTTCATACGAGTGCAGGCACGTATTGAACAATGTCAACGTCAGTTTGAACATGATATTTAATTTTTTATAACAATAGTTTATACATAATTATTTAACTTTTCTATTAAAACCCAAATATTTTGATTGCAATTAAATATGTTTTTGTACAGAATAAAACATCTGTTACTTTATAATGGCACTTTTGTGTTTTGTTGTTAAAAAGGATGTAATAAAGGTGTAATTTAAACTAATCAAATTATTTCAGTTTCAGTTCGTTAATAAATTGAAAAAATTAAGTCTCTTATAATAAATCGTAGATAAAAGCAATAATGTCTATCGTACAAGTATTTTCAAAGCAAATTTAAAGTTTAATAAATTGCTATATGGTATAATAAACTAAAATAATAAATTAAGATATTTCAAAATTTCTCAGAAATTACTGGAATTAGGTATAGGCAACCTTAATATGGATTGAAAAAACGTAACTTCAGAACTAACATCCTAATCAAAACTTGATCGGAAAGGACTTGCTGATTATATTTTGGCGTACATTTTGAAATTTGCTAAAAATCGATTTATCTTAAAAACAGTCATAGATAGGGATAGGGGCATTATTTTTTAATATATAATTCAAATATGCATAAAAATACCACATTTGGTAAGACTAGCTTTTCTGGAATGATTAAAATTTTTTCAAAAATAAAAACACTAATCACTCTGCATACACATTGTTAAGAATTTTTCAACGAACTTCGTTCGTTTATGAAATCGATTTGTCGTCCGTCTGTCTGTCCGTCTGTCCGTCCGTCTGTCCGTCCGAGGCCTTTCTAATGGTCGGACATCAATATGTGATACATCAATCGATTCAGCTCGGTGTCCTGAGTTTAAGTTTTGATGTCAGTTGAAATCTGGCCACGTGGACGCCGTGCCCCCGCGATATTCCGTCGGGAAAATTAAAATTTCAAATAGGTCCAAAATTAATGTGCGATACATATTTGGACTCCCCTAACATAGCTGAGTCGAAATATGGTACCCCCCACAAAATCTGACCACGGATACCCGACCCCCCCGGGGAATTAATTTTTATTTTATCTGAATACTTATAATTATTACAACATAATAATTTTAATTTCTTTAAATTGTTTTAAAGTAAGTCTACATTTGGAAGTTCGTTGCGACAATGCCTTGCATTTTTAACTTGTTTATAATATTTGTCGTTTAAATGCCAGCGAATAGTTCGCATGTAGTGCCTCATCCAGTATCTACAAATAAATAAACCGTAACGTGAGCTATCAAAGTTGTCGTTATATAATGATTGGTACTCTATTCTAATGTTTACCTCAAGCATGTTGTTCAGGATCTAGGTGACTCAACCAACATACCACAGTAGCCAGCCAAATATTTTAAAATACGATGTGGAATTTCCAGATCAAGGACAGATGAGTGTAGTCCAGAGGATCATATAGAAGCCGGAACCCTCGATTCGGACTTAAGGATGGGTTACGGATATACCCAAAATACAAAGTCAGAAAACCGGAAGCTGAACTAAAAACATTAAACATTCCCATTAGCGAAGCAATACAGATATTAGTCACTAACCAATCACGCAGAAAAGTAAAGGAAGTTTTCCATTGCACAGGAATTTTCACAACTACCCGTTTGAAATTATGATATTCGTTATAAATGGATACAACAATCAAACAGGACAAAATTGTCGTCAAAAAATGAACCTGTTCGTCGACTATGAACAAACTGGAAAACTCCTATCAAATAACATAACCCAATATATCTTGATAACGGGATCGAACTTGTTTTTATTCCACGTCAGAATCGTGAATGCAATAGAAACGATAATGTACAGGGATTCCATAATACCATGTATTCGCACTTCACATTCGCAATACAAAGATTAGGTGTTCAACGAACGTATAATAAAATTTGCTTTACATTAGGATTTTCGCAAACCCATAATAGTAAATTGAAATAAAATGCAAGCAAGATTTGAGATAACACCTGGCTGTGTCTAATTACGATTTAAACAAAACTATAATAAATATTGAATGTTAAAAGTATTATAGGCGGATCGTATAATTTATTAATATTCTCGTCCGTAAAATCGGATATTGACAGAAACGGGATATTTAATCACAAAAATGTAAGGATGTTATAACGTAAAGAAATATACGTAACATAGTATGAGTGTTTCATGCAGACCGATAAAATTTAGTTAAAGTAAATTTTGAGATATAAGGTTTTGAAAGTGTAGTAGATAGAAAAATATTGATCACAATTCGAGCTTTAAGACAGTGAGGTTATACAGTTGAAATAAAAGCGCTTATTTATGATATTACCTAGTAAAGTTTTAAGAGATTTTTTTATTTACCAAACATTTGCTACATTTGTTACATTTGCCTAATATTTGCCACATTTGCTCGACATTTCTCACATTTCCCCTACATTTGACCAGCATTTGTCATATTTTCTCGACATTTACCCCATTTGTCTGGCATATGCCGCATTTTCCCGACATTTGTCTTAATATGTACACTACATTTCCCAAATTGTCAACCCAATGCAGTAAATTTTATTTTTTAAGATTGTTACTACTATTGCTCAAATATCAAACTCAAACCTCCTTTAAAATTGAAAGCGAAAAATTCTTATAATAATGAAAACAACTTTAGAAATAGTTTTAAATACAAATACATATGTGTAAAATTTAAATTAATCTAAATATTCGGGTTTTACGTATTAGTTTAGGTACTATAAACATATTTCGCTGTACAGTGAAAATACAAATTTAGAATAAAATAATGATAAGGGGCTTCACTTTTAACATTTTTATCACGTTCTCATTATGTCTTCACTTTCAAAACTGATTAGACGCGTACCTCCATTGTTTCCCATTCTGAGCTAGCCTACACATTACATGAAATTCCCACAGCCTACATCTTTCACCATCTGCGTGCAACAGTCTAATCTAGGTCTACCTTTACTTTTTTTTTTATTTACCCGATTTCACCGATATTCAATGGTATGCGAAGGGGTTTAAACAACCTGCGGTTACCAAGATCCCCAGCACTTGAACATTTGCCGAATTAATAATTTTTCACTTAATTCTTTCGCACAATCAACATTTGTTGAGAATATTGCAAAACCGTCACCCGTGGTTGTTTACAATAATTATCAAGTTTAAGTACAATTATTTTTTCATGATTAGGTATTACGTATATCAAACCTATGAGACACTGCAGACCAAGCAGATTTTATGTAAGTAAAGTTTACAAAAATTTTCTGAAGTCGAATACGAAACAACTAACATATTTGACGTTGATATGTGTAACAGTTTATCAATAAAAACAATTGTAAATTTTGCGCATTAAATAACATATAATAATAGTAAATGCACACCCACTAGATGTACGTAAGGTTCAAATATGCATGTATATTTGAATTTGTTTAGTAACGTCATGATAACTAACATCAATTTATTCTTTACAAACATCATACTAACATGTCTACTTTTCCAGATTTACTATGAGCGAACTTCGTAATAAAACAAATGTGAGTAGAAAAGTTTCAGAATATGCTAAAAAATTGACGTCAGGCTTGCTCCTTTAATATTAATATTTTTGTACAAAAATAATTGCTTTCACTTATATTACATAAACTATTGTTACTGCTACTGGATGTAGTTTTAAATGAACTTGGAAAATAGTTCATAGTTTTTGTGTTCACTGATGTAGTACCTAGGAATCATATGATCCACCCAAGGATGTAGTAAGTCTAATTATTAGTTTGTATCTATGTAAATTAATTAAACTTATAAATATTTATAATTCCGGGTTGGGGCCGTGTCATTTTATAAACTAAGGTCGACGTTTCACCCACTTTTGTAAGGGGTCTCCATCAGAACAAGAAAAGAAAATGAAATATAAATATAAAATAATAATAATAAACATAAGAATGATAAAATATTCAGTTCACAAGTGTAAAAAGTATGAAAAGTTACTGCTGAACTAGCAGACTCACCAGCCCATTCAAGCCAAAACGTGTCTTGTGGCAAAGTAACTTTGCACAAGACACTCTTTTGGCTTAAATGGGCTGGTGAGTCTGCTAGTTCAGAAGTAACTTTTCATACTTTTTATACTTTTACACTTGTTTGCTTAATATTTTATCATTCTTATTTTTATTATTATTGTTTTATATTTATATTTGTTCTTCTTTTCTTGGTCTGATAAAGTCTCTTACAAAAGTGGGCGAAACGTAGACCATAGTTTATCAAATGGCACGGTCCCAATCCGGAACCATAAATATTTATAATTAATCCGGCCATGAAAGGCTCCGACAATTAATTAAACTTATTTATAATATTAGTATTTAAACATAGTTAAGAAATAGTCAGGAACATTAACAATTTCATGTTTTTAAAATATCCATTTTATATTATTAGTTTCGTTACGCAATTGTGTTTACACTTTTTATTATTCTAGCTAATTCCATTTTTAAATTTTTACCAAGTGATAAAACGGAGCATGTATTCCCATTGTCAATAATATATTAAATTTAAGATAAAATTATGTATTTAGTTGTCAGGTTCTAATGTAACTTATATTACGTAGGAAGCTGTTGCCAATATACAAAAAACTTGGAGAAGATTCTGCAATGTACCTTTATCTCCAATTCACAATGTGCAAGATGACAGTGTAACCTCATCAGACAATTCGGTAAGATAGGCAATCATAATACAAGCCCAGTTGTAATTATTGTTGTCTATGTAGCACAAAGATAATAGTACAGAGGTTGAAAATGAAAAAACATTACCGTCACCTGCTGCAACTCCATCGTCACCGGAAAATGAAGATGATTTGGATAAAGATCCAGACTATACTACATCCGAACAAGAGGTAAACAACTTTACTTCCTAGTATAATAAATTTTTTCTTATACCGGAGATGCGACGAGTCAACGAAGCACTTAAACAGCTGAATGGTAGTGTTCAGCAGCAGCATGAACGAATTTCTCATACAGCTGTTAAAATTATTGAAAACCACAATGGATTAAATTAGACAAACAACATAGTAATCCATTTATTTAAATCTAGCTAGTAGAGAATGGGCGATTTAAAAGATGGGCGCAAATCTTAATCATAGAGCATGGAAATGAAACAATCTTAAATTAGATATTGTAATAAAAGAGTACTAATAACATTTAGAAGAAACTTCTTGATTGTAAGGAATTCGCTGTATACAAAGATATTCGGTTAATCTTTCAATGTGTTACTTATAACGACCAAATGAAAAAATTTTTATTTAAAATATTGTATTTGAATATACAGAGTAAGTCAAAGACGCCATTAAAGAAGAAGATTTAATAAAATTGACGCCATGACTGCATCTTCACTAAAGCGTCGACTTGGACCATACTAATAAAATTTTAACTTTCGTCATTGCAATCGATATACTTTGTTATATTATTGCCATTTCAGAGACATTTCCTTTTCTATAAATAAGCATATTTTATAAATACCTTTTGTGTCGTATAAATGCAAACCTAAAGCACTAAATAATGTAAAATGTAAATAGTACCAACGGCTTAAAAATAAGGAAAACATCGGGCATAACAATATAAAACATTTTTCGGGAATAATTAAATTGTTAACAACAATAATTGGAATTATTTATCATTAAAACAACTTGCACCTCGTTAGCAACGAGTTATTATGATTCACTAACTTAAAAACAATGAATTTCGAATGGAACAAACTAGTAAATTGTTTCCTCTCGCTTTTTGACTCAACCTACGGCCTGTAGAGTCACAAAAAGATTCTATAAACAAAAATTGTTTCTATTCATTGGAAGCATGATATATCAAAAAATTTTAAAATTCCAACGGTGCTTGAATCCAGTGACATGTCTTTTAAAAACTATAAATAAAACAATAAATAAGAAAATATTGATTGTCTTCTATATTTATTCAAATGGAATTTTCAGATAGTGCTCTTGCGGGCGGCACAAATAGTCAAGAGTAGAAGAGAATTGTGCTACTTAGCTTCCTCGAGGGCACGCCACTACTTTCAACAGAGTATGTACAGACGCTGTATGATCAGTTGCTGTTTTTCTAAAACATTTGTTGAAAACTGCTTAACAATATTTAATAGATGTCTAAACCAGAAATTCCTTATAGCATTTAATTTGGTTATTGAATAGTCTGATTAAAGCAAGTGCCCCAGTTTACTCAGTTTGTTTTTGTCACTTGGTGACCAGGTCTTTTTTTACTGGCCAGTTTCGTCTCGATTTCCATAAGACTGTAACTATAGTGAACATGTATAAATAAAAACGTTATTATTTCACGATACAAAAATTATCTTAATCAAAAGTATCAATGGATTTTAAAACATCCACCATGAACTTACTTAAGTCAAATAATTTTAGTCTTTTATCCTACTTATGAGAACTCCATGAAATTTTAAGAGGCTGTTATAAGCTAATACAGTAATTCTACTTCACGCCCACCCCATGGCCAAAATGATTTTTAGTATCCCGGTATAATTTTGTAGGCGGCTCCGTGGCGTAGTGGTATGTGTGTGACTATTACGCCCAAGGTCCCGGGTTCGAATCCCGACACGGTCCGCTTGAAAAATGTTAGGCGAGCATTTTTCACAAAAATACACCCTGGTTCGGATGAGAGTGTTGTGACGCACGTTAAAGATCCCTACTTTGCTTGGAACAGCAAGGGTTCGGCAAAATTCCAAATTTTCCAGGTAAAAAAAAACTCGCTTCCTGGCCAATGTAGTACCTGCGGGTGGAGCATTGGAAAATCACATGTAAGGTATAATTTTGTATCTTTACAGGTTGGACAGTATACCTTGGACATTTGTCGATAATCTAATATCAATTACTGTCGATTCCTTCATATGTCATTTGTTTAAGTTAATTAACCTACATTTAGTGAATACGTTTCTCAAAAATGTAAAGGTGATAATGAAATAATGAATTCTAATATCTTTTTGTTGGGAATAAAGTATAGTTTTTAAACGTATATTTAATAACATCTAAAAACTCTATTGATTTTTGAAATAGGCCATAAATCAAAACGTCAATAAATAAACGCTTAGAAACTCTGTGGTTTTATTCTCAACAAAAGGAAAAAGAACCACAACAAACGTACAAAGAGTAAACATTGATTGTTTTAAAGCCTACAGTGTAAACATAATGTGCTTGAAACATTAGCAATCGATCAAACAAACATCCTGGTATTTTCTTTGAAAATATTTCTTAATATTTAACACAAATAAAATAAATAGTGTCGGTTTGTTTTACTTGAATACGATTTTTCTTATAGGATTCCACAAACTCATTCGAAGATTCTGCTGATAAGAGCGATGATAAAAATGCGGAGTCAAGTGTACCAGATACATCGGAAGACACTTCAAATAATGCCACTATTCTTCCAAATATGCAGTACCATACCAGTAACAACCATGATAACATTATTTTAGCAAACACAAAAATACAACAACCAATCAAAAGAACGAGTAAAATAAGAAGCGAAACGAAGGACTTTCATAAGAAAAATTTTTGCTATTATTGCGAATCTTTAGTACAAAACTTTGCTAGGCACTTAAATCGAAATCATTCGGGGGAGAGTGAGGTTCAAAAGGCATTTAGCTTTAGTAATAATAGTAAAGAAAGAAAGCAATTGTTAACAGCCATTAGAAAAAGAGGCAACTTTATAGAAAATTCTGAAAAAGGAAAACCAATTAAAACACCAGTTGTTAATGTAAAAATTATGCCTTGTGTTGACTGTTACGGGTTTTACTCTACAAAAAGTCTTTGGCGTCATAGAAAGCGGTGTACCGCAAACCCTGGGTCAAATCATTTATCTACAGCTCAGAATTTTATTTTAAAAAACATACAGGTTGATTGTGCTCTTAAAGAAACCGTTTTTCCCAGAATGCGTGCCGATGAAATTTCTCTTGTTGCAAAAAAAGACCTCACTATTACTCAGTTTGGAGCACAATATATTAAAATCCATAGCGAAAAACATTTCATAAATGTTGCTTCAAGAAAGATGAGGGAACTGGGAAGATTACTAATCGAGTTAAAAAAATTGATTTAACAATAAACAATTTAGTTGATGCATTGAAGCCCCAAAAATTCGAAGTTTTAGTTCATGCTACAAAACTAGTTGCAAAATATTACAAACACGACGATTATTTTAAATCACCTGCTTTAGCACTAAATCTAGGAACCAGTCTAAAGCAGTGTTGCGATATTGCTCTACTGCAGGTGTATCAAGAAAAGGTTGGACCTTCGGTACTACAAGCAGAGTTGGAATCCGATTTGAAAACCTTAATTCATTTAATTAAATCACAATGGCGATATCAAATATCAAGCCAGACAATTAATGATTTATCCATAAAAAAGTGGAATAAGGTTACACTACTACCACTAGCTAGCGACCTAAAAATATTTAAAGAACACTTGTTATCACAGGGTGAAGCCGCAGAGTGTAGTCTACTGCGCAAAGGTGGGCTTGTTGAGTATATTAAATTACTGGAAACCGTTTATTGTAGGGTGATTTTGTTAAACCGACGTCGCCCCGGAGTGCTGCAAAGACTATTATTAAGAACTTACGTATCCGACTCTATTTCCGAAGACAATCAAAATTATGAAGAATTTTTGGATGTGATTACTAGCACCGAGAGAATTCTAATAAAAACATATAAGAGAGTGGTAATAAAGGGAAAAAGAGGTAGAGGAGTGCCTGTTCTATTTAGTCCAGACGTTCAAAGACACTTGACTGTTTTACTCAATTATAGAAACAACTTTGTAACAAAAGAAAATCCGTATTTGTTTGGAAACCCGGCAACAACTCAACCCATTTATGGCTACAAAACATTTAAAGAATACGCGAAAGTTGTGGCGTAAAAATCCAAATGCTTTAACATGCACTAGGTTGAGGAAACATATGGCAACTCTTGCTCAAATTTTTAACATGACCGAAAATAACCTTGAGCAATTGGCCACATTCATGGGACACACAATTGGTATTCACAGGCAATCTTACCGCTTGCCAGACGATATATATATCAAACGGCTAAGATATCAAAATTGCTTATGTTAATGGAAGATGGAAAAGCTACGCAATTTAAAGGAAAAACAATAGACGAAATTAACTTTGACTTCGAGAACGAACCGGTCATAACAGAAACTGACATGAATTATGATGAAATGGAAGTCACTCCATTTAATGAAGATATAGAAGTGAGCTTAAAAGACTCTGTAAACTTAGAAAAAGATCAAACCAAAAAGTGTAAAGAAATACCTACAAATAAGGTGTTAATAGTAAAGCTTGAAAGATGCCAAGAGATAGTTAAAGCTAACAATGAAAACGAACACAATCAAAACTACTCAAAGAAGAAGAGACAACTGGTTCCTTGGACTAATGAACAAAAAAAAGTTGTTGAAAACTGCTTTGCAAAACATATAAAATCTAAAATACCCCCAAAACGTCATGAGTGTGAAAAATTAAAAACAGAGTTTCCTGATATTTTAGGCAATAAAAACTGGCTAAAAATAAAAGTTTATGTTCAGAATAAGTATGTTTCGTCAAAATAATTACTGTATTTTGGTAACATCGTATACTTTGTACGTTATATAGATATTATTTTTGATTTTTGTAATTACTCTTACTATAATTATATCTTTACAAACGTTTCATTTCAGTTTATTTTGCTAATAATACGTTTAGCTTCTAAGTTAAGTTTTTAAGCAGAAACTACTTTTGTATAATTTTTGGAAAGAATAAAGTTTCGATTGAATTGCATTTTTCTATTATAAAGGAAGACGCGTGTCTGTGTTAATACTTATATCATGATACGTAATCAGAATAATCCTAAAATAATCATATCTCCTAGGGTAGAATTAAAAATGATACAATTTTTGTCTCTTCCTAGCTATGAACCATGATTTATTAGTACTTAGGGAAAAATATAAGTTGTATAAATCATAGTTTACTTATGCGACTACGTTTCGGAAATTATTTCCAGAGTTCCAGAATCGGACAAATTAATCTAACTTTTGGAACTTTTAAAAATTAGAACTACTTTACACATTACTAAAACAGTATACTAGCAATTTGTTCAAAAAACGTTTCGCAAAAAGTACTTAGGCAGTTAATTTTAAACTGGTATGTGTAGCTATATAAGAAATGATCTTTATGCTATCTCTGAACAGACTAGTGTGTACACCTTGGCCGTGAAATTTTTGAAGCAACTTCGATGCTATCTTGCCTTGGCAACAAGTGGCCTCTCGGTACGCAAAAAGGCAATTTTGCAATCTAAGTATACAAATAATTATCAGAAAAGAAGTTAGGTAAATTAAGCTTATTGAATTTGTTTCTCGTAATCGTGTCTGTAACTTAAATATTTCTGCATTTGTAATTGTCTACGCCTCTATGGATTACAATAAACACATGCATAATAATATCCTCCATGGAAACACAAAAATCCATTTCTAGTTCCTCTTTATTAATCAACTTTCAAAGATAATTTTTTATTAACTTGAAGAAATAAAATACGAATATACAACGAAGGACGATCAATTTAAGCCTAAACCCTGCAAAATCTTCATTAGCATCAGCATAATGAATTTTTCAAGCTTGGTATTGTCTAGAAAGGAGATTTGAATAGAACGTCTTACGGAAAGTATTTATTTATAACATTTAAGGAGATATTTTTCGTTCTTCTCAATAACTTCGGCACTTGAAAATAGTACGTATACTCAAGGAATTTTGCGTATAAAAAAGACAGTTAATTAATGTTTATTACCTTTGTAGACAAAACCACATCTGCTTTTATGTATGAAGAATTCTACATTTTTAAGCGTGTCATATTTCACATTACGTAAATTTAAGTGTCCGTAGAATTATTTTTGGCTAATATTATTGTAATCCATATGTTTGAATCGTTTTTAAAATTCACATTTACCAACCGATTTAATAATATATTCTATAAAAAGATTTTAACACAATGGCAGGGTGTAAATTTACCCTTGAATAACAAACAAACCCAGCGGGCAAAAATTATGTTTTAAACTACGTTATAGCAGAATATATTATTAAAAATTAAGGTGTATAACACCAATATTCTAAGTCACATTTGCGTCAAAACACAATATAGTTTAATTAATGTCGTACTTTATTGCAAAATTATTCGCGCTTGAGTGATAAACGCTCAAAATTATTCTATATTTGTCACTCACGGTAAGTGCTAATAATAATTAAGTCCCAGATCATATCCTAATTAAAATCAATTATTTATATGTATGCATTTTCAATTTTGCAAACTACTGTATTACTTCAATGAATGCAGTCTCCTCCTTCAAGTCAGTCACATAATCGTTAAAACGTGAGCTAATAATATCTTACAGAACGGCAATAACAGCAAGCGCCTGTTCAAAATCCCCTCCCACATACTAGTCAATCGAACAAGTAAAGCTTAGTTGTAGTGGCCCTGAAATAACAAACGACTCCAAGGAGTACGTCGTTGCCAATTCTACGGACGTGTGATTGTGGATACCATGACAGCTAGATATACGGTCTCGATATACACCCGACGAACGCAGTGCCTCTGCTGTAAAAACGCTGAACCAAAAATGAATATTTTTTTTATGTTTTGCAGTCAAGGGACGTCCACCCTAATTTTTGCCAAATGATCTATTTAGCTCTTACGAAGCTTCTCAAAAAATTTAACATGCTGGAAATTCGACGTCCGTATACTGGACGTAGTATTTCACATGGACGTTGGATGTAATGCAATATCAGAATGTACGGACGTTCAATTGATGGTGGGATGTATATATATATATATATATATATATATATATATATATATATATATATATACATCCCACATATCCCACATATATATATATATTGCTGTGATTCTCTTCCCGTTATTGGAATTGCCCACGTTCTGTGCCAGGAATTGCTGTGATTCTTTTGTCCGTTGAATCTCTTCTTTCCTTCCGCCTCGGCTGCTCACTTAGTTAAAACTTTCATCCTCATTCATAAAAAAAAAACAAACACATTCCTACCACAAACATCAACGTTAACTCTATTTACATTAATATTCACAATACATTAAAATTTCAAAATTAAATTTCAGCATAAATTTCAGCATCATAAAATTTCAAGTTCAAATTTGTCATCATTTTAATTTGCATCCAGAATTAGAGTCCTTGTAGGATGCATACTAATTAAGTACACAATATTTGCAGACCAGAGTCTGAATAAAAGGGAGCATCTCCCACCCCTTTACGTTAATTTAACAGGTTAGTCTAATTGAGCTCAAAGACAGACCCAAATTTTCATCATAATCCAAAACATAAACCTGATAAATACTCCTTTCTACTTATACAAGAAAATTTTACCTTAAAATTCAGAATTTGTTGTTTATACAAATTTACTACTGTCCATCTTTATCAAACAAATTATGAAGATATTCAACACACACCAAAACATCTAAGATTGAACAACAACGCATAAGTTACCTGAAGGTTAATGCACTCGTGGCTTCAATGTACATCGTCCTTGCTAATCCCACCATTCCAGCTGGGTTATGTTTACGTCCTCGGATTTCTGGCCGCCTTTAAAATTTTTCTACACCACCATTCGTCTAAAAGGTTTTAGGGCTTTTTAGGAACTCATCTATGTACATCTAAATCTTGTTTTATGGATCCAATCACGTTTACGAATAACACTCGATTATTAACACTCCCGAAAAATATCAATGAAATTCATAATACTTTTACGCTATACCATAACTGCATACTTCTATTTATTTATTTATCGTTACTAATTTGGATAATTGGTACAGTAATACCCGCAAATATAACTAGACTTTATTACCTTTATTTATCTTCTCTAAGTGCACTAATGCATAATAACTTTTATCGTAGCACGTAATCACCATCTATTCAGCTTGAAGTATCAAATAAAATCAAAAATAAGGAGAGCTAAACTCCTATCAGCACGGGTTTATATAATGGCTCGCTTACAAGTCGAATTTGTCCCGCGACGGACGATTTTCAAAAATTCGCATTCTATTTTCCCTTCCGATGGCTCGGCACAATGATTCTTCTGGAATTTGCACTCGTCCGAGTTGAAATCTAAGAAATTTCCACACGCCTCGCAACACGTCCGCGAACAACTAATTAATTTTACATAGAAATTGTTATGCTTCCACATCTCATGTTTGCATCTTATTTCAACTTTATTTAACTACCAATGCATTTCCTCTCGCTTGTCTTTATACCACAAACTTGCTTTCTTCCTTGCACTCACACAGCTTGAAGCTTATCGACTATCATATAAATCGTCATTTTTGCAGGTGTTCTTATTTCTAATACGCTGAAGGCTTTTACGTGACTTCCCCGCGTCTTTATAATTTCTCGATAGCTTTAGTACTGGGAAAGATTAAATTAAATACAAGTTGAACATTTCAACTCGGCTTCTTTTTATAGAAAGCGTCCAGTGAATAATTTAAACCCCTTGTTTTTTTTTTAACGAAACGAATAAATTTTTATGCTCCATGGTTTTAATAATGCGTATTATCTAATGAAATTCTACGTTCCTTCCTTCTACACGTTGATTATGATTATATGCAAACCCTACATTCTAATTGAATGATTTAAAACTACACAGTAGGCCTTTAATTAGGCGTTCTATTTTCCACTGCTCTGATATACACGGTGTTTAACATTATCTAAACAATATAAACCCTATGTTTAGAAGTAAATGACGAATTTATTCAATATACCTTTAAATGAAGTGTTTTATTACCCCAAAGCGTCCTTATACACGGTGATTAAAATTATTTGATGTCGTTAATTAATTTTCCACCCTGGTCTAAATTTGAGTAATATAAATATATATATATATATATATATATATATATATATATATATATTCCTGTTATATCACAATAACCTCAAACTAGTTCGTTCACATGGATCTCAGGAATAAATTGTTTATCGACAATAGCTCTATTTACAAATTGTTAATCAATCATATTTACCAATACAATCAGGATTATCTTAGTACAATATAATTTCCTTCCAGTTAAATAACAACGTAATAACAACGTATTCGACGAATGGCATTGAAGGTTAAAATACAAGCAGGGATCGATAGTAAATAAAGAGGGAGTATTTGAGCATGTATTAGAATGAGATAAAAGTTATCATATGATTAGATGTTCGTTGATTTTGAAACAACTAGGGGACAAAAAAAATAGTAGAAGTTAGTGGATACAAGAGAGAGGCAGCGTGTTTGGGAAGAAGTTGATTTTAAAATGTGGAATGAGAAATGTTTTAGTAGTTGTTGACTTCAAGAACTGGTGTAACGTGCATATGATAAACAGAAATAGCTTGTTTGACTACCCATATAGAAGGGGGATAGACGATAATCGAGAGAGGGAAAATGCTATTTAAGGATAATCGTGATTGTAAACAAAGAGTAAAAAAAGAAAGAAGATATTGCATACAGGTTAGACTAGGATACAGAAAACGGGTAGTAGGAATATAAAATATTGAAAGAATACAAAGAAAAAATAGAAAATTTTCGTATGTAAGTTAGAGCAAGACCACCTTAATATGCGTATTATGAAGGCGTGCTTTAGATGGTAGAACTAGTGTCAGTTAAGGCTAAGTTTCGGCAAATTTAATATCTGTTGTGAAACTATAATATATTTTTGTAGTAAAAAATTTATTTGTTTCGAAAGTTTTTTAGATTTGAAGGCGGTTGGTGCACAACTGTCAGTTTTGAGTGGAAACAGTGAAGGTTATCGGAGGGATTTTCAGAATTAGTGACAATTGAAAGTTCTTTGTGAGCATGTGGTTTGTGGAATCGTGTTGACAGTTTAATAAATTTACCAAGAAGTTTTATTGTTTCTAGTGGTGTTTTCGAGAATTAGAAAGGGAGGGGGCAGAGTGTCTATATAACTACTGAAAGGCAGTAAGAGGCTCTTTTTTACTTCTCATCCAAGCATGGAGTAATTTTAGTAAACAAATTACGTGGTAAGTGATTTTAATATTTTAGTTCAAGTTAATTAAAACATGCACAAGTTGGTGTATTATTGTATAAACAGGTCAACAATTTTTATACCGTACATTTTGAGTATACGAAACTTCCTTCAGAAGTGTAAGTACAAATTGCTTGCTATTTTTGGTTGTTGGTGCAAAATAAGCACTTATATGGAGTAGTGGGTGTTAAATGGATTGATGTGGTGCTGTACTGAGGCTAAATGGATCCGTAGATGAAATGTAAAGGTTTGGAAGTACCGTAAATTGGTGGAAAAAAAAATTGGGTAGCAGATTGCCGTCAAGGAGGGTATGATTCAACTTGGCGGTTGGTTCCTGAACGTAGTTATAGCCGAGGGCAACGTCATCGAAGGTTCAGTTGCAGATCCATGTGAGGTGGTGCTTACCAGGTAAAATTTTTAGTGAAACTTTATTCTGTCGTGTGCATTTGGTGCGTCATGACATTTTGGTGTCGTAAAGGCATAATTTTAGGTATATTGAAGACTAAAGAGTTTACTTTTGAACTTTTATAGAGTACTTTTGAGCATATTTTTATATAAGGATTTATATTTGTAAATTAATTTTTCAGTATCTGTTTATGTACAAAGTAAAAGGGTCTGTTGGTGATTTTCAGTGCAAAAATTAGCATATGTGTCCAAAAAGGTTTTTTACTATGAGCTCATATTAGACCTGGGTTAAAGTAAGGGTATGGTTAAGCCCAGTTACTTTACTGAGTTTATTGATGAGTAAATTTGTATCACAAATATTGGATTGAAAATAAATTACTGTAAAACGAAGATGAATGTAATTTAATCCATGTATGAAATAATAATAAGATAGAGATTTCTTTGTATAGAATTTTCTGTTGGAATAAGTTGCGTGAATGTTTGGTAGTCAAGTTTTCTTAGAATAATAAGTTAGTATTTCACATTTTTTTGCTGAGCAGCCGTGGCGAACTTCCCTGGTGAAGCAGCAATTTTAAGTATAGCAAAAAAAAGCTGGGAGGATATTGGCGTCCAAAAGAAAGATCTTCAAGAAGAAGTGAGCAGCAGTTTTTATGTCAACTCTAAGAGAAGCTTTGGCTCAGGTAAACTTTAGAGCATTTATGTCGTCCCAACGGTAGTGCTCGAGTCAATAAAATCTTAAACTTCGTAGACTTTAAGACGCCCAATTTGTGGGGCTCAAATTAAATTTAGGGTTTAATCCAGCATAAACTTCAGAGATTCTATTTATGGCTCCCAAGCCTGGGGGGGGGCTTCAATCTAAAGAAGAGCAAAATATATATATATATATATATATATATTGCTGTGATATACTCCTTTGAATGCGGGAACTGGGTCCTTTCAACAAAAAAATTCTAGTCCAACAGATTGGGCATCATAAACGGCTGTGATCCTCTTTTCGCCTCGGCTGCTCACCTAATGTTATAAACCTCCTCATTCATAAAAACAACACATTCCTACCAAAAACATCAACGTTAACTCTATTTACATCAATATTCAGAATACATTAAAATTTCAAAATTAAAACTCAGCATAAATTTCAGTTTTAAAAGAATTTCAAGATTAATTTTATTATCATTTTAATGTGCATCCAAAATTAAAGTCCTTGTTGGATGCCTACTAATTAATATAACAATATAAGCAGACCGGAGTCTGAGTATAAAGGAGCATCTACCACCCTTTACGTTAATTAACCAGGTTCGTCTAATTGAGCTCAAAGACATACCCAAATTTTCATCATATTACCGAACATCAAAACTAAATACCCCTTTCTACTTAAACAAGCAAATTTCATCTTAAAATTAAAATTTTATGGTTAGTACAATTTCACTAATGTCCATTTAAAGTAAATCAATTATAAAGTTATTCAACACACACCAAAATGTCAAACAAAATAGTATAATTTACCTGAAGGTTACTGTCCTCGTAGCTTCAAAGTACATCGTCCCTTTAGTTAATCACACCATTCCAACAGGATTATATTTACGGCTTCTAATTCTCAACGCTTTTAAAATTTTCTCCATCACCATTTATTTAAAGTTGTTTCTGGGCTTTTCCGGAATTCATCTGTGTATATCTGACCCTTGTTTCGTGGATCCAGACACGTATTTGAACCATTTAATTATTAACACCCCGAAAAGAGCAAATAACTTCATACTTCTTTCACCAATATACGCCAAAACTGCCTACTTTTGTGTATACATTTGTCGTTGTAAATTTTGCTAATTGGTACAGTGAAACTAAATTTTATTACTTTGTATCTAAGTGCACTGAAGTACATTCATGTTAGCACGTAAATAACCAACTATTTTGAATCACTAAAATATACGAGCAAAATTTTAAATTATTTTATCAAACTAAAATGCACTGTTTAACATCTTCAATCAAGTCGCGGATGTAAGAGCTTTTAACGCATCGAATAGTCAAAAGTCTAAGAGGGCTTGTTTATATTCATCTCGGTATATATAGCAAAAAGCCGGCACGTCGCTTTTGTCCTCAAAACGGTAATTCTAAAGAATTCCTCATTCTATGTTCCCAGTCTGTCGCTCGCGCGTCGATTTTACGAATTTAGTACTCACCCCAGTTAAATTTCAGAAATTTCAACACGGCACGCAACGTCTGGAAATAACCGATTAAATTTTATACAGAACTGTTATTTTTACCTTTCAAGTTTGCCTTTTACTTTTAACCACTCGCAACCCCATGACGTTGCGCTACTCACGCCTTTTACTATATGTGTCTCGGTCTTGCGCATATTATCTGTCTCTATCTAACCTGTTCTTATTGATGCAAAGTGATATTCTGTATTATCGATTATTTTAGTCCACATGGAGTGTGAAATACCCCACCTTTAGCATTTCTCGTAACTATTATGCGACGTTTTCCCCAAGATTCTCTTGAACTATTCGTTATCTGCAAACTTTTCGCCGTATTTGACATTTAAACTACGCAGGTGTTCAACATAATATTAATTCTCAGAGCTTTATATTCTGGTATTATAATCTTGGGTTTTTACAAGTTTCTATAGATATTATCTGTTACTAACGGTTCAATTAACTTCAATTAAAATTAATACTCTTTAATTTTTAGTGAATCCTAATTAAATATTCAATTATTATTAGTACATTTCGTTTAATACTCGTTGCCCAAACTTGAATCAATTAATATAAATCTTGCACGTAATTTCCATTTGATTCTTTACTTTGGAATAATTAAATTACACGTTGAGCATTTTAAAACTGCTTATTTTTATATAAAGCGTCTTGTAAATAATTTTAATCTCTTATTTTTAATAAAACGAATGAATTTTTATTCTCCACGGGTTTTAATAAAGCGTATTATCTAATAAACTTCCTTATACACGGTGATTAAAATTATTTGATGTAATCCATTAATTTTCTACCCTGGTCTAAATATTAGTAATATATATATATATATATATATATATATATATATATATATATATATATATTGCCGTGGAACTCGTGTAAAATCCACACCAACAAAATATTTGAAAATATTGATAAATTTTCAAATTCGAAAATAAAAAAATTTCCAAAAATTAAAATAATTTAAAAAAATTATTTTTACCCGTTTTCCTCTATTCCTCGGTTGAATGGCCTTCTTTAACTACTTCCGGCTAGCTCATTTGGACCTCCTTTTGGATAGCTATATTCATTCATCAATCCTATCATTCACGCACACTCCCAATAAAACCACAAAATACAACAAACATACAATCTTTTATTTATTCCTATTTACAAATGCAATTCATTATTATTTTATTGTTCACGTTACGCTTCAGTAAATTTTATTTTGTAATGTCCTGTATTTAATTTTAAAATCATCAAACACATAAAAAGTACTCGGAGTAAATGGACCTTGAATAATACCTTTTCTAAAATTCCTTCTGTATTATTTATTTATTTATTTTAATACTCTAAGTAAACTGTGGGGTATGGTGAGCTCATAATAACCCAACAAATGTATGCCCTGCTACTTTGCATACTCTAGAACAAAAAAAAACAAAGCCATGTACTGTTCCCAAAATTTCACGTTCTGATGGAACGTTTAAAAGCTTTCTAGACACCTTCAATTTCTAGTTGAACACCGTAATAAAGTTAGTTACACATTCTGTTCAATACGAAAATAATTTACACTACCTTGAACAACACTCTCATACGCCACCCCAATATTTACAGTTTAAATGAATCGCAATTTTAAATTGTTACCTAGAATTACTAAAAGATCTTTGCTCTGTAGATGATGCCATGCAATTTTTTATCTGGTCGGCAGGTCGTTTCTCGCAATTACTAGACGAACTCCCTCAAAGTTGATCCGCCAACGCCGCCTTCTCGATGTAACCAAATTCCAAATTTCATTTCAGTTAGACTTCTTTCACATTAATCTACGTTATTTAATGTCCCAACACGAGTTGATAAAAATTATAGGCCATACCTCAATTAAAATAAGTAATATCGGCACACTAACCGCGTTTTAATTAATTTAGAGGCTACCACTAAGCAATACAATTTAAATGATTTGTTAATACTCACAACTCATGTTAACTTTCATACGTGCTTTCGGGACGATCGAAATAATAAGGGCTTTAATAATATTCTCCTAAACTATTTATATCTTTCACTTGCCACCTCCTGGCCACGGTTATTCGAAATCCCCTGCACACAACACACATTCCCACAATTTTGCACTCAACCCCGATTTTCAAATCCGCGAATTTTAATACCTCGTTATAAAATTTTAAGAAAATTACACTACACTATCCTCGTGTCAATATCAAGTCGAACTAACATCTCGACCAATCGTAGACTTAATGACGTTTTTCAAATCCCTCCTATACTATCGTGGTCGCATGCTTATACGTTTTCTACGTCTCATTCTTACCTTGTTTGAGTGGTTGCAAATCGATATCCTTGTTTGTGCGCTGTCTACCTCACGTGGACTCTCTACGTGAGTTAAATAACCCCCTCATTGGCATTTCCCGTGTATATAAGCGGCGGTTTATCCAACATTCTCTGTAACCATTTGTTATCTACAAATTTTAAGTAGAACTTGACTTTTTAGAAAATACGCAGGTGTTCAATCGTAGCATTTTAAATAACACTTCTACGAGTTGGATATTCCATGTATTTCAAACCCTACTGATATATTTGTACGTTAGCAACGCGTCTCATCTTGGTATTATTGGGTTTTTAAACAATTTTGTTGGACGAATCGTCTTGTATTCCGTCTATAATGTACTCGATGATGACCTCAGGTTCTATGTCGGAACGGCTTCCTATTTATTTCATTAGAAACACATACTCCTGAAGACTTTCGTAATATTTCTTCCTTCGATTCATTAACATCTTATGAACCTGGGCACTGCTTACTTTCATAGCAAACTCTTGGATTAATTTATGCTTCAATACAAACTATGTTTCAATGCCTTTCTGTGATTGAATATATAATTTCGCAAGGTCTTTTAATCATTTTTTAGCAAAAATAAGTTTTTGTAATTCATTCTAACCAGTGGTTTCTGCAATTTTCTCAGTCTTCAATTCATCTGTTGATTGGATATTGGCCGTTTCCAGAGAACGGCCTTATACTGTCCTCTACATCTCGAAAGGATAAAGAAAAACCTTTTTGCTTCTCACGTCTCTGGAATTCTACAGATTTTCTTAATTCTATGCCTGTCAGCCTTTCTTCTATAGAACTGTTATCGTCTAAATTTTCATTATCGTCGTTCCCTTTCGTCTTCTGCTTCGGCATCTTCAGATTTCAAATCAACTAAGAAAGTGCTTATTCTGTTGGTAACTTCTTGAAGCGAGCCGTCATAGTCCAAGTCGAGAATATTACATATAGCAATTAAATCAGCGATTTTCATTCGTTCGGTAATATTTTTGATTTTTTCGTCGTCCTCTTTAGAATTGTTGTTGAATTCGAAACCTGTGAATTCACGTAATGCTTTTCGTTCTTTCCTAGGTATATCTTCATTCCCAAAACAGATTACATGTAGTGCTTTAACAGCGGATACCATAGCGCGCGAAATAGAATTTTTGATTGTGGGAATATTCCCTAACGTAGACATGGTTAATTATGATTATTTCAAACTTAAAAAAAATTAATTGCACACACGTCACCAAGACACAGGACAAGCGCTGAACAATGCGTAAAGGTCAACTATTTTCTTAATCTGTATACTATTTTTATTAATTAATTAAATTCGCAATTACGATGTTCTAGTTTGCAAAAACTTAATAAAAAGGAAGCGAGTCTCAATGCACGTATAATCTTGAAAGAAATCTGGGACAAATACTTAAAAATTAGGCGTCTAAAGATAGCAGCCAAGGTTGAGAACTTTTTATAAACCTATCGTGGCCCTAGATTAAGTAAAATATCAAATATTATCTTAACTTATACTTAAAGATCAGCTAACTTAAAAACAAAACACATAGACACGAAAATGCTCTGCCAAAACACTGAAAAAAAATGTTTGTACGTCTTTTGGGTTATTACTGGAACAACGCTACCCCTTTTATTAGCACGCCTTTGAACACCTACCAATAAATATAAGCAACATGCATCCCACCTTGTTTATGTTGTATGGTTGTCTTTGCTTACTTCTTTTCAGTAACGGTTTATTACCTGGCGCTTTTCTTTGAATGTGTAGATGTACCTTCTTTGACCACTAAATTATGTAGAAGAAAATAAACCGGTCTCCGGATTTTTATTGATCAATATATACAGGTAGCTAATAAACATGTAAATAAATCTCGGCTCAATCCATTCGTTTTTAAGATATTAATGCTCTAGAGTGGTCTTTCCTTAGGACACGCGTCTTAAACTCGTCGTAGATCAACTTTGAATGGATGATCCCTTGCTATGAGCCTCCCTCCCCTTTGTGTTCGTAAGGTCAGGTAAATATTAAAGCAGGATTGTTTGCTCAACCTTATCCTGTATTCTTATTCCGCATGGGTGTATCTTAAAGGTTTAACCTACTTCTAACTAAATTAATATTAAAGGTTATTCCTACATATTTATATATAGAAATATGTAATATGTATATATATATATATATATATATATATATTAATGTATAAATATATGTATGTGTGTGTGCGTGTGCTTGTGAGTGTATGGATTTATATTTATATATATATACATATATATATATATATATATATATATATATATATATATACAGTGAAAATTATATATAAAATAGGATAGATAAGTGAAAAGAATAATTTTGTAAGGACCGTGTATGTAGAAAACAGGAATAGATTATTTACGCTCCAAATTAATTAGTTTTAACCTTAAAACAAAC
This sequence comes from Platerodrilus igneus, assembly GCA_036346225.1. Lineage (NCBI taxonomy): Eukaryota > Metazoa > Arthropoda > Insecta > Coleoptera > Lycidae > Platerodrilus > Platerodrilus igneus. The sequence goes on from JARFIW010000295.1 coordinate 1,046,313, forward strand.
GGATAATAGCATACATTTGTATTAATAAATCGTAGTGTTAAAGTTGCATAGTGTGGAAACTTTGCAGTACGTAAAAACTCATGGATAATACGAGTATAATTAGTTTTAGTATTCGAAGGTTGTAAATTGAGCATATCAAGTAATAATGGAGAGCTTGTGTCTATATAAAATCGATAATGTAAACGCATATGTTCATTTAAACTAACAAAGCGCTCGTTAAAAACAAATGCTAAGAAATCTACAGGCAAAACAACATGGGAAAGTACAATTTCAAACTGGCAAACAGTTCATAAAATAGACTGACAGACAATAAAACAAATTCAAGAAACCAGAATGTACGTTGAAACATAGTTCTTTAGAAATTTGAGTTAACGGTCGAAGCGAAGGCTGCAAAATAGCAGGTGGTTTGAAAACAAAGTAGGGACGGGATATCAATAGCATAGGGTAAACGAGGATGACAAATAACAGACGTTGGATGAAACAGCCATGTAAAGCGCGCGATAATTTGTAGAGGCTAACCATAATATCGATTTTAAACTGCTGTAGTGGGATGTTAATAAAGACGGTAAATATGGGTTAGACGAAGATAACATAGTTAGATGAGAGACCTACGACAGGAGAAATGGTCTGGATTGGCTGATTGCAAGTAGAGTGAGAGACATTTCTAGGAGCATTGCACCGTTGCACCGTTGTGGATGATAATCAGTATTTTCTGGTTTAATCGAAGTGGAATGAGAAATTCTAAATTTTAAAAAATCGTTGTAGTTTGGATTTTCCGAATCGGTATAATGCAATCCGTTTAATTTAAATTAAAACTGTTTGAAAGCACAAGTAGGTGCTAAGTTATAAACGGTGCTGTAAGTACATACGAATAATGAATAAAAGATGTTACTGAGGTAAGCGAAACTAGTTAATTTTTCGAAACGAAGATGCTGGTTGTATGGTAGATTCAGAAGCCGAACAATTTATTTGAACAATTATATGGATAGATGCATTGAAGGCGTCTGCAAAGAATTGGATTACGTGTGGTAATGAGTTAGATGTACATATAGTAGAGAGAAGTTGGATGGACTGCAACGACGAGGTTTTGTTGGACGACATCTTCAGAGGTGACGGTGCAAGAGCTTACACCAGGTAACGAAATTTGTTTCCTTTTGTTATTGCTTAAACATTTTGTGCTGTTATTTTGTGCTAAAGCGATTTGACATATTTGGTGTATATTTTATGAACATAAAATCTAATTTGAAGGTTATATGATAAAGACAATCTGAATTTATTATTTAAAGGTATAGATATATAACGTATAATTTTGATGTAAAGAGTAAAGGGTCTTTAGAGTTGTTGAAAACAAAGATGCATTTTATTTATGTATTTAGAGTAACAGGGTTTATACTGAGCTCACCATAGACCAGAGTAAATTTTAATTTAGTGTTTCAAGATAGGTCCATCTACTTGAACTGTATATAAAGAAATGTTGAAATAAATTATACTCGTTAAATTTAAAAGGATTTAATGGTTGATATTGTAAAATTTTATGAAGAAGTTTATATCCGATTTTGTAAATATTGAGCTGGTGACGTAAATTTTTTTGATTTGTATGAATAAAAGGTTGTAAGTTTCTTTGAATTATTTGATTGGTAATTTTTATTTGGTAAGAGAGAGAGAGTAAACATAAAATGGGTAAATATCTCTGAAGAAGCTGGAAGCAGAGCTAGTCGTGGTATGCTGAATAAGGGGAGATTTTCCAGAAATTTTAGAATATTTTATTTTTTTAGGAAAATGTTATAACAGTCCAATTCGTAGAGGCATAATCAAGAACTTCTATTGCAATATATATATATATATATATATAGTTATATATATATATATATATATATATATATATATTATATATATATATATTGCTGTGGATTGTTTGGAAAATTCTCGCCCCTCGAATATTGGGCCAACATAAAATTTTCAAACAAAAATTAATAAAAAAATAAAAAAATTTCTTACACTACCTTTTTGAACGCCTCCTTATTTTTGCTCACCCTGGCTAGCTCAGCAATCGGCTTCTTCTTGAATAACTACCATCCTAAGCACCTTCCTTTCTCACAAACACAGTCAAATGAAATTACTACTCAAATAATGCCACAAAACATTCAACCTTTTTATTTACACGTATTAACAAGTTTTCATTATTAATAAAATATTTACACCTTGGTACGGACAGTTTGCTAAAACTGTTACCACCTCAATCATTAAGTCCTTGATTTTAATATATTTCAACAAATTCTATTTAATACGAGTAGATGGGCCCCTCATGCAACCCTAGATTGATTTTATTCTGGTCTATTTTGAGCTCATTATAACCCAGTTCCACTAAATGCTTTTAAACCTCACATTTTTACTAAAAACAAATTTAAGGACTCGTTTACTCCTTACAACAACATTTTATATCATGAATAAGCATTTATATATCATCAATAAACCTTTTTAAATAATCAAGATTAATTGTTCTGCACGTATACCCCTGTAAACGAGTTTTTATGGTAATAAATACACCCCCAGTAAGTCAAAACACTCAAACACAAAAATATCAACACACATTTTTATACAAGAAACAGGACATTAAGTTTCTTTACCTGGAGTAGGCTTTGTTCCTCGTAACCTCTGAAGAAGCTACCATAAACCCTCGTCGATGTGTCCATATACTTCGATGATGCCTGGATCCAACTAATCCCCACTATCCAAATCTCTGGCACCACTACTAATCTTCTACCCAGATATTTGCCTTGTCCAAACTTAACATTCCATACCAAATACAGTTTATGCATCCTAGTTAAGCTTTAGGATTCGCTTACCCAAGTACCATCCCTTCATTCAATAAAATCGTTGTAGTAACGGCAACTTTTGTCTAGACCTTAGCATCCACTCATGCAATATCACTTTTGCTACTTTTGCGGTACGTTACTACAGCTTTACATACTTTCAAACAGGATGTTGTATGCTACTTTACCAAATACACAATAATTAATACACGTAAGAGCATATACTATTAATTACGTTGAAGATCTAAGGGCGATCTCAGATCTAAAGGAAAAGACAGCTTTAATATATTTGTCCGAGTATTTATACGCTTTTTACACCCCTCAAGGAACCCCTCTTTATTGAAAAGCTTATTTTTAAAATCACTTCTACAGATTCTGAACGTAATGTCTGAAAAATTCCAAGATCATTATAACGTTACACTGAAATTTGTTTAATACCTCAACGGACGCGCGCTTCTTAAAACTGACTAGCCTTAAACCAATGGTATAGATTTTCCTCGTCATAACGCTCCACCTATCAGCTATCTTTCTCCGTTCCACCCATATTTATTGTCTCTTTTAGAAACCCCTCTCAAGCTACAGAAAATCGATATTGTTGTTGGCCTTTATATTTCCCCGTGTATTTTAAACGTGACTTGTAACCAACGCTTTCTTATACGTTTCTCTGTCTATTTTACATTCTAGATTTTTTATTTGAATTAGTCTTCAAGGCACTTGTTATTTTTAAGCAGTTTGTCAAATCGACCGTTGCAACAATTTTATAAAAATTCTGTCTCAACGTATAATCCAGTTCTATGAACCTGACATTTAACCACAGGTGTTTCTGCAAAGCCCCTTGTTTAAAATAACAATTCCTAGTTTCTCACCTTCTTAGTATTTGTAAACAAACGTTTGCTTTTATGTAAATGGAAAGAAGCGTTTAAATTATTGATTTTCTATACTTGGAAACTCCATTTCTGCTTGCATGCGCTTGATTTAAAATTATTACAATTTAATTATGCGTATCCTTGAGTTTTTATGTACTTTAAAGCTTTTTCCTTTGTGCAATTTTAACATTCTAGTTTAGAATTACAAAATCTGTTAATAACCATCCATCTTCACTACCTAAACTGATTAATTTGGCGCGTAAATAAATTGTTCCTATTTTCTATATACACAGTTGATAAAACTTTATTGTTTAGACTTATTATATATATATATATATATATATACATATATCTCCATACATGCACAAGCACACGCACACGCAGACGCACACGCACACGCATACGTAGATGCACACGCACACGCACACTCATGTGCACCCGAACACACATAAACGCACACACTCACACACTCACTCACAGACACAGGAATACGTATGAATATATATATATATATATATATTATATATATATATATATATATATATGTATGTATAGGAAAATCATAAATGAGGACAGACGCGATAGCTTTACACTTAAATAGACCATTAGAACGTGAAATTTGGGTTTACATCATTCAAATGTGTTATGATTCAAAACAGATCCGAAAGTATTTGAAACATGACGTATAGAGATTATTTAGTATATAAGCCACAATTGAATTAGAATGGGTCGAGTTGCTGGCCAGACGCCGATGAGGTAGCAACTCGCGTATTTTTACCACCGCCTTCGGGCGATCAAAGGTGAGCAGCGGAACGGTGCCAAGGAATGGGTACACAAGTGAAGTCGTCGGGATGCACATCCGTCAGTCCTGTTTAGACGAGCTACCTGACGATGGAGCGGCCTCTGGCGAGTAGCCAGTCCTGTCAGTCGAAAACCACAGACCAGTGGACCTAGGATTCGGAATACTGTGTAGTAGGAGGACAACTATGGGGAAGATCCGGGAAACTGCCCACTGCACCGAAAAAAGAGGATTCTAGGAGCAGGTTTTTTGGAATCTAAACCTACAAATATATAAATAAGAAGATCTATCAAGATAAACAGTCAACATCATCAAGCCAAAAAACTCTTGAGTTATAAGGCATTTTTAACGACGCTGAGAGCGTCGCGTCAAGCTTTTGTAGTTAGAATGGGTCATTCAGATTGAGTTTTTTTACGACATTAAACATGTAAGATTCAAACAGACTTGCATGCTTAAACTTCACGCCTACATATCATATAAATAATGGCACAAAATACTTAAAGCAGTGGCGGCTACTCTGTAAGTGCTGCAGAGCTGCAGAACCACCAAGAACTAGCAACGAACCAACACATTCAATAGTATAAAAGAGATCGATAACCAGCCACTAAAAGTATTATGAATTCCTAAGTTGGATGTCCATAACAGTCGGTCAATAATACAGTAAACATGCAACTCTAAACGACAAGCAAAATCCATCGAATCACTGTCTAACTACGTTGTTCTGCAGATCTTATTTGCGAGTTCGGATAAATATCGGAACATTTCGCGCAAATACGATCATAGTAAGAAACGGCCTTATTGAGCCAAGCTCGAGCTGCATAAATTGCAGCGCATTTGTCTATTGCTATGCGAATCGTTCAAGTTTTGTGTGCTTTCTGGTTCTTGTAGACATCGCGTCACGCATTTCATCTTTCGTTATCTTTATAAATTTCATATCCGCTATTTTAATATCATATTAACCCATCACCAGTTATTCACAGATTAAAACTGAATAAACATTTGCGTTTGAAATTTTAGTGTATAGGTAGTAAGTTTGCATATTAGTGTAATTATGGTTAGGTTCACCAACAATAAACTTTTACACTGTTCCCTGAGGACGTTTGCTACATTAATCGTTTCTAAAATGGATGTTATTTTTAATTTAAGTGAATGATGGTTCTCTCAGCTTATTTTTCAAGAACAATTAGCTATTAAAGATCAGGGTCGTCCTGTACCAGAACTGAACATTGAAATTCCTGGTACAAGTCGTGGTAAAACTAATAAAAGGCCGTTCAATACAAATATTTATCAAATGACCACTGTTGAAACCGAACGCAGTTTTCTATTTTAAACCTTGTAAAAACTTTTTTAAGAAACTCGATGCGTGAAGATAGGTTAACGGCCCTTTCAATGCTGTCAATTGAAAAAAAAATCATAACTTCAATTCCCGATTTTAATGAAAAAGTGATTGACCAACGTGCTACAAAGAAAGATAGGCGTTTTTCACTCATATTTAAGAAAAAACAATAAAATACTTTTACATTAGCAATACAGTACTACCAAATATATTCGGTACGAGCCGCCACTGACTTAAAGGAAGTTTTGTTCTGTAAACTACAAGTGAAAGTAAACTACACAGCACGCTGGCCTGCATAAGAAGTTAATAAAATTAGTAAAATTTTAATCAAGCTAAATATTTGCAAAGTGAAGTTAGAAAATTTTCAACGCTTCAACTCGAAGGTGTTTAATAAAAGTTAAAGCTAATCTATTTTAACTCATATATATACAAATAAATTTTATAGAGCTCTTGTTCTACATCTAGTTAAATTCCTCTTCTGGGCTTGTATAATTTTTAGTTTTACTTCTAATCTAGTACTATTCCTGGTTTTCGTTTCTGTCAAGTTTGATTGTAGTTCACCTCTAATTTACAATACCGAAGCCTTGTCTATAAAGGAAGGAAGGTACTGATGCCAAGATTCTAGTTGGACAAGAGAACATAATTCAAGACTTCATTTAACCCTGAAGTTTGCTGAGCAAGGCGTATCAAGAACAACAGCCGATTTCAGCGCGGACATCATATAAAAGTCATATGGTAATCCTATTTTATGTTTTGGAAACATTTATTTCTTGTTGCGGTACCTGTAAACTAAAATTGAAGTATTTAAAGTATTAGGTGTTTTATGAAGTGTTTGTAAGGGTAAACTTACACTGATTGGGCCGATCTTTTAACATTAGTTAGAAATAGCTTTTTGTGCACAAACAATTCACAAGTACTTTGACGACAGTTTTAAAATAAATCAAACTACAAGTCGCAGTGCTAGGAACAGCAGTTCTCTTTCTTACAAATTTAAAAACCTGATATATATATCGTGATGTACTAAACCGTGTAATTCATTTAACGCATATCACATTTGTCCTTTAGTACATATTTGTCGCTCATTAAAAATTTGATTGTTACACATTTAGCTTTTCATCTACAAAACCAACGATCGAGCATTCTACAGATTTTACAAATGATTTAAGTTTCAGATTTACGGACTGAGGACTAGCAATAAGGACATAACAACTGCAAGATTTTATTTTAAGGCTATTGATTGCTTCCATTCGTTTAGTGACGGCATAGTATATAGAGAGTGACGATTCAGCTTAGGAGCTCAATCTACTTCACGACTTTGAATTGTAAAATTTATAAGATTCAGACAGGACCAGTTTGTAATTGAATTTGATTTTGTGCATGCTACAGTATTACAGAACGAATATGTGATGAAAGCAATACAGTTCAACTTTTGAGACGCTGGACACGCAAAACCAGGAGATTGAGAGAGAGGTGGAACCAGAAATTAGCATGAGGGATTCTTTAAATGAAATAATATAAAATCAATTAGAATTAAGGAACAAAATTGAACAACATCAATTAGAATTGTCGAAAAAATCACCGAAGAATAAAGAGTATTGTCGAACAGCTTTAGAAAGGAAACTTGGGGCTTTAATCTAAAATTAAATAATTTAGGAACAGAAAATAAGGACAATGTTAATGGTGTGAAGGAATAACGAATCGCTTAACCAAAAATTAGTTGAAGTTGAAGAATCGTATGCAATCAGGCACAATCTGATAATTAGTAATTTTAAATCTAATTATAATAATCAACTAAATGAAAAATTTTTAAGTAATTATGCAAAAATCAATAACAAAATACAAAATTTAGAAGGAGATTGCAAACACTTAAAATGAGAATTCCAGCAAGATTAATGGAAGTGCATTGATATAGTAATTTTACAAAGCCACTACAACAAATAATTTGATCTTATGGATATAACAAAATTAATCCTAAAATTTTTATCAACAGACTAGGGTCAGTAATACAAACATAGAAATAAACAACAAAAATTAGATACAGCTAAAGCAATGCTTAGAGGAAATGCTGAAATGCTGTACAATTTGATAGAACAAAAGATAGAAACCTTTGAAGAATTTGAAAGGTAATTTCTAAATTATTATTGGAGGGATAATGAACAATTTAAAGACCGAGACAGTTTGATAATGGGAAAATGCAGATCAGATTATGCAATAACGCGAAAGTAAAACGCAATAAGGAAAATCGGTATAGCAAAGCAACTAGAACCACCACTAGAGGACATACAACTAACTAAATATTCATCTCAACATTTTGAACACAAAATCTGACAATATGTGGCTTTACAAAACGCAATAGACAGGAACGTCTTTTTGGAATATTTAAGACGCTGCCATCACTTACAGCAATCAAAACGCTACGATTACTTAGGACAAACTATTTCGCATACTAAATCTATTGCAACAAATACAAGTGCGCAAAATACAAACCGAAGTGAAGCAAGTAATGATGATAATACGAGAGCAAGGCATAACCGTACGTATGTTGAGATAACAAGCAAACCAGGTCAGTCTAATCAAAATTTCTGATAAAATTCTTCATAGTCCGTTGGATCCTGGTGATTTATTTTTATTTAAACATCGTGCAGTGCTGGCAAAATCGTCTGTTGTGTGGCGTTTCTAGTTGATATTTTAAGCTATTATTTAATTTTGGAAGACCTGTATGGAGTTCAGAGTTTCCATTTTCTTTTTATATAAAATTTGGTTGTGCGCGTTCGGAAAATGATTTGCTAGAAATTTGTAAATATCCTGAGGGTTTGTAATCTTGTGACCGTTGACGTATAATTCCCTTCTGGAAAACGGTGAGTGATGTGCCATACGTTGGAGGGAGGGGCGACCGCTGTTAAGAGTATCATGCTATTTATCCATGATACCTGTATGTTTTTATAACAGAAACGGATATATTGCTGATCTGGAACATTCTTTTCACATTCGTCGTTGAAGGCGTTTCTGTAGCTGGATATTTAGCATTTTGTACTCTGTAACGCGACCTTGCCTTTACTCTCTGCTGGATTGGATGGTGAGATGCTTAGTCTTGAGTTTCAGCTTTTTGCACTGAAAAAGTGTACCTATGTTTGTCTGCCAGAATTTCACGATGTCATCCAAGAAGTTAACCATACATTCTACAAAGTATCGTCTTTTAAATGCTAATTATTTTTTTGTTTTCGAGTGACAAATATTAAACTTTAATAATACAGAGGAATGATCTCAAAGGAATCCTTGTACTATAACCGTGCTTAAGGTGTTAAAGAGTTTTTCTGTATCGTAAAAGTGGTCAATTCTTAACGCTGATAGTCGCGTAACGAATGTAAAACAGTCTTTTTCGCAGTTACATGCATTCCAGCAACCGTGTACATCGCATTTCTCGGTTAGCTTTAGAAGTGCTCTTAACAATACGCGGCTGAATCCACTCGACCTACAGCACAGTTTAATGCGCAATTCAAATCTCCTTTTAAAAGGATTTTGCGGTGGCTGTTGCATACAGTTAAACCATACAGGTGATCTTCGAATTTTAACAGCTCTTGGTGTGTGGCTTAGAAATTGGGGTGCAGTAGATATTACGTTTATCTGAAGTAGTTTCTTTTATTAACACTACCAAGTTTTTACATTATCCTTTACATAATACTTAAAATTAGTTTATAGTTTAAAAGGTCACAATGTCACACAATATCCTATAGTAAGCGTTCCTAACGCGATTACTAATTCATGTTGCTGTTCAAACATAGCTAGTAATTGTAGTCGGAAGAGCCGTGTAAGTTACTTGCGACGTGTGCAAATGACAATACTTTATAACAAGGGTATTCTTTTAAAAAATATTGCAGTTTCATTACGTGGCTTCAGTTTACAAAGTTCCCGTAAAGACCATAAATTAGAGCGGAAATTTGCTTTAATTAAATTAATAAATGCAAAAGAAGGTGTTACAGAACTTTTATGTCATATATATTGCAATATTACACGAGTATATTACAATAATAAGTATGCCAAACATTATGCTTAGTATTTATGCGTTTCGTATATAATGTATTTATTCTTTATGTGCATGTTAAATAACGCAAGATAGACACAACTACCAAAAAGACCGATAATCTGAAAAACTGAAATTGTGAAAAACTGTAACTTTATAAAGATTTAATATTTTCCCTAACGATAGGCTTTTAGCTGGTTTCGTACTTGAAACTCTTAACTATTCTATAAAATTCAACTTCAACTTTCTTTGCAGAATAGAAAAGTGTTCTCTTTCTGCACTAGTGATGGTCAATTGTGCAAAGGATAGATTCCCTGGCATTAACAAATGGAAAAATCTAATTGGTCCGACTACAGAAACGATAGTCAGCCCTTAGAATAGTGTTTGGATACCATTGTTGTATAAATGTACACGGTGTATGAACGTTTATGTAATTTCCAATACTGAGATATGATAAACTCAATTTGAAGGAATGTAGAAGCGTGAGCTTTTCAACAAAGCAACAACTGATTACTTTAAAGCTACGCACACAGCCAGTACGAAAATGTGCATTATATGCAATAGTTTGTACACTTCTCTACAGTAAATGCAAAGAAATAAGTTTTGGAGAGAGGACTACAGAAAGCTGAGCTTTACTACTAAAGCAACTTCCCTCTTTTTAAGATACTAGTTTGTATATTGTATGTGCATAAATAGAGAGATGGTCTCAACCGCCGATCACTTACTCATCATCACCATTATGTCTTCAGTCCTGGAGTTGGATAGACACCTACCTCCATTGATTCCTATTCTGAGCTAAACTACACAATTCCTGAAAGTCAGTCATGCATTTTTCACTATCTGCGTGTAATAGCCTCATCTAGGTCTACATATACCTTTCTTTTTTCCTATATTTGCTTGTAATAGAACCCGCACTATTCCCGAAAAATGCCTTAGAACGTATCCTGCCCTACTATTTTATTTTTTATTTGTTTTCCACAGATATCTTTATTACCTTACTATTTCTATAACCTCTTTGTTATTAACTTCGTCTGTCCATGCTATCATTTTCATACATCTGAAGCATAGCATTCCACAGAGTCCTTCCTATTCCTGTCTGCTTCTCCTACTGTCCCTATTTCTTAGGCGCACAGTGCTGTGCTCCACACATATGCTTCCAACAATTTCTCCCTTGTCTCTATGTTTATTGTCTTCAAACAAAGCCGCTGCTGTTTCTGGTTTGATACAGTTCGGTTTCCCTCCTATTGCTTTGTAAATATATACTCTACTTCACCGATGCTCAGTGGTATGTGAAGAGACTTAAGCAGTCTGTGGCTACGAAGATTCCCGACACTTGAACATTTGCCGAATTAATAGTTTTCCAGTAAATCCTTTCACACAATTAACATTTGTTAAGAATATTGCAAAACCAACACATCTAGTTGCTTGTAATAATCATTAGGTTTATGTACAATTATGTTTTTCGTCATAAAATTTTTCGTCTTGGTATTGTTGAACTCGTACCTCCATTGATTTCTATTTTGAGCTAGCCTACACATTTCCCTGAACTTTACACAGCCTACATCTTTGACTATCTGCGTGCAATAGTTTTTTATCTCTTTTTCCCGTCATTTACTCCTACTGTCCAAATTTCACAGCCGTACAGTGCTGTGATCCACACATATGCTTTCAGCAATCTTTTCCTTGTTTCAATGTTTGTTGTCTTTGAACACAGTAATTGCTTTTTCTTTTTTAAATACAGCACGATTTTGTGCTAATCTATGTTTTATATCTTTTGCGCATTTCTCTGCTTGTGTTATTTTTATTGTATTGTAACGTCTTTATTTACACAAGCGAGATTAGGGCCATATGTCCCTTTCTTACATCTAACTTGCCAATGTAGATATATAAAATAAAAACAACAGAGAAAAAAAATAAATAGATAAAAACAAAAGAAAAAAAATTAGGTATAAACAATGAACATTCTTGATCGACCTGATGGGCTTAAGAGCAAACTTAACTACTTACGTTAACACACACGCACGCACGCACACACAGCACACGCGCACCGCATGCCGAGTGGAGTATGTACGAACACTTATTCTGAAATTTGACTAGTTAATAAGTATTCATGATAGAGTTTACAGAATCTGACAAGAAACGATGCTTTTCGAATATTTAAGGGGATCGAATTCCAGATAATCGAGCTTGTAACTAAGAAGGAGGAGTAATATGTTTGAGTGTGATGGGTAGGAGTAGATAATAGGTCGTCACGCCTTGTACTGTAATAGCGGATAGAAAGAGGTAAGTATAGACGTAGTAAGTAAAATGGGGACTGATTAAGAAATAATTTATAAGTAAGAATAGCCAGATGTAGATTGCGTCTTTTGTACACCTTAAGTCATGCTAGTTTAGCGTACTACGGTGATACCCTATCCCGATACTTCAAATCAAAAATAAAATGGATACAGCTATTTTGAGCTCGTTGTAATTGTAGCTTGAGATTTACTGATAGGTTAGTATAAATTGAGACGCAATAGTCAAAATGTGGAAAGATTAAAGATGTAATCAATATTTGTTTTGGCTTTACAGGAAAGAATCGTTTTAGGCGCTTAAGTGCATGAAGAGCAATAATCGTTTTTCTGCAAATATTTGATACTTGTTTTTTCCATGTTAAAGTAGAATCTATCATAACGCCAAGGTTTTTCACTGATGTAGCTAGTGCAATAGTAAAGTTACCTAAAATTAAAGGAGGAAGGCTGAATGGGGATGCTTTGTTTAACATTTTTTGAGTGCCCAAAAGAATAGCCTGGCATTTTAAGGGATTAATTGAAAGAAGATTACTCACACTCCATTCACTGATCCTTTGCAGATCTTTATTTAGACTATTAAAGGCATCGACAAAATCGGTCAAATAAGTGTGATAATAAAGTTGAATATCATCTGCGTAACAATGATATTGAAGAAATTTCAAACAAGTAGATACATCTTGTATATACAAGCTAAATAAAAGTGGACCAGGTACACTTCCTAGAAGAACACCTGCTACTAGGTTGGTAATATTAGAAAGGCGCCCGGAATTATCTTCGACTTGTTGGTTCGCCCAGTTAAGTATGATTTTAACCATAGAATTGCAGTATCAAAAAAGTTATTTAAATGTTTGATCTTGCTTAGAAGAATATCAAAGTCAACGTTATTGAAGGCCGAGCTAAAGTTTAAAAGAATGAGGATAGTTAATTGTTGACTGTCCATAGCAAGAAGGACATCAACAACTTTCAACACAGCAGTGCACGTGCTATAATTTGCTCGAAACCCTGACTGAAAGCAATCAAATAAGTTGTTTGTTCGCAGAAATTCTGTCATTTGGAGAAGTGCAATATATTTTATTGGCTTAGATAGCGTTGGAAGAATGCTTATTGGACGGTATTTAGAGAAGCAGGTTGGACTTAACGTTTTAGGTAGTGGTCTTACAAGAGAATGTTTCCAAGGCGTTGGAAAGCAAGTAGTTTGAAATGATGTATTAATGATTGTCGTATATTTTTCAAGAACAGGCGGATATATATTAAGGAACATAGAACGCGAAATTTTGTCATTCCCAACAGCTTTGGATTTAATTCGACGAACAGATTCTAAAACAACATCATTAGAAACTTCAACAAACGAAAACTGTGGGCACACAGGAGGCATTATAGAGGATATTATGTTTATAATATTTTGTTTAACACCGCTATCAAAATTTTTAACTGCAGCAAAGGCTTGATTTAAAATATTTAGATCCATGTTTAAATGTGTTTGTATTGGCGGTTTTCCGGTACCCGAGTTTTTTAAAAAATTTCATGTTTTGCGTGTATTAACATTTGCGGAAAGAGTATAATAGAAATGCATCTTAGAATTCCTAATTAGATGTATTGATCATAATTAACGGAATTTTCAAATTTTCTGTAATGTGTCAAAGCAGCATCCCTAATGCGCCTCATGTGTTGTATTTGAATAAAGAAGCATGACGCTTTAGGCCGAGTTAACCGAATTTTTTTATAAGGAGCATGGATATCGTAAATTTCGTGAAGCAAATTATTAAACGTAACAAGCTTAGTATCAGCATCGGCTGCTTGATCAATATCTCCCACGGAGTACATTCCGCATCAGCATTAAGTTTACATAAATCCATATTTTTAAAATTTTTGCAGGTAATAATTTTTGGTTGAAACTTTGATACTTTAATTAAATAAGAAATAAAGATTAAATCGTGATTCGAAATGTCTGATACCGAGATTTGTCCAAAGTTAAGAGTTTTATCTCTATTTGAAGTGATAATGTGGTCTATTGTGGATGACGAATTTGGTAAGTGATGGGTAGGCTGAAGTGGCAGGATGCACAGATTGCACGCATTTGTCCTAGTATGAAACCGACGAACATCCGAGTATCTTTAAGCACGTTAATGTTCCAATCACCCAATATAATGACATCAAAGTAGTTCGGTAATAGCTGAAACATGGCATCTTCTATGTCTGATAGAGCACCTACCTGAGGTGGTTTATAGACTACACCAACAAGAAGTTTCACATAATTTACAGTTATTTCAACAAAAATATATTCTGATTTTGAACTATATAACGAGGAAGATTTCAGTGCAATTTTGAAGTTAAGATCACTATGTATATAAAAAGCAACCCCACCTCCACGTTTTTCAGTCGTATCATAGCGTATCATCCTATAGCCTACAAGTTGAGCGATGGCATCAGAGAGAGAGGGTTTTAACCGGCTTTCTGATACTGCAATGCAATGTGGTAAACACTATCCAAATACGCAAACTCGTCGAAATGTGAAGATAGTGATCCAACATTAATATGACAACAATGAAACGCCTTTTCATGTAGAGAAAGACCTTGTGAAAGAATGGATCCCGAGGAAGGAACAAGCAGCTAAGTGGAGAGTAAGTTAGATTCCGCATCCTCCTTATGAACATCTACTTCTATGTGGCACATGTCCGTAAAATGTTTAGCTATTTTCGAACACTATCGAAGAATAAGGAAAAATAAGAAAATTGCTATACTGTTAGCAATGCATCCCCATAAATACACTCAGCAAACTAGACCATTCGTTCATACATTTACACCCTAAGTTTAAAACTGGAACGTATGTAACAATAAACCAGCATAAACATACATAACTCGTTTTCGAATTTGGTACAAAGTACATGATAACTTGACAATTTAATTAAAAGCAATAAGTCAATCATAGCCCTTAATAAATTCAAATCGAATATCGGCAACTTGTTTCAGCATTACAATTTCTTAGTTCTACTGAGAAGCTGACGCCCCTCATCAATTCCAGCAATATCATGAAGCTCACTGTGAGAAGATATGATTCGCTTCTCCCCATTAGATAGCAGCACAACAACTTTGGAATTTGCTGTCCAGATATTTTTAATGCCACTTTTCGCTCGGACTGCTTTTAATAATTGATACCTTTGAACATTGAGCGATTCTGTGAGAGAATACTTAGTGCCTTTAAACATTTTCTTAGGGTTCCATACTGACTGACGCTGTTGATATGAAATAAATCTTATAATTATGGGGCGACATTTTTGCTGAGCAGGCTGACCGATACGGTGGATATAATCAATCACCGTCGATTTATACATGTCAACTTGTAAATTATTTTTAAATATATTATATACAGCATGTTCAAGTTTCTCATCTTCCTCCTCTAGTACACCGCGTAGCAACACGCAGTTGTTTCTGGAGTAATTTTCCAGGTCGTCTACTTGAATTTCGACAACATGTAATTGTTCTTTTAGTTGTTTAATAGAATCAATCATATCAGCTTTAAATTTTATAAAACTATCAGAAAGCTGTTGGATATCCTTAATGTTATCAGCAGGTGTTCTTAACGAAGTCTCCAATGCAGATTCAAAATTGTCCATTCTCATCTTGAATAAATCAGCTAGTGCTTGTAAATCTTTTTGACTCATTGTTTCTGTTGCAAATAACGAACTTCACAACACGTTTTTGGCTGATAAACACAATTTATTTTAAAGGAGAAGTTATACACAAGAAATAACACATCAATCAATAACAAAATATCATATTATTTTAACAAGTTATCATCGATAATAATAATTTTAGGCTGGAGCGACTTAATGCACGTCTACTAACGCAAACATCATGTCTTCATTTGGCTTTCTAGGTAGCAGAAATCTCTAACCTTTTGTAAGTTTTCGTTTCCTATTTGTATTATAGTTTATAATTTATTTTCCTCTCCGCATACCACTACTTTAGTTTTATTCTTGTTAATTTTCATACCGTATCTCTCGGTTAGAACTGTTTCCATTTCATTAAGAGCTGCTTCTAACGTTTCCTTGCTAGATGCTAATACCGCTGTATCATCTGAAAATTTAAGCATTTCAGTCTTTTGTCTCTGCATAATAATTTCAAAGGCCTTACTGCATTTGACAGTATTCATTGCCTCTTCTATGTACAAGTTAAAAATTGACGGAGATGGGACACATCCCTGTCTCACCCGTTTTCTAATTTCTACTTCTCTGCGTTCCTGCTCTAATTCTATTACATATGTTTGCTCTTTGTATAAGTTATGTACTATTCGTCTATCCCTAAAGCTCATTCCAATCTTTTTCAGTTATTTCGAATATTCTTTCCATTTTACATTGTTGAATACTTTTTCCAGATCTACAAACCCTATATACGCGCTTTCTCCTTTTTTTATTGCCTTCTCCGTTATCACCCTAAGAGCTAAAATAGCTTCCAGTGTTTCCCTGTTTTGCCTAAACCAAAATTGATCTTCGTCTGGTACTCTTATAGCTCGTTTTACTATACATCATTATATAATGCTAGTTAATTTTTTTGACACGTGTGCTGTCAAGCATAAAAACATAATGTTCGAAAATTATCACATCTATCCGCGTCTCTCTTTCTTAGTACAGTGACTATGATGTTACGTTAGAAATCTTTGTGTATCTCGCCTGTCTTATACATATAGTTTACAAGTTGAAAGAAACGTTCTATTACTGCTTGTCTATCGGTTTTTAGAGTATTTGGTTGCACCTATTCTATATCCGGTGCCTTACCATTTTTCAGGCCTTTTAATGCTAATTCAAACTCATCTCCAAGTTTAGCATATCCCAAGTCATCGTCTGATTCCTGTGCTTTTAGTTCGTCTCCTGCATATAAATTCCTTATAAATTCTTACCACCTAACCACTCTCTCTACATTTTCTATAACGATGTCTCTTTCCGTGTCCCTTATATTTTTGCTATACGGTTTTATATACCCAAAATTTACACTAATTAGTTTGTATGCTTCGTTTGTCTATCCTATTTTTATCTTAGTTCATACCTCTTTGCAGTTTTTATCAATCCATTGCTCTTTAGCTTTCTTGCAATTCCGAATAATTTTCTATTTTATGCTTTGTATCTCTGTTTTTCAGCTTTGTCCGGGCTGTTCTTGTATTTTTGTCTTTCTTCTATTAAATTCAGGATATCTTTTGTTATCCATAATTTCTTATTTTATTTTTGTGTATATCCCAGAATATTTCTGACCGCCATATCTATGCTGTATTTAATGTAATTCCATTCTGTTTCCACTTCCTTAGTATCAGAATTTTTCCTGATATTATCAGCAATTCATTTGACTTTTTTTTAAAACTTTCGTCAATACCTTTACCTTTTAGTCAAAGTGTCCTTTCCGTTCCTTTTTCTAAAGTTTTTAAATTTAAGTGCGGCCTTCATAATTACAATGTTGTGGTCAGCGTATATACCTGCTTCTGGGTAGCTTCTAAAACGACACTCGTACATACTGAAAATGTTCCAGCAAGTGTACTTTCAACTTTACTATCTGATGATCCTGGAGAATGGCCAGAAATAATTGCATCCGCAGATGCAAGCTATTTAACAGAAAAAAGACAGCGACAAATGACGAACTGGATTTACCCAATAAAATCACATGAACGAAAATTTTCTGTTAGTTAGTTTTGCCGGATCCTCGCTAATGAAAGAAAAGTAAGAAGAGGGTGGTTGGTTCTACGTCAAAAGATGCGGTTTACTGTTCCTCTTGTAAAGTTTTTGGTAGGTCTTTAACTAACTTGTCTACAAAAAGCTCTGTCTTGTTTTTAATACACATACAACAAATGCTAGTGACCGTATGTTTTGTATTTAGGACAAAAATCCAGTACAGTATTTGACAGTTTACAATTCCAATACATATTATTAAAGTATATGATAATAACAAATAACGTATTACGGACTTCACACGCATATATCCACGACCGTATATTATACCGAACTGCATAACAACAAACGGCGCAGACAGCAGAGCGCGATGACCATATTGACAGCAATATATAAATGGACATGATGTGTCACATATGTTACACGCCCTTTTTTCAAATAAAAAAAGAATTGATTATAGTTTAATCTATCGGGTGGTTTGCTGACTCTACCACTTCTTGTAACCGTTAGGTCCTCTTTAGGCGCAGTGGTTACTGGGGGCTGAAACAAAATAGGTTCAGTGTATTTTGCGTCATTTTGTTTGCTACTTAAATATGTTGGCAACGACATTTGCAATGGCCTGAGGTGTTGCCTGTTTCTTCGATAAACGGTTCCATCTAGTTCAACGTTATAATCATTTGGCCCAAACTTTTTTGAAACACTACCGAGACGCCACTGACGCGTTTTTTGTTGAACTGCAACTGGTTGTGTGGGTACGAGTTTGGTTAGTTTATGTGTTGAAACGTCGTAACGCTCCTTCTGCTTTTGCTGGGAAAGTTTCACTGTTTCCTTTATACCACTTATAGGAAATATAGG
This sequence comes from Platerodrilus igneus, assembly GCA_036346225.1. Classification (NCBI taxonomy): domain Eukaryota; kingdom Metazoa; phylum Arthropoda; class Insecta; order Coleoptera; family Lycidae; genus Platerodrilus; species Platerodrilus igneus. Next base: position 1,064,948 of record JARFIW010000295.1, read on the forward strand.
TTTTAGAACTTCCTGGCCAACAGGTAGAGTTGACCGTAATCTTCTACCCATCAACAAATTACACGGTGCAGGTGAGTTTTGTTTGGGTGTAATGTTATACTGAAGAACAGACAAAAACGGATCTTTTCCGTCTTGTAAGCATTTAGTTAATAGACCTTTAGCTGTTTGTACAGTTCATTCAATCATACCATTTGATCGAAAATAATACGGACTGGAGTTAGTTAATTTTATGTCGTATAATTTTCCAAAAATTTTTAATTCGAGCGAATCAAAAGGAGGCCCGTTGTCAGATACTAATTCCTGCGGTAAACCATTTACCGAAAATATGTTTTTTAGGCCTGATATTACAGTAATTCCAGTTTTATTAGGTATTTTGTTTACAAAAATAAATTTGCTGAAGTTGTCAATAATCACAAGAAAATCTTGTGTATTGAGAGATTTAAAATCTACTCCAATTTTTTGCCAAGGCAAATCCGGCACTTCATGGGGAGTAAGAGGTTCTCTGGGATTTGAATTTGAATACAACTGGCAAATCTCACATTCTAAAACTATTTTTTCTATGTCAGAACTCCAACCGGGATAATATATGCATTGGGATGCCAGATTTTTACAGGAAACTACACCCTGGTGAGATTGGTGTACCAAGTTGAGAATTTCTGATTTTAAACTTTCTGGTATTATTAGTCGCTTGTTATAAAATAAAACATTTATAATGTTCCAAAATTTTTGAACTTCTAATAAGGCATTATTTTTATTACTGGGCCAGCCATTTTTAACAAAGTGTTTAATTTGCTGTAATAAGCAATCTTCGTTAATTGCGTGTTGTAGCCGTAGCTGGTTTTCAGGTCTGGTAGCAATAACTGAATAAACTTTCAGGTTGGAATCTAAGAAATCAGTATTAATGATTTCTTGTGTAGGGTTACGCTTAGAGTATCAGAAACCTGAAGTTTTTTTCCAGGAACGTAAACAATAGTAAAAGAGTACTTTAAAAGTTTGACAACAAGTCGTTGAATTCGTGGAGACATTTCGTCTAATGGTTTTTTTATAAGACCCAACAATGGACGGTGGTCACTTTCAATGTGAAAATGCTGCCCAAAAAGATAGTAAGGAAAACGTTCACACCCAAAACAACGGCTAAAAGTTCCTTGTCGATATGATTGTAGCGTTGTTGTACTGATGTTAAGGAAACGCAAGAAAATTCTATAGGTTTATTATTTTGGAGTATTACCGCACCTAGTCCATAGGGGCTGGCATCTACTGATAAACTTGTAGGTTTAGACGGATCAAAGTAACTTAAAGTAGTTGCTGAGGCAACGAAATGTTTTAAGTTATTGAAGCATTTGTTTTTGACGGCAGTCCATAGAAATTCGTTTCTTGACCTTAAAAGTTTTCTTAAAGTACTTGTTTCTGTAGAAATATTGGGAATAAATCGAGATAAATACATAATCATTCCCAAAAAACGTTGCAAATCCTTTACAGATTTAGACTACCGGTGTCTATTTTAACACTTATCGGCACTTTTTCGATTAGCACGGATTCAACCCATTCTACAAAATTTTGGTCTATTGCAGAAACCGTGACAGTCCAAACTACTAAGTTATCGCTTTCCTCTTGTGTGTTATCTTCACAAAAATCTGAAAAATTATCAGTATATTCACTGACTATATTTACTGTTGAATCGGTTATTTCGCGAACGTTTACGCGTTTACGACAATAATTCCAAAAATGTCCTTTTCTTTTACAAAAACTACAAATCTTATTGAAAGCAGGACACTTACCTCGCTCATGAACTTTCCCACAGTTCATGCAATTTCCAGGATTATCTGTTTTTGATGATGAGGTACCGTCATAATTTTTGTTATCTGCATGGAAATTCCTGAAATTTCCCATATGTCTTGATTCGTTTTGGTCCTGCCTGTTAGTAGAGGGGGTGTTGTAATTATTTTTAAGAAAGTTTTTGCGACTAACAGCGTTTACAGATACCCTTTCCTTTGAGATTTCTTTTAGTGTTGCGGTACTGTTTTCCATAACGCGGCTGATGTCAATCGCTTTTTCAAGTTGAAGATCACTTTCCTGTAAAAGGTTCTCTTGTATACGAGAATCTTGAAACCCAAAACAAGACGATCTCTAATGAAGATATCTTTCTCTTGAAAATTACATGTTTTTGCTAAATGCCTTAGGGCGGTTACAAACTGATCTATAGTTTCGCCCGGTAATTGTTCTCTCTTAAAGAACTTAAAGTGTTCGTATACAGGATTTACAACCGGCGTACAATGTTTTTCGAACTTTTCTAGAATCACATGTAATTTTGTGCTGTCTTCACCCTCGGCAAATTCAAAGATATTGTAAATTTTGATACCTTCATCCCCGAGTAGATTAAGTAAAACAGCAATTTTAACATTGTTTTTCTTCTCCTGCTTGCCGCTGGCAAGCAAATAAAATTCAAACTTTTGCTTCCAAAGTTTCCAGTTTGCAGTAATATCGCCCGTAAAAGAAAACGGATTGGGAGACCGATACTTGTCTGTCATTATGCCTAAAATTAGCGGAGTATATTCAAAATGGAAAAAAAATTAGTAAATATTAATTATTTCCAGAGCACGGCAGTGTTTAACGTTAGTATCATAATCTGATACCCGAAATATGTTTTTAAATGTACATGTGTTGCTTTTGAATCTCCTAGTTATAAATAACTATTACACAAGGTTATTAGTCCTAACCTTTATTATCTCAAAGCACATGTGTTCGTATACGTATTGAGGGTTTTATTTTCGCACTATACTATTTCCGTATGTTCCAGTGGGAAACAAAAACACAGAACAATACCGACACTGTTAATACCCGTTTACCGCTGTCACCATGTTACATATTTGGTTTTACGAAAAGCTCTGTCCTGTTTTTAATACACATACAACAAATGCTAGTGATCGTATGTTTTGTATTTAGGACAAAAATCCAGTACAGTATTTGACAGTTTACAATTCCAATACATATTATTAAAGTAAATGATAATAACAAATAACGTATTACGGACTTCACATACATATATCCACGACCGTATATTACACCGAACTGCATAACAACAAACGGCGCAGACAGCAGAGCGCGATGACCATATTGATAACAATATATAAATGGACATGATGTGTCACATATGTTACAATAAGGACGGGTGTTCGAAGTGGAAACATTTGTCACTAGTACTAAAAAGGCACGAAAAGTGTAACTCACATAAAAATAATGTCGGATCTTGATTGAATTTGTCAACTATGATATCTAAAGGAATTGTTCTTAATCAAAGTCAATAACGTTCATTGGATGTAGAAAAGAAATACTGGTATCGTATCATTGAACGAATAATTTCAGCAATATAGTTTTTATGTCACCAATGTCTAGCTCTACGTGGTACATCTAGCAAACTATATGACAATAATAATGGAAATTTCTTAAAATTACTAGAAGCGTTTTCAAAATTTGATTCTGTAATGCATCAAAGCAGTGATATTGTTATGAGAAACTATTTGGGCGATAAAATTCAAAATGAATTAATAAATTTAATCGGATTGAAAATCAAAAACACTATTTTAGATTTGGTAAGGAAACATAAATATTTCTCTATAATCCTCGACTGTACACCAGATGTGAACAATTAAATGTCATTTTGAGGTTTGTTTTATTGATGGAGCCTACAAAAAAAGTTGAATTTCGTAAACATTTCATTGAGTTTGGTCCTAGAACTGATTCTCCTGGTGCTGGCTTATGTAACTACGTGACAGATTTGTTAGTAGAATTAAATTTAAGTATATACAACATGCGTGGTCAAGGATATAATAATGGGGAAAATATGCGTGGGATACATAGTGGCTTCCAAAAACAAATCTTAAACATAAGCCCACGCGCATTTTTTGTTTCTTGTTCAGCGCACTTACTAAATTTAGTTGTTAATGACGCTGCTAAAGTTTATTTTGAGATGTCGGGATTTTCTTACGTTGTTCAAAAGATATGTGTTATTGTTCTGCGTCAACAAAACGATGGTCAGTTATGAAAACGTGCATTTCAGATTTAAAACCACTATCTGATACACGCTGGTCCAGTAAAATAGTCGCAGTAAAACCTTTGAGATATCAGATTGGTCAAGTTTATGATGCTCTCGTCAAAGTAGTGGAAGCATCCGCATCTTCAAATGATTTTACTACCTCACACCAGGTTCGATCGTTAGCAACAAAAATTCAAAACCACAAATTTTTATGCTCTGTAGTAATTTGGTTATTCAACAACAATTCTATTAGTAAATTAATGCAGAATCGAAGTATAAATCTAAAAACTTTTTTGGGCTGCATAGGCAATATAAAAACTTTCCTCACAGGCTTAAGAAACGATAAGGGATTTAATGAAATTCTTGTCGACGTGAGAGAACTAGCAGAAGATTCAGAATTTGAGCCTAATTTTTTATCTACACAAATTGTTCGTCAAAGGAAAAAGAAAAAACAGTTTGATTACGAAAGTAATGACCAATCAATAATAGACCCGAAAATTAATTATAGGGGAAATGTGTTCTTCTCCATATCAGACCAAACCTTGTCGTCTCTTAATGAGAGATTCAAGGGGTTGGAGCAATTTAATAATATTTTTGATTTATTTATAAAATGTTTAACTTAACTGAAAAAGAATTGAGAAAATCGTGTAAATATTTATAAGTACATTTGAAAGATGAATCACGTAGAGAATAAGATATTGACGCAACGACTTATTTGATGAAATTAAATGCTTAAAATGTCACTTATCAGAGCAAAAGGATTTAGATTTTAAGTCAATTTTCAAATACGCTTTTGAGAATCAATTAATTTCAACATTTCCAAATACCGCAGTAGCAATTCGAATTTTTTTAACGCTGCCAGTATTCGTATCATTAGGGGAAAGGTTTTTCTCAAAACTGAAATTAATAACAACTTTTTTAAGATCGCGGATGGCTCAGCAAAGACTCAGCAGTTTATCAACTATATCTATAGAAAACGACATTAATTCCCTTCCTTTCGACGAATTAATTAAAGATTTTGCCTATAAAAAGGCAAGAAAAGAGTGTTATTAATAGGTTATATTGTTCTATTTTTTAAATGTGTTATTGAATATTTAATTCTTCCTTTATGGATTTGTATTTTTTATTGTTAATTTTTGGATGTCGTTATTATGCAGATATGTTAAGCTCAAGATGTAAGATATAATTAGTTCCAAATTTTAATGTAAGTATTAGTGTTTATTCAAATTTCATTTATGTGTATAAATGTATAGTGACAATTTTAAAATGGGACGTAGTATTATATTTTGCACACAGGCGGCCGCATGACTTGGCGCGGCCATGGGAGCATGTATTTCTATAAGTAATAAATCCTAATTTGATAACATCGCTATGTAGTTATTATTGGCTGCCGATAGGTTATTTAATATATTATGTAAGTTTAGAACTCTAACTAAAAGGTCAACATCTTGGCTTTTCAGATTAAGAATATGATTCTTTGATCTTTTAATAATAAGTTTGTGTTAGTTGCTGGTGATCAGTAGCAAGATAAGATTCTGAATCTAGTGTTTTTTACTGTTGGGTAAGTGGACAGCGTTACTAATGACAAGGGAGGAACAATATGTTCTATTTTATACTTAGTATTATTACTAAAATATAATAGTACGCCATCATTTTGATTTATATTATTTTGATTATAAAAAAGTACCGCGAATACTATATTTCTCCGGAAATTCAATGAATCTTGTTTCGGTTAATATTATTATGTCAGCATTTGACAAATCACAGGTCGGCAAAAATATAATCAGCTCATCAAAACTCTTTTTTTGGCTTCTAATACATATTTAAATGTACAACGTGATGTATTTTCCGATGATTAATACTAATGTTATGTGTGTGTTTTCGATTTGGTCAGTATCCTTACAGGTTATATTTCTTTCTGCATCGGTTTCCGTGTTCAATTTTTCTAATATCTGACTTTTTTTTAATATTCATACTAAACATAAAATAAAATTTTATTTTTTGTGAATTGGTTGTGAGTTGACTGCAATCCTGACTAATATTCAAGATTAATGTACGAAGAACACTATAATAAAGTTTAATTTAGAAGGTTTTGTTCTATATTTCTTTATTCCTCGCTTCATCTAACACACGAACTAACCGTTGGATGACTTACACTGGATATGATTATTAATCGAAGTAGCCAAACACATCTTCAAAGTTGATCTTGGTTATTACTACCTATAATTTTTTTTTTGAGCAACAAATTGCTAGCTAGGTAACACTTATTAATAATAAAGCTTTTAGAGGTATTACAGATACAAACAGCGTTATACCTTTGTGTGCACATTTTGACTTTGAAGCGTGGTTATCTTTTTGCTTCTAATAGAATTTACATTTCATTGCCATTTAATCTTCAACATTTACGTAAAATGAATCAGCTTTGAATTTTAACCGCCTTATACTTGGCTATCGGAATTACAACTTTAGCTTTTATTATGTCCGGCCTGGTTTGGTATAATGACGGCTATAGCTGATCTCCAGCTGACTTTCTTTTTAAGTTCTCGCTAGAACTGATCCTGTTTGGGTTTCAAACGGCAGAATCTCCTTTACGATTTTATTATTTTCCTTCTCACAACTGCACACTTACACTGTGTTCAACAGAGAAGTATATAAAAGCTGAATCAATGAAATCTAATCCTCAAATGCAATAGAAATGCAGCATTTAAACTTAATTGTGAAATATGTGCGCTTCGTGTGGTATTTCTAGCCTTTTAACTCTAGTACACATTGATCTATATTCTCAACGATTCTGATAATGAGGTTTAACGAAATGAGACTCGGTTACCCCTTAATTATACTTCAATTTACGATTCTTTCGTATACAATTCTGTATTTTGTCGCTTAAGCTAATGATCATATGCCTATTTATTTTAAAGTGTATGGTTTGGAAGCACGATACGAGAGCTTAATATATTTTAAACAAACACATTTATCAAGAAACTTATTTTAGTGCAGAATATAAAAGCCAAAACCCAAAATTCATATCCTATATCACATAATCTGCGCTGTGTAAAAGAATCTTGTGCTATCTTGCACGCTTTGTAGTATAGTACGTGTCTACACATCAACATCTCAATGATTGCGCCACAGAAATGTAATAATATTAGAACTACATGGTTTTGTCTAAACCTCTACGAGTTCTTCAGTCGCTTCCCAGAATGTATACCTGATTTCTAACTAAATAAGTACATTCATCGTTGTGGTATTAATTTTTAATTTAAAAATCTCATTGCAAGTCAATTGTTGTAACCTTAACACAGATAAATTGTGGAATGCACCCCACAATATCAATGTTTTAAGACAACAATTAGAGATTGCATTTAAAATGTATACCTTTATTACACATGCTTTTTCATGAATATGTTAATGTTATTACAGCGCCAGAATAACAATAGCATTGTGCATTTTGTTTTATAGTATCTTCATTGTTTTATGCTAAATTCGTTATTAGTGGAGAAGTGACATTCAAACACAGTGCTTCTGCTAATATTGTTGCAGTACTGAATACAAAGTTTGGCAGATTAATTAAATCTTCGTCTGAACCCAAAACGCAATCTGAAGCTGTTTGAGATTAGGCTAATGAAAAATTGTTCAACGCACAAACAGCTCTAAGTTATTCTTCAGGTAGGTGTATCAGTATCATACTAAGTAGAATTTTGGTGTTACAGCGACGTTGGTGTTTCATACCTAATATCGGATTTTAACGATATAAAGTACAGGGTAGGTTTAGCAACCCATATCAGTACAAAATAGTATCATATTAAATAGTACTTTCCACTAATAATACAAAACCTGCATTTTTAAAATTTGTCATAAAAATGGTCGTGTATGAGGCGCCGTTTATGTCTTTAATAAATACCGAAATATATATATATTTTTTTTTAATATATATGTAAAATATTGTGTAATATATATTTTCAAATATCATATATATATATATATATATATATATATATATATATATATATATAAGAGAAAAGTAGGTTTAATGAGTCTTAAATTAAACAAAGTAAAAGGAATTATTGGCAAGTGACTCAAATTCAGCCACGAGGGCATCCTGTCGACGCGTTTCGCCCTAATTGGGGCTCATCAGGACAGGAGTAGCAAAGTTGTAAATTTCACAGACACCTTATGGGAAGTACAGCATCACCTAGCTCACAATTTGTGTCTTTGTGTCTTTTCACCTGACATCGCAAGTTTTAACAACAGTCGACACGGAGGAGATCCGGCTCTACTGCCTTTTCCATAGCCAAAGTTATATTTAAGAAAAGTAGGTTTAATGAGTCTTAAATTAAACAAAGTAAAGAATTATTGGCAGTGACTCAAATTCAGCCACAGCATCCTGTCGACGTCGTAATTGGCTATCAGGACAGGAGTAGCAAAGTTGTAAATTTAACACAGACACCTTATTGAAGTACAGCATCACCTAGCTCACAATTTGTGTCTTTGTCATTTCACCTGACATCAGTTTTAACAACAGTCGACACGGAGGAGATCCGGCTCACTGCCTTTTCCATAGCCAAAGTTATATTTAAGAGAAGAGTAGGTTTAATGAGTCTTAAATTAAACAAAGTAAAGGAATTATTGGCAAGTGACTCAAATTCAGCCACGAGGGCATCCTGTCGACGCGTTTCGCCCTAATTGGGGCTCATCAGGACAGGAGTAGCAAAGTTGTAAAATTTAATTACACAGACACCTTATAGAAGTACAGCATCACCTAGCTCACAATTTGTGCTTTGTGTCATTTCACCTGACATCGCAAGTTTTAACAACAGTCGACACGGAGGAGATCCGTGCTACTGCCTTTTCCATAGCCAAAGTTATATTTAAGAAAAGTAGGTTTAATGAGTCTTAAATTAAACAAAGTAAAAGGAATTATTGGCAAGTGACTCAAATTCAGCCACGAGGGCATCCTGTCGACGCGTTTCGCCCTAATTGGGGCTCATCAGGACAGGAGTAGCAAAGTTGTAAAATTTAGACACCGTCCTGATGAGCCCCAATTAGGCGAAACGCGTCGACAGGATGCCCTCGTGGCTGAATTTGAGTCACTGTGCCAATAATTCCTTTTACTTTGTTTAATTTAAGACTCATTAAACCTACTTTTCTCTAAATATAACTTTGGCTATGGAAAAGGCAGTAGAGCCGGATCTCCTCCGTGTCGACTGTTGTTAAATTACGATTAGTGAATGACGACATTGTCAGGTGAAATGCTATCAGAAGGGTACAATTTAAATTTAGCTACCTGATCCTGATGAGCCCCAATTGGCGAAACGCGTCGACAGGATGCCCTCGTGCTGAATTTGAGTCACTTGCCAATAATTCCTTTACTTGTTTAATTTAAGACCATTAAACCTATTTTCTTAAATATAACTGGCAGGAAAGCGTGACGGATGCTCCTCCGTGTCGACTGTGTTAAACTTTGATGTCAGTGAAATGACACAAAGACACAAATTGTGACTAGGTGATGCTGTACTTCCCATAAGGTGTCTGTGTTAAGATCTTACAACCTACTCTGTCCTGATGAGCCCCAACTTGGGCGAAAGCGTCGACGGATCTCCTCGTGGCTGACTGTTGAGTCAAACTTGCAATGTCTTACTTTGTTTAATTTAAGACTCATTAAGACACTTCTAAATATACTTGAGCTAGGTAGGCAGTAGCCGGATCTCCTCCGTGTCGACTGTTGTTAAACTTGATTCAGGTGAAATGACACAAAGCACATTGTGACCTGTCTGTATGTGAGCTTAAACTCTTGTCTGATGAGCTTAGGGCGAAACGCGTCGACAGGATGCCCTCGTGGCTGAATTTGAGTCACTTGCCAATAATCCTACTTTATATTATATATGTGTGTTATATATATATATATATATTATATATATATATATATATATATATATATAAGATGTATCTGTAAACAAACTCTTATGAAAATAATAAGAGCTATTGACGAATACAAATCGGGCTAATAGTTGTATAGCCATTAACAAAACAATAGCTTTATTACTTCACAGTTGCGGAAACATCCACTAACCGGCCGGTTTCAGCTTTCTTAAGCATTCTCAGAGCGAATTAGTTTCCAACCCTATGAAGTAATCGACGGTATTATACTGATATAATTTCAAAGCAATCTCTGTACTATGGCAAAAGTAAATAATACCGCCATCAGGTGGTAAAACACCAACACTACTAAGCGTGGAAGTACAAAAATTGAATCCAAACTACATCGTGGTTCTATAAATGGCTATACAAGTATGTCTGGCTTTTTGAGATTTGCGGAATGTTACAGCAAAATTTATTTGCAAACGTAACAAACCTTCTCGTGGCGATACCTGGTTCTTTCCTCAAAGGCAATTCATAATAATAAAAGAAAAGTTATTTGCAGTCCGCAATAAGAAATTGTGTAGAACAATATATAAAATAAGATGTATTTCTATTGCGGAGTGCAAGTAACTTGTCTTTTATTATTATGAACTGCATTTGGGGCAAGAACTCGGTGTCGCCACGAGAAAGTTTGTTACGTTTGCAAATAAATTTTTCTGTAACATTCCGCAAATCTCAAAAGGCCAGACAATACTTGTATAGCCATTTATAGAAACACGATGCAGTTTCGATTCAATTTTTGTACTTCGACGCTTAGTAATGTTGGTTTTTACCACCTGATGGCGGTATTATTTACTTTTGCCATAGTACAGAGATTGCTTTGAAATTATATCAGTATAATACCGTCGATTATTTCATAGGGTTAGACACTAATTCGCTCTGAGGATGCTTAAGGAAGCTGAAACCAGCCGGTTAGTGGATGTCTCCGCCACTGTAAAGTAATAAAGCAGTTGTTTTGTTAATGGCTATACAACTATTAGCCCGATTTGTATTCGTCAATAAGCTTTATTATTATTTTCATAAGAATTTGTTTTCAGATACATCTTATTTTATATATTGTTCTACACAATTTTTTATTGCGGACTGCAAATAACTTGTCATTCATATATATATATATATATATATATATATATATTAAAAAATATATATTTAAAAATTTATACATTTAAAATATATATATTTTGCTGTAACATTCCGCAAATCTCAATGGCTAGACGTACTTTTATAGCCATCTATAAAATCTATCGATTCAATTTTGTACTTCCACACTTAGTAGTGTTGGTGCTTTATCACCTGATGGCGGTTTTAATTACTTTTGCCATAGCACAGAGATTGTTTCGAAATTATATCAGTATAATAGCTTCGATTACTTCATAGGGTTGAAAACTAATCTGCTCTGATGAGCCTTAACAAAGCCGAAACCGTCGGTCAGTGGATGTTTCCTCAACTGTAAAGTAATAAAATTAATGTTTTGTTAATAGCTATATAACTACTAGCCCGATTTTTATTTCGTCAATAAGCTTTTATTATTTCCATAAGAGTTTGTTTACAGATACATCTTATATTATATATATGTATATATATATATATATATATATATATATATTTTGCTGTGATAAGGGGTTGTTTAAGGGTGTACTTTATAGTAAAGGTCGTTTAGGAATCTGAAATTATAATAAGAAGCAGAAAACTGCATTTATTTAGTAAAGAATTGAGAAATGGAGATAGTTTGTAAATAGTAAGCAGTCAACAACTTGTATATAAAGTATAAATAGTTTTAAACGACGCAAATAGACACACGAAGACGCATAGTTAGCGTAGAAACAAGGAAAGCATGCATTAAGTAGATAGTAGATATTTAACACTCTGTAGATAGAGTTTTAGTTAATTTAGGTAAGGCAAGTAATGTTATTTTTCAGTGGAAGCACGCGTATTTTGTAAGTAAACATAATAAAGTGTAATTAAACACGCATTCAAAAAAGTTTTAAACAATTAGGTTAATACGGAGATAAGAAATAGAGCTTCAAGAAGCCTAGTGTAAATGCGTACAAATAGTCAACCATTTTTGATAAGAAAGGAGATTAAAAATTGCGTAAATAACATGCATATATGAAAATTAAAAGTCGAATTGCATCAGTTGTTTATGGAAAAACGATTAGATTCGTCAAAACACCGCATGTTTGATAACGAAGCACCTGCGAGCAGGCCACAATTATTAAAAAGCATAGAAAATTACATCAGAAACTACTTTAAATGCAAAGATTTGATTGGTTAAAATGAGCGACGAGCTTGTAGACTATACCCACTGACGGAGTAGGAGAGCAATGATATATTAACAAGTACAGTGATAACGAACTCAGTTTTCAACTCAACAAAGGCCGAGGTGCGCCACTATGAAATAAAGTGTGATACGTAATAATAATTTAAAGTGAAAAATTGTTTTAAGTGCGAAGATGAAAATTATGATTGCCGATTAAACGGCTTTCGAGTCCGGGAAGAATAATACCACAATTCCAAGTCAGGGGAAAATAAATGATGAGAATTCCAAGTCTGAGTCCGGGGAAAATAGATGCTATTCTAAGTTTGGGGAAATTGATAAGAAGTAATAAGTCTGAATGAGATGACAATAAATTGGAGTGCATAAGTATAAGTTAATAATGGTAGTCCAGAGGGTGATGGCAATAATTTAAATGCAATGGTTTAAGCGTGTGGATAGACAATATTTCGAATGGGCATGTAATAATTATGAATTGGGGGAAAATAATTTTATCCAAATGGATGGCTTAATGCATGGGAAATATTAGCTGATGCGTCAATTGCGAGAAGGAAATAGCGAAGAAAATAGACCAGGTTAGATTTTTAGTTATAAGACATTATTTTTCTATTTTTTTATTTGAATATTGAATTTGCTTAATATAAATGAATGTGTAAAAGTCAACAAAACAGAGGACTTGCATACGTATAAAGTGCGTGATATGATAAGAGGTTTTGAACGTTCCACATTTCCTTTTTTATGAAAATAATAGTTTTTTTTTGGTGACTTTGGGGTTTGATTAAGAAGTATATGATTTTTGATAAATGAGCTTTACAACATTAATTAATTGAAAAGTGTATTTTAAATAATTTACAAAAACTGTACATAATATTTGTTTCATTATATAGAACTGAATTAACTTTATTTTTATAATTCTTAATAAATGCTAATCGAGGTCATAAGATAAAGTTAATGGGAGTGATTTGATAATTTAAACAATCAAGGGGGAGCTATAAGTTGAATACGAAATTGATAACGAGTAAGGCGGTAATATATCAAATTTTGCTATTGGTCGACAAGGTTGGTTCAAGATAAAATCCAGTTAAGTTCCTGGAGGGAGTTTATAGCAATAGAAATAAGACAGCCCAACGTCGGAGATCGATAATCCCAATTCTTGTTTATACATATACATTTATATATATATATATATATATATATATATATATACATATACAGGGTGAGTTTTTAGTGTGACAACGGTCGATAACTCCGTTATTATAAAAGCTACGTTAACCAAATTTGTAGGCGTATTAGGCATGCCTAAAGTGCACATTTTAAAAATATTTGAAAGCATACAGGATGTTTCATAATTCCAGGGCATATTAAATTTATATTTTTTAAATGGAACACCCTATATATTATTACATTTTTGAAAAGCCCATAAAAAGAGCTTTAATTTGATATGAAATTGTATCTGTCTATTCCTTTTAGTTTTTGAGATATTCAACTGTTTTCAGAAAAAATGACCCCGATTAGATACATTGCCACTGCACTAATACACAACTTATGTTAGTTTTCAAGATGCAGAAAATTTTATCATATACCATAGTATATTTGTAAATATCACTTTTTTGAAATTTCTTCACAGTATACAGGGTGTGTCAGGTTTCGCAAAATGCAATTTTAAAATTTTTTTTTAAATGGCACCCTACCAATTTTATTGCTACAATAGATAGTTCATTAAGTGTCCTTTCATTTTTGTTAAGCATTCCCTATACCTAAATCCATTACTTTCTGAGATATTTTTGATTTTCTTCAAATTTTATGAATGTTTTTAATTCCTAATGCTCAGATACGCAAATAATTGCCTTTGCAAAATTTAACTATCTCTAGCCGTTTTCAAATTATCATCAAATAAACATTTTTTAACCATAAGGTCTTAAAACGCGATTATTTCGAAAAGCAAGCATAATTTCGAAAAAATAAATCGAAAATCCCCCTTTAATAAATCCCGGTTCTAATTGAATAAGCTTGTCCCATACAATAGATTTCATCCTGATATCTTTATAAACAAGAAAAATTTACAAAATAACCTTAAACATGCATTGAGATCAAAAGTTTCTACTTACATAAAAACGCTTTAGGCACTTTATAATCGATATATCAACCACTATGAAAACTGCAGCAAAATTAAATTTGCAGGTTGTAACACGATTATTAACTAAAGACAATGGTATAAAGCCAAGTTTCTTCTGGATATTTGTTATCACACGGATGGTGACCGATCTCATTTATCCATCTAGTGGTGGTTAATGTAACTATTAGCCTGGGGTAAAGTCGGGTGCAACACTGAACATAGACTTTGAATTAGATTAAAATTAACATTTTGTCATTTGCAGATTTTTTACCGATTTATGCATCTTAAACTGTATGCAAATTTGTGCTATTAATGATTATTATACCGAATAAACTGTATTAACGCTTATTATTATTTTCCAATGGGTTGTTAATACTTGTTTTTAATGTAATAAGAATGTAATAAGAATTTCATTAACGATGCTGAACTTGATCATGGTTAAAAAATGTTTATTTGATGATAATTTGAAAACGGCTAGAGATAGTTAAATTTTGCAAAGGCAATTATTTGCGTATCTGAGCATAAGGAATCCGTCGACGTAATTGTTATATTGATACGTAGTGCCTTTTTGGTTTTTTACGGATAACACGAAAACGGCTAACGATAACTAAATTTTGCAAAAACAATTATTTTAATATTTGCGTTATGTTACATAGCTCGGAGTAATTGTTATTTTGATACGTAGTGCCCTTACGGATTTCGCTCTATATCTTGAAAACGGCTAAAGATAGACAAATTTAGTGAATCAATTTTCCTATTATTTTTGCCTGGTGCATCAATTAGTAAAATTTTTATTTTGATATCTAGTGCCCTTTTCAATTTCGCTCTATATCTTGAAAACGGTTAGAGATATTTAAATTTAGTAAAACAATTTTCTCATTATTTCGCCTGGCACATCAATTAGTAAAATTTTTATTTTAATATCTACTGCCCTTACGGATTTCGCTCTATATCTTGAAAACGGCTAAAGATAGTTAAATTTTGCAAAGGCAATTATTTGCGTATCTGAGCATAAGGAATCCGTCGACGTAATTGTTATATTGATACGTAGTGCCTTTTTGGTTTTTTACGGATAACATGAAAACGGCTAACGATAACTAAATTTTGCAAAAACAATTATTTTAATATTTGCGTTATGTTACATAGCTCGGAGTAATTGTTATTTTGATACGTAGTGCCCTTACGGATTTCGCTCTATATCTTGAAAACGGCTAAAGATAGACAAATTTAGTGAATCAATTTTCCTATTATTTTTGCCTGGTGCATCAATTAGTAAAATTTTTATTTTGATATCTAGTGCCCTTTTCAATTTCGCTCTATATCTTGAAAACGGTTAGAGATATTTAAATTTAGTAAAACAATTTTCTCATTATTTCGCCTGGCACATCAATTACTAAAATTTTTATTTTAATATCTACTGCCCTTTTGGATTTCACTCTATATCTTGAAAACGGCTAAATATAGCCAAATTTTGTAAAGACAATTATTTTTATATTTGAATATACCGCATTGATTGGAGCAATTGTCATATTAGTATGTAGTGCCGTTTTGGGTTTTTCTGATGATGACTTGAAAACGGTGCAAAATATAAAAAATTTGTAATTGTGATTATATCATTATTTTAGTAATACACATCGATTGATGTAATTACTATATTTATATCTAGCGCCGTTTTGGGTTTTGATTTAGAATTTGAAAATGGGTTATATTTATATTTTGTATAGACAATTATTACTATATTTAAGTATGCTTTATCGGTTTGTATAGCCATCACATTCTTGAATAATAACATTTGACCGAGATAGTGTTGTAATTTCTGAAATACACAGCAATATTTTGTTTAGTAAAGAATATGATTTTGCCTTGGTTAACTATGTTGTTATAATTGCGTAATATGTTGTGATAATTGAGTGTGTGGTTGCCTTTGCATGTGCCTCTGACCAAAGCTAGATCCATGGTGCTTGCGGCATAGTTCCAACTCAACATCTAAAGTCTAGCGACTGGGCTATGAGGTAAACGTTAATGCACTGTGCTACCTTGCATTCAAATATCATCACAATAAGTAAACAATACATAGTATTTAGCAGTCTCCATGACTGCCCTGGCTCTAACGTGGTTGCCGCGATGGGGTGGTCGTCATGATGGCCGTGGCGGTCTTAAAACACATTAAACAAGTTCGGTTAAATTGTTGCAATTTGTTTTTGGTATACCCGTCACAGTGCGCTTGTTTTTTAATTAATCACAATTTAGTCTGTTCAATGACTTGCATGTATTAGATGACTTCAGTTTGCTATTTGGGCGGGGGGTATACTATAAATATTTGTATGTGCGCTAATTCAATCATTCTGTTTGTAGACTCTGCGGTCAGACAGGTCCAACCCCACCTGCTGAGAGTCAAAGCTATGCCAATTCACATCGATTTTGTCCTTGTCATCGCCTTAACTGCCGTGTTTCTCGGTTCAACCAGATATAGTAGCACTGTAATGATAAAATCCATTTAAGTTTCAAAGACAATTTATTTAAAGTTTGTTGTTGCGTATAGCTTGGTGATATTGCAACAATGTTAAACTAGTTTTTTATTTGCATAATCAGATCTAAGTCTGGTTGTGGGTGCTTTAATGGTAAAGTTCCTTGAATTTATCTCCATCAGAATAGAGTGAAATTGCCCCATAGGCCCCATAGGGTGAAATTGCCCCATAGGGTGAAATTGCCCCATAGGGTGAAATTGCCCCATAGAGTGAAATTGCGCCATAGAGTGAAATTGCCCCATAGGGTGAAATTTGATTATTCTCTGATCTTATTTGGTAAACATTCTAGAAGTTACTGTAGAAGTGACGACTGATCCAAATTTCGAGTTTATAATTATGTTATACCTGAACGCTTCCCCCACTCCCGTTCATCTGTGGGTATATAAACCGCTGCCTGTCGATAGATTTTTAGTTGTTTTTCATCGAGCAAATCTATCTTTAAAACGTATTCAATCGTGTCTAGAAGTTTGTATAATCATACCTATTAATATTCCAGTTCCTGTTAAAGGTGCGTAGCTTTTAATAATGCATACTTTAAAATTTTTAGAATAAGTTTTAATCAATAAAAATATGGGGTGGGGAAAATAGTATAAATACGGAAACGTGTGCTAACATCAGTCATTCTGTTACAGAAAGTTTAATGAGCAACATGTCTCTCTTTGGTGATTTAGTGAAGTATATAGCTGCTCTGCTTAGATTAGTGCAGACTTCGCATGATGATGTCATAATTAGGAATGGTCTTCGTGAATGCCGAATGGGGATTCGTCGTATAAACACTGCGATTGGAAATGCAAAATCCGTTGGTGAGAAGCAGAAGCTATTGGCTTCGTTGGCAAGCATTAAATCTATGCGCTCGCAATTCAAAGTAGCCCAGAAAAAGGGGGTGCGGATTAAAACTAAAAAAACTGCTAAAAGTAGAGTACATTGGGAAGATTCCATCTCAGCCTTTTAAGGACGTATTAGGACTGGATTAATAAGCAATCTAAAGCATAAGGATATTGGAAAATTTCTAATAGACTGTAAAAGTCTTTTCAAAAGAAGAATCCTGAATGCTTTAAGAATGGATGAAGCTATAAAAGTTAACACAGCATTCTGTGGGAAGTTTGAAATTGCAACTGGTGTCAAGCTTATGCAAGAATATAAATATTTCACTACATCTAATGCCGCCATCTTCAGAGACACCGATCTAGACAAATGGTTTATGGACAAAGTTATGGAACCATTAGTGACACAGTTGGAGGAATTCCAAGAACGAGACAGCGGGTGGTGTTTGCAAAATATAATTAATTTGGGGATTAACATCAACAAATATAATCCCCTGCGAGGATCTTCGTATATTGAGCTGCCGCTTGAGATCAAACAAAAACATGCATGTATCAATGTGAAGAATAATGACCGAGCTTGCTTCGCTTGGTCCGTAATGGCAGCGTTACATCCAGCTGATCAGCACCCCGAAAGAGTGTCCAAATATCCACACTACTCTGAAAAATTGAACTTAAAAGGAATCCAGTTTCCGATGACGCTTAATCAGATCAAGAACTTTGAGTCGCAAAATGATATATCAATTAACGTCTACGCCTTAAAATTGAAGAAACACAAGTTCACTACCGTTCCTATATTGGTATCGGAGAATAAGAAAAGTAGACATGTAAATCTCCTAATGATTCATAACCAATATTATGATGAAGATATGGAATGCTTTATATATATCGATGGATCTGAAACATTCAACACCCATTATGTATGGATAAAAGACTTGAGTCGGCTGGTGTCATCACAACTTAATTCTGATCATGCCAAGAAACACTTTTGTGATCGCTGCCTACACTACTTTAATACTGAAGAAAAATTGTGTAATCATATTATTGACTGCAAAATGAAACAATTATGTGTGCCTCGACTGCCTACAGAAGAATGCAAGATCCTTCGTTTCAAGAATTTCAAAAACAAAGTTAAAGTGCCATTTATTGTATATGCAGATCTGGAATGTATATTGAAGTCTACCGGAATGGTAAAGAAGTACCAAGAACATGTGCCATATAGTGTTGGATATTAGGTGAAATGTGACTATGATGACTCATTATCATTTTATCGGTCATATCAGGGTGAAGATTGTGTGAAGTGGTTTACTATGGAGCTACGTCAGTTTGCAGAAGACGTTGAGACGGTATTTTATGTCCCTATGATATGTCTCCGTTGACACGAGAACAAGAAGCTGCATTTACGACTGCAACACATTGTTATATTTGTGAGAAGCCGTTCAGTCCAGAAGACAAAAAAGTTCGTGATCATAATCATTTAGTGCCGACTAATAATTACAGAGGACCAGCGCACGAGAGTTGTAATATCAAGTATCAAGATTCTCGTACAATTCCGATAGTTTTCCACAACTTGAGTGGTTATGACAGCCATTTCATAATTAAAAGTATTGCCGTAGATTTGGATGGCCGTGTGGAAGTGTTACCAGTAACAAAGGAAAAATATATCTCCTTCACAAAATATATTTCTGAGAACCTGATCAGCTACAGATTCATCGATAGCTTCCGCTTTATGAGCTCATCCTTAGAAACATTGGCTTCATATCTAAACGAATATCCGTTATTAAAAAATGAATTTTCTAGATAGACAAATGAGAAGTTTTGATTTTATCGATTCGTTTGAAAAGTTGGGTTACACTTCACTACTTAGTCAACAAGAGTTTTACAATAAGCTAGAAGGTGGAGGAATTACGAAGAAACAGTATGCGCACGCACAAAAAGTGTGGGAAACATTTAATATTCAAAACCTGGGGCAGTATTCTGACTTATACCTTAAGACCGATGTGATGCTATTGGCTGAAGTTTTTGAACAATTTCGTACGAGTTGTCATTTAACTTATGGGCTAGACCCCGCCCACTATTATACCCTTCCAGGGTTCACTTGGGATGCGATGTTAATGCATACTCATCAAGAACTTGAGTTGTTGACAGATATCGATCAGCTATTGTTTATAGAAAAGGGGATACGGGGAGGACTTAGTCAAATGTGTTCGGAACGGCGTGCATCGGCAAACAATAAATATTTACCAACGTATGATCCTTCCAACCCCGATGTGTATCTTATGTACTATGACGTTAATAGTCAATATGGATGGGCGATGAGCCAGCCCTTACCCTACGGAGGATTTGAATGGGTGGACACCAACATCGACGTGACATCAGTTCCTGATAATGCAAATGATGGCTATATCTTGGAGGTGGATTTGGAGTATCCGGAATCCATACATGACTTGCATAAGGATATCCCATTCTGTCCTGAACATATTGATCCGAAGACTGGAAAACCGCCTGTATCAAAAACTCAAACTATCAAATTAATGGCTACACTAAATGCTAAAAGAAGATATGTGATTCACTATAGGAATCTGAAGCAGGCTTTAGAAAATGGACTTAAACTAAAAGCTATTCACAGGGTGCTGAAATTTAAACAAAACTGCTGGCTAAAATCTTACATTGACTTAAATACTGAACTTCGGAAACAAGCAAGGAACGAATTTGAGAAGAACTTGTTCAAGCTAATGAGCAATGCTGTTTTTGGGACAAGCGAAAACATTGTAATGTGAAACTTGTGCAAAACTGGGGAGGTAGATATGGAGCCGAAGCCAGGATATCCAGCCCGTTATTCAAAAATTTTACAATCTTCGATGAAAACCTTGTGGCTGTTGAGCTTCTTAAATCGGAAGTATTTTTCAATAAGCCTATATACGTTGGAATGTGCATCCTTGATATCGCCAAGTTGACAATCTATGACTTCCATTATGGATATATGAACGCCGCCTTTGGAGATGGGTGCCGAGTTCTTTACACAGATACAGATAGTCTAATTTATAAAATCGTAAATTTGGATCCTTATGAGACTATGAAGCGGGACTGTTTGCAACGTTTCGATACTTCCGACTATCCTTCCAACAACATTTATGGAATTCCGCTATTTAACAAAAAAGTATTGGGTATGATGAAGGATGAAAATAATGGACGTCTTATGACAGATTTTATTGGGTTACGATCAAAGATGTATGCTACAAGAATTTTTAAGACAGCTGAGGAAGAAGAAACTGAACTCTTACGAGAAGAGGAAGAATCACCTGACATCCGAGACTTTGGTATTACAAAGAAAATTAAAGGGATTAAAAGATCAGTGATAAAGAATAGAATCACTTTTGAGGATTATGTTGATTGTATCGAAGATTACAAGGAAGTATTTGTAACGCAGAATCTAATTCAATCATCCATGCACCAGGTCCACACTATCGCTCAGGAGAAGATTGCCCTAAGCCCGCACGATGATAAACGCCACTTGCTTCCTGGTTCATATGCAACACTACCTGTTGGACATTATTCAATTATGGAGCAAGAGGAAATATAATGCTTATTGCAAATGTAGAATATTGATTGTAAATATATTATCCTCAATAAAATTTTATATAGTTTAGTGTTATCCTATTCTTAAAAACTGAATGTAATAGACGTCGTGGGTGTTGGTTGAAAAGTAACCTGAATTGACCCTCAATTCCTCCTTATGGGGATTACAATGCTTGGTACAAAAATGACCAGAACGGACTTAGATTCTCTTATGGGATTTAACATGGGGAAAACCGGTTTTTTGTCCTAGAAGGAAGGTAGCTTACCTACTGATGGGTGACCGCTTGGGAACGCTGCGTGTCACGTTGTCTTTTTTTTACGCTAGAATATCGTGTTTTTTTTACTTTGTAATTTTTCGTTGTCTTTTTTTTCTTTTTACGCTGAAATATCGTAGTTTTTCTTGACTTTGTAATTTTTATTAAACTACACAACCCAAACTTTATGTGGAACTGCTACAAGGCTTTTTCTTTCAGGTATTAAGAGCTCCGAGAGGTTGCAGGACAAATTCGCGACTTTATACACAGCATCCAGCAACCCTTCACGATATGTAACCATTTAAATATCCGATTCTCATATGACATAAAGGGGCGTGAGCGACAGCCGCGTGCGTCTATTGGAGATTGCACGTTTTCAGAGTTAAGCACCCTCTCGCTTTGGTCAGTACTTGGGTGAGTAAACACTGTTTTTTTTTGAGGAGCTTACATATACATATAGCAGTTGCAGGGTCGACATGAACGTAAATAACTTTTTTTAACAATCCCGTACGCGATGCTGTGTATGAAGTGTTGCGAATTGTCCTGCGACCTCTCGGAGTTCCTAATACCTGAAAAAAAGCGCTGTAGCAGTTCCATATAAAGTTGGGATTATGTAGTTTAATAAAAATTACAAAGTCAAGGAAAACCACAATTTTCCAGCGTAAAAAGAAAAAAAGACAAAAGTTGGAGCTGTGTAGTTTAATAAAAATTACAAAATAAAGGAAAACCACGATATTTCAGCGTGAAAAAAAAAGACAACGACACGCGGTGTTCTCAAGCGGTCACTCATCCAGGTATTGACCGCGCCCAACGTTGCTTAACTTCGGTGATCGGACGAGAACCAATGTCAAATACCAAAACGTTTATTTACAACATATATCTACAGTTATATATTCCTATATTTACATTAGCAAGTAATAAAACGTATATTTTTTCAGTATTTCTGTTAGCAGCGGTCCCGTTTCTGTCTGAACATACGCTATTTTCTTAATAGCATTCCTAACAGGGCATATTCGGTGCATTATTTGTCATAATCAGTTGACTTTTCGGTGTTGCTTTTGGGACTGATTTTGTGGGTTTGTCAGGAAAAGTGATATACGCTAAAAAACCTGCTAGTTGCCGTTGTGCTCTGAGCATATTGTGCGAAATATCTATTGCAAGTCTTGGTTAAATATGTCGAGGGTTTGATAGGGTAGTTTGTGCTTGAGCTTGAGTACAGTGTTATTGCGTCTGATGTTGGTGATGTTGTTGAGTAGAGGGTTGTTAGTTAATTTAGTTTGGTAGAATTTGTTGGACATGCGTGTGATGTAGTCTCTAAAATATTCGATTCCTGTTTGGTCGTGTAAGTCACGGATGCGTGTGTATCTGTCTCGTTCTGTGATCAGTCGTAAACATTTGTTTTTAAAATTTTTGTAAAGGGTCTAGTGCTGTCGTTCTGACATTGCACCAAGCAGGCGCAGCGTAGGTTATTTGTGGAATTACTATTGTTTTATATATAAGCTTTTTATTTTTCTGGGATAGGTTACTTTCTTTTGACATTAACGTATACAATATTCTTAAAGCTTGATAGCCTCTGCTAACGAGAATTTTTAATGTTTGCTTTGAAGTTCAATCTCTGATCTAATGTGACACCTAAATATTTAATATTCTGTTTTGGGAAAATTGAAGTTTTATTGTAAGTCAGGGGTTTAAAGATATTTGTGTTTCTGAACTTTCTTCTAAATATGATCGCATCATTTGTTGTAGGGTTAACCGATACCTTCCAGTCATGGTAAAATTTTTGTAGTAGATTTATATGGTATTGGATTTGCTGTGATGAGACTATTGCAGAAAAGTAATGTGAATAGATAGCTGTATCGTCCGCGTAGTACAGCAGAGGTTTTTGGGAATGTGGGCAAGTCGCTGATGTAGGTTGTAAACATTTTTGGACCGAGGATGGAACCTTGTGGAATCCCAGATTTGATTAATTTATTTGATGAGGTACCGTTGTTAATCTGTACTCTGAAAGTTCTGTCTGATGGGTACGAATACATTAGATGTATTAGAGATGAAGGTAATTCATGTTTAATAAGCTTGTACACCAACCGCTTTACCCATACTCTGTCGAAGGCTTTCTGGATGTCAAACAGGACCATAGTTGTCACTTTGTCTTTATTAAAGTTTACAGTTACGTCGTTTACGATACGACCTACCTGTTGCGTCGTGCTATGGGCCTGTTTAAATCCAAATTGACATTCTTGTGATAGTTAGACAGTTTTTTCTATTCTGTTTATTCGGTTCAGGATTACTTTTTCGGTAATTTTGGCAAGGCTGGACAAGAGACTAATTGGTCGGTAACTTGCAATTTCTGAGGGATTTTTTCCGGATTTTAAAAAGGTATGATTTCTGCTTTTTTCATAGTTGCGGGAAGTGTTGGAGGTTTAGAATGTGATTTATGTATTATACTAATTGTACTATTGCCTTTTGGGTCAAGTGTTTTAAAACTATATTTTCTATTTTGTCTATACCGGGGGCTCTGTTATTTCTGAGCCCTTTTATTATTTTATAGATATCATGTGGGTGCGTAATTAAATTTTTGTATTCGTCAATTGTTGGTTCCGTTTTATTACTTAAGATTGTGGCCACTTCCAGAATTATTTCATTTTGTTTGTTAGTGTTGGTGTCGTTTAGGACGTGCATTTGTTCGAAATATCTAGCGATTGCTTCTGGTTTGTCATGGTCTCTCGTTATGAAGTCGTTGTTGTCTTTAAGGGGAGGCATTATTTCTTTAGCTTTTTCACCATTTTCGTCATTTTTCACAGAGTATTGTCGTTTTGTTTTAGTTTAATTAGTTTATCTGTCCATTGTATATTTCTAAAATTCAAAATCTTAATTTTTATAAGGTTGTTTTGATCTTGTAGTTGAGCTTGTAAGTCCGGGTCTTGTGTTTGTTGCCACTGTCTTCTCAGTCTGTTTCTTGCTGTAATTGTTTGGAATATGCCTTGGGGTAGTGCGTCTTTTGTTAGTGAAAATCTTTTGAGTTGACTATTGGCGTTTATCGTGCGTGTAAGTACGTTTGTGAATATCTTAATTGTGTTTTCCAGTTCGTGTGGTGCGTTTAGTTTTGGCGTCATGTGTTTGCTGGCGTCTAATTCACGCATAATTTTTTTCCAGTTCGTGTTTGCAAATGTCCTAATTGTCTTTTGCACGTTGTCTTGGGGTTGACTACTTATTTTAAATATTAGCGGATTATGGTGTGATGACAGCTCTGGTAACGAGGTTGGTGCACTTAAATTTTTAACATTTTTTACTAGCACTAAATCAATAGTTGTCGGCGTTGTGTTGCTCCATAGGTAATGTGTGTGCGTTTCTGAGTAGCGTATATTGATGTTGTAATTGCCTGCGTATTCGTGCAAGGTATTTCCATTTTTATTGTTAGGATGGCAGTTCCATGTCTGGTGTCTAGCGTTCAAGTCTCCTGCAACTATTACTTTTTTACTGATGCTTAGAAATTTTTGTAGGTCCTGGTGATTGAAATTGTTGCGTGGTGAGTTGTACGTCACAATAACATGGGTGTCGTTTGCTAGTTTTACGCAAATCGTCTCTATATCTGTGGGTTGTAGTTGTTTTATACCGTAGGATATACCATGCTTTATTAATGATGCAACTCCACCTTGTCCTGTGTTGTTTCTGTTGTCGTTTCTAATAGTTGTGTAGCCTTTAACCTTTAGTTTGTTTTTCATTCTAAGTTTTGTTTCATTAATTAACAATATATCTACACTATGTGCTTTTAAGAAGTGTACCACTTGACCTAATGTTCTCACGAGACCATCTGCATTCCTGGTTACTATAGTGATTTTATAATCCATATAGATGAAGTTGTTGAGTAAAATTTGCGTAATGCCTGGAATTTTTCCAGTAGTTTTGCAAAGGGCCGTGATTTGTTTAAGTCCGTGACTGTTTTAAGCACGGCATCGACGTTTACTAGGGAATTTAGCTTTTCAAATTCGGTGGTTAGTTTCTGGAAACTTTCCGATGGGTCGCTGCTTTGAAAGGTATACTTATTTGTTAAATGTTTATTGCGTGGGTTATCGGATGTAGTACTTACTATTGAATTTTTACTCCAGTTATAGGTGCTATAGTTCCTGGATGGACCCGGCTTTGACATTGTTTGGACTTCACTTCTGCTGTGTAAATTGAGAGGTGGTAACGTGTTGCATCTGGATTTCTGGTTTTGTGTGGAGAAGATCCTTTCCAGTCTTTTGATGTACACCGGGCACTCGATGTTATCAGCAGGGTGTGAAGCTTTGCAGTTAACGCACGTCGCTGGGGAGATTTATCTTTTCTGCACGTGTAGGTCCAGTGGGGGCCGCACACTTTAAACAGTTAATTTGTCCATGCCAGTTGGTGGTAGCATGCCCCATTCCTGGCATCTGTGGCACTGAATAATGATCTTGTTATTGATATATACCGCGTCGAATTATGACCGTGTAGACAACATATTTGTCACTCCGCAAGAATTACAAATATTAGTGGTATTAAGCGTATATTATTTTTAGTTTGAGTGCGTCGGTAATAAAGGTTATATCGGGACTGCCGTGCAACTAAAAATTTCTTAAATAAACGTGAATTTTATGTAAAAATTAAGAAAAATTAGCAAGTTCAACTAATACAATTCTCCTCGTAAGTCGTGTTATCGTTATCATTCAGACTAAACGTGTGTATCTATAGTATATAAAGGTTATTTTTATTTGTTTGTTTGTATCAAATAAAATAATTATGGATAGAAGCAATATAAGTTTGTCTCTAAGTTCTTTGCAAGAACAATTCAAAGCAAAAATGGCAGATTTTGAAGCAAAACTTAAGAATACGACAAATGTTGCAGATCGTAAAAGTGTAGCAGGTGTTGAAGCCGAATTTTATGCATTTAAAGAGGTTATTATTAATAGCATTGCAGCGTTGAGAAATTTAATAGAAAATGTGAATATCAAAATTGACGATTTGGAACAGTACGGGAGGCGTAACATGCTAATTATTCACGGAATACGAGAAGAGGATAATGAAAACCTAGAGCATACTTTGGTAAATATATTTACACGATCATTAGGTATCGAAATCTTTAATATAGAAACCATGGTCAACAGATTTCATAGGCTTGGTAAATTGTCAAAAAATCGACATAGACCAGTAATAGTAAAATTTTGTTCATATCGTTATAGAAATATAATATTGTCACAAAAACACAAATTGAAAGATACGAAACTATTTATAACTGAGTCTCTTACCAAAAAAAAACTCTTATTATTAAAACAATTACAAACCTTAGTTGGTAAAAGAAAAGTATGGAGTTTAGACGGGAAAATTTTCTGTGTTTTACCCAATAACAAGAAAATGGTTGTCAGGAACATTGTAACGAATATATATTCTATAGCACCATGTTTGCAAGAATCGTTTCAGTATAATTTTATTCTGTGGTATTTAATTCTCGTATTTGATGCTATAATATCTAAGAGAAACAATTCTATATGAAAACAGGAAATCATGTTCGCTTAAATAACTTAAATGCTTTGCACAGAGATATTTATTAATATTATACATTCAAGGAAAGTATTTATATGGGGTCTAGTCGTTTGTGTTGCCTACTTTACAGGCGGATTCTTCCCCTTCATTCGTTAGAATTAGAATAGCGCGTGCGTGTACTGGTCACGAGGTAATGCGCCACGCAAATAAGGTGTCGTACTAGAACGGAACGAGGTCGGCCATTGCTTTTGGATATGTAGTTGAGTTTGCATTGTTTTCTTTAAAATTATGAATCTTCAGGCCTTGCAGAAGTGGGGCCTCCGGATCGGCGTGGGATGGTAATAATAGGGGGGCGAGTCGCCTTGGGACACAGAGTGAAGCTCCAGGCTCCTGTGACACCGGCAAGGCACTGGAACACGCCGCCTCTTGAATTGTTGTGTTGGAATTTGTTAACGCGTATGACGGAGTAGAATGAAGAATTAATATGACGGACTAGAATGTAGGAAAAGTATTTTTAAATGTTGCAATAACATTATGATATGGTAGGACGGTGATATATTTGAATCAAAGATTGGAAAGCTATTCGTTTATCAGGGCAACTACAGCTGTTTTTTTAATGTTTTGTTACGACAAGTTGATGAGCAGATTTTAGAGGATGTACATCGCCGTTTGAGAACTAGAGATGAAGACATCAACATCTACAGGTATCAAACCTTCTTTTTTTGTTTTGTTTGTGAGAATTCGTGAATGCTCACATAATTAGTTTTCAAGGATCGTTTGGTCAAGTTAAATTTTGTGTATATAGAACAGCGTGGGAGAAAATAGTCACGAAATGCTATAGTAATAATTTTAGAAAATTTGCAGAAATTCATTTGTTAAAAATATGAGATTACAAAGTCCATTTCTTGCTTTTTAGAAAATTTATTTGCAGATGTTAAATTTTAATAAGCTCATAATACCTGAATTAGATGAAAAGTTGTTTGTCCAAGGTAACTGCATGTGATTCAAATTTTTTTAGAAATAATTTATGAGAAACATATGTGAACCAATAATCAGATCTGAACACTTGGTGTCAAAACTTGTTTTAAAATATTATTAACTTAAGGTCCTGTTATGTCAAAGACAGATGTATAGAAAAACCAATTTTATTAGTTCATTTTTGTAAACATATTTAAACAAAAAAATCAAGAAAGAGAAACTATATTAAATTTCATTTTTAGACTCAAGTTTTTTATTCCATGCATAATTAATTTTACTAAATTTTTAAAGAAAATAAGTTTGTTGAATAATGAAATTATACGAATGCTGAAGTAATTTAAAAAGCACATATATGCTACAACTGGTTTGTTCTAGGTATTCATTTTTGATTTAAATATCTTTGGTGTGGTAATCTTAATATTATTCACCTGTAATTATTAGTCTGTTTTTTATTGGAAAGCACAAACTGTGTCTTTCTAATAGAGAATTTGTTGTGTATTTTTTTTTCAGGATGATCGAGATCGAAGAGGTCGTAAGTATGTTCCAGAGGTTTCCAGATACATTAATTCAGTAAGTTGTAAGTTTCTTATTGTGTGTATATCCCGTGAGTTTCTGTATCTTCTCATAGGAGTAATGAATCTTTAGTGTTATCGTTCATACAGATACAGTGGCGCTCAACCCATTCTCTTTTTGTTAATTTATTGCAGAGTTTAGACCATCCCCACACTCTTTCTCATTGCTCACCCTTGGGGTAATTCCCAGACTTAGCCGCGAATAATTAAAGCTTCACTTTATCCAGCAAAAAGGAAGCCCAACAATAAAAAAAAAATCGCTTTAACATAGAGGATGATAAGTTAAATGACGAAGATGGTGTTCCGAAACCACTAGCAGCCCAGAGCAATGAAACTGGTCAGGATACCCAGATAGTTCAAACAAAGGCGATGTCATCAAAAGGTTACTGGACTCGCAGTCACAGCAATAGTGCTTCTACACAAAACTCACAGGTGTAATATTCTTCAACGACACTCTGTTGCTAACATTAATTATACTGTCCTTAATGCTAGTACCATATACCTTTATTAATTTATTGTGGATTTTTGTGGATGGCCTAATAATGAGATACGGTTAATTTTTAAGAATTCTTTCAGGAATTATCTCTACTTCTTCGAAATATTTGTTTTTCATTTTTACACCTTAAAAACGCCCTACTATACATTCTTGCACACACATCAACACGCAAATAAGCTCACACACACAACATACAACATACACAAAATACTAATACATTTTCACATACATACACTTACAAGTAACACAAGTATTGGCAAACACGCGCATCTCATTCATAGGTACCTAAATATTTGTAATGGTATTACGCACTACATCAAAAGGTCAATTATGATTTTTATACCCAAAGTAGTGTTAAAACTTCATACAGTTGGAGGTCAGCGATTGACAATATAGATGGCCTTATCGTATATTATTGTTGTGCTATACATATGGCGGAGCGATAAATCGTTTTCGCTTCACCAACATAACACTCTCTCGTATCGTTTCACCGACTCAACACCTAGTAACTATAACCGCGAGTGCATAAGTGCTGCTGCCCGACCAAGTGCGTCGACCGGTAAACAACACCTATCTTCGCGGGAGTAAATTGGTGAACAACATTGCAAGGTAAGCAAAACATTAATTACGGTTTGACCTATGTTACTGTTTTTCGCGTCTTACCTCCAATTGCATACAGTCCATTTGCTAAGCTTTACGCTTTGGGAAACGTTCTGGAGCTGTCCCGATTTTATACACTCCAACGTGTACCACACAAAAAGTAGTCCTTCTGAGCCTCATATAACAAAAAGTGGCCCTTCTGAGCCTCATATCACAAAAAGTGGTCCTACTGAACAAATAAGCTTTGAATTATAGTCAAAATTAATATAATTCATTAGCGGGATCATTAAAATTTAAATTATTACATTAATTCATTTTCAAAACTATTTTCTAAAAGTGGGTTTGAATATTAAAATGCATGATTTCTATTATAGATTTCAAACTTCAATTATTATCAACAAAACGAGTACTTTGTATTTAGCATTACAGGTGTTTAAAAACTTGTTCCAATTTATTTAAAGTTTGTAGTTCATTAACATCTTGTTACTACGCTTATCAATCAGCTGTGTAGATAACAAAATAAGTCAAAAGACTTTAACGAAACTGTTTGTTTACATTTTTGTTTGTAAATATTACGTACCTAATGCACTTTATTTCTTAGAGTTCTGAATTCACTTATATTAGTTTAAGCCTGTATCAGCATTAACATTGCTTCTCCACGAGTACTGTGTTTACCTTTAAGGCTTTGCAACTGCGTTACATTTTCTATTAGTTATTTGTGTTTTCAATTTGTTACGAGTATACCTGGTACAATATGGAACCAGAACGTGAAGTTATTGTTGAATTTAAACGATTAACAAATCGCAAAGAAAGGTACTGGCGACGTTTGCAAGATTGATACGATTTAATTTCTACGTTACCAACTAATCTTGACCAATTTAAAGCTCGTGTTAGTCAGCTAGATGACGTAAGAATAAAATTTTTAGATATCTTAGATGAATTATCGTCACTCTCTGACGTTTATAAAACCTTATTTACGGATACCGTTAATCTAGAATCTACGTTCAATACTATGTACTATGACATTTTAGCTAATGCGGCGCGCTATGTCGCTCCAAACACAACGTCTAATGTAAATACTATTGATATTTCTGGAAATACCAGATCTAATGTTCATTTACCAGAAATAAAAATAGATATATTTCGAGGTGACCCCGAGAAATTCGGTGCGTTTAAATCTCTATATGACAACATTATTCATAACAATAACGCACTTAATGATTGCGAAAAATTCACATATTTGCTTTCTTATTTGGATGCGACGGCATTAAAGCTAGCACAATCTGTTCGATTTGCTCCAGAAAATTATATGGTTGTTTATAATCTCTTAGTTCAACGCTACACTAATAAACGAATAATTGCTAATCATTATTTATCCAAAATATTTTCACTAATTCAACTAAAGACGGATTCCCCAAAAGTTCTTAGTGATTTATGTGAAACCCTGCAAGCCAACGTCACAGCTCTTATCGACATGCAGCTACCTGAGTTGGCCGATTACATATTTTATTTTTTCCCTCGATTTATTAGACCCGAAGTCGAGACAAGAATTCGAAAAGGAACATTTAAATCAAACATTTCCGAAATTTAACGATTTTATAAAATATTTACGCAACAAATGTTCTATCTTAGCACTGGTGAGCGGTAACAATAATACACCACCATCAAAAAATGTGTCTAGTCCACCACAAAGGGCTAACCCTCAACTATATTATACAAATTCTGTAAACAATAAGCGTGTAACAATGTCCGCACAGGAAGTTACTTCACGACGATTTAATGCAAAGCAGGCCGTTTATAAGCCCTGTCCTGCCTGCGACGATCAGTTCCACAAATTTTACAGATGTCCAAAATTATTAGCTTTATCAACTCTAGAAAGGCAATACATGGTAAAGCAATATCATAGATGTTTTGCGTGTTTA
The DNA here is from genome assembly GCA_036346225.1 of Platerodrilus igneus. Taxonomy (NCBI): domain Eukaryota; kingdom Metazoa; phylum Arthropoda; class Insecta; order Coleoptera; family Lycidae; genus Platerodrilus; species Platerodrilus igneus. Next base: position 1,096,540 of record JARFIW010000295.1, read on the forward strand.
TCACAACATCCTCTTTCGACTTGTAAGTCAAAATATCAGTGCAAACGGTGCGGTAGTAAAATGCACCATACGCTACTGTGTATCGAGGCACCAATTTCATGCAGTACTCCGACTCCGCCACAAAGCTCGGTAGGACACTCTTTAGGTGCCGCTAATTCGGCTGAACATTTTCCTGCTCCAGTCTCTCTTGTTCATTCCTGTGCAAATGAACAGGGAACCGTTGCGCTTTTAGCCACGGCGCAGGTACGAATTTTAGCCTGTGATGGTAGTTGGCATCGTTGTCGCTTGGTTTTAGATCAAGGGTCGCATTCTAATTTCATCACATTATCTTTAGCTAACAAGTTAGGTCTTAAACGCAAGAAATGTCCTTTTGAAATACGTGGAGTAGGCCAATCTCCGCTAGAAAAGGTTCATGGAATTGCTACCTGTAACGTTACATCAATATATGATCAAAACGTTTCTTTAAATTTACAGGCTGTTGTTTTATCTCGTATTACCGCAGATCTTCCGATAGCAAATTTATCTAAGCATTTAATAGACAAATTTTCGTCCCTACAATTGGCGGATCCTGAATTTCACAAATCCGCTCCGGTCGATATGCTGTTAGGTGTTCAAGCTGTCTTAGATGCCACACCCAACGATTCGTTGCGTATAACAGGCAAGCCATCGGCGCTTCTTACCTCGTTTGGTTGGGTTATTATGGGTGATGTACCAGCTTTAAGTCAACCGTATTCAGGGTTGCGTTGTACACTAGCATATCGGAAGAACCGTCCCTTAGCGACACCATTCGTGCCTTCTGGGAAGCTGAAGAAATACCATTTACGCCGCCAATGTCGCCTGAAAACGTGGCTTGTGAAAATTATTTCAAGTCCACTACTATACGAAACGAGTTAGGCCAGTATGTGGTTCGACTACCGTTCATGGAAAACACCACCCGAACATTAGGTTCAACACGAGAATTAGCTACCAATCGCTTTCTAAAACTAGAAGCTCGATTTGCACGCGACAAAAACTTTTATAAATTATATTCAGAAAATATTGCTAATTATATATCGCAGGGACAACTCACTCCCGCTGTGAAACAGTCCTTATATATCATGACTCACCACGGCGTGGTTAAAACTACGCCCTCTAGTACTCAAGTTCGAGTCGTGTTTAGTCCTGCCGATAGGGATATTAATGGTACAAGTCTCAATGATATTCTTTACCGGGCCCCAAATTACAATCTGATATTGGTCTTATAATAACAGATTTCGAATACCTCAAGTCGCACTCACTTGCGATATTCGACAAATGTTTAGATCTATAGTCGTTCACTCAGAAGATAGAAAATTTTTACATATTTTTTGGAGGTTTCACCCTTGTGAACCTTTAACGGAATATGAACATACCCGCGTTATTTTTGGCGCTACTTGTAGCCCTTTCCTTGCCCTTCGTGTTCTACAGCAGCTGGTAGAAGACGAGGGTCACTCGTACCCCCGGGCTTCCCGAGCCCTTACATCATCAACTTACATTGATGATATTTTGACTGGATCCGATTCTGTAGAAGAAACTCTCCTTCTAAAAAATGAATTAATCAATTTACTAAAACTAGGTAACTTCGACTTAGGAAAATGCGGAAGTTCACACACTTCAGTTATTGATAAGTCGGAGACGGGCGTTCTAAATCTACCGAACTCTGATCCTACTTTGACAACACGTGATGTTCTGGGTCTCTGTTGGGATATGGGTTCCGATACATTTAGATGTAAAGTTCCAAATATTGCAGACATCCCTACTAAGCGAGGAATTTTGTCACGCATAGCACGCATATTCGATATTAATGGTTATTTAAGTCCATTTACGGTTCTTCTCAAATGCCTTATGCAACGCCTATGGCTACAAAAGGTGGATTGGGATGAACAATTGCCCGCAGAAATTCTTCAAGAATGGCAGCAAATTCAAATTGAACTGCCACTTCTCGAATACATAACAATACTACGATCTATTTGGAAAATCGGCAATAGTCAAGCCCGTTTAATCGGATTCTCCGACGCCAGTTCCGTAGCGATGGCCGCTGTTGTGTATCTGCGATTAGAAGTTGATGAAAAAATATATGTACATTTGATAGCTTCGAAAACCCGTGTAGCTCCTTTGAAAACGTGGACCATTCCTCGTCTTGAATTAGGAGCGGCATGTCTTTTGGCAAAACTAATGAAACATACAGCATTAGCATTTGATACCATCAATTTACTAGATCCAATATGCTTTAGTGACTCTACAAGCACACTGACATGGATTTGTACGCCACCTTATCAGTTAAAATTATTTTTTGCGAACCGAGTGGTGCAAATTCATGAAAATCAACCCACAGCCATATGGAGATACGATCCCAGTTCTGCGAATGCTTCCGATCCAGCAAGCCGAGGATTGAGGCCATCCGAACTACTGAATTGTACACTTTGGTGGCAGGGTCCTGATTTTTTATACCGCGATTACTGTGATTGGCCAAGTGATAAATACACACACAATATTGCAGGCGGGTTTAAAGCTGTACAATACGCACTCGTCTCTACTGTTGATGTGAAACAATACTTGGTAGTACTACAAGGGTCCTCGAACTTGCTAAAAGTTCAACGAATTTTTGCGTACGTTAAAAGGTTTACGTTTAACTGCCTTGCACGCAAACGTAATCTTGCAAGAACTACTGGTCCGTTAAATGCCTCTGAGTATCGTAGCGCTCTCACATTTGCCATTAGAATTACTCAGTACGAGCACATCTACGACGATATCGTCTTACTAGAAAAAGGGCAACCTAGCACAAAATGTACCGTCCGTTGTCACCTTTTCTCTCTCCACGGGATTAGTCATGGTGGGGGCCGTTTGCGCCATTCCAGCCTTTCCATAACTAGCAAACATCCCTACCTTATCTCAAAAAACAGCAGGTTAGCTGTATTAATATGTGATTACTATCACATATATTCAGGTCATGGGGGTCCGCGGCTAACTCAATCATTAGTTACCCGTACATTTTGGATTCCTTGTATCCGTCAATTAATTCGAAGTAGAATATTTCGCTGCCTGACTTGCTATCGCTTCCAAGGGGAGCCTATTCAGCCTCCTATGGCAGATCTTCCGCTTTATCGCCTCGAACCCGGAAGATGCTTTACGCATACCGGTTTGGATTTTGCCGGTCCTTTTACAATCAAGCTATCCTCGTTGCGATCGACAAAATTTCAAAAGGCATATATTGCCCTCTTTATTTGTATGGTGTCACGTGCCATTCATATGGAGGTTGTCACAGCTTTAACAACGGAAGCCTGTCTTGCTGCATTAAATAGATTTATAGCCAGACGCGGGTTACCCACGAACATATACTCCGATCAGGGCCGCAATTTTCGTGGGGCGGCTAGAGAAATGTTAGAAATATATAAACATTTTGATCAAGCTAATCCCGTCATTGCGCACTACTTATCCTCTAGGGGTATAGATTGGTGTTTCAACCCTCCCTATGCACCCCATTTTGGGGGGCTTTGGGAAGCCGGCGTCAAGAGTGCTAAATTTCACTTGAAACAAATAGTGGGCAGAACGACACTTTCTCTGGAGGAATTTAGCACAGTTGTGACCCGCATAGAAGGAATCTTAAATTCCCGTCCATTTTGCGCACTTACAACGTCCCCTGACGAAGGCACGGATGCCTTGACTCCGGGCCATTTTCTAACTGGTGGACCTTTAATTACGCGATGTGAAGTGGGCCTACAAAAAGTTCCTGCAAATCGGCTTAGTCGTTGGCAAATGTCCCAACAACTTGTACAGAGCTTTTTGAAGTGCTGGTCCATAGGGTACTTGCACAGCTTACAGCAAAGGCCTAAATGGAACACCCCTTCCAAAACCATAGAAGAAGGGGATCTAGTACTTTTTTTTACTCCCGATTCACCCCCGGCGTATTGGCCTTTGGCGAGAGTGGCGAAGCTTTTACCGGGTAAAGATGGTGTAACAAGAGTTGTAAAACTAAAAACACCCACAGGCGAAGCGGTCCGCCCAATTAACAAGGTGGTACCACTTTCTCCACCATAAGTAATTCAGCATTCTAACATGCAATTTTTATTTTTTTCTTCTTTCTCTACAAATTATGTTTTATTATATATTTTAATGCAGGAAGCAAAATGCAGAGTACTCGACTAATTTATACATACTTAAACATTTTTTTTTAAATTTCTATTTTCATTTTTTCTCCCATTCATTTCACGGTACACAACAAAATTTACCATTTTGGGTGGGGGGTATGTTAAAACTTCATACAGTTGGAGGTCAGCGATTGACAATATAGATGGCCTTATCGTATATTATTGTTGTGCTATACATATGGCGGAGCGATAAATCGTTTTCGCTTCACCAACATAACACTCTCTCGTATCGTTTCACCGACTCAACACCTAGTAACTATAACCGCGAGTGCATAAGTGCTGCTGCCCGACCAAGTGCGTCGACCGGTAAACAACACCTATCTTCGCGGGAGTAAATTGGTGAACAACATTGCAAGGTAAGCAAAACATTAATTACGGTTTGACCTATGTTACTGTTTTTCGCGTCTTACCTCCAATTGCATACAGTCCATTTGCTAAGCTTTACGCTTTGGGAAACGTTCTGGAGCTGTCCCGATTTTATACACTCCAACGTGTACCACACAGTAGTAATATCTCAATATGTTGTAACGCATGAAAGAATTGGAAATTTATTATCAGAATGTAAGGGAACTACGAACCAAAACACAATTTTTATCTTTAAATGTTTTGAATAATAACTTTGATATTATATGTCTCAGTGAAACGTGGTTGCATGCCGGAATATATAACTCGGAGATATTTGACAATAGGTACAATGTATATAGAAAAGATAGAGAAACTGAAAATAAACGGTGGGGCGGCGGAGTTCTTATAGCAATTAACAAAAAATATTTATCGGTTCAGCTGAATATTAAAACTGACTTGGACCTAGTTTTAGTCAAAACTACTATTGGAGGATCCAATTATTATATAAGTGTAAATTATTTTCCGCCAGGTTCAAAAACTGAAATATACCAAGTGTTCGGTCTCTTTGTCGCACGTTTGCGTGTTTAATTTTAAGTCGTAAATTTGTAGTCGTAAATCTAATAGTAAAACTGTCATCCCTTGTTCCCTTATATCCTGCCGTAAAATTCCTGGTGCATGTGTGAATAAGTGGGACTAAGGGTAGCAATGAACAAACACTTTCTTATGGATATTGAAGCAGAACGGTCGTCGGTTTCTTCGTTCAGTACCGTAAGTTAGTCAAGTGCCGCAGACTTTAGTTGTTAAACCCCTAAAAAACACAGTGCAAGTGTAATGTAACATAGACTCAATTCGCATACAGTCCACTTGGTTGAAAGAATAGGAACTGCAGCTTAGAACAACAAAACACCGCGGAGGTAAGTCGATGTATAAATTTATAAGACCCCCCCGCGCGTGAACACCAAGAGTATATTAGAATATTTACAGATCTGTATATGTCACATGAAGCCCAGTTATTACTACTAGGTGATTTTAACTTGCCATTGGTCAGTGGTAGAAAATTTAATTTTAAAACAAATACTTCGCCAGTTTACAAAAATTTGGAGAATTTATTGATCTTTGTGGTTTAGTCTCATACAATAATATAGCCAATAACTCAATCAAAACATTAGATTTAGTGTTGTCAACTATGACTGTCAATGTAGTTTTATCATACGAAAGTCTTATCCTATCTGATCCGTACCATCCTCCATTACTTATTAAATTAAACATAAACAAATATGTACATTCAACGTGCAATTCTATCAGCCAATTTAATTTTAATTTTAAGAAATTTGATTTTGTTGTAATGTACAGTTTATTAAATAATACGGATTTTGTTTTTCTTAATAATTTCACCGATGTAAATAAAGCAGTTGATGCTTTTTATAACACTATTTATGCTGTGTTCAGAAAATGTGTTCCGCGTAACACTAGATTCCATCATCACTATCCAGTATGGTTTACTCGGAATATCATTAAAGATATTGAACTCAAAAACTTTCACCATAAATATAAACATTCATCAGCTTACCATAATAAAGAGTTTCGGCAATTAAGACAAAAAATAAAAAAAGATACAGTAGTGGCCTACCAAAAATACATCAGTCAAGTAGAGGAGGGAGTTGTGTCAGATCCTAAGTCTTTCTGGACATACGTGTCTAATGAGAAAAAAAAACAATAACGAAGCTTAAAGTTTTATATATGAAAACAAAAACCTTGAAAATTTAGGTGCAATCGTGAATAGTTTTTTTGAATATATTTCCACTGTATATTTTGAAAAATCAAGTTACAAAGCAAAGTACGAGCCGGAATTAAACAGTAGAATTTCAGATACTTTTAATTTAAGATTAATAACCAAAGACGACGTAAAAATTGCCATAAAAAGATTGAAAGCTAAGAGGTCAACAGGACCAGACGAGATTCCAGCTTACATATTTAAAGGCTGTATGGAAATATTCATGCAACCTCTTACTACTTTATTTAATCTGTCACTAAAAACAGGTATATTTCCCACTAAGTGAAAATTGGCAAAAGTGACTCCCATACATAAATCGGGTACAGTAAATAATATTCTTAATTACAGGCCAATTTCAATTCTATCCACTTCAGCAAAAATTTTCGAACATACACTGTACATAAAGATTTTCCATCATGTGTCGTCTGTATTAAACACTAGTCAACACGGCTTTATCCCCAAACGATCAATTCAAACTAATTTAACCGTTTTTGTAGATTATGTGAGCGAGGTACTAGACAACGGGGGACAAGTGGACGTTATCTATACTGACTTTACGAAAGCCTTTGACAAAGTTTGTCATGATGTCTTGCTCGACAAGTTAGCATCGATTCGGTTTTCTAAGACTATGATACAATTTTTTAGGTCATACCTGCAAGAAAGACAGGCATATGTTTGCTATAGGAAAACAATATCCAAACAGTTTGATGTGACATCTGGAGTACCGCAGGGGAGTAACTTAGGGCCATTAATTTTTTTGATATACATCAATGATCTCCCACTTGCAAATAATTGCAGGTATTTACTATATGCAGATGATCTAAAACTATTTAAGGAAGTGATAGATATGAACAGCTGTAAAACTGTGCAGGCTGAACTAAACAAAGTCCAAAAATGGTGGGAAAGAAACAAGTTACAATTAAATGTTACAAAATGTTTTAAAATGAGTTATTCGCTTAAAACAAATTAACTATAATTATATATTGCTGAATTGCTGAATAGTACATTAACTGAAGTGAATAACATCAAAGATCTAGGAGTTATATTTAGTAGCAATTTACATTTTGCCGGCCACATCGAAACAGTTTGCTCATCTGCATACAAAACACCGGGATTTATCATCCGTAAAACACGGCAATTTCAGAATACAAAAAGTATTAAAGTGTTGTTTGATACCTTAGTCAGATCAAAGCTTGAGTTTGCAATCACTGTCTGGGATCCAGGAACTCTTAAGCACTCACAAATGATAGAAACGGTGCAAAATAAATTTATTTCGTACATGTACTTTAAAAAATATAAAACATTCATCGGTTTAAATCCATATGCTTCTGCGAGGTCAATGCTAAATGTTACTAAGTTGGAACAGCGAAGGATCATGATAAAACTCACGTTTTTGTATAAAATAATCAACAATCTCATTGACTCCGTTATTTTGAGTAAGATTGGGTTCTATGTACCCTTCCATTCTGGTAGACTAAAAAATTTATTTCATATTCCACAGTATCACACCGAGCTTAGGAAAAATTCTCCTATCATAAAAATGTTATCTCTATACAATAATTTACAGCAAAGCCCAAATATACCTTTATTTGAAAAATCATTGCGAAATTTCAAGAAAATGATGTATGAAGTTATCAATTAACTTAAAAGTACTTGCGTAACACAGACACACACACGCGCGCACACACACACACGCACGCACGCACGCACACACACACACATTATTATTATTTATGTCATGTTTATTTATAAAATATTCATTACAATTAAGTATATAAGTTCATTACATGGAATAAACCATAATAATTATAATTAGTTTAGTGGAAATATGTAACTAGGCGTACGCCTGTATATTTCTAATAAATAAATAAATAAATATCTTTCTCACGTGACTTTCGTGTAAAGAATGGCTCTTATATTTTGATTTAAGTGCTTAATGGTGGTGTTGCTATTTGTAATTATTAGAAATAGTAGAGTTTAAATGGTTTTCATCCTAAAACCTGGATGACTGGGATCTTTTCTTGCTGCAGCGCTTTCCTTAATTTGGGGGTGTCGGTGTCCACATTTAGCCCGCGTAGGACAAATGCGTGTCTTTTTTCACCTCTGTCTGTGTAAGTGTGAAAATGTATGTTATCATTCTCTATTACTTTTATAAATTTGTTACGGTCTTCTCGGTCTTCAAAGAATATGTCAGTTTTTGCGCCTGTGTATTTGATGGTCGCATTTTTATTTGAGTGTTCTCGTATTTGTTTCACTAATTGTTTGTAATCACTCACATTGTGATGCAATACCACAGGTAGTGGTGGTTTAGGCTTCTTGCTGGTGTTGTTCGTTTCAGTTCTAATGTGCTCCGTTTTTGTGTACATTTGCTCTTCATTATTTTCATCGTTGTCGCTTAAAGCTTCAACGGAATTCCGGAGTGTCATTTTAGGTAAATCTTCTAATGAACCTTTACCTACATTTTTGCGAGCTCTCTTAGGATACGTGAATTCGTCATCCGCACAAGTATTGTTATGTATTGGAAGGAGCAATATTTCTTTTAAGGTAGAAACATTCTTACCAGTTTCGATTGATGTAGCGGCAGGTGGGGTGTGTTCAACCGAGACGCGCGCTGTCTGCATTGTTAACGTAGCCGGGGGCGCTTCAAGGCCCGTATTTAGAGTTTCCTAAATGATTTTACTTTTCAGCTTTATTAGGTCACGCAGGTGCGTGATTTGTACTTTATTCGCGTCTTTGACCGCTGGGTTTTTCTTAAAACTGATTTTACCACTAGCACTTCTATTTACACGATTTCGAGCTTTTATACAACTTGAAAGTCCTGTCTTAATGATAAATTAGGTCTATAATTAAACACTATTGAAATTATTTACATTATTAACACTAGATAAATTACTTATGCAATAATTATGATAGAATTATTTAGTACCAAACAAACTACCACGCGGTATGAATAATTATTTCGGTAATTTTAAGAACTACCTGCGGAGCTTTAAACTACAGTAGCTAGGCCTGACACTCTCAGCGTCGTCTTGAGGGCCTTTTAACTCTTGGGAGTTTTTCGGCTTGTTGGAATTCTTCTACTGGTTGTTGTGGTGTTTCTTTTAGGTCGATCTTCTTAAATATATATGTTGATCTGGATTCCAAGAAACCTGCTCCTGGAATCCTCTTGTTTTGATGCAGTGAGCAGTTTCCCAGATCTTCCTCTTGGTTGTCCTCCATCTATACGATATCCGGATCCTGGGCACACTGACCTGTGGTTTTCGCCGACAGAATGGCTATTTTCCACAGGCCACTTCATCGTCAGGTAGCTCGTCTAACAGGAATTACGGATGTGCATCCCCGACAACTTCACTTGTGTACCCATTTCCCGGCACCCCGTATAGCTGGCGAACTCCCACAGGTCGTCACCGTTCCGCTGCTCACCTTTGATCGCCAGGAGGCGGTGGTAGGTATATGTTGCTCCTTCAAAATCTAGGCAGCAACTCGAGAGCTCTAAACACACGACCGTCCCTTTTAAAGGGTCGAACTCGAATTGCGGGCGAGAACCGGTGCTTTTCATTGTATTGAAGAGTAAGCCGTACTGCTGCAGGAATCTTCGTTAAAGGCAAATCTATGTAGTTGTACATAAATGTGTCTTTTATGGTATATTTGAATATTGTAAATAGGATTGTTATGTACATTTTTTCACTCCTTGTTTTTGTTATTAAATTCTGTTGATTGATTGATTGGTGCTTTTCAACGTGATATGGTCGTTGTCTATATTAAATGTCGCGTTCCGGGTATGTAAAGTGCTATACGAATGCACCTAGCAAATATTCGTAGCTTGGGAGCGGACTTATTAAAAAACCCTTTCCAAACTTCTTAACAAATTTATTTTGATAATACAGAAATTAAATATGGAACTTTGGCGAGTTGCCATTATACTTTAATTTAAATTGAAATTAATTGAAAAAGGTACTATTTTGAGTAGCAAGTAGACTGCAATGTAAAAGCTGATCACTTGACTGCCTGTCGTCAACTGGGGCTCCCGGGTTTTTTATAATATCCCTACCCCCTCACGTGGCTGTGGGAACTTGCAGATCTCATGTCTGCTTATTCTTAACTCTATTCATAATTACATGGTTGTAGTCTTAATTTCTAAGTAATCACGGTAAGTGACTGTCTGTGACCGCCTGTGACCTGACATCTGCAGTGTCACTATCGTCTGCGATACAAAGTAGCGCATCCGTTTTCATGAACGTTAATAAACTTTACAAATTATTCTTGTTTTACAATGTTGCACTTCACTTGGCGTATTTTTAACCATTCCTAATTATTCTATTTTAATATGTATACATCAATTGGGGGATACATAACTCTTCCCGACGTACATTAAAAATTAAGGGTTTTCCTTTTCTTGATTTTTAATTTAAAATTTATTTAATTTAATTTTTTAAAATTTATAGTTTCTAATGGTACATTTGTTTCCTTGTTAACCTTGGTTGAATTAAATCTAAAACTGTTTTCTTTATTTTTATCCCTAATATACATTTTGTAAATTACATGAATGATCAATAAAGTAGTCAAAATAATTAATGCAATTGTCCATACACTAATGTTATCGTAGTGCACTTTGGGCGTTTTAAGTTCGTTTAGATGTTCCTTATAATTTTCCATAAGTTTCATGGCGTGGTTGAGGTTGTCTAGTTCCAGATGTTCAAGTTGCAAAGGTTTTTGAAGTATTTCTTCGTCTTCGTCTTGCGTTATCTTGATTTGTAATTAGGATAAGTATGCTGATTTCTTGGATTGTACGGGATCTTGGTAGACTTTGATTATTTCATTTTGATTTTTAATTAAATTCGTTTTCGTTTAATCTCATTTAAAATTCATATTTTCTAGGGGTACATTTGTTTCTTTGGGTTTCTTAAATCTAAAACTGTTTTCTTTATTATTCTTATATCTAGTACATATTTTGTACGTTACATAAATGATCAATAAAATAGTCAATAAAATCAATATAATTGTCCATACACTAATATTATCGTAGTGCACTTTGGGCGTCTTGATCTCGTTCAGTTGTTTTTTATAATCTTCCATGAGTTTCATGGCGTGGTTTAGGTTGTCTAATTCCAGGTGTTCCAATTGCATCGGTTTTTGAAGTGTTTCTTCATCTTCTTCTTGGGTAATCTTGATTTGCAGATCGGGTAGATTTGCTAATTTCTTGCTTTGTACTGGATCTTGGTAAACTCTAATTATTTCGTTTTTTAATTTTAAATAACAATTTTCCTTAAGAGTGATTAGTTTACTCCCGGTTAATGCTATGTTACTTTTGCCTTGATTGCAGTGGATTGTTGCTATTACTTCTGTGGGAAAAATGGCTATCCATTTATATTCTGTTACTCTCTGGATTTCCATATAGGTGGATTTGTACAGTCTTCACAATTTTCGTAATGATTTGAAAATTTTAATAGTTGTACTTCGCAGGGGCTGTCTTCTTGAATGGTTGTCGTTGTCAATGATTGGCATAAATATTGATTTGGTGTGACTTCATCACATTTTTCGTTTGTATAACCATATCTTAGTTCATTTAAGGATAGGAATTTGGTTTTGGGTATATAACTTGGTATGTGCTAGTCATATTCATTGGAAAAGCAAATAAATGATAATAATTATAATTGTTAATCCTTACTATTGGGATTTTTATTAAAAATGTTATGTCGTTATTTTTTACATAGCCTTTAACTATAGCTATTTTTTCAAATATTAAATTGTTGATTCTACTACATCAAAAGGTAATTTACTGTTGGTTATATATGATTTAATTCTTAGTAGATCTCTTAATAAATCGAGTGGTTCTATGATACTGGAATGTAGGGTATTTAATTTTGCAAATGTTACTGCGTTTTCTAACGTGGCTAAAATTTGTTGAATTAAGGTAAGGGTTGATATTATTTGGGTGTATATTGTGTTAAATCTAATTAAATCTCACATGCCTAACATGGTAATTTGTATGTTATTTTCAAGGGTTTGTATTCGGTTGGCTATACTATCTTGGTTTTTAACTAATTTTCTTAGCGTTTCGTTGAATTTTATAATCGTTGATTGAGTTAATAATATTTGGTTACTAATTATGGTTTTGATATTGCTCTGGTTTTCTATTAATTGTTGTATTGCGTTGTCATAACGTTCTGCGCCTTAATTATCTAAGTTGCCGGTAATTGCTTTTATTATGTTTCCTATTCTGTTGATTAGTCCTTTTTTTTGTCTAGCCGTTTGTTCTGTGGGTATTAGTCGGTTAAATTTGTCTTCTATGTTTCTCAAAATACTTTCTATTATGCTGTCATAATTCACCATTTCTATTGCGTATTCCTTTCCGATTTTTGTTGTGTCCATTGATTGTTTTAGTCGGTAATAATTATTTTTGATTGTTTAAAATTCTTGCTTTAGTTTCGTTAAGTCGAATTTTTGGTGCAAAGCTCCAAAAGTCTAATTTCATTGGTAGTATACCGGGGTTATTTTTTATGTCTTCAATTATTATTTCGGTGTTCGTTCTACCTGGGTAGAGTTTGACGGTAAGGGTGATGATTGTCCATCTAAAAGTACAGGGTGTCTTAAATTTTTCAAGTGGATATATTTCGTTATTTTGCCGTTGTCTACTACGGCTACGTTTTTGTCTGATATTCTTTTAATTTTAAAAGGGCCTAAATTTCTAGGTGCCGTTTTGTGTCGTTTACTTTGGAAATTTTTCTCGTACACGGTTTGTCCTATTGAAAATTTATTTACGTCGGTATTTTTATTACGGGTTGTGGTAATGCGTTCTTTGTCGTTATCTAATTTAACCTTTACTTTATCGTAAATTATTTTTAGTTTTTCTTTATAATCTTTGACGTATTGCTGATGGCTTCTTTGTTATAATGTATGTCATAAGGGTTGCGTGAATCTAAATGTCCTAAAGTTAATTCTAATGGGGTAAAATTGGTTGATGAATGAATTGTGTTATTATAGGCGATTAATGCGTATGACATTAAGTTAGTTATGTGTTCTTTCTTGTATGTTATTCTTAATAATATGATTTGTTCTAAGAGGGTTGAATGTAGTCTCTCGATTAGTCAGTTGGATTCAGGATGGTTTTCAGTTATAAAAGGAATTTTTATTTTATGTAATTCCAAAGTGTTTTGTATTGTTTCATTTTAAATTCGCTGCCGTTATCTAACGTTATTGTTTCGTGCGTTCCATGAAATGTAAAGTACTGTAAAAATCCTTGGGTCACGTCAGTACCATTTTTAGAGGTGATTGGTATTGCTTGGCCTATTTTTGTAAATGCGTCTGCAATTGTCAAATAGCTCTGTGGTTCTACTACTAGAGTATCGGCATGTAATTTCTGAAAAGGTTTGTCAGGTGTTATAGTCAACATTAAGGGTATCTTGGGGGTTTTCTGTCATATTTTGCTTTGTCGCAAAGTTCACATTGATCGATAAAATCTGTAGTTAGTTCCTTTATGTCCTTGAAGTAGTATTGTCTCATAATTTGCATTAGGGTTTCATTAATTCCAGGATAGTTGGGTTTTCCTTTGTGTTGGTTTCTGATCACATCATTTATTTCGTCAGGGTCGTCTAAGGTTATTAATTTTCTTGTGCATCTTATAAGTTCAGGGCCAGAGTTATTGAATAATTTAACATATAATTCTGAAAATCGTTTATACAGGTTTTCGGTGTTAAAGTAAAAGGGAAATTGTTTTTTGTCGGGGGTGTATTCCTTTAGAATTTTAATTATTTGTTTTTTATTGTCGTTTTTGGTTATCTGAATTTGGTATATCTTTTTGTTCTCTATTTTCGTGTATTTTACAGGGTTGGGGTTGGTTAAAACTTCGGTGATTATAAACTGATTGGGTTTCGTATCGATGGCTTCTTTTAAAGTTTTAATCGCGGTTCTCGGCTCGTCATTCTGTGTTGAATGTATTGTGTCCATCTCGACTGGATCTTCTCTAATTTTCGTTTCGTCTACGTTTCCTATAATTGATTCCGTTTCCAATGCATTGAGCTGTATTCTACTTAAAGCGTCTGCGTTATTATTATAAATTCCTTTTTTATATTATCTCGTAGTCATATTCTTCTAGTCTAATTCTCCATCGTTGGAATTTTGAACTAGGTTCCTTAAGTTTGCATAGTCATACTTATGGTCTATGATCAGTGTATATATAAAATTTCCGTCCGTATAGCTATGGTCTAAAATACTTTGTTGCCCAAATTATGGCTAAGAATTCTTTCTCTATCGTGTTATATTTCCGCTCGGTTTCGTTTAAGGTTCTGGATGCGTAGCCGATGGCTATATCATTGCCTACTGTTCTTTGGCTTAATACTGCGCCTAATGCTACATTTGATGCGTCTGTCGTTAATATGAATGGTTTGGAAAAATCGGGGTATTCTAGTACGGGGTGATTTGTTAATATACTTTTGATTTTATCTACGGCTTTAATGAATTCTGGGGTATGAACAATTTTATTTCCTTTCTTTAAACATTTTGTCAGGGGCCTGGTTATTTGAGCATAACCTTTAATAAATTTGCGGTAGTGACCACTAAGTCCTAAAAATCCTTTTATTTCTTTATTCGTTTTTGGTATGGGGTAATTTAATACGGCATTTGTTTTATCGGGGTTTGGCATGACTCCTTGGGGTGTTATTATATGTCCTAGAAATGCTACTTCTTTCTGTAAAAATTTGCTCTTATCTAATTGTACTTTAAATTGTGCTTTTCTTAATCTTTCGAACACTTCTTTTAATCTTTCTATATGCTCCACTAATGATGCTGAATAAACAATGATATCGTCTGGGTACACAAGACATTTTTCGTTGTGTATCCCACGTAGTATATTATCCATAACTCGTTGAAAAGTTGCGAGTGCGTTCTTTAATCCAAATGACATCCTTTTATACTCGTAACGTTCTATAGGTTTGCTAAAAGCTGTTTTAGATGTATCGTTTTCTTCCATTTCTACTTGATGGTATCCTGAGGCTAGATTTAATGTCGAAAAATATTGGCACTTGCCTAATTTTTCTAAAATTTCGGCTATATTTGGTAGTGGGTATTTATTGTCTATCGTTTTTTATTTAGTTTTCTATAATCTATTACCATTCTATATTTTCGTTTTCCTGATGCGTCCAATTTCTTGGGCACTATTGATACGGAGCTGCTCCAGGGTGAGTTGGAGTGTTGTATGATATCTTGATCTAATAAGTCGACTACTTGTCTGTCGGCTTCTTCTTGACTTGCCTGAGGTAGTCGGTATGCTTTTGTGAATATGGGTTTGTTATCCGTTAGTTCAATGTTATGCTTGACTGTATTTGTAAATGTTAGGGGTATTCATTCGCAATGGAACATGTCGCGGTATTCGAAACATAAATGTTTAATTGCTCTTTGTTCTTCTTGATTGATGTCGGTGTTAAAGCGGATGTTACTTAAATTTTCTCTTAGCATTTCGTCGTTTTCTGGGGGGTTGTAATTGTCGTTTAAATTTTCGTCTATTTCCATCTCGTTAAAATTTAACTTTTCTACGTCAATTGGGTTGGTTAAAGATAGTTCTACGGGGTAGTCATTTAAATTTAATATCGTTGTTGTGGCATAATTATCTTTTATCTGTACTAATGCGGTTGGGGTCTCTACTTATTGAAATGTTATATGATTTATTATTTCTAATTTGTTATTTGAATTTACTGGGATTTTTATCTTTTTCTCCATTCGGGGTTCTATCGTGTATTGTTCTTCAATTTGGGTATTTTGAAATTCAATAGGAATTCGTCCATATTTTGTTCTTAGTAAACGATTCTTTATGTCGATGTTGGCTCTTAATTTTCTTAGAAGGTCTATTCCTAATAGTGCGTCATATTTGTCATTGAATTCGAATATGCAAAATTTGTGTTTCATTTTTACGTTAAATGTTTTGGGTAAAGGTATGTTTGCTACGAATTGGTGTAGGGTTGTTTGATGGGCTGTTTTAATTTTAAACGGTTCTTCTTCTACATAGTTTAAATAGTTTTTCTTTACGGTTCGCAGGCTAATTAATGTTTTTGAAGATCCGGTATCGATTCATAGTTTGAATTCGGCATGCGGTATTTCTATATAGGGTAGTACTAGTTGATTCATATTATTTAAGTTTATTAAGTTTGGTCGTTTATAAATCGGTCTATCTAAAAATTTGAGCACGCGTTTTCTACGTCGTCCTTGTCATAAGTTTCGTATGGTTCTTCGCATTCATAGTTGTTCGCATGGTTTTATTCATTGTCTGCACTTGGTCAAATGTAATTATGCTGGTAATCTTCAAATTCCTCTACTTCTTGATGAAATAGTTCTTCCGATGTAAAAGTGCGTTTTGGGTTAGGATTCGGTCGAATGTGTGTTATTTTTGTGTTTGGTCTGGTGTTACCAGATAAGGTATCCATTGGTGTGGGTTTATAATAGTTATTAAGATTGCCATTATTATTTGTCATTGGTGAATTTCTAACAGGGTTTGCGTTGAATGCTGGTCTTTGTTGATTTACATTTTGGTTGAATCTTTGTCGAAATGCGAGTTTCGTAAAATTCGGGTTAAACATTGTTTTTGAAAAATGTATATATTGGTTATTAAAGTTTGCGCTATTAAAATGTGGATTATTGGTTCGCGGTTGGTTTGTTTGTGCATTGAATGGGGTGAAGTTCTCTTGGGGATTTGTTTGTTTTGCGTTTTGTATGGACTTTATTGGTGAGTAACTTTTATTCGCGTTGTGGTTGTATAATCTCTTTCTGTAATACATTACGCTTTCTTCTTCGATTATCATGTTCCTCTAAATTTTAGGGACGTTGAATTTGATTTGATCTGAAAGTTGTTCCGGTAATGCATTTAGATGTGTCTAATGCCATTTCGTCATATATTTTTGTTTTTAAAAGTAATATATTTTGGTCGGTTTCCTCAGTTTTTAGTTTTGTCAAGTTTAAACTTCTTACATCTTGGCATTTCATTCAAAATTGGTAAGGGGATTGGTTATTTTCTATTCTAGAGTTTATTAAATTGCGTTCTAGGCATTTTAGATTAAGCTGATCGCCAAAATATGCATTCAATACTCGTTTGAAGTCGTCCCATTGTTCTAAATCATCTCTACTGGCAATTAATGTTAGTGCCCTTTCGGTTAGTTTGCTGATAATAAGGCGTATAAGTAATACGTTTTTCTCATTGTTTCCGGGTTTATAAACGTTTTTTGAAAATAGATCAGACCCGTTATGTAATTTCCTAACAAGGTTTGATCACCGTTATACGTTGGAATTGTTTCCAAATAAAGCTTCATATCTCCACTCATTATGGCTGGGGAAGTTGTTCTGTTAATTAATATTTCGTTTCGATTTTAATTAATTTCAAATTTTGTAAAATAATTATTTATTTCGCGGTTTGTATTGTTATTCCTTACTTGGATTTATTAATTTTCCGTTTAGATTGCGTCGGGTTATTTGCTATTTTTAGCTTGGGTCGTTTTAGATTATTTAAAGATTTGAGTTGCATATTTTGTACTTACTAGCACGGTGTTGTAATTGTTTTATTGGTTTTACGCTTGATACTGTCTTGAATGCCTTTATTTTTAATTTATTGATGTTAATTTTATTGCAAGTTTGATCTCTGAGGTTTCGGCGTGATTGAATAATTTTTGTGGTAATTTACTTTACTTCACTTGCTTTACGTCAGTTAAAACTTTTCTATTCTTACTTATGCCGATTTAATTCTGTCTGTAGTAATTATTTCTTCCCGTAAATGTGTGTAACTTATAAGTGTCTACGATGCTTCTCGTCTCGTGAACTTGAGTGTTAATTATAAGGTTTACAAGGTTTCGTCTTTTGCGTTGTTCAAATTTGCATAAAATGTTTTAAACTAATGTATGATTGTTGTTTTTAGTTAATCGTTTACGTCAGTGTCCCCGTTGTATTTTAATTACAAGATTGTTTGTAGGTGTAATTTTCTATTGCTTAATAAGTTTTTAGTGCAAATGCCTTTGTTATAAATAGATTGTGTCTTTTCTCAAATTAATTATTTCGTTTTGGAGTATGTAATCGTACAATGTTGCGTTTGGGATGAATGAAATTTATACCTTTTTAGTTACTGCAGTATTTTAATTATAATTGTCCAGTTTGAATGCGTTTTTCAGTATCGTGATTATTTATAGATTGCTTAAGTTGGTTTTATAATTAAACGCAATTTTTCGTATTTAAGATGATGTTTTGCAAGAGTTTCCGGTCGTAATTTCTATGCTTTATTTTAATTAATAATGCTGGAATCTTATTCTGGTAAACTGAAAAGATTTCGTATGGTTATATTTGGATTCGCAATGCGTTTTAAATGGCTTTGTTCAGTAATTATAATTAGATATATTTGTTGCGTTCAAGGTTGCTTTAAATTATTCACTTTCATTGATGAAATTTGCGTTTGGATTTCCGCTTTGTTATTTGGCGTAATAAGAATGTAGGTTAATAATAGATTGCAGGATGTGTCTATTATTTATGTAATACGACGAGTTTGCGTCTGGATAATTTATTTCAATATTTTTTCTGCGTTATATACAAAGATTTCGGTTTTAAATTCGTGATTTAATTTCGCTTTTATTTTTGGGGTATTGCGCCGGTTAATTTTCGTATTGTTGAATTAAAAATTTGTTTTTTGTTTTGTTTCTACTAACTCTTGCGCCAGTTAATCTTGTAATAATGATCACAAGTGCGCCAAAATGCGACTTTTGATATTTTCAAGTTTTTGTGTCTCTTTTAAATAAATTTTCTCAAAATAACTTGAAGATAATTCCTTGCAATAGCTAAGTAGATTATTTGCATCAAATTGCATAAAATAATAGTACTAATAATCAATATACATATATATCATAAAATCTCCTATGCTAGCAAATATCAAGTGTGTTTGAAAAATAAAATAAAAAATTCAATTGGTTTAAGGAAAATGAACTTACGTTAGTTGTTTTGTTGATATTATGGAGTCCGTTGATTTCTGTATTTTTTCAACGTCGTTTTTTGGATTTGATCTATGCTTGTATCTTTTCCGGTTTTCTTTTGTTGAATTTAAACGATTTTGTTTTGCCTTGAACTTCTGTTTGGTTCTGTCAAATTCGGAGTTGAAATTTCAAACCACCAGTTTTTCGAATTTGGGTTCCCTAGTGACCTTTTGACATCCGTTACAGCTGCGTCAGTTAAGGTTCGTGGCTTGGGAGCGGCCTTTTTAATAAACCATTTCCAAACTTCTTAACAAATTTATTTTGAATATACAGAAATTAAATATGGAATTTTTACAAGTTACAATTATACTTTAATTTAAATCGAAATTAATTGAAAAAGGTACTATTTTGAGTAGCAGGTAGACTGCAATGTAAAAGATGATAACTTGACTGACTGTCGTCAACCTGGGCTCCCGGGCTTTTTATAATATCCCTACTTTCTCACATGGCTGTGAGAACTTGCAGATCTCATATCTGCTTATTTTTAACTCTATTCATAATTACATTGTTGTAATCTTAATTTCTAAGTAATCACGCTACTTGAGCGTCTGTGACCGCCTGTGACCTGACATCTGCAGTGTCACTATCGTCTGAGATACAAAGTAACGCATCCGTTCTCATAAACGTTAATAAACTTTACAAGTTGTCCTTGTTTTACAATGTTGCACTTCACTTGGCGTATTCTTAACATTTCGTAATAATTTCCTAATTATTTAATTTTAATATGTATACATCAATTGAGGGATACATAACTTGCGTTTTCTAAAAATTACTCGAAAATTTAATAAACGACGGCCGAGGAGTGGATTGGAAGACGAGTCGTAGAATCATTACATAATAGCAAGCACCCTCTTCTGCAAATGTAAGTAACAATCCTTTTGTGTGGGCGTTTTGCAACCATCAACAGGTATAATAAATAAAATGCTTGTCAAGCGAAAAGCACACACAGCACCAAAACTTGCATTGAACTCGTATACGGGATTGTTAAAAAATTATTTACGTCCATGTTGAGATATGCTACACCGCTCTGCAACTGCTATATGTATATGTAAGCTCCTAAAAAAAAACCAGTGTCCACCCACCCAAGTACTGACCAGAGCGAGAGGTGCTTAACTCTGAAGACGTGCGATCTCCAATAGACGCACGCGTTCAGAATAAGAACAGCGCCCCTATCGGGCGGTAGTCCAATGCAAAATTATGTATATATTTCATTGTTACTTAATTCAATATATATATTTTTAAATAAATATTTTTAAAATATATATATATTATATATATATTAAATATATATTTTTCAAATATAAACTATAAGCTGTTTAATTAAATTATTGGTAACTATTTAGTTCGAAAGAAATGCTTCAAGTAAGGTGTATTTATTTGTATTCCTGACGGGTCAAACCTATTTGGGATCTTTTTCGAAGGCTAAAATGGTGACACAGTTAAAATAAAATTGCTTAATTGAAAACTTACATATAAATTTACACTATCATTCTAACTTCAACTACCGAAATCTTCAATAATCTAAACTTTCAATATATTTAAGCTATAAAAAAAATTAAAACTAAATATTAACAATTAATGTGAAAAAATTTTGATTGAAACTTATCCAAAAATAATGCAAAATGTCAAATTTAGAATAAGGCATACGCTTTCTAAAGAATCAAAATTACTGCATGACTGTGAAACAAGGTGTTATGTTAAATATATAACTTAATCTATAGGATTGCATCTTTTTACTTATTAAATTTGTAAAGGAAAGTGTAAATCACATTTTAAATTTATATTATTTTTAGTCTTGTTGATATGGTATGACTCTAAAATTGTAATCACGTTCAACTTCGATTATTTTAACATCAACAAAATTGGGGTTGTGGTGTTGTACTATATACTACCCGTCTGTCCTTACTACTCATTCCAATCTTTTTGAGTATTTCGAACATTTTTTCCTATTTTACATTGTCAAATGCTTTTTCCAAATCTACAAATCCTATATATATATATATATATATATATATATATATATATATATACACGCCTTCCCCCTTCTCTATTGTTTTCTCCATTAGCACATTTAGAGCTAAGATAGCCTCCCGTGTTCCCCTGTTGCGTCTAAACCCAAATTGATCTTTTCCCAGTATTTCTTCAGTTCGTTTTTCCATTCGTCTTTGTACAATCCTAGTTAATATTTTTGAAACGTGTGCTGTCAAATTTATTGTTCGAAAATTTTCACATCTATCCGCGTTTCTTTTTTTGGTATAGTTACTATGATGTTACGTTTGAAATCTTTGGGTATCTCGCCTGTCTCATACATATAGCTTATAAGTCGGAAGGGACGTTCTGTTACTGCTTATCCAGCACCTTTCAGACATTCTGCCTGCACCTTATCTGTACCCTTTCAGACTGTTTAATGCTCATTCAAACTCATCGCTAAATATAGGATATCCCAAGTCATCATTTTTAGTGTCTGATTTCTGTTCTAATGCTGTTAGTTTCTCTCCTGAATATAAATTCCCTATATATTCCTGCCATCTAGCCACTTTCTCCACATTTTCTATAATGAAGTTTCCTTCCGCGTCCCTTATATTTCTGCTATATGGTTTTATATCCCTACAATTCATTCTAATTAATATCTACGCTTCGTCTGTCTTTCCTATTTCCATCTTAGATTGAATCTCTTTGCACTTTTCATCAATCCATTGTTCTTTAGCTTTTCTGCATTTACGAATAATTTTCCATTTTATGGCTTAGTATCTCTATTTGCCTGTTTCGTCTGATCTATTTTTGTATTTTCGTCTTTCTAAATTTAGGATATACTTTGTTATCCATGGTTTCTTATTTTCTTTTTGTGTATATCCCAGAATATCTTTGGCCTATATGTCTAGGCTGGCTTTAATATTATTCCATTCTGTTTCTATTTCTTTAGTATCAGAAATTTTCCCGATATCTTTTAGCAATTCATTTGCCTTTTTTTTAAATCTTTCATGAATATCTTTATTTTTTAACTTTTCAAAGTCAAAGTGCCTTTTTCCATTCCTCTTTTTCAGATTTTTAAATTTAAGTGCGGCCTTCATAATTACGATGTTGTGGTCAGTGTCTATATCTGCTTCCGGGTAGCTTCTACAGTCTTTTACTTGATTCCTAAACCGTTGTCTAACAATAATGTAATCTATTTGATATCTTCCTATATCTTCTGGCATCTTCCACGTGTACCGTCTTCTAGCATGATGTTGAAATAATGTATTTGTGATGGTTAAGTTGTTCTTGTCGCAAAATTCCACCACCTTATTTCCCCTGTCATTTCTCGTGCCTAGACCAAATAAACCTAGCCCATTCCGTACCCTCCCCTACAACTGCATTAAAACCCCCGTAATTATTAAATTTTTATGTCCTATTACGTATCTTAGTATGTCTGCGATATCTTTGTAGATCGTCTCTACCTCTTCCTCACTGTAGCTAGAAGTGGGCATGTATACATGTATTATTACTGTATTTACTGGTTTAGATTCAAATCTAACCATGAGTGCTCTTTCGTTCTTTTGTAAGTAGTTTTCTACACGTCGTCCTATTTTTTTTTCGCATAACTATCCTCACGCCCGAATTTCCTTCCTCTAATCCTGTATAAATTACCCTAAAGTCTCCAATCCAGAAATCACCCGCCTCTGGCCAGCGGACTTCGCTGATTCCTACAATGTCTAGTGCTAACCTATCCATTTCGGGTTTCAAGTTCTCTAGCTTACCTACTTGTTTCATACTTCTGACATTCCACGTTCCGGCTCGCAGAATGTTCACGGATCTTTTTCAATACTTTCGGATCACATCCCCCGAAGTAATCCCCTCCCAAAGTTAGGGTAAATATGCGTATTTAAAATAGTTTAAAATAAGTTGTCGCATTTTCTAATAACAAGAAAATAATTTGATATACCATTGGCACATTTAAAAGTAATTGTTGAAGGTATTTAATAAATTAATCCCGTTTTTGAAAAGTATCAGAATGTGTGGGGTGAGAGTTTGCGTATTACGATTGACTAAGGAACGTCATCAACCGGCATTGACGTCGCATACCTAAGCCACGAAATATGTTTGAGAAGATGTTGCGGTGCAATTTCCGTATTCCATAGCGAGAAGGCGACAGATCTCTAACTACAGAGACAAATTATCAATTCGCAAAACAAAACAAAAAAAATAACTTAAGGTAACTTGAAAATAATAATTAATTAGTATGATGAATCAAGACAATATGGCGTAACAAGTTCAAAGGTTGTTTTGTTAAACACGAGGCACCAAAAAGCAAGATGGCTAAGTTTTTAGTTCGCTGAATAAATGATGTGCATTTATACATTTGGATTCATATCTATCGTTAATTTAACATGACTTGTGGATAATGAAAATATCAGAAGAGCTTGATGGAAACTTTATTTGGTGGTAAACTAGTAATTTCAAGTAGTCAGTTTAAAAAAAATTATTATGGCGATAAATTGCGAGGTTTATGTTCTTAGGATAGCGGTAAGCTAAAAACCGTTTATTTTCTTTTATTTGCGTATTAAATTTGAAAGAGCTGAAAATTATTGTTTGAGAATTTCAAAAAAATTTTGTAGATTAAAAATTTAGCGGTGATTTTAACATCTGTGTCAGTAATTTTTTTAAATGACAATTATATATTTAAAAGATAAAGAAAAATTTAAAAGCTGTTTGCTTTACAAACAAGTGGAGTGTGTTTCACACTGATAAAAAAGAGGTTAACTTTGAAAGACTTAAATCCTTGAATTTTAGATATATCACTGTCTAGCTATATGTTTTTCAACTAGATGCACTAAAATTATTAAATACCTTGGTGAACCAACAAGTCGGATCTGAAATTGGGGAGCTTGAAAATATTAATTGTTAATTCTTGACAGTTTAAGTTTTAGTCCTAATGACTAAATTATCAAAAATTCTTAAAGTAGCTTAATGATCTTGAAAATTTTTGTATTTACTACCTTACGTAACAAAGAGAATATTTATTCAGTTACATTATAAATAGTCAAACATTTTAGTAAGTTTTATTTAGTGTGTTTGACCTATAAAAGTTGAGTGTTGTGTGAAGCTATAAGCTAATGAAAAATTCTAGCATATGTGCTTTTTTTTATTTTGAGACGCAAATAGCTGTCTCCATTAATTTATTTTACCGTCTATGTAAGTTTATTTCAGGTACTAACTGTTACTCTACTAACAACTGTTGATTTAATGCTCCGAAAGTTTCTACACTTCCCTTTCAGTGTTGTCTATCAAAAAAAGTTAATTTTAAAAGTGTAATGGCGCCTGACGTATCGGTTTTTTATAGACCCCCCTGTGTCTCATCAAAATCCGCTTAAGTTAGAGTTCAGAGCTAGACCGAGGACCCCATAAAGGAGTTAGACGGAAAACTTACATCTCTCGTGTAGTATGAGGCTTCCTAATAGTTCCTGCAAGTCTATTTCCCTTTATTTCGTAAATATGTAATTACTTTCGATAATAGAAAGTAAGGTACACTTCAGTAATAAGGTCAATCATCTCGCTACTGCCAAGAGATCCTGCGTATTTTAATAGCCTATATTACTAGTAAGTTAGAGAAGTATTTAGTAACTCAAACTTACGATCGAACGACTACTGAGGGATACGCAACTTTTCCAAATCTATTTGTGTTTGAATTAAACACACAACCAAAACAAAATCGATTTGGAGCTTAAGAATTTGGTAATTAAAATTGCACTATTACCAACGTCCATTAAAAGCTTAGCAAATACGGTACGTTCAATCACCCTGCGGGTGCCGACATTATTGTGTGCGTTTTAATAGTTTAAATTGCTTATAAATTACAGGAATATTTATTAATTGTGGCGCAGGATCGGGCACCTACTGACAGGTACGCAACTTTGCCAAATCTATTTGCATATGTATAAAACACTTAACAAAAAACAAAATTGATTTGGAGGTTAAGAATTTGGCAATTAAAATTGTACAACTAACAAACGTTGATCCCACGTCGTTCAAAAGCTTAATAATTACGAAGTCCGATACAGGACATACGTCAATTAAAAAACAAAAGAAAAAAATCAGAGCTGTATGGATTTCCAAGGACAAAGGTAATAAATAAATGTATATCTGTCTCGTCACAAGCGAATTTCAAACACGAACATTCTTTATTTGGAGAATATGTGGCAGGTGCAATTCTATCCTGACACGGTCCGCTTGAAAAATGTTAGCGAGCATTCTTCACAAAAATACGCCCTTGTTCGGATAAGAGGTAAAATGGAGGACCCGTGTGTGAATGTTGTCACGCACGTTAAAGATCCCTACCTTGCTTGGAACAGCAAGAGTTCGGCAAAATTCAAAATTTTTTAGGTTAAAAAAACTCGCTTCCTGGCCAATGTAGTACCTTTGGGTGGAGCATTTGAAAATCACATGTAAGGCAGGTGAATTCGCTTACTTAAAATTTTTCGATCTGCGACTGAAACAAATAACTTTTATTCAAAGAAGCATTCTGGAAGGGGTTTGTATGCTACACGATAATCTACCTTTGTATCTCAAAATCAATATACATTACTTGCATCGTCAGAACCTCAGCACATAATACATCAGGTCAGAAACGAATCGTCTATTTTAAGAAGGAAATACAGTTCTGCCCTGCATATAGGCAAACCTCACTAATATTCCTCACAAAAAACTCAACAAAATATGTACACATGATAATTTTACTTTACTATTCGGTTTCGATTCCATTTTCTCGTCTTTTACGGATTTTATGTATTTTTCGACTTATTTAAAATTTTTGAACGCTTAATTAGCTTGACCGTTTCTTTATAATTTAGAATACATGTTTTTTTAGAAGTTTTTTATTAAAAACCATTAAAGTGTTTATACTTTCAAGTGTTCGTCCTACAAGTACATCATAAACTGCCTTGCAGACCTCTTGAATAATTAAGAAAGTTGTGTTAGTACACACACGGAATAAATGCATACACGATTTATAGCTGTAGCTTAAAACCTATAAACAAATTAAATGTCTATGATATTGCTTTCTTTTTGGATTGATTAAACAGTACACATAAGAAAATTTTAAATACCTGTAGCCAAATAACGTAAAGCGATGGCAAATCTTTAAACAGTAGTCATTGGTTTGCTCATTACTGCATTTTTTTTACTATAGGTGTTACCTTTTCTAATAATTACTGAAAAAATCTGTCGGTGCCATTCTCAAAAAGTTGTAAAGTACTTCATCTTCTTGGCATAATTCTCTAAGCAAATTATTTGTAAATCATAAACCTTTTCTTTTTCTAATCCATTCTTTTACCAAAATCTTATTTTTCGTGATGACTTGTCGACAATGTCCCTTCGTCTTAAGAGAACAACCAATAAGTAGCCTGTTGTCATTGTTTCATCATTTCCACTCATATTTTTTATAAATAGAATCGAGGTCAACGCTACGAGGTTTTACAAAAATACTGCACGTATACTAGTAGCAGCATTCTGTCGCTACTTGCAAGCGTGTTTTGTTTGAACAGTATTGCAACCTTTTGTTAGATTTGCAGTTTTCATGGTAGCTGCTGCACAAAAAGCGTCATGTTGCGTGCTAGTTGTAGGGTACATGAGAATACAAGATGAAACTTTTACTGCTGCTACATTAAAACTGTGCTCTGAAAGTAACTCGGTTTGACCTTACCTTTACAAAAGTTGCGTGCTACAACATCGCCTCTCAGCGCCTTAATACGCCAACTATTTCGTCGCTTTTCTAAGCGCCTATTGGATCCTCTGAGCGCATCCCAACTGCTTTCTAATTCAGCTAAAAATCTGTTTAAAATCTTGCAAGCGATCTATTTTTGCATGCATTTTAAATTTAAATTACCTTTATTTAGAACTTTCTAAAATTTCTAAACGATTTCATGTTTGCTTTACTATTCCAAATCATAAAAATTATCGACTAACAAGCTCGATATCCTCCTAATTAAAACGAGTGTTATCTTATAAAATTTCGGTAAGTATTGAGTCTATAACATTTTGCCTTGTTAGTCGCATTATAGAGTCATCGTATAAATGCAAACATCTACTTATCAGCTTTGCTTTAGAAATTCTCTAAAGCATATTCTAACACCTGCAGTAAATACTTGTCAATCACAACTGCACATACATTTATGGCTTTCTTTAAAAGATAAGGCCGCTTTAAGTACCTGCCTAGTAAATGAACACTTGTAATAGGTTTATACCAAGTACTTCTATCAAGCGGTATTCTGTTATGCTGCAGATGTGTACGTTTAAAAACCATGAGACTGTCCTTCTTTATTAGCAATTCTCGGTAGACGTTAGGTTATCTCTTTGTTTGCAAGCTGCCCTTTGCAGCTGGATTATACACTTTACATTTAATCCTTCGGAGATATTTTTGAAAGCCAAACACCTTGATCTCCACGTGGTTCTTTCCTTATAAATACAGACCGTGCTTTTTAAGCGGCATTCTTAGATTCATCATCCTTTTAGCGAAAAGGAATGTTGTGAGTCGCGATAATAAGTTGCTTTCTGTACTCAGTATTTTAACTTAGGTAAATTGGTTGAATCAGTGTCCAATGCATCGATGAGAGCAGCCCACATTTTACAAATTCCTTGAGATGGCACCGGAGAAGCAGACAACTTGACCTAAGGTACAGTTTTTGTTTTCTTTACTGATGATGCTGTTGTAGAAGATAAACACTTCTTTTAATGGTTTCGTAGTTTCGTACTTGTGATTACTCAATAAATTGCAGGCCGCAATTAGAAATTCACGTGCACAATGCACGAGCGGGTATGTAATTATTCTACAAGTCAAAATTTGTAAATAAAAGCTTGCGTCAGGGCACCTTTTACTGTTTTCTTTATTTTTGTACATGAATATTAAAATCAACAACTTGCGTACTAAATTCTAAATTAGAGTAAATGAACACCTTGTTCATTTAAGTTAAAGTTATGTTATATACGTTTAATGTCACGTTATTTCTTGAGAAAACGCCTTTCAAAAAGCAGACGCTAAAGGTTATGTCTACTTTTTGTTGTATATATTCAGGTAGAATAACTATAAATTTCATGTTTAATTTCCTTTTGTATGTATTTAAGCTCTAAAGCATTAAGAAAGTATATATGTACCTATTATTTAAATTCTGAGATTTTATAATCAATATTTATCTACCTGTATAGTAGGTGTTAAATGTGAATGATGCTTTTAT
This sequence comes from Platerodrilus igneus, assembly GCA_036346225.1. Lineage (NCBI taxonomy): Eukaryota > Metazoa > Arthropoda > Insecta > Coleoptera > Lycidae > Platerodrilus > Platerodrilus igneus. The sequence goes on from JARFIW010000295.1 coordinate 1,125,023, forward strand.
TTACATTATGACAGGACAATTAGGCAAATGTTCGTTTTTCTTTTGTTTTGTAAATATCCATTTTGGGACTATGTTTGTTACAGGTTTATAACAAATAGGCTTACTGAAGTCTCCAATTTTTTCTTTTCGTATGACCCACCCCACTCACAACACTTTGAACTTGCCCGAAAACTAATTCTTCTGGATTTCTATTCTACTCTTCTCCCTGTTTTGTTGCGGAATTGGGTGTGAGAGTTTTTCTTTAATTACTTTAATGCTTTCTTTCTTGTCTGCACGGAATACCCTAACCAGTGCTTTATCACTATTCAAACCTCGAATAAACCAGTTGTTTTTATTAATGTTTTTACCCTAACCTCTATAAACTCCATCACAAAAATTTTCTAAACTTATCCTGCTTAGGCGCATCTTACAGCTATTTTTTTGGTTTTATTTCTGTTTTTTTACTTTTCTGCCGTTAAAATCGTAGGGCCCAGTTGTCGAGTTTATTCTGCTATACACTGTTTCTCAAAACCTAAGGTTTAGATCAATTTTATGTAGAACTGGCTAGTAATACTTATAATTTTTTGAGCTATACCACCGCGTAAAACTAAGTCTTAAGTTTACCCGTAGGATTAGCTTTATAGCTAAAAATTAACTTAAGCTTAAATATTTTGGAAGGGAAGCATTCGGAAGTTGTACTTTCTTGCAAAACGTTTAATTTAAGTTTAGATTTTAGTAAAACTTTTAAACGATAGAGAACCATTTGCTAAAATACTTTTTAATTTCGACTGTAGCATAAAGTCGAGTTAGTTTTAGGTTTTAGAACGCTATCAAAACAAACTGTTATATAAAAATAAATTTATTGGCAGTGTGGTTCTTACAAGAGGTGCATGCTGTTAAGTAGATAAGCTATCTCCGTACCGCAGAAAGATAATCTGTACATGTATTTTCTCATAAGAAAATCTAGCGTTCATTGTTCAGGTTTTTGTACTAATTATAGAAATCCTCATAAGGCTTATACCAATTATCTTGGCAAACTTAAAGCTTCCATTATTTTCATCATGTTATTGCTTGTGGATCATAAGAAGGTTTACTTGATTATTTTTTCTATTCCCTGATCAGTTTAGAAACTGTAGTAAATTTATGTTTATCTAGTTTTAAACTGTATGCATTAACCGATATTTCCTTTTGAGCTTCAAAGTTCTTAATTTAATTAACCGTCATAGGAACTGTATACCTATTAGGTTTAATACTTCTGAGTAATGTGGGTATTTAGTCATTCCTTGAGAAAACTTTGTCCGTCTGGATGTAATGCCGCCATTATTGACCACGTGAAGAAGCTTGATCTTTATATTTTACGTTAACACGGTTGCTTCCGTTTAATTTCGAGGAGCAACTCAATATACTAAGACTTTCACCTAGGATTAAATTTGTTGATGTGACGCTAAAGTTAACAATGTTATTTAAACTCTATTCACTATTTCGCAGTTGGAGATACTTCAGCTTTACTATTATTGGTTTCTCAACATTTTCTTTGAACCATCGGTCTAGATCAGTGTCTCTAGAAATGGTAGCATTATACGTTGTGCAATACCTATGTTCTTCTTTAATTTTGGAACCAAATGCCACTTCAAACCCTCCACAAAACTTTGAATTGACTTTGATAGCTTTATAAATTTTGATAGCGTTCTGGATTTACCTTGTGCATAGACTATTACAGTTTATCATGAACACCTTCCTATGCGTCCTTTAAAAGTTGATACAGAGTCTTATAGCTGCAACAGGTTTGTCTTTGTTTTTTTTTTAGTTCTAAGCCGCGCTCCATTCTTCTGGGTAACTTTAAATTGTAATCGCATTGTTTTAATTGTTTTAACTTATAAAAGCTAACGAATAATGCAGACTTTGTTAAAACGATGCAAAATATATGAAAAGATAGTAATGTAAAACTTGTACGGTACTGGGAAGGCGGATATGGTGCCGAAGCTAAAATATCCAACCCTTGATTTTAAAATGTTACGGTTTTTGACGAAAATCCTGTTACAGTAAAACTTCTTAAATATGAAGTTTATTTTAATAACCCGGTATATGTGATTATGTGCATTCTTGTTAAACAAAGTTAACTATCTACGATTTTTACTGTGAGTATATGCATACAGCTTTTGGAAATGGATGCCATATTTTCTACATTAATACAGATAACGTGATATATAAAATTGTAAAAATCAGGATTCTTTTAAAGTCATGAAACGAGACAGAATTGAACACTTTGATATATTAGACCATCCTTCCAACATTTCCTCTACTTAACAAGAAAGTATCAAGTATGATAAAAGATAAAAATAATGGAGGATTATGACAGACTTTATTGGATTACGATCAAAGATGTGTGTGATGATGTTTTTAAAGTTGGGATTTTTTTCATGCAACTTAAAAATTCATACTCAAATAAAATGTACGTATACAGAAAAAATCGAAATTAAATAAATTAAGAAACACATTGCCGAGTGGCAAGGTGCTGTCAAGTGACAACTGACAACTGGAGTTAAAATGACGCCCAAGATAATCGACGAGAACATGCCCGACCTAATACGGTCAGCCACTGCTCTCGGGATAAAAGTAAGTTGTGGGTTTCCCATATAAAAGGATAAGGATCAAAGATAAACTGTGATTTTGGAAGGAACAATTATTATCTACTGTAGTTATAACGAACTCTCTGATGCCCTGGGCTTTATAATATATTTAATTTCTCAATCGACTATTTAGATTTGTCGGATATTATTCAAATAACTACATTTTTGGTCTATTGAACATGTAGCCTTGAATTTAATGTGACACCTGGAGTAAGGTGTGCTGTAAATATTGGAAGGTGTTATCGTTTGGGTGGGCGGCGTTTGACTTATTAGACGTATGTAGGCTTGGCTCTATTATTTTTTAATATGTATAAGCAAAAACAATTATAAAGTTCATAGATACATAGATATGTAAGTTAAATAGTTAAAAATGAACGATTTGTACAGTTTGAAGCAGTTCGGAATTCTTCGGTAATTTTCGGAACTCTTCGGAAGGCTTCCTGGTTGCTTGTGGAACCAAGTATTTACCAAGTTCTTATTGAATGAATATATTGCTATGTTTAAACAGGAATTGGAATTATCGATCTCCGACGTTGGGCTGTCTTATTAATATTGCTATAAACTCCCTCCAGGAACTTAACTGGATTTTATCTTGAACCTACCTTGTCGACCAATAACAAAATTTAATTACTGCCTTACTCGTTATCAATTTCGTATTCAACTTATAGATTTTCCTTGATTGTTTAAATTATCAAATCACTCCCATTAACTTTATCTTATGACCTCGAGTAGCATTTATTTGGAATTATAAAATTCAGTTTTATATAATGAAACAAATATTATGTACAGTTTTTGTAAATTATTTAAAATACACTTTTCAATTAATTAATGTTGTAAATCTCATTTGTCAAAATCGTATACTTTTTAATCAAACCCAAAGTCACCAAAAAACCTATTATCTTTATAAAAGAAGTGTGGAACGTCAAAACCTCTTATCATATCACGCACTTTATACGTATGCAAGTCCTCTGTTTTGTTGACTTTTTCACATTCATTTATATTAAGCAAATTCAATAGTCAAATAAAAAATATAGAAAAATAATGTCTTATAACTAAAAATCTAACCTGGTCTATTTCTTCGCTATTTCCTTTTCGCAATTGACGCATCAGCTAATATTTCCCATGCATTAAGCCATCCATTTGAATAAAAATTATCTTCCCCCAATTCAGGATTATTACATGCCCATTCGAAATATTGTCTATCCACACGCTTGAACCATTGCATTTAAATTATTGCCATCACCCTCTGGACTACCATTATTAATTTATACTTATGTACCCCAATTTATTGTCATCTCATTCAGACTTATTACTTCTTATCAATTTCCCCAAACTTAGAATTGGATTATCATCTTCCGGACTCGGAATTGTATTATTCTCCCCGGCTTCAGAGCCCTATTATTATTGTATTTTAGTTTAAAATAAAATTCCCCAAAATCTACTTACGTTTAATCGGCAATCATAATTTTCATCTTTGCACTTATACAAATTTTCACTTTAATTATTATTACGTATCACACTTCATTTCTGAGTTGCGCACCTCGGCCTTTGTTGAGTTGAAAACTGAGTTCGTTATCACTGTACCTGTTAATATATCAGTGATCTCCTACTCCGTCAGTGGGTATGGTCTACAAACTCGTCGCTCGTTTTAACCAATCAAATCTTTGCATTTAAAGTAGTTTCTGATGTAATTTTCTATGCTTTCAAATAGTTGTGGCCTGCTCGCAGCTCTCTTGTTATCAAACATGCGGTGGTTTGACGAATCTAATCGCTTTTCCATAAACAACTGATGTAATTCCACTTTTAATTTTCATATATGCATGTTATTTACGCAATTTTTAATCTCCTTTCTTATTAAAATGGTTAACTATTTTGTACGCATTTACACTATGCTTCCTGAAGCTCTATTTCTTATCTCCGTATTAACCTAATTGTTTGGAACTCTTTTGAATGCGTGTTTAATTACACTTTATTATATTTACTTACAAAATACGCGTGCTTCCACTAAAAAATATCATTATTTGCTTTACGTGAATTAACTAGAACTCTATCTACAGGGTGTTAAATATTTACTATCTACTTAATGCATGTCTTCCTTATTCCTACGCTAACTATGCGTCTTCCTATGTTTATTTGCGTCGCTTAAAATTACTTATACCTTATATACAGGATGATGACTGCTTACTATTTACAAACTATCTCGATTTCTCGATTTTCTATTAAATAACTGCAGTTTTCTGCTTCCTATTATAATTTCCAATTCCTAAACGACCTTTACTAGAAAGTACACCCTTAAACAACCCTTTTATCACAGCAATATATATATATATATATATATATATATGTATATATATATATATATATATATATATATAAAAGGTTGGAGAACAAGAAATCCATTATTTTTGCGTGAACCGCAAGATTTTATTTAACATGTTTCGGATTGTCTGATTTGTGTCAAATATGCACCGTTTTGTTCTATAATTTGTTGCCATTTTAAAGGTAGCTTCATAACGCCTCTCTCATCAAAGTCTTGGTACTTATTGGTGAAAAACTCTAGCAATCGATTTCTACAATCTTCTCTTGATGCCAATTTTTGCAACGCGAGAAAAAGGTAGTATTGGTGGTATTCGCTTGGTGGATGCATTAAAACTTTCCAACCAAGCTCTCAGAGTCACTACAGACGTGTGTGGCCTGGCGTTGTCCTGATGGAACACAACACCTCATCTGTTGTCCAATTCTGGCCGTTGTGGTCAATCGCTAGCTTCAAACGTTCCAGTTGTTGACAGTACAGATCTGAATTTAGTGTTTAGCCATATGGAAGCAACTCGTAATAAATGATTCCTTTCCAGTCCCACTAAATGCATAGCAGAACCTTTCTGGCCGTTAGTCCTGGTTTGGCCACCGTTTGAGCTACTTCAACGCGCTTTGACCACGATAGTATTTGCATTATATTGTCGTAGGTGACGCATTTCTCATTTCCAGTCACCATCCGTTTAGGAATGGGTCGATTTCATTCCATTTGGCAAGGGCTTCGTAGATGGAAATTCGATCCATCATGTTTTTTGGTGTTAATTGGTGTGGCACCCAAACATCAAGCTTCTTTTTGAATCCAGCTCTGTTCAAATGGTTTAAAACTGTTTTATGGTCGATCTTTAGCTTCTAGACGATGCTACGATTATTTCTGTGATTTTATCAACATTTGTGACGACGGGCGTGCCTGTGCGAGGTGCATCTTTAACATCAAAAATACCTGAACGATATCGACAAAACCAAAATTGCACGTAACTAGCTGTTACAGTATCGGGACCATGAACACCATTTTACAACACAGCTAAAATTAGAAAGACATATTGATGATTATAGGACGAAACATCTATGTCTACATCAACTTCTTACAGAAGAAAAGATGGTGCTCCGTTTCAATAATTTTGTTAATAAGGTCAGAGTTCCATGTATTGTATATGCAGATTTAAAAAGTGTTGTTAAGCCTACTTTGTGTGTGAAAAAGTATCACTAACATGTACCGTATAGTGTTGGATACTAAGCAAAATGTGGTTATGACGACTCACTATCGTTTTGTCGGTCATATCGAGGTAAAGATTGTGTATAAATGGTTTACTATGAAGTTAAGATAACTTGCGAAAAATGTTGAAACCGTATATATATATATATATATATATATATATATATATATATATATATATGTGTGTGTGTGTGTGTGTGTGTGTGTATGTGTGTGTGTCCGTAAAATATGACTCTTTTGAAATTTAAACAACAAGCCGACTTTGAAGGTGCAGCACGCTGTCATATTTGCTAAAAACCGTTTGGTTTAAAAATAACAAGGTTTGCGACTATGACCATTTAGTGCCCACTAACAGCTATAGAGTACGGGCACATGAAAACTGTAATATTAAATATCAGGATTCCCACGCAATCCCAATAGTTTTTCTTCTATAGGTTCATCGATGGCTTTCGTTTCACGAATTCATCTTTAGAAATGTTGAGTTCTTACCTTGATCAATATCCGTTACTAAAGAGTGAATTTAGTTTGAGAGAAGAGAAGTTTAAATTATTGACTCTAAAAGGCATATATTCATATAATTTTATTGATTCCTTCGAAACACCTGATTACACCTCAATACCTAGTCGGCAAGAGTTTCATAACAATCTAGAAAGTAATGAAATTACGAAGATAATATATGCGCATGTTCAGAAAGTGTGGGAAACGTCTAGTATTTAAAACTTAAGACAGTATTCCGATTTATACCTACGATTTCTACACCGATGTGATATAACTGGCAGAAGTTTTTGAGCAATTCCGTACAAGCTGTCATTTCACATACGGGCTTTGCCCCTGCACATTAATACACGCTGCCTGGCTACACGTGAGACGCCATGTTGAAACATACAGAACAAAAGCTCAAGGTGTTGTCCGATATAGATCACCTTTTATATATAGAAAAGGGTACACGGGGAGGACTTAGTCAAGTGTGTTCTGAACGACGTGCTACTGTAAATAATAAGTATTTGCTAGCGTATGATCTGCCTAAATCCGATGTGTACTTTACGTACTACGATGTGAGCCCCCCCATCCCAGTTTACCGATTTGCTCCAAAATCTAGCACTCAATTGCTTATAGCTAGCACTAACTAGCACCAAAGGTATAGAGCTAGCACCTAAGCTGTTTCAGAAATATGGCCAATTATATTTGGGGGAGAGGGCAACTTGACGCTAGCCCCCACAGTGCTCCGATTTGCTCCAAAACCTAGCACCATGTAGCTTAGAGCTAGCACTAGCTAGCACCCAAGTAAGAAAGCTAGCACCTTAAAAACAAGATGGCGGCGGTTTCTTTAAGAAATTTTGCCAGCCCCTCTCAGTTGTCCGATTTATTCCAAAACCTAGAACCCATTTGCTTACAGCTAGCAATAGCTAGCACCAAAGTTGTAGAGCTAGTACCAAAGCTGTTTCATAAATATGGCCAATTATATTTGGGGGGGCAGCTTGACGCTAGCCCCCCTCGTGCTCCGATTTGCTCCAAAACCTAGCACCATGTAACTTAAAGCTAGCACCAGCTAGCACCCAAGTAGGAAAGCTAGCACTTTAAAAACAAGATGACAGCGATTTTTTTAAGTAATTTTGCCCCCCCCCCTGATTTGCTCCAAAAGCTAGAATCCATTTGCTTATAGCTAGCACCAGCTAGCACCGAAGTTGTAGAGCTAGCACCAAAGCTGTTTCAGAAATATGGGAATCAAATAAACATGTTGGAGTTCTTTAACAACCATCAGGTTGTTAATATCTATATAAAGACAGGAAGCCTTGAAAAATATAGAAGAGTATAGGAATATCTAGACCAAGCTATATTAGTCAAATTATTAGAAATTTTGTTTGTGAAGGGTAGGTAGAACTCTTTAGATTAGCACAGAATAAAAAAGAAGTTAGGTCTGCGTCAAACCGACCTTAAGTAAGGTCGAAAACAAAATGATGATGATGTTCGTGTTTTTGAGTTGTTAGTTTTTTCAATTGAGTGACAGCAAGGTTAGACCTACTTAGTTTTGGAGCAATTCGGAGTAGAGATGGACTCGAACCGAACCAAACTAAACCTTGCCGTAGGTTCGGTTCGGTTGGAAAACTTTTCAGTACGGTTCGGTTCGATTTTTTGAACCGAATCGAACCTAGGTACGGTTCGTGTCCGTGCATTTACATTTCCAATGCTCCACCCAAAGGTACTACATTGGCCAGGAAGCGAGTTTTTTTTTACCTAAAAATTTTGAATTTTGTCGAACCCTTATTGTTCCAATCAAGGTAGGGATCTTTAGCGTGCGTGACAACACCCACACACGGGACCTCCATTTAACCTCTCATCCAAATGACGGCGTAGTTTTTGTGAAAATGCTTATCTGCCATTTTTAAAACAGTTGGCCGTGTCATGATTCGAACCCAGGACCTTGGGATCCATAGTCTTACGCTTACTACATTGATCCACGGCCACGCCCGTACGGTTCGTATCCATCACTAAACCGCATATAATTGGCCACATTTCTGAAACGGCTATGGTACTAGCTCTACAACTTTGGTGCTAGCTGGTGCTAGCTATAAGCAAAGAGGTGCAAGATTTTAGAGCAAATCGGACAACTTGGGGGGTCTAGCAAATTTTTTTTAAAAATTGCCGCCATCTTGTTTTTAAGGTGCTAGCTTTCTTACTGGGTGCTTGCTTGTGCTAGCTCTAAGTTACATCGTGCTAACAAATCGGAGCACGGGAAGGGGGGCTAGCCTCTAGTTGCCCCGCCCCCGAATATAATTAGACATATTTCTGAAATGGTTTTGGTGCTAGCTCTTTAACTTTGGTGCTAGCTGGTGCTAGCTATAAGTAAAGAGGTGCAGGATTTTGAAGCAAATTGGACAATTGGAGGGCTGCTAAAAAAATTTTTTTAAATCGCCGCCATCTTGTTCTAAGGTGCTAGCTTTCTTGCTTAGGTGGTAGCTATTGCTTGCTCTAAGTTACATGGTGCTAGGTTTTGAACCAAATCGGAGCACTAGGAGGGGCTAGCGTTAAGTTGCTCTCCACCGAATATAATTGGCCATATTTCTGAAATAGTTTTTGTGCTAGCTCTACAACTTTGGTGCTAGCTGGTGCTAGCCATAACCAAAGAGGTGCTAGATTTTGGAACAAATCGGACAACTGTGGGGGCAAAATCTTTTAAATAAATTGCCGCCATGTTGTTTTTAAGGTGCTAGTTTTCTTACTTGGGTGCTAGCTGGCGCTAGCTCTAAGCTACATGGTGCTAGGTTTTGGAGCAAATCGGAGCAGGGGGGCTGGCGTCAAGTTGCCCCCCGCCGAATATAGTTATCCATATTTCTGAAACAGCTTTGGTGCTAGCTCTACAACTTTGGTGCTAGCTGGTGCTAGGTATAAGCAAACGGGTGCTAGGTTTTGGAGCAAATCGTACCACTGGAGGAGCTGGCAAATTTTTTTTTAAAAATTGCCGTCATCTTGTTTTTAAGGTGCTAGGTTTCTTACTTGGGTGCTAGCTAGGGCTAGCTCTAAGCTACATGGTGCTAGGTTTTGGAGCAAATTGGAGCACGGGGGGTAGCGACAAATTGCTCCCCCCCCCCATATAATTGGCCCTATTTCTGAAACAGCTTTGATGCTAGCTCTACAACTTTGGTGCTAGCTGGTGCTAGCTATAAGCAATCGGGGGCTAGGTTTTGGAGCAAATCGGTCAACGGAGGGGGGCAATTTGACGGACCCCTACGATGTAAATAATCAATATGGGTGGACAAATAGCCAACGTCTGCCTTATGGAGGTTTATAATGCGTCGACGTCAAAATAAATGCGACATTGGTTCCTGGTAATTCTCTAGAAGGCTACATCTTAGAGATGAACTTAGAATATCCCGAATATGTTCATCACTTGCATAGAGACATCCCCCTTTACCCAAAACAAATTGATACCAAAACGGAAAGACCACAAACATCGAACTAAAAGCACCAAGTTAATTGCTACATTAAATTCAGAAGAAAGATTTGTGATCCACTACAGAACTTTTAAACAAAATTTGGCAAATAAGCTTTATTTAAAAAGAATCCATCGAGTTACAAAACTTGAACAAAGCTGCTGGTTATACTCCTACAAAGAGTTGAATACAAAATAGAGAATGCAAGAAATGCATTTGATAAAAACCTGTTTAAACTAATGAGTAATGCCGTCTTTTGAAAAACGATGGACAATATACGAAAGCATTGTAATGTGAAACTCGTGTGCACATGGAAAGGCAAATATGGTGCTGAAGCTAAAATATCTAATCCTCTATTCTAAAATATTATTGTCCTTGATAAAAACCTTGCTGCTGTGGAACTTCTTAAATCAGAAGTATATTTTAATAAGCCCATAGATGTTGGTACGTGCATCCTAGATATTGCCAAGTTAATTATCCACAAGTTTCAATATGGGTATATAAACGCTGTTTTTGAAAATGAATGCCATATTCTCTACACGGATTCAGAAAGTCCGATCTACAGAATTATAAATCAAGATATTTACAAATTAATGAGAAAAAACTGTATTGGACACTTTGATACATCAGACTACCCTTCAAAAAACATTTATGAAAACTTTCAATTAATAAGAAAGTATTCGGTATGATAAAGGATGAAAATAATGAACAATTAATGATAGATTTTATTGGCCTGCGATTAAAGATGTACGTAACAAAGGTTTTTAAGACATTTGAGGAAGATGAGGTTAGGCTCTCACGATCAATAAAGAAGAAGAAGTCATATTCTCCATCCCTTCACATCTCAAACTTTTGTGTGACTAAGATCATAAAAAGAATCAAAAAGTCTATAACAAATAATACAATCAGTTTGATGATTATGCCGGTTGCGTACAAGATTTTAAGAAAGTGTTTGTGACACAGAATCTAATTCATACGTCTAAGCATAATGATTACGCCATCGTTCAGGAGAAGCTTGTTCTAAGTCCGCATGCTAACAAACTTTATTTAATTCCTAGGTCATATGTAACATTGCCGATTGGATATTATTCAATCATCGGCTTAGACTAAGCTTTATACAATATTTAACTGTAAGGTATAAGTTGTAAATATGGTATATGAAAGTGTTGATACCTTTATTCTTAATCGTTATTAGATATATATTGTTATGTTAGTTTCTATATAGATTATATTGTTAACATGTAAATTGTACGTATAGATATCTATGTATCTAGATATGTTTACCAAGTGTATGTGTATAAGATGATACTAGTATTAGGAGAAAAACATTGATTACTACTATGTGTATATTTCTAATAAATTTTTATTTATGATTTGTCAACTTATTTCTATTGCTATTGTTAATCATGACGCTTGTACTTTTGCACTTTCCCATTGGTGAGGAGGTGGTGAATGTTGGTACCTTGAACTTGAATAGTGGAAGTGAAAGGCAGTATATAATGACCTCACAAGGTTCTCGAACGAATGACCTTGAAGGATACAGAAATTTGCAAAATGAACTTTAGTATTTTCCATGTTATATCCCATAAGAAAACCGGCTTTTTGCGCTCGTACGAACATAGCTTATCCACTTGCTCTAAAGTGCAAAAATTAGGGTGTTATTAAAGTTGCAAACGGTAATGCAAAACTGTGATTAGACTGCGACAAATCATACGTATGTAAAACTAATTGCAGGAGCAAAGTAAGGAGAGAAAAACACAAGAATGCGGTACGAACTAAAACTGCTGCATATTACCGCTGACTATTTGACAATTTTTGGTAGAAGATGTTTAACAAGTACGGGGGGGGGGAGCTTTTAGAATATTTAGAATTCCAAATACAACAGAAACTTGCAATCCCAAAATCAGTCGTTAAAGCTCCTACTACTTGTCCTGTGAGTGAGTGAGTAACGTTCAAGCAGAGCAGACGTGAAATGTAGTGGCTGTCAAGATTATATAATTTATTAGTTATAGTTATAATTTTTGGCATATTCAAAATTAAGTTATATCATTTTCACAAACTTCTACGTAAACAAAATTAAAACAAACTTAAAATTTCAAAATTTCGTGATTTTTTTTATGTTTTTCGTGAGTCTTGGAACCGTTCAAATTACGCAATAAAGATAAAACAAGTGAACCTCAAGAAACAAAGACTTGTAAGTAAACTGTTAGTTTCCTGTTAAAAAATAGCAAATGTGGATAAAAATAGAAGAAAATTACTGAACTCAAGCTGGAAATTAGGTCAGTTAAACTGTGCAAGAAAAATTACTTAACCATAATTAATTAATCAAATGGTATTTGTACACTATTACCTATAAGGAACACTGCACGGAATTGTAGCAGTGACCTTCAAATTATTTAACTTCCTCGTTAATAACCGCAATCTCAGTGAAATCATAACAAAATTTTATTTATTGCAACAACAAAAGTTGATTACGCTGCATTCATAATGCAGTAACAAGGTCAAGCGTACGCAATGTAAAACACACAGAGCAACTAGAATAATAAGTAGACGATTAATAAAATCTAAACAAAACTTATTGCTTAAAAATTAAATAGTACATAATTCAAAAACTACTAAATGCCGGTAGGACACTCTCCTAGGCGAGGAGGTAGTCTTAGCGGCCTAACCACAGAGTTAACAACGGATTTGAAAATAAAAAACGCTAAAGACATCGAAAATGTTACCGACATTATCACAGCGGAAATAGGAAACAACTGCGAAACACCAAATCCAACAGAGGCAACAACAAAACAAAACAAACGAATAAAGGAACCAGAGCAAGGAACCAACGACATTACAACAGAACACCCCCTTTACAGGATGTACCTGGAGCTGGACCTATTCATAAATAATGAACTGGACACCGCCAACCGTCTAAAAGTGGAAATGAAGAAGGACTTGAAGGAACGTATTGCAAAATGGGCACTTTGCCAAGCAGAACTGATTGGGGAAAATAAACTTTTACGAGAACAAAACACGCAATTACAAAAACAAAACCAACATCTCCTAAAATCACAGCACACACACAAGAAAGCGCACAACACACCGAAGCTATTACACCCAAGACAACATACGCGAACATTGCGACACTAACAAGACTTCAACCACCGAAACAAGACGCAATCACACGGGCAATGACAAACCAAACTGGTACAGTTTTCATCAATTCCGTACTTGGTGGATCCATTAAACAAATACAGGACACCTTCATGAAAACTATCAACCCCAAAACAGATAGCATTAAGATCAAAAACATTCGAAACACCAATAACACACTAATAATAGACACGAATAATGAAAACGAAGCAAGGAAACTACTTCAACATGGTAAACTCACAGAGGTATTAAAGGTTGAAAACCCCCGAAAAAGAAACCCATTGGTGATATTGTATGATGTCCCAACGTATCTTAAGGAATCAGAAGTAAAAACAATAATATACAAGCAGAACCTAGAAGAAAAGCTAAGCTGGGATGAATTCGACAAAGAATTCGTTCTCAGCTTCAAATCTGGACCAAAAGACAAACCCACGGTACATCATGCGGCAACCGTCAGCAGTAAACTACACAATATGCTCATAAGTCTAAACAAGTTATACATAGAATACAGATGCATAACAGTAAAAGATCATCTCGTGGTCCCAAGGTGTATGAGATGTCAAGATCTAGGCCACATCTCAAAACACTGTTCACATCAGACGGACACCTGTAGCCACTGTGGGGAACAAAATGCCAAACACAAAAACTAAACTGTCCAAAAAGGGAAATGAAACCAGCTTGCATTCCATGCCAAAAAAGACAGCGAAGATGTACCGATAACTCAAAGGACTGTCCGACGTATAAAATGCTACTAGACAGACTTATACATAAAACCTAATATGGACAATAACACACATACAACCAACAATTATCGTGGAATCCAAACTAAGACACACCTACTGATAACACGTACAGCTGGGATCGACGCTCAATCCGAAACAACAATACCACCCGCTAACACGAAAAACGTGACAACAAAAACTGAGACGCATAGGGAAACCACAATTAAAATTGGAAAGCTAAACGCCGTGCGTAGCGCCACCGTAACGCAAGAAATTAGACACCTGGCCGAAACACAACGACTAGATATACTCTGCATACAAGAACCATACTGCAAAAACGGGAAATTACCGGGAATGCCAACGACAGCAAGACAGATATGTAAGGGAGACAGACCAATGACAGCCACCATAATATCTAACCCTAACATACAAGCAACCACAATACAAAGATACACGAACGAACACGACGTCTGCCTAGAAATATCCTGACAAAATATACACAACTGGATACTGACTAACACATACTTCCAATTTCGGTAGGACCCCGATCCATACATCATCAACAACATTAAAAACATCGCACGTACATACACAAACCAACCCGTACTTTTCATGGCAGATGTAAGCGGAAAATCCCCAATGTGGCACTGATGCGCGTGGGGAGAGAGTATAGGACATGATCAACGAGCTACAGCTTAAAGTGATAAACTGTTCCTTTAATCCACACACCCACAAAAACCATCGGGCAGGAGCAGAGAGTAACATTAACGTCACAATAGCACACGTACTAGTGCACCCCCACATACAAAACTGGAAGGTACATGACAACTTAACAATAAGCGATCACAACCTCATAACTTTTAACATAAACAAGGATAACATACCATTACATGCGGAAACGTACAAAAAAGACTAAAATACAATATACAAAATGCCAACTGGCTTCAATCCGCCCCCTGATATCCGGTGTAACGAAAGCATACACGCTTATGCCCAAGCCCTAACAAGAAGAATTGAAGACACTATGAAACAAACATTAAAAACAATAAGACAAACTGTGCCACAAAAACCGCTAAAATGGACCAAAGATGTCCAGATACTAAAAAGTAAAGCTCGCAAAGCAAGGAGACGCTATCAGGCCGCCCTAACACCGGCAGAAAGGGTCTTCCAGCTAACCAACTACAGACAACGCAAGGCGACATACCAACAGGAACTATACAACATGAAACGAAAATCTTGGAACACTTTCGTCGAAAGACATTTGCAGACGGATGCTTGGGGGTACCGTACAAGATATTAACAGGAAAAATTGCACCACCGACTACATACTCGACTTTAACCAAACCCTACGGAACAAAAACCAAGGACTGGATTGAAATCGCGACATTACTACTACATACACTCCTCCCTGATGACGACTGGGGAGAGGACACACAAGCAAATACGCAAACGACAAAGAGTCACCGAACAAAACGCGAATAGGAATACATTATGGAATAGAACACAGGACGACGTAACACCTTTCACTGAGAACGAGATTAGACACGCTATGCGGACAAGTAAAAACAAGAAAAACTCCTGGACCAGACGGAATCCATGCAGAAATCACAAAGGCACTAGACACTAAACTCACACCAATACTTACTAAACTGTACAACGAATGTCTAAGACCAACAAAGTTTCCAAACTGCTGGAAACAAGCAGACGTAATCAAACTCTCTAAAAACCGAGGAAAGAATCCGAAAAATCCGGGTTTGTACCGCCCCATCTGCCTTCTAGATTCGCTCGGAAAAATTTCCGAGCGACTACTGTGCACTAGAAAGCAAAAACATCGGAAGACGAAAGGCATGCAGTTGGCGCAGTACGGATTTAGACAAGGACGATCAACCGAAGACGCCGTTAACAAAGCCATAAACTCTGCAACCACTTCAAATAAAAAATACGTGGTCCTAATCATGATAGACATAGAAGGAGCCTTCAACAACCTATGGTGGCCAACACTGTTCCATAGGGTAATCGAAATTCAATGTCCAAAACAACTAAATCATACCTTCAGAAGCTATTGCCAAGATAGATTTGTATCACTGTCAGGTACTGAAACCACACAAAATCAATCCCCAAAAAATGCCCACAGGGGTCTGTTTGCGGTCTCATGTTTTGGAACATTGCGACTGAGGAGGTTTTGGAGCAGCTGGAAACCGCAAATGAGGTGAGGTTCTTAGTAGCGTATGCGGACGACATCTTGTTGGTGGTGGAAAGAGTTTCCAGAAATGAACTACAGCACAATGCAACACCGCATTGAACAAAGCCCTAGAATGGTGCAACGCAAATAAGATGACGATAGCGCATGACAAAACAACCTATATGATAGTTAAAGAGACAGAATACCAAAAAAAACGGGAGGCCAAATACCTAGGGCTAACCCTTGATGAAAAACTAAATTACGAAAAACACATTGCCGCAGTGATTGCAGGTGCCAGTAAAGCTATGCAATGAATAGCAACCCTTGTACAACGAACGTACAATATCCCCCTAAACTGTGTAAGATGATACTTATCCAGCTTACTTGCAGCAATAATAAGCCATGAAGCGAGCACCTGGGCAACCAGATCACATCTAGTAAAACCCAAACAAAATATCCAATTCTCGGTTTCTGTTTTCCAGTTACCGGCGGTTGGAAACCGGGAGAGGCAAACAGTCCCAAGAACCTCACCACAGACATAAACACACGCACACACATTCATGAAAACAATAATTATACACATACCATAATAGCACACCGGCACGACAAAACACACATATACACATCAAACACGCAGAAACACGCACGTACACGTACACGCACGCACACGCATACGCATACGCACACGACACTGACACACACTCGCGCGCACACATACACATACATACCAAGGACTGCACGTGGTCCCCCTTGTTTCCGGCTGCCGACGGCCAGGACACGTACAGGTATGCGAACTTCTCGGTTTCTGATTTCCGGCTGCCCACGGTCGGAAGCTGGGAAGAAAAGCAGTCCTAAGGATATTACCACAGACAGAAACACACACTCACGCACCCACACGCGCGCGCAGACACGGACACACACACACACACACACGCGCAAACATACACACCAGGAACTGTACGCGGTCCCCCTGGTTTCCGGCTGCCGACGGCGAGGACACGTACAGGAATGCGAACTTCTCAATTTCTGATTTCCGGCTGTTGACGGTCGGAAGCTGGGAAGGAAAGCAGTCCTAAGGACATTACCACAGACAGAAACACACACTCACGCACACACCAGCGTGCACAGACACACACACACACACACGCACGCACGCGCGCGCACACACACACACACACATACACACACACACGCACGCACATACACACACGCGCGCGCGCACACACACACACACACACACACACACACACACACACACACAACACACACACACACACACACACACACACACACACACACGAGTATTTCCAAATGCAACTAACCAATATAACTTAAGGTAGCAAAAAATTCTGTTATATTTTTTAGGAGTAACAGGTTTGCTGTAAATTTTAGGTAGCAGACTAATTTTAATGTTAGAATAATAATAATAATAAATAATACTTGTCCTTTAATCGTAGATATTCTTTTAGATACAGTAGGGGACCAGGGTAAACATTGTCTAA
This sequence comes from Platerodrilus igneus, assembly GCA_036346225.1. NCBI lineage: Eukaryota > Metazoa > Arthropoda > Insecta > Coleoptera > Lycidae > Platerodrilus > Platerodrilus igneus. The sequence continues at coordinate 1,142,634 of JARFIW010000295.1, forward strand.
AGTTTTGGGAAAACCTGCGTGCAAATGCTAAGACTAATCTTGTAAATTTCCGATATTTGCCTGCTAACTGTTTGGTCGATGCCTTATAAATAACTAAATGAGTAGCCACCTTCATATTAATCGCTTTTAATAAATAGGTGGTCAGAAACGTCAGCGCTGAAAATTATATAGTTGATGATGCCTGTAGTTGTTTATAGAATTTTTTTAAACACTTAGATTGTTATAAGCACATTGCTGTTTTTATCATAAATTGAGGTTTCCGAAGCACTTCATACTTTGAAATAGGACTCGCAATTTCCTCCTATCATTTAGAAAGTTTTTAAGTAGGTCAAGGTGGTGATGTCAATATCTTTAATAGATAATTAAGATGCAGGTTGTGGGATTTCTGTAACTTTGCTAACTAAAATTTTCGCTATTTCAAACTAAATTTTATAGATTGCCTAGAGAAGTTATATACTATATACCTTTTCTATGACATGCAAAATTTACCACAATTTTATGTAACGGATTTCATAATTTTTCCGTATTTCTTTGTTCTGGTCCCTCAATACTTATGGGGTAATATTTAAGTTTTTTTAATCAGCTTTAAAAGTCAGACATTCTCAAACTTTCAAATGCACTTGCTTTTCACGTTATGAGCACGCAGTGTTCTTGGGTAATACAAAATTATTCAAGGCATAATTACACTGTAGTCTCGTATAAATCTAATAACAATGGATATAGAACAAAACCCTTGAAAAATCTCATTATACATTCTGAAGGGAAAACTATGTTGCTATAGCATGCCTGCCTTGTATTATCCTTATATAATATTAATGTAATCAATGTAGAAGCCATTATCAAACATTATTCAACACAATATTATTAGTTATGTGTTGTTCCATAAAATAATATAATATCTCGGAGAAATAATAGAAATGTGTTATTTGTTAGCTTTTCTAATGATAAGATGATGTCAAAACATGTAGTATTTAAAGATTTGGGGAAGCAAATTACTAGAAAACTTTATTCACATCTGTAGTCTTTTTTCATTCAGCAACAGTAACTACTAAGTTACCTGTATAAAAGAATTGTTTACTACCGTCGAAATAACAATTTAAATTAGAGACGGATTGCAGAAAATAGCATCACTCTAGTACGTATTTTCAAGTGGTCGATTATTAAATTAGAGAAAATACCCTAACAAAACTTCTTGATATGATGTACCACAACTCGTGCTACTACTTAGGGAAACGTATTGTAAAGAGGGGGTTTTTATTTTACTCATCTTTTGTCGTGCGCTGTTCCGTATCCTTCCTTTTTATACCTTATATTAATCAGGAAACACACATTTCCACCCTTATTCTACCAATCTGCTTAAAAGTCTCAATTTAGATTTTGCTCTTGACTTTATACCGATGCCTGATAAGACGACTTGGTTTTACGCTTTCAAACAGCTGCGGTGTATTCGAGATAATAAGTTTTGGATATTATTATTCTGTTGCAATTTTCTTACATAATACTTGTACTCGCAACCTAAAAAAGAGAGGTATGTTCTTCTATCAATTGGTACCAATTTGTATTATTTTCTAATACCTCTTCGAAGAAATAGCTAAGACAGCGATTTTTTTTCTTTCACAATCCACTGTGTACAGCTTTTCGAATTTGATGGATTAATTACTACGCTACTCATTTTTCTATTGGTATATTGCACACGGAAAAAATGGTTAGTGCAAAGTTCCTTTGATAACAACAACTACTTGCTGGTACTTTAGATAGTGCAGTTTAATCTAGAGCCAGCCCCTGAAGATCTGAGTGGTATCGGTACTCAATGTAGTTGTACTTGTCGTGATGCGTAAACTTTAACTGTAGCTTAACAAAGAAGATTATCTTTATGCGAAATCTTATCTAATGATCGTTTATTATTGCAATTTTATGTATGACAACCGTTACTTTTTATCTTTCTATGAACTGTAAAAAAACAAAGTGTATATAAACAAATAAATTTATTCCTAGAGGTTATGTATATGTATGGTCACATTTCGACATAATCACATTGAAGGCACTTGTCGCATTTGTGAACAAGCTTCCCAATTTCCTCTGCATAAAATGTTGCCGCAAATGAATTAAAATATCTATTGACGTTGTCTTGAAGCTCCTCGTTAGTTAGAAAGCGCTGTCCGCCTAGCCATTTCCTCTTGTCGAGAAAAAAATAGAGGTCATTTGGCGCCAGGTAGGGGGTGTATAGAGAGTAGTCGAACACATCACATTGAAATTGCCGAAAAAGCAATTAAGTTACGCAGCACTGTACGGACAGGCGTTATCATGGATCAAAACAACTCCAGAAGTCAGCATGCCTCTTTTGCTGTGGATAGCTTCGCTCAAATGTTGTAAGATTTTGTTATAGGCAGCTGCGTTGCAGCTTACAGGAAACGAATAAAACTTCGCAATTTGCACGGTGGAGGATCGATTGTGGTAGCCACGTTTGCGTGGCTGCAGCTCTGGTCAGAATGTCGTATAGGACTAGGCTATAACGGATCGTGTGGATGAGAAGATGCGCAGTCGGCTACTGCGCACAGAAGTCACCTGCCACCCGTCTACGGTTTACGGTGGCCAATCGTAGGTTAAAAAAACATCCCTCGTATGTAAAATTATGCTTAAAATTGTGATTCAGAACTTGTGACTTCTGGAGTTGTGACTTTTTTGTTTATTGAGACATCATCGAAGGGACGCAAAAACTCCAGCTAGTTAATTAAAGAAGTGATTATTTTCCACTGATTTCTGCATTATCCTGTCCCACCGCAGTCTTTTATAATAACTATAGGTATGAATGAGCAATTAAAGAACGAATGTCACGTAAAACACTAATGCGCGACCCAAGCTTCAAGTCATAAAACGACTGTTGAGCTTGGCTGCGTACTTCAGAATACAATCTTTCTTAAACCTAACTTAAGTAGTCTGTCAGTTATCAATTTTACAAGTTTTGTGACAAAAATAATTATCAAACCTTGTTTATATGTTTAAATGTGATATTTTATTCCATTTTGTCTTATTACTGTTAAATAGTAACAAACTTTTAGTTCTGGAGTGTGAATTATTTTTTACAAGTAACTATATTCTTTGCAGAAGCCAGTTTTCTGAGTTTTGTTGTACCACTCTCTTCCTTTTGTATTTTTTATTTTAAATTGTATTTTTCTTTCAGTTGATGGGTAAGGTCATTACGCTCTGCAGTGGGATCGCAGAGCCAGCTGCTCTAGTGTGATAATCTCTGTTGCTTTCAAGCAATTAATTCATATTGCTTTTCTTCTTTCTGCCCACGCCACTCCACTACATGCCGCTAACCAAAGCCAGGCAGTTTTTCACACCGATGGCTAGCTTACCGCGCACTTTAGCAAAATAAATTACAAAATACATCGTTTACCTAAAAATGAGAAACTTCTTGCTCGACGACGATGATTAAATTCGTATACGTGTAATTTTTGCAGCGTTATCTTTTAGAGAAATTACAGTGAGTGTAGAAACAAATGACTTTCTGGTATCATAAAATTCTATGCACTCGGAACGTAGTCGTCGCTATATTTGAAGCTAAGTTCATCGCTAGAATCCTTCTTGCTATTTCTTCAATGGAAGGTTTATCAAAGAGTGAATTCTGACAGCAGTGGATTTATTAACGCAGAAGAGTTATCGGCTTCCAACAAAATTAGGTCGTCTAACCAAACAATCACACACCATACAGAAGAAGTCTAAAAAACCATGAAATTCAACCGATGAATAAAGTAAAATACTTATAGTTACATCTTCCCTGCACTAAATGAGGCCGTACATTTCAATTACCTGTATTTCTGTGTAAAATTGACCATGAATTTGCGATCGCTGAACAAGTCGATTATTTATGCTGCATGGGATATCGAACTAGAAATCAGTACATATTTTAACAAATAACTTGATACGTTAATGACAAATTTAAATTAGATTAGCAAAACGAGTTTGCAGATTAAACCAAACTTTTAATAAAATAACACTTGTGTTTCCTGTTGTTTGAATATTTGACAGATGCTGTGCTATTGTTTTTATTTCGCCATCAAATCTCCAAAGTTAAAGTTAACATCTTATACAAATCTAATCATTTTTCAAACTACAAATATTTGGTTATGCCGATCTAGCTTTAAAACAGTCCTCTGTGTAATAAATAGTACAAACTCTATCTTGTAATTGGCGGTTTCCCGCGCCTTCAAAAATTGTATGGAATAAACCGTTTAGTAAAAGATATGAATTTATGTAGTTGGTTGTAAACAAACCTAGGGGCATGAACTGCAACCTTTTAAAGCCAGTGTTCTATTTAACTTAACGCCAACCGACATAATTTTTAAGAGATAACTACATTATTTTCTAAATCTAAAGTTTGGGGTTTGCATCAAAGTTACTTTTCTTTTCTCAAACGTATCCAATAGAAATCTACTGCCCATTGTAGTTTAGTCGGCAAGTTGATATACCTAACTAACAGACAATATAATACAAAACTTGCTGAACCATTCCTTTTTAGATAAATCTTAATTGCATCTTTCTTTGTTAATCTTTGGTACAAAATCTGTTAATCATATAATATGTTCGAACAGTGTCTATTTTACACACCATTTGACCCTGTTTTGTAATATCGACGTGCAAGTGCCCAGACCCTTCCTGTATATCTAAAGAAATTATGGTAGTGATCCTTTTCCTACGGCATATACTACCTGTATAACTAATTGTATATTTCTATACATTCCAATACACGCTTGCATTGCGTTTATGTTTGACATATTAGTTTAGAGTGCTCTTCCTGTCTACAGAAGCTTTCTCAATCTTTCGAAGGGTTCCTGTAGTTTTTCTTTTATCTCAATTTTTTTACGATACACCTCGCTGCTCAATAAAAAACGTACGCCAAAGCCATTATGTCTTTGCATCTTCACTGGGTTTCTTCAGATTTAATGCATGTCCTGTATGTTGGAAACAGTAGTTATTTCTATATCTTCTCTTTTACTAAATAATGGTTATTTCTTAAAAATTTTTTAACAAATTTGAGATAGTGCATACAGATATGCGATTAACTAAAATAGGATGATGTTGAACAAGACAATAGTGATGAGTAACGCAGTTTTTTAGCGGGAAAATGCATATCGATCTTGAAAGGAATAATGTGAAAGAGGAAATGTTAGAGAATGGTGTTGGAAAGCTCTAGGTAATGTTTTCCGGGTAATATTAAAGTGAAAGTTTAATTTTGTTAGAGAAATGTTAGTGAATTGGCTAATATTGACACAGATTATCAATGGATATGCGCACAAGTTAGAAACTTTACACTCGGAGCTCTTTCATTCAAGTAACTAGCATTCGATAGTAGCAGTTTGAAATGAGCGGGTTAGCATAGAGTTTAATGCCTGTTGGTAGCAGCAATAGTAGAGATATCGACACATTTTGCAAAACTCTTAGTTTTAGAAAAGCAGTAAAATGGTAGTTAGGTTTAAATGCAAGAAAAATTAGTCAGCCGACAAAAGCGCAGTATTATAGGCCAACGGCTATGGTGAGCAGTTTGGCTAGATTGGTTAGTAAGAAAATATTTTTTAAGTTGGGTTTTTAGAACCATTTTCGTTTGATTCTCTTGGAAAAATACACCAATAGATTAACTTTTTATTATAAAGACATAGCTATCAATTTAAAGTGGTCTCTTTTGGCTTATTAACATCTACTGCAACTTTGGTGATAGCCATGCAGTCACTTCTGGAATCGAATAAAGAGGTTTGCATTTAAAATTTGGATGATTTCTTTTAGCAATGATTTCCTACTACATTTAAGTCGTCTAAAATGAATTATGTTTGAACTGAATGTTATAGGATTGTAATTAAATCCAGAAGAAAGTGAATTTTTCTTACATACCGTCAAATTTCTAGGATTTCAGTTATGTAAAAGAAGCATGTGCATTGCTAAGGAAAGTTGGCAGAAATTTTATTCAGTCGTATTCCCATAAAACAATACCTTTATTTGTGTTATTATAAAAGATGATTAGATGATGTTCAAAAGATAAACATGAAGGAACCTACTGGAATTGATTATGCAATTCCATTATCAGATTATTCTAAACCATACTGATTTCAATAAGAGGCATTTTACTAAAGTAAGCATGTGATAGAGGTGTCACGGCGTTCACTAGCAGAACCCTAAAATCTCATGGGTTGAATTAGACTACTGGTGCAAAGGAAATGGCAGCAGTGGATTTTACGGTTCAAAAATTGAAATTATGTTTAATGTGTCGATATTTTGTGGTGGAAACCGATCACTCGGTATTTCGATAACTACTTCATACCAGATCTTCCAATAGTGAAGAGCATAGGCGAAGCTACTTTACAAGAATTTGATTTTGGAATTCAATATATTAAAAGAAAAACATCATTATTGCACCTACTTTTAATAGTGGTATCGTAATGCTAACTGCAACCCTACACGGTATTTTATTGGAAACATCACTTTTTGCATGATTAGGGTCTGAATAGTTAAGAGGAAATTTTAGAAATGCAGAGAGAAAGATTTCATCAATCATCTCAAACAAAAGGTAGTGAAGATTTTGAAATACAGAGATGTTAACATTCCAGACAACTTGCTGGTTAGACGTAGGAATAGAAAAAATTGTCTGTATTAGGATATGGATATCCCAAATCAACACTAAAGTAGGCACACCGGTATGAGCAAATTGTGGCTGCCCTTTTATATATTCCGAGAAATACAAAGAATTATGTCAATGAAAATGTCACTAAACTACGTAGCCGCTAGCATTATGCATTCGCAACGCAATCCTGCTGAATGATTTTTTTAAGAAACAGTTAAGTTTCTGCTGATGATCTTTTATAACAAACATAATTCATGGAAGCGAGAACAATCTATCGCAAGTTGAAAAATTTATTAATCACGTACCGCATACGGCGTCGAAAGTATACTCATTCATTCTTATGAAACACATTTATCCACAGAAATCTTGTGCAGCTGTAATCAATGGTGATAAATTTGAGCTCCAGCGCTAGAAAAGAATTGGCCATCAGTTATGAAAGTATGACCAACAGGAAACTGCGAGTTTGTACCAAACTGCAGTTTACTTTTGTTGAACCCTTTATAGTGAACGGAATATATTGGCAAGCTATATATGTGTTGAAAAACCTTGAGCCTTATCATGTTACCACATTTACCTGTTATAACCATATAGTGAGGGGAAATGAATGAAGTAATTCGAAGTATGGAATATTTAAATAAGGCTATACAAAATATATTGTTTAATTTAAAATTAGAAAAAATTAACATAGCGGTAAATAGATAAACCTAAGTAAATAACACTCAATGATAGGGGGAACTTGTGTATCGATAAATTTCTAAATTTTAACATGTAAATAAAAGTTATATCGTTTCTAATGTAGCTTATATAGAATTAGTTAACACAGTCTGGATAAAATTCGCAAAGTTTGAGAACGTCAAAAATATTACCCTTTCAAAATAAACAAATTTTATTTTTCTTAGTAAATTGACTAGATAGTTTCATGGAACGTCATAATTATGAAATAGAAACTCACGAAATAAACACGTGAACGATTTACCATGTAAACCAACAGAAACTATATTAAGAAGCCTTAAGAAGATTCTTGATCGACCATTGGTTATTTGTTGTGTTTGTTGTTTGATATCGCTCATTAATTCTTGTATTATTGGGTGCATCCTTTTACATTAGAAAAATAAGTATTTAAATTGCTATTTACATTACAGAGTTGTTGAACAGTTTTCATAGAATTATTTAGTGGAAGGAACACTAAACCTGCTATATTAAATACAACTAGATGCTTCAAACGCAGTAAATATCAGAAGCTAACCCTCTCAGCAAAGTCAGTGCCATTGGAAAAAAGCTAAAGTGTTGTTTGCAATGAAATAAAACTCTATCGAACGATGATGTTGAGCAAGAAGGTTAAGCCTTTGCTTTATAAATTCAGTACTAATTAGTATTTAGTGCAGTGTTTATAAACTGTTTGAAAGTAACGTTTGCATTATATTATTGTACTCTTTGCTGTGTTCAAATTCCTGCAAGTAATTTTTTCTGCATAAACATTTATTCATCCTACTTCTGTTTAAAACGCCCTAAAGTATATAAACAAATTCATAAAAGCCATCGATCAAATAGCTCGATTTCCCGCCACTCGAAATTAGTGTTAATTTATAAAATTTCTCAAGTAATTGCTCCATAAAATTTTGCCTTATAAAATCAAACAGCTGCTTAAAAAAATTTTTATTATAAAATCGCTACAAGTAAATTCTACCACCTGCAGTGACTACATTTTGATCACGCACATAAATACACAGCTTTCTCCTTAAAAATAGGGCCACTTAACCATCTGCCTAGAAAATGCACACTTGGAATGGGTTTGTTATCTATAAGTTTATATTATTATCCTGCACCTGTGCAGATGTTTCAAAGCAATAATATTGCTACCGTCTCAGAATTCTGCACACTTGATCCCTCGGTGATATTTTTGAAAGCCAAATATTGACCCCCATATATAGCTTTTTCATTATAAAATAGAGACCGTGTTTTGAAAGCAACGGATTGAATACAGCATTTTCTTAACATAAAGACATGTTGTAAGGTCGCGCTGTTAAAATGCTTTCTGTGCTAGTATGATTAGATATATAATATTTCTAAACTTCACGAGATGCACTCGCCAAAGCAGATGCTACTGTAAATTTTATGTATAATTTCTTAGGACTAAAAACATTATACTGGTATGTAGATATGTAAGTGCTATGTAATATGATTTTATCTTTCCTATTTTAAATGTTTACAATTATATCTTTATATTATGTGCACATCACGTTATACAGGACGATTACACAAAATTTTGTTTTTTTTAAATTGTTTTGTAAATATTCTTTTGATTGTATGTTGTCCTACATGTGCGTAAAATAAATTTCTTTGTTACTGAGATTTTCCACGCGGTCTTTCTGCATCGCCCACCCCCACTCTACGACGTTGTTGAGCTAGGCCCAAAATCTAATACTTTTGAATTTCAATTCTACCCTTTTGTCCTTTGTATTGTTGCGGTATTCGGTGTAGACAATTTGTTTACTGACTTTTACTGTTTTCTTGCGTGTTTGCACGGAATACGGCAACACCTTGCTTAATGTGGAAGCCCATTCTACTAATTTATTAAAGTAGGTTAAAATCAACAGAGCTTTATTTCAGAATATGCATACAAAGAGTATACAATGAAATGACTAATACTATTAATTAATTAATTGGAAAATGTTACCTAAAGTTGGAACTGGTTCTTTTCGGTTCATGAAAATATGCATAAAACGTAAAATTGAGGTAAAGGAAACTCGAATGTAAAGTTCTTCAACACTAATCACAACGAATGAACATTTTTACTAATTATCAAAATCTTTTTAAAATAATTACTAATATTTCCGCAAATTCGGAAAGGTTTAAGTTCTAAACAAGAACTTCAATATATCCACTTTCCCTTTAATGCATGGTTGCGTTTCTTTTTGAATACTTTCTGATTACTGCAGCAGGTATGCTCTCAATCATTTCCGCCATGGGTTTCTCTAATTGATTAATATAATTTAAAAGTCTTAGCAAATAAGCTCTTTCCTTTGCATAACCTCAGAAACAGAAATCCGTCGCATTTATGTTTGGCGATCTAGGTAACTGAGAATTGTCGCAACATCTGTCAATAGTACTTTCATTAAAAAAAAGTCTTGAGTGTACTCCTGAAATTTTTTTGTTCTGTGGCAGTTTATTCCGTTGTGTTGGACATACATCCTGTTTCTCTCCTTTAACGGTAACTCGTTTAACAATATTGGCAGACTATAAGTTAACAATTACAAATAGCGTGAGATATTAAAATTTTTCCGAAAAATGGCAGGCCAAGAAGTCCTGTTTTTATAGATTTTGCACCAAACCATAGTTTTTAAGTGAGTATTGTTTCCAGGCTCATACTGAACAATTTGGATAACATAATTCACCAGCGATGATTCTGATGTGAATATGGCTTCAACCGTAAGCAAAATGTGTCTTGCCATTAATGGAAAATATTCCAATTCGCCTTGAAACCATGGACAAAGCACTAAACGTCGATAGGGATCTCCAGAATTCAGGGGGTGTGTTTTTGGTTTTTGTAGATGAATCTTAGATGATTTAAGCTTTTTCTTTCTGTAGCTCTACCTATTTTATTAGGAAGCAGAGGCAAAAATCTTTCAAACATATACATGAGAACTTTCTGCAACGCACTGCGGAACTTGCATATTGATGAGATTTCTTAAAGTTATTATGCACATTTCACATTTTCACAAAATCTAAATTTGCTTACCACATTATTAACAGCAGTTAAGTCAATAGGTTTGTTAGGATGTCTTGTACTAAAAATATTCGCGGCTTCTCTACAACTTCTGTAGTTTATAATTATGAACCTGAGAAGCCTCGAAAAGCATTTTTTTCGTTGGTTATCCAATTTAATCACAATTGCTCTGCTAAAATGAACAAGTTAGAGTTATTTGATAAAGGCGAGTTACGGTTCTACCTATACTGATTCTAGGAAACATCGGACTGCCGTTCTGTGGTTGTCCGCTATTATCAACATCGTTTCAACTTTATTAAAAAGTATCTATTGTTAATGGCGTATTGACAGTTTTGACATTTATTACTATGGTAACTAAGTCGATATAGCTATCATAGCTCTCTTGATTTTTCAAATAGTGGACATTTATTGTAATAATGGAAAAATAACAAAAAATGCCATAAAAGGTTGCTGTTGGAAAACTGCTTACATCTTTTTAATGAAACAACCTTTGTTAGTAACTTTTGTCGTTATTTTGTACTCATTCCAAATCCCTTTTTTCCTCGGTTTACACGCTATGGTGTCAGAAAATTTTAAATTTTCATGGGCGTATTTTGGTTTTTTGACAATGCAAAGCATCTTATCAAAAATAAGTTACCTAGTTTTAGAGGCAACAAAAAAAAATAACTCTTTATTTTCATTACCAAATGGAGCTAATATTCCGATTACACTTATGTGGAAAATAATGGAATGTTATAAAAAGTAAATACTAAAACTACGTTTCAGATGTACTAATAGGTTAAATAGCTAGAGGTGCTTTAAGCTGAAGCACCAATAATGTAAATTGTAATCGATGATGTGACGACAGACTTAATTGAAACTAAACCCAACTGCCAAAAGAAAGTATGTTGAATGAAGGATGAATAGTAGAGCAAAAGAAATATGCTACGCGACCTTATTCAATATAGCTTGGCGGGCATTTTCAAAACGTTTCCCACAACTTGATTCAGATAAAAGCAATGTTTACAAGTTAATACTGCAGACTATGACTTAATAAAATAAATTATGTAGTTAGTTGATAAGCAAAACAGCAATTTCTCGTGACAATCTAGAATTGAGAAGATTTATTATGTGCAGGAATGAGATGAGTCAACAGGACCGTGACCAATTACTCAATAAAACAAATTAAGACGAGGACGCACTTTGCTCAAACAGAACCACTAACCTAAATTTTAACCACTAGTCCAAAGTGATACATCGCTTCAAATCGTATGAATAAGTCTTTTAGAAATAATTAATTCATTTTAATTCATTAAAGGCCACTGTATGATATATCATACATAAAGGAGCGTTCATTTCAAGATTATGCCAGTCTAAGCATAAAGGTTTGAATAAGCTTATTTATGAATCAGCTTGTTTACAGAGTGCTAATACTTCAGAGTATAGACATTTAGTGTTTAGTTTCTATCATAGTATCAGACAGGGTCAGCAGTTCTTATAGTGCATCGTGTTTTTGACCCCTGAATTGGCACTACGGTAAGTTTGTGTATTTATAAAAACAAAACTACTCTTTAGATCTTTACTATTGTTGGAAATACTGTTATTTATTAGTTATTTATAATGTATAATGATTATATTGAAGACTTTTAAAATGAAATAGATTACAATTAGTCTTAAAATATCATACGATGGGTTTTAATAGGTATGTTTTAGTTTTAGCAAAAATTTCTACAATTCTGAGGATCCACGCGATGCAGAGGAGCTTCTGGACTATCTTGAGATATTAAATTCAGATGATGAAGGATATGATCAAATGCAAAATTGTAGTGAGATTCAGCTTGTGCTTTTCCCTCCAAACGATGGTGCAGACAGCAATAAAGATCGTATACCAAGTGAAGATGATGAAACTGGCACAGTTAGGACTATAGGCAAAGGTGTTTTGAAACAAATAATGGAGGTATTATGTGCTACTAACAATATGAGGAAATTGAAATATCACTAGATCCTTAGGAAGTCGAAATAGATGGAAATAAATTTAGTAGTGATGATGATATTCCTCTTGACAGGTTATTTCGAGAAGAACTAATAGAAAAAAATATCAAGATCGCTATGTAAAACACAAAATGGGAAACTCATGAATTGAAAAGAATTGATAAGGTAACGCTTCCATCAAATCCCGAGCCAGAGTATATACAAACTCTTCCTGAAAAATCCCTTCAACCAGTAGATATCTTCAAATTCTTTTTTGATAATAACTTTATTGAATTCGTTTGCAATGAATCGAAAAAATATGCCATTATGAAAGGGAATCACGATTTTAGCGTGCATGCGAAGAAATGTATATATATTTTGTTGTACTTCTTTTGGCTGGTTATTGCAAAATTCCCTATCGAAGGCTTTTTTGGGAGAAAAAAGCAGATACATTCAATCCATTAGTGAGTAACAGTTTATCTGGAAATAGATTCGAACTCATTCATTGCACTTTAATGATAATAATAAAAGAGATCCAAATAATAAAGCTTACAAGGTTCAACCACTAATAGATCATGAAAATAGTGTGTCTCAGATATTGTTTCAACCAATCCGATCATAATTTTCTTTGAATGAAGCCATGGAACCCTATTATGATCACCACAGTACGAAGCAATTTATTAAAGGTACACCCATTAGATATGGGTTTTGATTTGTTAAGATTTAGTCTTTATTGTGGTGCAGGAAATAAAATAGAAGGTAAAACTCTAGGAACAAGTGTTACTCTAAAGTTGTGTCTAAACTACTTACCTACTGATAGCACAGTATCTTTAGATAATTATTTCAATTCTTTGCTGCTACTCCATACTCTAAAGGCTCATGATATAAACTGTATAGGCGTTCTTAGGTCTGATAGAACAGGAAAGGCTCCTTTGAATAAGTTGAAAAAAACTGATCGTGGATCTTCACATGTACTTAAAAGATGTGAGTAACGATATATATATATATATATATATATATATATATATATATATCTGGTCTGCTGGAATGATAATAGTCAAGTGATAATAGGTACCAATGTTGTAGATTCTAACATCACTTTGTCAAAAGGTACATGTAAGCGTTGGTCAAAAAGGGGAAAAAAATCTATAATTCAAGTTGCTCAATCAACCTTGGTGAATTTATATAACCAAGGAATGAGTGGACTAGGTATTTTTGATATACTGAGGGGGCTTTATCGTACAAGGATCCGATAAAAAAAATGGTATTGGTCATTTATTAGATTTTGCAAAGATGGTGCAGTTGTAAATATGTGGATGCTCTATAGATATACTGATCCCAAAATGGGTTTGCTAGAGTTTATCAAAAGAATAACACTAGCAATTCTTACTGCTCCCCAATCACTAGCTGGACCCAAACCGAAAATTCCACGAAATGTATTAGTAGAAGTAAGATTTGATCGTATTGACCATTTTGTTAATAAAATTGAGAACCAACGTCGCTGTGGAGACTGCGGTAAATGTACAAAATTTACGTGCACAAAATGTAATGCTGGATTGCATCCAGATTGATGTTTCGGAATGTACCATATTTAGAATACTACATAAAATATTATTATTATTGTGTCACTATATTTTTTATAGATATTTGTGCATAGTGAATTTTTTATCTTTCATAATCAGCATTTTATGGGTTATTAATTTACTTGCTTTCTATGTAAAAATTTATCTTTAACAAATTGTTACATTTGACCAGCGTATGATAAATCATACATCAAAAAAATACTTATACGCTACATATTTTCTAGTTTTCATTATTCATAACTATTTAAGCACAAATGAGTGTTTTCCAGAATGGAAGTTTAAAATTTTTGCACAACAAATTACTCGGGCGTTATTGGGTTAAGAATTAGTGCACTTAATAATGAAATTTGTATTAAATCAAATTTGGTGTAATAATGAATTTAACAAACATTTTTTTTACTGTGGAAATTAAGAAATTTTTGTGTTGCAACGTGGCATTACGGAAAATATAAGTATGACTAATTTTGAGTACGGCTTGCCTGATATTTGTCCATTCGTTCATTATTTTATGGAAAATTAGAAATTAATCGGTAATATATTATGACGGTCAAAAGGTTTAGATCCTACCACCGTTATGAAAGAATTAAAAGAATATTAAATCACGTAAGTAAACATTAGTTACAAATAGGCATCACTCATAACTATAATTATACATAGTGCCGCATTGATAGGACACATGGACTTAAACCTTCTAAAGTTTGTACCGCGTTTGCGTAACTTTAACTATAAATAAGAATTATATAATATATATATATATATATATATATATATATAATGTTGTGTAATTAGTAGCTAATTGTAGATTAACAAGACATACAGAAGGTCATGGGTCAAGCTAGAGGGTCTTTGATAAATTTATTAGTAATATAATTAGGTATTTGTAAATAAAAACTAGAGCTTGGTCACTGTATGATAGTTTAGCGTAATGTGATTTCTGGGTGTATTTATTTATAAATGACTTAGCATAATGTTTAATTAGAATAATAAGGGTGTAGAAGCAACACGAAATAAATACCGCTTTTATTTTGCAAAAGTTTTTCGTATTCGTTAACATAGGGTAAAACCAGAAACATTTTAAACCATACAAACAACAGGAGGAATGTTATCTAAACGAACGAGGCTATAAATTTTAATATGTTTTAAGAATGACAGGCCGTTGAATATTTGTGTAAGCAATATACAGGAAGGGCAGGTGGCCATTAAAGAATACGAATCAATATTGTACAAGAAAAGATAGCGTTTTCAGATGTGTTAGTAAAGGAGCGTAAATAACCGATGTTGTTTAGTTGGTTGACTTTTAAATGAGCAGTTAAACAAGGATGAATCGTAGCATATAAGTATGACGGAGAAACGGCATAAAATATCAAGAGAATCATAAAGGTAGTACAATAGGGAAACAGAACAGAACATATGAATGTGAAAAAAAGGACCTATATTTTTGGGATTTCATCAGAGAAGTAGTATGGTTGGGAGACGGTATACAAATTTGTTTCGAAAGGGTACAAAAATCAATAATTTTTAAGAACTTTAACAGCAGACACGGATCGGTTAAAAGCAAGGGAGAGAGTTTAAGTAATTTGATTCAACGTTAAAGGTAGACGCGCAACAAGTTGGTTTTAGGAAGGTTAAATATCGATCGGAAAGAAGCATAAATGTAAAAGGACGCTATATGTAGGAAAGAGATAAAAGATATATGTTTTAAGTGGAAGGCGTGAACGTAGCCAAAATTGAAAGTTTGTTAGAACTAGTTTTCGCGGAAGCGTAGAGACGGTTGGCGGTTTTGTGAGGTTTTCCGAGTATTTTGGTGTGTTTGTCGAGCGATATTCATAGAAAACAAAAACGGTTAGAGCTTTTTACAGGAATTGAGAGTCCGTTACAATTCTACGGAGAATTGTTGTTGTCTGTTGGAAGTTTGCGTGCTAAATTTCAACAAGGGGGCCGACCGAGGCTATATAATCACCCGAATGGAAGGGTGACACTCTCTTAATTTTTCGTCGTTCATACGTTCTACAAAGTTACTTCCAGTAAAATATTTAGTGAAGTTATATTTTGTTTGTTAAGATAAGTACACACAAGTGTGTGTAATGTGTAATGTTCAGTTATATAAGAGGTAGAAACTGAATAAAGAATTAGAAACGGAACGTAGATGGTATACGTAAGTACTATGATCCCTATTTCAATTTTGGAATGTATTAAAATTTGAAAATGAATGGTAAAGGCAGCAATCAGTAATTAACTAGCTATAAATTAGAAATTTTGGAAGTTGGTTGTGGATGATTACTTTAAATGAAGAGAAATTTTGGGAATAGCAGCAACCAGAGAGCGATGTTGATTCAAGCGGATAGCGGTTCCATGGAGTAGAGCCATACTCAACGGCATCATCTGAAAGGACTAGTTGGAGGATAGCTGTTGAAGATACTTACCAGGTAACAACTTTTATTCAAACATTGTGTGGTGACTATTTGCAATAATTTTTTTTACTTTTTGTGCTTTGGTGTATTTTTTTAATTGTTGTATTTATTGAACTGTAAATTTATGGGGTTTTTGAGGTGAATGAGAATTATGTAGGTTGTCAAGGAGTAGTGATTTGCAGATAACCAGGATATATTGTAAAAAAGTATAGAGGGCTTATTTAATTTTGTTTGGTAGGGCTGTAAATTTGCACTCATGGGTAAAAGTTTTACTATGAGCTCATGTTAAGATGAAGAAATAAAGTCAGGTTGAGGAATGCCCTCTTACTTAAACAGGATAATTGTTTAATAAGGTTACCGAAGTAAAATATTTCCTTAATAATAAAATTGTTAGTACGAAGTATCCAAGTGTACATAATGAAAAATCTTATAAGAATATAATATTTATTGACTGTAAATAGTGTGTTGTATTTGTAAATTGCATTATTTTGAGTGTGAATGTAGAGTGGATTTTCTTTTAGGTTATAGCATGGTAGCAGTGAGGCGGAGATTTTGGATTCAGCAATCAAGGTAAGCGTCTGTGTTAGTATATGTGTTTTTAATGAAGTAAAGAGGGGCAAGAGCGGAGCAGCCGATGCGACTACACAATAAAATATGGCGACCCGAACGTAAGAAGCTCGATTCCAGATAAAATTTCTTTATTTCCCGAAACTGGCGACCTGGGATTAATGAGTTAATTGGTTTTGTAAATAATTTTGGTTTTTTTTGTGTGTGTATTTTTATTATTGGAAGTAGTGGATGTATGAGTGGTGTGCTGTGAACGAATGTTAAGAAAAGAGTGGCTTAGGAGTGAAAGTGTGGAGATTGGAAGTAACGATAGTGCGTTGTTTAAAAGATCAGGAAAAATGGAGGAAGCAGGAGGTAGTAGGGATCAATCAATAACAGAATCGGAAGACCAAGGAAATGAGTTGATGATGAGAATGTTAGAGGAAATGCGACTATGTAGAGAGGAATCAAACCGGAAGTTTGAAGAAATTAGAGAAATGGGGGAAGAATCAAAAAGAAAAGTGGAGCAGATGAGTGCAGAATCAAACCTGAAATTTGATCAGATGAGTGAAACACTAAGCGGAGTTAGAGAAACGCTAAGTGAGAAGATATAGAGATCAACTAAGAAATTCTCTGATTTAAAAAATAGTTTAACGGTAATAATGGCGGAGGTTGAAATGAGAATTGAGAGGAATGAGAGGAATATAATAGGTATTCAGAATAAAATGGGGCAATTAAAAACGAAAGTGAGGATATTTTGTGAAGAAGAGATTAACGGAAAAATGACTGAGGTGAGTGAGTCGCACTGAGATCAGATAGGTAGGGTTAAGGGAGAGGTTACAGGAATCAGACAGAATGTAAGTGCTTTAGCGGGGGATAGCCCAAGGATTTTTTCGGGTAACATTTCAGTTGAGCAACAAATGAAATTCTTTGATGATAATAGGGTGAACCCACAAATCTTTGTAAATAATATTAGAACATTAGTTTGTAATTTGTACGATCAACAGGCTAAGTTAAATGTGGTAAAGTCTTTATTAGAAGATAGCGCAGAGGCCTGGTATAATTTAGTAGGACAGGATATAGCGTCATACCTAGATTTTGAGGAGAAATTCCTTAAACATTATTGGAGCGATCATAGGCAGGATCAGGTTAGGGATGATCTAATCACAGGAAAGTATAAAGGGGAGTTTGGAGGATCCCGTAAACAATACGCGATCAGGAAATATATAGCATCGCAAAACAATTAAGTCCCCCATTGACAGATCGTCAAATTATAAAATACTTGTCGCGACATTTTGAGGTTGAAGTCAAGCAACACGTAGCTTTATAGAATATAGTAAATAGGGAGACATTTTTAGAGTACCTGCAGAGGTATGATGAGGTAGCATCTGGAAGCCCTCGGGAGAGCAGGGACAGAAATTTCAATGTAGTAAGATTCGAGAGTAGAAGGGAAAATGTGTATAACCAAAGGGGGACAAACCAATATTAGAATTTTAGGAACAACTGGGAACAACGTGGTAATAATTTTCGGAGTAATAGCAGTACGAGGCAAGCTATTCCAAGACAGGGAGTACAGAGGCAAAATAGCTCGTCAGAAATCAATAGGCTATTGACGAGTGGTAGTAGTGGAAATACATCCGAGGGTCAGGACACGAATAGGAGGACATACGCGCAGGTGGTGGAGGGACAACCAGGACCTAGTGGTGAGACCAGAGCTAGGCAGGATTTTAATTTCAGACAAACCACTAAAAATAAACATTTGTAAATATGAACATCCCCGCGAATTTATGGATATAGAGGAAGAAGCAGAACCGGAAGAGGAAGAGAAAATTTGTTTGCCGTTGGTGGAAGTCAAAATTTTAAATAGGTGTGTAGGATCGTTGCTCGATTTAGGAGCAGAGGTGAGTTTGGTATCGGATGAATTCGTTAAAGAGATCCAAGCTGAAATTCAGAATAGGGTTATGCCGATAAAAAGGAGTCATTTGATAGCTCCGAATAAGAAGAGGTTTGCTGTAGTAAATAGTATTGTAATATTAAGGTAGAAATTGGATTGGTAAGCTGTGAACAGGAATTCATCATCGTACCTGGACTCAAATTTAAAAGTATTTTAGGGGTAGATTGCATGAAGAAGATGGGTATTGTGATTGATTGTGATAAGAGTTTGGTGAAGGTTAGGGATGTAGAGTTGCCCTGGATGGGTAGCTATAATGTCACTGAGGATGACACGGGGTTAAATATAAACGTTATGAAGCTAGATAAAAAGCAGAGGAATATAGGTAATACTTTTAAATGTCCAGAAAGGAAAGTTGAAGAGGTGCAAGAATGATTAACAAAACATTCAGAGTTGGTAGGAGTACAGGCAAGCACAGCAGTAGGTTATGTACATGTGATGAAATTAAATAGTTTAGAGTATGTCAACATGAGAATATATTCAATACCCGCTGCATGCAGAAATCTGGTCCAACAGGAAGTCACGAAAATGTTAAGTGGTGGCATAATTTTAAATAGGATTAGGGATAAGTTAATTTGGGATAAATTACATTTAAAAAACTCGTTCTGGTTAAGGCAAAAATATGAAAATTCTAGAAGGTACTTAGAGATGTGTGTTAACAGAAAACTTGAGAATTCGGAAATGCTATCGTATGGTTTGTCTGAGTCAAATTTAGTAGAGGGTGAAGATAAACAGATAAGTTTGGAAGCGTTTGAACAATTTTCGGTTCATTATGTAGAGGATACGTTAAATGTGCGTGACGTAGGGACACTTATAGTGGTAGAAATAGGAAAAATTGTCAAGATTAAGGTTGTAAAATATGTACGAAGGAGAATTTTTATAATTAAGAAGAGACTTAGGTTTAAATAGGAATTCCGTGCAGATAAAATTATAGGGATAGGCATTAAGGATAATAGAGATAGATGTAGGTAATAACTGTAATAGGTAGTAATAATATTTGACCGTGATAGATCATAGTTGATAGGATACATAATATTTAATAGGTTTACATAAACGGAAATAATAATAGGTGTACATATAAATTAGTAAAATAAGTAAGGTATTTGAATAAACAGAAAACCCAAAAATTTTGGACTTTGTTTTTATCAAATAGGGGGATAATGTTGTGTAACTAGTAGCAAATTGTAGGTTAACAAGAAGGAAGGTCGTGGGTCAAACTAGAGGGTCTTGGATAAATTTATGAGTAAGATAATTAGGTATTTGTAAATAAACATTAGAGCTTAGTCAACGTATGGTAGTTTAGGGTAATGTGATTTTGGGTGTATTTATTTATAAATGACTTAGCATTATTTTTAATTAGAATAATAAGGGTGTAGAAGCAACACGAAATAAATACCGTTTTTATTTTGCAAAAGCTTTTCGTATTCGTTAAAATAGGGTAAAACCAGAAACACTTTAAACCATACAAACAACAGGGAGAACATTATCTAAACGAACGAGACTATAAAAATTAATATGTTCCAAGAAAGACAGACCGTTGGATATTTGCGTAAGCATTATACAGCAAAGGCAGGTGGCCATTAAAGAATACGGATCGATATTGTACAAGGAACGATAGCGTTTTTGGATGTGTTAGTAAAGGAGCATAGATAACAGATGTTAGTTGGTTGGTTAACTTTTAAATGAGCAGTTAAACAAGGATGAATCAAAGCATATAAGTATGACGGAGAAACAGCATAAGATATCAAGGCAATCATAAAGGTAGTACAATAGGGAAACAGAACCAAGCGGTTATAGAAGAAAATGGACTATGCAGAACGTTTGAATGTGAAAGAGAGGCGCTATATTTTTGGGATTTAATCAGAGAAGTGGTATGTTTGAGAGGCGGTATACAAATTTGTTTGAAGAGGGTAGAAAAATCAATAATTTCTAAGAACTTTAAAGGTAAAGGCGCAACAAGTTGGTCTTAGAAAGGGTAAATATCGATCGGAGAGAAGCATAAACGTGAAAGGACGCTATATGTAGGAAAGAGATGAAAGATATCTGTTTTAAGTGGAAGGCGTGGACGTAAACAGAATTGAAAGTTTGTTGATGCTAGTTCTCGCGGAAGCATAGAGTTGGTTGACGGTATTGTAAGGTTTTCCGAGTATTTTGGTATGTTTGTCGAGCGATATTCATAGCAAACGATACGATTAGAGCTTTTCACAGGAATTGAAAGTCCGTTACAGTTCTACGGAGAATTGTTGTTGTGCGTTGGAAGTATACGTGCTAAATTTCAACAAGTGGGCCTGACCGAGGCTATATAATTACCCGAATGGAAGGGTGACACTCTCTTAATTTTTCGTCGTTCCTACGTTCTACAAAGTTACTTCCAGTGAAATATTTAGTGAAGTTATATTTTGTTTGTTAAGATAAGTACACACAAGTGTGTGTATTGTGTAATGTCCAGTTATATAAAAGCTAGAAGCTGAATAAAGAATTAGAAACGGAACATAGATGGTATACGTAAGTACTACGATCTCTATTTTGATTTTGGAATGTATTAAAATTTGGAACTGAATGGTGAAATAATGATTCTTTTTACTTTTTGTGTTTTTAGTTGTTGTATTTATTGAACTATAAATTTATGGGACTCTTGAGGTGAATGAAAATTATTGAGGTTATCAAGGAGTAGTGATTTGCAGATAATCAGGATATATTGTAAAAAAGTATAGAGGGCTTATTTAATTTTGTTTGGTAGTGCTGTAAATTTGCACTCATGGTTAAAAGTTTTACTATGAGCTTATGTTAAGACGAAGGGATAAAGTCAGGTATGAGGAATGCCCTCTTACTTTAACAAGATAATTGTTTAATAAAGTTATCGAAGTGAAATATTTTCTTAATAATAAAATTGTTGTTAGTACGAAGTATCCAAGTGTACATAATGAAAAATCTTATGAGAATATAATACTTATTGACTGTAAATAGAGTGTGTTGTATTTGTGAATTACGTTATTTTGAGTGTGAAAGCAGAGTAGATTTTCCTTTAGGTTATAGCATGGTAGCAGTGAGCCGGAGTTTTTGGATTCAGCAATCAAAGTAAGCGTCTGTGTTAGTATACGTGTTTTTAATGAAGTTAAGAGTGGCAAGAGCGAAGCAGCCGAGGCGACTACACAATAAAGTATTTATATATATATATATATATATATATATATATATATTGCTGTGATTCCTCTCATCTTTGCAGGTACTGGCCCTTTCAAAAAAAAAACATTCGAGCCCCACAGTTTGGGCGTCAAGAATGCTGTGAAACCTTTTAAATCACCTGGTCCGTTGATTCCTTCTGTTAATCGCCTCGGCTGCTCTTCTAGATAACTTCCATTCTCAATCATAAAATTAAACAACACTTTCCTACCACAAACATCAACGTTAACTCTATTTACATCAATATTCAGAATACATTAAATTTTCAAATTAAATTTGAACATAAAATTCAGTTTTAAAAAGAATTTCCGGATTAATTTTATTATCATTTTACTGTGCATCCAAAATTAAAGTCCTTGTTGGATGCCTACTAATTAATATAACAAGATAAGCAGACCGGAGTCTGAGTATAAAGGAGCATCTACCACCCTTTACGTTAATTAACCAGGTTTGTCTAATTGAGCTCAAAGACCTACCCAAAGTTTCATCCTATTCCCGAACATCAAAACAAAATACCCTTTTACTTAAACAAGCAAATTTCATCTTAAAATTAAATTTTTATGGTTAGAAAAATTCCACTAATGTCCATTTAAAGTAAATCAATTATAAAGTCATTCAATACACACAAAAATGTCAAACAAAATAGTACAATTTACCTGAAGGTTATTGTCCTCGTAGCTTCAGTGTAATCGTCCCTTTTGTAAATCACACCATTCCAACCGGATTCTATTTACAGCTTCAAGTTGTCAACGCTTTAAAAATGTTCTCCATCACCATTAATTTAAAGTTGTTTCTAGGCTTTTCCGGAACTCATCTGTGTATATCTGCCTCTGGTTCAGTGGATGCAGACACATTTACGAACCATTTAGTCATTAACACCCCGCAAAATAGCAAAGAAATTCATACTTCCTTTTACCAATATTACCAATATACGCCAAAACTGCCTACTTTTGGGTATACATTTGTCGTTGTAAATTTTACTAATTGGTACCGTGATAATAAACTTTTATTACCTTGTATCTAAGTGCACTGAAGTACATTCATGTTAGCACGTAAAATAACCAACTATTTTGAGTCACTAAAATATACTAGCCCACTTTAAATTATTTAATCAAACTAAAATGCACTGTTTAATATCAAGTCGCGGATGCACGAGCTTTTAACGCATCGAATCGTCGAAAGTCTAAGAGTCTAAGAGAGAAACACATATTCCCGCCTGTATATATAGCGAATAGCCGACACGTCGCTTTGTTCCCTAAAACGGGTAATTCCAACGAATTCCTCATTCTACGTTCCCAGTCTGTAGCCTGCACGTCGATTTTATGAATTTAGTACTCACCCCATTGAGATCTCAGAAAATTTCAACACGGCCCGCAAAGTTGTCCGAGAAAAACTAATTACTTTTATACAGAAATTGTTGTTCTACCTCTGATATATGCATCCTATTTTTAACCAATCGCAACCCCTTGACGTTGCTTAAATCCCGCCCTTTACAATATGTGTCTTTGCTTGACGCATTTTCTCTTTCCTTTTCTAACCTGTTCGTATTGGTGCAAATTTATATTCTTTATTATCGATTATATTTTAGTCCACGCGGACTGTTATCTGGGTTTAATAAACCCGTATCGCACATTCTCGTGAATACTAAGTCCCGGTTTCTCCAAGATTCTTTGAAACATTAATTATTTGCCAAATTTACGCAGAATGAGCTTTTTAAAAATACGCAGGTGTTCTGTATTTCCTGCTAAAGCATCTGATCGTTTCCAATATCCTTAGAATCAACATGTTTATCCAAACAAATTAACTTGAAATTGCCTTTTAAAACACGCAGGGTGTTCAAACGTAACATTTTAAATAACCTTCCTACGATTTGACTATTATTGGGTTTTCACAAGCTTCTATAGGTATTATGTTATTAACGGTTTAATTAACTCCAATTAAAATTGATTTCCATCCTTTTCATTTTTTAGCGAATACAGCTTAAATATTAATTATTATATGTACACTTTGTTTTACTACCGGTTACTTAAAATAGGGTTAATTAATATAAACTTTGCACGTAATTTCCATTTGTTTAGGAATAATTAAATTATCCACTGCGCTTTTCAATACTGCTTCTTTTGATGTAAAGCGTCTTATAGATAATTTAAATTTCTTATTTTACTGAAACGACCGAGTTTATTTATGCTTCAAGGTTTTAATAAAGCGTATTATTTAATGAAATTCCTTATCCACGGTAATTAAAATTATTTGATTTGATTATTTAATTTTCTACCCTGGTCTAAATATGAGTATTTTCCCCTATTTGAATACAAATAATCCCACTTATTTGAATGCAAATATCAAATATTTAGACTGCCAAAAATCTTTACAAAATTTTGCCTATCTCTCTATCCTTATCTATCTAACTTACCTACTTTGTCTCCAATCCAAAAAATATTTACACCTATCCTATATCCCTATCCTATTCCTAACTCTCACCTACTTCTATAAACTGAAATTATCCCTAACTTCATCCTACTTATCCATCTAATCCTATATACATCCTATATACCTATCCTATTCCTAACTTTTAACTACTCTTCACTATACTTTACTTCCCTACCTAATCCTATATGCCTATCCTACTCTTACTCTATTCCTAACTCTCCACTAATCTTATATAAAATATATATACTTAACCTATCTTATTTTCTTCCTACATTTACTCTTTATCCTCATCCTAAACCTATTCCTAATTATCTCCCATATGTGTCCTATATCTAGCTTTATTTTCTATAAACACTTACTTCTACTTTTCTATATACACCTATCTCTATTCTTATCCTATTTAAATCTAACTCTCTTCTTGACCCTCCAAGTCTTCCTTCTCACCATCCTAATACTCTTCATCCCTATCTCTCCCCTTCTATATCTACACTTATCCTCCTATTATCTCACATACAATAAACTTATCATCCCTATTATCCTGACTCTTAAATATTACTTCTTCTTCAGTCCCTACACTTGTCTGTTTCTTATTCATTATCATTTCCTTTTCTGCCGACAAACCAAACGATACTACTTTAAAATTATCAAATTTTCCCTCTACGGAAAATCCTCTGTACCTGCTAGAATGCTTGTGTAATGGAATCCGCCAGAATGAATCCCTTAAATCTACTTGATTAAAAACAAACTTGCCATCTTTACTTAATTTCGCCTTCACCTGCTCCTGATATGCTGCTTCTACCCCCACTACTTCTGCATGTTTTTGTATTAAAGCTTGAACCTCTACTTTCCTTTCCTCTGGACATCTTATCGTGTTGATCTGTTTACCTTCATCATCTTCTACCTCTACTACATTAATACTAAACCCTGTGTCATCTTCTGTGACTTCATAACTGCCTTTCCATGGCACTACCCTATCCTTAATTCTTATTACCTTCCTTTCCATATCTATCAAAACCCTAACTTCATCATACAGTCAACACCTAAAATGCTCTGAAACTTCAGTCCAGGTACAATTACAAACTCCTGTTCACAGCTTAAACCTCCTATATCTATCCTAAGCACCACAACACTATTTACTACAGCAAACTTCTTTTTATTTGGAGCTACTAAATGGCTACGTTTTATAGGCATAATTCTATCACAAACCTTATCCCTAATTTTGCTGACGAATTCCTCCGATATTAAACTCGCCTCTGCCCCTGTATCAAGTAATACTTCTACATTATTCTCAAAAATTTCTAAATTAATAATTGGCAAACATAATTTTTCCTCAGTTTCTGGCTCTACTTCCTCCTCAATTTTGAAAAATTCACGTGGATGTTCGTATACATTTACACAGAAATCTAGTGGTCCGTCGCGTTCTAAAAATCCTGTCTCATCCTGTTTTCCGTGCTTGGTCCTGGTTGTCCTTCTACAACCTGTGCGTACGTCCTCCTCGTGTTAATATCCGTGTCCCTATCTCTATTCGGCGTGCTGGTCACAGTCCTGTTTACTTCCGGTAAACTGTTCTGTCTCGTGTAACTAGGTCTTGGCGTCGGTCCCCTAGTCGCACTATTGCTCCTGTATTCCTGTCCTCGTCGTTCCCAATTCGGTCGAAAATTTCTGTTGTAGTCAGGCCGTCTCGGATAATTCGGTGTCCTGTTGTCAAACCTAACTGTGTTAACGTTTCGTTCTCGTATCTCTCTTGTCCGTCCAACACATACATCGTCATATCTCTGTAAATACTCTAAAATGTCTCCCGTTCTGTGATGTTTTGTAAGGCCACGTGTTGTCTAATTTCCAGTTCAAAATGTCGTGATAGGTACTTGATTATCTGTCTGTCCGTCAATGGTGGATTCAGTTGTTTGGCCACACTGTACTTGCGGATGGCATATTGCTCCTAGAACCTGCAAACTCTCCCTTAAATTTTCCTGTAATCAAGTCGTCCCTAATCTGATCCTGTTTGTGATCACTCCAGTAATGTTGTAAAATTTGTTTTCAAAGTCCTGATACGTGTCTATGTCCTGTCCTACTAAATTGTACCATGCTTCCGCGTTGTCCTTTAATAAAGCCTTTATCGTATTCAGTTTAGTCTGTTCGTCAAATAAATTTCCCACTAGATTTCTTACACTATTTATAAAAATTTGTGGATTTACCCTGTTATCGCCATAAAACTTCATGTGTTGTTCCAATGATACTCCACCTGTATAAAATCTGGGACCATCCCCGTTAAATTTGACATGTTGTATTTGATACCACTAACTTCGCGTTCTACCCTGCCTAACTGATCCCTACATGAGTCCGTTACTTCAGTCATTTTACGTTTATTTCTTCTTCACAGAAAATGCGTACTTCGGACCTTAAATGTCCCATTTCCTGTCGAAGACCTGTAATATCACGCTCATTTTATCAACCCTATTTTCAACTTCCCCATTTTTACGGTAAGACTGTTTTAAATTCTGTAAATTCTCTCGTCGATTTTTCTATTTTATTCCCTAATTCCTGATTTAATTGGTCAAATTTCCGATTTGAGTCCTCTCTCGCTCTATTCGATTCATCGCTTAGCTGTTCTAATTTTCTGTTAGACTCCTCCCTCGCTCTATTCGATTCTTCGTTCATCCTCTCTAGCATTCTCATTATCATCTCGTTTCCTTGATCCCTGATTCCGTCCTCGATTGATCTCTACTGCCTCCAGCTTCTTCCATTTTCGAAATTTTCTCACACAATGCACTATCGTCACTTCCAATTTCCACTCCTTGACTCCTTAACCACTCTTTCTCTGCATACGTTCTAATCACTCACACACACTCTAAAATACTCTTAAATTTATACACACGCAGATACTCTCTCTCTCAGATCGCCAGTTTCCTGGAATAAAATCACAAAAATTTTATTTGGAACTCGAGCCTCACTTTTGGGTCGCCAAGATTGCTGTGATTCCTCTCATCTTTGCAGGTACTGGCCCTTTCAAAAAAACATTCGAGCCCCACAGTTTGGGCGTCAAGAATGCTGTGAAACCTTTTAAATCACCTGGTCCGTTGATTCCTTCTGTTAATCGCCTCGGCTGCTCTTCTAGATAACTTCCATTCTCAATCATAAAAATTAAACAACACATTCCTACCACAAACATCAACGTTAACTCTATTTACATCAATATTCAGAATACATTAAATTTTCAAATTAAATTTGAACATAAAATTCAGTTTTAAAAAGAATTTCCGGATTAATTTTATTATCATTTTACTGTGCATCCAAAATTAAAGTCCTTGTTGGATGCCTACTAATTAATATAACAAGATAAGCAGACCGGAGTCTGAGTATAAAGGAGCATCTACCACCCCTTTACGTTAATTAACCAGGTTTGTCTAATTGAGCTCAAAGACCTACCCAAAGTTTCATCCTATTCCCGAACATCAAAACAAAATACCCTTTTACTTAAACAAGCAAATTTCATCTTAAAATTAAATTTTTATGGTTAGAAAAATTCCACTAATGTCCATTTAAAGTAAATCAATTATAAAGTCATTCAATACACACAAAAATGTCAAACAAAATAGTACAATTTACCTGAAGGTTATTGTCCTCGTAGCTTCAGTGTAATCGTCCCTTTTGTAAATCACACCATTCCAACCGGATTCTATTTACAGCTTCAAGTTGTCAACGCTTTAAAATGTTCTCCATCACCATTAATTTAAAGTTGTTTCTAGGCTTTTCCGGAACTCATCTGTGTATATCTGCCTCTGGTTCAGTGGATGCAGACACATTTACGAACCATTTAGTCATTAACACCCCGCAAAATAGCAAAGAAATTCATACTTCCTTTTACCAATATTACCAATATACGCCAAAACTGCCTACTTTTGGGTATACATTTGTCGTTGTAAATTTTACTAATTGGTACCGTGATAATAAACTTTTATTACCTTGTATCTAAGTGCACTGAAGTACATTCATGTTAGCACGTAAAATAACCAACTATTTTGAGTCACTAAAATATACTAGCCCACTTTAAATTATTTAATCAAACTAAAATGCACTGTTTAATATCAAGTCGCGGATGCACGAGCTTTTAACGCATCGAATCGTCGAAAGTCTAAGAGTCTAAGAGAGAAACACATATTCCCGCCTGTATATATAGCGAATAGCCGACACGTCGCTTTGTTCCCTAAAACGGGTAATTCCAACGAATTCCTCATTCTACGTTCCCAGTCTGTAGCCTGCACGTCGATTTTTATGAATTTAGTACTCACCCCATTGAGATCTCAGAAAATTTCAACACGGCCCGCAAAGTTGTCCGAGAAAACTAATTACTTTTATACAGAAATTGTTGTTCTACCTCTGATACATGCATCCTATTTTTAACCAATCGCAACCCCTTGACGTTGCTTAAATCCCGCCCTTTTACAATATGTGTCTTTGCTTGACGCATTTTCTCTTTCCTTTTCTAACCTGTTCGTATTGGTGCAAATTTATATTCTTTATTATCGATTATATTTTAGTCCACGCGGACTGTTATCTGGGTTTAATAAACCCGTATCGCACATTCTCGTGAATACTAAGTCCCGGTTTCTCCAAGATTCTTTGAAACATTAATTATTTGCCAAATTTACGCAGAATGAGCTTTTTAAAAATACGCAGGTGTTCTGTATTTCCTGCTAAAGCATCTGATCGTTTCCAATATCCTTAGAATCAACATGTTTATCCAAACAAATTAACTTGAAATTGCCTTTTAAAAACACGCAGGGGTGTTCAAACGTAACATTTTAAATAACCTTCCTACGATTTGACTATTATTGGGTTTTCACAAGCTTCTATAGGTATTATGTTATTAACGGTTTAATTAACTCCAATTAAAATTGATTTCCATCCTTTTCATTTTTTAGCGAATACAGCTTAAATATTAATTATTATATGTACACTTTGTTTTACTACCGGTTACTTAAAATAGGGTTAATTAATATAAACTTTGCACGTAATTTCCATTTGTTTAGGAATAATTAAATTATCCACTGCGCTTTTCAATACTGCTTCTTTTGATGTAAAGCGTCTTATAGATAATTTAAATTTCTTATTTTTACTGAAACGACCGAGTTTATTTATGCTTCAAGGTTTTAATAAAGCGTATTATTTAATGAAATTCCTTATCCACGGTAATTAAAATTATTTGATTTGATTATTTAATTTTCTACCCTGGTCTAAATATGAGTAATATATATATATATATATATATATATATATATATATATTTAATATATAGACCGTTAATGGACTGGTTAGCTTAATTATTTTTGTAGCAAGATGGTAGTATACTGGGTAAGAAGTCCAAATAATAATAGTATATGTAAAATTCAAAATTTAATTTCTTCTGCTTAACGCTTCAGCAAAATTTTTTGTCTTTGTCATAAGCATCTACAATTAGAAGTGTTGTAATATAAAACTAACATAATATAATAGATAAGTTCCTTACTGTATAAAATCAATATTTGTCAAATTTGAAAAATAGTAAAATTGTCAAAATTTAAAATTAACATATGATTACGTTGATCAAAAATTATTAATAAAATTCATTTAGTAGGAAACAGGATGTAGATCTAGTAACAAATTGAGTCTTAAAAACTAATATGTTGGGAGATTAGTGTGGTTGAAGTAGATGATGTAGATTGAATGTTAGTGTGATTATCATGAAAAAAAGGTCTTAAGGAAGCGTATTAGATTTAAAGTGATTTAAACTGTATAGAGTAGAATAAAATCTATGTGAGTCTTCTATACCTTGTTTATTATTCAAACACTGTTCTTCTTTGTTAATATAGTAAGATTCTAGAAAGAGTCTGGTTTTGTAATTGGACTCTTTGTCTAATATTTTAATTTCTTCATATGCGGGAGTATGTTGGGTTGTATAAACATGTGTAGCTAATGCACATTTGTTAGAATTTATCCTGCAGTCATTTCTATGTTGTGTCAGACGATTCCTCAACCATTGGGAAGTTTGACCAATGTAGGTTGCCTGACAGCTACAGACGATCTTGTAAATTAGGTTACTGTTTAATAATTTAGGGGTAGGGTTCTTTATTCTAGTAAATAAGTTGTTAATGGTATTGTTGTACTCGAATGCAATGGCAATACCAGGTTGTTTAAGAACTCTTACTAGTAACGGAGCTAAACCCTGAATAAATGGTAGTTTTTGTATATGGTGGTATTTAAATTGTTAATGTTGTTATGTGGTAAGCTGTGGTTGTTATTATTGTTATTGTAATTGTTGAAATTGACATTGTCTTGGTTATTGTTATTAATATTTTGAGATACATTATTATTAATATTATTATAGAAGCTATTGTTTATATCCAAAGTGTTGTTGTAGATGATTTTACGTAAAAATTGTTTGGGGTAACCATTGTTTAATAAAGTATTGAAAAGAAATTTTTTATTTTTATCTAAAAATTGGGGATCAGAAATCTTTTCGATGCGATATTTCAAGGCATTGACTGTGTTGAATTTATGTTTAAATGAATGGTTGGAAAGAAAATTCAAATATCTACCTGAATTGGTAGGTTTAGTATAATAGTCAAATATTAAAACGCTGTTTGTTCCTCTGATAACTAAGATATCAAGAAAAGGTAATTTTCCATTTATTTCTGTCTCACTAGTGAATTTTAATTGTTTATCAAAGCTATTGAACGTGGTTATTGTTTCATTGATATGATGGGGTGGGGCAGAACAGATGATGTCATCAACGTACTTGACAAGGATAAATTCTAACAAATGTGCATTAGCTAAACATGTTTATACAACCCAACATACTCCCGCATATGAAGAAATTAAAATATTAGACAAAGAGTCCAATTACAAAACCAGACTCTTTCTAGAATCTTACTATATTAACAAAGAAGAACAGTGTTTGAATAATAAACAAGATATAGAAGACTCACATAGATTTTATTCTACTCTATACAGTTTAAATCACTTTAAATCTAATACGCTTCCTTAAGACCTTTTTTTCATGATAATCACACAAACATTCAATCTACATCATCTACTTCAACCACACTAATCTCCCAACATATTAGTTTTTAAGACTCAATTTGTTACTAGATCTACATCCTGTTTCCTACTAAATGAATTTTATTAATAATTTTTGATCAACGTAATCATATGTTAATTTTAAATTTTGACAATTTTACTATTTTTCAAATTTGACAAATATTGATTTTATACAGTAAGGAACTTATCTATTATATTATGTTAGTTTTAAATTACAACACTTCTAATTGTAAATGCTTTTGACAAAGGCAAAAAGTTTTGCCGAAACGTTAAGCAGGAGAAATTAAATTTTGATTTTTACATAAAGTATTATTATTTGGACTTCTTACCCAGTATACTACCATCTTGCTACAAAAATATATATATTTTCTTATGCTGCTATTACTCCACCCCTCCACCCTTATTTTTATTTTTATATATATAATTTAATTTTACTTTTATTTATTTATTTAAAAATTTATGATACACGGCTTTTGTCGTCGCCCCTAATTTTTAGTATTCAGTGAATGACTCCTATATGATGTGTTTTAGCAAAGTTTGGTTGGTTATCTATTTAACTGTTTACTATTTTTATGCCTCGACTATATGAAACCTTTATCTCAGGGTGTTCACCTACTCACCGTGGGTTCAATCGTGAGTAGATGTGCACTGCCCAACCAAACTGCACACTCGTTTGTTTTACTACTTTTTATATGGAATTATTTACTGTATATGCCAAATTTTACTGATCAATGTTGCTTGGTGCCAAATTAATTTATGTATACAATTTCTGACTTGTGTTTGACGTTTTAAGATATTACACGGTACTCACCTGAATTATACTGCGCTGATGCCTTCTTTAAATGTTGCTGGCTCAAGTTCTTATTCGCCGTACGCGCCTTTACAAAGATTCACAATCACTGATGATCTTGCGTATCGCCTCCAGGTGTCCTAATATAATTTTGCTGACCCCAAATCTGAAATAATTTACCCTAATTTTAGAATTTTAAATATACCGTTGTATTTACTTCCCCCTGCGTTAATCCTTCTGTTTTCCCTTCGTTTCTGCGTTGAATCTTCCCCCTGTACTTTGCTGCTCTCCTGTTTTCTCTCTGCGTGCTCCAATTAAACCTTTCGCCTTTCCGTACTCAATCCCAAATCTATCCTGCTGTCCTGTTCCAAATCAATCTATGCCCTGCTTTAACTTCAATGTCCACTCTATATCCTACTGCCTTTAAACCAAAATCGTTCCAATTCCAATACCAATGTCGTTCAAATCTAACTAAATATCCGTTGCTTTTCCCGTCGCACTTCACTTTAAATATTCTTTTATTATCGTCGCTTTTATACCTTCACTTTAAAAATCATACTATTTAAACTCAAAACATTTATTTTATCAAAATCTTATACAACTTTAACGCAGGTTTTCAAAACACGTCTTTTTACTAAAAATAGTCGAAATAGAATCCCCTTATTTACTTCGCTAGGCAATAAGCACAACAAAACTAGCTTACTTAATCACATTTTAAAATCATAAAACTATCCAATAACAACTTTTCTTTCTCTAGTGTCACAAATACCTTAACTATGGTCTTTACATACAATTCTAATTTCTACCATTGGTCCTAAACACTTCACAATTCTCCAATTATATTTTATATTTCTATTCACTTATAATTTTGAATTTACAATTCGTCCAAAAGTTGATTCTACTTAAATGAAAAGCCAAAATAATTCACACAAGACCTAGACGCTTGGTTGATTGTAGATATCCGTAGACGCGTCCGGTTTTCCGACGGCAAATGTACTTTCAATGGCTTATAAAATTTCAACTCAGTATAAAACCTTGAGTACCGTGCATTGTATCAACGTCATTAAGTCATTTTGTTTACCTTTTGGCAGATACGTTTCAAACTAAAATGGTAAATACTTTAGCATATGTAAAGTACGGCAAAATATAGTTTTTGAATTACTGGATCTTATATATGAATTATGTCGTTTGGCATACACCCCTTTTAACACAAATCTACTCTTAGAAGCCTTGTACCCCCCCCTTTACATTACAATTTATATATATGTATATATATATATGTATATATATATATATATATATATATATATATTTGTATATATATTTAATTTGAACGAACAGACTCCATATGATCGTACCCTGTATAGTAGATTTCACGAATAGTTAATGATTACTTAACGTAATATTTAAAATTATGTTATTATAAAGGTAATTCAGATATATTCAGATATATTTGCTTTAAATACATAGTAAGCGTGACAATCTAGGAAAATGACTCATTTTAAAGCCGCTGTTAGAAACATCTTAGTATCTCCAGATGCTACATATACGATTTTCATGAAGAAATAATTTACAATAAATCTGTCTTACAATAACCTTGTGTGCAGCATATACTAAATATTTTACATTATGGGAAAGAAACTTGTAGAAAGGAGAATTATGTATGACCCGTTAGAAGTTAGGTACAAAAAGTTATTTAGAATATTAGAGCGTATGGATGTAGGTGGGGGGAGTTGCTTAGATTGAAACTTTTGCAGCGTGGGTGGGTATGAAAATACGCTAAAAATTAGTAAACGGATCACAGCTTACATGTAACGTAGAACTCCTTAAAGGGAATATTTAACGGTGAAAAAGTTTTTGTGTAAATTTGTTTACACGTTTGGGCAGGAATGCTATCTGTGCGCGAAATTTTCAAAACTCGTGTGCTGAGAGAAAAGGCTACCTGCTGGTATATCTCAAATAAGTGTGGTTTTGTCGTATTAATAAAGTTGTTGTTAGAAGAGAAAAATGGAGGACAAATGTTTCCGATAGTTCTTAAAAATGAACTAAGCTATCTGTAAAGTTAAACCTTAATGTTTATAGTTTATAATTATGGACGTATGAATTGTAATGTAATGAATCTGTATTAATGTAGTAGTGAATTAACGGTACGTAAAGATAATTATTTAGTTGGATCATGAATTAGCGACGGAATTAGTTTTGGTTAAATTTAAGCACGAAGTTATAGTAAAAGGAAGTTAAAAATAGTAAGAAATTGGTGCGTATTGATTTTAAATGTAAGCTTTGTTGGTGAGCATTAATTGTTAACTAAGGAATGAACAGTTAGTAGTTTTCACGAACAATAGAATGACAAACGGAAAAGTTACCATTTAACAACTTTTATTGATTGTTAAAAAGACATTTCCAGAAATCGGATTTGTAATGACATGTATATTAATATTGGAAACCATAATGGTATGATGATATTATTTATAGATTAAACATTATTTTTTAGAATCTATCTTAGTAATACCTGGCCAGTTTGATGTTAAGAAATTAGGTTTTTATGGAAAGTCTATTTGTCTTCATATGGCGATTATGTAATTTTACTAAAGGTTAAATTTTATGTCGATTTATTTATAAACCAGGTAAACAGACGAAATTTGTTAAAGGATATTCCGACACCCTAGTGATGAAGTCGTATATGGGAGAGGTATTTTGTTTTAAAAAAGATTCCTTTGATATAACAATATTTAATAAGTCTTCTTAAGGAATTGAAGAAAAAGGTAACGTAGAATGGGATAAAATTGGGAAACCAAAAGTAAAGGAGACCTATCTGGAATAACCGTCCTTTGTGATTGAAAAATATCAAAGAAATTGCTGAGACAAAACGCTTTGACGTTCGTTAATTATGACAGTTGAAAGAACTTTTTAAGAAAAGTAGCATTGTAACATAATTTTTGTATTTCAGCGATTTCAAATGTTTATTTCTTTCGTTTTTACTTTAGTTTTACATAAGAACTCAGTCCCGCACAACTGCAGTTAGCGGGTGCACCCTAAAGTTGTTACGGGGTTTCCGCTCCTTTGGTGCAAACCTATATCTGTGACGTACATCTCATTTTATCTGCAACAAATTCGTTTCTTAAAAAGTTCAGTACAACAACATAACCTCCTACAGAGTCTGCTTTTAACATTCGCCGATCTTTATGAATAACTCTTCCATCAGTAAAAACGTATTGTTCTGATTTCGCATAAGACACTCGAATTACCAGAAATTATGTTGCAATTTTACTCAAAAATGGATGTCGCTGTTTATTGAAAGTACAACTTCGCTATTAATCTGAATCACATCGTGCTTCTCCGTTATCATCTATATGATGATGTCTATTAAACTTCTGTAAACGTATTCTTTATTGCTGATGAAGTTCTGCAGCTTATTCTCGCATAATTCCGGTAGTCCTAAAAGTGTGACGGTAATGGTTGAGTCGTTAACACAAAACCCAAAACTGAACTTTAGCGTTAACCTGAAATTCCTAACCTTATCCTAATTAAACTAAACTTATTTATTAACATGTTTCAATGATCGAAGCAATTCTGATTGAACGTTTGTTTCCGTGCCGTACATCAAAAGAGCATTCTGGTTATCAGTAAGAAATTACATGTTTTTTTTCGTTCTTTACATTTTTTCTAAGGTACTTGTTACACTTGTACCCGGTCTATGGAAAGCAAAATCTACTTGCACTGTTTTATTGGTTGCAACCGTAAGAGCACTACCATAATCCGTTATAAGAATTTGTAACGTGTTGCGTTACGCTAGTCATTAGATGGGGAAGGAGAATATAGTAAATTTAAATAGACAGATTAAGGCTTGAAGCACCTTGTATAGATGTCAAGAACAATTAATCTTAATTAAACAGGATATTTAAAATTTTGTTTCTATAATTGTATTTAAATACATTGTCAACAATCCAGCACGATGACTTAAATAAAAACTGCAAATAAGGACGTAGTTCAATATGACAAGACACTGCGTATACATTTCCCACGAACAAGGTAATTTACAATAAACAGACATCGTCCGTTCCAACCACCAAGGACGCGAAAATAATATTATTTAACAACCTACTATAAATGACAAAAAAAGTATCATTTGTACATAGTTAATATGATAATAACCTTTATTCAGCTTAGATTGAAATCATGAAGTCATACAATATATAACTGGATGATTACCGTAATTAATATAATTTTAGGGGAAGGAGATAACCATAAATAGATCTGACAGAAAAGAATTGAGTTAATTATACGCGAGTAGTTAATCAGAAATCGCTAAAATTTAATACGCACGAGATGTATATCGGGGAGAAAGGGGAGACAGTTAAAGAGTGAAAATATACAGTTTTATAATGAGCATATAGGTTTCTCGCAGAAAAAACGCGGCGTACGACTAAATTTATTTTAAGCTACGCTAGCACGTGCAAAGTAAAGGATTTCAGTTAAGAATTCGTGGAATTATTGTCGTTTTGCGCAATCAAAACGGGGTTAGAACTTGGCGAGTTCAGTCCTTCATAAATAAGGAATTTTGCAAAAAGCTGAGTTAAGAAAGGTGCGTTGGTTTGAAAAACGGTAGGAAATGAACATACTAATGGTTTCTGAGTACTTTTGACATTTTTTACAACATAGAATTTAAAACAGTGTGTAATATTATGAGCTTGTGTGTTTATACTTTATGATAATCTGTATGTGAATTTTAAATGTAAATTTGTTAGTATCATGTAACAGGAAATGAAGCAAACGCGAAGGTTTCTTTACTTTATTCAACGATAAATTAACGACGAAATTAGTGTTGGTTAATGTTAAGCATAACATTATCGTGTAAGGAATTGGGAAAATTTTAAAATATTAATAAATATTCAGCAATAAAATTTTAGATGTAGGTTTTCTTTGTACAATTTGGTGAAAATTTAGTATTTTTAAATGTACAATAAAACGATATAACAAAAAAGCTGATGTTTAACTGTTTTTTGTGCTTGCTATTGACGACATTACCAGAAATTGGGATTTATTATGTCAGATAGTTTAATATGGAAAAGGGAAAATTTGGAATGGTTCTGGGACATAGTTGGTTTCATTCCAGCCATTGTATTATTTTTTATTTCGAATTTTTCTACTTTTTTTTTAATTTCTTTTATAGAAACCTATTCCTGCGCCACTGCAGTTAGCCGAAGCACCGTTATATTGTTACGGAGTTTCCATTCCTTCAGGGTAAATCAAAATTTATTAACGAAGCGCTCATTTTAAGCGTATCAAATTCCTATTGTGTCTCATTTACTTTCTCACAAAACTGTAGGAAATGTTCTTAGTATTCTCCTTTTCATGTGGGGAATTACAAACGTACGTAAATTTGCGTAAATTTTAATGTTCATCTTTTAGGTCTCCGATCCAACAAATGTCACATCTAAATAGTTTTGATGTAATGCGTTGTCTAGCCACAGATCAATTGCGACTGCAGTTCATTTATCTTCCATGGCCTTTACTTGATTTGCGCAACTGATTCATTTTTTCTTACCGTGAATTGATTACTAAGAATGACTAATGGCACTACGACTTTATACTAGACCCTTATGGAAATCATTTCTTAAATAAACTACAAAAGATGTTCATTGCTGGCAAATATACACCTGTAATTAAAAACATTTAAAGTGTTTTCAAACGTTTATAAGATGCGCACTAGGAACCTTAGTATAGGTTTTTCTAAAGAATGATGTGGTGTTGTAACCGTCTGCTTCGATAATAAGGCAAAATGCTCTAGGTGAGCACTTTGATTTTTAGCATAGAACTCAACATCTTTACTGTCCGTTTCTTTTCGCAAAATATTATATCGAAAACATTTTATACAACAGCTATTCAAAACTCTTTTCCTAGGTTTCTTTGTGTTTACTTGCTTTAAATGGTTTGAAACAGTGCCGCCCAGTTGAGTAATTGCAAAATTGATAGACACTACTCTTCTTGTTTCTTAATACCTCCAAAATCTGCTTATACTAGTTTTGTGGCATGTATTTTATCATGTGATTTTTATACTTCTTCTTAACATTGCTGCATTTGTACTAAATTGAACAAAATACAGTTGTCGTGTTACATTCTAAAATTTGGACATGTACACTTTTAAATTTGTGAGTGAATTCCCGCCATTATTTTTAAAATAGACTTGTGCATTTCCGTCATTTCGAACAGTTGAGTTTGCGCAAAACAATGCGCAGACGCGGAGTGAATGGCGCAAGTGCGCGGTGTGTGACACGACATTATTAGCCAACGAGACGTCGAACAGTGACGTTTGCTTGTGTCGTTCTTTCATCTTTCACTTTCAGAAGGTAGGTTTTCTTTATCTTGCTTTATCGTTCCTTACCTTGTTGTTCCTTCGTCCTAGCTACGAACAAAGAAGAGGGAAGACGTTAAATCTGGTTTCAACTATGGCATAACGCAACCCACAACCCAAACGAGATACTCGGAAATCAGCATTGCCCCTGCGCAAGGATGACTCGCAAAGTCGTAAAGAGTTCCACATTTTTAAGTGAGTACTTTTTATCTTTTTAAGGTGCAACTTGTATCATTGTAAACATATTTGGCATGTGATACAATTTGACACGAAATTATGTCGTAATATCTTTGTTGTGCAATAATGTGAACGTGAATAGTATCCGTGTTGCCAACTGTGAAAGTGGCTCTGAACACGCGACGCCGAGGGTATAATAATCGCCAAACATTTGCTTTAGTTTTTGTTTTACTTTGTATAGAGTGATAATAAGAAGCAGATGCTGAGCTTGAACACAATATCTATCACTAACTAGCATTGGTATAATTATATAATGCACTGGATTGATTACCTATTAAGCCTTTATTTATAAAGACAGATCAATATTTAAACTGTGAAAATATAGAGTAGAAGCAATTTCATTGTTATGAAGGGCCTTTATTTCTTTTAGGATAATTATTTAAGAATTCTAATAACTAGTTACGTTCCTCCTTATACTAACCTTATAAATGTTTTTATAAATTCAAAGATTTGTGCTAAATAATGGAACGAATTAAGCTTTAAATGCGTTATTTCATAGTATACTAAAATTTGGTGAAATTGTTAGATATTTTCCATGAAGGAAAACTTTTGAAAAGGTGTTCGTTGCTTTTTATTGTAAATCAAAATTGATGATCTATGTACGAGCGTAAGAAAGGATCTCGTAAAAGACCCAATTTATTTAAACTATATACATGAACACACAAAAATATCATCTTAAGTCTCATTTTCATAATTCGTATTTGTTGCATTCGTCACATTTGTTATTTCTTTTGCCACCAAAACGGTTATCATTGGAACAATAACTGTTTTTGAAAATAAGTCATTTGTATTCTATTCCATGCACACCTTTGTTTTGTAATTGTGTAAATCGAGTGATATTTTGCTTTCTTAAATAGAAACAGGTGCAAAAAGAAAAATCAATCTTAAACGGGTAACTGAACACCGATACAATTTGTAAATTTTGATTTTATGAATAATAGTGTTTATGAGGCATTACATTTCAATAAATTCTATGCTCTGTTAAAGGTAATTTCGGTTATAAATTTAAAAAAAATACATTTTTGGGTAATACATATGGAAATGCAACTCAAGTTTACAAGTTATTTTTAAACTAGAAAAAAGATTAACATAATAATTCTAACTGTAAATTTTCATAGTGTGGTTATGTAATTTAAAGAAAGCTTTAGAACTACGAAATAGTTAACGGGAAATTTTAAATATGCATGTTTCGTGTCATAATTACTCCAAGTATGGGATAGCTTTTTACAAATTTTAGCAAGATACATTGGAATTAATGTTAGATAGTTGCAATTCCAAGCAGACCCTATACAGTAGAAATATATTCGCATAATAACAAATCCAGACGATGAGTAGTATGACACGTCAATATGAAGTTTCTGATAGTTGATTATATCAATCAATACAAAGTAACAAAGTAAAAATGTATTTATTCAAACTAATAGAAGAATATAATGACCGCAGCCGCGTGGCCAATGCATAATAGTATCATACCAGTTCACACTCAACTCACGTGTTATGAAAGGTCAGGAAATGACGTAATCCCCACTGAACGCAAAAGAAAGAAGAAATAAATGACAACTGCTGCATCCGACGGAGAAATTAACAAATTAATTATTCGCAAAGCATAGCGAATAGACATGCTCAAAGTTATTATAGATAAGGGAAGTCAAAGAGCCCTATTGGCAAGGAAGTAGAATTGGGCGTTCAACGTGGAGACCCGTGGATAATCAAAATCCGAGATCGAATTTGAACAGGGTAGTTCCATATCACTTTGATGAATAAATTAAAAATAATAGTTTTTAAACATGAATTCCAGCTGGTGCAACTGGTACGCAGTTATAAATTTAGTGTACATACTTATAATTTGTTTTTCGTTTTGTGGTGGCATGTATTTATGAAAACCATTTAACTGAATATTACAAGTGTAAAATATCCACCCGTATTGTAGGCTATATCGTTTACTTTATTAGATTTAGGCAGCCTGGACATTGGAATTAAGGTTAACCAAGTGGATGATGTGATTTAAGGGTTATAAAAAGATTATTGTGCAACTTGTGCCGAAATTTTATATGTACACTGGAAGAATAATATGAGATTGTGTTACAAATAGACCCAAACCCCTCATCTCAAAAAAATCACTCATTTAGACCCACTGACTGCGTA
This sequence comes from Platerodrilus igneus, assembly GCA_036346225.1. Taxonomy (NCBI): domain Eukaryota; kingdom Metazoa; phylum Arthropoda; class Insecta; order Coleoptera; family Lycidae; genus Platerodrilus; species Platerodrilus igneus. The sequence goes on from JARFIW010000295.1 coordinate 1,183,635, forward strand.
CAGCAATACTGAGAATGTTACTTTGTTTACACCTACTTTCAAATATCATTCACAATACAGCAATAAAAAAATACACGGCATGTTCTAAATGACTAAATATTAAACGGTAATAGTAAAGTCTAAGATATCAAAAACTTATAATATCAAAACAGTATTTAGTGTTTTCCAAAATTTGTACTTGTTTACGAAACTAAAATCAAGGTGAGAACTTGACGGTTTAGTAAATGTCGCTATTCTTCTAGCCACAGTAGTACGTGTATGAAATAAATAAATACATCATTAAACAAATGTATGGCAATATAACTATATTTAAAGTATCGAGTTACAACAACATACTCAACCAGTCGTCGATACCCTTATTTGGCTGTGTCAAAATCAACCATAATGTAAGTGCTAACGAGATGTTTCAGGCCAGTGTTATCTTCAACCTTTTTCCCTAAATAGTAAGAAAAATTTTGTTGACAAAATAATTACAATACGCTTTCAAACTTTAAAATAGAAATTCTAATTATTAAGTTCATTTCATGTTTACGTTCTACAATTAATTTTTATATTATACTTGATTTTTAGTAATCAAGTGGGTCATTTGAAGGTATTAAATGGGCCACACTAAGAGACTGTGGGTCATATATTGTAACATTATTTTGTAATGTTAACGATTAAATAAATTAATTAATTAAAAATTCAGTAACTTGAATAAAGTATAGACAAAAATTCCCACAATAAATTACTTCACATTCAGTCAGGCTCCCTTGTAATAAAAGACCACATTTACCGATAGCTTCGGGCTAGTAAATTCCAGCGGCAGGTCATCATTTAAAGCTCTAGACCTCCGTAAGTCAAATACAATAAACTTCTTAAAAGTTTAGTACCTTTTTAGCGTAAATAAAGGAAACCAATTTCAGTTTGAAAAGCTTAACCTTTCGTTGATTGACAGCAGTTATACAAAAACGAAACCTTTTATAAATAGCGGAAACTATTTCCAATTGATTTGTTCAAATATTACAAGTAATTTTAAGTAGTCTGGAGACATCCATTGTATTTAAAATCCATTTCGGCTCAAGTAGGTTAGCCGGTCTTTGTTAATGCCAGACTACGGCCGCCAAAGGTAGATTCCACATTGCCATAATTCAGAAATTCGTAGAAGAAAAAAAGATAATTTAAATTCTTGGGAAAATAGTTGCTTCCGTGATTCTCATCTAAAAAGGGGTTGGATTTGGTTTCTGAAATCTTGTTTTGTGGGAGGTTCTGTTCAGTCATTGGATAACAGAAAATAACGCTCATAATTATTAGGATAGGAATAGTCTATATATTTGAAGGCTTTAGCAAAAGACGGGGAGTTCTTCCAATGGGGCCGTCCGTGGTCAAGAAGTAGAGAGAAACGTAGTTTGCGGGTAGCGTTTCTCTGGCATGACATAGAATATTCCACTTCGTATCACGTTAGTAAAAAAATTGGAAAGAAGTGTTACTCTTCCAGTTTCGCGAGGGTTATGCCCATATGTTCGCGGATTTATAGTGATGCAAGATAAATATTTAAAAAGCTTGTAGGCGTGTGACGCAACAAGTAAGTGATATTGTCAAAAATTCTGCCGAGTTCGTGTACCAGTCAATTTTCTTAAACATTACAAACAGAAGCAACAAGCGAGATTCTCTTCCCAAAATTAAGCACTGCTCTACGTTGGAAAACAAACCCTCAAACAATGGACAATTATTAATAAGTAAGCTTTTATAGTTAAGTAGCATGACCAATTTTTAGTTAGTTTATTTGTTAGGACGTTTTGGCCATAAACCGTAGGATTAAATTAGTGTACGATTTATAATATAAGTTCTTTCATATACAAGTGTTTGATAGCTACTTATGTACTCAAAATTTTTATAAATTCCATAGTCACCTATTCACTTAAATTTCTAAATCAATGAATGTAAGAGGTTCACGTTTATTGCTCTGTGAATTAAATAGTTTTGTTTGCTGTTGATTAAGTCAATAGTTTTTCTTATTTTTTTTATATATAAGTAGTAAAAAGGTGAGGAATTGATTAAAAGAAACCATTGTCCTCCTTGGGATAACAAGTCTCTCAAGGTTTTGTACGAACATTTGGACATTCTCGACTTGTCTGGCGCCCTTGGCAATTGTCATTAAGCCACAATATTTTATGAAAGGTAAGTGCCACATTTTTGTAGTATATTATAAATTAATTTAACGCTTTTTTCAAAATTTCAACCCTCTATATGATCCACGACCTCCCGCTAGCTAGTGCCGGTGACCCCCCTTTGAATTTGGTTTTACAGGCCGCCCCCATTTTATAATTTGACTGGAAATTATACACTTAGTAGCTTTTCCGCCTGTAACAAAATTCTTGGCGCCCAACCTCTTTGGGATTGCTTATGTAAGATTCTTGACGCCCAACGTCTGTGGGATAACGCATGTAAGAAAATTCTTGACGCCCAACGTCTGTGGGATGACTTATGTAATAAAAGTCTTGACGCCCGACGTCTTTGGATCTTGTTTTTTGAAGAATTAGAAATTTTGTTATTTGCTTATTTCATTGTCAATTTTATATAAACTACAACCTTTTAAAAATATATGTGGCATTTGAAAAAGAAAGAAAGAAAAGTTCAAGTGTGAAATAATTATAAAGAAATTTTTTTGAGATATACTATTTTTTACTTTTTAAAGAGAATTTTATGATAACATTGTACACATTCTTTAATTCAAAGATGGAATTTACATACAGTGTTGATAGGTTATTAAAAGATGAACTGATTTATGAAATAACTGTACGAGGAATAAACACGGAAAATATGACAGTAACTGATTTAAGAAAAACCTTACGGAAAGCGATTAGACTAGAAACTGAACCAGATGAAGATTTTGACTATCCATTTGATTTTACTGAAGATGTGACAGTTGTTAAAAATGTTTTAACGCTTTTACATGAACAAATTTTAGATTTAAATGTTTTAAATTATGATAGTAATAAAGTAAGAATAGAAACAAAATTTGCATATTGTTATTCTAGGCTTTCCAAAAGTTTACCAGATGACGATAATGATGAAAAAATTAGGAATAATTTACAATTAGAGTTAGGACATTTAATTGAATCTTTTCGTAAAGTAGGAATTGACATTTTAAAGACAAAAACAAAAATTGCTTCCAAAGAGAATAAATCAATTTTAGACGAACTAGAACAAAAGGAAACATCAGAAATATTTGACATAAATAACGTAGACTTGATCGAATTTGACAAAAAACTAGACTTAGCATCATCTACAACAAAACAAGAAAAAATTAGGGTCGTAGACGAACACAAGCAAAATATAAATAAATCTTTTCAAAATAATCAAAATTTATCTCATAATAGTTCTGTAGTTTATAAGGTTACTCCAGTTGCAAAATGGGGAATAACATTTAATGGCGATACTTCGGTAAACGCATTTTTAGAACGGGTCGAAGAATTAAAAATTGCTAGAAATATGTCAGACTCTCAACTTTTTGCAGAAGCATGTGATCTTTTTGCACATAAAGCACTAATATGGTATCGTGCAAATAAATCTTTAATAAATAATTGGACCGAATTAAAGAAGCACTAAAAGACGAATTTTTACCACCCGATTATGATGAACAATTAATGACCAAAATTAAAGCGAGAACGCAAGGAGAAAATGAAACTATAGGACTCTACGCAGCAGTAATGACAAATATGTTTGCTAGATTATCCGAACCACTCACTTTGACAAAACAACTTAAAATATTACGGAAAAATATGTTACCTTTTTACCAGTCACAATTGAGTTTAGTAGAAATAACTTCCATACGAGAACTAATAAAGTTAGGAAAAAAACTAGAGGAACATAAAATATCAATAGAAAACTTTATCCCACCAACTCGAAAAATGAATACTTTAGAAACTGACTTAGCGTACACAGACGTTAACGTTTCACAGATTAGGTCTTCAAATAGAAACCAGATTTCAGTAATGCAGAGTGTTAATTCAAACAATTATGTAAAAAAACGTGCACCCACGTGTTGGAATTGTCACCAGTTAGGACATTTTCAGATCGATTGTAGACAGATAAGACGAACGAATTATTGTTATAAATGTGGCACTGACAATGTTACGTTGAACCGTTGTCCGCGTTGTCAAAAATATAGAAATAATTTAAACTAAAAGAAGGGGCATTAGATAGTCGTATAGTGTCCCGCACATTTTATAATTCGACGAAACATGTTCAAAATATATTTACGATAAAGAAGAATAATTTCAAAAAAATAAGGTTATGTTAGATTATGTAATAGAACAGTCTAAAAATGACGAACGTCCTTATGTAAGTGTAGATATTTTAGGAACAAAGATTTTAGCATTATTAGATTCAGGAGCAACAAATACAATTTTAGGAGAAAACACTTGGGAATTTTTATCAAAATTAGGTTTAAAATTAAAAAGGAAAGAAGAAGAATGTCAATTGGCTAATGGTAAAATTTTAAAAGTTTTGGGAACAGTTACGTTGCCCATTAGATTAAAACAACGTTTAGTGGTGTTAGACGTTTTGGTAGTACCAGATGTTCAGCATACTTTAGTTTTAGGAATAGATTTTTGGAAAAATATAGGAATAATACCAGACATTTTTAAAGGCGAATACACCTTTGCAAAATTAGATACTATCGAAAAGAAAGAACCGATTTTACATTCGACATTAGATTTAACAGTAGCACAAAGAAAACTGTTAGATACCAGCATTGAAAAATATTTTTTTGATTTACCTGAACTAGGCCGTACCGATTTAGTATATCATAAAATTAAAGTTAATAGCGAACCAATTAAGCAAAGATACTATCCAGTTTCACCTACAATGCAAAAACATATAGATAATGAGTTAGATAAATTGTTACAATTAGGAGTAGTTCAAAAAAGCAACAGTTCATGGTCAAATCCAATTCTTTTAGTGAAGAAAAAAGACAATTCTTATCGTTTTGTAGTAGATTTCAGGAAATTAAACAAAGTAACAGAAAAGGACGCGTATCCAATTCCGTTCGTCTCCTCCATATTAGATAAATTGCGCGACGCGAAATTTATTACAACTTCAGATATTAAATCCGCTTATTTTCAAATTCCACTAGATAAAGATTCTTATAAATATACAGCTTTCACTATACCTAATCGAGGGTTATTTGAATTTACACGTTTACCTACGGGTCTTTCAAATGCACCCAGTACATGGTCTAGATTAATAGATAAAGTGTTAGGTCCAGAATTAGAACCTTTCGTATTTTGCTACCTAGATGACGTCATAATTTTGACAAATTCTTTTGACAAACACCTAGAAATATTACAGGAAGTTTTTAACAGACTTTCACGCGCAGGACTGACTTTAAGTAAGGAAAAATGTCACTTTTGTAAGAGTGAATTAAAATATTTAGGTTACGTAATAAATGAAAACGGTCTCTTAGTAGATCCAGATAAAGTAAAAGCTATTTTAGAAATACCAACACCAAAAACCGTAAAAGAAGTAAGACGAATAATCGGAATGGCTTCTTGGTATCGTCGATTTATCGAGGGATATAGTACCATTATAGCTCCATTGACCGCATTGTTGAGGAAAAATAGAAAATTTGTTTGGGAAGAATGTTGCGAAACAGCCTTTTCCACTATAAAAAATTGCCTAATTTCAGCACCAATTTTAACTTGCCCAAATTACGAATACGAATTTACAATTCAGTGTGACGCATCAGATTATGGAATTTTGGGTGTGTTGACGCAAAGTATAGATGGAAACGAACAAGTAATATGTTATATTTCAAGATCTCTAACTCAAAATGAAAGGAAATTTACCGTAACAGAGAAGGAGTGTTTAGCAGTTCTATTCAGTATAGAAAAGTTACGTCCATATATAGAAGGAACACATTTTACCGTCATAACAGATCATCATTCTTTAATTTGGTTAAACGATTTACAAAATCCAAATGGTCGAATGTGTAGATGGGCCATCAAATTACAACAATACGACTTTGAAATAATTCATAGAAAAGGCAAAGATAATGTAGTCCCAGATGCATTATCGAGGGCTGTACCAATAATTGAAACTTTACAAATTAAAAATGACAACAACAACTCTGAAAATTCTATGCTAATAATACCAGACACAAAAATTGTAAACGAAAATACTAAAAATAATAAAGAAGAAATTCAAGAATCAAATATTCAGTATGATAATTGGTGTAAAAAGATGATTAGTAATGTTGAAAAATATCCAATAGAATATAATCGTTGGAAAGTAATAGACCACAAACTATTTAAACATGTTAAACCAAAATTTCCAAATTTAACCGAAGAAACAGACAACTGGAAGGAAGTAATTCCAAAATCACAAAGGAAAGACATTTTAAAACGTTTTCATGATGAACCAACGGCTGGTCATTTAGGAATTTTTAAAACTTATGAAAGGATATCTCAGAAATATTTTTGGCCGAAATTACGTGCAGAAGTAGCGAGATATATAAACCAATGTAAAATTTGTATTTCACACAAACCAGAACAAAACTTCCAGCAGGAAAATGTCAAGACATCCAATAATCTCAAAACCTTGGCAAATGATATCCATAGATTTAGTAGGTCCACTACCTAGGACTACAAAAGGACATACATGTATATTATCTGTAGTTGATACATTTACAAAATTTCCCCTATTTTTTCCGTTAAGACAAACCACTGCATCGTCCGTAGTTCAAAAGATAGAAGAGTTTATAATTTTACTTTTGGAGCACCACAATATGTTCTAGTAGATAACGGTGTTCAATTTCGAAGTCATTTATTTAAAAATTTAATGAACAAATACAAATCCAAAATTATTTTTAATGCATATTATCACCCACAAGCAAATCCTGTTGAACGAGTCAACCGCGTTTTAAAGACAATGTTGGCATCTTATGTGTCAGATAATCAGAGAGTATGGGACAAGATATTACCCATGGTTTCGTGCGCTGTTCGTACCGCAGTTCATGAAGTAATAGGCATGTCGTCATATTTCGCAAATTTCGGTAGAGAAATGGTAATAGATGGTTCTTCTTTTGGTGAAATAACGGATTCAGAAAACTTAACCGATGTTCAATTTTCAGAAAGAAAACAACTAATAGAGCGTATTCCAGAATTAAATAAAGTATACCAAGAAATAACAAAGAAATTAGAAATAGCGTATAATAAATCAAAACATAACTATGATTTACGTAGACGAGAAGTAGTATTTTCAGTGGGAGATACAGTCTGGAAGAAAAATTTTGTACTCTCAGACGCATCTAAGTATTTCAATGCCAAATTAGCACCGAAATATGTAGGTCCTTTTACCATAACAGAAAAAGTTTCAACAAACACTTATGAGTTAGCCGACGAAACAGGTCAATCCAGAGGAGTTTGGCGTGTTAAAGATTTAAAAGCAAATCCAATTGGATATGACGAAGAAAAATAGTTATAAAAACCTAATATTAATAAAACTAACCTAATATTAATAATTAAGGAACTTGAAAACGACACTTATAGTGTTAAAAATTTTTTAAATAAAAATTGATTTTAAGAATACTAGTTAGGATAAGGATAAGGATAGAAAAGGATAAGTTAGTAAATAGGAATGAAAGAGTGAATCTCTTAACACAAGATTTTTAGAAAAAATCTCCTTTTGTAAGGAGAGTGTAACATTATTTTGTAATGTTAACGATTAAATAAATTAATTAATTAAAAATTCAGTAACTTGAATAAAGTATAGACAAAAATTCCCACAATAAATTACTTCACATTCAGTCAGGCTCCCTTGTAATGAAAGACCACATTTACCCATAGCTACGGGCTAGTAAATTCCAGCGGCAGGTCATCATTTAAAGCTCTAGACCTCCGTAAGTCAAATACAATAAACTACTTAAAAGTTTAGTACCTTTTTAGCGTAAATAAAGGAAACCAATTTCAGTTTGAAAAGCTTAACCTTTCGTTGATTGACAGCAGTTATACAAAAACGAAACCTTTTATAAATAGCGGAAACTATTTCCAATTGATTTGTTCAAATATTACAAGTAATTTTAAGTAGTCTGGAGACATCCATTGTATTTAAAATCCATTTCGGCTCAAGTAGGTTAGCCGGCCTTTGTTAATGCCAGACTACGGCCGCCATAGGTAGACTCCACATTGCCATAATTCAGAAATTCGTAGAAGAAAAAAAAGATAATTTAAATTCTTGGGAAAATAGTTGCTTCCGTGATTCTCATCTAAAAAGGGGTTGGATTTGGTTTCTGAAATCTTGTTTTGTGGGAGGTTCTGTTCAGTCATTGGATAACAAAAAATAACGCTCATAATTATTAGGATAGGAATAGTCTATATATTTGAAGGCTTTAGCAAAAGACGGGGAGTTCTTCCAATGGGGCCGTCCGTGGTCAAGAAGTAGAGAGAAACGTAGTTTGCGGGTAGCGTTTCTCTGGCATGACATAGAATATTCCACTTCGTATCACGTTAGTAAAAAAATTGGAAAGAAGTGTTACTCTTCCAGTTTCGCGAGGGTTATGCCCATATGTTCGCGGATTTATAGTGATGCAAGATAAATATTTAAAAAGCTTGTAGGCGTGTGACGCAGCAAGTAAGTGATATTGTCAAAAATTCTGCCGAGTTCGTGTACCAGTCAATTTTCTTAAACATTACAAACAGAAGCAACAAGCGAGATTCTCTTCCCAAAATTAAGAACTGCTCTACGTTGGAAAACAAACCCTCAAACAATGGACAATTATTAGTAAGTAAACTTTTATAGTTAAGTAGCATGACCAATTTTTAGTTAGTTTATTTGTTAGGACGTTTTGGCCATAAACCGTAGGATTAAATTAGTGTACGATTTATAATATAAGTTCTTTCATATACAAGTGTTTGATAACTACTTATGTACTCAAAATTTTCATAAATTTCATAGTCACCTATTCACTTAAATTTCTAAATCAATGAATGTAAGAGGTTCACGTTTATTGCTCTGTGAATTAAATAGTTTTGTTTGCCGTTGATTAAGTCAATAGTTTTTCTTATTTTTTTTATATAAGTAGTAAAAAGGTGAGGAATTGATTAAAAGAAACCATTGTCCTCCTTGGGATGACAAGTCTCTCAAGGTTTTGTACGAACATTTGGACATTCTCGACTTGTCTGGCGCCCTTGGCAATTGTCATTAAGCCACAATATTTTATGAAAGGTAAGTGCCACATTTTTGTAGTATATTATAAATTAATTTAACGCTTTTTTCAAAATTTCAACCCTCTATATGATCCACGACCTCCCGCTAGCTAGTGCCGGTAACCCCCCTTTGGATTTTGTTTTACAGGCCGCCCCCATTTTATAATTTGACTGGAAAAGATACACTTAGTAGCTTTTCCGCCTGTAATAATATTGCCACGTCCGTATTTGGCTAGAAAATAAACAGATCACTTATAGAAAGTCATTTAGAATGAATCGGTAGAAAATGCGAAATCGCAAGGCATAATGATTGCATTCCTATACTAAAAATGACAAGTTAAAAATCAAAAAAGTTTCCAATAACCACATAGTATAAAAAAGTGCGATACACTATCTACCAACTGCAAATACTTTAATAAAGTACCAAAAACTTTGACTGTACTAACAACAATTATTGCCAACTAACTCATTGGAAAAGGTGTTTAAAGTGTTTGAAAGGGGCCCTGGAATGCTATCAAGTTGGAAACTTCAGTCTTAATCGAGAAGCATTTTGGACGCCACCTAATCTCGAAATTGGGAAATTTCTAGGAAAAATTCCACAAAAAATAACAGCAGGGTACCATAACTCGTGATCAGGAAAGTGGTTATAGCCAAAATTTACATGAGGAATAATAGAGTACATTAATTTTAAAACGAACCTAAAGTAAATGTTAACAATAAGGACACTTAAAAACTACTAGCTGAAGACGTTCCACAATCAAATGCTAAATTACATGTATATTACTCGCGGCTCTAGGTACTTGCAATACATTTCACAAAACTATTACTATTACATATACATTAGTTGTGAAAAACACCAATTACACAATTACGTTTTTAGTACAAGTAACGGTAACGCACTATAAGTGCGTTTGTAAATTTATGCAATTAACCAAAAATATTGATTTATTCATGGTTACCACAGGTAATAGTTTTAGAAGGTTTTCTTATAAATACTTGATGAGTGATCTGTAACTGCAGATACCTTGGAAATAACTAAAGACAATTATCTCCTGGACGGAATTAGTTTTAACCATATCCTCTGGGGTTCCTAGAACTTCGAAAAGAAAACTAGATGTTCTTATCTAACATGCCCCTTTTCCAACATGAACTTGTCTGATGAAGGAGCAATTTGCTTAAAATTAATAGTAACCTATTTGGTTGAGTATTATTTCAAACGTCATTGACTAATCACATTAATCAGTTCAATACCTTGTTATCAACGGTTATCTGTACCTACTCAAGTTTCATGTTATCTGTTTCGATGATAATTACAAACTGCTCAACAAATAGATTATCTTCTCTCTATACACGGAGAGATTATCTTTGACAGACGTCAGACAATTGAATTAAGACTACGAAATGAAATTACATGTGTCGTTCTTTTCTATCCAATATAATGTAGTTATCTTACTAACACGATAACTTGAACCAGAGAAAAAAGTTTTTTATTTTCTGAGTCAGCATAATTTTGTGTGTAGAATTTCTTCGTTATACATTATTAATCAAAACAAATGAATGACAAAATTACACTATTTAGAATACAAAGTTACGAAGATTTTAACCTTTAATACTGCCATAGTGAATTTGACAACCTTTGAGTATGAACAATGTAAAATACAAAAATAATTCTTTTCTAGATCAAGAATGTATGTGACTTAAAAATTATATTTCTTAAACCAAAGGACTTAATTGGTTGGATTTACCAATAGAGAAACTATTAAAATAAAATTTGGTTAAAAACATTTCGAAAAAATGATACAATGTGCTTGCAATAAGCATTTAATGAAGACAAACCTAAAAAGACGTATTGCCAGATATATCATGTGAGAAGATACAAAAGCGCTATTTCTTCAATTCGCAGTAAGTAAGGATGCAAAATGTAAAATGAAACAAAAACGCTTATTACAAGATTAGCGAATACTCGAACAAACGGAGGAATATTTATTGGAGTACTAATTAGGAAATTCTGAAAAAGGAACTGTAAGCACTTTCTGCAGTCGATCTGATTGAATTTGAAAATCGGCTCTCAGAAAAAAAACGAATGCGAATTTTTCAACAAATAAAATTTAAAAGCAAAGGAGCCCTACAGGGACAGAAGAAAAACACATTATCCTGTGACGAGCATTAAATAAGAGCATTGCAATAAAATAAAGTCTAAAGCGGTGGCATCGAACAAAGAAGGATGATATTCTAAATAAAATAATAAAATTCCAGTTTAATGTTTGTGAGTGAAAATACAGCAACGATTATTCTGTAAACCTGCATTGGCAGAATTTGCGAAATTGGATTGCAACTATTATAACATAAGACTGTTATTTTTATTATCATTAAAAGTGTTCTAATTTCTATTACCTTTGCCAAAGTTTTTCCATTATTACTTTACCCAAATTAGCTATAATCAGGTTAAAAATCTAAGTCGAGCAAGGCTATACAATTGAAGAACACATATTTGCTGGTACTTTATACCGTAGGGATAAAATTGCCAAATGAAGTATGGATAATTTATAAAAGGTAGATGTTCCAAGGTAACTAAGAAAATTAACAGCTAACACCGAAAGTTAAAGCTGAAGAACCTGAGTATTGAATTTATTACAGAACCTGAACAAGATTTATGCTGGATACAATACGCACAACACCTCAGTTTTGCCCAGTAGGAAAATTAGAGCAAGGAACAAGTAGCAAGCTTTCAGAGTAAATAATGCTTATGAAATTGTCTCATTGTTCAAATAATCGACATTGATCTCCAAGGCATGTGTATATATTATTCACAGGACAAATCTTAAAGGACTTAGAAACACGTTTGAGCTATTGTAGTTATTTGAATCTTTTATAACGCTCCTTGGCTCTTTTAAATTATCAATCTTTTCACCAATGTATGTGGGGTGACTGGGAAATATGCAGGTCGACGATGCGCTTTATTCTACGTGCTACGGAAAACATTCTAATAAGTCTCCATCGTTCTGGAGAGGTGACTTGCTTTTCAAAATCACATACATTCCTATCAGTATTAATATACTTAAGGAACAGTGGGCGATTATTGTTGTTTTATTGCAAAACATTGAAGGAATTGATGGTCTCGATAATTCCCTACTACATTCGGGAATCGAAAATATTACATAAGCTTTTTGAGTCTTGTAGTATACCGCTTACTAATTGACAATGATTGTTGTATCGGTTGAATATTCAGTTAGCTAGGATAGTTTACTTTTGTTAGTTCAGATAATTAATAAAATTCAACCTTCCCATTACTCATTTTATTAAGCAACTAAGAAACACTTTGCTTTATGTTTATTTCAGGACGAGAGATAATATTGTAAATTGTTGTAGCTGTAAGACTTTGCCCAATATTCCTTCAAATAAAGTTTTAACTTAGACAAAAGCTCATCGGTATTCATAGTAATATTTAATTTGGTGCCTTCGACTTTGCTGACTACACTCAGCAATTATGAATTAACTTGTTTTTATATTTTTAACAACTATTTAGTTTTTCATTTGAAAATTGGCAAAACATATTATGAATATACTATGATTAATTTAGAACTTCGCACATACTAGTGTTGAAAATGCTGAATATATAATTTATGCCTAGTTACTGCTTGAAAATTTTTTCCACAATTGCACACTTAATTCAGACAAATGTTTAATTCCCGAATGTAAATGTACGTGAATTTTACCTACCTGAGGTTTGACGTTTGGTCCTCTGTAGAGAAAAGATAATGCAAATTTTACAATTTAAAGGTTCACCTGCTGAAAACGACATCCAACGTGATAAATAGTAAAAATAAAAGTGTAATAAAAATCTTCTGATGGTATAACAAATTAAGCAGATTCTTTCTGGAGTTTAAACTGAAAGTAGCACCAGATTAGAATTACACGGAAAACTAGAAATTCAATGAGCGCTATCGAATTTTTAGCAAATCACTTATCTAGAAAATGAGACTTTAAATTATTATGGAATGCAGTGAATCATTAAATTGTCTCGCAACGGGGTTCCGCATGAACAGAAAACTTCTATAAAGTTGCAGTGTTTTTAGAGTTGCAGGGGTGTGTCTAGACCAATACATGGCCAAAAATTGAAATTTAAGTAAAATTCCACTGTAAATTTAGATTAAACGGATGAAAGTTCTTGAAGAATATTGAAGTAGGAATACATTCCTTACTCAAACGTGTAGGATATAGGTAGACCGGGCAGTTAATTTTGCACAACTTATAGCAGGTACACTGGGTTATATAAATTTTTAATATTCTTTGATACTTCTACTGCAAATTTGTGTGTATAGTTGCATTTAGTAATATTTTCAGAACATTTTTGTCACATACTAAATTATTGTCGTATTTGAAGATGTAGCAAAATGCGAAGCGCTCTCCCCCCCCCCTCGGTCAGAGGTCTTTTGATTTCATCATCTTTAGGACGAACACATTAAAAATCGGTAATAAGAGATTGGAGCTAAGTGATAATCTTCTATAATGTCTCATTTTGTCGATTAATTATCCCTGGCGCAGTATTAATATAGAAGTGCATACAAATCGTAATACAGTTTTAAGATTTGCATTAAAATTCTAATTGCCGAATTAAGTAGTCAATAATACAAATTTTTGTTTGAATATCATACACATTGTTCTCAAATTTACTCAAACGATGTTTCTGTTAACACGTCTGACAAAAAATTTAATTAAAGTATTTGTAGAGCACCCTAGAAAACCTTTTGTTTCGTAATTAAATTGTAATTTGATTTCTGCGATTGGGGTGACTCTTATCAAGTGTACGCAAAACGCTAACGTTTAAGTAGTGACAAGTACCATTAAATTGGCAGCAAGCTGTCAGAGGTAATACCCAGAAATGCAACTTATTTAATTTGCACCTCCTTTAATAGCATTCTCTGTAAACTTTCAGATTATGCATTTTACGTACTTTATTGTATAGCTTAAAACAGAACTTAACGGCATAAGAAACTGTGTTGCCTTCGAAATTGAAAAAAATTTAAGGAAATTCCGGTTTATTCTTTATTCCCTCTGATTTTTTTAATTAAATTCCCGTCATGGGCTGGGCTTTATACATGCACGGAATTCAATCATGAACAACCGCCAAACTTTAAATAAACTACGGTGTATAATTTTAAAGTTTACGAGTCTAGGGGCTGCAATAGCTACAAGATTGAGAATAAAATCCCCGAGAGGCTATCAGTTTGCGGAAGAACTTTCGTGAAAACTACAAGACTAAATATGTGTAAAATAAGGATTGAATACAACGCACACTCTATGCAAAATACTGCAAAGTGGTCCACATTTCTTGAGATATTAAATGACTGGAAGTAACACGTCTTCTTGCTTAAACTTTATAACTTACAACCTTTACAAGTATTACTTTAATAACCATTCTTTCGGAAGCTTCTTTACCTTATAACTGTACGTATTTTGCTTGGAGATACAGGCAAACTATAAAGCTGTTTATTGCTAGTTTTATAGACTACTACTGCAGTAAAGACTTTCATTAAATTGCAGTGCAGAATAATCAAGATTTATTCTTGCACCAATAGTTTTTGTAATTTTTGTTTTTTACAAGCTTTTATCAACATTTCTAAGCATGTCTCGAAAATTCTTCTCGCAACCAAAAGCTAGTCATAATAAAGCGTGCACTTTAGAAATACCCTTTTATGTAAAGTTTGTTCAGTGTAATGAATATGAAAGCATGATGCTAATAGGTGCTCAAGTCCGCATAAATATTATTTCATACCTTGTTTGTTTGGAGAACTTAACGTTTTCGGTGTTGAATCTCTTTGAGACAGCTGAAGAAGTGCAGAAGCGGCCACAGGTGCGTTATGTACAGGTGCAGCGGGCGTCAAGTTAACCGAAGCGTTTGACATTGATGAAGCTCCAGACGTAGTCGCGGTTGGTGCCATTATCGTCATTCTAATAGTTTCTTTATCTATAACTCTCTACTTCAAACTTCGGTTGGTATTACACTAATGTTATACACACTGCAGAGGGTTACGTGTGTTTTTTGCAGCTATGATTAGAGAGACTATTCGCGAAGGAAGCCAATACAGCACTGACGATGCGTCAAGATTGTTGCGAACTGTTAGCGTAGAGTTTTTGCTTGGATGTGCAATACAGTATTATTCATATATACAAGGGTTGTAGTTAGCTCCATCTGCGCCGCCAAAACCGCGACGCTTTCAGTATACCATAGAATGCCCAACCGTATAATGCGTGCTTTGCCCATCCCATAACCGCAATAGATTAACCACCACCACTTCATTAACAAAACATATAAATTTGTATATTGAGTGAAAAGTAAAAAGGGTTGCATTGATTGTAAGAAACCTAGATATTGAGCTCGCGGGTTTTATTTCCTCTAAATCGACAATATTAGTGCTAAATATATTTTTCTTCCGTATACAAATATTAAGACATAAGAAAAAATCAGATTTATTTAAGAAACACTAAATCAAGGCATACTTTAACCTAAAATTTTATGCAGAAAATAGGTACCAATTTTAATCTAAATAAAAATACAATTCCGTAATTTTATTCAATGTAAATTCCATTTATATGTGGCGATATTGATCCGGCATTATTAATTGTCACAACCCAATGAAACATATTCAACGTTATCGTAAATTAAATGGTATACTTCAACCTGCTATATATTTTATCCAATTAAGTTAATCAAAAGTGAAACAAATAAAAGGGCTTAAAGAATGCGGGTTGGAGCTTGGCAACTGCAAACGTTCCAAATTATATGCAGCATTAATTAATGTTTCTGATTGAATCGCAGTAATTTGCTCCTATCACTGTCGTTTTAATTTCTCTATTGTTATTGATGTGACCTAAATACCGTTCTTTTAAGTAACCCCATAATCAGTGATCCAAATGGTTACTGTCAGGTAAACTTAGAGGCTATGAATTCTAAAATGACTAATTATAGAACGATTTTGAGAAAGAGCAGTTAACGTTTCTAAACTCGTAGATAGATTCGCGGTAGTGCTCTCGCGGATTTGCTCTGTTTTGCATTAATATCATGTTGTCAATTCTTTTGTGCGTTATACAACTGCAGTCATACAACCCTTAGCAATCGCTGGTATGGTTTACCAGTGACGGTTACAGTTACGGCCTCTCAGTTTTATATTACATTAACAAAATGTGACGCAATAATGAAGGTAGCTGCAAAACTGTTCCAAGAGGCGATCTTCTAGATTCAACGGTCTTCTCGAACGATTTCATGTGGATTTTCAACTGAACATATTCGATAGAAGTGGCGAACCTGGGTGCGAGTGATGCGTCGCATTCCTTTTTAAACTATAAGTCAAACTTTAAGTCGTCCATAATTCTATTTTGTAAAACATAAACAAAATATAATAAATTAAGAACATAGTTTTATATTACGAACATATTGAGTTCTTTTGGCATTTAAGATTCGTAATTTGTATACAAACTTTGATTCTTATAGATTATAAACTTCATATAGTAAAAGCCAATTTAAGCGATTATCTGAATGCATTGCTACCCATCACACCACTTTATAAGCTAACGGTATACAACCCCATCCTATCTTGCAAAACATTCAGCTGTGATGCGGTTTGTGATACTCATACACAACCCAACCCGTTCTAATAACTTTATGTTGACAAGCTGTAAAGGGAACATTTCAATGTTATTGTTAATACCCATTTATTTAAATATTTGTCTTGTATGTAATATTTAATTGATTCGAGTAGCACCAATTCCAAATTCTATAATTTGACTGACAGTAAGAGGCTTTTTCTAGACACACAATACAGATGTACCTGGTTTAAAAGCGGATGTTGGAGAGTGGTGGTTGATTTGATTGTGCTATTCGAATATACGACTTGTACAAGCTACAGATTGAAAAAAACGCTTCGTCCGCCGATCCTGATGTATCTGTTGCCTCATTGAAAAACTTAAAACTAAGGCTTTTAACACGTATTCATTTGCTGATAAAATTAAGATAATAGAAAATGGCCAGTCATGATTAAATTTGCCTATTGCAACAAAATTAAAATCATGTAATAGACATTATAGTGATAAGGTTTACGAGTTTGAAACCTGCTTTGTGGTTGCAAGTTTGTAAACAAATTTTTTGGTGGCCGTGTTTGCTGTTTTCTAGTGAAAGGCCCGTATGAAATACCGTAGGGTACAATGATTTAATAATATTTATATATCTGGAAAAAACATAGGGATACTGCAACTCGTATTGCTAATCAGAAGGAACTGAACTTGTCCTGAAAAAGTAAGAATAAACTTTTCAATGAGTTTTCAATACAAACTTAAAGTAAAAACACAATAAACTGATTAGACAAAATAAGAAATTAATTAGTTTAATTAGAGCAACTTGTTGTTTGGGAAAACTAGGTCAAACATTTAGGGACCACAATGAAAACGATTCGTTATTCAATAGAGGAAATTTTATGGACTTTATATATGAAATTGCAAATCATAACGACATACTAAAATCGCACTTGGCGAACTTAACCGTGTTTCGTGAAATCATTCATCTATTAAAAACAAATTGCTCTTCAGCTGTAGCTGTGATGTTGCAAACAACAAAGAAAGAAATTTCAAGTGCTAATTTTGTTTCATTAATTTTGATAAGTTTTCGGACCTAACCCTGAAATGATAGTTAGCAACTACACCACCGTATGTGACTCCAGATGGATTAGTAGATGAAAGAATTTTGTAGTTTACTAACATCAATGCGAATATAATAGTAAACGATCATCCAAAACATGTGCTAAGGACTTTAAGCGAGTTTGGTTGAGACAAAAAATTAATTGCACAAACATATGATTGTGAGGCGGTTATGGTTGGAGAACATGCTAGATTACAAGCAAAAGTACGAAAACATAAAAAATGCTTATAAGCTTAATTTAGTTTTAGCTTAGTGTGCAATATTTATAAGGCATGTGAGGATATTTTTTACAAATTTTGTAATTGTAAAAGGAAAAGACTACTGTCTGTGTAACAAACGCGATGCAGTTTTCATGGTCGCCTAGTTGAGACGGTGTTAGACCACAAAACTTACGTAGAGTACTTGTTTGAAATTATTATTCCAAACAAATGTTCTGAATAAGATCGTGGATCTGCCATATACGCACATGGACTTAACAGCGCTTTAAAAGAATTTAATTTCAACTTCATTCTACTGATTCTTTCTGCAATATTTCCCACTTTGAATTATTATGCTAAACTTTACAAAAAAATAGGAGTAGATGTTGAATACTGTAACAAAGGAATTTAAAACCATTGTCCAAAACCTAAGAAGTAGTTTTCAAACCTTTGGAGACTGATGACGGAATTTATAGCTGATAGTAAGTCGCAGAGAGCTAAACGGTTAAGCATAGATAAAATTTCTGTTGCACACAAGAAGTGTTTTGTATACGATTATTTTATAAATTTTGGATGTTATTATTTCAAATGTAGAGCAACAAAATTGGGAAATGTCAGAATTGAAATTTTTTGTCTATTTGGCCGGAACCAGTATGACATATTTAAAAATAATTTGCTAAATAAAGCTTTTTGTTATTACCAAAAAACAATGCGGTAAATTTTGTTATTTTTAGCGTCTACGAAACGAACTATTCGTTGCACACGAAGATATAGATATGAATAAAATTAATGTAATAGAGCTACATGACTATATACATTCGCTCAAATTGTGTTCAATTTTTCCAGGCAATGAAATTGAATAGTTTTTGTATTTACATTTTAAAATAAAAATTAGTTTTAAGTATAATGATTGTTTACCCAAGGTATCTCTCAACAGAAATCATTTACGCATATGGCTAAAATAAATTAATTCAAAAATTGGGCTTCTTTTTTCACCCTGCAATAAATGCAATACATGGTATTTCATATTAATAAGATCTTCTTTTATACAGGGTAGAAAATTAAATATTAGGAAATTTTAATTTTTTCCGCTTTCTTACTTTAGTTAATCTATATCAGAGAAATTGGGTTCAATGACCTCTCGTGAACTCTTTATCAAATTAATATATATATATATATATATATATATATATATATATATATAATTAATAAGTGGTTTGTGACGCCTTGGGAATATGGTGTCGTAAACCATTGAATATATAAAAATATATTGGAACTAAAATATTAATACGGATTGTGACGCCAGGTTCTTCTCCATGCTAATTTATATCACTAATGGTATACAGCGACATAACGTATAACTGCTATCGGCATGTGGGTTGCGGAATTTTGTAATGCTATTTCGGTTTGTATTGTGGGTTGCATGCCAATGATTGATTACGCTTTAAGTTGCTGAAAATTATAGGGTATTTTAATTACTATCAATAATTCGTACTTATTCTATCTTATAATTGTGATAATATTTATTGCATTTGTGTTTGTGTTCAACCGTAAACCGCAAAAAGCGATAATTAATTCACGCACTAAATCACCAATAGGGGCGCTTTTGATTTAATTTTTTTATAGCGTTAATGGCAGCGCTAGTATTCAACTGTTTTCTAGCGACGGTTGTATCAACCCTTCATCCCCAAAACTAAAAATCCGCCCCAAAAATGACTTATGCATGTACAGTATCGATTCACAAAATCCAATAGCCTACATTTCATTTTTGGAAGAATTCTTAAATTAGGATCACCCCTTTAACCCTAAAATTAAAACACCACCGCAAAAATAACGTATGCACGTGAAGTACCAATTCTCGAAATTCAGCAGCCTAGATTTCATATCTATGCAAATTTTTAATTTAGAATCACGCCTTCACCCCTAGAATTAAAAACCCAAACTCAAAAGGAATTATGCACATGAAGTATCTATTCTTAAAATTCAAAAGCCTAGATTGCATTTGCAGAGAAATTTTTAAGTTAGGATCACCCCTTCACCCCTAAAATAAAAAACCACCCAAAAATGACTTATACACGTGAGATATCAATTCTCGAAATTTAACAGCCTAGATTTTATTTCTAGGCGAATTTTTAATTTAGAATCACGCATTCATCCTTAGAATTAAAACCCACCCTCAAAAATGGCTTATGCACGTGAAATATCTATTGTTAAAATTCAAAAGCTTAGATTGCATTTCTGGACAAAATTTTAATTTACGATTACCCTTTCTCCCCTAAAATAAAAAACCACTTCAAAAATGACTTATGCACGTGAGGTATCAATTCTCGAAATCCCGCAGCCTAGATTTCATTTCCAGACTAATCTTTAATGTAGAATTACGCTTTCACTCGTAAAATTAAAAAACCACCCCAAAACTGACTTATGCAGATACAGTATCGATTTACAAAATACAAAAGCCTAGATTTCATTTTTGGAAAAAGTTTTAATTTAGAATCACCCCTTCAACCCCTAAAATTTAAAACCCTACTCAAAAAATGACTTATGCACGTGATGTATCATTTTTCAAAATCGAAAAATCTAGATTTCATTTATGGAAAAAATTTTAATTTAGGATCACCTCTTCAACCCCTATAATTAAAAAGCTACCCCAAAAATGATTTATGCATTTGAGTATCAATTCTCAAAATCTAAATGCCTAGATTTCATTCCTTGAAAAATGTTTAATTTAGCATCACCCCATCAACTACTAAAATTCGAATTGTTTTAATAAAAATTTTCAAAAATTAAATTTGGTCGGTGGTGAGGGTGGTTTAAGAAAAGGTGGTGCACGAGTTACATTGTTTTTTAAAAATGGTAGTATATTTTAATTTTGAAGGGTTGGCCGGCTAGGGTCACGTGACCCTGGCCGCACGGTTTGGATTTAGACAAGCTTAAGGAGCACTTTAATCTTTTCTATGCAACGACCCTTCATGTGC
Source organism: Platerodrilus igneus (assembly GCA_036346225.1). Lineage (NCBI taxonomy): Eukaryota > Metazoa > Arthropoda > Insecta > Coleoptera > Lycidae > Platerodrilus > Platerodrilus igneus. Next base: position 1,204,690 of record JARFIW010000295.1, read on the forward strand.
AGATATGGTATAAATAGGTCTAACTAAGAGTCATACTTGTTTTAATATATTCCTCTGCTGTGCAATTAGTCAGTAATAAAGAAATATAACTACTACCTGTTCCTGTTCAATACAAACTAGACATCTTATTTGCATTCAAAGAGACATTTAAGTTCATTTGTATCCTAACTGTTTACTACGGGTTAGTATTAAACAAATAGAGTGTACTGCAACTTACACCCTTTTATTCGCAAATGGTTATCAAAGCGTGATTTTTGAAAGAAATCGGAATAAATATCACTTACGTCCGTTTTATGCAAACGGTGGTTAAAAACATTATCTCATAAATAGACTTACACTAACATACATCTATTATCTTAAAATGCTTGCGATAATAAATTGCTGATAAAGAAACATATGTCATACAAACGTTGTCCTCCACGGCTCCGTGACCCAGCCGGCCCACGTCAAAATTTAAAAAAAATAATAACACTGCACCCCTTATGCACCCATATGCACCAACCTCACATTTTATTGCAACCCCTCAGTTAAAGATTTATCCACAAATTTGTAGTGCGCGGCCAGGTTCACGTGACCCTAGCCGGTCGACATTTCAAAATAAAAATTGGAACATACTACCGTTTTTAGAAAGCAATGCACCCTTGTGCTCCACCAAAATGAATCTTCTCACCCTTTCCTAAACCACCCTCACCCCCTCCCAAATTTTATTTTTTGAAAATTTTTATTAAAATATTTATATACAGAATGCACTCATTATGCACCATCTAGCACTTACCTCACATTTTTTGCACCCTGTTGATTAAGGGCTTTTTTGCAATATAAATTAAAAAATTAAGTCATTTTGCAGTTTTATATGTATTAGGTTTTGGTAATTGAATTTATTTAAATTTTCACGCATTTTGGGAGTGATGTACACGAAATGCATACATTTTACTTAAGCATTCATTGTAGAACGAGGTTTATGTTCGTTTTGCTCTGCACAAATATGTTTTGATTATTTAGAAACTTTGCCTGCTTCATTACTATAGGTAGTAATTGAAATTTAAAATAAAAATTTACTATTTACTTTAATTTTTCAGAGGCGTAACATGATTCGTATCATACTTCTGTTGTAGCAAATGTCTATTTACGGAATGGGACGATACGACGCCGTCGTTTCGGCACAGCCGATTCGGCACAGCCGATTTGGCACAGCGGATTCGGCGCACGGACGTATCGGCACAAGAACGTTTCGGGGTAGAAATGTCTCGACGCGTAAAATTGCTTGCTATTTGTCCATATTGCAATATTGCATATCTGCAGTGTTGTGGTGAAAATAGTGTTGAGTTTTCAACTTAGGTTAGTAGTAGATTTGTTTTACTACTAAGAGATAATTATTGAGTCGGTACATGTGCGAAAATAGTGTTGAGGCGAAAACAGTGTTGAGGTTAGTAGTTAGGTTAGTAGTAGAAAAGTTTTACTACTATTAGAAAATAATGGATTGGGCATATGTATCGAGGCAGAAATAGTATTGAGGTTTTAACTTAGGCTAGTAGTAGAAATGTTTTACTACTAAAACATAATAATCGAAAGATGCATGTGCGAAGATAGTCCTTGAGACGAAAATAGTGTTGAGGTATCAACGTCTCGGTACCGAAAAGCCCCTATGCCAAACCGTCTCTACGTCGAAACGTCCCTGCACCGAAACATCATTGCGCCGAAAAGTCCCTTCTCCGAATCGGCCGCGCCAAAACGTCATAGACTAATTTATTTAAGTATTAGGTTTTTTAGACCTTAGTATATAATACTAAATAATTGATTTTAATTATAGATTTGTTAATAGTACGCCTCTGGTGACTTGAGTTTTTAAATTTTATTAACGTAGGGCTCGAGGGGTTGATTCTTTATCAAATATGGTGTACAAGGGCCGTCAAATGTTAAATATCGAGCAAATGTTCAAATGTCACTCAAATGTTTCAGATGTCAAATAAGCCTACTCGAGTTTTGTAAGTGATCAACCCCTCGGTAGCGCTTCAAGTGGTTTGTATGAAACATTTTAATGTCTACATCCCTCTAATATTATAGGCAATATTATTCTAAATACCACATTCAAAAATATAGGTCAAATATTCATATTGTGAAATATTAAATACAGGAAGTATTTACAATATAACAAGCCACTTGGAGCTGCGGCCATGGCGCTGCTGCTTCTGCTTGATCGAGTACAAAAGCTTTAAAAAATGTTAATTATTCTAGTCTCTAGGAAATATTCAGATTTCTTATATGTTTTCCAGCAAAGCCATAACAATAACTTTTTGTTTCGGAGTTTTAATAAAAATCTTCAACAAATAAAATTTGAGAGGTGTAAGGGTGGTTTAAGAAAGGGCGAAAATATTAATTTTGGTGGAGAACAAGAGCGCATTGCTTTCTAAAAACAGTAGTATGTTTTAATTTTTATTTTGAAGTGTTGACCAGGTCACGTGACCCTGGCCGCGCAGTTTAATTTTATCATTAAGTACTTAATTAAATGAGTGCAAAAAAATGTGAGGCGAGTGCTAGATGGTGCATAATGAGTGCATTCTGTATGTAAATGTTTTAATAAAAATTTTCAAAAAATAAAATTTGGGAGGGGTGATGGTGGTTTAAGAAAGGGCGAAAGATTAATTTTGGTGGGGTATAATGGTGCATTGCTTTCTGAAAACGGTAGTGTTTTAATTTTAATTTTGAATTGTCGGCCGGCTAGAATTACGTGCCTTGACCACACACTAGGTATTTGTCAATAAATCTTTAAATGAAGGGGTGCAATAAAATGTGAGGTTGGTGCATAGTGGTACATAAGGAGTGCGTTCTGTATATAGATGTTTCAATAAAAGTTTTTAAAGAATTAATTTTGGGAAGGGGTGAGGGTGGTTTTAGAAAGGGTGAGAAGATTAATTGTGGTGGTGCACAAGGATGCATTGCTTTTTGAAAACGGTCTTCACCATTTTGTTCATCATTTTGTTTTCGACCTTACTTAAGGTCTGTTTGCGCAGCTCTAACTTCTTTTCTATTCTGTGCTAATCTAAAAAGTTCCACATACCCTTCACAACCTAAATTTCTAATAATTTGACTAATATAGCTTGGTCTAGGTCTTCCTATACTCGTCTATCTTTTTCTTATCTACCTGGCTCTACATAGATATTAGCAACCTGATGGTTGTTAAAGAACTCCAATATGTGAACATTATTCCCATTTATAAGGAAATGAAATATAACCTGGTTATCCCCTTCAAAAAAGGAAAAGTGTTAAAATATATGTTATGGTAAGGTTTAAGCAGCGAATCGCTGCCAACATGCCAGACCGCTAACTAATTGTGAGTTATGTCTTGGTGACATTTAGTTAACTGATTTTTTTAAAAAACGGTAGTATGTTTTAATTTTTAGTTTAAAGTGTCGGCCGGCTAGGGTGACGTGATCCTGGCCGCGCACTAGAAATTTGTCGATAAATCTTTAACTGAAGGGATGCAATAAAATGTGAGAATGGTGCATAGGGGATGCAGTGTTCCTGTATTATTATTCATTTTAAATTGTGAAGTGGACCGGGTGGGATCGCGAAGACGAGCAAAATGAACATAAACCTCTTTCTACAACGAATGTTTAAGTAAAATGCATGCGTTTCGTGTACATCACTCCCAAAATGCGTGAAAATTTACAAACATTAAGTTACCAAAACCTAATACAAATAAAACTTTGCAAAATGGCTTAATTTTTTATTTATATTGCAAATAAGTTCTTAACCTAAAGGGTTCAAAAAATGTGAACTACGTGCTAGATGGTGCATAATGAATGAATTCCGCATATATATGTTTTAATAAAAAATTTGCAAAAATTAAATTTGGAGGGGGTGGGTGTAAATTAAGAAAGAGTAAGGGTTTTGGTGGTGCACAAGGGTGCATTGATTTCTAAAAACGGTAGTCATCATCATTAGGTCTTCGGTCCTAGAACTGGTTGGAGGCGTACCCTCATTGTTTCCTAGTCTGAACCAACCTACACATTTCCCCGAAATTTACACAGTCTGTATCTATCACTATCTGTTTGCGAAAGTCTGATCTCAGTCCACCTCTACCTCCATTTTCCTATCTCTGCTTGTAGTATATCTCGTACTATTCCCCAGAAATGCCTTAGAACGTATTCTGTCCTTTTATTTCTCCAATTTTTTCATTTTCCACAGATATCTTTATTCCTCTACTATTTCTACAACCTATTTGTTATTAACTTTGTCTGACTATGCTACCATCCTCATACATCTGAAACACAACATTCCAGAATGCCTCTATCTCTTTCTGTCTGCTTTTCCCACTGCCCCTATTTCACTGATGTGCTGTGCTGTGCTCCACACTATGCTTTGAACAGTTTTCTTCTTGTATCTATGTTTGTTGTCTTTGAACATAGCTGACGTTCTTTCTTGTTTGATGCAATTCGGTCACCTTCTATTGTTTTACAGTTATATACCCTATTTCCCCTATATTCAGTGCTAATCGAAGGGGGGTAAGCAGACTTTGGCTGCCAAGTTCCCCCAGCACCTGAACCTTTGCCGAATTAATAATTTTTTCAATTTATCCTTTCGCACAATCAACATTAGTTGAAAATATTTCACAACCAACACCTGCAGTTGTTTATAATAATCATCAGATTTAAGAGCACTTATTTTTTCGTCATTGGCAAACTGGTTGGACTTGTACTTCAGCTTATTTATGTTCTGAGCTAGCCTACACAGTTTCCTGCAATTCTCACAACAGCCTATATACATTATAATTTGAATTAGGGCCGCTATACTTGCGGCCACGTCCCCAATGCTCCACCCGGAGGTACTACATTGGGTTTAAACGCGAAAAATAGTCGTGCTCCTAATTTATTCTTACTTCATAGTTGATTCACCCTAAATAAAAACTAAATAAAAATCTAACAAACCTAAAAATCTAACAAACCTAACAAACTCTAACAATCTAATAAACCTAAAAATCTGACAAAAACTGGAACAAAACAAAACAAAACTAAAAACAGGGTTGTAAATAATGGTATCCCTAGCGCTGACTTTCGAGTGTACCCGATCAACAAGCAAAAATGAGAGGGGGAGGGATCCGTAATACCGGATAGCAGACGCCGGTTCTGCTTACCAGTGCGACCTGAAGGGTCGTCTTAAAACTATCCAAATCTAGCTAACTAATTTAAATCCATCCCTAGCTTTCCTATCGTTCCCTAACTGATTTACATTATGATTACAATCTTCGCAATTCTGCTCGTCCTTCCCAAATATATACTGCAACCAAAATGGCGACAGAACGTCAAACAAAACAAATAAGCCACATAATACATGCTATATATAAATAAATATAAAGTGTAAATATAAAATATAAATAAATATAATTATGTAAATATATAAATAAATGTTTAATAAGCGTTAAGCATATAGCAGTGCACAAAATAGCGAAAGCATCACCCCATTTATCAGGTGCACTCGCACAAGCATTATGTCGGCTAGCGCCTTTACACACCAAACGTGCTTCTTAAATTATTTCAAAAACTACTAATTAATGTAAATCAATGCTTGTGCTAGTACAGCCGCCACATTTTAAGTCTTACCTCGATAATAAAATTCTCCAGCATCCGAAGATCTGGTCGTCTGTAACTTACTTCTAAAGGTGGGACGGGGTGCACTGCTAAAGTCCTGGTGGGTATGCACTAAATGTTTTGGGGATCACAATCACTATCACTATCACTTCACTTTCAAGTCCTGGGGATGCGCGGTTGCACTCTGTTTTATTATCCTTGTTTACTTTATTGATTTAATTTAATGAGGGTTTATGATTTATTTGTTATTGTTTATTTGGTATTATTTATTCCCGATTTTCCGCACATAATTATGAAGATAGGCAGTGATTGTATTAATGGAGTGGGGGTTTCTCGTGCATATTGGACATTTTGGTATAATTATCTTTTTTTTTTTTTTTTTTTAAATATCAGGTTTTGGTTATGCTCGTATCCTTACTCACGCCAAGTCAATCTAAAAATTTTCAATCCTCCCACCAACCCCACCGAATTTTTACACGCGGTCGTCATTGATTGTCTAATCTCGCGACCCTTCCCGCGAATTCTTTTAAGGCTGTCCAGAACGCCTTCTGGTTAACCACTTCCCCGACTTCCTCTAGGCTCTTTGGCCATGCCAGACCTAGGATAGCTAGTTTGCTATCAGCCAACCCTCGATTTCCCGCCTCAAGCGGGCAGTCGAAGAGCACGTGTTCTGTGCTTTCCGCGCCCTCACCGCATTCGCAGCGGTCGCTATTGGTTAGACCGAACCTTTGTAAATACGCCTTCAGGGCGCCGTGCCCTGTTATCAACTGCACCATTTTGTGATCGAGCTTAACCTCGATCTTACCTCTGGCTTCTATGCTCGGTATGAATTTGTGGGTCAACCTGCCCGTGGCAGCGTTGTTCCACCTCTCTTCCCATTGTCGAATTGATTTTTCGCGCAGCTTTCTTTTGATTAAAGACCTCGGTATCGACGAATGTGATATTCGAAAGTCGCCCGTCGCGGCCTCTTTAGCTAATTCGTCAGCCCTATCGTTTCCTACGTTACCATTGTGCGACCTGACCCAACAGAACTTTAAACGTCGAAACTCTAGCGCCGTACGCGCTATCCTCCAGACGTCCGCTTGGAGATCTGTCGAGGTGTTCATGTTTGTTAAAGCCGTTAGCGCCGATTTACTATCACTGATTATATAATACTCGTCTCTGCCCGTATGGTTTATTACGTAATCGATAGCCTCTCGTATGGCTACCAATTCGCACTGGAAGATAGTGCACCAGTTCGCGAGTTTGGTTTGAAACCGAAACACCTCCCTTTCCTGCTTATACACGACAAACGCCGCGCCTGCTTGCCCATCGTCCATACGTGAACCGTCCGTATAAATTCTGATACCCATCGCGTCCTCATCACCTTCGACAAACTCGATCCTCTAATATCAGCCGGGTGCCCTAACTCAGATACAACAATCTTTCTTGCAATTTCCCTATTACCAAGATTAAGATCTTCGATAATTTCGCGCCCTTTTCCTATATTTATTAATCGTCTATCTCTAATCTCCTAACGACATATTCGATAGGGAGAGACCTACTGATCACCAGGACAGCCTCCGTGGAGGTGGTCCTGTACGCCCTCGCCGCTTTTACCGCGGTTATGCGTTGTACGCTCGTCAATTGACGCATCTCCCGGACTTTACAACCTTCTGCCCATACAGAAGCTGCGTACAGTATTGCCGGCTCAATTGCTCCGGCATAAACCGTCCTCAGCGATTCGCCCCTGAAACCCCACTTTATTTTAGCCGCCGCCATCATTTTATTTGATATTTCGCCGCCCTTACTTTTTACGTATTGTACGTGCGCTTTCCAATTTAATTTATTGTCGATCTTGACGCCGAGGTAGGTAATACAATCTTTAAACGGATTTTCTCCTCCTAGCTCTAACCTAGGAGGTCTCTGTCCTGGTTTCGTGCCGAAATAAAGCGCCTCTGACTTCGCCGTGTTAAATTTTAATTTTACCGCCTGCGACCATTCGTGTAATTTATTAAGCGCCTCGTTCGGTTTTGTGCGCATATCCATTAACAATCTCGATCTTACAATTAAAAGTGTGTCATCTGCAAACCCGACGATTGAGCATCCTGCGGGCAACTTGACCCTAAAGATGCTCTCATACAACAACTTCCAAAATGTGGGACCAGAACATGACCCTTGCGGGCATCCCTTTCCACCTCACGCGACAGAACTTCACCCGGAATTTCAACCTGTGCTAATCGCCCCGAGAAATAGCTCTTGACCAAAGACATCAAGTTTCGCGGACAACCCCTACGATCTAACTCGCAAACGATTAATGGCCACCAGGCAGCATCAAATGCTCCTGAAATGTCCAAAGCAACAACGACACAGTACTCTTTGGCATCTCTTGCCTGCTTAATTTCCCCGACAACGAACTCTAACGCGTCGATAGTCGACTTGCCCTCCACGAAACCAAACTGTCGGTTATTAAAACCGCCGCTGTCTCGCACTAGGTGTTCAACACGCGTAGTCATAACGCGATCTAAAACTTTCCCCAGCACCGGTAGCAAGCTAATTGGACGATAGCTGCCCGGATCTGACGCATCCGCCTTTTTAGGTTTGGGTATAAATTTCACATTCTGGATTTTCCAGCAACGCGGAAAAACGCCCTTTCTAAACAAAGATTAAACAACCCAACAAAGACACACGGGGCTAACAGGCACGCCTGCAGAGCTGCGTCTGAAGTGATTCCATCATGCCCCGGTGCCTTCTTAGGGTTCATCCTCCTAAGAGCCCTGACGACCTCGTGAACTAGGATTGCCTTATCGGCACCTGTTCCTTGCGCCTTTGCAGCTTCCCGACGTATTAAATCGTGCGACCCTTCATCCCCTCGGGATTATCCGATGGGAAAAATTTCTCTAGTAAATATTCCGCTGTGGTTTTAAAACCTTCCGTGTATTCGCCATTTGTTTTCTTTATATTACTGAGCGCGATTTTTGTTGTTTTCCTCTAATTACGCGGTATGCGGTTCCCCAGGGTTCTTTCTCTGAGTTTTGCGTGCAGAATTCTTTAAATCTATTCGTTCGCGTTTCTTCTATTAATATTTTATATTCGCGGTAACTTTGATTATATTCTATTCTCCGTTGTTCTCTTATATCTCCCGAGGCGCGTTGATAGCGGCGCCTTAGGTTACGCGTTTCTGCCCGCTTGGTGGTTAGTTCCCGGGTCCACCAGGGTACGCTGTCTTTAAATGTTTTCTTTTCGGCATGGAATACGACGACGCGTCTACCACCGCGTCGTTTAATTTTTTCGCGAGTGTTTCTACTTCGTCTGCCTCTCGGCAGTTAAATAGCTCATTTTCGAGCACAGGGATACTTTCGCCAAATTTTTGTTTAAATCGCTCCCAATTTGCTTTTTTATTACAGAACCGCGGAAATACAGTTAGCTGCTCGTTTGCACTTGTTTTGGTTTCAACGTCCCATGTTATTAATTTATGATCAGAGAGCGTTTCCTCGTCCGACCTTAATTTCCAATTACAAATCGTTTCTAACATTTCGTGCGAGACTGCAGTAATATCTATAAAACTGCTGCCTCTATGCGTCTCAAACGTAGGTAAATCATTAGTGTTTATCACACTAAGATCCCATTCCGTAAAAGATCAGCAACCTGCGAGCCTCTATCGTCTTCGATAGGGCTGCCCCATAGTGGCGACTTGGCATTAAAATCTCCCCAATGACTAGATTTTTATTTCTGCCGATTTTACGAATAATATTATCTACTTCATTTATCAAGTCTTCGGTTTGAGGATTTTCCCGCCGGGAATCGACCGGCGGAGGTACACGCTTATTACATAGAACGCATTTTCCCTGATTTGATTTCGGCCGTCGTTACAAACTCGTTCGATAAATTATTTAATATAATTCCGGCGCACGTTCCATTATTTATTATTATCCGCTACGCGGTCGTTCACTATTCGCGTTTAAGACGGTAACCCCTCCCAAAACCTGTTATTTTGTGGCCATACAGGTGCGGTTCCTGTATAAACCCGATGTCGATATTATTTTCGATGAATAACTTTACGAAGTTATTTGTTGCCCTCTACCTTTCCCGAGATTTAGTTGCGCGAATTTAATCTTCTTGCTTCTTATGGACTTTGTTTTATCTTCACAGTCCATAATCGATGTTTCGTGTGATTGCGTGCTTCAGACGTTGCATCGTGGGGCATCTACTCGACTTGGCGTCGTGGCGCGTATCGACCTTCGCGCCACCGCCAGTTCTGTCGTTTGCCCAGCGCAAACCACACAGCAGGGGACTGCCTTCCGGCAATTCCTTTCTCTATTGTTCCAATGGCTAACTTTTGTTCTGAGCTGTTTTAAGTATAGAAAACATAGTTCTGCAGTATGAATTTCCTATCACCAGCGGTTACCTCAAAAATCGATGTTTTTACTATATCGACAGGAGTAAATATAGTCTTCCTCTTCTGTTCCAATGGCTAATTTTTTGTTCTGAGCTGTTCTAAGTTTAAAAAACAGTTCTGCATTATGAGTCTCCCATCTCCACCGGTTCTCCCAAAATCGAGGTTTTTACAGTATGGACAAGAGTAAATATAGTTTTTCTCTTTTGTTCCATATAGCTAACTTTTTGTTCTGACCATATAGTAGTCATCGTTTTCACTACAAAAATAAGAAGAAAATATGAATGGCTGTGTTTGACAAGGATCTTATATCATGGAACGATACGCCAATAAACGTATATACCTATAAAATCTACGTGGATTTTTTCTAACGTAAAACAGCGATTTTTGGAAGAACCGCTGCTGATATGAGCTTCATACTGCAGAACTATGTTTTCTAGGCTTAGAACAGCTCAGAACAAAAAGTTAACCATTGGAGCATGAAGGGAAATGTATGTTTACTCTTGGCCCGGCAGTCTTGTTTGTCCAAAAATGTTTTTTCCGTCTTTTTTTGAAGAATCGTTTAGATACGGAATTGTCCTTTTAGAACAATGTTTGGAACAACTAGAACAATGTTAAGCGATGGCCAAAACCGCGATTTTTCGATAAATGGGGTGCTAGTAACAAAATGAGTTTTTTTCAAATTTTCGACAAATCTTTTGGAATAAAATAATGTCAAATTGGAACAATGCAGTACAAGATTAGAACAATCTGGAACAACTTTCAAAATCTTTATTTTTTAAAAAATGGGGTGCTAACTTCACACACATTTTTTAGATGTGTGTGAAGTTAGCACCCCATTTTTTAAAATTCATGATTATGAAAGTTGTTCCAGATTGTTCTAATCTTGTACCGCATTGTTCCAATTTGACATTACTTTATTCCAAAAGATTCCTCGAAAATTTGGAAAAAACCCATTTTGTTACTGGCACCCCATATATCGAAAATCGCTGTTTTGGCCATCGCTTAACATTGTTCTAGTTGTTCCGAACATTGTTCCAAAAGGACAATTCCGTATCTAAACGATTCTTCAAAAAAACGGCAAAAAACATTTTTTTGCTGGCACCCCATTTTTCAAAAATCAAAATTTTGGCCCTCGATTAAGATTGTTCTAGTTGTTCCAAACATTGTTCCAATAGGGCAATTCCGTATCTAAACGATTCTTCAAAAAAACAGAAAAAAACATTTTTTGACAAACAAAACTGCCGGGCCAAGAGTAAACATACCTTTCCCTTTTTGCTCCAATGAATAACTTTTTGTTCTGATCTGTTCTAAGCCTTGAAATAATAGTTCTGCAGTATGAATGTCCTATCACCAGAGGTTCTCCCAAAAATCGATGTTTTTACTATATCGACAAGAGTAAACATAGCCTTCCTTTTTTGTTCCAATGGCTAACTTTTTGTTCTGTGCTGTTCTAAGTCTAGAAAACATAGTTTTGCAGTATGAATCTTCTATCACCAGTGGTTCTGCCAAAAATCGGTATTTTTACTATATCGACAGGAGTAAACATAGCCTTCCCCTTCTGTTCAAATGGCTAACTTTTTGTTCTGAGCTGTTCTAAGCCTAGAAAACATAGTTCTGCAGTATGAATATTCTATCACCAGCGGTTCTTCTGAAAATTGGTGTTTTTACTCTATCGATAGGAGTAAACATAGCTTTCATCTTTTGCTCCAATGGCTCACTTTTTATTCTGAGCTGTTCTAAGTTTAAAAAACATAGTTCTACATTATGAGTCTCCCATTGCCACCGGTTCTCCCAAAATCGATGTTTTTACTGGATGGACAAGAGTAAATATAATTTTTCTCTTTTGTTCCATATAGCTAACTTTTTGTTCTGACCATATAGTAGTCATCGTTTTCATTACAAAAATAAGAGGGCAATTATGAATGGATGTGTTTGACAAGGATCTTAAGTCATGGAACGAAACGCCAAAAAACGTAGATATTATGTAGCAAGCGTGTGAAGTCACATTTTATATACGAGTGATGAGTTTGCAACACGAGCTGCAAGCGAGTGTTGCAATCCAAACGAGTGTATGAACTGACTTCACACACGTGTTGCACACTATTCTTTTTCTACGACATTAAATTAAAACGCATTTTTTTAATTTTTGTTTTTGACATATGCTGTGACATTTCTAAATACTATCGAAATATAGCACGCACAGCAACCTATTTACTTGTGACCGGTACGTAAAAGTACATGGGCTCTTATGGCAAGTATGCGTGAAGTAAATCCCATAAGGATCACATAGCATTTCACCCACCGGTGTGTGAAATAGTATTTTACGTATAAATATGGATGTGTGAAGTGGAACTTTATAAATGGGAGTATAAAAACTGTTTTGAAATACATTACACCAAAATCGTGGCAAATATATGACTTATTTTATTATTATTATTATTAAATGCTATTCATATTATATTATAAACATGTACTCCTAAATATAACTTATATGTTCGTTCTCGTTGTGGTTGGTGAGATATTCTTTTCGTTAGGAAAAGGCCACGTAGATTTTATAGGTATATACGTTTATAGGCTTATCGTTCCATGACATAAGATTTTTGTCAAACACATCCATTCATAATTTCCTTCTCATTTTTGTAATGAAAACCATGACTACTATATGGTCAGAACAAAAAGCTAGCTATATGGAACAAACGAGAAAATCTATATTTACTCTTGTCCATACAGTAAAAACATCAATTTTTGGAGAACTGGTGGCAATGGGAGACTCATAATGCAGAACTATGTTTTTTAAACTTAGAACAGCTCAGAACAAAAAGTTAGCCATTGGAACAAAAAAAGAAGGATATGTTGTCGGTATAGTAAAAACATCTATTTTTAGGCGAACCGCTGGTGATAGGAGATTCATACTGCAGAACTATGTTTTCTAGGCTTAGAACAGCTCAGAACAAAAAGTTAGCCATTGGAACAAAAAAGAAAGGATATGTTTACTCTTGTCGGTATAGTAAAAACATCTATTTTTGGGCGAACCGCTGGTGATAAGAAATTCGTACTGCAGAACCATGTTTTTTAAACTTAGAACAGCTCAGATCAAAAAGTTAGCCATTGGAACAAAAAAGCAAGGCTATGTTTACTCTTGTCGATATAGTAAAAACATCGATGTTTGGGAGAACCGTTAGTGATAGGAGATTCATACTGCGGAACTATGTTTTCTAAGATTAGGACAGCTCAGAACAAAAAGTTATCAATTGGGGCAAGAAGGGAAAAGTATGTTTACTCTTGGCTCGGCTGTCTTGTTTGTCAAGAAATGTTTTTTTTTCGTTTTTTTGAAGAATCGTTTTGATCCGGAATTGTCCTTTTGGAACAATGTTTGGAACAACTAGAACAATGTTAAACGATGGCCAAAACCGCGATTTTCGATAAATGGGGTGCCAGTAACAAAATGGGTTTCTTTCAAATTTTCGAGGAATCTTTTGGAATAAAGTAATGTCGAATTGGAACAATGCGGTACAAGATTAGAACAATCTAGAACAACTTTCAAAATCATAATTTTTAAAAATGGGGTGCTAACTTCACACACGTAATTTTTAGTCTACTCTATATCATAGAATACATACTTATTTATATATTGACGTAACAAATTAGTTCTAATAAATAAAACTGATCTTGATTTGTATTCAAAGTATAACCAAAGCGCCCACTTAATTACTTGAAATTTGACAGGTGATTAATATATATTAAAACACACCAAATAACCTACATATTCATACAATTTGTACTACTTTTGTTTCATTTAAGATACTTATGTCCCCTATAGTTCGAATTTATTTAGTATTTGCACTATGCAGGGTGATTGAAGGTGGATAGCATATTAAACTTTTACGCATAACTACTTATCACAGCGTTTTGAATTTTACAATATTTTCAACTATGCAGGGTTCTATTAAAACGCAGTAGCAACTATGTTATTTTAAATGAAATACCCTACAACGAATGCCAGTTTTCGATTCCTTGTTTATTTTTTATTAATTTTTCTTAATACTGTCGTATACTTATCTCCTCTAGTTTTCGAGATTTTTATTATTTTCCGGTTTTTTATTAGTGAAACCTGACTCAATAAAACGTTAACAAACTTATGCTTCTAAACTATAAGGAACTCTAATTTGGGTTGGGGTTAGTTAAGGCCCAAAGGCTTTACATCCTGCAACCAAATCCTCCAGTAAATATAAAAGGTGCTCCAGGCTCGATTGTTTCTTCTTACTTGATTAAAAAAAAAAACTGCAACAATCATTCCTGCCGACACTTCACTTTTCCGCCTGGCGTGAAGATGGCGGAATAACTTTAACTGCATATAACTATTTTTTTAAGAGTCCGCTGGCATTCATATTTGGGTACTAAAGAGCACTAACCATTACACCTACTACAATTATTCCTACCTACACTTTTCCGCCAGGCGTGAGCTTGGGGGAATAACTTTAACTGCATATAACTATTTTTTTAGTAGTCTGCTGACATTCGTATTTGATCACTAAAGAGCACTAAAGAAGCACTAATCATTTCACCTGCTACAATCATTCCGGCCGACATTTCACTATTCCGCCAGGCGTGAAGTTGGTGGAATAACTTTTAACGCATATACCTAATTTTTGAGTAGTCAGCTGGCATTCATATTTGGGCACTAAAAAGCACCATCGAAGCACTAACCATTACACCTACTACAATTATTCCTACTTACACTTTTCCGCCAGGCGTGAAGTTGGCGGAATAACTTTAACTGCATATAACTATTTTTTGGTAGTCTGCTAACATTCGTATTTGATCCCTAAAGAGCAGCAACGAAGCACTAATCATTACACCTGCTACAATCATTCCGGCCGACACTTCAGTTTTCCGCCAGGAGTAAAGTTGGCGGAATAACTTCAAACGCATATACCTATTTTTTTAGTAGGCCGCTGGTATTCATATTTGGGCACTAAAAAGCACCATCAAACATTCCTGCCTACACTTTTTCGCCAGGCGTGAAGGTGTCGGAATAACCTTAACTGCATATAACCATTTTTTGAGTAGTCCGCTGGCATTCATATTTGGGCACTATTAAGCACTCACAAAAAACACTAACGTAGCATTAGCAGGTACACCGGCTACAATTATTCCCACCGATAATTTTCCGCCAAGCGTGAAGAAGGCCGAATAGCTTTAACTGCATATAACTATTCTTTGGTATTCCGCTGGCATTCATATTTGGGCACTAAAAAGCACTACCGAAGCACTAGCCATTACACTTGCTACAATCATTTCTGCCAACACTTCACTTTTCCTCCAAGCGTAAAGTTGGCGGAGTAACTTTAACTGCATGTAACTATTTTTTGTGTAGGCCGCTGGCATTCATATTTGGGCACTAAAAAGCACCATCGAAGCACTAACGATTACATCTGCTACAATTATTCCTGCCTACACTTTTCCGCCAGGCGTGAAGTTGACAAAATAGCTTTAACTGCATATAACTATTTTTTGGGTAGTCTGCTGGCATTCATTTTTAGGCACTATTAAGCACTCACAAAAAACACTTACGTAGCGCTAACAGTTACACCCGCTACAATTATTTCCACCGATAATTTTCCGCCAAGCGTGTAGAAGGCCGAATACTTTAACTGCATATAGCTACTTTTTGAGTAGTCCTCTAGCATTCATATTTGGGCACTATTAAGCAATCACGAAAAACACTAAGTAGAACTAACAGTTACACCGGCTACAATTATTCCCAACAATAATTTTCCGCCAAACGTGAAGAAGGCCGAATAAATTTAACTGCATATAACTATTTTTTCAGTAATCCGCTGGCATTCATATTCGGACACTAAAAAGCACTAACGAAGCACTAACCATTACACCTGCTACAATCATTTCTAACAATATTTCACTTTTCCTCCAAGCGAGAAGTTGGCGGAATAACTTTAACTGCATGTAACTATTTTTTGAGTAGTCCGCTTGCCTTCTTATTTGGGAACTAAGGAGCACGACGAAGCACTAACCAATACACTAGCTACAGTCATTCCTGCCAACACTCTTCCGCCAGGCGTGAAGTTGGCGGAATAACTTTAACTGCATACAACTATTTTTTGAGTAGTCGGCTGGCATTCATAATTGGGCAATAAAGTGCACTAACGGAGCACTAACCATTACACCTGCCACGATCATTCCTGCTGACACTTCAATTTTCCGCCAAGCGTGAAGTTGGTGGAAGAACTTTAACTGCATCTAAGTATTTTTTGAGTACTTCACTGGCATTCATATTTGGGCACTAAAAATCACTAACGAATCACTAACCATTACACCTGCTACAATCATTCCTGCCAACACTTTTCTGCCCAGCGTGAAGTTGGCGGAATAACTTTAACTGCATACAATTATTTATTTAGTAGTCCGCTGGCATTCATATTTGGGCACTGAAAAGCACTAAAAAAGCACTAACCATTACACTAGCTACAATAATTCCTACCGACCCTTCACTTTTCCGCCAAGCGTGAAGTTGGCGGAATAACATTAACTGCATATAACCATTTTTTGAGTAGTCTGTTGCCATTCATATTTGGGCAGTAGAAAGTACTGACGAAACACTAACCATTACACCTACTACAACTATTCCTGCCTACACTCTTCTGCCAGGTGTGAAGTAAGCGGAATAACTTTAACTGCATATAACTATTTTTGAGTAGTCCGCTGGCATTCATATTTGGGTACTAAAGAGCACTAACGAAGCACTAAACATTACACCTGCTACAATCATTCCTGCCTACACTTTTCCGCCAGGCGTGAAGTTGGTGTAATAACTTTAACTGCATAGAACTATTTTTGTAGTCCGCTGGCATTCATATTTGGGCACTATTAAGCAACCACAAAAAGCACTAACGTAACACTAACAGTTACACCAGCTACAATTATTCCTATCGACACTATTCTGCCAAGCGTGAAATTGGCAGAATAACTTTAACTGCATACAAGTATTTTCTGAGTAGACCGCTGGCATACATATTTGGGCACTAAAAAGCACCAACGAAGCACGAACCATTACACCTGCTACAATTATTCCTGCCTACACTTTTCTGCCAGGCGTGAAGTTGGCGGAAAACTTTAACTGCATATAACCATTTTTTGAGTAGTCCGTTGCCATTCATATTTGGGCAGTAGAAAGCACTGACGAAACACTAACCATTACACCTACTACAATTATTCCTGCCTACACTTTTCCGCCAGGTGTGAAGTAAGCGGAATAATTTTAACTGCATACAACTATTTTTGACTAGTCCGCTGGCATTCATATTTGGGCACTAAAGAGCACTGACGAAGCACTAACCATTACACCTGCCTACACTTTTCCGCCAGGCGTGAAGTTGGTGTAATAACTTTAACTATATAAAACTATTTTTTAGTCCACTGGCATTCATATTTGGGCACTAATAAGCAACCACAAAAAGCACTAACAGTTACACCGGCTACAATTATTCCTATTGACACTCTTCCGCCAAGCGTGAAGATGGCAGAATAACTTTAACTGCATATAACTACTTTTTGAGTAGCCCGCTGGCATTCATATTTGGGCACTAAAAAGCACTAACAAAGCACTAGCCATTACACTGACTACATTCATTCCTGCCAACACTTTTCCGCCAGACGTGAAGTTGGCGGAACAACTTTAACTGCATTCAACTATTTTCAGAGTAGTCTGCTGACATTCATATTTGGGCACTGAAAAGCACTAACAAAGCACTAACTATTACACCAGCTACAATCATTCCTACTGACCCTTCACTTTTCCGCCAGGCGTGAAGTTGACGGAATAACTTTAACTGCATATAACCATTTTTTGAGTAGTCCGTTAGCTTTCATATTTGAACAGTGGAAAGCACTCACGAAACACTTACCATTACACCTACTACAATTATTCCTGCCTACACTTTTCCGCCAGGTGTGAAGTAAGCGGAATAATTTTAACTGCTAACAACTATTTTTGAGTAGTCCGCTGGCATTCATATTTGGGCACTAAAGAACACTAACGAAGCACTAACCATTACACCTGCTACAAACATTCCTGCCTACACTTTTCCGCCAGGCGTGACATTGGTGGAATAACTTTAACTGCATAGAACTATTTTTTTTAGTCCGCTGGCATTCATATTTGGGCACTATTAGGCAACCACAAAAAGCACCAACGAAGCACTAACCATTACAACTGCTACAGTTATTTCTGCCTACACTTTTCTGCCAGGCGTGAAGTTGGCAGGATAGCTTTAACTGCATATAACTATTTGTTGCGTAGTCCGCTGGCATTCATATTTGGGCACTAAAAAGCACTAACAAAGCACTAACAATTACACCGGCTACAATTGTTCCCAACAACACTTTTCCGCCAGGCGTGAAGTTAGCGGAATAACTTTAAACGCATATACCTATTTTTTGAGTAGTCCGCTGGCATTCATATTTGGGCACTAAAAAGCACTATCGAAGCACTAACCATTACATCTTTTCCTCCAAGCGTGAGGTTGGCGGAATAGCTTTAACTGCATACAACTATTTTTTTAGTAGTCGGCTGGCATTCATATTTGGGCACTAAATGCACTAACGGAGCACTAATCATTATACCTTCTACAATTATTCCTGCCGACACTTTACTTTTCCGCCAGGCGTGAAGTTGGCGGAATAACTTTAACTGCATATAAGTATTTTTTGAGTACTGCACTGGCATTCATATTTGGGCACTAAAAATCACTAACGAATCACTAACCATTACACCTGCTACGATCATTCATGCCAACATTTTTCCGCCCAGCGTGAAGTTGGCGGAATAACTTTAACTGCATACAACCATTTTTTGAGTAGTTCGCTGGCGTTCATATTTGGGCATTGAAAAGCACTAACGAAGCACTAACTATTACACCAGCTACAATGATTTTTACCGACCCTTTTTTTTCCGCTAGGCGTGAAGTTGACGGAATAACTTTAACTGCATATAACTATTTTTTGAGTAGTCCGCTGGCATTCTTATTTGGGCACTGTTAAACACTCACGAAAAACACTAAGGTAGCACGAACAGTTACACCTGCTACAATTATTCCTGCCTACACTTTTCCGCCAGGCGTAAAGTTGGCAGAATAGCTTTAACTGCATATAACTATTTTTTGAATAGTCCGCTGGCATTCATATTTGGGCACTAATAAACACTCACGAAAAACACTAACGTAGCACTAACAGTTACACCGGCTACAATTATTCCCACCGATAATATTCCGCCAAGCCTGAAGAAAGCCGAATAACTTTAACTGCATACAATTTTTTTTTAGTAGTCCGCTGGCATTCATGTGTGGGCACTAAAAAGCACTAACGAAGCACTAGCCATTACACCTGCTATAATCATTTCCGCCATCACTTCACTTTTCCTCCAAGCGTAATGTTTGCGGAATAACTTTACCTACATATAACTATTTTTTGAGTAGTCCGCTGGCTTTCTTGTTTGGGCACTAAAGAACACTAACGAAGTACTAACCATTACACCAGCTACAATTATTTCTGCCAACACTTTTCCGCCAGGCATGAAGTTGGCGGGATGACTTTAACTGCATACAACAATTTTTTGAGTAGTCGGCTGGCATTCATATTTGGGTACAAAAGTGCACTAACGAAGCACTAACCATTACACCAGCTACAATCATTCCTGCCGACCCTTCACTTTTCCGCCAGGCGTGAAGTTGGCGGAATAACTTTAACTGCATATAACCATTTCTTGAGTAGTCCGATAGCTTTCATATTTGGGCAGTAGAAAGTACTAACGAAACACTAACCATTACACCTGCAACAATTATTCTTGCCTACACTGCCTACAGCTGCTACATCTTGCTCGTGGTTGAAGGCAATTCCAGAAGGGAAATCTAACGTAAAGCTAACATCGCCCTTACCCATACACAAAGTTGGTGCAAAACCAACAAAATGACCATAACACCACACAAAACTACATACCTTGTGATGAAGGGAACCCTGGCAAGGGACCCCACCATGAAACTAGATGGTGTAAATATAAGTAGAACCCAAAACACAAACTATCTGGGCTTAACATTAGACGAAAAACAGAATTACTCTGCACATATAAACACCGTCTGTGCAAGTGTAACTTCTGCAATGCAGAACATTGCAACGCTGGCCCAAAGAACTTATAAGATACCACTTAATTGCGTAAGGCTATATCTCAACAGTGTGCTCGGTGCTATGGTATCATACGCCGCGAGCGCGTGGGGACATCGCGTTAACACCTAGACAAAAAATTAACAGTACACAACGTAGTGTTTTACTGCGACTGACGGGGGCTTATGGGACTACCGCACATGATGCACTTCATGTACTGGTGGGAACTATGCCCTTGGACCTAGTAGTGAAACAGCGAGCTGAAATATACAATCTTACACACAATGACAACCAACAACTACAACGTATATTAACCAGAAAGCAACTGCCCACGACAAAGACGGAAATAAAGAACTACATACTTGCAGAATGGCAGACAGTATTACCTAACTGGCCACGGACCTTATCCAACATACAGAGAACGCATGAACTTAGTTGACAACAACATATACACGTGCGGAGAAATAGGAACACCGGAACATCTAGTATTCGAGTGTAATGACTTACAACCGTACCTCTACGCACATAGACAAACATTATTAAACAAGACCCTACACCAGATGATTTGGAACGAAAACCTCTTTCCACACTTAAATGCACTCACACAAAAAACCACGGCACTCATCCACCAACGTTATCTTGACGGATAAAAGACACAAACAAAATTACCCGGACAGAGACATAAAAGTACCACCTCTCCTTGGACCGAGGCTCTGCCCCGGAGACCGGAGACCGATCTTCTGGAATTCCAAGAGCTCTGCTCTTGACGACCAGAAGCAACAAGATCAAACCATTAACCCGACTTTGAAACGATCCAACCCCCTAATATGTAGAATTTGCATGCTTCTACATATTAGCAACCCTGTCTCTCACAAATAATAACCCACAGTAGTAGTATAAGTTAATTTTAAGTAGTAGAATAGGGAATTTCTTTTCTTTTTAACAAACGCTAAATTTTAAGAACTTACACATACCCGAGGCAAACAATACAGCAAACAAATCTTTTCCTCTGAAAGAACCTAATTTTTTATTTATGTAATAGTTATAAGTTCAAACTTGTACAAAATTATACTAATTCAATCCAACCTTTTAGAAACCTGGGCAACATAAACACAAATTAACATTTCAAACACACTTCACGCACACACACACACACACACACACACACACACACACACACACAAACACACAAAACACATCTTATGCACTGTGCAAACACAAAACACCATTAACAAACTTACATTGCCTTTTCAACATCCGGATTTCCGGCTGCCGATGGTCCTGTTCCTAAAGGGGGAACGTAACACGAATACCAACATCACACACAACACACATACACACAACTCTCTCTCTCTCTCACACACACACACACACACACACACACACACACAAGCACACACACCTAAACACACACTTCCATTGCTTTTTCAACATCTGGATTTCCGGCTGCCGATGGTCCGGACTGACAAGGCAATGGCCGTTGTGCGTTCTTCCTTGACGACTGGGATATCCGGCTGCTGATGGTCCAGGTTCTAGAGGGGGAACGTAACACGGAATAACATCACACACATACACACAACTCCCCCCACACACACATACACACATAACACATGATGGTTACTTTCTGTGAAGAAGCCAGGTCTGCTTAAATTTCCGGTAGCAGACTACTGAAACGTTGGAACAAATAAATAAATAAATAAATAACTATTACACCTGCTACAGTCATTCCTGCAAACACTTTTCCGCCAGGAGTGAATTTGGCGGAATAACTTTAACTGTGAATAATTATTTTTGAGTAGTCCGCTGGCATTCTTATTTGGGCACTAAAAAGCACTGACGAAGCACCAACCATAACACCTGCTACAATCATTCTTGCCAATACTTTTCCGCCAGGCGTGTAGTTATCGGAGTAACTTTAACTGCTTATAACTATTTTTTGAGTAGTCCGCTGGCATTTATATTTGGGCACTAAAAAGCATTAACGAAGCACTAACCATTACACCTTCTACAATCATTCCTGCCGACACTTCACTTTTCCGCCAGGCGTGAAGTTGGTGGAAAAACTTTACTGCATATAACTATTTTTCGAGTAGTCCGCTGGCATTCTTACTTGGGCACTAAAAAGCACTGACGAAGCACTAACCATTACACCTGCTACAATCATTCATGCCAATATTTTTCCGCCAGGCGCGAAGGTGACGGAATAACTTTAACTGCATATAACTATTTTTGGGTAGTCCGCTGGCATTATTATTTGGGCACTAAAGAGCACTAACAAAGCACTAACCATTACACCTGCTACAATTATTCCTGCCTACACTTTTCCGCCAGGCGTGAAGTTGGTGGAGTAACTTTAACTGCTTATAAATAATTTTGAATAGTCCGCTGACTTTCATATTTGGGCATTAAAAAGCACTAACGAAGCATCAACAATTACTCCAATTAAAATTATTCCTGCCGACATTATTCCGCTAACTTCACGCATCTGTAGCAATGTACTTTAAAATTTTCAAATCGGATTCCAGTTGCTGTGGAAGTGAATTTTATATGAAACAGCCCCTACAGGGCGAGGGGTTGCAAATTTTAGTGTTGAATGGTAGTAGCGATATACGTTAACATTTTTAAAATCATATTTCCAGTTGCTGTGGCAGCGAATTATATATAATTACAACCCCGGGGGTGGGGGGGGGGGGAGAGTGAAAATTTTATTGTGAAGGGTGATAGTAGCGATGTACATTAAAATTTTAAAAATCGTGTTGATAATTGCTGTAGTAATGAATTTTATATAAAACAACCCTCTAAGGGGCGAAGGGGACTTGCATATTTTATTGTCTTGGGAGGTAGTAGCAATGTACTTTAAATTTTTCAAATCCGATTTCCAGGTGCTGTGGAAGTGAATTTTGTATAAACAACCCTTACGGTTTGAGGGGGTTGCTGTGGTAGTGAATTTTACATAATTACAACCCCTAAGGAGAGAAGGAGAATGAAAATTCTATTGTGTTGGGTGGTAGTAACGATGTACATGAAAATTTTAAAAATCAGATTAGTAGTTGCTATGGTAACGAATTGTATATAAAACAACCCCCTAAGGTGTGAGATGGATTGCAAATTTTATTGTGTTTGGTGGTAATAGCGATGTACGTTAAAATTTTTAAAATAGATTTGTAATTGCCGTGGAAGTGAATTTTATATAGAAAACCCCCTAATTGTCCACGAATTTTATTTTTAGGCATACATTTGCACTAATACCGCGTTGTATAATTATTGCAAAAGAATATTTTTAAAAAAAGAATCCCGAATCGGCCCAGTCAGAGACTGAGAAACGTTTTTCCAACTTCACCATTATCTCATGTAGAATTAATATTACATGAAAATGAAAAGTTTAGACATTCTAAAATTGGTTACACAAATTCGCAGTAACACATATCAATTATTCGCAATTCTACCTGTTTACTTGGGTAGGAGTAAAAAATCACAAAAATGAAAAACAGATTTTAGCGTGTGAAGGGGTGGTCCGCGAATTTAATGATTTATCTCACATTCTTGCATATTGGTAAAAATATTTTAAAACTTCAAGCTTTTCTGCTTTAGCAGGTCAGAGCACCGTTTTTCTAGCCGCCCCGCCCCGCACGTAAAATTGTTTTTACACAAAAATGAAAAGTGCATATGCCTACAATCGCGGGCTTGTGAAATGTTCGTAATATGATTAGAACAACAGAAAGTTAAAAGTACAATTACATTATATTCATCTTCTTCCAAATAAATAAACAGTGAAACCACAATTAAGCAACAAAGCAAAATATGATGTTGCCCCCTTCTCATTAAATGAAATGTCCCAATGCCTTACATAAAACATTATAAAATGAAAGTATTTTCATTTGAACCTTGTTTGCTTACAACAGTAGAAAAATGTAGAACTTATTTTGTGTTGAAATGCGGGCGTCTATATTGAGCTTCTTCAGCAATTGCATTCTGCAGCACCGCCCGCTGGTTGAGAATAATTATTTTTCTATCTTTGGATTGGTCCATATCACCCCACTTAATAATATATTATTTTATTGGATTAGATTTGTAAATAAAATTGCTAGCCAGAAACTGCGCCATTCCTTTAGTATTATATAATCTAATAATTATTATGCAACCATTATTACAAGTCTACACAAATTGTATAGATGGCCATCTCCAGAAATGAGTGCAAACTATGGGGCTCGAGAACCTTATATAATACGTAATATAGTTCGCTTGACCATGGCGCTGCGATTATTATAGGTGGCGTACTGACTATGTCGCTTTAAAACTCTTTTTATATAAAAGGATTACGGCGACGTCGTCGTAATCCTAATTTGGCGTTATAATCCTATTACTATATATAAAATGGCGTCATAAACCACTTATTATAGACATATATATATATATATATATATATATATATATATATATATATTGCTATGATAATGGGGTTATTTAGGGAAATATAGGGTTACAAGGGTGGTACATGTAAACAACGCCAAAATCAAGGAAACTAAACATTTGAATCATAAAATGCACACAATTCGTTAGTTATGCAAAAAGCAAATATTAAACACTGTATAAAGTTCACAACTAATTTTACTCAATGAAAGGAAGTTCATACTTTAATAATTTAACCACATTTAGTAGAATAAATAACTCTAGACGCAATCCAATTCATAATAGAAACGGTAATACATTCAGAAACGTAAAATAAATATAAGCTAGGAGTATCTAAAGTAAAACAAACATGAAACAAAACTTATTTAAACCCAACGCATTAGTGTAAGAAAATAATCATGCCGTTCAAGAACAAGCATGTCTCATGACGCAAAAAGTCAATAAAAGCGTTTAATTTACGTCATATGATAAAGAATCCCACAATAGAATTATGTCTACGTGATATTTTAAATAAAAAACCGCCACAAATCCAGCATATGAGGAAAATAAAATGTGGAACAAAGGTTTGGCTACGTACCAGTTTAAGAATAAAATAGTTAATAATTTCCTATACAAAATACGAATACACGATATTGAAAGGTGCAAAGTACCATGGCCAACGAATTCCATAACGTAGAGCTTTGGTATCTACGTGATTTTGGGAGCATTTCAACAAGGTATACAATAGGTAGCTCAATTCAAAACCCGAATAATTACACGATTAGCCAAGTGCAACGCCTCCACCATGCTCAAACAACAAAGATAAAGCGCGGTAAACAAATAACAGCAGATGGGTTGGCTTGCCTTTATATATTACACCAAGCTGAAAATGGTCAGTGTTTTTATAACTGAAGCACGAACTGTACTGGTCTGAACAAATATACTACGAAAAGTTTAAGTGTGAAATTAAAAATACGAATTATAGGTAAAAGATAGTAATTAAAAATTTCAAGTACAAGTGCACGTTCAAATATACACGTGTAATAGAAGTACGCCGTTGACATAAAACGACTCTCAGGAATCCACTAAGAATTCCACGGAAACATTCACTGAGAGATTTACTAAACGACTCAATAAACAATTCACTAAGCAAATTCAATAATAAATCTAACGTAAAAATCCAGTACTACAAGTACCAAGCATAATAATGAAGAAAACTATAAATCAGGACGTTAATCTGAAAACTACCCAAGGTCATTGGTTAATAGCACGTAGCGGCAGTTCGGAAGATTGGGGTGTACGCAGAGCTACACATTCGAACCAGGAAATTAACCGGGTAAAAAACCAGGTTAGAGATCATTGTAAATAAATAGCATGAAACCAAATCTTTGAACATTTATAACTTGCATATACTTGGATATTTATGTAAAGGGTCAACGAGAGTTTTGTAGATACGTAGAAATTACGTTAAGAGAAAGGAGGATCATTGAACATTCAACGAGACTTCCAAAAAAATACAGAGTTATTTTTACTGCTTCAATTAGGTTATAATTTGGTAATGAACAGATTTATATTATTTACTTGATTCAAGGGTTTAAATAGCAAATAATATTACGAAGGTTGTAGAGTTGCAAATTGTACATATTTCTTGGTATATTATTCAAATTTTGGTGATTTAGTTTATCTTATTCAGGTATGAAGTGCTAGCGAAAAAAGGGGGTAAAAATTTCTCTGTTTTCCCATCGTCGTGCACTCTGTGTGGGGTAGTATTTTAACTATTATATATATTTATTATATATATTATATATATTTATTATATATATATATATTTTATTATAAATGAAGAGATTTTGGGGTAGCAGTGGACATAGAATGATGGTGATTCAACCGAGGAGCTATTTCGTGGACTAGTGCCATATTGGACGGCATCATCTTTAAGAGCTGGTTTGCGGATAACGGTTGGAAGACAGTTACCAGGTATGCATTTGTATAAAAACATTGTGTGGTGAATATTTTTTATGGTTTTCTTGATTTTTTTATGCTTTGGGGTGTTTTTTTATTATGTAATAAACTGAAAATTTATGGCACTTTAGTTAAAAATGAAATTTATTTAGGTAGCCAAAGATAATTAATTTACAGATAACCAGGCTATGTTGTAAAGAAGTACAGGGGGTTTATTTTATTTTTATAGTGAAATAAATTTCCATTCATATTTATCGAGTTTTACTATGAGCTCATGATAAGACAAAGGGTTTAACGTAAAGTATGAAGAACGCTCTCTTACTATAATAAAATATTTGTTTAAATAAGGTTATCGGATGAAAATAGTTTTGAAAATGAGGTTGTGGATATTATCAATAATACGAATGTACATAAGGAAAGGTGTTTTGAAATTGTAATATTTATTTTATGTAAATAGAATGCTTTGTATTTTGTGAATTGCGTGATTTTGAGTGTGTGATTGTAGAGTGTGAATATCTACTAAGTTTTAGCATAGAGGCAGTGAGCGGGAGTTTTTAGATCCAGCGTTAACAGGTAAAGCGTCTGTGTTGGTTTTAAAAGGTTGGTTGATTAAGAAGCATACAGAGAGGAGCAGCCGAGGGCCGATTTAGAAGCAAGCTTCACAGAAATTATGACGCCCAAGTTGTTGGGCACGGTTTTAAAACGAAACTTCACAGTATTATGGCTTCCCAACGGAGGGGCTCGAGTAGTTAGAGCCTAAGCTTCACAGAAATAATGGCGACCCGAACGTGAGGGGCACGATCCCAGATAAATAAATTTAATTCAGGAAACTGGCGACCTGAGAGGAAAGGGTGGATTGTGTTGTTAATAATTTTAGTGATAGTTTTAGATTACTTTTGCGTGTGTGGTGAACGGATGTTAAGAAAGGAGTGACTTAAGAGTGAAGAAGTGGAAATTGGAAGTGAGCGTTGTTTGAAAAATCGGGACAAATGGAGGAAGCAGGAGGTAGTAGGGATCAATCGAGGACGGAATCGGGAGATTAAGAAAATGATATGATCATAAAAATTATTGAAAGGATGAACGAAACATTAACTGGAGTTAAGAAGGAATCAAACAGGAAGTTGGAGGAAATTAGGGAGACCTTAAGCAAAAAAGTAGATAAATCAACCAAGGAATTTTCTGATTTCAGAAATAGTCTAAACGTAAATATGGGGAAGTTGAAGTGAGAGTTGAAAGAAATGAAAGTAGTATAATTGGGATTTGGAGTGAAATTGGACAATTAAGAACGGAAGTCAGAATTTTTTGCGAAGAGGAGATAAATGGGAAAATGATTGAGGTGAGTAAGTCATGCAGAAATCAAATAGGTAAGTTTGAGAGAGAGGTAACAGAAATTAAACAAAGTATAAGTGCTTTAGCGGGGGAGAGACCAAGGATTTTTGCAAGTAATATTTCAGTAGAGCAACAGATGAAATTTTATGGAGACAATAGGGTGAGCCCACAAATCTATATAAATAATATCAGGACATTAGTGTGCAATTTGTATGATGAACAGGGTAAGTTAAATGTGGTGAAGGCCTTATTGAAGGATATCGCAGAGGCCTGGTATAATTTGGAAGGGCCAGATATAGATTCATACTTGATTTCGAGGAGAAATTCCTTAAACATTATTGGAGTGATCATAGGCAGGATCAAGTTAGGGATGATCTCATTTCAGGTAAATATAAGGGAGAGTTTAGAGGATCTCGTGAACAATATGCGATTAGGAAATACAGTATCGCTGAACAATTAAGTCCACCATTGACAGATCGTTAACTTATCAAATACTTGTCAAGACACTTTGAGATTGAGGTCAAGCAACACGTTGCTTAACAAAATATAGTGGATAGGGAGACATATTTGGAGTACCTGCAGAGGTATGATGACTTAGTTTTGGGAAGACCTCGGGAAAACAGAGATAGAAATATAAATTTAATACGATTTGAGAGTAAAAGGGAAAATGTGTATAACCATAGGGGGACAAATCAAAATATCAGGAACAACTGGGGACAACGAGGAAATTATTTTAATAGTAATACCAGTACGAGGGGAGCTATTACAAGACCAGGAGTACAGAGGCAAAGTGGCTCGCTAGAAATAAATAGGACGTTGACGCGTGCGAATAATGAGAGATCTGAAGGATAGGACACTAGTAGGAGGACATACGCGCAAGTGGTGGAAGGACAACCAGGACCTAGTGGAGAGACCAGAGCTAGGCAGGATTTTTAAAAACAGACAAGCCACCAGAAATTGATATTTATAAATATGAACATCCACTCGAATTTATGGAAATTGAGGAAGGGAACGAACCAGAAGAAGAAAAGAATATTTGTTTGTCGGTGGTTGAAATTAAAATTTTAAGTAGCTATGTAGGGTCGTTGCTTGATTCAGGAGCGGAGACGAGTTTGGTATCGGAGGAATTCGTTAAGGAGATCGAAGATGCAATTCAAAATAGAGTTATGCCGATAAAAAGGAGTCATTTAATAGCTCCTAATAAAAAAAGGTTTGGCGTAGTAAATAGTGTTGTCATATTAAGGGTAGAAATTGGATTGGTGAGCTGTGAGCAGGAGTTTATAATCGTTGGTGGACTCAAATTTAAAAGTATTCGAGGAATAGATTGCATGAAGAAGATGTGAATTGTAATTAATTGTGATAAAAGTTTGGCGAAGGTAAGAGACGTAGAGTTGCCTTGGATGAGTAGTTATAAGGTCACTGAGCATGACACTGGGTTGAATGTAAATGTTTTAAAGGTGGATGAAGAGGAGAATAAAATAGCTGATACTTTTAAATGTCCAGATGGGAAAGTGGAAGGAGTACGAGATTTGTTAAGAAAACATTCTGAGCTAGTAGGAGTACAAGCGAGCACAGCATTGGGTTACGAGCATGTGTTGGAGATCGATAACTCGGAACCATTTAATACAAAAATCTATCACATACCCGCAACATTCAGAGATCAGGTAAACCAAGAACTTATAAAAATGTTAGAAGACGGCATAATAGAAATTTCAAACACACATTTTTTAATCCGTTGGTGGTCGTTAAAAAGAAGGATGGGAGTATTCGTTTATGTTTAGACGCGAGAAAGATCAATCAACGAACTAAACCACAGTTTCATTGTCCACCGTCCATAGACACACTTTTAACGAGGTTGAGTGACAAACATATTTTTAGCAAACTTGATTTGATAAATTCGTTCCGGTTAATTCCTTTGCATAGAAATTCTAGAAGGTACACAGCGTTTTCCGTAGAAGGAAGAGTACAATTTTAAAGTTGTACCGTTTGGTTTGTCTACATCAAGTGCAGCATTAATTAAGACCATGCAAGCGATTTTAGGAGCATTTGAAGAATTTTGTATACATTACGTTGACGACATATTGATTTTTAGTGAAACAGAGCAAGAACATTATTTTCATTTCGAAAGAATTTTATTAGAACTAAAGTTGGCAGTATTAAAATTGAATATTGAGAAGTGTTAATTTTTCTCGGGAACACTCAAATTTTTAGGGTATGTAGTTGTTACGTCATCATCGAACAATTTGGTATTGGTGACAATAAATACCATTAGTGCGGGTACTTTACAGTTTTTAGTGAAACCTTATGCCGGTAGTGGGAGTGTGCGAAGTATTATACTCGGAAGGTTACAGAAGACAGTAGTTGTACGAGAGCTTTTGGAAGCGACACCACACTAAACGCGCGTGTTCTTGGTTGTCCGCTAACCTTTTGTGTGTGACTTTTATTGCCCAGAGCGGCACATGCTTTAAGGTATTTATATCCTTTATTAAGTAGTTTGTCGTAGTTGCTTTGTTTATTACATAACCGCTACACTGCCATCGGTATTGCTACATAATAACAATTGGTCCTTCCCTATAATTAACATATCTAGATCACTTCATCACCCTACATTTGGTCCGAATTTTACTAGTCCTATGTTATACGCATGTCCTAAACTGAATATTATTTTGCATTTTAGCGAGCGTGTTTTAATCATTTACTTTAACTTTTAAATTTGTGTTTAAAGCCCATATTTAGCGGGTTAAAATGTGTAAATATTATTTATACTTTTTTAAACTAAATTAAGCGATGTTGCCGTAATTAAACCAAGCGGTTAATTACAAACGAATCCTTTAATATAAAATTTGCTAATTTGCATTAAAAGCCATTGCGCGTTTTTAGTATCACATACAACCCTTCAGTCGGTTTGCAGTAAAATATTGAATACATCTGCAAAGGGTAATAAAGTTATAAAACTGCAACCTTTCTTGCAATATGTTAGCCACATATTCCTGTGATCTTTTATGTTAAAGGCTGCCCGTTGTAAACTGTAAATTTTATCTAAACCGACGTGTTGCTTAAGACCCATTGCAGGCTAATAGTCATAAACGTGATTTATTGATTTATGCGCTATTTTACTTTTTTGTACCTTGAACAACAACCCATAATATTTAATATTTCTCAGCGCACAGCTAAGCGGTTACCGTTTACAGCATTTTGTTGTAGGTCTTTTAGAATAACAGTGTCATTATGGCTCCGAAAAAGACAGATTTGGCACAACTCGAATTATTTAAGATACGGTTTATCGAGATGTTGGAACTGGGCAACGCTATACAAAGTGATTCAAGTTTAAAAACGTTATTCCATATTCAAACAAGAGGAGTAAATAACATTTATTTAATTTAATAGGGTTTAAATTGATGTCTTAGCTTCATGTAACGATGTAGAATTATTAGCTTTCAGCGCTCTACGGAAAGAGGTGGATGCTGCTTATTATTGCATACTGCTGCATCTTGAAACGATGCAAGAAATGCGAGCACCGAAAATTGCGGAAAGTGCTCCAAGCAGTACGGGATCAAAATTGTTACCGTTAAAACTCCCACATTTTAATAACGAGGCAACTGAATCGCATCCTTTATTGACTTATTTGACAGTCTGGTTTATAATAATGCTTCGCTGACCAATATTGAGAAGCTAAATTACCTTATTAATTGCTGATTTAGCAATCCATGTTTATTAGCAACTTTGCATTGGAAAGCTATGAAAGATTTTCCATCTTTAAAATCAGAAGACCCTAAGAAACTTAGGGCACTTATTGATTGTTTTTCAGAGAACTTTGCTGTTCTAATTAACTTAAAGTTTCCCACTGAACATTGGAACTTTATTCTGGTCGATTTTCTTTTAGAAAAACTCGATCCGTTCACTAGAAAACGCTTTGAACTCCAATCGGATCCGAAGCAAATAACCAATTTCGATGATTTGAGATATTTTTTAACTCAACAATGTGCAGCGTTGGAAACCTTTTCTTCAACCGCACCTGTTTCTTATTCGACGACTGTTCAGACAGCTAAGACATCAGTGCCTAAAAAATCCTTAGCGTTTCAGTTTAAAACAAGAGTTTCTTCTAACGTAGTTTCACTGGACACACCAATTAGCTCCAATGACTCAAAGAATTCATTTTCGCACCATTGTCTTTCTTGCAAGGGCAATCACTTAATTTACAGATGTCAATCGTTTCTAAAGAAAACTCCCACAGAACGTTTCGACATTGTCAACCGCTTACGCCTCTGTTTAAATTGCTTACGTACAGACCATGCGTCCATGCAATGCAAATCCTATAACTCTTGTCGAACTTGCGCCATGCCGCATCGTACCTTGCTACATTTTGAAGCGCAACCTGCTTCTAGCCGTTCAGTTGAACCGACCGCTACACATATACATAAAAATGTCAATAGGACGCAGTCAGCCTCTCCTATTCCGGCAAATGTTTTGTCTTTACAGACGAATTTAAATCCTGGGGTTGCTGTCTTACTCTCCACTGCTGTTGTGAAAGTTCAAGATCGTTCTGGTAAATACAAACCGATCAGAGTACTCTTAGACCCTGGCTCCCAAGCTAGTTTTATTCGTGACGATTGCGTGAGCAAACTTTGGCTTCCACGCATACGTTCTCAAGTTCCGATTTAGGGACTTGGGCAGACAACTTCAGCTGTCAATAGGGGTGCCGTCAGCTGCACCATTCGCTCTATTTTAGACTGAAAAATCTCTAGAAGTCACAACTTTTGTGCTTTCGTCAATATCTGGCAAATTACCTAGCGTTGAAGTTCTTAATAATTGGGAACACTTATGCGGCCTGCACTTTGCAGACCCGACCTGGAACTCTACAGGAACTATTGACATGTTCCTTGGAGCAGATGTTTATCCGTTCATCATCAGTGGCGGTGTTACACATGGCAAATTTCTTCAGCCTGCCGCCATAAATACAATTTTTGGTTGGACTATTATTGGTCCCACAAAAAGCTTGCAGTCTGATACTGTCCAAGCATTTTTTACTTCTGTAGAAGATCCTATTGACCAGAACCTAAGGCGGTTTTGAGAGATAGAAGAGTTGCCATCCAAGCCTTATACTTCTCCAGAAGAAGAAAAGGCAGATTTGATTTTCGAAAACACGTTTTCTCGTGACCCTAGCGGTCGTTTTATAGTTGCGTTACCGTTTAACGATACTTTGCCCGTTTTTGATAATTGCTTTGAGATGGCTAAAAAAACTATTTTCGTTGGAGCGCAAATTGCATGCTCAACCGGAGCTACGCGCCCAATACAACAATTTCATGCAGGACTATCTTGATGCGGGTCATATGGCATTACTCGATTCTCTGCCCGTTGGGAACGATAATTATTTTTTACCCCATCACCCTGTGTTTAAAGAGAAAGGTCATACTTCTAAAATTCGTGTGGTTTTTGACGCCTCTGCAAAGGCTAAAAACAACGTGTCACTTAATGACACTTAATTGGCTGGACCTAGTCTCCAAAACGACATTTCGTCAATCTTACTTAAATTTCGCACTCATCGTTTCGTTTTTACTTGTGATGTTCGCCAAATGTATCGACAAATTTTGGTTACCGAAGAACATCGAAAATTTCAATTAATTGTTTGGCATCATCGAACAATTTGGTATTGGTAACAATAAATACCATTAGTGCGGGTACTCTACAGTTTTTAGTGAAATCTTATGCCGGTAGTGGGAGTGCGCGAAGTAACAGTGAGTCGTACTCGGACGGTTACAGAAGACAGTAGTTGTACGAGAGCTTTTGGAAGCGACACCACACCCAACGCGCGTGTTCTTGATTGTCCGCTAACCTTCTGTGTGTGACTTTTATTGCCCAGAGCGGCACAGGTTTTAAGGTATTTATATCCTTTAGTAAGTAGTTTGTCGTAGTTGCTTTGTTTATTACATAACCCCTACACTGCCATCGGTATTGCTACATAATAACAATTGGTCCTTCCCTATAATTAACATATCTAGATCACCTTATCACCCTACAGTAGTTAACAATTAAGGTATGTTTATCGACAAGAAAAGGTTATCAGAAATTCTTAAATATTCAAGGCCAATTTAAACTTTTTAAAAAGGGAGTAAAATGGAAATAGTCTGATAGTCAGGAGGCGGAATATTTGACCCTGTTGGAGCAATTTCACGAGCAGTTGATTTTAATGCATCCAAGGTTTGAGTTAGGATTTATACTGCACACGGATGCGTCGGATTGTACATTGGCGGCGGAATTGTACCAAATCCAAGATGGGGAAGAAGTGCCGATATCTTTTGTCTCAGAAACATTAATGTCACATGAATTAAATTACACCATTAGTGAGAAAGTAATGGCTGCCGTAGTTTTTGAAGTAAGCAAGCTGAAATTTTATTTGATTGGCAGACATTTTATTATCGAGACCAATTAGTCTGCATTATGTGCTATAATGAACACCAGGTTTTCGAATAACATAGTGTATAGGTGGGGCTTGTTTTTACAAGAATTTGACTTCTAAATTAAGTATTTCAAGGATGAAAACAATTTTATAGCGGATGCTTTTAGTCTCAACCGAGAAAATGAAAACAAAAACTCATCAGATATATTGATAGCAGTTAACAATCTATTACAAGATGGATGTCTGTATACGAACAAAAAAAAAATTTGCTAAACCAGGAGCAGAGTGAAGAGTTGTAGGTCATTAAGAGGATACTAGTGAGTGAGCCTGGATTTAAAAATTACGTCATGATAAATGGGTTTTTGTGTAAACAAATACATAATTTGGAGGTGTATGTAGTTGATCGAGAGCAGGTTAGAACTATTATTTAGGATTTACATATTAAATATGGTCATATTGGGATTAGAAAACTATGGTTAATTTTTAGGGAAATATTTTTTGCAGTCAACATAGTCAAATTAGTAATAAACACATGTACATTAGGAAAGTACAAAAACCATACAAATCAAGATGTTGTGCAAAGTATACAAGTACAAAATCCCCTACAATTGATTGCGATCGATTATTTAAGTAATTTAGTTACCAGTAGAAAAGAGCACAAACATGTTCTGATTGTGATTGACCTCTTTTCTAAATTCACAAAATTATATCCGACAAGAGAATGTAACACAATTGAAACCAAAAAGATATTGAAACAATACTGTAGAGAGGTTGGTCATTTTAAACGTGTGTTGGCGGATAACGCAACATACTTTAATAACCAAAGAAATGTAAATTATTGAGAGCAGCAAGGTATCAAAGTAGTATTTTGCTGCATACGACATCCACAGGCAAATCCAGCAGAAAGATACATACAGGAAACTGTAAAGTTTCTACGCTTAGTTTCGCACCGAGATCATAGATCGTGGGAGGACAATTTGTCAAAGGTTGAGTCCTTTATTAATGAATCCCCCAGTACCGTGACGGAAATTAGTCCCATTATGCTTGTAAAGCAGATATACCCCGAAAGGCCTTGGCAAATTTTACCGAAAGACGATGAGTTTCAACAAATATTAATAGATGTGAGAAAGAAACTGAGACGTCGTACTGAAAAATATGTCCGTTCATTTACATTTCCAATGCTCTACCCAAAGGTACTACATTGGCCAGGAGGCAAGTTTTTTGTTGCCTGGAAATTTAGAATTTTGCCGAACCCTTGCCCTTCCAGGCAAAATAGGGATCTTTAACGTGCGTGACAACACTCACACACGGGACCACCATTTAACCTCTCATCCGAAAGAGGGCGTAATTTTTGTGAAAGATGCTCACCTGCCATTTTTCAAGCAGTCGACCGTGTCGGGATGAAAAATATGTCCGCAGGATGAATGCTAAAATTAGAAAGAGAGTTAGGTTTAAGGTGGGAGACCTGGTGATAGTTAAGAGTCTACGTGTAGGGCGTCGAGACTTAAGGATATGTGGCAAACTACATCTGCCAAATGAGGGACCGTATGAGATTGGGGAACTAGTAAATGAGTGTACCTACATTTTCCGAAACAGAGAAACACAAGTAGATAGGGGGAGATTTCATATCAGCCTGTTATTTCCCTATAAACAGGAAGATCATGGAAATGTGCAAGAAGAGAGTTAGGTTCAAAAACTGAATCAGTATATATAAAATAATATTGATAGGTTCACATAATAGGGAACAATAATAGGTGTACATACAAATTAGTAGGGTAAGTTTAGGGTATTTGAATAAAAAGAATACTTAACAATTTGTAGTTATTCTTTCTATTAAAATAGAGGGATAATATCATGTAATTCGTGGCTAATTGTAAATACATAAGATCGTAAATCAAGTTTGGGGTTAGTGTAATAACTTGTAAGAAAATTTATTAAGAATTTTAGATCATTAGGGTATTTTAAATAATTAATTTAGAGCTTAGTCAACGTATAATAGTGCAGGGTTAATTTAACTTCAGTTATATTTGTTTAGTACCGACGTAGCATAACATTTATTTTAAGATAGGATAATATTTATTAAAAACAACGAGGTAAAATTATCATTTCTAAGTTTTATTTAATACAGCATACGAAAACATAAGAGCTTTTCATATTTGTTAAAAATAGGATTACTGTTTTCAAGGGTAAAAACCAGAAAACGTTTCAAAGCACAGTAAAAGGAGGAGATATTTCAAGATAACACTTACGATAAACAAGCTGTAATAGGTTACAAGGAGGAAAAAACCGTTGGGAGCTAGCGTAGTCGATATGCAACGAAGACAGAACGGAAAACACAAAAGTAGGACGAAGAAGAGGCATGTTTGTTAAGATATCGACTTTGAATTATAAAGGTAGTATTGAAGAGAAGCTAGAAGCAACTGTCGTGGAGGAACAAAAACGAAGCAAAACGTATGAATACAAGTGAGAAACAGAGACTTAATTATAGATATAGTATAGTAGGAAGAAACAGAATAAAGGACGCCACCTAAATTTTTTATAAAGCAACTGACTAAATTAATTTGCTTAAAGAAAAATTTGGAAACCCATATTATCATAAACCACTTTAAATACAAAGTTTGATTGTCACACATATCATACTTACATCTGATCGTCTTCTTCAAGGATCTAACGATGAGTGGGGTGACTCTGAAACATATTTCTACCAACAAAGACACCCTATATATATATATTACGGATCAGTATGAATATAGAATCCTTATATTAAGTTCAATTGTCTCTACTATCGTGATACTCTTTCGGATAAGTTTACTTTGTAAACACCGTACAAAATTTGGAAAATTTAATATTACTGAAAAATGAACTGAAGTCCAATAAAAATAATTCTGTATTCTCTTTTAAGAAAAGTAAATAACATCATAATAAATAACAGTACTCAATAAAATTCAATTCTTATGAAAGTGATTTGTAAGTCAGATATTTAATTATGGACATTATATATTTTTATAAGGTAGTCATTGTAGCGCTACGCGACCTCACAATGTTTAAATATTCCTTATTTACCTTTTGGCAAAAATCAAAATTGACAGATTACTTTAAGTTCCAATTTTCATCATATAGCATTCAGGTGTTATAAATTAATATATTAGTATTTTAATTCGTCATAAACAAGATAGCTGACGAAGTATATCTACACCTGTACAATCGGTGAGATACGATATCTTAAGTTGAACACACTATTAATTAGAAATAGGTTATAGTACTCATTGTACTTTATACTTTACAAAAGGATCTTTTGAAAATTAATTGACAAAAACATTTATACAAGTAATAATAAATTGCATACAGCAACGTGATGTAAAACAAGTTTCAAAAGGAAATCATTACATGCAAAATTTACGTAATGGACTTTGTAACGTCAGCATTATTTTAGAAACTAATGCTTTCTTACCGACAGCGGCAATGACCTGTAACCTTAAACGACCTGTGCATCAGTAGAACACGCGGTTACATAGCGACGTCGGCCACGTGTGGATCACAGTAATTTACTCATTTGCCTTCTAAACGTGTTCCATAAATTTAATTAAATCATTCCAAATAAAATATTTTCGTTGATCCAAGACTGCATCGAAATTACGTGAAATTACATCAAAATCATTACAAGACCATCCACATTTCCAGAGTTATAGAAGTTTTAAAATTCAAAATTTCATGGTTTCATGGTTTCAAAGTTTCAGAATCTCATGGTTGCAAAGTTGCACTATAATAAAATAATTAATTTCATATGCTTACTCATTTATGCAAACCGTTCGCCAAGGGATTTGTACACTACATTTCTACATTAGTTGTCTTGGACAACTTTTAACAGTCTGTCCGTCTTTTACGACGTCTTCGCAAGGAAAACTTGATTTTCCAGCACATGTTGAATGTTTTCAACACCAAGCGTTCTTCCAGTTCAACTAAGAAACGAAAAGTGACAAACGATCGCCAATCGTCGGAACAATTTGAAATCTTAGATACTTTAAGATGTAGGAACACGTTAACAAGTTTGTATATATAAGTGTTATCAGTAAGGAATATGTAGTATGTAGTAGATTTTAAGTGTAATTTGAATTAAAGTGTGCTTTGGGAGTTTATTGGTTATTAAATATGCAATAATGACTGAATGAATTATACAAATGTTGTTAGATAACAACTAAAATAACAGATGCACCGCGCTAAAGTCAATGAACAAATTTACAGAAAGTTTATATGTTACAAGCTTAGTTAAGATAAATACTCACCATTTGTTTTGACAGCAAAAAACAACATCAAGCCGCAACAGACATAATATGAATACAGTAATATATTTGCACCGGTCACGGCTCAATTCCATTTCTTAAATATTATGACAAGTTATGTACACCTTTGTTATGAAGATCAAATGTAAACATAAATGAGCACAATACAAAGTCGCTCTATTTCTAAATATATAGTATACACTGTAAACAAGTATAATTATAAAGGTAGCATAGTTAAGATAAATACTTACCACTTTTGTTGATAGTAAGGAACAGCATCAAACCGTAACAAGTCCAATATGACATCAATACATATCTGCACCAGACACGGCCTCAATGCCATTTCTAAAATATATGAAAGTAGACTCGTATACAAAATTGTAAACAGAAGCACAAACAAAGGTTAATTTTCGTTAAAAAGGTAGCTTAGTTAAGATAAATACTTCACCATTAGTTTGTGACTAGCAAGGAATAGCATCAAGCGCATACAGCAATGACATTGATGCAGTCACATATTTTGCACCGGCACGGCCTCAATGCCATTTCTTAAATATATGAAAGTAGAACTGTATACAAAATTGTAAACAGAAGACAAACAAAGGGTTAATTTTCGTTAAAAGGTAGCTTAGTTAAAATAAATACTTCACCATTGTTTTACAGCAAAGAACAGCATCAAGCGCTAACAAGTCTAATATGACTACAGTCACATATTTTACACCAGTCACGGCTCAATGCCATTTCCTTAATATATGAATGTAGACGCTGTATACAAAATTGTAAACAGGAGTCACGCAAAGTGTTAATTTTCTGTATAAAAGGTAGCTTAGTTAAAATAAATACTTAACACATTTGCTTGACAGCAAAGAACAGCATCAAACCGTAACAAGGCATCAAGGTATGATCATACAGTTCACATATCTGACACAAGTCACGGCTTCAACGCCATTTCTAAATATATGAAAGTATTCACTTGTATACGAAAGTTTAAACACAAGACAAAACAAAGTGTTTAATTTTGCTAAATAGTATCGATTGCTTTATTTGTAAGGTAGCATTACTTAAGATAAATACTCAACCATCTTTTGTTGATAGCAAGGAACAGCATTCAAACCGTAACAAGCTGCAAGGTATGATCATACAGTCACATATCTTGTAACCGTCACGGCTTCAATGCCATTTCTTAAATATATGAAAGTATTCACGTGCATACAAAATTTTAAACAGGAGTCACACAAAGGGTTAATTTTCGTTAAAAGGTAGCTTAGTTAAAATAAATACTCACCATCTGTGTTGATAGCAAAAACAGCATCAAGCCGCAACAGGCATGCAATATGATCTACAGTCACATATTTGTACACGGTCACGGCCTCAACGCCATTTCTTAAATATATGAAAGTGGAAGCCTTGTATAGTAAAGTTGTAAACACGGAGGCAAAAACAAAGTGTTTATTTGCTAAATAGTATCGATTGCTTTAATTTGTAAGGTAGCATTACTTAAAATAAATACTCAACCACTTTGGTTTGACAGCTAAGAACAGCATCAAACCGCAACAAGCTCGAGTATGATCATACAGTTCACATATCTGACACTAGTCACGGCTTCAACGCCATTTCCTAAATATATGAAAGTATTCACTTGCATACAAAATTTTAAACACGAGGCAAAAACAAAGGGTTTAATTTTGCTAAATAGTATCGATTGCTTTATTTGTAAGGTAGCATTACTTAAGATAAATACTCAACCATCTTTGTTGATAGCAAGGAACAGCATTAAGCTGTAACAAGCTGCGGAATATGATCATACAGTCACATATTTGAACCGGTCACGGCCTTCAATGCCATTTCTAAAATATATGAAAGTGGATTCAGTGCATACAAAATTGTTAAACAGGAGACACAAAGGGTTAATTTTCGTTAAAAAGGTAGCTTAGTTAAGATAAATACTCACCATCTGTTGTTGACAGCAAGGAACAGCATCAAGCTGTAACAGGTGCAATATGACTTACAGTCACATATTTGTACACGGTCACGGCCTCAATGCCATTTCCTAAATATATGAAAGTGGAAGCTGTATACAAATTGTAAACAGGAGCAAACAAAGGGTTAGTATTTGCTTATAAAGGTAGCTTAGTTAAGATAATACTCACCATTTGTGTTGACAGCAAGGAACAGCATCAAAGCCGTAACAGGCATAATATGACATACAGTCACATATTGACACAGTCACGGCTCAATGCCATTTCCTAAATATATGAAAGTAGCATGTATAGCAAAATTTTAAACACAGAGACAAACAAAGGTTAATTTTCTAAATAAGAGCTAGCTTAGTTAAGATAAATACTCACCATTTTGTTGATAGCAAGGAACAGCATCAAACTCGTAACAGGTGCAATATAATTACAGTCACATATTTGTACCGGTCACGGCCTCAATGCCATTTCTTAAATATATGAAAGTAGAAGTGTATACAAAATTGTAAACAGAAGACATACAATAGGTTAATCTTTGTTATAAAGCTAGCTTAGTTAAGATAAATACTCACCATTTGTGTTGATAGCAAGGAACAGCATCAAGCGTAACAGGCTAATATGATTACAGTCACATATTTGTCACCGGTCACGGCCTCAATGCCATTTCTTAAATATATGAAAGTAGAAGTGTATACAAAATTGTAAACAGAAGACAATACAATAGGTTAACTTTCGTTATAGAGCTAGCTTAGTTAAGATAAATACTCACCATTTGTGTTGATAGCAAGGAACAGCATCAAGCCGTAACAGGCATAATATGATTACAGTCACATATTTGTACCGGTCACGGCCTCAATGCCATTTCTTAAATATATGAAAGTAGACAGTGTATACAAAATTGTAAACAGGAGACATACAAAGGTTAACTTTCGTTAAGAGCTAGCTTAGTTAAGAGTAAATACTCACCATTTTTGTTGATAGCAATGAACAGCATCAAGCCGTAACAGGCGTAATGTGACCACAGTCACATATTTTCCCCGGTCACGGGTCAACGCCATTTCCTAAATATCTGAAAGTAGACGTGTTTACAAAATTGACAACAGGGGACAAACAAAGGTTAATTTTCGTTAAAAGGTAGACTTAGTTAGAGATAAATACTCACCATTTTGTTGATAGCAAGGAACAGCATCAAGCCGTAACAGGTCGATATATGATATACAGTCACATATTTGTACCGGTCACGGCTTCAATGCCATTTCTTAAATATATGAAAGTAGACGTGTATACAAAATTGTAAACAGAAGACAAACAAAGGTTAATTTTCGTTAAATAGGTAGATTTAGTTAGAGATAAATACTCACCATTTTGTTGATAGCAAGGAACAGCATCAAGCCGTAACTAGCGTACAATTGATATACAGTCTACATATTTGTACCGGTCACGGCTCAATGCCATTTCTTAAATATATGAAAGTAGACAGTGTATACAAAATTGCTAAACAGGAGTACACAAGTATAGGTTAAGCTTTCGTTATAAAGGTCAGTTAGTTAAGATGAAATACTCACCATTTTGTTGACTAGCAAGAACAGATCAAGCGCGAACAGGCATAATAGTGAAATACAGTCACATATTTTACCGGTCACGGCTCAATGCCATTTCCTTAAATATATGAAAGTAGACGTGTATACAAAATTGTAAACAGGAGCAACCAATTATGGTTAGTATTTCGTTATAAAGGTAGCTTAGTTAAGATAAATACTCACCATTTGTGTTGACAGCAAGGAACAGCATCAAGCCGTAACAGGCATAATATGACTACAGTCACATATTTACCAAGTCACGGCTCAATGCCATTTCCTAAATATATGAAAGTAGCTGTATAGCAAAATTGTAAACACGAGAGCAACAACCAGAGTGTTAATTTTCGTAAAAGATCGAGCTAGTAAGGTAGCATATTAAGATAAATACTTCAACCATCTTTGTTGATAGTCAAGGAACAGCATCAAAGCTCGTAACAAGCTCGGCATGATATAATACTCACATATTTGTAACTAGTCACGGCCTAATGCCATTTCTAAAATATATGAAAGTAATTTGCTATACAAAATTTTAAACAGAGAGACATACAAAGGTTAACTTTCGTTAATAAAGTAGCTTAGTTAAGATAAATACTCACCATCTTTGTTGATAGCAAGGAACAGCATCAAGCTGTAACAGGTGCAATATGATTACAGTCACATATTTGTACCGGTCACGGCCTCAATGCCATTTCTTAAATATATGAAAGTGGAAGTGTATACAAAATTGTAAACAGGAGACATACAATAGGTTAACTTTGTTATAAAGCTAGCTTAGTTAAGATAAATACTCACCATTTGTGTTGACAGCAGGAAACAGCATCAAGCGGGAACAGGCATAATATGACTAGAGTCACATGTTGATACCGGTCACGACTCAATGCCATTTCCTAAATATATGAAAGTAGACAGGTATGCAAAATTTTAAACAATAGACAATAAAAAGGTTAACTTTCTTACAGAGCTAGCTTAGTTAAGGTAAATACTCACCATTTTTGTTGATAGCAAGGAACAGCATAAAGCCGTAACAGGTGCAATATAATTAGTCACATATTTGAACCGGTCACGGCCTCAATGCCATTTCTTAAAAATATGAAGGTAGAAGTGTATACAAAATTGTAAACAGGAGACATACAATAGGTTTACTTTCGTTATAAATCTAGCTTAGTTAAGATAAATACTCACCATTTTTGTTAATAGCAATGAACAGCATCAAGCGGTAACAGGCGTATTGTGAATACGGTCACATATTTTCCCGGTCGCGGCTCAATGCCATTTCCTTAATATCTGAAAGTAGACACGTATACAAAATTGTAAACAGGAGTCACGCAAAGGGTTAGTTTTCGTTAAAAAGGTAGCTTAGTTAAGATAAATACTCACCATTTGTGTTGACAGCAAGAGAACAGCATCAAGCCGTCAACAGGCATAATATGACTACAGTCACATATTGTACACAGTCACGGCTCAACGCCATTTCCTAAATATATGAATGTAGCCTTGTATAGCAAAATTGTAAACACGAGCAAAAAGGTTATTTTGCTGTATCGATTGTTAAGGTAGCTTAGTTAAGATAAATACTCAACATTTTGTTGATAGTAAGGAACAGCATACAAGCCGTAACAGGCTCAATATGATCTAATGTCACATATTGAACCGAGTCACGGCTCAATGCCATTTCTAAAATATATGAAAGTATCGTGCATACAAAATTTTAAACAAAGACAACAAAGGTTAATTTTCGTAAAAGTAGCTTAGTTAAGATAAATACTCACCATTTTGTTGATAGCAAGGAACAGCATCAAGCTGTAACAGGTGCAATATGATTACAGTCACATATTTGTACCGGTCACGGCCTCAATGCCATTTCTTAAATATATGAAAGTGAAGTGTATACAAAATTGTAAACAGGAGACATACAATAGGTTAACTTTGTTATAAAGCTAGCTTAGTTAAGATAAATACTCACCATTTGTGTTGAAGCAGAAACAGCATCAAGCGGTGAACAGGCATAATATGAATAGAGTCACAATGTTGATACCGGTCACGCTCAATGCCATTTCCTAAATATATGAAAGTAGACAGGTATGCAAAATTTTAAACAATAGACAATAAAAGGTTAACTTTCTTACAAGCTAGCTTAG
The DNA here is from genome assembly GCA_036346225.1 of Platerodrilus igneus. Classification (NCBI taxonomy): domain Eukaryota; kingdom Metazoa; phylum Arthropoda; class Insecta; order Coleoptera; family Lycidae; genus Platerodrilus; species Platerodrilus igneus. The sequence goes on from JARFIW010000295.1 coordinate 1,248,877, forward strand.
TTAAGGTAAATACTCACCATTTTGTTGATAGCAAGGAACAGCATAAAGCCGTAACAGGTGCAATATAATTAGTCACATATTTGAACCGGTCACGGCTCAATGCCATTTCTTAAAAATATGAATGTAGAAGTGTATACAAAATTCTAAACAGGAGACATACAATAGGTTTACTTTCGTTATAAATAGCTTAGTAAGTAAATACTACCATTTTTGTAATGCAATGAACAGCATCAAGCGGTAACGCGCGTATTGTGATATACAGTCAATATTTTCTCCGGTCACGGTCAATCATTTATTAAATATCTGAATGTCACGACGTTTGTAGTACAAAATTGTAAATTCAGATTGACAAACAAAGAGTGTAATTTTCGTTAAAAGGTAGTATTAGTAGTGCGTAGCTAAGCTCGGTTTTGGCAACAGAGAGTCCACAGCAAGATATGTATACGCCGGTTCGAGAACAATATGAACAGCTAAGCCGCTTTGGGAGTAACATAAACGTGCAGCAAGATATGTATACGCCGCTTTGAGAACAAAATTGTCTTTGTGTGTAAATTTGTTGCGTCGGGGGTCGTTAGGTCTTTTGGGGTGTGCGTTCGGCGGGGTCGATTAAGATTTTGTCGTGGGGTGGTGCGCGTGCGCTGGGGTGGAGATATTTTCTTAAGAAATTTTTTTAGCAGCGTTCCCGACGTTAAATATTAAATATTAAATTTTAAAAAAATGTTGTTTGTGTAGAAAATGGAGTTCACGTGTTGGTTCGTATTTTTCTGGGGTAGGTTAAGCTAAAAATTAAAACGCCGCGGTGAGGAATTTTTTTAATATTAGACAAACGCGTGCAAGTGGTAAAGAGTGTTTTAGCTCTCCTCATAAGCTGCGTTTTGTACGAAGTAGAAAATAAAATTGAGAAACTATACGAAATGTTTTATGATGGAGGTCAAATTTTAAACGTTTGCAGGTAAAATCTTGTAAAAAAGAAGTCGTTCACTTCTCGCAATTTCAATGTCACGATAAAATACTAAGAATTTGCATGCAGTCGAATATAACCTCGTGTTTTTATTTGGTAATATATATGTAAATCACGTCGACATTCGACTTTTAATATAATGTATTTAATTAACATAAGGTGTGTTGCAAAAACATTTCAAGACAGGTATGTCGTATATTACCTTTGGTTACATCATCCCAAAATAATTTATACAAGTACACTGAACTTGCAGTCGGATCTAACATATAATCTTTTAATTATACCCGTATGAATTTAAAATATATGCAAATTATACCACCTTTCATCACGATTTATTTGACTCTCAAATTATTTGATTTGATCTTATATCAAGGCTTATGTATTAACTTTTACAACTCAAGGTGTAGCATCAAGGTTTTACGTCACTCTCAAACTATAGAACTTAATAAAATAGCTTTCCTTAGCACCAATATCATTTAGAAAATATGTGTTTCATTAACATATACTTATTTGTTAAATATTTCCTACCAAAATTTATTTAAAAATTTAAAAGTTCTTTATTTTTATTTTCATATAGGTAAAATCACCACTTCGCTATGCTCTCGGCTACCTAGTTCCGGCTACTTTTCCAAGGTCGTTGTGACGTCATAGCCTTTTATAAATATAGAGCAATGTTATACTATTCTAAAATTCGAAAAGAGTCTTTCTTACTAGCCACAAATACATACAGCTTGTAGAACGCGGATGTATCCAAGTCAGTCCATCGGCACATAAAATAATCTTTTAATCCTTTCCTCTTTCTCTAATAAGATGTTCTTTGTCTAACATATCTTTGTATTGTTCGCGTATTATCGCAGTGTCTTCCAATTAGTCCAACTTTCGCCTTTTGCATGCATTTCCTCTAATTCCAGCTGTCTTTTCTTCCACTTACAGCGTATGGCGTGCATAGGGCAATTTCCTGCAGCGTCAACGGATAGAGTTTACTGCCAATATTTACGCGTTGTCGTACAACCTCTGGGCGAATGTTAGGCGTACTTATCAACCCCGATACCGAAATGATTATTTCTTTTGGAATTGTAGAATATGGTGTTACAGATTGTGTAAAATATGTTACCTGCTTTAATATAGCACTTGTGTAAGATTTTTATTTTATCTTGGCTGTCGTCCTACTCTACTATCTCCAAATAATTTACAGGTAAATAGTTAAAACTAAAAGCTGAAAGCACATACTTTATCAATTTTTCCCTTTCTCTGGTTTTTCTGACAACCTAATTTGCAAGCCCGTCAATTTCTTTGTATTGCCGTTCCCCCAATACATGTACTGTAGCAGGTTATTATACACTAAACAGCAGCTATTTTAAAGCTTGTCCGATAACTTACTCCACATTTTGGCGGTACCGAGTACATTGGCACCTTTAGGAAGTATAACTTACTATCTTCCAATAAGGTTAAACAGTCTTTTAAGGGATTATACACCCGTTCCGCACTGACATAGCTTCCAATTGTACAGTTTTATATTGTCGCTTCCAATTGCGTAATACCGTGTTCTTTGGTCAAAGTAGACGCGAATGTTGCTCTTAAACGTGCATCTGGACAACGTAAAAATCTAGTATATAATTTCCAAGTTGTTTATTAACACCAGGATTTGTTATCTGACACACAAATTTTTGTATATCTTAATTCTTACATTGGTTGTTAGCCATGTTAAACAATCGAATTTAAATTAAAATTAAGTTTAAATGGCTCCATGCTTGGCATTAAATATTTTTAAATTTTGTTATGTATAATGCCAGAATAAAAATTTTAGAATAGTATTACATTGTTCTTTATTTATAAAAGGCTATGACGTCACAACGACCTTGGAAAAGTAGCCGAAACTAGGTAGCAGAGAGCATAGCGAAGTGGTGATTTTACCTATTGAAGAATTTTGTTATGTTAAGTAAAAACGTGCAAGTGGTAAAGAATTTTTTAGCTTTCCTCAAAAGCTGTATTTTGTATGAAGTAGCGAATAACATTTAGAAAATATACGAAATGTGATATAATGGATCTAATTATAAAGTCTGCATGTAAAATCTTGTAAAAACATGTTGTTCACGATTTCATTACCAAGATAAAATAACAAGAATTCGCAGTCGAATATAACCTCGTGTTTTTTTATTGAAATTATAGCTCTCTGGTAATATATATGCAAATCATTCAACTTTTAATATAATGGATTTAATTAACATAAGGTGTGTTTGCAAAAACATGTTAAGACTATTTCCTTCTTGGTATGCAAATTATACCACCTTTCATAACGATTTATTTGACTCTCAAATAAAAAAATTAATTTGATCTTATATCAAGAGGTGTTCTTGCTTACATTTAGCAATTTCAATATATATTTAATATGTGTGTGTATATGTAAAAAACATGTTAAGACAGGTCACTCGTTATTTTATTCATGATTGATTGCATCACCAAAATAATTTATACAACCACACTAAACTCGTACCTGGATCTATATAACCTTTAAATGTATGCAAATAATGTCGTTATTTAAAACGTGGTGAAGAATTTGGATGGGGATGTACTCATTCTCAAATGCGGAATGGTACTCCATAAGGCGTTCTGAACGGAGGCTTTGCACGCATTAAGTGATTGAATACTTCGGAAATTTTTAGGTTAAGCAAAAACATGCACGTGTTGAAGAATCTCCCGAGAATTTCAAAAAATTATTTTGTATTAAATATATAATATTAAAAGAAACACACAATATTTTAATGTTTTATTTACAAAACTTACATTCTTTAATTGTCCCTATCTTTTGTAGGTGGCGGTAGCAGATTCTTATTTGAATAAAATATAGATAAGACTTCCACATTAAGAAAAATGTATCTTAGTTAAATGTACGGGATTTTATTAATTATAGTTTAGTAAAGTGCATGGTAGTTAATGACCTCGAGGTTGTGATATTTATAACAACATACCGATATATGTAAATTATATATGGAAACTGCATAACTTCAAATCATTTTAGCATAATTGCTAATTACCAAAATTCATAATTTCTACTTCCGTTAAAAACACATTAAGTAAGTTTTATACATACCGATAATACAATGGTAAAAATTCTTCTACAACACATTAAACAGCTTATTTATATTTGCTACCTTAAACAACTATGCGGAGTGCATATAAATGTCAGAGGAAGATTTCTTATCGTTCCTTCCAATCTTAAAATTTATATCGTCAATAAAATAAAAAGATTACTAATAATAGGTCGTCAATGGAACTAAAACGACATATACAAAATGTTACAAATGAAAAGACCACTTATTAATTAATCATGACTGTAAATTTCTTTAAAGATTTGATATTCATAGGTAGTAACAATGTTGGTGCTATATACATAAACGACTTTTATGAGCATAGTTTAAATTAAAATAACACCGAAATTTATGTAAATTTAATAGTTCTGGTTTATAGTTGGTTGATTTTCGGAGAATAAATTTTATGAAACTTAGGTTTAAGAAATTAATCATTTTGCAGGTGGGATTAAATAAAATGTACTACTTTGATGATAAAAACCTATGCAATGCTTTTTATGTTTACACAACTATAACATACTTTAAAATTTAATACCTCGGTAGTAGAATATAATTTTTAATTGTATTATTGTAACATAAAGTTTGCATAAAAATGCAAAATACATATCCGTTAAGAGGAATTTTCAATATGATACTTACAGATTCGTTAGTAAGTTTTACAATTAAACTTATTTCAAGACATTTTTGAAACACATTTTACTAGTCTCAAGGAATATGTATGTATGTAGGTATAAAATATACAAATAAAAACACTACTTAATGTAAACATTATTCTTTATTAAAATGAATAATTGGTTATATGTACAAACCAGTTTTGAGTACAATTACATCTGTGGTTGCGCAATTGAATGACGAATGTCGGTGGTATGCTAGAAACACTTGTGTGAATTGGTGTAATACTTTAATTTATGTAGAGGAGTACACCCTAAGTCTTCTAGGTTAATAACATTTAGGTGTGGAAATTCATTGTAAATTGCCATCATCTCAAGATATATCGTGAAAGTTTCTGTTAACCATACCTTTTGGTATTTGAAGCGAGCTGATAGACAGTTCCAAGAATATGATGGTTTCAGCACATATGTTATTGCAACTCCATTCGATAGGGATAGTTGTAAAACAGCCATTTCTTTAAACACAAAGTTATTATGTGCAATTTTAAACCTTTGAACGTCGTCAACTAATGGACTATTAATTTTAGACTTCACTCACAACACTGGTTGCAGGATTGTAGCGGACCAAACGATCGTGTAGAATGAGGCAGTACGCTGTAGTGTGAGCTTTAAGCGCTTCTTTCATTTGAAATTCTAATCGTACGTCAACCGCTCCCACTTTCACTATTTCGTTTTGATGGGAACAATCGATGACTACAAGTGGAGCGTGCGTTTGAAATTCATTGGGTGTTAATATCGGCTCGCTGATACCCCGTAGTACGATTGTTGAAACTGTGCATACATCTCATATAGTATAGAATAGCGATTGGTATCGAAATCAATGTTAAGATTATCGTAAGGATACATAGATGAACCCAGATGTAATTTCATATTGGTCAACTTACAGTGGTCGAACTGACTGCGCCCTTTTGCGTGATGTATCGGTTTGAAAGCAGACAATAACAAAACGTGGTTTCTCCACTTGGAAGCCGTCTTCACGGCCCAGGTATGCGGTGTGTTGTATGTAATTCTGGATATTCGTGTAGTTCCCAACTGCGAAAGCTTATGTCCATGGTGGCATTGCGTTGAATATGTTTGAGTAGTTTTAAGCGCTCTGCATCTGCAACGGTTATATGTGGAATCCGCCATGATATATGTGTAATGGTAATTTTGATTGACTCTTTGGTATCAGAATTCGATATAGCTGCATCGTCAGCACTACTTCTAATAAGAATAAGCTCCTGTTTGATATTCAAAAGAATTTTCGGTAGTCCTCCGCAAATCCTAAAACCATGCGCAAGGGAATGCATACGTTGAAATGACCATTAGCATCAACGAGATCAAGCTTATCGATGGGGACCAACCGGCGTTTCTAAAGCGACGACTTTCGCTATAATCGTAGGATAGGAAATTTTTAATAGTCGTAGTTATACCTGGATTACGAACGCGGTCAATAGTCTTTCCACCAAGTTCATAACGAATTTCATCAAAAAAAATAAAACTCCGTTGTTGACAAAATCGGCTGTAGGCGAAACGCCACCATCTGACTTATTCATTGTACCCTCAATATAAATTACGCTGTCCCATGGTAGTGTATAGACATCTTCGTTTTCTATTGGAATCCGTATAACATCGTTCTTCTCATACGTGGTATTGGGGGAGTATGCATATGTTTGTCGGCATTGACGATGGTTGTATCAAATATAGCACGTTGCGTAACATTTAAAATATTACTATCCATTTTAACTATGTAGCACTTTGAGTCCTAATGTTTGCAGAAATTTAACGTTTTCCGGTGTTAATCGGTGCACTGGTGTCTTGTAACTGGTAAAGGTGCTGACAATGCGTCTATTAATAGGTTTTGGTGGTTTATGCTCATAGCGCAAAACCATTGTTTAAAGACGCTTTAGATAAAGTCTAATCGTGATGGTTTCCCGACGAAAAGTGATGAGATTACCGTTTTGATCAACTATTTTAACAATGATGCGATCGATAATTCGTGTATTAAGTGGCATATAGGTGACGTTTACGGGGTTTTCAATAATCTTGTACCCTGCAGCAACTGCAGGAAAGAATTGATGCAAAATGTTACAGGTTTGCTATTCCGATACGATCCGACCACAAGATTACATTCAATAATTTGAATTGATTGGAAAGACTTGTGCCGGATGATCCGAAATAGCAGTAGTGAGAGCTGGTAGTTTACGTTTCTCAAAACCCAGCAACGAAGCAAGTGAATTTGGTTGTTAAAATCCACTATACCTGATGCTTTGATTTCTGTATGTAAACTGTTATTATTGGCTCGAATATCAATAAGATAACGTTTGGATGAAGTGCGTTCACGGGGATCGTTCAGATTACGTCGTACGAACTTATTAATATCTGCCACTTCATAAGTTCCTTCTGGTAAAGTAAGCACGATGTCATTAATGTAAAATTTATTGTTCGCTTCCGTTACATTGGGAATTGAAAATATGTATCAAAGTTTGTAAGACCAATAACGTATTCATGGTCATCATCGAGAACAATTGGTGGGTTGATGATTGCGGTGAGCGTAGATTCAGTTCAGTTAAAGTAAATGTGTACATGTTCGGTGGTTGACGATAAACTAACAACTAGTCGTATTCGTAGTTGGGATGGGGTAATAAAAAGCAAATTCCTGAAACACTTGCAATATATGGTTTTAATTAAACACTTTTATACAAAACAGTTAAAAATACACTAAAATCAAATAATATATAACGTTGTTAGAAACTTAACGGAGGACTATTTTGCAGTAAAAATTTCAATACGAAGTGTCCACAGGTAACAGTGTTAAGCGGTTGAAATTGTTCATAATTATAATAGAGAGTGCATGGTCCTGATGAGGTTAAGTATTTGACAAGTTCCCTCGGAGGTCGTAGATTACCAATGCTATCATAATAGACTGCCCTTGAACCATCTTTTTGTACGCGGTCCAATGAGTTCCCACACCACGTGTAGTATCATGATTAAGAATACCACATTCTCGCCAACGAATTGTGTTTGGAAGTGAATTGCGCATGAATATTCCACGAAAGTGGGATATTGGTAAACGTTTTATGTATTTGTTCAAGTCAACATTGGTCAACGCTCGCATAGGTAGGTTTAACGAATGCGTTGAGTTTTTTTCGTTGTCTTTGTTTATGCAAACCTTGCCCGTGTGTAAGAAAAGGCTTTAGGTACAGTCCATGTCCACGGCGATAAGGTTTCAAATAGAGACCCTTTCCAAGTGTCACTGCCTCTTGTGCCATATTATGTCGTTTCGCTTCATCTAATTGTTGTTGTCCAAGTTTAGCATCGTTGACAGCTTTTGCAATCCCAGCTGCTCCACCCGACAACGCTCCAATTGCGGAAAGGGCTGCAAAAAATTCAAAGGTAGGAAACCACCAGTTTTGGGTACAGGGATTACAGTGGGATGCCACGAATTTCATCTGTTATATCTTTAATCGGTGCCACTGCAAGTTTAGCAGTTTTAATAAGGTCAGTCGGACGAACGTTTTAATGCGTTCCCAAATGGTGCGAATTAAACGCTTGAATGGTATACCACTTCCTGTACGTAGACGCTGACCACGTCGTTTTCCTTTACACCTTATCGTTTTCTTGCGACAACCCATACCAAATTTAACTTTGGCATTCATTGCAGAACCAACAGCAAACGCAGCAAGTTTTCACCTAACGAAGCGTCGGGTGCAGTACGACGTTTTGTGCTGTTTCGGCAAGACGTCGATCAGCTTGGTGTCGGGTTGTTAAGTCTGTAGAAAGATCGTAGGCGATGTCGTGTAGTTTGCAGGCTTCGTCTAAGGGATTACGACCTATATCACCACGCTCGAGGCGTTTCTGAAGCTTAGTACCCGGTCCACAGAAGCGATATCCTGGTAAATGTAATTCTACCGGTAAACGATTGATAGCACTATTGAGTAACCCGTAGCCACGATAGGATTTCATTAATCTTGTCAGTCGAAAGGTTTAAAGGAGACTGGTCATGCGTGTGAATTACTCGCTTAAATGCTTACCATACTGCAATTACGTTTTAGTATATGGATAGAATGCGTCTGGTAAAGCAACAATTGGCGTTGCCAATTACGGACCACAACTGCAGCAACAACACTAACGTGCAAAAGCATGGACTACTATTACCATCAACAATACGGTGTATCATTACAGGTCCATCCAATTGTGGTAAAACTAATGTAGTCATCGGTCTCTTGAAACATCCGAATGGTGTACGCTTTGAAAACGTTTATCTCTACTCAAAATCCTTGTATCAACCAAAGTATCAGTACCTAAGAGGTTATTACAACCAATAAAAGAAATAGGATATTTTGCGTTTAACAAATGGGATGCAATTGTTACTCCAGCGGATGCAAAACCTAATTCGATATTTATTTTCGATGACGTGTCGTGCGATAAACAAAATGTAATGCGAGAATATTTTTCTTTAGGTCGACATAAGGCCATTGATTGTTTTACCTATGTCAGACCTATTCCAAAATACCTAAACAATTGATTAGAGACAATGCTAATGTCCTAGTGCTATTCAAACAAGACGAACTCAATTTAAAACACGTATACGCTGACCATGTAAACACGGATATGTCGTTTAACCGGTTTAAAAATTGTGCGGCTTATGCTGGCGAGATCGGTATGGGTTTCTGGTGATCAATAAAGATGGCGATTTGCAGAACGGTCGCTACCGAAAAGGTTTTGACACCTATATATACTTATAAAGCACATAAATAGCATATCACTTCCTACCCGTTTCTAGACGATGGCAGACGACGTGAAAACCAAACGAGAACTCATAAAAGTACGAAAGGCAGTCAAAAGGAAATTACAAGCGCTAAAAGCAGGTGTGGTTGAAAAGGAGCTTGCATTAAGTAAAGTCTATGCACCTATTACAAAACGTTTACAAACACTTCAGACCGGTCTGCTGAAAGATATTAAACAGGAGTCCAAGATCGAAAGCCAGCACTGGTTACCACAACAACATGACGTACAATCTACTCCTAAAGACGCCCTAAATTTCTCGATCAGGTGCGCAGTTCCACCAATCGCCGCACCACCAATAGAGGCATGGAACACAATCCTCATAGCCCAGTCCAGTCTGTGGAGTCCACTTTCGAAGAATCGGAGGTAGCGGCAACACTCCAGAGACCCATACAGAGTACGAACGGTACCTAAACAGCGAAGAACATCAGACCTACTTACAACGATTCTTACCATCGGTAAGATACTATGTCGATAATCTGTTTTCCAACTTTACTGGTATTTATAACAATGACACGGAGCACTTGCGCAGGGATAAAGTACGTTTTAATCCGGAGACAGGAAAATTAATGATTGGTGATTCGGACATTATCTTCGGGATTGGTGAAAAGGTGTGTAGAACGATTTTGCTACAACGGTAGCAAAGGGTTGTACGAGCAACTGTTCCTTCTCAATCCTTTGGGTAAATTCTCACTTAAAGAAATTAACGATTATGCGGACATTAAAAAGAAGTAATGCAATGTATAGCTTACGACAGCAAACTATAAACCCAGTGGTCGTGGTCTACTCATGGATTATAACGAGAAGCCACTAGAGTATGTATACTTTGATGATCCCAACGAACTGTGCGAACGGCTCAAGCTTCTGGTCGCCTCGCAAGATGCAGGTAACACCGGTCACACAAACGAAATTACATCGATTATGGAAGAATTACGCGAATTGCGTATAATAGCGTAGATTGTGCGACTTGTTATTCATTATCACGATGGTTATCGACAAGTTTGGGCATGCGTCTGACTGTGCTTCATATATTTCTTATGATGATTACTACGATTTTGACAACATGAGATTAGCGCGCGTCGCTACACCACAAGAAGATGATGATGCAGTCACGAAAGCGTACTTAGAATCGCGGTTAGCAACGCTACACCAGCAAGAGGGCGAACCAACGCTTGGAAGTGGTTCCACTATTCAGCAGTATATAGACACGCTTGTGAAGGAGACAACAAACAGTATGATAACACAATTCTCGAGCGAGTATGTTACAAGATCAGACTTTAACCATTTTGAAGAGATGATGCGTAACCTTGTTCCAGCCACTGTGAACGCTAATGTTGCACAAATCGTAACCAAACGGATAGATGATTCTATGAATAGCATATATAAGACATTAGACGCTGCTATTCAACAAGTGAAAGCACAATTTAGAATAGACATTGCACGAATTCAAGCAGATATTCAACAGTTGCAAGAGAAACTTAAAACGCACGCATATAGCCGTCAACCATGCCCACACACACACACATATTAGCAATATGTCTGTAAAGGAGCAAATCGTCCACGAGTTACATAAGCCTGCTCGCATTAACTTTCCTAGAAGACATGTAATCACAAAAGGATTAAACGAGCTGTTTCAAGCCGATTTGGTGGAAATGATCCCATATGCAAAGATGAATAAAGGATTTAGATACATTCTAGTTGTTATCGATGTATTTTCTAAATACTTATGGGCCGTACCGGTTAAGCGCAAGACGGGTAAGGCTGTTTCAAACGCTTTTCAATCAATTTTCAACAAAGAAATCGTATTCCACGGTACATTCAAACGGATTTGGGAAAAGAATTTTATAATTCAACATTTAAGGCTTTAATGGAAAATATGAGATTACACATTATAGTGTGTACAGCAATAAAAAGCTTGCGTAGTAGAACGCGTTAATCGTACCTTAAAGTCAAAAATGTGGAAACAATTTAGTTTGAATGGTTCGTATCGATGGCTGAATATACTATCCTCACTCGTGACTGCATATAACAACACCAAACATCGAACAATCGGCATGCGACCTGTAGATGTGTCAAAACGCAATGAACGCAAACTATTCAATACAGTGTACAGTACGATCAAAACAGTTAACTTAAAGAGTAAAAATTTTCTGTTGGGGATCATGTTCGCATTAGTAAACATAGAGGTCAATTTACCAAGGGATACACACCAAATTGGTCTAACGAAATTTTACGGTGTACAAAGTGCATTTGACTAATCCTTTAACGTACCTATTGCGCGATAGTCGAGGACAACCAATATTAGGCGGCTTCTATGCAGAAGAACTTCAACGAACACACTATCCGGATGTATATTTAGTGGAAAAAGTATTGAAGAGAGTTAAAATCAAGTATATGTGAAATGGTTAAATTTAGATTCTAGCCATAATAGTTGGATATCCAAAATCATATTTTGTAGATTTGCTGTTACGTGTTTGTTTACCATCATATGTCATTCATCAATAAAATTTTTTACTGTTATATGATTTATTACAGCGACACACACACACACACACACACAAAAAATTACATCTATGTACTACTAATTACTACACTAGTTCTACGTCAAGAAAGTTGTTTATAATTCCTCATGCCCGAAGCGCAAAACGTTGATGTGGTTGATTTTCGCTGTTTTGGTTGAACTTGAGTATTTCGATGTCCGTGAATATGTGTAAATAACAAGCAGGTAAAACACATTACCTTCTAAGCTAACAATTTCTGCCCGTACTTGACTAACACTCGAGGTATATATATTTATTGTAAAGGTATGCGACACGTACAATAGCATCCTCCATTATATCTAATAAGTGCTATCTATAGCGCATCAGGTAGGATTACCAAGATGGCATGATTTACATACAAAAATAGTATTAAACTAAAACAATAACTTTAATAGCATATACACTTTTTATAATCATCTATACTATTTGATGGCCATTTTCCCGAATCCGGACCCACGTCCATCCTGGTTGCTGTTTGAGCCCTCCATTGCCAAATTCTTGAGGAGCCAGTTATATGTTGTTCTATGAGGGCCAACTACATTAGGTTGGTACTTATAATTTACCTTATACTTTAAAATTAACTTCAATACTTTTTAATACCATAGGTTGTGCGAAATATACAACATCTACAATCATATCGTCAATCGCTGTGACCAGTGATTTATAGTTGCATTTATATTTATGATAGGATATGCCTTGTACTCAATACAGCTCGGTTGGTTAGTAATTCTTCAAGGAAATATACATCGCTCAAACTATAATTACTCTCTATTGCGTCTAGTACACCGCGCACCTGATGACATTTTAACTCTGTTTTGCCGTTGCAAGCATCAATGAAGTTTGATACAAATTGATCGCACCTACTCTGTTGATTAAACAGCATGTCCATTACATCAATGGATGTATCATTGGTCAGCGTTAGCCATTTGAAGGCTTTAAAGGAACATGAACACCTACTTTGAACAGTATACGTTTGATTTTGTCTACATCATTCAATACTATGGCATGTTTCAGATGTTGGTGTAAAATGCGTTGTTCACTCTCGAACAAATCGTACAGTACATTGTCCATGTTAACTTGAAAACTTCGCACCACTATCGTCACTATCGTTGTTGTTCCACTCACTGCGAGATCTATCCAAGTACCTAGCTTTTATGGCACATTCATCAAAATAGGTAATGCTAAAGTGTTGTGATACTGAGCATCACCTAGTTATTCGTCTGATAAACCCCCCACTAGTTTTTGTAACAGCATTAACAAATTAACAACCTCGAGATGATCTCTGGCAAGGCGACTCTGTTGAATTTGAGCAATATATTTAAGGAAAATTCAATTAGAGGTGTGTTGGTGGTGATAGATTGTTATTCAAATTATCTATGGAATATCCTTCACTTTTAACGAAGGATTCATGCCCGGTAAATTGCAAATTAATCAAAAGAGCATAACGTTAATCATTACTCTACATACAGCACAAAAAGCTGTCATAGCCATGCGAGAAATATGTTGCCTGATAAATACTCCTGTATGATTGTTGTGGTTTTGACAATTTTACAACGATCCTAGGTGATGGATCGAAACGTAAAGAAAGATGATTTTAAAAACTATGAGTGTTTTAATTCCCAACGAAGATTAAGAAAAAGGTTGCCTGATGTCGCTAAATCTATATATATATATACCAATGTTTAATACCTTGAAAGTAATAGGAAAATAAAATTTAAAGTTGTCAACCATGTTCGGGTGGTAATGTTGATTCGGTCATTGATACCTACTGCAAGTTAAAACAAGTCGTATACAATGATAAAAGTTTTTGAAACTAACTAAATGTGATCTTGAATACATGCTTTGTAAAAGCGATATAGTTCAGATTCTGCTACGATTCTTCAACAGACGGCGATAACAATAAAAACTCTGTTTAAATTAATTTTTAATAACGACTTAACATTGCGTAATTCTATTAAAATGATTTGAAATATAACGAGAATAACTTATTGAATTAAAGTAGGTTATTTATAAGCACTAAATTCTACAATAATTAAAACGAGTTTGAAAATAAAATGTATTGACAATGTAGCTATACTTGTAATTTATTCTGCCAGGATCAACAAAATATAATGCAAAATAGTTGTTTTAGTTATAAATCAGAACCATATAATTTACATATGGGGATATGTTGTCATAATTATACTATAAATAGCACAATCGCCGAGGTCATTAACTACCATGCACTTTACTGAACGCGGTTGTTAAAGGGCGTTATATGAACGTTTTTGCAAAGAAATAAGTAATATTTATCTCAGTTTGCGAGATGTTGAAATGTTTAGATCCGTAAGTTATGCATATCTTTTAGAAAACATATTTGCTTTTATGAACAAATTTTTGCTTTACATTCCTTAACTTTAATAATTTCACTAATCATGTTTACAGAGTCTTTTAAATAATAATATCCTTTGAACATACTATCATCTGGAATACAAATTTTGTTATACCTATATCTAGTACTAATAATAATTAGTGTCTCTAGCACTGTAAAATTTAACTAGAATAATTAATTCACAATCTTTTATAGTGTTTAATTAAATCGGTCTTTTAACAACAAAAGAGGTATTTTGCACATTGCAAATTATTATTACTATGCTTGTAGCAATAAATATTACATAATAAATTGCTGGTTATTCACCTAACAATAAAATTTTACACTAAGAAGATATAATTGGTGTATGCTGGGTTGCCTGCCATAGATATGCATATATTTTTAGAATTCAATTAAATTTAAGTACACGTAGGTAAATGTGTGAAAGTTACTATACATTTCAGTATTCAGCTGTATTGTAAATAGTTACTAATATTGTATTGAAAAACGACACCCAGTATTGTCAGCTGTGTAAAAATGTTTTGTTTCGGCAGTGAATCAATCAAACTGTATGAAAATATATGAACTCATTAGCATGTAATTAAAATAAGCTGGTAAGTGAAACTAATATAAATAAAACATTCAAATTTTGTGTGTTTCTTTTAAAATTATATATTTAATACAAAAATATTTTTTAAAATCTCGGGGATTCTTCAGCACGTGCACGTTTTGCTTAACCTAAAATCTCCGAAGTATTCAATCACCTAATGCGTGCAAAACCTCCGTTCAGAACGCCTTATGGAGTACCATTCCGCATTTGAGAATGAGTACATCTCCATCCAAATTCTTCACCACGTTTTAAATAACGACATTATTTGCATACATTTAAAGGTTAAATTTTAGATCCGGGTACGAGTTCAGTGTGGTTATATAAATTATTTTGGTGGTGCAATCATGAATAAAATAACGAGTGACCTGTCTTAACATGTTTTTTTGCACACACACCAATATTTTAAATTAAAACCATTATAAAATACGAGTCGAATAATTTCTCCTATTCTTTTGATATTTAATACAAAATAATGGGGCAGAGCCCCGTTTAGGGCACGTTTAGAAGCTCCTTCCCCACCATTCATCATTTTGAAAGTGATTATGTCATCCACCACATTTCCTATTTTTGCTTAACCTAAAATCTCTCTTTAATTAACTAAAGCAACGAGAATAAAACAATGACGAAGCTCTAAAGATCACCGCTAAATTCTTCACTACATGCACGTTTTGCATAACCTATAAATTTTTATCACGTTTGTGCAATTAAACGAGTTATATATATACAATGTCTAATACGTCATCTACATACAATCACCAAACCGCTAAAAGTAAAAGAATTTTATTACCACATAAATTAAATGTATAATTACATTTAAATATTTAAATATATTCAAATTGCTAAAATGTAAGCAAGAACACCTCTTGATATAAGATCAAATTAATTTTTTATTTGAGAGTCAAATAAATCGTTATGAAAGGTGGTATAATTTGCATACCAAGAAGGAAATAGTCTTAACTTTTTTGCAAACACACCTTATGTTAATTAAATCCATTATATTAAAAGTTGAATGATTTGCATATATATTACCAGAGAGCTATAATTTCAATAAAAACACGAGGTTATATTCGACTGCGAATTCTTGTTATTTTATCGTGACATTGAAATTGGAAGTGAACGACTTCTTTTTACAAGATTTTACCTGCAAACGTTTAAAATTTGACCTCCATCATATAACATTTCGTATATTTTTTAATTTTATTTGCTACTTCCAGAAGAAGAAAATGAAGATTTACTTAGTTTACTAAACGAATTTTTGGAGCAAAATATTTAATGAATAAATAAATATTAAAGAAACACATATTTTCTAAATGATATTGGTGCTAAGGAAAGCTATTATTATTACGTTCTATAGTTTGAGAGTGACGTTAAAACCTTGATGCTACACCTTGAGTTGTAAAGTTAATCCATAAGCAAGAAATCCTTGATAAAAGCAAGTTCAGTGTACTTGTATAAATTATTTGGGATGATGTAACCAAAAGGTATTATACGACATACCTGTCTTGAAATGTTTTGCAACACACCTTATGTTAATTAAATACATTATATTAAAAGTCGAATGTCGACGTGATTTACATATATATTACCAAATAAAAACACGAGGTTATATTCGACTGCATGCAAATTCTTAGTATTTTATCGTGACATTGAAATTGCGAAAAGTGAACGACTTCTTTTACAAGATTTTACCTGCAAACGTTTAAAATTTGACCTCCATCATATAACATTTCGTATATTTTCTCAATTTTATTTTCTACTTCGTACAAAACGCAGCTTATGAGGAGAGCTAAAACACTCTTTACCACTTGCACGCGTTTGTCTAATATTAAAAAATTCCTCACCGCGGCGTTTTAATTTTTAGCTTAACCTACCCCAGAAAAATACGAACCAACACGTGAACTCCATTTTCTACACAAACAACATTTTTTTAAAATTTAATATTTAATATTTAACGTCGGGAACGCTGCTAAAAATTTCTTAAGAAAATATCTCCACCCCAGCGCACGCGCACCCCCCACGACAAAATCTAACGACCCGCCAAACGCCACCCCAAAGACCTAACGACCCCCGACGCAACAAATTTACACACAAAGACAATTTTGTTCTCAAAGCGGCGTATACATATCTTGCTGCACGTTTTGTTTCCCAAAGCGGCTTAGCTGTTCATATTGTTCTCGAACCGGCGTATACATATCTTGCTGTGGATCTCTGTTGCCAAACCGGCTTAGCTACCCTACTTAGATTAGTTGAGATAAATACTCACCATTTGTGTTGACAGCAAGGAACAGCATCAAGCCGTAATAGGTACAATATGATTACAGTTACATATTTGTACCGGTCACGGCCTTAATGCCATTTCTTAAATATATAAAAGTAGAAGTATATACAAAATTCTAAACAGGAGACAAAGTATAGCTTAACTTTCGTTATAGAGCCAGTTTAGTTAAGAGAAATACTCACCATTTTTGTTGATAGCAATGAACAGAATCAAGTGGTAACAGGCGTAATGTAAATACAGTCACATATTTTCCCGGTCGCTTCTCAATGCCATTTCCTTAATATCTGAAAGTAGACGCGTATACAAAATTGTAAACAGGAGTCACGCAAAGGGTTAGTTTTCGTTAAAAAGGTAGCTTAGTTAAAATGAATACTCACCATTGGTGTTGACAGCAAAAAACAGCATCAAGCCGCAACAGGCATAATATGACTACAGTCACATATTTACACAGTCACGGCTCAACGCCATTTCCTAAATATATGAATGTAGCCTTGTATAGTAAGTTGCAAACACGAGGCAAAAACAAAGTGTTTATTTTTGCTAAATAGTATCGATTGCTTTATTTGTAAGGTAGCATACTTAAGATAAATACTTAACACTTTTGTTGATAGTAAGGAACAGCATCAAACCGTAACAAGCTCGGTATGATCATAATTACATATCTGAACTAGTCACGGCTTTAATGCCATTTCTAAAATATATGAAAGTATTCTCGCATACAAAATTTTAAACACAAGACACAAAGGGTTAATTTTCGTAAAAAAGGTAGCTTAGTTAAGATAAATACTCACCATCTTTGTTGATAGCAAGGAACAGCATCAAGCTGTAACAGGTGCAATATGATTACAGTCACATATTTGTACCGGTCACGGCCTCAATGCCATTTCTTAAATATATGAAAGTGGAAGTGTATACAAAATTGTAAACAGGAGACATACAATAGGTTAACTTTGTTATAAAGCTAGCTTAGTTAAGATAAATACTCACCATTTGTGTTGACAGCAGGAAACAGCATCAAGCGGGAACAGGCATAATATGACTACAGTCACATGTTGACACCGGTCACGACTCAATGCCATTTCCTAAATATATGAAAGTAGACATGTATGCAAAATTTTAAACAATAGCCAATAAAAAGGTTAACTTTCTTAAAGAGCTAGCTTAGTTAAGGTAAATACTCACCATTTTTGTTGATAGCAAGGAACAGCATCAAGCCGTAACACGTGCAATATAATTACAGTCACATATTTGTACCGGTCACGGCCTCAATGCCATTTCTTAAATATATGAAGGTAGAAGTGTATACAAAATTGTAAACAGGAGACATGCAATAGGTTAACTTTCGTTATAAAGCTAGCTTAGTTAAGATAAACACTCACCATTTTTGTTGATAGCAATGAACAGCATCAAGCGGTAACAGGCGTATTGTGAATACAGTCACATATTTTCTCCGGTCACGGCTCAATCATTTATTAAATATCTGAAAGTAGACGTGTATACAAAATTGTAAACAGAAGACAAACAAAGAGTTAATTTTCGTTAAAAAGGTAGATTAGTTGAGATAAATACTCACCATTTGTGTTGACAGCAAGGAACAGCATCAAGCCGTAATAGGTACAATATGATTACAGTTACATATTTGTACCGGTCACGGCCTTAATGCCATTTCTTAAATATATGAAAGTAGAAGTGTATACAAAATTGTAAACAGGAGACATACAATAGGTTAACTTTGTTATAAAGCTAGCTTAGTTAAGATAAATACTCACCATTTGTGTTGACAGCAGGAAACAGCATCAAGCGGGAACAGGCATAATATGACTACAGTCACATGTTGACACTGGTCACGACTCAATGCCATTTCCTAAATATATGAAAGTAGACATGTACGCAAAATTTTAAACAATAGCCAATAAAAAGGTTAACTTTCTTAAAGAGCTAGCTTAGTTAAGGTAAATACTCACCATTTTTGTTGATAGCAAGGAACAGCACCAAGCCGTAACAGGTGCAATATAATTACAATCACATATTTGTACCGGTCACGGCCTCAATGCCATTTCTTAAATATATGAAGGTAGAAGTGTATACAAAATTGTAAACAGGAGACATACAATAGGTTAACTTTGTTATAAAGCTAGCTTAGTTAAGATAAATACTCACCATTTGTGTTGACAGCAGGAAACAGCATCAAGCGGGAACAGGCATAATATGACTACAGTCACATGTTGACACTGGTCACGACTCAATGCCATTTCCTAAATATATGAAAGTAGACATGTACGCAAAATTTTAAACAATAGCCAATAAAAAGGTTAACTTTCTTAAAGAGCTAGCTTAGTTAAGGTAAATACTCACCATTTTTGTTGATAGCAAGGAACAGCATCAAGCCGTAACACGTGCAATATAATTACAGTCACATATTTGTACCGGTCACGGCCTCAATGCCATTTCTTAAATATATGAAGGTAGAAGTGTATACAAAATTGTAAACAGGAGACATACAATAGGTTAACTTTCGTTATAAAGCTAGCTTAGTTAAGATAAATACTCACCATTTTTGTTGATAGCAATGAACAGCATCAAGCGGTAACAGGCGTATTGTGAATACAGTCACATATTTTCTCCGGTCACGGCTCAATCATTTATTAAATATCTGAAAGTAGACGTGTATACAAAATTGTAAACAGAAGACAAACAAAGAGTTAATTTTCGTTAAAAAGGTAGATTAGTTGAGATAAATACTCACCATTTGTGTTGACAGCAAGGAACAGCATCAAGCCGTAATAGGTACAATATGATTACAGTCACATATTTGTACCGGTCACGGCCTTAATGCCATTTCTTAAATATATGAAAGTAAAAGTGTATACAAAATTGTAAACAGGAGACAAAGTATAGGTTAACTTTCGTTATAGAGCCAGTTTAGTTAAGAGAAATACTCACCATTTTTGTTGACAGCAAAGAACAGCATCAAGCCGCAACAGGAATAATATGACTACAGTCACATATTTACACAAGTCACGGTTCAACGCCATTTCCTAAATATATGAATGTAGGCTTGTATAGTAAGTTGCAAACACGAAGCAAAAACAAAGTGTTTATTTTCGCTAAATAGTATCGATTGCTTTATTTGTAAGGTAGCATACTTAAGATAAATACTTAACACTTTTGTTGATAGTAAGGAACAGCATCAAACCGTAACAAGCTCAATATGATCATAATTACATATCTGAACTAGTCACGGCTTTAATGCCATTTCTAAAATATATGAAAGTATTCTTGCATACAAAATTTTAAACACAAGACACAAACAAAGGGTTAATTTTCGTAAAAAAGGTAGCTTAGTTAGGATAAATACTCACCGATCTTTGTTGATAACAAGGAACATCATCAAGCTGTAACAGGTGCAATATGATTACAGTCACATATTTGTACCGGTCATGGCCTCAATGCCATTTCTTAAATATATGAAGGTAGAAGTGTATACAAAATTGTAAACAGGAGACATACAATAGGTTAACTTTGTTATAAAGCTAGCTTAGTTACGATAAATACTCACCATTTGTGTTGACAGCAGGAAACAGCATCAAGCGGGAACAGGCATAATATGACTACAGTCACATGTTGACACCGGTCACGACTCAATGCCATTTCTTAAATATATGAAAGTAGACATGTATCCAAAATTTTAAACAATAGACAATAAAAAGGTTAACTTTCTTAAAGAGCTAGCTTAGTTAAGGTAAATGCTCACCATTTTTGTTGATAGTAAGGAACAGCATCAAACCGTATTGGTCACGGCCCAATGCCACTTCTTAAATATATGAAAGTAGAAATGTATACAAAATTGTAAACAGGAAACACACAAAGGTTTAACTTTCGTAAAAAATCAAGCTTAGTTAAGATAAATACTCACCATTTGTGTCGACAGCAAAAAACAGCATCAAGCCGCAACAGGCATAGTATAATTACAGTCAGATATTTACACCAGTCACGGCGAAATGCTATTTCCTAAAAATGCGAATGTAGCCTTGTATGGTAAATTGCAAGCACAAGGCAAAAACAAAGTGTTTATTTTCGCTAAATGGTATCGATTGATTTATTTGTAAGATAAATACTTACCACCTTTGTTGATAGTAAGAAACAGCATGAAGCCGTAACAAGCTCAGGATGATCATAATTACATATCTGAACTAGTCACGGCCTTAATGCCATTTCTAAAATATATGAAAGTATTCTCGCATACAAAATTTTAAACACAAGAGTAGATAATATAGGTTCCTTCTGGCACACTTCGATCCTCACTCGATCGATCCCCCCACTCTGCCGTCTAATTGGCGTTTGTTGAAGGGTACGTGCATTGTATATTTTGACAATCCTCATGACACTTCTGGCGCACATCGTTTTTCACTGAATCGCCGACCCATCTCCTACCCCCTTCTCCTTGCCTACTAGTTGTAGGGTGGTTAGGGGGGAAGGGGGTCTTATGACAATTCTCATGACTCATTTGAATTCTTCATTATGTTTATTAGCTTTGCGGGTGCCCCATTTGGCATTTTGCGGTTTAGAAAAATTTTTAAAAAAATTTCAAATCGAGCTAACATGCCCTGGGGTTATTAAAAATCAACTCAAAATTACATAACATAGGTATGGGGAAAAGTTATTGGCATCGTAGTAGGCCAAATACTTAGACGGTGCGACAAGATCGTACTCTTCCTCCATGTAGTTGTTGGCTGCAGCGTAACATCCCGTATGGGCGGGCGGATGGGGCAGGCGCACCGGTTGGACAGGCGGGCGGGCGGACGGATGAGTGGGCGGGCGAATGGATGGACGGGCGGGCGGATGGGCGGACGGGCGGGCGGTCGGGGATGGACTATTTAGTATAAAAGACTGTTTTTTGAAATTTTTGAATCAGTCTTAGCTGTATATATGAAAAATGTACACCAAGCAATCTTTAGAGAAAGCAATTAGTGAAATTCGGAAAGGTGTGAAATACGCGTAAAGCTAGTAGGTTGTACAATGTGCCTAGAACAACGCTACTGGATCATCACTATAAACTTGGTGCTCGAAATAAAAGTAGAGAATATAAAAATATCCCGATGGAAGCTGCACGACAAAAAGTTATAATACCCATACAAAACTTTGATACATATACCACTTCTAGTGCAAAGGAAGTTGGTAAACATGGACCTTTGTTCCCATCCAATATAAGGGCAATATTTGCTGGACCATCGAGTTGTGGAAAATCCAACGCTTTAATATCTTTCATTTTACATGAGAATGGACTTAGATTCCATAACGTCTATGTGTTTTCTAAAAGTTTATATCAGCCAAAGTATGAACTGTTAAGAAAGTTATTTGAACCCTTAAAGACAGGTATTGGTTACTACGAATTTGGGAACTATGACGATTTCATTAGGCCAGAGGATGCAAAAGAAGATTCAATTATTGTCTTTGATGATATTCAAGCAAACGAACAAAACAAGATCGCACAGTTTTTCTCCTTTGGTAGACATAAGAGTATTGATTCCTTTTACTTATGTCAAACGTATGCCAGCACAGTAAAGCACGGACTTAGAGATAACGCTATTGTTATTTCAATATGGAAACAGGATGATGCAAATCTTTGGCATATCTTTCTAAATCATGTTGGCAGTGATATGCCCTTTATAAAGTTTAAAGAAATTTGTCAGCGATGCTGGAATGGTGGTGACTCGAAACATAGTTTTATTACTATTGTAAAAGATTTTGATTTGGATAAGGGGCGATATAGAAAAAATTTCGATGAGTATATAAATATAGAAGAAGCCGTTAATAGTTAGCCCCAGTCCCAAGTTTCATGATGACCGACGCTAAAGATTTTATTGTAAGTAAACATAAGCATCATTTTATGCCGTACGAAAGAAGTTTGTGGAACGCAAAAAGGATATACTACTTCACAACCAGAATTCAAAGAAGCTCATAAACATGGCTTCGCTTCGCTTGCTCAGGCATCTAATAGCTGCGGGCTGCTAATGCTCACTTTCTGACCTTGTGATACAATATACTATATACCATCTGGTTACTCGAATTTTGCTCTATTTTTAGGCCCAAACACTAATAAAGTTAACCAGGTAGGATTCTTAGTTTATCATAGCAGAATATTTATATTTCAACCATATGTAAACTTTATAGGGCTTCTTTAAATTTTATTATATTAAAAACAGGTTTTTGATGATGTTCTTTAAACCTTAAGCTGTAATTTAAATCCAAACATGAAATTTGTATAACAATTATAAGAGCGTAAAAATCTATACATTGAATCGATTTATGAATTTTCAAAAATAATTATCGTTCCGTTAGAGATAAAAAATTCTCGGGGCACGATTCGAGCGATCAATGACCTACTTAAACGTGTTTATGCCTGCATGAATATGCGTGACGTCATAAATATCATAGCTCATAAATATTTCTAGGTTTCGCTCTCTGTTAATTGTAGAAATGACTGCATTTCTCACGATTTATAGGAAGATGAATACAGTCGTCTATATATAATTTGAAAATACGCGTGCTGGTTTGATATATAGCTAATTATATAAAATAATTACTAATTCGATAACAATAAGAATGTTTAGTTTGGATTCAAAATTTATTATTAAAATTTTATATCACATTACTGTTAAATTCCGGGCTCACTAAACTGAGTAATACAGTTCTTGAAAAAACAAATGCAGTTTAATTTAGGAAATAAGTTGTTTCTCTAATAACGCGGTTTCGAATAGGCAGGCTGATAGTTTAAATACAGGTTTTGTAATATAGTTTATTCATAAAATCGATTTATTATGAAAATTATTTATTGTACTGTACTATTTATGAGTCGTTTTGCTCGCTGCAAATTGCAGAAATGATTGCATTCCATACTATACGATGACACATCTGTCTATAATTAACTACAAAATACTAAATTATAAAATGAGCTATATATTAAAATAGCACTCGTATTTCCAAGAAAATTACTTTTACCTGAGGTTGAGATATTCAAAGTGGTTAAGGATTAATCAATTTATAAAACTGAATGCCCTTCAAATCGGCCGATTTACATATATTTTAAATTCAGGCAATTAATTGTATTATGATGTAACTATGTCATTACGTCTTGACTCATCTAAATTCTTCGACGCGTTTATTTAATATATTCGCAGAGCGAAGTCCGGTAAATTTAAGGTCATCACAGCTTTTATTAGAACTCGAATATTTTCAATGAATCCTAAAATATTAACCAAAAATCATTAAAAATTTATTAGAAACCATAAATTATCTCGAAATTATGCAGAATTTCCGTCAAATTAAGTTAAATATGTAATTCGTTATATGCAACATTAAAAATCATCAAAACGTGTCAACGATCATAGTATTATACACGTCTATCTAAAAAGCGAATGCTATACATATAATTAAGCTAAAATGGGTCTTTTAACACCGTAAAACTTGCCGCATGATCTGCAAAATATACTGTTGTATATGTACACAAAGCTTAATACTCACCTAACTGCTTTGATTAACGAACAGTAAACCGGAAAACAAACTGAGCCTGCCGCACTTTACACTATTATATTAGCATATCTCGTAACAATATGCACCAGGAGTAAACACCTGAGGTCCATCTATATTCGAATTACACAAACTATACCTTTATGTGGCATTCTTTTCTCGATATGTTAAGGCAGATTTCTGCTAAAGAATGGCACATAAAGGTATAGTTTGTGTAATTTGAATATAGACGGACCTCAGGTGTTTACTCCTGGTGCATATTGTTACGAGATATGCTAATATAATAGTGTGAAGTGCGGCCGGCTCAGTTTGTTTTCCGGTTTACTGTTCGTTAATCAAAGCAGTTAGGTGAGTATAAAATTTTGTGTACATATATAATAGTATATTTTACAGATCATGCGGCAAGTTTTACGGTTTTAAAAGACCCATTTTAGCTTAATTATATGTATAGCATTCGCTTTTAAGATAGACGTGTATATTAATATGATCGTTGACACGTTTTGATGATCTTTTAATGTTGCATATAACGAATTACATATTTAACTTAATTTGACGGAAATTCTGCATAATTTCGAGATAATTTATGGTTTCTAATAGATTTTTAATGATTTTTTGTAAATATTTTAGGATCCACTGCCCTGCTTACAAACCAGGATGTCATCTACTAAAATGTCTGGTATATATAGTATAAAGAAAGCGCTGCCTGGTGGCTATAAAGAACCATCGTACCCCACCCCTAGGCTTTATATAGCAATATGTTATTGTGATTAACTGCAGTAAGTTACTTAGTAATGTAACAATTTGGGTATATATGTAGTAGTTTGATCATAAGCTAGAGTAGCATTGGCCGCGGTTGGCTCCATGGGTCTATTTCGTATAAACCCCGAACGCATAGCAATGCCTATTTATTATCTATATAATACTAATTTTTCTGTTTTTGGTTGTATCGCAAGTTCCCCAGACGTAACTGTGCTCCATTCCTTTAGGAGTATCTCCACTGGGGCGACGTTTTATTAGCGACCTGTGCGCATGCTTTTTAATTTACCTATTTCCGATCATCTGGCTATTTATAAGAGGCCTCAGCCTATTTTCCTCTTCCGCGAATGCGAAAACATTTGTCTGCGTTTATTAAACCGAGTAATAAACATCGTTTTATTGTGCAGATCACATTGGAATCCTGGGACAATGTTATATCGGATGCCTGTGAGCATGCGCTTTAATTTACCTGTTTACAATCATCTCGCTATAAATATAAGGAGTCTCGCCCCATTTTCCTCTTCCGCAATTGCGAAAACATTTGTCTGCATGTTTAAACTGTGTAATAAAGATCGTTTTATTGTGCAGATTACATTGGAATCCTGGGGCGATGTTATATTATTTGCCTGTGAGCATGCGCTCTAATTTACCTGTTTACGATCATCTGGCTATAAATATAAGGGTCTCATCCCATTTTCCTCAGTTGTGTTTCTTCTACGACTTCAAAACATCATCGCGTATTAAACTGAGTAATAAACATCTTTTCATTTTGCAAATTACATTGGATTCCTTGGGGCAATGTTATATTGATTGTCTGTGGCACGCACTTTAATTTACCTGTTTACGATCATCTGGCTATTTATAAGAAGTCTCATCCAATTTTCCTCAGTTGTGTTTCTTCTACGACTACAAAATATCATAGTTTACGCGTTTTAAACTGAATAATAAACATCGTTTTATTGTGCAAATTACATTGGAATCCTGGGTCGAAGTTATATTGATTGTCTGTGAGCACGCACTTTAATTTACCTGTTTACGAACATCTTACTATTTATAAGAAGTCTCAGCCCATTTTCCTCAGTAGTGTTTCTTTTACAACTGTAAAACATTGCGGTTTACGTGTTTTAAACTGAGTAATAAACATCGTTTTATTGTGCAGATTACAATGGAATCCGTCAAAGTATTCGTCTGCGATGTTTGCCAGAAAAACTTCCCGACCCAGAGCGACCTAAAACGACACAAAAAAGAGGTCCATAATATCATTAGACCACCACGTCAGGTTACAGCCCCAGCTCCACCGACTGGATTACCAGCGCCAACATCATTTGTGTGCAACATTTGTGGTATGGGGTTTGGGCGTCGAGCTAATTTAACCCGGCATCAGCACGCCCTCCACGGAGATACTATTTCTTCTACATCGATGTCTGCCAAACGTGGAGCATCACCACCACGTGCTGCACTCGGTCCAAAACGCCAGCAACAGGAGATACGATATTGCGAGGATTGCAATAGGGACGTTCCTTCACGCCAGTTTCCCGGCCATTTACGTAGTGCCGCGCATAAGACCGAATCCGGAGACCCCAAACAAGAAGCGATATAACTGTTATCGTCTGCCTTCCGCTCCCGGATCGCAACTTACCGCATTAATAATCTGTCGGGTTGTAGAGACATTGGAGACTTTTTACTTGAAAAAAAGCAGCATTTTGTAAAGCCGATCCAAGACACCTTGAAGGTCCACACCACCCTTAAAATTAATATGGAAGTGTTTGGTATGTACACAAAGATGGACTTGGGTGGTACCGAAGCAACTAAATCTTTCAAAACCAAGAATCAAATTATAATCCGATCGAGCGACTTGAACAAGGTGTATACGGCATTTTCTCGGGAGATGATCGATAAATCCCAAGAATTTGAACATCACCAGTCCGGTTGGGCCTTACAACGTGTCCTGCATTTAGAACTAAACATCAACAAATACCAACTACTTAGGGGATCTTCTTACATTGACCTTCCACGCTGGATAAAAGTTAAAAATGCGGTGGTGAATGTTAAAAACCGAGACGCTGCCTGTTTTGCATACTCCATTGTAGCAGCGCTGCATCCTTCGAGCATAACCTCCAACGTCTTAGCAAGTACCCCCATTACTCGACTTGCTTAAATATGGGTGATATAGAGTTCCCTATGGCCTTTGACAAGATTGCCAAGTTCGAGGCTTTGAACGATCTTAGTATCAACGTATTCGGAGTGGAAGAAAGGTCTATTGTTGGTCTTCTACATTTTACTAAACGCAGGAGAGCCCGGCACGTTAACTTACTCTTCATCCAGGATGAAGAAAAAGGTCACTTTTGTTGGATCAAGGATTTGGGTCGTCTGGTCAGTAAACAGTTATCAAAACATCGTTTACATAAATGGATCTGCGATGGATGTTTAATTTTTTTCCGACTGAGACTGCCTTAATTAGGCATACTAAGCGGGACTGTAACCATGTCGTAACCCAAATGCCCACCGTCTTCAACAACGTTGGAATTTTCAAGTCTCCAAAAACAAATGCAGATCCCATTCGTTATTTATGCCGACTTTGAGTCGCTCCTACAGCCGTACCGTTTTGCAACACCCAACCCCTCCACGTCATCTACAACAGTGTTCCAACTGCATACTCCTTATAGCTGGGCATATTACATCAAATGCAGCTACGATGACTCCCAGACGCAGCACGTAAATTTGTCACCAAACTTAGAGAGGAAGCTAGACGTCTGGGTAAGATATTGACGACGAATGTGCCCATGATTCCTTTGGATGCCCAGAATAAACTTTTGATTCACACTACCGAAGACTGTGGGATATGCAAGAAACCGCTTGGAACAGACCGTGTGCGGGATCACAATCACATGAATGGTGCGTAAGACTTCCCTGTACACTCCAAATGTAACATCCTCTATCGGGTTCCGCAGTTTATTCCAGTAGTGTTTCACAACCTTAGTGGATATGATGCTCATTTCATCATAAAAGAATTGGGGTATGATAACAAGAAGATTAGCGTTATACCGAACAATAAAGAACGGTTCATCTCGTTTTCGAAAACTGTACGGCTATACGATGCAGAAGTGGTCTTAGACGAACAAGAAAAGACTGCCGACAAGTCCTGTGTCCAACTTCGGTTTATCGACCCTTTCCGATTTATGGCGTCGGGGTTGGATACATTGGCGAAGAATTTAGCTTAGGACCAATTTGTGGAGGTCAGACGTCACTTCCCCAAGGACTCCTAGTTCCAACTGGTTACCAAGAAAGGCGTGTTTCCATACACTTACATACAAAATATGGAAGTATTGGATGAAACAGCCCTACCACCACAGGACGCCTTCTACAATGACCTCACTTCTACATCCATTACCACCGACGAATACGAGAGGGCTCAGAAGGTATGGCGCGACTTTGGCTTCAACACGCTCGGAGAATATAGCGACCTCTATTTGAAGACAGATGTACTGTTGTTGGCAAACGTCTTCGAGAACTTTCGCAGGGTGTGCATGTCGACTTATGACCTTGATCCGTGCCAGTATGTAACAGCACCTTCATTAACCTGGGACGCCATGTTAAAATACACCGGAGTAAAACTGGAGCTCCTCACGGATATTGACATGTACCATTTTATAAAGTCTGGGATCAGAAGGGGTCTGACCCAGTGTAGTGGACGCTACGCTGCTGCCAATAACAAATACATGGAAGAGTACGATCCTGCGGCTCCGTCTAAGTATTTGGCCTACTACGATGCCAACAACTTGTATGGCTGGGCCATGAGCCAAGCTCTCCCTCTTGGAGGATTTCGATGGCTGCTCTCTACCGATATAGCCGAACTCCAGGCCACCATCTTAAATGTTCCCAAGGATTCTGCGAAAGAATTCATTCTGGAGGTCGACTTAGAGTACCCTCCACATTTACATGATCTCCACAACGACCTGCCATTCTGTCCGGAAATGAAGACGTCGCCTTATATCTCATCTAAGACTATGAAGCTCCTCGCCACCTTAGAAGACAAACACCGCTACATTATCCACTACAGGAATCTACAGCAGTGTATGAGAAACGGATTAGTGTTGACCTCCATCCACCGGGTTCTCGAGTTCGACCAGTCTCCATGGTTGAAACCTTATATCAAGTTGAACACAGACCTTCGCACTCGTGCTACTAACGCTTTTGAGAAGGACTTTTTTTTCAAACTCATGAACAACGCCATCTTTGGTAAGACCATGGAGAACGTAGACAAGCGCGTCGACGCGAAGCTTGTGACTCGGTGGGAGTGTAACCGGAAGACCTTGTGTGCGAGTACCCTGATTGCCCGCCCGAACTTTAATTGTAATCTGGTACTAGACGAAAATTTAGCACTCATACAGATGGACCGCGTTAAAGTCACCTATAACAAACCTATATATGCAGGCTTTTCGATTTTAGATTTATCAAAAACCTTGATTTATGAGTTTCACTATGAAAAACTGTTGTCTCTGTATGGGTGTGTGACTACGATGCCCAAGGTCCCGGGTTCGAATCCCGACACGGTCCGCTTGAAAAATGTTAGGCGAGCATTTTTCACAAAAATACACCCTCGTTCGGATAAGAGGTAAAATGGAGGTCCCGTGTGTGAGTGTTGTCACGCACGTTAAAGATCCCTACCTTGCTTGAAACAGCAAGGGTTCGGCAAAATTCAAAATTCTCCAGGTAAAATAAAACTCGCTTCCTGGCCAATGTAGTACCTTCGGGTGGAGCATTGGAAAATCACATGTAATGTCTCTGTATGGGTCTAAGCTTTCGCTTTTGTATAAAGATACCGATTCGCTCGTGTATAGTGTCGAAACAGAAGACTTGTACAGTGATATTCATGCCCGCCTGGACCTATCCGACACTAGTGACTACCACCCAGACAATAAATATAAGATCCCACTAGTAAACAAGAAAGTGCCCGGAAAGTTCAAGGATGAGTTTGGTGGTGAGGTAGTTTTAGAGTTTGTTGGTACTCGCGTCAAAAGTTACTGTATAGTTAGCGAAAGGGATGTAATAAAAAAGATTAAAGGAGTTAAGCGTAGTGTTGTGCGGGATATAAGTGTTAATAATTTTAAGGACGTAGCACATAACAGTAACTTCCGAGCCCTCGTGCATTCGATGCGGTCTATTAGAAGCAAAAAACATGATTTGTTTACGCTGTTACTTAGCAAGGTTAGTTTATCGGGCGCAGATGACAAGCGTTTCGTCATCCCTAACACGACCTTAACGTATGCATGGGGGCATAGGGAAATAGATAATAGATATTATTTTACATAGTTTATAAGTTGTATATATTGCTTAGATTTAAGTTGTACACATTACGTGACTGTTTTAGGGTCACAATGTATATACATGTTTAGCCTAAAAACGTGTACAATGATAATATTATTGTAAATGTAGATATATACAAAGAATTTATTACTACTGTGTATAGATTGTCTAATAAATTTTTATTTCCATATATATTGCAGTTTCTTTTTGTTTCTGTGCTCAATCACCGATCCCAGAGAACGGAAACAATAACCCTTTACAATTTTGATTACCCATTCCTATGCCATATAATTTTTAGTAGATTTTTTAAAACCCCAGGGCATATGTTAGCTCGATTTGAAATTTTTTAAAATTTTTTCTAAACCGCAAAATGCCGAATGGGGCACCCGCAAAGCTGATAAACATAATGAAGAATTAATATGAATCATGAGAATCGTTAAAAATTTTCTAGTCCGCAAAATGACGAATAGGGCACCCGCAAAGCTGATTAACATAATGAAGAATTCAAATGAGTCATGAGAATTGTCATAAGACCCCCTTCGCACCTCAACACCCTACAACTAGTAGGCAAGGAGAAGGAGATAGGAGGGGGCGGCGATCCAGTGAGAAACGATGTGCGCCAGAAGTGTCATGAGGATCGTCAGAATATACAATGGACGTACTCTTCAACAAACGCCAACTAGACGGCAGGGTGGGGGATCGGTCGAGTGAGGACCGAAGTGTGCCAGAAGGAACCTATATCATCTACTCACAAGCCGCAAACAAAGGGTTAATTTTCATAAAAAAAAGTAGTTAGGTTAAGATAAATGCTCACCATCTTTGTTGATAGCAATGAACAGCATCAAGCCGTAACAGGCGCAATATGACTACAGTCACATATTAGCACCGGTCAAGGCCTTAATCTATCTTCTTAAATATATGAAAGTAGTCTTGTATAGTAGATTGTGAACTCAACGCACAAGCAAAGCGTTGGTTTTCGCTAAATAATATCTATAGTTTTATTTGTAAGGTAGCATAGTTAAGATAAATGCATACCATTTTCGTTGATAGCAAGGAATAGCATCAAGCCACAACAGGCATAATCTGACTAGTCACATATTTGCCCTGGCCAGGTCCTCGATGTCATGAAAGTAGACGTGTATACAAAATTGTAAGCAGAAGACATAGAAAGGGTTAATTTTAGTTAAAAGAACAACTTTTATCTATATTTTTTCTATCAATCTATTCCACAATAAAATTGTGGTAGGTTAACATTATCTATCGAGAATTCTTATGTAACTGTATCAAGCCTAGGGTAAGGTTTGGATGGAAATTGGCTTATAGTAAAAGAACACTCTTAAGACATTTAGCTAACTGGGGTTTTTGGCCCACGGTCGCATGAGATTGGGTCAGTGGGTATATTTGAGTTGAAAGAAACAGAATAAAGGACGCCACCTAAATTTTTATAAAGCAACTGACTAAATTAATTTGCTTAAAGAAAAATTTGGAAACCCATATTATCATAAACCACTTTAAATACAAAGTTTGATTGTCACACATATCATACTTACATCTGATCGTCTTCTTCAAGGATCTAACGATGAGTGGGGTGACTCTGAAACATATTTCTACCAACAAAGACACCCTATATATATTACGGATCAGTATGAATATAGAATCCTTATATTAAGTTCAATTGTCTCTACTATCGTGATACTCTTTCGGATAAGTTTACTTTGTAAACACCGTACAAAATTTGGAAAATTTAATATTACTGAAAAATGAACTGAAGTCCAATAAAAATAATTCTGTATTCTCTTTTAAGAAAAGTAAATAACATCATAATAAATAACAGTACTCAATAAAATTCAATTCTTATGAAAGTGATTTGTAAGTCAGATATTTAATTATGGACATTATATATTTTTATAAGGTAGTCATTGTAGCGCTACGCGACCTCACAATGTTTAAATATTCCTTATTTACCTTTTGGCAAAAATCAAAATTGACAGATTACTTTAAGTTCCAATTTTCATCATATAGCATTCAGGTGTTATAACTTAATATATTAGTATTTTAATTCGTCATAAACAAGATAGCTGACGAAGTATATCTACACCTGTACAATCGGTGAGATACGATATCTTAAGTTGAACACACTATTAATTAGAAATAGGTTATAGTACTCATTGTACTTTATACTTTACAAAAGGATCTTTTGAAAATTAATTGACAAAAACATTTATACAAGTAATAATAAATTGCATACAGCAACGTGATGTAAAACAAGTTTCAAAAGGAAATCATTACATGCAAAATTTACGTAATGGACTTTGTAACGTCAGCATTATTTTAGAAACTAATGCTTTCTTACCGACAGCGGCAATGACCTGTAACCTTAAACGACCTGTGCATCAGTAGAACACGCGGTTACATAGCGACGTCGGCCACGTGTGGATCACAGTAGTTTACTCATTTGCCTTCTAAACGAGTTCCATAAATTTAATTAAATCATTCCAAATAAAATATTTTTGTTGATCCAAGACTGCATCGAAATTACGTGAAATTACATCAAAATCATTACAAGACCATCCACATTTCCAGAGTTATAGAAGTTTTAAAATTCAAAATTTCATGGTTTCATGGTTTCAAAGTTTCAGAATCTCATGGTTGCAAAGTTGCACTATAATAAAATAATTAATTTCATATGCTTACTCATTAATGCAAACCGTTCGCCAAGGGATTTGTACACTACATTTCTACATTAGTTGTCTTGGACAACTTTTAACAGTCTGTCCGTCTTTTACGACGTCTTCGCAAGGAAAACTTGATTTTCCTGCACATGTTGAATGTTTTCAACACAAAGCGATCTTCCAGTTCAACTAAGAAACGAAAAGTGACAAACGATCGCCAATCGTCGGAACAATTTGAAATCTTAGATACTTTTAGATGTAGGAACACGTTAACAAGTTTGTATATATAAGTGTTATCAGTAAGGAATATGTAGTATGTAGTAGATTTTAAGTGTAATTTGAATTAAAGTGTGCTTTGGGAGTTTATTGGTTATTAAATATGCAATAATGACTGAATGAATTATACAAATGTTGTTAGATAACAACTAAAATAACAGATGCACCGCGCTAAAGTCAATGAACAAATTTACAGAAAGTTTATATGTTACAAGCTTAGTTAAGATAAATACTCACCATTTGTTTTGACAGCAAAGAACAGCATCAAGCCGCAACAGATATAATATGAATACAGTAATATATTTGCACCGGTCACGGCTCAATTCCATTTCTTAAATATATCAGGTTATCATAAAGTAAGGGATATATTTTAAATTATGATAACTTTTTAATAAATTAAGTTAATAACAAGAAATAAATGAAATCTAATTGCTTATGAAATGGGATTTAGTATGCCCAAAACAGGTTACGGCAATTGCTCAATATGACCTCCATGTTGTTGTTGTAAGATCACCATCCTTACCTCCAAATTGTACACAGCATTTCGTAACATTTCTGGTTGAATTGTACCAATTTGCTCCGTAATACTGTCTTTTAATTCTTGTAGTGTAGTTGGTCGTCTTCTAAACACTAAACTTTTTAAATAACCCCACAGCCAGTAATCCGCTGGGTTTAGATCAGGTGATCTTGGTGGCCATGAATTTACGAAATGTCTGCTTAACACGCGATCTTGGAAAACGTTGGTTAACAATTCTTTGACTGGTCGAAAATGTGCGGGGTGCTCCATCCTGCATAAAATGATGTTTTCAATTCCGTAGTGCTCGTTTTGCAGCTGTGGAATAACATAATTTTGTAACATTTGCAAGTATCGTTCACCATTTACAGTTACAGATACGGTTTGTCCATTCTGCATTTCCTCGTAGAAATACGGACCAATAATAAAATCAGCTGTAAAACCGCACCATACGGTGACTTTCTTGTCATGAAGACCTTTTTGAACGATTTGTTGCGGATTTTCTGCAGACCAGATTCTACAGTTTTGAGTATTGACTCCACCATTCAGAGTAAAATGTGCCTCATCTGTCCTTAAAATACGGGATAACCATTCGGGTTCAATTTCCATCTGAGCCATTACTCGCAAAGAAAAATCGTACCTAGTAGCCAAATCTGCGTCCTTTAATTCAAACAGCATTTTCAGTTTATATGGATACATGTTTAGAATTTTGGGTAAAATTTTCCAAACCGTGGTATACGGCATTTGCAATCGCTTGGATATCGCATTTGCACTGCTGATTGCGAGTGAATTGCTTCTGGCTATGTCTTGATTTTCATGAAGAACCTCTGCAACTTGGACATCACTAATTATTGGTCTTCCTGATCTTGGTAAGTCAGTTACAGACCCTGTTCTTTCAAATTTTTGTATCAAATTGCGGTACGCTTTCATTTGACAGGGTCCCGCTCTCAAACCCATTCTCGTGCGAAATCTTCGTAATCCAGCGGTGTAATTTCTGCCGGATTCATAATAGCACTGAACTAAACCAATTCTTGTTTGTAAATCCATGTTATTACAGTTGAGTCGTTTGAACTCAACGTTTACTTGAGTTTTAATTTCAAAATAAAACTTCAAATTGAATAATTTCGTTTTGACACTAGTGTCAACAATTGTTATGACAACGCTTTTGTTTCTCATAGATACGGTAAAATCCCATTCATTAAGCAACTAGATTTCGTTTATTTTATGTTACTAACTTAATTTATTAAAAAGTTGTAATGATTTAAAATATATCCCTTACTTTATGATAACCTAGTATGACAGTATTCTTGTATAGTAAATTGTAAACATAAGGCACAAACAAAGCGCTTATTTTTGCAAAATAGTATCGATAAGTTTATTTATAAGGTAGCATAGTTAAGATAAATACTTACCACTTTTGTTGATAGTAAGAAACAGCATCAAACCGTAACAAGTCCAATATGACCACAACTACATATCTGAACTAGTCACGGCCTCAATGCCATTTCTAAAATATATAAAAGTAGTCTCCCATACCAAACTGTAAACAAAAGACACAAACAAAGGGTTAATTTTCGTAAAAAAAAGAGCTTAGTTAAGATAAATACTTAACATTATCGATGCTAGCAAGGAATAGCATCAAGCCGCAACAGGCAAGACATGAGTAGTCACATATTTGCACCGGACACGTCCTCAATACCATTTCTTAAATATATGAAAGTAGAACTGTATACAAAATTGTAAACAGAAGACAAACAATTGGTTAATTTTCGTTAAAAGGGTAGCTTAGTTAAAATAAATACTTCCCATTAGTTTTTATAGCAATGTGCAATATCAAGCCATAACAATCGTAATGTGACTACAGTCACATATTTTTCCCGGTCACGGCTCAATGCCATTTCCTTAATATCTGTAAGTAGACGCGTATACAAAATTGTAAACAGGAGTCACGCAAAGGGTTAATTTTCGTTAAAAAGGTAGCTTAGTTAAAATGAATACTCACCATTTGCTTTAACAGCAAAGAACAGCATCAAGCCGCAACAGGCATAATATGACTACAGTCACATATTTACACAAGTCACGGCTCAACGCCATTTCCTAAATATATGAATGTAGCCTTGTATAGTAAGTTGCAAACACGAGGCAAAAACAAAGTGTTTATTTTTGCTAAATAGTATCGATTGCTTTATTTGTAAGGTAGCATACTTAAGATAAATACTTAACACTTTTGTTGATAGTAAGGAACAGCATCAAACCGTAACAAGCTCGGTATGATCATAATTACATATCTGAACTAGTCACGGCTTTAATGCCATTTCTAAAATATATGAAAGTATTCTCGCATACAAAATTTTAAACACAAGACACAAAGGGTTAATTTTCGTAAAAAAGGTAGCTTTGTTAAGATAAATACTCACCATCTTTGTTGATAGCAAGGAACAGCATTAAGCTGTAACAGGTGCAATATGATTACAGTCACATATTTGTACCGGTCACGGCCTCAATGCCATTTCTTAAATATATGAAAGTGGAAGTGTATACAAAATTGTAAACAGGAGACATACAATAGGTTAACTTTGTTATAAAGCTAGCTTAGTTAAGATAAATACTCACCATTTGTGTTGACAGCAGGAAACAGCATCAAGCGGGAACAGGCATAATATGACTACAGTCACATGTTGACACCGGTCACGACTCAATGCCATTTCCTAAATATATGAAAGTAGACATGTATGCAAAATTTTAAACAATAGACAATAAAAAGGTTAACTTTCTTACAGAGCTAGCTTAGTTAAGGTAAATACTCACCATTTTTGTTGATAGCAAGGAACAGCATAAAGCCGTAACAGGTGCAATATAATTAGTCACATATTTGTACCGGTCACGGCCTCAATGCCATTTCTTAAATATATGAAGGTAGAAGTGTATACAAAATTGTAAACAGGAGACATACAATAGGTTAACTTTGTTAAAAGCTAGCTTTTAAATAAATACTCACCATTTTTGTTGATAGCAATGAACAGCATCAACGGTAACAGGCGTATTGTAATACAGTCACATATTTTCTCCGGTCACGGCTCAATCATTTATTAAATATCTGAAAGTAGACTGTATACAAAATTGTAAACAGAAGACAAACAAAGGTTAATTTTCGTTAAAAAGTAGATTAGTTGAGATAAATACTCACCATTTTGTTGAAGCAAGGAAAGCATCAAGCCGTAAAGGTCAATATATTACAGTTACATATTTGTACCGGTCACGGCCTTAATGCCATTTCTTAAATATATGAAAGTAGAAGTGTATACAAAATTTAAACAGGAGACAAAATAGGTTAACTTTCGTTATAAGAGTTTAGTTAAGAGAAATACTCACCATTTTTGTTGATAGCAATGAACAGAATCAAGCGGTAACAGGCGTAATGTAAATACAGTCACATATTTTCCCGGTCCGGCTCAATGCCATTTTTAATATCTGAAAGTAGACCGGTATACAAAATTGTAAACAGGAGTCACCAAGGGTTATTTTCGTTAAAAAGGTAGTTAGTTAAAATAATACTCACCATTTGTGTTGACAGCAAGAACAGCATCAAGCCGCAACAGGCATAAATGACTACAGTACATATTTCCGTCACGGCTCAATGCCATTTCCTAAATATATGAATGTAGCCTTGTATAAATTGAAAAGGCAAAAACAAAGGTTTATTTTCGTAAATAGTATCGATTGCTTTATTTGTAAGGGTAGCATAAAGATAAAACTTAACCTTTTGTTGATAGTAAGAACAGCCAAACCCACAAGCTCGTATGACTAATTACATTTCTGAACTAGTCACGGCTTTAATGCCATTTCTAAAATATTAAAGTATTCTCCATACAAAATTTTAAACACAAGACACAAAGGGTTAATTTTCGTAAAAAGGTAGCTTAGTTAAGATAAATATACCATCTTTGTTGATAGCAAGGAACAGCATC
The DNA here is from genome assembly GCA_036346225.1 of Platerodrilus igneus. Lineage (NCBI taxonomy): Eukaryota > Metazoa > Arthropoda > Insecta > Coleoptera > Lycidae > Platerodrilus > Platerodrilus igneus. Next base: position 1,287,166 of record JARFIW010000295.1, read on the forward strand.
AAGCTGTAACAGGTGCAATATGATTACAGTCACATATTTGTACCGGTCACGGCCTCAATGCCATTTCTTAAATATATGAAAGTGGAAGTGTATACAAAATTGTAAACAGGAGACAACAATAGGTAACTTTTTATAAAGCTAGCTTAGTTAAGAAAATACTCACCATTTTGTTGACAGCAGGAAACAGCATCAAGCGGGAACAGGCATAATATGATACAGTCACATGTTGACAACGGTCACGACTCAATGCCATTTCTAAATATATGAAAGTAGAAGTATCAAATTTTAAACAATAGACAATAAAAGGTTAACTTTCTTAAGAGCTAGTTAGTTAAGGTAAATACTCACCATTTTGTTGATAGCAAGGAACAGCATCAAGCGTAACAAGTGCAATATAATTAGTCACATATTTGTACCGGTCACGGCCTCAATGCCATTTCTTAAAATATGAAGGTAGAAGTGTATACAAAATTGTAAACAGGGACATACAAAGGTTAACTTTCGTTATAAAGCTAGCTTAGTTAAGATAAATACTCACCATTTTTGTTGATAGCAAGAACAGCATCAAGCGGTAACAGGCGTATTTAATACGTCACATATTTTCCGGTCACGGCTCAATCCATTTTTAAATATTAAAGTAGACATGTATACAAAATTGTAAACAGAAGACAAACAAAGGTTAATTTTTAAAAGGTAGTTAAATAAATACTCACCATTTTGTTGAAGCAAGGAACAGCATCAAGCGGTAACAGGCGTAATGTAAATACAGTTACATATTTTCCCGGTCCGGCTCAATGCCATTTCCTTAATATCTGAAAGTAAGCGTATACAAAATTGTAAACAGGACACCAAGGGTTATTTTCGTTAAAAGGTAGCTTAGTTAAAATGAATACTCACCATTTTGTTGAAGAAAGAACAGCATCAACCGCAACGGAAATATGATACAGTACATATTTACACGTCACGGCTAATGCCATTTCTAAAATATATGAATGAGTTTATAAAAATTTTAAAACACAAAAACAAAGGTTTATTTTGTTAACTTTTTATTTTAAAGCATATTAAGATAAATACTTAACATTTTGTTGATAGAAGGAACAGCATCAACTGAAACCGTATGATTAATACATATTTTGTCACGGCTTTAATGCCATTTCTAAAATATGAAAGTATTTATACAAAATTTTAAACAAAGACACAAAGGGTTAATTTTGTAAAAAGGTAGCTTAGTTAAGATAAATACTCACCATTTTGTTGAAGCAAGAAACAGCATCAAGCAACAGGTAATATGATTACAGTCACATATTTGACCGGTCACGGCCTCAATGCCATTTCTTAAATATATGAAAGTGGAAGGTATACAAAATTGTAAACAAGACAAAAAGGTTAACTTTTTAAAAGCTAGCTTAGTTAAGATAAATACTCACCATTTTGTTGACAGCAGGAAACAGCATCAAGCGGAACAGGCAAATATGACTACAGTCACATTTCACCGGTCACGACTCAATGCCATTTCCTAAATATTGAAAGTAGACATTTATCAAAATTTTAAACAATAGACAAAAAAGGTTAACTTTCTTATAAGTAGCTTAGTTAATAAATACTCACCATTTTGTTGATAGCAAGGAACAGCATCAAGCCGTAACAGGTGCAATATAATTAGTCACATATTGTACCGGTCACGGCCTCAATGCCATTTCTTAAATATATAAAGGTGAAGTGTATACAAAATTGTAAACAGGAGACATACAATAGGTTAACTTTCGTTATAAAGCTAGCTTAGTTAAGATAAATACTCACCATTTTTGTTAATAGCAAGAACAGCATCAAGCGGAACAGGCTATTGAATACAGTCACATATTTTCTCCGGTCACGGCTCAATCATTTTTAAATATTTGAAAGTAGACTGTATACAAAATTTAAACAGATGACAAACAAAGGTTAATTTTCGTTAAAAGGTAGTTAGTTAGATAAATACTCACCATTTTGTTGAAGCAAGGAACAGCATCAAGCCGTAAAGGCAATATATTAAGTTACATATTTGTACCGGTCACGGCCTTAATGCCATTTCTTAAATATATAAAGTAGAAGTTATACAAAATTTAAACAGGAGACAAAATAGGTTAACTTTCGTTATAAGCCAGTTTAGTTAAGAAAATACTCACCATTTTTGTTGATAGCAATGAACAGAATCAAGCGGTAACAGGCGTAATGTAAATACAGTCACATATTTTCCCGGTCCGGCTCAATCCATTTTTAAATATCTGAAAGTAGACCGGTATACAAAATTGTAAACAGGAGCACCAAGGTTATTTTCGTTAAAAAGGTAGTTAGTTAAAATAATACTCACCATTTGTGTTGACAGCAAAGAACAGCATCAAGCCGAACAGGCTAATTAACAGTCACATATTTCCGTCACGGCTCAATGCCATTTCTAAATATTGGAAAAGTTAAACCGACAAAAACAAAGGATTTTCGCAAAAGTAAGTTTTTTTAAGGTAGCTATTAAATAAATACTTAACATTTTTGTTGATAGAAGGAACAGCACAAACCCACAAGCTATATGACTAATTACATATTAACGTCACGGCTTTAATGCCATTTCTAAAATATTGAAAGTACTGATAAAAATTTTAAACACAAAACAAAGGGTTAATTTTCGTAAAAAAGGTAGCTTAGTTAAGATAAATACTACCATTTTGTTGATAGAAAACAGCATCAACGTAACAGGTCAATATGATTAATACATATTTGACCGGTCACGGCCTAATGCCATTTCTTAAATATATGAAAGTAATGATACAAAATTTAAACAAGACAACAAAGGTAAATTTGTTAAAAGTACATTGTTTACCAGGTTTAAGAAAAACTCAAGGAACAGGCAAATATATACATAATGTACCGGTCACGCTCAATGCCATTTCCTAAATATATGAAAGTGAATGTATCAAATTTTAAACAAAGACAATAAAAAGGTTAACTTTTTATAAGCTAGCTTAGTTAAGGTAAATACTCACCATTTTTGTTGAAGCAAGGAACAGCATCAAGCGTAACAAGTGCAATATAATTAGTCACATATTTGACCGGTCACGGCCTCAATGCCATTTCTTAAATATATGAAGGTAGAATGTATACAAAATTGTAAACAAGACAACAAAGGTTAACTTTCGTTATAAAGCTAGCTTAGTTAAGATAAATACTCACCATTTTTGTTGAAGCAAGAACAGCATCAAGCGGTAACAGGCTTGAATACAGTCACATATTTTCCGGTCACGGCTCAATCATTTTTAAATATTGAAAGTAGAATTATACAAAATTTAAACAGAAGACAAACAAAGGTTAATTTTCGTAAAAGGTAGTTAGTTAGTAAATACTCACCATTTTGTTGAAGCAAGGAACAGCATCAAGCGGTAACAGGCGTAATGTAAATACAGTCACATATTTTCCCGGTCCGGCTCAATGCCATTTCCTAATATCTGAAAGTAGACGGTATACAAAATGGTAAACAGGGCACCAAAGGGTAATTTTCGTTAAAAGGTAGCTTAGTTAAAAAATACTCACCATTTGTGTTGAAGCAAAGAACAGCATCAAGCCGAACAGGCTAATTATACAGTCACATATTTCCGTCACGGCTCAATGCCATTTCTAAATATATGAAGTAATTGTATAAAAATTTAAACAGAGGCAAACAAAGGTTTATTTTCGTAAAAGTAGTTTAGTTTAAGATAAATACTTAACATTTTGTTGATAGAAGGAACAGCAAACCGTACAGCTCATATGAATAATTACATATTAACGTCACGGCTTTAATGCCATTTCTAAAATATTGAAAGTATTTACAAAATTTTAAACAAAGACAAAAGGGTTAATTTTCGTAAAAAGGTAGCTTAGTTAAGAAAATACTCACCATTTTGTTGATAGCAAAACAGCATCAAGCGTAACAGGGAATATGATTACAGTCACATATTTTCCGGTCCGGCCTCAATGCCATTTCTTAAATATATGAAAGTGGAATGTATACAAAATTGTAAACAGGAGACATACAAAGGTTAACTTTGTTATAAAGCTAGCTTAGTTAAGATAAATACTCACCATTTGTGTTGACAGAGGAAACAGCATCAACGGAACAGGCATAATATGACTACAGTCACATTTGAACTGGTCACGCTCAATGCCATTTCCTAAATATATGAAAGTAACATTTATGCAAAAATTTTAAACAATAGACAAAAAAGGTTAACTTTCTTATAGAGCTAGCTTAGTTAAGGTAAATACTCACCATTTTTGTTGATAGCAAGGAACAGCATCAAGCCGTAACAGGTGCAATATAATTAGTCACATATTTGTACCGGTCACGGCCTCAATGCCATTTCTTAAATATATAAAGGGAAGTGTATACAAAATTGTAAACAGGAGACATACAATAGGTTTTTGTTATAAAGCTAGCTTAGTTAAGATAAATACTCACCATTTTTGTTAATAGCAAGAACAGCATCAAGCGGTAACAGGCGTATTGAAATACAGTCACATATTTTCCCGGTCACGGCTCAATCATTTTTAAATATTGAAAGTAGACTGTATACAAAATTGTAAACAATGACAAACAAAGGTTAATTTTTTAAAAGGTAGTTAGTTAGATAAATACTCACCATTTGTGTTGACAGCAAGGAACAGCATCAAGCCGTAAAGGTAAATTGATTAAGTTACATATTTGTACCGGTCACGGCCCAATGCCATTTCTTAAATATATAAAGTAGAAGGTTATACAAAATTTAAACAGGGACAAATAAGGTTAACTTTCGTTATAAGCCAGTTTAGTTAAAGAAATACTCACCATTTTGTTGATAGCAATGAACAGAATCAAGCCGGTAACAGGCGTAATGTAATACAGTCACATATTTTCCCGGTCCGGCTCAATGCCATTTCCTTAATATCTGAAAGTAGACGCGTATACAAAATTGTAAACAGGAGTCAGCAAGGGTTAATTTTCGTTAAAAGGTAGCTTAGTTAAAATGAATACTCACCATTTGTGTAGACAGCAAAGAACAGCATCAAGCCGCAACAGGCATAATATGACTACAGTCACATATTTACACAAGTCACGGCTCAACGCCATTTCCTAAATATATGAATTAGCCTTAAAATTGAAACACGAGGCAAAAACAAAGTGTTTATTTTCGTTAAATAGTATCGACTTTAGTTGAAAGATAAATACTTAACCCTTTTGTTGATAGTAAGGAACAGCATCAAACCGTAACAAGCTCGGTATGATCATAATTACATACCTGAACTAGTCACGGCTTTAATGCCATTTCTAAAATATATGAAAGTATTCTCGCATACAAAATTTTAAACACAAGACACAAAGGGTTAATTTTCGTAAAAAAGGTAGCTTAGTTAAGATAAATACTCACCATCTTTGTTGATAGCAAGGAACAGCATCAAGCTGTAACAGGTGCAATATGATTACAGTCACATATTTGTACCGGTCACGGCCTCAATGCCATTTCTTAAATATATGAAAGTGGAAGTGTATACAAAATTGTAAACAGGAGACATACAATAGGTTAACTTTGTTATAAAGCTAGCTTAGTTAAGATAAATACTCACCATTTGTGTTGACAGCAGGAAACAGCATCAAGCGGGAACAGGCATAATATGACTACAGTCACATAGTTGACACGGTCACGACTCAATGCCATTTCCTAAATATATGAAAGTAGACATGTATGCAAAATTTTAAACAATAGACAATAAAAAGGTTAACTTTCTTACAGAGCTAGCTTAGTTAAGGTAAATACTCACCATTTTTGTTGATAGCAAGGAACAGCATAAAGCGTAACAGTGCAATATAATTAGTCACATATTTGTACCGGTCACGGCCTCAATGCCATTTCTTAAATATATGAAGGTAGAAGTGTATACAAAATTGTAAACAGGAGACATACAATAGGTTAACTTTAGTTATAAAGCTAGCTTAGTTAAGATAAATACTCACCATTTTTGTTGATAGCAATGAACAGCATCAAGCGGTAACAGGCGTATTGTGAATACAGTCACATATTTTCTTCGGTCACGGCTCAATCATTTATTAAATATCTGAAAGTAGACATGTATACAAAATTGTAAACAGAAGACAAACAAAGAGTTAATTTTCGCTAAAAAGGTAGATTAGTTGAGATAAATACTCACCATTTGTGTTGACAGCAAGGAACAGCATCAAGCGGTAACAGGCGTAATGTAAATACAGTCACATATTTTCCCGGTCGCGGCTCAATGCCATTTCCCTAATATCTGAAAGTAGACGCGTATACAAAATGGTAAACAGGAGACAAAGAAGGTTAACTTTCGTTAAAAGTAGCTTAGTTAAATGAAATACTCACCATTTGTGTTGACAGCAAAGAACAGCATCAAGCCGTAACAGGCTAATTAATACAGTCACATATTTTACCGGTCACGGCTCAATGCCATTTCTAAATATATGAAAGTAGACGCTGTATAAAAATTGTAAACAGGAGCAAACGAAGGTTATTTTCGTTATAGAGAAGGTAGCTAGTTAAGATAAATACTCACCATTTTGTTGATAGCAATGAACAGCATCAAGTCGTAACAGGCTATATGACATACAGTCACATATTTACACAGTCACGGCTCAATGCCATTTCTAAATATATGAAAGTACTCGTATACAAAATTGTAAACACAGGACACAAAGGGTTATTTTCGTAAAAAGGTAGTTAGTTAAGATAAATACTCACCATCTTTGTTGATAGCAAGGAACAGCATCAAGCTGTAACAGGTGCAATATGATTACAGTCACATATTTGTACCGGTCACGGCCTCAATGCCATTTCTTAAATATATGAAAGTGAAGTGTATACAAAATTGTAAACAGGAGACACAATAGGTTAACTTTGTTATAAAGCTAGCTTAGTTAAGATAAATACTCACCATCTTTGTTGATAGCAGGAAACAGCATCAAGCGGAACAGGCAATATGATTACAGTCACATATTGACACGGTCACGACTCAATGCCATTTCTAAATATATGAAAGTAGACATGTATACAAAATTTTAAACAAAGACAATACAAAGGTTAACTTTCTTATAAAGCTAGCTTAGTTAAGTAAATACTCACCATTTTGTTGATAGCAAGGAACAGCATCAAGCGTAACAGGTCAATATGATACAGTCACATATTTGTACCGGTCACGGCCTCAATGCCATTTCTTAAATATATGAAAGTAGAAGTGTATACAAAATTGTAAACAGGAGACATACAATAGGTTAACTTTCGTTATAAAGCTAGCTTAGTTAAGATAAATACTCACCATTTTGTTGATAGCAATGAACAGCATCAAGCGGTAACAGGCTAATGTAATACAGTCACATATTTTCTCCGGTCACGGCTCAATGCCATTTCTTAAATATCTGAAAGGTAGAAGTGTATACAAAATTGTAAACAGAAGACAAACAAAGGTTAATTTTCGTTAAAAGTAGCTTAGTTAAGATAAATACTCACCATTTGTGTTGATAGCAAGGAACAGCATCAAGCGTAACAGGCAATATGAATACAGTCACATATTTGTACCGGTCACGGCCTCAATGCCATTTCTTAAATATATGAAGGTAGAAGTGTATACAAAATTGTAAACAGGAGACATACAATAGGTTAACTTTCGTTATAAAGCTAGCTTAGTTAAGATAAATACTCACCATTTTTGTTAATAGCAATGAACAGCATCAAGCGGTAACAGGCGTAATGTAAATACAGTCACATATTTTCCCGGTCGCGGCTCAATGCCATTTCCTTAATATCTGAAAGTAGACGCGTATACAAAATTGTAAACAGGAGTCACGCGAAGGGTTAGTTTTCGTTAAAAAGGTAGCTTAGTTAAAATGAATACTCACCATTTGTGTTGACAGCAAAGAACAGCATCAAGCCGCAACAGGCATAATATGACTACAGTCACATATTTACACAAGTCACGGCTCAATGCCATTTCCTAAATATATGAATGTAGCCTTGTATAGTAAGTTGCAAACACGAGGCAAAAACAAAGTGTTTATTTTCGCTAAATAGTATCGATTGCTTTATTTGTAAGGTAGCATACTTAAGATAAATACTTAACACTTTTGTTGATAGTAAGGAACAGCAGCAAACCGTGACAAGCTCAGTATGATCATAATTACATATCTGAACTAGTCACGGCTTTAATGCCATTTCTAAAATATATGAAAGTATTCTCGCATACAAAATTTTAAACACAAGACACAAAGGGTTAATTTTCGTAAAAAAGGTAGCTTAGTTAAGATAAATACTCACCATCTTTGTTGATAGCAAGGAACAGCATCAAGCTGTAACAGGTGCAATATGATTACAGTCACATATTTGTACCGGTCACGGCCTCAATGCCATTTCTTAAATATATGAAAGTGGAAGTGTATACAAAATTGTAAACAGGAGACATACAATAGGTTAACTTTGTTATAAAGCTAGCTTAGTTAAGATAAATACTCACCATTTGTGTTGACAGCAGGAAACAGCATCAAGCGGGAACAGGCATAATATGACTACAGTCACATGTTGACACCGGTCACGACTCAATGCCATTTCCTAAATATATGAAAGTAGACATGTATGCAAAATTTTAAACAATAGACAATAAAAAGGTTAACTTTCTTATAGAGCTAGCTTAGTTAAGGTAAATACTCACCATTTTTGTTGATAGCAAGGAACAGCATCAAGCCGTAACAGGTGCAATATAATTAGTCACATATTTGTACCGGTCACGGCCTCAATGCCATTTCTTAAATATATGAAAGGTAGAAGTGTATACAAAATTGTAAACAGGAGACATACAATAGGTTAACTTTAGTTATAAAGCTAGCTTAGTTAAGATAAATACTCACCATTTTTGTTGATAGCAATGAACAGCATCAATCGGTAACAGGCGTATTGTAAATACAGTCACATATTTTCTCCGGTCACGGCTCAATCATTTATTAAATATCTGAAAGTAGACGTGTATACAAAATTGTAAACAGAAGACAAACAAAGAGTTAATTTTCGTTAAAAAGGTAGATTAGTTGAGATAAATACTCACCATTTGTGTTGACAGCAAGGAACAGCATCAAGCCGTAATAGGTACAATATGATTACAGTTACATATTTGTACCGGTCACGGCCTTAATGCCATTTCTTAAATATATGAAAGTAGAAGTGTATACAAAATTCTAAACAGGAGACAAAGTATAGGTTAACTTTCGTTATAGAGCCAGTTTAGTTAAGAGAAATACTCACCATTTTTGTTGATAGCAATGAACAGAATCAAGCGGTAACAGGCGTAATGTAAATACAGTCACATATTTTCCCGGTCGCGGCTCAATGCCATTTCCTTAATATCTGAAAGTAGACGCGTATACAAAATTGTAAACAGGAGTCACGCAAAGGGTTAGTTTTCGTTAAAAAGGTAGCTTAGTTAAAATGAATACTCACCATTTGTGTAGACAGCAAAGAACAGCATCAAGCCGCAACAGGCATAATATGACTACAGTCACATATTTACACAAGTCACGGCTCAACGCCATTTCCTAAATATATGAATGTAGCCTTGTATAGTAAGTTGCAAACACGAGGCAAAAACCAAGTGTTTATTTTCGCTAAATAGTATCGATTGCTTTATTTGTAAGGTAGCATACTTAAGATAAATACTTAACACTTTTGTTGATAGTAAGGAACAGCAGCAAACCGTGACAAGCTCAGTATGATCATAATTACATATCTGAACTAGTCACGGCTTTAATGCCATTTCTAAAATATATGAAAGTATTCTCGCATACAAAATTTTAAACACAAGACACAAAGGGTTAATTTTCGTAAAAAAGGTAGCTTAGTTAAGATAAATACTCACCATCTTTGTTGATAGCAAGGAACAGCATCAAGCTGTAACAGGTGCAATATGATTACAGTCACATATTTGTACCGGTCACGGCCTCAATGCCATTTCTTAAATATATGAAGGTAGAAGTGTATACAAAATTGTAAACAGGAGACATACAATAGGTTAACTTTTGTTATAAAGCTAGCTTAGTTAAGATAAATACTCACCATTTTTGTTAATAGCAATGAACAGCATCAAGCGGTAACAGGCGTATTGTGAATACAGTCACATATTTTCTCCGGTCACGGCTCAATCATTTATTAAATATCTGAAAGGAGATGTGTATACAAAATTGTAAACAGAAGACAAACAAAGAGTTAATTTTCGTTAAAAATGTAGATTAGTTGAGATAAATACTCACCATTTGTGTTGACAGCAAGGAAAGCATCCGGTAAAGGCAATTAAATACAGTTACATATTTTCCCGGTCCGGCTCAATGCCATTTCTTAAATATTGAAAGTAGAAGGTATACAAAATTTAAACAGGAGACCAAAGGGTTAATTTCGTTAAGAGAGTTTAGTTAAAAGAAATACTCACCATTTTGTTGAAGCAAAGAACAGAATCAAGCCGGAACAGGCTAATTAAATACAGTCACATATTTTCCCGGTCCGGCTCAATGCCATTTCCTTAATATTGAAAGTAGCCGTATAAAAATTGAAACAGGAGGCAAAACCAAAGGGTTTATTTTCGTTTAAAAAGGTAGCTTATTAAAATAAATACTTAACCATTTTGTTGAAGAAAGGAACAGCACAAACCGAACAGGCTAATATGACTAATTACTTATTTAACAAGTCACGGCTTTAATGCCATTTCTAAAATATATGAAAGTACTTGATTAAAAATTTTAAACACAAGGAAAACAAAGGGTTTAATTTTCGTAAAAAGGTTTAGTTAGTTTAAGATAAATACTTAACCATTTTGTTGATAGAAGGAACAGCATCAAACCGTAACAAGGTCAATATGATTAATTACATATTTGAACCGGTCACGGCCTTTAATGCCATTTCTTAAAATATTGAAAGTAATTTGATACAAAATTTTAAACAAGACACAAAAGGGTTAATTTTGTTAAAAGTAGCTTAGTTAAGATAAATACTCACCATCTTTGTTGAAGCAAGGAAACAGCATCAAGCGGGAACAGGGCAAATATGATTACAGTCACATTTTGACCGGTCACGGCCTCAATGCCATTTCTTAAATATATGAAAGTGAATGTATCAAAATTTTAAACAGAAGACAATAAAAGGTTAAACTTTTTATAAAGCTAGCTTAGTTAAGGTAAATACTCACCATTTTGTTGAAGCAAGGAAACAGCATCAAGCCGGAACAGGCAAATATAATTAAGTCACATATTTGACCGGTCACGGCCTCAATGCCATTTCCTTAAATATAAGAAAGTAGAATGTATCAAAATTTAAACAAAGACAATACAAAGGTTAACTTTCTTATAAAGCTAGCTTAGTTAAGGTAAATACTCACCATTTTGTTGAATAGCAAGGAACAGCATCAAGCCGGTAACAGGCAATTTAATTAAGTCACATATTTTTCCCGGTCACGGCCTCAATCCATTTTTAAATATTGAAAGGTAGAAGTGTATACAAAATTGTAAACAGGAGACAAACAAAGGTTAATTTTCGTTAAAAGTAGTTAGTTAAGATAAATACTCACCATTTTGTTGATAGCAAGGAACAGCATCAAGCGGTAAAGGGTAAATTGAATACAGTTACATATTTTCCGGTCACGGCCTCAATCCATTTTTAAATATTGAAAGTAGAAGTGTATACAAAATTTAAACAGGAAGACAAAAAAGGTTAATTTTCGTTAAGAGAGTTTAGTTAAGAAAATACTCACCATTTTGTTGAAGCAAGGAACAGAATCAAGCCGGTAACAGGCAATTAAATACAGTTACATATTTTCCCGGTCCGGCCTTAATGCCATTTCTTAAATATTGAAAGTAGAAGGTATACAAAATTTAAACAGGAGACCAAAGGGTTAACTTTCGTTAAGAGAGTTTAGTTAAAAGAAATACTCACCATTTTGTTGAAGCAAAGAACAGAATCAAGCCGGAACAGGCTAATTAAATACAGTCACATATTTTCCCGGTCCGGCTCAATGCCATTTCCTTAAATATTGAAAGTAGCCGTATAAAAATTGAAACAGGAGGCAAAACCAAAGGGTTTATTTTCGTTAAAAGGTTGCTTTTTAAGGTTAAAATAAATACTTAACCATTTTGTTGAAGAAAGGAACAGCACAACCGAACAAGGCTAATATGACTAATTACATATTTAACAAGTCACGGCTTTAATGCCATTTCTAAAATATTGAAAGTACTTGATTAAAAATTTTAAACACAAGGAAAACAAAGGGTTTAATTTTCGTAAAAAGGTTTAGTTAGTTTAAGATAAATACTTAACCATTTTGTTGATAGAAGGAACAGCACAAACCGTAACAAGGTCAATATGATTAATTACATATTTGAACCGGTCACGGCCTTTAATGCCATTTCTTAAAATATTGAAAGTAATTTGATACAAAATTTTAAACAAGACAACAAAGGGTTAAATTTTGTTAAAAGGTAGCTTAGTTAAGATAAATACTCACCATTTTGTTGAAGCAAGGAAACAGCATCAAGCGGGAACAGGGCAAATATGATTACAGTCACATATTGACCGGTCACGGCCTCAATGCCATTTCTTAAATATATGAAAGTGGAATGTATCAAAATTTTAAACAAAGACAAAAAGGTTAAACTTTTTATAAAGCTAGCTTAGTTAAGGTAAATACTCACCATTTTGTTGAAGCAAGGAAACAGCATCAAGCGAACAGGCAAATATAATTAAGTCACAATTTGACCGGTCACGGCCTCAATGCCATTTCTTAAATATATGAAGGTAGAATGTATCAAAATTTTAAACAAAGACAATAAAAGGTTAACTTTCTTATAAAGCTAGCTTAGTTAAGATAAATACTCACCATTTTTGTTGATAGCAATGAACAGCATCAAGCCGGTAACAGGGAATTTAATTAAGTCACATATTTTTCCGGTCACGGCCTCAATCCATTTTTAAATATTGAAAGGTAGAATGTATACAAAATTGTAAACAGGAAGACAAACAAAGGTTAATTTTCGTTAAAAGGTAGTTAGTTAAGATAAATACTCACCATTTTGTTGAAGCAAGGAACAGCATCAAGCGGTAACAGGCGTAATTGTGAATACAGTCACATTTTTCCCGGTCACGGCTCAATCCATTTTTAAATATCTGAAAGTAGACATGTATACAAAATTGTAAACAGGAGACAAACAAAGGTTAATTTTCGTTAAAAGGTAGTTAGTTAAGATAAATACTCACCATTTGTGTTGATAGCAAGGAACAGCATCAAGCCGTAAAGGAAATATGATTACAGTTACATATTTTACCGGTCACGGCCTTAATGCCATTTCCTTAAATATATGAAAGTTAAGTGTATACAAAATTGTAAACAGGAGCAAAGAAGGTTAATTTTCGTTAATAGAGGAGTTAGTTAAGAGAAATACTTACCATTTTGTTGATAGCAAGAACAGATCAAGCCGGTAACAGGGTAATGAAATACAGTCACATATTTCCGGTCACGGCTCAATTCCATTTCCTTAATATTGAAAGTAGCCGTATACAAAATTGTAAAAGAGCACCAAAGGGTTAATTTTCGTTAAAAAGGTAGCTTAGTTAAAATAAATACTCACCATTTTGTTGAAGCAAGAACAGCATCAAGCCGAACAGGTCAATATGACTACAGTCACATATTTAACAGTCACGGCTCAATGCCATTTCTAAATATATGAAAGTAGCTTGTATACAAAGTTGAAACACGAGGAAAACAAAGGTTTAATTTTCGTAAATAAAGCTTTAGTTAGTTTAAGATAAATACTTAACCATTTTGTTGATAGAAGGAACAGCATCAAACCGTAACAAGGCTCAATATGATCTACATCACATATTGAACTGGTCACGGCTTTAATGCCATTTCTAAATATATGAAAGTATTTATACAAAATTTTAAACAAAGACACAAAGGGTTAATTTTCGTAAAAGGTAGCTTAGTTAAGATAAATACTCACCATTTTGTTGATAGCAAGGAACAGCATCAAGCGTAACAGGTGCAATATGATTACAGTCACATATTTGTACCGGTCACGGCCTCAATGCCATTTCTTAAATATATAAAAGTGAAGTGTATACAAAATTGTAAACAGGAGACATACAATAGGTTAACTTTGTTATAAAGCTAGCTTAGTTAAGATAAATACTCACCATTTTTGTTGAAGCAAGGAAACAGCATCAAGCGGAACAGGCTAATATGATTACAGTCACATTTGCACCGGTCACGGCTCAATCATTTCTTAAATATTGAAAGTAGACTGTATCAAAATTTTAAACAATAGACAATAAAAGGTTAACTTTCTTATAAGCTAGCTTAGTTAAGGTAAATACTCACCATTTTTGTTGATAGCAAGGAACAGCATTAAGCGTAACAGGTCAATATGATTACAGTCACATATTTGTACCGGTCACGGCCTCAATGCCATTTCTTAAATATATGAAGGTAGAAGTGTATACAAAATTGTAAACAGGAGACAAACAATAGGTTAACTTTTGTTATAAAGCTAGTTAGTTAAGATAAATACTCACCATTTTGTTGATAGCAATGAACAGCATCAAGCGGTAACAGGCGTAATTGTGAATACAGTCACATATTTTCCCGGTCACGGCTCAATCCATTTTTAAATATCTGAAAGTAGACGTGTATACAAAATTGTAAACAGGAAGACAAACAAAGGTTAATTTTCGTTAAAAGGTAGTTAGTTAAGATAAATACTCACCATTTGTGTTGATAGCAAGGAACAGCATCAAGCCGTAACAGGTAAATATGATTACAGTCACATATTTGTACCGGTCACGGCCTCAATGTCATTTCTTAAATGTATGAAAGTAGAAGTGTATACAAAATTGTAAACAGGTAACATACAAAGGGTTAACTTTCGTTGAAAAGCTAGCTTATTTAAAATAAATACTCACCATTTGTATTGACAGCAAGAAACAGCATCAAGCCGTAACAGGCATAATATGACCACAGTCACATATTTACACCGGTCACGGCTCAACGCCATTTTCTAAATATCTGAAAGTAGACGTGTTTACAAAATTGAAAACAGTGAACACACAAAAGGCTAAATTTCGTTAAAAAGGTAGCTTAGATAAAATAAATACTCACCATTATTTTTTATAGCAATGAACAGCATCAAGCCGTAACAGGCGTAATGTGACCACAGTCACATATTTTCCCCGGTCACGGGTCAACGCCATTTCCTAAATATCTGAAAGTAGACGTGTTTACAAAATTGACAACAGGGGACACACAAAGGGTTAATTTTTATTAAAAATGTAACCTAGTTAAGATAAATACTCACCATTTTTGTTGATAGCAATGAACAGCATCAAGCCATAACAGGCGTAATGTGACTACAGTCACATATTTTCCCCGGTCACGCTCAATGCCATTTCCTAAATATATGAAAGTAGACGTGTATGCAAAATTGTAAGCAGGAGACACACAAAGAGTTAATTTTCGTTAAAAGGGTAGCTTAGTTAAGATAAATACTTACTACTTTTTTTGATAGCAAGGAACAGCTTAAAGCCGTAACAGGCATAATATGATTACAGTCACATTGAAGCTTATCTTGTTTCAATACGCTGGGCGTTAGTGAAACTGACTTAAGAGGAGGTTCATTTTTTCTTACAAGAGTCGTACAGAAGATGTTGTTTTATCCGTATTGACACAATTGACTTTTGAAGACTTTTGCACTAGCTCTGAGCTCTTATCGTCAGAGGTTTAGAGAATATATCGGGGGGGGGGTCGTTAATTAAATACGAATGGGTAGATCGCCACTGTACTTAGATAATGTGTAAAACATGAAATATCGCTAAGAAAAATAGAGGAACCTCAACGAGTATATTCTGTTGTGGATATACAAAATTTTGTACTTTTAGATGGTACTACGTTTATTCTGAAATAAAATAAAATACATAAAATAATACTAGAAACACAACAATAAGAGAATTCATCAGTCATAATACTAGAGACAGCAAATAAATCAGACAGGTGTTATACATCTATGATTTCTTTCTTTTGTGTTATAACGCATGGACACTCTACTTATTAAATTTTATGCACATCTTTTAATACTTTTGCTTAAAAGCTTCCATGAACGTTATTAACCTTGTTTAAATTAATAAAGAAATTAAGACTGCTAAGTATATATATATATATATATATATATATATATAATATAATTATATATATATTAACTGAAAATTATTTTGAATTATTATAACAGATAATTATCGTTAGTTTGTGAATATTCAATTAATTTTTATATATATTGCTAATCTTGGCCAATTTAAATAAAATAGCAAAACCCTCTAGAGCAATTAGGCATCTATAAATGTCATTAACATATTTAAGAGATTTTTTAAAGTCACCTTTTCAGTACTGAGAAAATGATTCACATATAATAAAAATAGGTTGGTAATAAGATCTTTTAAATTAGTAAAGTTAAACGCAAAATATTTATCGTGCATAAACAAGTGTATGATTGTATTATTCGTAATTCAAATTCATAAAACGTTTGTTACATAGACAATTTTAAATAAAATTAAATAAACACCCTTAACCACAAAAAATATTTAAATTACTAGATACGTATTTCGACCACTATGTGGTCATCATCAAATTGTAACTAATAAGTTGTTGCTCGGAACACTTCAGGATATTCTCCTCATTGGCTGAAGTGAACCTTCCAACGTACAATTTACTAAAATGTTGCTTTAAACACTATCGAGGATATTTTCCCGCAGGCTGGTGTTCTCCACAACAAACAAGTGAATTGTTTGTTGTGGAGAGCACCAGCCTGCGGGTGAGGAGAATATCCTCGATAGTGTTTAAAGCAACATTCTAGTAAATTGTATGTTGGGAAGGTTCACTTCAGCCTAAGTGGTGAGGAGAATATCCTTTGAAGTGTTCCGGAACAACAACTAATTATTAGTTAAAATTCCTACTGATGATGGCCATATAGTGGTCGAAATACGTATCTAGTAATTTAAATATTTTTTGTGGTTAAGGGTGTTTATTTAATTTTATTTAAATCGTGCCACAGTTTTCCTGTAAATTATTAATAGACAATTTTATTAAAAATAAATTTTTGATAAAAGGAACGTTTGAAAATTTAAATTTATAATTAAACATTATCACAAAGATGTTAAGTTCCATGGGTTCAAACTACTAAGGTTAGATTTATACATGACGTTATACTTCAAACAGATGATTGCTGCACGGATGGATATCACTTACCACGTTGACCTCAGGTTTGGCGGCTTGCACCATTTAACAAACAAGTTCAAACGACACGTGGACTTCCAACATTTGACGAACACGTAGAAAAAGTGCCTAATCGTTATAACAAAGCCTCTTAAACTGGAATCATAATGTAAGTTTCTAATGCGTAATCGCTTTATACGCAATTACTTCAGCTGCCTACAACCATTGGTTAGCTCCAACCATTGCTTCTCAATTATAACAAAATTTCCATGTTGAAATTTAAGGAACGCATATATCTCAGACGCAGTACAAATTTAACAACCTAACTCGATCAGTAATTAAACGTTATATCTTCCGTATTTTAGTGTTGCTTTAATTTATATTTATACATCAGTTCTTTTGTAAGTTAGTTTTAGCGTTATTTTTGCACATCAGTTCTTTGTACGTTAGTTTTAGTGTTGCGCATGATGAGTTTCAAACAATTGGATCGATGCATTTATGCAAACTGAATTGCGACTCGCAAGTCAGCCTTAGATATGAACTTTACCATATTGACGTTGCAAGTATCAAAAGCCGACTGGCCGGCACGTCGACAACAGCCTTAACAAGCAGGTGCGCGCAAAACACGCTATTGTTATCGCCTTGAAGATACGTTGTAGAAATTTTACAATACAGACTGGACATTTATAACTATGCGCTTTATTAACTATATGATTAAGATTAAAGAGGATCAATAATTGGGGTATTCCGAAATTATGATACATTGCTTTTAATTCTGTATTAATTGTTGAAGTATGATTTATATTAAACTATAAAAGCAAATCCACAAATTTTATAGCACAATACATAATTGTTATGCGTTAATTTAGCAGAGGAAAAACGAACTGTTACAACATATCTGCACGGGTCACGGCTCAATACCATTTCTTAAATATATAAACGTGGGCGTCTATACAAAATTGTAAAGACAAGACACAAACAAAGGGTTAATTTTCGTTAAAAGGTAGTTTAGTTAAAATAAATACTACCATTTTATTTTTGAAAGCAATGAGCAGAATCAAGCCGTATCAGGCATAATATGACTACAGTCACATATTTACACCGGTCACGGCTCAATGCCATTTTTTAAATATATGAACGTGGTGGTCTATACCAAATTGTAAACACGAGACACAAACAAAGGGTTAAAATTCGTTGAAAAAATAGCTTAGTTATGATAAATACTCACCATTTTTGTTGATAGCAAGGAACAGCATCAAACAGCAACAAGCATAATAAAACTACAGTCACATATTTGCACCGGTCACGGCCTCAATGCAATCACTTAAATATATGAAAGTAGGCGAGTTATGTATCCCCCAATTACCTATATATTGATATATTGAATCTAATAGGAATTATTAGAAATTGTTAAATAAAAGTATAAGTTCAATGCAACATTGTAACACAAGGATAACCCAGAGAGGTTATCGACAGTTCATGAGAACGGAATGCAACTTTGCATCCGTGAGGGCAGTGATACTGCAGGTGGCAGGTCACAAGCGGTCAACAGACCGCAATTACTTAGAATTAAGTTGTTACATTGTATTAAAGTGTACAATTAAAGAGAAACGCAGACATGAGATCTGCAAGTTCTCACAGCCGTGTGAGGGCAGGTTATTATAAAAGCCCGGGAGCTCAATGCCCGGCAGTCAGTCTTCAAACTCCATACTTCGTTGTTTGAGCTACTCATCAGTACAATTAAATTATTTTTATTAATGTTATTATGAACCAGCTATTCCAAATTTCAATGTAATTTCTGTTTAACTTAGTAAAATAAAAAGTGTTAAAGTCAAAGTGTTTTTAAAAAACCAGCTCCAAAGGCCCGAACTTTAACTGGCGCAGTCGTAACGGATGTCAAAAGGGCACTGAAAATCCAAAAGTCGGAAGATTGGTGACCAAGAATTTTTATTCGAAATTTTGGCAGAACCCAAACCAAGTTGGAGGAAGAACAAGCATAGTCTGAATCCAGCAACAAACCAAGTTGGACAAGGAACAAATATCGTCTAAGGCCAACAAACAAACCAAGGTGGACAAGATACAGAATCGATCGAACCCACCAAAGAAACAGATGAAATTAATGTAAGTTCATTTCCATAATTTTATTTCAAACCAAAAACTATAATTGATATATGCTAGTATTATAACTATTGATTACTATTGTTTTATGTATTTTATTATTATGAATATTTTTTTTGAAAGTAGTTCAAAGTGAATTATTTTCAAAACGAGACTGTATAACATTTTATGAGACGAATGTTAAAGAGATAAAATTTTTCTTTAAAAAGCAAATGAAACTTGAAGTTTAAAAGAAATTTTCTTTTAAAATAAATAAGAATTGAATTTAAAAAGAAACCCTTACCATAATTAATAGAACGAACTCAAAATAATCCAAAAATAACGGGCGCACATTCACTAAACACCAAAATAAGAAACATCAACCACCGCGATTCAGCGCACGCTATAAACCGGTAAACTAACGCAAACTTAATTTCAAAACTAATCCTTTAAGCAGTACAGAACGATAATAAAACCATTGACCTTATAAAATCACAGCAAAACACTCTGCTACAGTAACCTAAAACCACCTAAGATAAATACGCGAGGAAAGCATCCTTTATTATACAATTAAAACTCAGAGAAAATCGCTTTCAGAATCCTTGCACAGTACTAAAGAAATAGCTTTCAGGAACTTTCAGTACTAAAGCAATTCGCATCATAAGTATTAATCTATCACGGAATTATAGAAGCGCATGAAAATTACACCACAACACTCTATAAATAATTTGCAGTACAAAAACGGCATAAAACGCTCATAATTACAGTACGGGAGATTCAATTACAAGTTGTGAACACCGAGGTATCTAAAATAAAACAGACGTAACACTTTATGCGAAAGCATTAGCAAGTAAATTATCTAATTCTTATAAACTAACACCTGTAAGTGCAATTACCTCAACGTACGTAACGAAGATTACATCCTTTAGTATTCAATTTCAACAGTAAAGTACAAAAGTAAGTAACCTCAGGTCATAACTACGCAACTCAGTAAAACCCACGGAAGAGTATTAATTACGAGTTAACCGAACTGAACTAAAACAACGCTAAACGAGAATAAATCCATCCATTTAAGATTCCTTAAGAAACAGGAACTCAAGACGAACTAAAAGCTGCATAAAAACAATTAATCCAAGACTACGGTAAATAAATTCAACATTATTGAGTACAGATCTCACAAGTACATCACCGCATTGTGTAATTAAATATAAACAAACAACGACTACGATTTTAAAAATAACTCGACGCAATATAAACTTAAAATTAATAAATCTAATACTACAAGTACGAAATTAATCTCAAATTTTTACCAAATTTTATCCACCCAATCCAAACTGAAAATTAACAAATCCTAACTAAAAATAACGCCGAAAAATAACGAAATAAACCTCAACCTTTACCAAATTTTATCCACCCAATCCAAACTGAAAATTAACCATTCCAAACTAAAAATAACGCCGAAAATAGTAAAATAAACCTCAATCTTTACAGAATTCAAAATTACCCAACCTAAAGGAAAAATTAACAAACCAAAACCAAAGTTAACGTCACAAAAAGCAAAACCAACCCCAATTTTTACAAAATTCGAAATTATTTCATCCAAAAGAAAAACTAATACATCCAAAGCATAATTAACGTTACAAATAGAAAATCAACCCCAATTTTTACAAAATTTGAAATTTCACAACCCAAACGGAAAATTAATAAATCCGAAGCAAAAGTAACAATACAAATAGCGAAATAAAGCTTAATTTTAATAAAAAAATAATAATTTTTTTTAAATTTTCTAAAAATCGAAAACAACCCTTAACCAACATGAGTAACACAGACTTACGTCTCTATTTAGAGACAATACAGACGTTTGATGGCACGCAGGCCCATCTCTCGAATTTCATTGGAGCATGTGAAATGTTCCTAAAAACCTTTTACAAACCCGGAGATGACGCAAGAAATTCATTGCTTATACGCTTAGTAATAAGTAAACTAGCCGGAAGGGCACTAACCTTAATCGCCAGTAGGGACGACTTATCGGAATGGGACCAGTTTAAACAGCTACTAATTGCATATTTCGGGGACCAACGTAATATAAAATGCCTGGTACGAGACCTAATAAACCTTAGAATGGAACACAATCAATCCCCTACCAATTCGGAATGAAATGCCAAGACGTGAGAAGTTTAATTTTAACAAAATTAAAAATCGAAGAACCCGATCAAAACGTTAGACATTTAAAACAAAATGTATGACGAAATGGCACTAGACACGTATATAAACGCTTTACCAGAACGACTATCGGATAAAATCAGATTCCAACGACCCCAAAATTTAGAAGAAGCTATGAGCCTAGTAATAGAAGAAGAAAATGTAATGTATTACCGCAACAGACTATACAACCCCAACGCGAATAAAAGTTATTCACCAACAAAAACTATACAAGCTACAAGACAAACAATCCCTCAACAAAAATTCACACCCTTTAACCCACAAACAAATCAACCGCGAAGTAACAACCCAAGTTTTAACAATACGAATTTTAATAATCAATTTAAACGTTTTTCAAAACCAACATTTAACCCAACTTTTACGAAACCCGCATTCCAACCAAGATTCAATCAAAACCTAAACCAACAAAGACCAGCATTCAATGCAAACCCTAATAGAAATACACCAATGACTAATACTCATAACAACCCTAACAATTATTACAAACCAACACCAATGGACACCTCATCTGGTAACACCAGACAAAACACAAAAATAACACATATCCGACCAAACCCTCATCAGAAACGTAATTTTACATCAGAAGAATTATTTCATCAAGAAATAGAAAAATTTGACACTGACCAGAATAATTACATTGAGACACCTACGAACAATGAATCAAATCATACAGAAACTTATGAACGTGACGAACAATACGAAACTTACGAGGAGTACGACGAAGAAAACTCAAACTCAAATTTTCAAATGGACCAATTCATAACCGACCAAACTTAATAAACGTAAATAATATAAATCACTTAGTATTACCATACATAGAAATACCCCACGCCGAATTCAAACTATTAATCGACACCGGATCCTCTAAAACATTAATTAGCCCCAGAACCGTACAAAAACATTATTTAGATTATGTAGAAAGAAAACCATTTAAAATTAAAACAGCTCATCAAACAACACTACACCAATTTGTAGCCAATATACCCTTACCAAGAACATTTAATGTTAAAATGAAACATAAATTTTGTGTATTCGAATTTAACGATAAATATGACGGATTAATCGGAATGGACCTTCTAAGAAAATTAGGAGCCAACATTGACATTAAAAATCGTTTATTAAGGACAAAATACGGAAAAATCCCAATTAAATTTCAAAACACACAAGTTGAACAAAAATACACTATAGAACCCCGAACGGAAAGAAAAATAAAAATCCCAGTAAAATCTAACAAAAATTTAGGAATAATAAATCATATGACATTTCAACAAGGAGTAGAAACCCCAACTGCCTTAGTACAAATAAAAGATAACTTTGCAACCACAACAATATTAAATTCAAACGACTATCCCGTAGAATTATCATTGACAGACCCAATTAACGTAGAAGAACTAAATTTTAACGAAATGGAAATAGACGAGAATTTAGAAAATAACTACAACCCAATAGAACATGACGAAATGTTAAGAGAAAATTTAACTAACATCCGCTTCAATACCGACATCAATCAAGAAGAAGAAAGAGCAATTAAGAACTCATGTTTTGAATACCGAGACATATTCCATTGTGAAGGAATACCATTAACATTCACCAATATCGAGTTAACAGACAATAAACCAATTTTTACAAAAGCATACAGACTACCTCATGCAAGCCAAGAAGAAGCTGACAGACAAGTAGCAGACTTATTAGACCAAGACATAATCCAGCACTCCAATTCACCATGGAGCAGCCCCGTGTTAATAGTACCTAAGAAATTAGACGCAACCGGAAAGAGAAAGTACAGAATGGTAATAGATTATAGAAAGTTAAATGAAAAAACGGTAGATGACAAATATGCACTACCAAATATAACCGAAATTTTAGACAAATTAGGCAAATGCCAATATTTTACAACATTAGACCTAGCATCAGGATACCATCAGGTAGAGATGGAAGAAAAGACATATCAAAACAGCCTTCAGCACACCTAGAGGACATTACGAATACAAACGAATGCCATTTGGACTAAAGAACGCACCCGCTACTTTCCAGAGAGTCATGGACAATATATTACGAGGAATACACAATGAGAAATGCCTTGCATACCTTGACGACATCATAGTTTATTCCACATGACTGGTAGAACACATAGAAAGATTGAAAGAAGTATTCGAAAGACTTAGACAAGCACATTTTAAAGTACAATTAGACAAAAGTGAATTTTTACAAAAAGAAGTATCATTTTTAGGACATGTAATAACACCCCAAGGAGTAATGCCAAATCCAGACAAAACAAATGCAGTTCTAAATTACCCATTACCAAAAACAAACAAAGAAATCAAAGGATTTCTAGGACTTAGTGGTTACTACCGCAAATTCATTAAAGGTTACGCTCAGATAACCAAACCCCTGACAAATTGTTTAAAAAAGGGAAACAAAATTGAACACACCCCGGAATTTATTAAAGCAGTAGACAAAATTAAAAACATATTAACTAATCACCCTGTATTAGAATACCCAGACTTTACAAAACCATTTATACTGACGACAGACGCATCGAATGTAGCA
The DNA here is from genome assembly GCA_036346225.1 of Platerodrilus igneus. Lineage (NCBI taxonomy): Eukaryota > Metazoa > Arthropoda > Insecta > Coleoptera > Lycidae > Platerodrilus > Platerodrilus igneus. The sequence continues at coordinate 1,311,334 of JARFIW010000295.1, forward strand.
TTAGGCGCAGTATTGAGCCAAGGAAAAGTAGGTAGCGATAAACCTATCAGCTACGCATCCAGAACCCTAAATAAAACCGAACAAAAATATAGCACTATAGAAAAAGAATTATTAGCCATAATTTGGGCAACAAAATATTTTAGACCTTATTTATACGGAAGAAAATTTTACATATACACTGATCATAGACCACTAGTATGGCTATGCAAACTGAAAGAACCGAATTCAAAATTACAAAGATGGAGAATCAGACTCGAAGAGTATGATTACGAAATTATATATAAAAAGGGAATTTATAACAACAATGCAGACGCTTTAAGCAGAATCCAACTCAATGCATTAGAAACGGAATCCATTATAGGAAACGTAGACGAAGCAGAAATAAAAGAAGATCCAGACGAGATCGACACAGTACATTCGACACAAAACGAAGAACCTAAAAACGCGATTAAAATTTTAAACGAAGCAATCGATATGAAACCCAACCAATTTATAATAACCGAAGTTTTAAATAACCCCAATCCAGTAAAATATACAAAAGTAGATAACAAAAAAATATATCAAATTCAAATAACTAAAGATGACAACGAGGAACAAATAATTAAAATTTTAAAGGAATACACCCCCGAGAAAAAACGATTTTATTTTTATTTCAACACCGAACATTTATACCAAAGATTTTCAGAATTATACATTAAACTATTTAATAACTCTGGACCTGAACTCATCAGATGTACTAGAAAATTAATAACACTAGACGACCCTGACGAAATAAACGATGTAATTAGAAATCAACACGAAGGAAAAACGAACCATCGTGGAATTAACGAAACAATAAAACAACTCATAAGACGTTATTATTTTAAAGACATGAAGGACTTGACCACAGATTTCATTAACCAATGCGAATTATGTGACAAAGCGAAATACAATAGGAAACCCCCAAAGATACCCTTAATGTTAACCAAAACACCCGACAAACCATTTCAAAAACTACATGCCGATACTCTAGTAGTAGAAGCGCAAAACTATCTAACAATTATAGACGCATTTACAAAAATAGGCCAAGCAATACCAATCACATCCAAAAATAGCATCGACGTGACCCAAGGATTTTTACAATATTTCACATTTTACGGAACACCCGAATCAATCACTTTAGACAATGGTAGCGAATTTAAAAATGAGACAATACAAAACACGTTAGAACTTCACAAAATAAAAATTCATTTCATAACGGAAAACCACCCTGAATCAAACGGACTAATTGAACGATTACATTTAACCCTGTTAGAACAAATTCGATTATTAAGAATAAATTATAAAAAGGAACATATAACCAATTTAATGTCATACGCACTAATCGCCTATAATAACACTATCCACTCATCAACAAATTTTACACCCTTAGAATTAACCTTAGGACATTCAGATTCACGAAATCCCTATGACATACACTACAATAAAGAAGTATATCAACAATATGCGAAAGACCACAAACAAAAATTAAAAATAACTTACGATAAGGTAAAAGATAAACTAGAGAACGATAAAGAACGTATCACCACAACCCGAAATAAAAATACCGACTCAAATAAATTTTCAATAGGACAAACCGTGTATGAGAAAAACTTTCAAAGCAAGCGACATAAAACAGCACCCAGAAATTTAGGACCATTTAAAATTAAGAAAATATCAGATAAAAACATAGCAGTAGTAGACAACGGTAAAATAACAAAGTACATTCATTTAAAGAACCTAAGACACCCTGTAATTTCAGATGAACAATCATCACCCTTACCGTCAACCTCCACCCAGGTAGAACGGACAACCAAGTAATAATATAAAAATAAAAGCAACCCCGGTATACTACCAACTAAATTAGGCAGTATGCAAAACCCAAATAACATTTGCAAAATTAAATACCTTACACTCTAGCATTATTGAACCAACCGATTTATTAAACGAATTAATAAAAATTAGATCACTTATAATTAACAGTAAATTACCTTTTGATGTAACAGAATCGAACATTATAATATTTGAAAAGATAGCTATAGTAAAAAGCAACATTAAGAAAACGAAATAATATTTTTAATAGAAATCTAGATAGTAGAAAGTAACAATTATCAATATTATCATTTATTTGCTTTTCCAACAAAAGTTACTAGCACATACCAAGTAATCATACCCAAAACCAAATTCCTATCCCTAAATGAACTGAGATATGGTTATACAAACGAAAAATGTACTGAAGTAACACCAAACCAATATTTATGTCAATCGATGACGACAACAACCATTCAAGAAGACAGCCCTTGTGAAGTACAACTATTAAAATTCTCAAATCATTACGAAAACTGTGAAACCAAACAAGTGCAAATAACTAATATGAAAATTCAAAAAGTTACAGATAACAAATGGATAGCCATTTTCCCAACAGAAGTAATAGCAACCATCCACTGCAACCAAGATGAAAATAACCAAGCATTAATCGGAAGCAAACTAATTACCCTCAAAGAAGATTGTTATGTGAAATTGAAAGATGAAGTAATCAGAGTTTATCAAGATCCCATAGCAACAAAGAAACTCGCAAACCTACCGGAACTACAATTCAAGATGCAATAAGAAGACGAAGAAATAATTAAGAAACCTATGAAGCTAGAGCATCTAGACTTAGACGACCTCAACCACGCCGTGAAATTAGTGGAAAGTTATAAAGAACAATTAAATGAACTCAAAACGCCAAAGTTACATTATAATAATATAAGTGTTTGGACAATTGTATTGATCATTTTAATAATTTTTGTAATCATGTATGTATTATACAAAATCTACCTTAGATATAAGAATGAAGGAAACAGTTCTAGATTTAAGGAAACAAACAAAAATAAAAACGACAAGTATACCTTTAGAAATAATGAATTTTAAATGAAATTGAATTATGTAATTTATGTATTTAAAATTAAGAAAACCTTAATTTTTCATTTACGGTGGAGGAGTTATGTATCCCCAATTACCTATATATTGATATATTGAATCTAATAGGAATTATTAGAAATTGTTAAATAAAAGTATAAGTTCAATGCAACATTGTAACACAAGGATAACCCAGAGAGGTTATCGACAGTTCATGAGAACGGAATGCAACTTTGCATCCGTGAGGGCAGTGATACTGCAGGTGGCAGGTCACAAGCGGTCAACAGACCGCAATTACTTAGAATTAAGTTGTTACATTGTATTAAAGTGTACAATTAAAGAGAAACGCAGACATGAGATCTGCAAGTTCTCACAGCCGTGTGAGGGGCAGGTTATTATAAAAAGCCCGGGAGCTCAATGCCCGGCAGTCAGTCTTCAAACTCCATACTTCGTTGTTTGAGCTACTCATCAGTACAATTAAATTATTTTTATTAATGTTATTATGAACCAGCTATTCCAAATTTCAATGTAATTTCTGTTTAACTTAGTAAAATAAAAAGTGTTAAAGTCAAAGTGTTTTTAAAAAACCAGCTCCAAAGGCCCGAACTTTAACTGGCGTATATACAAAATTCTAAACAGAAGACACAAACAAAGCCTTAATTTTTGTGTAGCTGTATATGAAAATAGTCTTGTATAGTAATTTGTAAACACAAGACACAAGCAAAGTGTTTATTTTCGCTAAATAGTATCTATAAGTATATTTGTAAGCTAGCATAGTTGAGATAAATACCTACCATTTTTGTTTATAGCAAGGAACAGCATTAAAATGTAACAAGTGTAATATGACTACAATCTCATATTTGCACCGGTCACGGTCTCAATGCCATTTCTAAAATATATGAAAGTAGTTTTGTGTATAGAAAATTGTAAACACAAGGCACATACAAAATGTTTACTTTAGTTAAATCGTGTATATAAGTTTGTCTTAGTTTAGATACAAACCTTCCATTTCTGGTGAGGTAAGGAACAGCATCAAACCGTTACAGGTGCAATATGACCAACTTTACTTATTTGATCTATTCACAACCTCAACGCCATTTCTTAAATATACGCATATAGACTTGTATACAAATTGTAACCACAAAACACTAACGAAGGTTTATTTTAGTTAAAAAAGTAGCTTAGTTAAGATACGTACTTAGAATTTTGTTGAAGGCATGGAACTGCGTCAAGCGGTAGCACGTGCAGTATGACTACAATTACTTATTTGTACTAGTCACTGCCTCTATGCCATTTTTAAAATATATAAAGTAGGCTTGTATAGAAAGTTGTAAACACAAAGCACACGCAACGAGTTTTAGTTAAAAAGTATGTATAAGTTTATTTGTAAGGTAGTTTAGTTTAGATACAAACGGTTCATTTTTGTTGAGGCAAGGAACAGCATCAAGTCGTTGCACGTGCAGTATGACTACAATTACATATTTGCATCGGTCACGGCGTCAATGTCTTTTCTTAAATATATGAAAGTAGTCTTGTACACAAAATTTTAAACAGAAGGGAACCTATTTCATAGGAAAATTACAGGTTTGCTAGATTCAGAAGGTACTGCATCGGTTCTGGGATTTTTGGCAATGCCATTAATTGAGGTATTGAAATTAAAATTTTTTAAATCAGACAAACGAGATATAGCTATTACCGATGGTTCAACAAAATTTATTTTAGATTCGGTGATTTGCCGATTTGTATTGGAAAAAAGTGTAGAGTTTTGAATGCATTAGTAGTACCTTCATTACCGCACCGCATTAATTTATCTTTGGAAGCGATTTTCCAGAGATGTTTGGTTTAGTATCAGACTTCAAAAATAATTTTTGGTATGTGTATGCATACTTCTATGATATTTTCAGTTCAGATAGATTAGGTCGAACGGATAAAATTACGATAGATATAAATACAGGTCAGTCCAATGCGTTTTGAAAGAAGCCGTACATTATGTCGCCATTCATGAATAAAGTTGTAAACGACAAAATTGATGCCATGTTAAAATTAGGAGTTATAGAACCATGCATGGGTTCACGGTGCAATCCGATTTTGTTGGTTAGAAAAAAGGACGGTAAAGAATATCGTTTGTGTTTTGACGGAAGAAAGTTAAATGGGGTTACGGAACATGATTCATATCCCGTCATCAGTTGACAGAATTTTAAACACCTTAAAGAATACTAATTACATATCAAGTATCAACCTTCGAAAATCTTTCTAGTTCATTCCCCTCTCAGAATCGTCTAAACACAAAACTGTTTTCAGTGTTATTGATAGAGGTCAGTTTAGATTTGTTACAGTTCCATTTGGAATTAAGAAGGTTCTACAAACGCAACAGCGTCTCGTTGATGCTATCTTCGGTCCGCTGTTTGAACCGAACGTTTTTTGTTATTTGGACGACATAATTCTTACATCTATGTCTTTTGAGTATCATTTAAAGTTATTAAGAGATGTTAGGAAACGTCTAAGAGACGCTGGTCTCACTATAAATTTAGAACAACCTCAATTTTATAGAAAATAACTACAATTTCCTGGGTTCTTTGTAGGATCTAATTCGCTTAGAACTGATCCCGAAAAAGAATCGGCTATGACTATTTATCCACGTCCAAGTTGAGAAATCGACTGCTTTTGTACAGATAAAACATGATTGCGTAGCCTATTCAACTAGAGGAAATACACTGTAGAGAAATGGAAATATGCCCGAAATTTGATAAAAGTTCTGGTAATTTCATACTGCTAGGAAATGTTACAGCACAATTTAAACACTCGTTTTGGTGTTGATATTAACACAAGAAAAAAAGCGCAATAAAAAATGTATGTTTTGAGTACGGAGATATAATTTTGAACGAATACCCTTAACATTTGCAAAAACTGTAGAACACAATACTCAATGAATTGATGAAAGACCAATTATTATAAAAGTATATACGTTGCCTCAAGCATGCCAAGAGGAGGCTGATAGACAAGTAGCAGACCTACCGGATCAAGATATTATTAAACATTCAAATCATCAATCATATTTGACAGTGTCAAGTTATTAACTGATGTCAGATATATACAGGAAGCACCGTTCAAAATTACAGCTGCAAGCTACTAAATATACATATTAGGTAACTGCACAAAGCAAGTTGATAAATACTAAAGTATCAATTAATAAAATGAAATAATAACTTAGGCTTTTATTCAAAGCCTACATGATCACTTCAATTCGAACTAGTGATTCAAAGAGAAAAAATATAAAATTCCAAACAGGATTCGAACATGTATTTCCAGTTTTTGCGGCTGGTGTATGTACCAATTATACTACTGAAACTGGTGATGACAATTTGAAAATTTTACAAATATATATCCACTTTCAATCATCTTTGGCAATTTTGTCAATCATATCTGACAGTGTCCAGTTTTCGACTTATATCAGATATAGACAGGAAGCAATGTTTAAAATTTCAGCACTAAGTCAACTATTAGTTAATAAGTTGGAATATATGTATGTGTAGTATATATATATATATATATATATATATATATATATATATATATATATTGACGTGATAATGGATCACGAGAGATCATTGAAACCCAAATTCTACAAATAGATCCTACCAAAATATAAAAGAATCCTGAAAAAATAAAAATTACCATACCCTGTATAATACAAGCGTACTTTTATTTATTGATCTACAAGCGAAAAATGCAATTGCGAGTGTATAAATACACTCTGTATGATATAAGCGTATTGCAAATACATGGCAAGTAATGTAGGCCGTATATGTAAAAATAATATTTTTTTTAGATATCTTAAAATGCAAATTGATGGTTCTAAAATAAATAATTTTGTGTATCTAAAACCCCAATTTTAATCTTATTGTACTAAACCACGTTTTGCCGTAAAAGCAAATATTTCCTATAAAATAGCACCTCGCTTGAATTAAAAAGCAATTTAAGTTTAAATTAAAAAGCCTTTGTGTAGCATAAAAGTATCTTAAATAAAACATGTTCTCGTAGTTTCGAGAGAAATTGAGAAAAATACGTCAAATTCGTATGAACTAATTAATAAAGAAACGTTTATTCTTTGAAGTAACCGAAACATTGAAATAACCCCTAAAATCCATGAAATAAGCCATAAAAATTAATTATCATTCGCATTAGTATGCTACGCCGCAACAACCTTGGGTGTTAGACAAAGATGAGGCAACGCGCGTCACTATTATAAAACAATTCAAGCGAGGTAATAAAGCGCGACGATTTTAAACACTAATGAGGTTTTTCCAGAATATTAAGTAAGATAGGCGTGTATTATTTAGAATAGACACGAAAATACTACTACATTCTAGAAAACAGATAATTTTGGTATATAAATGGAAATTTTATTTATAAACATTAATTTATGAATTCGATCGCAAAATGTTTATTTAACTCGCCAAGACGTTATTTGAAGCATGCAAAACACATACCGTAATTTAATATTTAAAATGTAACAGTGAACAAAGGAGTTTGTTTTTAAAGGTTATCCGCATATAAATAGCAAAATTATTAAATGTAATTATATACAATGAAGATGGGAAATGCTTCGATATAAAAAACTATTAAAAATTATATTGAATAGTTCCCAGGTAACACATTGGTTTCTAAATAAAGATTTAATTAATATGCAAGATTTTGTAAACTGGGATTTGAACTTCAATTTAAATTAAGCCAAGAAGCCGAAGATAATTAATTGGAAAAACTCTTCGTAGATTTTTGCAGGTATAATTTTTTTTAACATTGTTTGTAACTGATACTTCAAGTTTCTCATTACATTTAAGTATAAAGTAGAATAGGTCTGAATTATATATTAAAATAATTTTTGAAAAGATTTTTACCAGGAAAGTTTGTGTTCAGAGTTCGAAACACTCTGACCTTTTAATAGATTATCTGCCAAGGATTCCTTTGGACAAACAAACCTTATAAGCTTGGGAATCAACAACCAGGTAAACTATCCATAAGAGAAGAGATTTAGTTCTGTAAATCTAAATAAGGTAAGGAAAATTTTTTTAATAATTAAGTAAATAGGTTTTTGTCAGAAATAATTTAATGTTTGAAAAAAACATGCTATAAATGTTCTATCTGCTTATATGAGAGAAAATATTTGATGTATAAATACTTTGTGATATTGGTATGTTTGATTTCATTTTATAAATTCCAACATTTACGTTAAGCTAACGAGGCAAAAGTTAGAAAAGAAGGTAAGTGAATAATTTTAAATTTTACAATTTGCTGTATCTGTATCATAGCACTCGTTTAACGGCGCATCATAGCGAGACGTCACAGCACTCTTATAGTGGCACTCCAACGCGCGGCGTTGTCATATCACGCTTTTAGTGACGCCTCATCAAAGCGTCGTTGGTACAGCAATACTGTGATAAGGTAGGCTTAGATAGGTGTAAATAAGTCAAGCATGTATGTATTTATAGGCACCCTGTATATAGAAATTAGTAAGTTATTTAAAACGCTTCATCAATATAATTAGATTGGAATAAAATAACATATTATAATGTAGGTTTAATTTGTATAGGGTATTTTAGTACTAGGGCAACAATTAGGATGTACGACAATGTCGAAAATCGTGTACAAACGTTAATAGTGTTAGAGCTTTTCAGAATAAAAATCAGTATAAGCAAGATATATTTATTTAATACAACATAAACTAAAAGCATTGAACGAACGTTACAAGGTTTAGTATTGGAAAACACGTTCAAACAATCAAGGACTTCATAAAACCGAAGTTGAGGTAAATAAACATTTCTTGTAAAGCTAGTTTAAGTTGAGATTATAATTCAAGGTATAATATGTTAACGAAAAAATGCAAGGCTAACAGCAACGGTCGACTAGTTGAAAACATAAACATAAACATAAAATTAAGAGACAGACAATATTTAATACGTAACAGAGGCAGATGAAAGATATCAGGTGTTTAGGTGACAGACATTTTCAAGCGCGTGTCAGACAAGTATACTTTAAAACGCAATAAGTGGGACGAAGATGCAACATGTTTGTAGACGGTATCGATTTTTCAAAGCGCACATAAGAGAAGGGAGAACTAACCGGGAACAATGTAATAATAGAGGGGCTACACGCAAGACAGAAAACACGGGACAGAAAGAGATACCAGTAAGGCAGAAATAACATAGACACGTCATTTACACGCGTCATTTATATTACTTAATTTATTGCATCCTTAAATAAAAATAGAGTATATTCCGTGAGCAAAAATGCATTTTCTTAAATGGTTCTCATCAATTATTTGCTACCAAACAGGTACTCGATGAGGAATCGTTATAAACGATTTATTTAAACGCGATCTAAAAGAATTACAGTTTACAGGTATTTAATTTTTATTTTAATTTCATTAGAAATATTGAAAAACAGCTATAATAACACAAAACATGTAGTCGTGTTTTGATAAGGAACATGTATTTTTAATTGAAAAGCTTATTTCATTATGTAACGAGAAAAATTCCAGGTGAATGACATTGTCCATATCAAATAAGAAATGTAAAAACGTTCATTCAACAATTAGCGAAGTAATAAATCAAGAAATAAAGCTCGTACAAAATGAAGGAATAACAGCTATTAAAGTTGAAGATAACAGATAACGCGTGGAAATGTATTAATTGAAAGTTGCCTCGGAGCTATTTGAACGTCAAGTTTAATAAATGTTGCATCTTATGTCGTGTCTTCTAGATTCGACGAATCAAAACGAAGAATCAACGACCACAAATTGCGAGATCTTTCTAGATTTATGACGTATTAAGACTCGATATTATATAACAAACTAAAGAATGCGGTGAATGGTTAGTGTTTTAATGCTCGTTAAAGAAGTTAGGAAGTCAGTTTCTAATATTGAGTCAGGTTAATGGTCAGTGTTGAATACTCGTTTTACACCTTTAACGTAATAAACATAAGACTTGGAAAATTATGATTACTCTGAAGAAGCAAGATTTTGAAGTACATAATTAAACTGGTTTTTAAATGAATAACGACCATGAATTTTTTATTTGAATGGAGGCAAACGGTCATGGGCGTAAACAAAGGCCCTGCCGCATACTTCTTGCGGGGGGCCCGAATTGCGAGGGCCCCTAAAATCCAAACCTATTATGTGTCCATTGTTACCCTCCTACAATAAAGAATGCAATGTCTATAAATTAAGCATATATTCAGTCGCACATTCAGCAATGCTTTCAGTAATTTTAGTAATTTTAAGCTGAAATTGAGTAAACAATAAGACATAGGGTGACAGTATTAACAATAAGTTTCATTCTTTTATGTAGTAACCGCCAGATTATCGGGCAGTATGTAGCGGCGCTAAAATTCTTATGGACTTTCCCTATACCTAACTGTAAACGCTAAACGGTCCAGGTCTTTGCTCTACTCGTTTAGTACCCCCGATTCTTGTTTCAGCATTTTCTTTTATTTCTGCTTTTTGCTTTACCTGGTTAGGTATTTGTATTTGCACTCGGTTCAGTTTTAGCTTAGTTTGAATTTCGGTAATATGTCGTCTAATAGAAAATATAAAAGTGGTGCTGAAAAACGTAAATTGCGGACACACAAATCGGAATAACAACAAAAAATTGTAAAAATAACAAATTTTATGGTAGAAAAAGGTGAGAATGCTGTGAAATCGCTAACTAGTGCTAGTACCATTGCCACTAATTTAATTGTTTCGCCAAAGTCATCAACTAGTACTAGCAGTAATACATTGTTCTCCAGCAACATTAGCAACGTATTGCATATCGTCGAGAATGTCGCAGATCCAAGCACATCAGGCGTCGACGTCAAATTAGATCCCTGCCGCATACTTCTTGCGGGGGGACCCCGAATTGCAAGGGCCCCTAAATTCAAACCTATAATGTGTCCATTGTTACCCTCCTACAATAAAGAATGCAATGTCTATAAATTAAGTCGCACATTCAGCAATGCTTTCAGTAATTTTAAGCTGAAATTGAGTAAACAATAAGACATAGGGTGACAGTATTAACAATAAGTTGCATTCTTTTATGTAGTAAGCGCCAGATTATCGGGCAGTATGTAGCGGCGCTAAAATTCTTTTGGACTTTCCCTATACCCCTGTAAACGCTAAACGGTCCAGGTCTTTGCTCTACTCGTTTAGTACCCCCGATTTTGTTTGAGCATTTTTTTTTATTTCTGCTTTTTGCTTTACCTGGTTAGGTGTTTGTATTTGCACTCGGTTCAGTTTTAGTTTAGTTTGAAGTTCGTGTAACGTGCATTTTTGTAGTTTAACATTTTACGCTTTTTCCCAATTAGTAAATACATCGTTTCTTTGGGATCGCTGTTTGTATAAAGGAAATACTTCAGAATAATTCAGATTTGTATGCAATTTAACTCGTGGGTATTACTTTAAAATTAGATAATTTGAAGATTGATTTTCATTAATAAATAAATTGCAAGGAATGAATTGTAAATTGGATTATTCGTAAATTACTTTCCAACTTATCGGAAATAATAAACCGCTGTAATTAATGATTGTATATGATTGCGGCATTCACGTTTTGGATGTTCCTTATGTTATTAGCAAAGGAGATAATAGTCGACAAGAGTTTATGGTAACAACTAGTTTATATAAACAGATGAGAGTGTAGTTCTGATTACATTTGAAGGAAGTATGCTTTAGAGGTAACGTGTTTGATTGACCACAAGTGCGGTTGTAATGTCATTGACGGACGGTTTTAGTGATGCGCGTTGCTCTACTAATTGTTTTTTTGTTGCTTTTCTGTTGGAAATAAAAGTAGGAGAACTTGTCGTGCGTTTTACGGAACATTGACTTAGTGATGCGCGGTGCTTTACTAATTGGTTTTTTTTTGTTGCTTTTCTGTTGGAAATAAAAGTGGTAGAACTTGTTGTACTCGACCTGCACGTGCGTTTTACGGAACATTGACTTAGTGATACGCGTGGCTTTATTGATTGTGTTTTTTTTAGTTGATTTGTCTTTTTATATTTGAACTGTGTGTGCGATCTAGTCTTTGTGGTCCTTTTTATCAGAGTAGTGCATACTTTGGATTATCCAAATACAGTTTTAAGCTTGAGTGTTTCTAAAAAAAAAAACAACGATGAAACAGTTGTAGCAGGTTTAGTAGAAAAAAAAGGTTGCTTCTTATAAACATGTATCTCATTCACATGTAAAGACAGTTGATACTGTAGTTTCTAAATTTTCTAACCCCAAAGAATCTAAAATAGATCATTGTTTGCGCAAATTTTGTTATTCAAAAGCATTAGGATTTTTCTTTGTTACCATAGGTAGCAAATAGAACACCTCACGTTACTGTTAGTTTAATGCATTACATCGTGCCTTGAAGGTCCGTGATTCTAAATTTTTATTACCATTTTTTTTTCGATTTGTGTTACAAAATATTTCGAAATTATTGTCTCAGGAAATAGAATGAACAAGAAATTTATCAATGCTACATAGTTCCATCAGCATGATAATGTCTGCTGCTAACACTAGTGAAATACGTAGGTGTGATTAGTGTAAAGTGTAAGAAATTCCATCAACACCCTCACAGTCAAGGGTGAAGTGCTTCGTTAGTGTAGGACATCGTGAATCCCACTTCAATTGCAAGGAAGCGTTCCTGAAGGACTTTTTGTAAGTTGAACTATTTCCTACTTGTTTTTACTTTAAATATCTATCCGTTGTTTTGCTATATCTTCGTCGTTCTGATACCTTTTACAATAGACTTGCCTGCTATTAAAAGAAAAAAAAGAAAGAAAAAAACAATCAATACTACTGAATTACTCATATCAATTGTGACTTACCTATTTATCTTTTGTTAACATTTTGTCTGATTTATGTTTAATTGGTGTGTGAGGAAACGTTTCTGCTACTCCCCAATATTACCTCACTTTGTGATAAAAAGTTTTGTAATGCTTTTATCGTGATTATATTATATAGTTTATCTAAACAGTTTTTTTTTACATTCTACAAAGTACTGAACAATCTATGCTCGATCAGCATGCTATGCTTTTTCTTTATTTCAGGTTTGCAGGACTAAGTTTTTTTTTGCAGGTTTGCTATTCTAATTTTTTTTATTGCAGGTATTGTTACTAACTCCTTACAGCCGCATACCTTATATGTCAGTCTGCTTCTACAACCCCCTACTCTCCGATTGAGCCCGGTCATTCCGTGATATCTTTGTGTTACGCACGGCTACGAGCCAACGTAACATAAATTTGGCGCCCAACGTGGAGACCACGATTAACGTGACATTCGGTAATATGTCGTGTAATAGAAAATATAAAAGTGGTGCTGAAAAACGTAAATTGCGGACACACAAATCGGAACAACAACAAAAACTTGTAAAAATAACAAATTTTATGGTAGAATAAGGTGAGAATGCTGTGAAATCGCTAACTAGTGCTAGTGCCGTTGCCACTAATTTGATTGTTTCGCCAATGTCATCAACTAGTACTAGGAGTAATACATTGTTCTCCAGCCACACTAGCAACGTATTGCATATGGTCGTGAATGTAGCAGATCCAAGCACATCAGGCGTCGAGGTCGAATTAGATCCATATCAGAAACGAACAGTTTCTTTTGAAGATGATGAAAAAGCACGACCCATATTTATCAATGAGGATAATGAAACTAGTCATACTAGGTAATATACTATTTTTGTTGTTAATTAACCTGATTATAAATAATATTTTGGTCAGAACATATTTTCCATCCTTCCGACAAGGGATTGTTCGAAGACGATATCGAAAGCTTCCACGTTTAAAAAGAAATATTAATAAATGGCCCGTCGAGACCTAAAAGAGCATTTCCTAAAGACTTGAACAATAGATCATTTTCCGAATCATATTACTTTCTAAAGACAGCCGCAAGTCAAGAAACACCACGTTATTGGTTGTGCTATTTACAAAAATTGGATGTAGCTTATTGTGAACCAAGCTGGCTATTCGCGGACAGGAAACATACGTCATTTCATCCTGCGTGGGTATAAAGAGTAAAGGATTGGAGATGATTTTCAAAAAAATAAAAGTTCACGAAACTTCCGCAATCCTCATGCAGGCATCGGTAGTTTACGATTTAAATAAAAAAAAAGAAATTCCTAGAATATAACTGAAAGTACATTTAACAAACAAGTAAGCTTTTGGAGAAAGTGTTAACGCGAATTACTCATAGTATTCTAACTCTTTCTGCTCTAAACATACCATTTCAAGGACATAGAGAACAAGCAAGTGCAGATGGCCCTGATGGCAGTGGGAATTTTTTAGGAATTGTAAGTTTAATGGCAAAATATGACACAACTTTAGCGGATTTGATTCAAAAGCCAAAATACCAAAAAACGTTAAGCCCAAGTATTCAAAACGAATTAATTACATTACTCGGGGATTCTATAAAAACCACGTTACTAGCCGAAATACGTAAAAGTGCATTTTTTACAATTATTTTAGATACAACTCAGGATATATCCAAAACAGACCATTTATCTATTGTTATAAGATACGTAATTATTATTTACGATCCCGTTCATAATATTCCTATTGGTCTAAAAATAAATGAATCGTTTTTGGGTTTTTGCGACATTCATAACCAAACAGGGCGAAGTATTGCTGACTCTGTACTAGCTTTTTTAGAAACAATTTAAATTTAGTATTACAAGATGCATGTAATAATATATTAGAGATAAGCAATTATTACGCCTTGATACAGCAGATATAGAATTTTTTTGGCCTGAGTATAAAGAGATGGAACCTTTTATTGCAAATGCAAAATAGTACACCTTTAAAACGGAACACCGTCACATTAAAAACATTATCCGCAACTCGGTGGTCATCGAGATATCAAACGGCCATTTCAACCAACACACAATTATGCAATAATTTTGAAAACACTTTCTAAAATTATATTAGTTTTGAAAGACAATAGGGAGAAAAAAGCAGCTAATGACATAAAGTTAAAAATTGATCAGTTTGAATTTGTATATATTACTATTTTACAATGTAAAATTCTGGAATCCATTGAAGTTGCCACTAAACATTTGCAAACCATTAATATGAATTAATCGCGGCTACTGAATTGTTGTTAAATTGTAAAAATCCTTTAACAGATTTGAGAAATAATTACGAAGAATATCTCAAGGATGTTGAATCATTCGCAACCCATCACGGGATTACTTCTAAATTCAAAGTAAGACGGACTGGGCGAATAAGAAAGCATTTTGATGAACTTTGTCAAGATGAGCGCATTTCTAACGGAAGTCAAAATACAAAATTTGCGTATTTTCGGCCAATTTAGATATTATAACTTTGCAAATACAGAACAGGTTTACGAGTTTGAGCAAAGTGAACGATGTTTTAAAATTTTGGGTTCTGATAGAGAATACCTTCTTTCACCCGACGAGGATTTTGTTCGCGAAGCAAAGAAGTTGATTGACGCTTACCCGCTAGATCTGACTAATGAATTCTTGCAACAACTGCAATTTGGAAGAGCTTCTTTAAAGCCCCAACTGCAAGCTGCTAGTTGTATTTATCTAGCAGCTATAATAGTTTTAACAGATTTCCATTGTACTAGTGCCAGCATTCTCGAAGTACGTAATGCTTATTTATTATTTATGACCCTACCCGTAACATCGGCAAGTGAAGAAAGATCATTTTCGAAATTAAAATTAATAAAGACTTATTTACGAAGTACCATGTCTGAAACAAGATTATCGCCCTTATCATTAATAAATATAGAAAATAGTATTGCAAGACAATTAAACATAAATACAATAGTCGATGTTTTTGCAGAAAAAAATGCTCGCCGGAAAAATTTTGTATTTTAGCAAATTTTAATATTAGAGACGAGTAATTAATATGTAACGTTGTTTTCGTTGTAGTAGCTTATTACTTATTTTGTATTCTACTAGTAATATTATATTCTATATGATGAATTGTTTAATAAAGTTTAAGGTAGGCATATGTTTTGACTATTTTCAACGTCAAAAGGCCTTATTTTTGATTGGCGGGGGGCATAAATAATTGTTACGCCACTGCAAACGGTATATAAATTTTGACACGCATTTTACGACAAATTGATTTTAAAAAAATCGAACGATATTGATATATGGATTTGGAAAGCATATATAAAGTTAAATTGCAATTAATGATTTTAGATATGTATGCAGGTTTATAATATAGAAAAATGGCGACCAGCACAATTCAACGGTAAAACAACCATTTTATGGTCTTTATATAATGAGAATTACTAAACACGTCTGATCGGCAGTGTTTAAATCCAAGTTAAAGGGGTTATTAAAATTATTTAACATAGCTTCTAAAATTTTGTACATAGTACGAGTTAAATTAGGGAACGATTTCGTAATAAAAATCCTAACTAGAAAGAGAGCTTGTAGACTATTTCAGTGTAATTAAGTGATTATCTAGTAATAAGTTTTCGGCCTTAGATTTAAGGCATTGTTTGAAAGAAAAAACCCTTGTGGCAACATTGGACTCTTATCTTTAAAATTTAATGTCTGAACGAAAATATTTTTTTAGGTTACATGTAAGATATCGTTGGTTAATGAAAAGCTGTATGTGTATGTAGTAATTGTAATTTAAAGCATGGTTTGTTAAATATTTGATGCCATTATAAGTTTGATGTGTGATTCTAGCAGTTTCATGTGAACTGAGGTAGCAAAATGAATAGGGCAACACTTTTAATAGAATCATCTACACAGTTCTCAACGTTTTTATCATCGCCCAATCAGGAGCTCAATTTTTTATTGCTACATTCCACGGCACCTTTATTTGGCTCCCAATGTCGGGTAACGTCCGCAACAATCCACAGCTCTATATATATATATATATATATATATATATATATATATAGTATATATATATATATATATATTACTCATATTTAGACCAGGGTAGAAAATTAAATAATCACATCAAATAATTTTAATCACCGTGTAGAAGCTTTGGGAAAAGGTACGCGTTATTAAAAAACCGTGGAGAATAAAAATTCATTCGTTTCATTAAAAATAAGAGATTTAAATTATTTACAAGACGCTTTATATAAAAGAAGCAGTATTAAAAGCTCCACGTGTAATATAATTATTCCCAGTAATGAAACAAATAGAAATTACGTGCAAAATTTTATTAATTAACTCAATTTTAAGTAACCGGTATTAAACAAAATGTACAGATAATAATTAATATTTAATTAGAGTCACTAAAAATTAAAGGGTATTATTTTAATTGGAGTTAATTGAACCATTAGTAACATATAATATCTATAAAACTTGTAAAACCCAATAAAATGCAAATCGGAGAAGTGTTATTTAGAAGTATAATGTTTGAACACCTGCGTATTTTTAAAAGGCTCATTCTGCGTAAATTTGGCAGATAACAAATGGTTACAGAGAATCTTGGAGAAACCGTAGCTTAATAGTTACGAGAAATGCTAAAGGTGGGTTATTTCACAGTCCACATGGACTGAAATAATCGATAATAAAGAATATCAATTTGCACCAATAAGAACAGGGTAGATAGAGACAGATAATATGCACAAGACCGAGACACAAATAGTAAAAGGCGTGAGTGGAGCAACGTCACGGGGTTGCGATTGGTTGAAAGTAAAAGGCAAACTTGAGAGGTAAAAATAACATTTCTGTATAAAATTTAATTAGTTATTTCCAGACGTTGCGAGCTGTGTCGAGATTTCTGAGATTTAACTGGGGCGAGTGCAAATTTCGTAAAAATTGCATGCCGGGCTGCGGAATGGGAACCTAGCATGCGAAATTCTGAAGAATTGTCCGTTTTGGGGACAAGACCGACAGACGGGCTAACTTCTATATATACCCAAGTTAATATGAACAAGCTCTCTTAGATTTTCGACTTGATTCAATGCGTTAAACAGTGCTTTTTAGTTTTCCGAGTTTGATAGAATAATTTAAACAGTTTGCTCGTATATTTTGGTGATTTAAAACAGTTTGTTCTTTACTTGCTACAATGAGTGTACTTTAGTGCACTTAGACAAGAAGATACAAGGTAATAAAGTTAGTATCACTGTACTAATTAGTCAAAATTTGCAACGACAAATGAATACACAAAAGTAGGCAGTTTTGGCGTATATTTGTGAAAGAAGCATGAATTTCTTTGCTATTTTTCGGGGGTGTTAATAATTAAATGGTTCATAAACGTGTCTGGATCCACAAAACAAGGGTCAGATATACACAGATGAGTTCCGGAAAAGCCCTGATACAACTTTAGATGAATGGTGGTGGAGAAATTTTAAAAGCGTTGAGAATCAGAAGCCTTAAATATAACCCAGTTGGAATGGTGTGATTAACAAAAGGGACGAGGTACATTGAAGCTACGAGTGCAGTAACCTTCAGGTAAATTATACTATTTTGTTTGAACTTTGATGTTTTCGTGTGTGTTGAATAACTTTATAATTTATTTACTTAAAATGGACAGTAATGAAGTTGTACTAACAACAAATTTTTAATTTTAAGGTGAAATTTTCTTGTTTAAGTCGAAAGGAGTATTTAGTATTTATGTTCTTGATGAAAATTTGGGTGTCTTTGAGCTCAATTAGACGAACCTGGTTAATTAACGTAAAGGGGTGGTAGATGCTCCCTTTGTACTCAGACTCAGGTCTGCATATATTGTTATATTAATTAGGAGGCTTCCTACAAGGACTTTAATTTGGGATGCACATTAAAATGATAACAAATTTAAATCTTGAAATTTTCTGATACTGAAATTTATGCTGAATTTTTAATTTTGAAATTTTAATGTATTGTGAATATTGATGTAAATAGAGTTAACGGTGATGTTTGTGGTAGGAATGTGTTTGTTTTTTTTTATGAATGAGGATGAAGGTTTATCTAGGGGAGCAGCCGAGGCGATGAACAGAAGAAAGTCAACGGAACAGTTGAGTTAATGAATAACTTTTGTAGGATTCACAGCATTCTTGACGCCCAATTCGTGAGGCTCGATTCGAAAGCGGAGTACCCGGATTTTGGTGGTTTCACAGCAATATATATATATATATATATATATATATATATATATATATGTATATTTATATGCGGCGGCTTATTTTAAATTGTCAATTGACTTATATAGTCAATTCTAACCTAGAAATTACACAGAACTATATATATATATATATATATATATATATATATATTCGTGTTATTTGTGGGATAGAATTGATTATATGTCATTTGACAACGTAGTACAACCGCCAAATGTAAATAAACTTAGTAAAAATTTAAGACTTTTTAAACATTCTAGGATAAGAACTAACAAAGTTAGAGGAAGGTTTCAGAGTTAATATTCTTTCACTTTTACTTTGCCAATATTCGCAAGAAACCTTCAAAATATTTATAGAATAGGTAGTAGAACTAGTTAATTTTGCATACTTATTAAAAGGGAAAATATCCTTAACGTATAGTGTAAGTTATATCGGGTTTGATGTATATTTGGTTAAAAAGCTTTTCAGGTTTATGTTAGCGTAATTTTAAGAAAGTGGAAATATTAGTTGCATTATTTAAGCGTGTGTAAATATTCCTAATGTAAAGTTTAGCTTAATCTAGTAGAAACTTTAATTGTGGTATAACGTTTCAAAGCATAAGAATCGAAGAGGGAGATATTTCCTAGGTATTAATTATAGCAATATGTTTACGATGAACACGCCCCAACGGTTACGAATTTTAAGAGGAACAAACAGACATTAAACGTTTCGAGTAGTAATTTATTTTCAAGGACTATAGGGTACCAGTGAAAACAAGCTCATAATAATGTATTTTCTACGAATGAGGTTGACCGTTTGAAATTGGTAGGATCAATATACAACAAGCACAGATGGTTTGTAGCATAACAATAGAAGGAGATGGAATTAACAGATGATAAAAGTTGGTTGACTTTGAAACGAACAATGAAGCAAGGAAAGAGCAGAACTTATAATTACGAGTGAGGGGCGTTTGTTTGTATAAGATATCGATTTAAATAGGGAAAAAGTAAGGTAGGGAGGCTACAAACAAGCTGTTAAGGAGGAACAAAGAAAGATTACTAGAGTATGTATTGATAAGAATAGGACGGATATGGGGTGTATATTAGTTGAAAGTGGTGGTTTGCCTCAAATACTATTGTAGCATGCATTTGAAAGACAGAGAACAAAGACTAGACTTCACAGATGGAAGTGAGACAGCAATAGCTAAGATTGAGCAAGAGTATGGTAGAAATAAATAAACTTCCCAATAGAGTGAGGAAAATTTCGTACCTACGAGAAAGCGAGACAATGTAATACGTATGTTATAATGGGCGTGAGTTAACGAAGAAATAGAAGACAGGTGAGGCTAAGTTGGGGAACGAATATATCCGTTGAGCAGATAAAGCTGCTTTCGTAGTAAAGTGTTATTTTCGAGTGGCAAAATTCTTACATTTAAAAGACGGTTGCTGTTCACGGACAACAATACGAGAAATTGTCGCAGGCTAACTCAAGATTTGGAGAATTCAGCGTCAGTTGAAAATTTAGTACCGAGAAAGTCAGTTTATTTGTAGTGGTGTATTTTCAAGGAATTTAATTGAAAAGGGAGGATTTTGAGCTAAATAAACATCTAAAAGTGGTGATGATGCTCACTTGCTTTTTCGCTTCGATTTAAGTTGTCATCTACGCGAATATTAGTAAACGAAATTACTGTTTGTATTTAACAAGTGTAAATAGTTTATATTGCTTACAACTTAAACAAGTTGGTGTAATGCTGTAACGGCGGTCTAAAAGAATTATGAAGTACGTTTATAGAAAAATAGAACCAAGTAGTTTGGAAGCAATGTAAGTACAGGTTGATTTTTTTCTTGGGTTGATGGTGCTAGTTAAGCACACGGAAGGGATAGAAAGTGTATATATATCAAGTCGATGGTTTACCGATGGTAATTGATACAGTAGAGGAATTTGCAAAATTTGGAGGTGCTGCTGATTGGTATTAGGAGAGATTTAAGTAGCCGATTGCGGTCCCAGATGGCATGAGTCTACTTGGAGGGTATTTCTGAACGAGCAGTCGTTGATGAGGGCTATGTCAGCAATGGTTTGATGGCAGATACATGTGTGGTGCTATCTTTCAGGTAATTGATTTTTATAAAACATTGTCTTTTGTGGTTACTTGTGTATTATGGCATTTTGTGCATTTTTGGTAGATTTTTTTTTACTTCTATGGAGAAAGGAATTTATTACTGAATTTTATTACAAGTTATTTGAAAATATGTTAATGTAGGAAATTTTATTATTAAAATAAGGGTCTGAAATCTGTTTATGTACGAAGTAAAAGGGACTTTTGGTAATTGTAGTGCGTACATTTGCACAAATTTTTAAAAGGGCTTTACTATGAGCAGGGCAGGATTTCACAGGTAACCGTAGAGCAGCCGTGGCGAACTTTACTAAAGAAGACAAGTTTTGGCGACCAGGAGAGTAGATGATCCAGCATTTGTCCAGGTAGACTTCAGAGCATTTATGACGTCCCAACAGTGGAGCTCAAATTATTTATATGAGGAGCTGCTAGGTAAACCTGAGCATTTATGGCTCCCAAGCGTGGGGATTCGAACAAAAGGAGGAACTCGTAGAAATATATATATATATATATATATATATATATATATATATGTGATAACGAGGTCACAAGAGGTCGATGAACACCAAATTCTATGAAAGATAACTACCCAAAAACAAGAAAAACGAGAAATATTAAAATTTCCCAATATTTAATTTCTCTAAAATATACGCGTATTTGTTTAGCACATAAAAAGAAGCCTTTATTCATTATGTAATTATATCCCGTGTATTGCATTTATTGTTAAGCGTGAAAAAGTCGTGAAACAAATACAAGCTCAATGCTCAATTATTAAATTAATTCATTTCAGCCGTGAGATACTTTGTGCAAATAATCATCCTATACTTAGTAAAAGCGAGTTTTATTTTAAAGTAGGCACGTTGTTTATTGAAAACGTAATATGCTGCATTACTGAAAAGTAAATTGCACGGGATCCGTGTAGACTGAAAATGAGTCGCATATACGTTTGGAAATACAAGATAAATTCCGTTTATAAATAGAGTATTTAAAACCAAATTAAAATATTCATTCTTGTTAAAAATACTACTTTATGAATTCTAATCTTTATTCTAAAGACACTAATTCAAAAATTTTCGTTATGAATAAGCGAATAGGCCCTTTTACTAATAAATGTACTAAAAACTATTAAATAAGCTAAATATCAGTATCAAAGAATAAACGCCCCGATTTATAAATATATGCCTATTTCGTTGATGTTCAGTGGTATGTGAAGGGGGTTAAGCTAGCTGCGGCTACTAAGATCTTCCAACACATATATTTGTCGAATTAATAGTTTTTAAATAAATCTTCCCTCACAATCAACATTACTTTTGGAACTGGTAGGACGCGTACCTCCATTGATTTTTACACTGAGTTAGTGTACACATTTTCCTGAAATTCCCACAGCTTACATCCTCGACTATCTGATTGCAATAGTCTAACCTAGGTCTACTTCTAACTTCCTTTCTGCCTATCACTGCTTCTAATATATTCCACATTATTCCCTCGTGCTTTAGTATGTGGTCTATCATCTTATCTATCCTATTTTTTACTGTTTTCCACATATTTATTTCTTTCCCGACCATTTCTAGAACCTCTCTGTTCTTTAGTTTGTCTGTCTATGATATCTTCATCATGAGTCTATTACGCAACATTTCAAAAGTTTCTAGCTTTTTCCTGTCCGCTTCTCGCACTGTTCAAGTTTCACAACCGTATAGTGCTGTGCACCACACACATATGCTTTTAGCAAAATTCTCCTTGCTTCCGTGTAAGTGGTCTTTGCATATGGTAGTTGCGTTTTCGTGTTAAATGCAGCATGGCTTTGTCCTAATATTTGTTTTATATCTCTTGCACTTTTCCCATCTTGCGTTATTTGTCTTCATAGGTAGCAGAAATTCTTATCCACTTGTAAGTTCTCATTTTCTATTTGTATTCTAGTTTTGATTTACTTTTCCTTGCTTTATATACTAGTACCTTAGTTTTATTTTTGTTAATTTTCATACCGTATCTTTTGGTTAGAACTGATTGCATTTCTTTAGGAGCAGCTTCTAACTCTTTCGTGCTAGATGCTAATACTGCTATTTCATTTAGAAAACTAAGCATATCAATCTTTTGTCCCTGTATAATAATACCAAACGTCTTCCTGCATGTGACATGACAATACTTATTGCCCTTTAGATGTACAAGTTAAAAATTAACGGGGATAGGTCACATCCTTGTCTCACTCCTTTTCTAATTTTTACTTCTTTACGTTCCTGCTCTAATTCTATTACCCCTATTAGCTCTTTGTATAAGCCATGTACCATTCGTCTATCCCTAAAACTCACTCCAATCTTTTCTACTATTTCGAACATATTTTACCATGTTACAGTGTCGAATGCTTTTTCTAGATCTGCAAACCCTATATACACGCTTTCTCCTTCTTCTGTTGTCGTCATCCATTATCACATTCAGAGTTAAAATATCCTCACGTGTTCCCATTTTTCGTCTAAACCCAAATTGTTTTTCTTCTAGTATTTCCTCATACCATTTTTCCCTCCGACTTTGTACAATTCAAGTTAATATCTTTAACGCGTGTGCCGTCAAACCTATTGTTCGAAAGCTTGTACGTATATATGCACCTCTCTTTTTTGGTATAATGACTATGAGGTTACGTTTGAAATCTTTGGGTATCTCTTATACACATAGTTTGCAAGCTAGAAGACAAGTTCTATCTTCCTGTCCAGCGGCAATTAGAGTTTCTGATTGCACCATATCTATACGCAGTGCCTTACCATTTTTCATACCTTTTAATCTTAATTCATACCCATCTCTAAGTATACGATATACCAAGTCATCCTTTTCAATATCAGATTCCTGTTCCAGTGCACTAGTTCCTCTCCTGCATATAAATTCCCCACGTTCTTGCCATCTAACCACTTTTTCTACATTTTCTATTATGATATCTCCTTCCCTGCTCCTTATGTTTTTGCTATAAGTTTTTATATCCCTAAATTTAATCCTAATTAGTTTGTATGCTTTGTCTTTCTTTCCTATTTCCATTTTAGTTTGCACCTCTTGACCTTTAATCAATTCATTTTTCTTTTGTTTTTCTGCATTTTGCGAATAATTTCTCATTTCATGGCGTTGTATCTGTTTTCTTGCTTCGTCTGAACTGGTTTTGTATTTCCGTCTTTCTTTTACTAAATTCAGGACATCCTTTTGTTATCCATGGTTTCTTATTTTCTTTTTGTGTGTACCTCAGAATATCTCTGGCCGCCATGTCTAAGTTGTATTTAATGTTATTCTATTCTGTTTCTACTTCCTTAGTATCTGAAACCTTTCTGATGTTTTTCAACAATTTATTTTACTTTGTTCAAGTTTTTCGTGGATATCTTTATCTTTTAGTTTCTCAAAGTCAAAGTAACTTTTTCTTTTTTTTTCTTCAAATTTTTAAATTTAAGAGAGGCCCTTATGAATACGATCTTGTAATCAGTGTCTATATCTGCTTCTGAGCAACTTCTGCAGTCTTTTACTTGGTTCCTAAACTATAGTCTAACAAAAATGTAATCTATTTGATATCTTTCTACATCTTCTGGCATTTTTTTGGTGTACAACCTTTTAGCATGATGTTGAAATAAAGTGTTTGTGAGGACTAAATTGCTTTTGTCCCAAAATTCTACCAGCCTGTTTCCCCTGTCGTTTCTTGTGCTTAAACCAAATAAACATAATACTGTTGCTACCCTACCCTTACCTACTGCTGCATTAAAATCCCCCGTAATTATTAAATTTTCTTGTCCTTTGTAACGTGCATTTTTGGTGGCCTAACATTTTTAGTTTACTTAATTCTTAAAATACATCGTTTTTGGATCGCGGTTTGTAAAAAGTAAATACTTCCGCCTAGTTTTCAGATTGATATGCAAGTTGACTCGCCGGTATTAACTTTAAAAGATGGTTTAGTTGTAAATTGGAATACTCGTGAAATTACTTTCCACTTGTCATTAATAAATAATCCCGCTGTAATTAATATGTGGATATACAGTCTAGGTAGGCGATCAGAAGTTGTACTAGTAGGATTAGATATAAACAAAAAAGGGTCGTGTTTTCTTCTAGCTTGCGAGATGTCAAAATTTAAGTGTAAGATACGGTTTTTCTGGTTGAACTAGGAGTGGTAGAGTTGGTGAAAGTCGACGCACGTGTGTTCGAAGAACTTTCGACGTACGGCTTTAGTGCTTACGCGTGTCTACTAAACGTTTTAGTCGTCTTTCTTATGGAAAAAAAGCCGTAGAACTAACTGTCGCGGAGTCGTAGTTGGTCTTTGGTTCCGATATAGGTTTTAATGACATGGTTACGGACTCCTTTAGTGATACATGTGCTTTACTTATTATGGCTTTTGTTGCTTGCTTTGTCTGGTGATATTTAAACTGTGACAGACTACCGGTATACAAAAGTAGTGGTTGAAGTTCCTCGCTGCTTTTTGTATGGTTATGCAACTAATATACCTAGTTACTTCGCGTGATAAGGTCCGCTGCTAACCCCAGTGAAATCAGTCAGTGTGATTAGGGTAAGTTGTGATAAGTTCCATCAACACCCTCACAGTATAGGGTGCAGTGCTTCGTTAGTGCCAGACATTGTGGATCCCACACTGCAATGGCAAGGAAGCGGTACTGAAGGAATTTGTGTAAGTCTCACTATTTCCTATTTGTTCTTACTGTAAATATCTACCCGTTGTTTTTGCAATATTCCTTGTCGTTCTGATACCTTTTCCAAAGACTTGCCCGCTATTTAATAACAAAAAAAATTTTTTTACTGAATTACTTAGATTAAGTATGTCTTACCTATTTATAAAGAACAATCAACTCTACTGAACGACTCAGAACAATTGTGCTTATCTACTTATTTATGTCTTTGCTAAAATTTTTACTGAATTACTTAGATTAAGTATGTCTTACCTATTTATAAAGAACAATCAACCATACTGAATGACTCAGAACAATTGTGCTTATCTACTTATTTATGTCTTTGCTAAAAATTTTACTGAATTACTTAGATTAAGTATGTCTTACCTATTTATAAAGAACAATCAACCATACTGAATGACTCAGAACAATTGTGCTTATCTACTTATTTATGTCTTTGCTAAAATTTTACTGAATTACTTAGATTAAGTATGTCTTACCTATTTATAAAGAACAATCAACCATACTGAATGACTCAGAACAATTGTGCTTATCTACTTATTTATGTCTTTGCTAAAAATTTTACTAAATTACTTAGAGTAATTATGTCTTACCTATTTATATTTTTTTGTTACATTTTACCTGAATTATGTTTAATTGGTGTGTGATGAAACGTTTCTGCTACTCCCCAATATGGCCTCACTTTGTACTCAGAACTTTTCTGCACTGCTATTACTGTTGTTAGATTATAGAGTTTATCTAAACAGTTGCTCTTATTTATTCTATAAAGTACTGAACAATTTATACTTGATCCATAGGCTATGCTTTTTCTCTGTTTCAGGTTTGCAGGGCTAATTTGTTTTCTTTCAGGTTTACTATTCTAAGTTCTCTATGGCAGGTACTGGTACTAACTCCTGACAGCCGCGTCCCTTCTAGATTGGTCTGCTTTCTACAACCCCTACTCTCCGATTGAGCCCGGTCACTGTTTTTTTCTTGGATTTTCTTTTGTTACGCACGGCTACGAGCACCCGTGACATAACTTTGACGCACAACGTGGCGTCTACTAGAAATACGTAACAAAATTTTTGGCGCCTAACGTGATGCCCGACTCGGTAAACGTGGGGCCCGACTCGATAAACGTGGGGCCCGACTCGGTAAACGTGGCTGCCGATAAACAAGGGCTTGATTTCTCTTGAGTTGCTCTCGATTTTTCTTCTCTCTTGCTCGATTTTTTCTTTTCTGCCCGATTTCTTTTATTTGTTCTTGATTTTCTTAATTTTTTGACCTTGATGGTTTTGACATTGATTTTTTTGTTTGGTGTAGCGGCTCGAATTATTTTTTTTTCTCCCTTCTCGTCTGAACTGGATTGTGTTTAGTATTCATTATTTCGTTAATTTGGTTTCTCTGGCGAACCAACCCAAAGTCGTTTTTGTGTCTTTAAATATTTGGGTGTTGATTGTCGATTCGGTAATAATGGGTGACTTTTGGACATTAAAAGTTGATCGGTTACATGAGGCTGAACTCAAATATGAAGTCGGTTCGCGTGGGTTCGATGCAAAGATACCTGTATCCGAACTTCGTAGGTCCTTGAGGAATATCTTAAAAATGGAATCTTCCGAAGCGCTAAGTCCACTTAAATCTGGTGTCAATTTCCAGGCGGATAATAAAGCCGTGACCGAGGGTTTAACTGAGTTAACGACGAAGGTCAAAGACTTTAATGGTGATATTTCAACTGCCGACGGCAAACGTATTATTAGCCTTGCTATGCATCTTAAAGGGAGAATCCAACGTATGAATGTGACTTCTGACGCTGAAACCGTAATACAGCGAAAGTTGTTGCTATGTGTCAGCAATTTCCGCAGTGATTGCGATAGATTATACCGTCGCTTCAAACGTTCTTCCACTTCCCCTAGGGTACCACTTGTTTCTCGGCTACTATTAATCCGACTACTACGGATACTGAGGATGATCTTACTTCTGCTGAATCTTCGGATGAATTACCTATACCTATATCTGTTTCTAAATCAATTGCTACGTCTGGTTATGGACAGCTGGTGTCTAAATGGGACTTAAAATTTTCGGGTGATGACCGTATGTCGTTAAATGCATTTCTCTTACGCGTGGACGAATTATGCTCGGCACTCAACGTTTCTGCTTCTCAACTATTTTCTTCGGCATCGGACTTACTTTCGGGAAAAGCTTTAATTTTATTCAGAGCGCATCGAAAATCCCTAACTAATTGGCAGGACGTTATTCGGCTATTAAGGGAAGAATTTCAACCCGTTAATTACAACGAAAAACTTTTGGAGGAAATAAAGCAACGTACTATGGGTCCCTCAGAGTCTATTGGTGTATATTTAGCTACGATGGAAAATTTATTTGCTCGTCTAACAATCTCTCTCTGAACTACAGAAACTCGATATTATTTTACCAAATCTTACACCTTTCTACCAAACCAACTTAGCTTTGCTGGATCTGAATACTATTGCCGAACTTTTGCGTGTGGGCCGCAGACTGGAACAGCGCAAAATCCAAGCAGATAATTTCAAGTCTCCTCCTGCTCTGAACTTTTCTCAACTCCTAGAGCCTGACTTAGCTTATACAGGTCCTGTGGTCTGCAGCAAACTTACGTCGCTTATGTCCCTCCCGTTCTGGTGTTCCTACTTCGAAAACACTTACACCTGGTGCAAATGTCACTTTCTACAAACACTTACTTTACTTGTTGGAACTGCAACGAGGACACAAGTCTGTTCCGTAGACTGGAACAGCGCAAAATCCAACGATATTTAAGTCCCTCCTGTCTGAACTTTTCTCAACTCTGACCACTAGTTATACACCGGTCCTGATGTCTCGCTAAACTACTGTTATGTCCTCCGTTACTGGTTACTCCTTCAGAAAATCCTTTCCTGGTCTAATGACCGTCTAAATATTTCTATTTGTTACTTGTTGAACTGCCAAGACAGTTCTCGTAACAAACGACGACACCGACCCGTATTCCTTACAGTGTCTCGGTACCTATTATCTCCTCAGAAAAGCTTTCTCTGGTTCTGATGACCGATCTAATTGTTACTGATTTATTGAGTGTCTCGTAGGACGACAGATCCTTACTCTTTCTGTTGACCATTTTCGACATCGAATAGGATTGATTCTGGCGCTTCACTATTATTGGTGGTCCTGGTGCCATATGTCTATTCTTTTTTGCCTTTGTCCCAAACGGAGATCACACTTACTCTTCACTGTGACCATGTTTCGAGTCGAAAATAAAACTATTCTTCTTGACGTCCTAGTCGTTCCTTCTATTTCTCAGTCTCTGATCTTAGGCATTGACTTCTGGAAATCCATGGGTGTTGTCCCGGATTTTCGAAGCGGGTCAATGGATTTTCTGTTCTTCTTCTACTGTCTCGATCAGTCAGATCAATGCTCTTTCCGATCTATCGAACACACAACAATCCGCATTGTCTCGTATAGTCCAACAGATGTTTCCTAAACGATGATACTTTACCTTTGGGCTGTACTAATCTCATTGAACATCAGATCCGTACTGACATCTAGTCCTATCAAGCAAAGATATTATCCCATGTCCCCTACGGTACTTCGACATGTCAATCAAGCTCTGGATGAGATGCTAGAAAGTGGTGTTGTAGAACCATCTAATAGCGCTTGGTCTAGCCCTATTGTTATGGTGCCCTAAGAAAGATGGCACATATCGTTTCTGCATCGATTTTAGAAAGGTCAATGAGGTTACAGAAAAGATGCCTATCCCTTCGCATTATATTTCTACGATTCTAGACCGTCTTAGAGACGCAAAATTCTTAACTAGTTTGGACATTCGCTCTGCTTATTGGCAAATACCTCTTTCTTCTAATTCTAAAGGCGATTACTGCATTTACGGTGCCTGGTAGAGGTTTATACCAGTTTACTAAAATGCTTCTAATTCTCGGTCTTCATAATTCTCCAGCGACATTTCAGCGACTTATAGATCGTGTGCTTGGTGCTGATCTCGAACCTTTCTGTTTCGCATACTTAGATGATGTGATCATCGCTACCCTACTTTCGAACAACATTTGGTGGTACTACAGAAAGTGCTTTTTCGTTTAAATTCTGCAGGTCTTACTCTTCCAGAGATAAATGCATTATATGCCGACCGGAACTCCGTTATCTGGGATACGTAGTAAATCGTCATGGACTCCATGTCGACCCAAAAAGTTTCGGCCATTCTTAATCTTCTCTCTTACTACTACTGTAACTGAAGTACGACGCATAGTTGGTATGTGCTCGTGGTATCGTCGCTTTATCCCAAATTTTTCTGCTCTTACTGCTCCGATTACTGCTTTGACTAAGAAAAATTCTAAATTTGATTGGTCTTCAGAATGTCAGCAGGCGTTTAAGCTGCTGAAAGAACACTTGGTAACAGTTCCAGTGATGAGTTGTCCTGATTTTTCTTTACCCTTTACTATACAGACTGATGCCTCTGATTTTGGTCTGGGTGCTGTGCTGACTCAACAACAGGGTGATGACGAAAAGTCATTAGCTACATTAGCTGTTCTCTTAAAAGGCGGAACGCAACTATAGCGCCACCGAAAAGAATGTCTTGGTGTTATATGGGCAATAGAAATTTCGTCCCTATATCGAGGGTTCTCACTTTACTGTGATCACGGATCACCACTCGCTTATCTGGCTGAATAATCTACAAAGCCCCAACGGTCGTTTAGCTCGTTGGTCTGTACGACTTCAACAACATAACTTCACCATCGTACATCGGAAAGGTAAAGAAAACATCATTCCCCGATGCCTTATCTCGCTCAGTACCTAAAATTGACTTAATTGATGACTTTCCTAAATCTTCTATTACTCTGCCAATTTGGATCCTTGGTATCTTAAGCTACGGACTCGTGTTAATTCTAATCCTAAACTATACAGTAACTGGCATGTGGAAAACGAATTACTATACAAACATGTAAAATCTAAACAGTCTTTGCTCCAACATCCTTAAGACGATTGGAAGTTAGTAGTTCCCAGCGAACAACGGAATAGGGTTCTATACGAGAATCATGATCTACCTACTTCAGGTCACCCTGGTGTCCACAAAACTGGTCTCTAAAATTTCCATGCGTTACTATTGGCCTAAACTTAGAGCCGCTGTTGCTCGATACGTCCGTCGTTGTAAAATTTGCTCTACACAAAGTCGAACAAAAGAAACCTCCTGGCTTTATGTCTCCTCGTGCTACTGCCACTCGTCCTTGGCAAGTCCTATGTACGGATATTGTCGGACCACTTCCTAGATCCTCTAACGGTAATTCCTTCATTTTAGTTGTGGCCGATTGTTTTACGAAATATGCTTGTTTCTTTCCTCTACGTGCCTCTACGGCAGCTGCTGTTGCTCGAACCATTAAGGAAAATATTTTCCTGGTGTATGGTACTCCTCAGTATCTAATTGCGGACAATGGTGTACAATTTCGTAGTAATATTTTCACTAAACTCTGTAATTCTTATCGAACAAAAATTCTGTTTAATGCTCGCTATCATCCTCAGGCGAATCCGGCCGAACGTATTAATAGAGTCCTGAAAACTATGATTTCTTCTTACGTTTCTGATAATCAACGTCGATGGGACGTTAATTTATCAAAAATTGGTTGTGCTATTCGTACGCTCAAACATGAGGTTATTGGTTACTCCCCGTATTTTGCTCTATATGGTCGTGAACATGCTCTCTACGGCGATCATTTTGGAAAACCTCCTGATCCTAATGATGTTCTTATGGATCCCGAACGTCCTATTCCTTTTACTGACTTAGTCAAATTTGAGTCACTTCGTGAAGAAATTTCCAAACGTCTTTCCTTAGCATACAAGAAAAATGCTAAACACTACGATCTTCGTCGTCGTCCCTTAACTTTATCTCCTGACGATCGCGTGTGGAAACGCAATTATGTTCTTTCGGATGCTACTCGCTACTTCAATGCTTAACTTGCTCCCAAATATGTGGGTCCCTTTACTATTAGAACTAAACTTTCTCCTTGGACCTATATCTTAGTGGATGATTCTGGTAACGATCTGGGTACTTGGCATATTAAGGACCTCAAACCCGATAAAACTTTAGACCCGCCAGACATTGATCCTGAACCTCCGGATCCTAATGGGCTCCCTCCGGCTGATTCTATTTTGACCCCTACGTATCGCTATCCCTAATGACTTGCTTTTTCTCTCTTTTGTTTTTGGCTTATTGGTCTTGTGTTTTCGCTGATAAGCTTGAGTCCGAAAACACTGGCGCCCATTTCGTATTCCTATGTATATTTTGTAGCTAGCCCCTCCCGTGCCTTGTTCTTCTGACCAGTTCAACCATTTGTTCACTATTGGACTATTATAGTCGCTTTCTACATCCATTCCTTGAGGTAGGCTTCAGATATATTTACTTTTCCTTTAGGAATTTCGACTTAGTCGATTTTGGAGGTCTGTTAGCCATACTCTGCTTGAGTAATCGTTTTATACGAATCTGTGTTACCTCAGTTGGAAGTATTCCAGATGGTGTACTAGTTTGCCTTTGCTCTTTTCTTTGTCTTGGTTCTTTCGTTGCAGCACACTTGAGGTTGACAGTTATGTCGTTTAGTGGATTTGCTACGAGTTTTCTTCCTCGTTTTTTTCTTTTATTTTCTTTTGGTTTCTTTGCGGGAAGCCAAAACTTTTCTTTGAGGTGAAAAACAGAAATGTCCTTTTTGGGGACATCCGTCCTTTGACGATTCTGAAAGTAGCTATAACCTTTAAACCTCATTGGGTGTTTACTTAAGACTTTTTTTACCTATTCTGTCATTGTTGGTTACGATAGATGACTTTGTCTTCTTTTGGAAAATGTTCTTTCTCTTATACTAGTGTTGGTCCTTCAAACCGGATAAAAAATTTTTTTTTGTTTGGTTCCTGGTCTGCCACTTTTCATTCTTTTTTTTTTCTCTTTCACCCCGACGTCTTTATTTTGCTAGGGGAATTTGTAACGTGCATTTTGGTGGCCTAACATTTTAGTCTACTTAATTCTTAAAATACATCGTTTTGGATCGCGGTTTGTATAAAGTAAATACTTTCGCCTAGTTTTCAGATTGATATGCAAGTTGACTCGCCGGTATTAACTTTAAAAGATGGTTTAGTTGTAAATTGGAATACTCGTGAAATTACTTTCTACTTGTCATTAATAAATAATCCCGCTGTAATTAATATGCGGATATACAGTCTAGGTAGGCGATCAGAAGTTGTACTAGTAGGATTAGATATAAACAAAAAAGGGTCGTGTTTTCTTCTAGCTTGCGAGATGTCAAAAATTAAGTGTAAGATACGGTTTTTCTGGTTGAACTAGGAGTGGTAGAGTTGGTGAAAGTCGACGCACGTGTGTTCGAAGAACTTTCGACGTACGGCTTTAGTGCTTACGCGTGTCTACTAAACGTTTTTAGTCGTCTTTCTTATGGAAAAAAAAAGCCGTAGAACTAACTGTCGCGGAGTCGTAGTTGGTCTTTGGTTCCGATATAGGTTTTAAGGACATGGTTACGGACTCCCTTTAGTGATACATGTGCTTTACTTATTATGGCTTTTGTTGCTTGCTTTGTCTGGTGATATTTAAACTGTGACAGACTACCGGTATACAAAAGTAGTGGTTGAAGTTCCTCGCTGCTTTTTGTATGGTTATGCAACTAATATACCTAGTTCCTTCGCGTGATAAGGTCCGCTGCTAACCCCAGTGAAATCAGTCAGTGTGATTAGGGTAAGTTGTGATAAGTTCCATCAACACCCTCACAGTATAGGGTGCAGTGCTTCGTTAGTGCCAGACATCGTGGATCCCACACTGCAATGGCAAGGAAGCGGTACTGAAGGAGTTTGTGTAAGTTGCACTATTTCCTATTTGTTCTTACTGTAAATATCTACCCGTTGTTTTTGCAATATTCCTTGTCGTTCTGATACCTTTTCCATAGACTTGCCCGCTATTTAATAACAAAAAAAAAAGAACAATCAACCCTGCTGAATGACTCAGAACAATTGTGCTTATCTACTTATCTATGTTTTTGCTAAAAATTTTACTGAATTACTTAGATTAAGTATGTCTTACCTATTTATAAAGAACAATCAACCATACTGAATGACTCAGAACAATTGTGCTTATCTACTTATTTATGTCTTTGCTAAACATTTTACTAAATTACTTAAAGTAATTATGTCTTACCTATTTATATTTTTTTGTTACATTTTACCTGAATTATGTTTAATTGGTGTGTGATGAAACGTTTCTGCTACTCCCCAATATGGCCTCACTTTGTACTCAGAACTTTTCTGTACTGCTATTACTGTTGTTAGATTATAGAGTTTATCTAAACAGTTGCTCTTATTTATTCTATAAAGTACTGAACAATTTATACTTGATCCATAGGCTATGCTTTTTCTCTGTTTCAGGTTTGCAGGACTAATTTGTTTTTCTTTCAGGTTTACTATTCTAAGTTCTCTATGGCAGGTACTGGTACTAACTCCTGACAGCCGCGTCCCTTCTACATTGGTTTGCTTTCTACACCCCCCCCCCCCACTCTCCGATTGAGCCCGGTCACTGTTTTTTTCTTGGATTTTCTTTTGTTACGCACGGCTACGAGCCACCGTGACATAACTTTGACGCACAACGTGGCGTAACACCTTTTACGCACAGGGACCTTATATTTTCTATCTTTCAATTACTAGCTCGGTTTGAAATGATCATTTGGGCTTTGCATAAAAATCCAAGTTACTATTTCATCTTATTAACTATAATACGTTAGTATTTATCAACTTACCTTGCATAATTAACTACCTATTATAATATATATATATATATATATATATATATATATATATATATATATATATACTGTGCGTGTATGTGTGTGTGTGTGTGCCTGTGTGTGTGTATGTGTGTGTGTGTGTGTGTATGTGTGTGTATGTGTGTGTATGTGTGTGTATGTGTGTGTATGTGTGTGTATGTGTGTGTATGTGTGTGTATGTGTGTGTATGTGTATGTGTATGTGTGTGTGTGAGCGCGTGTGCGTGTGCGTGGGTGCGTGCGTGCGTGCGTGCGTGCGTGCGTGCGTGTGTGTGTTATTGTTAACATTAAATACTCCCTGTATGTTTGTTGTGGTTTGTTTAGCATTCTTCTTAATCTTCTTTGGGAATTAAACCATTCATAGTCTTTAAAATCATCTTTATTTATTTACGTTTCGATTCATGACCTAGGATCGTTGTCAAAATAATAAAAACTTTAAGTTTGACATTTATGACATAAACTGAAGGTGACTTTGATTTATTGATGTTCGAAATATTTGATTTGAGTATACTAAACAAAAAATTTTTAAAGTTTCAAAGATTGATTGCCTTCAATTTGTGTTGCGGCTTGGGACCGACTTTTTTTTCGGTAGCCAATACGCTTAACGTGAAATCAGCTGATTAATTTTTATTGGTGAACTTTATATAAATTCAATAACATGGGGATTGAATTTTTATAAAATTCACCAATAAAAATTAATCAGCAGATTTCACGTTAAGCTATTGGCTACCTAAAAACTCGGTCCCAAGCCGCAACACAAATTGAAGGCAATCATTCTTTAAACTTTAATAATTTTTGCTAAGTGTACTCAAACCAAATATTTCGAACATCAATAAATCAAAGTTATGTTCAATATGATGAATTGATTAATAAAGTTTAAGGTAGGCATATGTTTTGACTATTTTCAACGTCAAAAGGCCTTATTTTTGATTGGCGGGGGGGGGGGCATAAATAATTGTTACGCCACTGCAAACGGTATATGAATTTTGACACGCATTTTACGACAAATTGATTTTAAAAAAATCGAACGATATTGATATATGGATTTGGAAAGCATATATAAAGTTAAATTGCAATTAATGATTTTAGATATGTATGCAGGTTTATAATATGGAAAAATGGCGACCAGCACAATTTAACGGTAAAACAACAATTTTACTGTCTTTATATAATGAGAATTACTAAACACGTCTGATCGGCAGTGTTTAAATCCAATTTAAAGGGGTTATTAAAATTATTTAACATAACTTCTAAAATTTTGTACATAGTACGAGTTAAATTAGGGAATGATTTAGTAATAAAAATCCTAACTAGAAAGAGTGCTTGTAGACTATTTCAGTGTAATCAAGTGATTATCTAGTAATAAGTTTTCGGCCTTAGATTTAAGGCATTGTTTGAAAGAAAAAACCCTTGTGGCAACATTGGACTCTTATCTTTGAAATTTAATGTCTGAACAAAAATATTTTTTTAGGTTATGTATATATATATATATATATATATATATACATATATATATATATATATATATATATACATACATATATTTGTGTTATTTGTGGGATAGAATTGATTATATGTCATTTGACAACGTAGTACAAGCCGCCAAATGTAAATACAACTTAGTAAAAATTTAAGACTTTTTAAACATTCTAGGATAAGAACTAACAAAGTTAGAGGAATGTTTCAGAGTTAATTTTCTTTCACTTTTACTTTGCCAATATTCGCAAGGAACCTTCAAAATATTTATAGAATAGGTAGTAGAACTAGTTGATTTTGCATACTTATTAAAAGGGAAAATATCCTTAACGTATAGTGTAAGTTATATCAGGTTTGATGTATATTTGGTTAAAAAGCTTTTCAAGTTTATGTTAGCGTAATTTTAAGGATTTGGAAATATCAGTTGCATTATTTAAGCGTGTGTAAATATTCCTAATGTAAAGTTTAGCTTAATCTAGTAGAAACTTTAATTGCGGAATAACGTTTCAAAGCATAAGAATCGAGGAGGGAGATAATTTCTAGGTATTAATTATAGCAATATGTTTACGATAAACAAGCTCCAACGGTTACGAATTTTAAGAGGAACAAACAGACATTAAACGTTCCGAGTAGTAATTTATTTTCAAGGACTATAGGGTAACAGTGAAAACAAGCTCATAATAATGTATTTTCTACGAATGAGGTTGACCGTTTGAAATTGATAGGATCAATATACAGCAAGCACAAATGGTTTGTAGCATAACAATAGAAGGAGATGGAATTAACAGATGACAAAAGTTGGTTGACTTTGAAACGAACAATGAAGCAAGGATAGAGCAGAACTTATAATTACGAGTGAGGGGCGTTTGTTTGTATAAGATATCGATTTAAATATGGAAGAAGTGAGGTAGGGAGGCTACAAACAAGCTGTTAAGGAGGAACAAAGAAAGATTACTAGAGTATGTATTGATAAGAATAGAACGGATATAGGGTGTATATTAGTTGAAAGTGGTGGTTTGCCTCAGATACTATTGTAGCATGCATTTGAAAGACAGAGAGCAAGGACTAGACTTCACAGATGGAAGTGAGACAGCAATAGCTAAGATTGAGCGAGAGTATGGCATGAAAATAAATAAACTTCCCAATAGAGTGAAGGAAAATTTCGTACCTAGGAGAAAGCGAGACGATGTAATACGTATGTTATAATGGGCGTGAGTTAACGAAGAAATAGAAGACAGTTGAGGCTAAGTTGGGGAACGAATATATCCGTTGAGCAGATAAAGCTGTTTTCGTAGTAAAGTGTTATTTTCGGGTGGCAAAATTCTTACATTTAAAAGACGGTTGCTGTTCACGGACAACAATATGAGAAATTGTCGCAGGCTAACTCAAGATTTGGAGAATTCAGCGTCGGTTGAAAATTTAGTACTGAGAAAGTAAGTTTGTTTGTAGTGGTGTATTTTCAAGGAATTTAATTGAAAAGGGGAGATTTTGAGCTATATAAACATCTGGAAGTGGTGATGATGCTCTCTTGCTTTTTAGCTTCGATTTGAGTTGTCATCTACGCGAATATTAGTAAACGAAATTACTGTTTGTATTTAACAAGTGTAAATAGTTTAAATTGCTTACAACTTACACAAGTTGGTGTAATGCTGTAACGGCGGTCTAAAAGAATTATGAAGTACGTTTAAAGAAAAACAAAACGAAGTAGTTTGGAAGCAATGTAAGTACAGGTTGATTTTTTTCTTGGGTTGATGGTGTTAGTTACGCACACGGAAGGGATAGAGAGTGTATATGTATCAAGTCGATGGTTTACCGATGGTAATTGGTACAGTAGAGGAATTTGCAAAATTTAGAGGTGCTGCTGATTAGTATTAGGAGAGATTTGAGTAGCCGATTGCGGTCCCAGATGGTATGAGTCTACTTGGAAGGTATTCCTGAACGAGCAGTCGTTGATAAGGGCTATGTCAGCAATAGTTTGATGGCAGATACATGTGTGGTGCTATCTTTCAGGTAATTGATTTTTATAAAACATTGTCTTTTGTGGTTACTTGTGTATTATGACATTTTGTGCATTTTTGGTAGATTTTTTTTGACTTCTATAGAGAAAGGAATTATTATTGAATTTTATTACAAGCTATTTGAAAATATGTTAATGTAGGAACTTTTATTATTAAAATAAGGGTCTGAAATGTGTTTATGTACGAAGTAAAAGGGACTTTAGGTAATTGTAGTGCGTAAATTTGCACAAATTTTTAAAAGGGTTTTACTATGAGCTCGTATTTAAACCAGGGGTTAAAGTAAGATGCGGTGTTAAGCCTAGTTACTTTCAATAGTCTATTTAGTCAGATGAGTGAAATTGTATATATTTAATGAAAATGAATTATTATTCTAGGTGGATATATGCAATTAATGAATGTGTGCAATAATAATAAGACAAGTTTGCTGTGGGGTTTTCTGTGTAAATAAATTGTAATGGATTTTTGTAGTCGAACTTCTGTGATAGAAGAGCAGGGCAGGATTTTACAGGTAACCGTAGAGCAGCCGTGGCGAACTTCACTGAAGAAGACAAGTTTTGGCGACCAGGAGAGTAGATGATCCAGCATTTGTCCAGGTAGACTTCAGAGCATTTATGACGTCCCAACAGTGGGGCTCAAATTATTTATATGAGGAGCTGCTAGGTAAACCGGAGAACTCCGCAGCATTTATGGTTCCCAAGCGTGGGGATTCGAACAAAAGGAGGAACTCGTAGAAATATATATATATATATATATATATATATATATTATATATATATTACTCATATTTAGACCAGGGTAGAAAATTAAATAATCACATCAAATAATTTTAATCACCGTGTAGAAGCTTTGGGAAGAGGTACGCTTTATTAAAACCGTGAAGCATAAAAGGTTATTAGTTTCATTAAACATAAGAGATTTAAATCATGTACAAGACGCTTTATATCAAAAGAAACAGTATTAACAAGCTCTACGGGTAATGTAATTATTCCTAAACAAATGGAAATTACGTGCAAAATTTATATTAATTAACCCTATTTTAAGTAACCGGTAGTAAAACAAAGTGTACACATAATAATTAACATTTAATTTGTATTCGCTAAAAATGAAAGGATAGAAGTCAATTTTAATTGGAGTTAATTAAACCATTATTAATAATAAGCATAAAAGTCGGTGAAAACCCAAGATTATAATACCAGAAAATAAAGCTCTGAGAATTAATATTATTTTGAACACCTGCGTAGTTTAAATATCACGTACGGCGAAAATTGTGTAGATAACAAATGGTTTCAAAGAATCTTGAAGAAACCGTGGCTTAATATTCACGAGAAGGTGCGATACGGGGTTATTAAACCCAGATAGTCCACATGGACTAAAATATAATCGATAATAAAGAATATCAATTTGCACCAATACGAACAGGTTAGAAAAGGAAAGAGAAATGCGTCAAGCAAAGACACATATAGTAAAAGGCGTGATTTAAGCAACGTCACGAGGGTCACAATTGGTTGAAAATAGGATGCAAATATCAGAGGTAGAAACAACGATTTCTGTACAAAATTAATTAGCTTTTCTCGGACATGTTTGCGTGCCGTGTGAGAATTTCTGAGTTTTGAATGGGGCGAGTGAAAATTCGTAAAACCGACGCGCGAGCGACGGACTGGGAACATGGCATTAGAAATTCTTTAGAATTACCGTTTTGGAGAACAGACCGACAGACAGGCTTTTGCTATATATACCGAGGTGAATATAAACAAGGCCTCTTAGACTTTTGACTATTCGATGCGTTAAAAGCTCTTACATCCGCGACTTGATTCAAGATGTTAAACAGTGCATTTTAGTTTGATAAAGTAATTTAAAATTTTGTTCGTATATTTTAGTGATTCAAAATAGTTTGTTATTTACGTGCTAACATGAATGTACTTCAGTGCACTAAGATACAAGGTAATAACATTTAGTATCACTGTACCAATTAGCAAAATTTACAACGACAAATGTATACACAAAAGTAGGCAGTTTTGGCGTATATTGGTGAAAGACGCATGAATTTCTTTGCTATTTTCGGGGTGTTAATAATTAAATGGTTCAAATACGTGTCTGGATCCACGAAACAAGGGTCAGATATACACAGATGAGTTCCGGAAAAGCCCCGAAACAACTTTAAATAAATGGTGATGGAGAAAATTTTAAAAGCGTTGAGAATTAGAAGCCGTAAATATAATCCTGTTGGAATGGTGTGATTAACTAAAGGGACGATGTACATTAAAGCTACGAGGACAGTAACCTTCAGGTAAATTATACTATTTTGTTTGACATTTTGGTGTGTGTTGAATAACTTTATTATACTATTTTGTTTGACATTTTTGTGTGTGTTGAATTACTTGATAATTGATTTACTTTAAATGGACATTAGTGAAATTGTACTAACCATAAAATTTTAATTTTAAGATGAAATTTGCTTGTTTAAGTAGAAAGGGGTATTTAGTATTGATGTTCTGGATTATGATGAAATTTTAGGTATGTCTTTGAGCTCAATTAGACGAACCTGGTTAATTAACGTAAAGGGGTGGTAGATGCTCCCTTTTTACTCTGTATATATTGTTATATTAATTAGTAGGCATCCAACAAGGACTTTAATTCTGGATGCACATTAAAATGATAAGAAAATTAATCTTGAAATTCTTTTTAAAACTGAGATTTATGCGGAGTTTTAATTTGGAAATTTTAATGTATTGTGAATATTGATGTAAATAGAGTTAACGTTGATGTTTGTGGTAGGAATGTGTTTGTTTTTTTTTAAGGAGTGAGGAGGTTTATAAAATTAGGTGAGCAGCCGAGGCGAAAAGAGGATCACAGCAGTTTATGACGCCCAATCTGTGGGACTAGAATTTTTTTGTTGAAAGGACCCAGTTCCCGCATTCAAAGGAGTATATCACAGCAATATATATATATATATATATATATATATATAAATGTGATAACGAGGTCACAAGAGGTCGATGAACACCAAATTCTATGAAAGATAACTACCCAGAAACAAGAAAAACGGGAAATATTAAAATTTCCCAATATTTAATTTCTCTAAAATATACGCGTATTTGTTTAGCACATAAAAAGAAGCCTTTATTCATTATGTAATTACATCCCGTCTATTGCATTTATTGTTAAGCGTGAAAAAGTCGTGAAACGAATACAAACTCGATGCTCAATTTTTAAATTAATTCATTTCAGCCGTGTGAGATACTTTGTGCAAATAATCATCCTATACTTAGTAAAAGCGAGTTTTATTTTAAAGTAGGCACGTTGTTTATTGAAAATGTAATATGCTGCATTACTGAAAAATAAATTGCATGAGATCCGTGTAGACTGAAAATGAGTCGCATATACTTTTGGAAATACAAGACAAATTCCGTTTATAAATAGAGTATTAAAATCAAATTAAAATATTCATTCTTGTTAAAAATACTACTTTATGAATTCTAACCTTTATTCTAAAGACACTAATTCAAAAATTCTCGTTATGAATAAGCAAATAGGCCCCTTTACTAATAAATGTACTAAAAACTATTAAATAAGCTAAATATTAGTATCAAAGAATAAACGCCCCGATTTAAGGAAAACGCGGCTACTAAAAAGCATTAAAAGTTAGATAATAACGATTTTAATAGTTTTACGTACTACAGAGACAAGGAGGCCGCGCCCATTGCTTCGTGCATTAGCAAAGGATAGGAGACGCTTTATGATAAACATAAATCATAGCAACCGCGATAACTTTAGACTAATTAGATCAATAAACGCAACATTCTCGTAAATATTACACCATGCAAGATGGTTGGACGCGTACCTCCATTGAGCTAACCTACACATTTCCCCAAAATTCCCACAGATTTACAACTTTCACTATCTGTGTGCAGTAGGTTTATATCTACCTCTATATTTTCTGCCTGTAATACATTCCGCACTATTCTCCAAACGCCTTAAAATATGCCCCGTCCTTCTACTTCTTCTTTTTTTTTGTTTTCCACAGATAACTTTCTTCCCTTACTATTTCTAGAATCCTCTTTGTTATTATCTTTGTCTGTTCATGCTTTCGTCATCATACCTCTCAAGCACCACATTCGAAGGAGCTTTTACCTTGTCTGCTTCTTCTGCTGTCGCTATCTCATAACCGTACAGTGCTGTGCTACACATACATGCTTCAACAATTCTTTCCTTGTTTCTATAGTTGTTGTCTTCAAACATAGTAGATGCCCTTCCATCTTAGATACAGTTCGGTTCCACTATTGTTTGCTAAATATATGCCTATTTCGTTGATGTTCAGTGGTATGTGAAGGGGGTTAAGCTAGCTGCGGCTACTAAGATCCTCCAACACATATATTTGTCGAATTAATAGTTTTTAAATAAATCTTCCCACACAATTAACATTACTCTTGGAACTGGTAGGACGCGTACCTCCATTGATTTTTACACTGAGTTAGTGTACACATTTTCCTGAAATTCCCACAGCTTACATCCTCGACTATCTGTTTGCAATAGTCTAACCTAGGTCTACTTCTAACTTCCTTTTTGCCTATCACTGCTTCTAATATATTCCACATTATTCCCTCGTGCTTTAGTATGTGGTCTATCATCCTATCTATCCTATTTTTTACTGTTTTCCACATATTTCTTTCTTCCCCGACCATTTCTAGAACCTCTCTGTTCTTTAGTTGGTCTGTCTATGATATCTTCATCATGAGTCTATTACACAACATTTCAAAAGTTTCTACCTTTTTCCTGTCCCCTTCTCGCACTGTTCAAGTTTCACAACCGTATAGTGCTGTGCACCACACATATGCTTTCAGCAAAATTCTCCTTGCTTCCGTGTAAGTGGTCTTTGCATATAGTAGTTGCGTTTTTGTGTTAAATGCAGCATGGCTTTGTCCTAATATTTGTTTTATATCTCTTGCACTTTTCCCATCTTGCGTTATTTGTCTTCATAGGTAGCAGATATTCTTATCCACTTGTAAGTTCTCATTTTCTATTTGTATTCTAGTTTTGATTTACTTTTCCTTGCTTTATATACTAGTACCTTAGTTTTATTTTTGTTAATTTTCATACCGTATCTTTTGGTTAGAACTGATTGCATTTCATTAGGAGCAGCTTCTAACTCTTTGTGCTAGATGCTAATACTGCTATATCATTTAGAAAACTAAGCATATCCTTTCTCCTTCTTCTGTTGTCGTCATCTATTATCACATTCAGAGTTAAAATATCCTCACGTGTTCCCCTGTTTCGTCTAAACCCAAATTGTTCTTCTTCTAGTATTTCCTCATACCATTTTTCCCTCCGACTTTGTACAATTCAAGTTAATATCTTCAACGCGTGTGCCGTCAAACCTATTGTTCGAAAGCTTGTACGTATATATGCACCTCTCTTTTTTGGTATAATGACTATGAGGTTACGTTTGAAATCTTTGGGTATCTCTTATACACATAGTTTGCACGCTAGAAGACACGTTCTATCTTCCTGTCCAGCGGCAATTAGAGTTTCTGATTGCACCATATTTATACGCAGTGCCTTACCATTTTTCATACCCTTTAATCCTAATTCATACCCATCTCTAAGTATAGGATATACCAAGTCATCCTTTTCAATATCAGATTCCTGTTCCAGTGCACTAGTTCTCTCCTACATATAAATTCCCCACGTTCTTGCCATCTAACCACTTTTTCTACATTTTCTATTATGATATCTCCTTCCCTGCTCCTTATGTTTTTGCTATAAGTTTTTATATACCTAAATTTAATCCTAATTAGTTTGTTTGCTTCGTCTTTCTTTCCTATTTCCATTTTAATTTGCACCTCTTGACCTTTAATCAATTCATTTTTCTTTTGTTTTTCTGCATTTGCGAATAATTTCCCATTTCATGGCGTTGTATCTGTTTTCTTGCTTCGTCTGAACTGGTTTTGTATTTCCGTCTTTCTTTTACTAAAT
Organism: Platerodrilus igneus; assembly: GCA_036346225.1. Lineage (NCBI taxonomy): Eukaryota > Metazoa > Arthropoda > Insecta > Coleoptera > Lycidae > Platerodrilus > Platerodrilus igneus. Next base: position 1,355,330 of record JARFIW010000295.1, read on the forward strand.
TCAGGACATCCTTTGTCATCCATGGTTTCTTATTTTCATTTTGTGTGTACCTCAGAATATCTCTGGCCGCCATGTCTAAGCTGTATTTAATGTTATTCTATTCTGTTTCTACTTCCTTAGTATCAGAAACCTTTCTGATGTTTTTCAACAATTTATTTTACTTTGTTCAAGTTTTTCGTGGATATCTTTATCTTTTAGTTTCTCAAAGTCAAAGTAACTTTTTCTTTTTCTTTTTTCAAATTTTTAAATTTAAGAGAGGCCCTTATGAATACAATCTTCTGGTCAGTGTCTATATCTGCTTCCGGGCAGCTTCTGCAGTCTTTTACTTGGTTCCTAAACTATTGTCTAACAAGAATGTAATCTATTTGATATCTTCCTACATCTCCTGGCATTTTTTTGGTGTACAACCTTCTAGCATGATGTTGAAATAAAGTGTTTGTGAGGACTAAATTGCTTTTGTCCCAAAATTCTACCAGCCTATTTCCCCTGTCGCTTCTTGTGCTTTAACCAAATAAACCTAATACTGTTACTTGCCTACCCTTACCTACTGCTGCATTAAAATCCACCGTAATTATTAAATTTTCTCGTCTTTTTACGCACAGGGACCTTATATTTTCCATTTTTCAATTACTAGCTCGGTTTGAAATGATCATTTGGGCTTTGCATAAAAATCCAAGTTACTATTTCATCTTATTAACTATAATACGTTAGTATTTATCAACTTACCTTGCATAATTAACTACTTATATATATATATATATATATATATATTTATATATATATATATACTGTGTGTGTATGTGTGTGTGTGTGTGATGCGTGTGTGTATGTGTGTGTGTGTGTATGTGTGTGTGTATGTGTGCGTATGTGTGTGTATGTGTGTGTGTGTGTGTGCGCGCGCGCGTGCGCGTGTGTGTGTGGGTGCGTGCGTGCATGCGTGCCTGCGTGCGTGCGTGCGTGTGTGTGTTATTGTTAATATTAAATACTCCCTGTATGTTTGTTGTGGTTTGTTTAGCATTCTTCTTAATCTTCTTTGGGAATTAAACCACTCATAGTCTTTAAAATCAACTTTATTTATTTACGTTTCGATTCATGACCTACGATCGTTGTCAAAATAATAAAAACTTTAAGTTTGACATTTATGACATAAACTGAAGGTGACTTTGATTTATTGATGTTCGAAATATTCGGTTTGAGTACACTAAATAAAAATTTTTTAAAGTTTAAAAGATTGGTTGCCTTCAATTTGTGTTGCGGCTTGGGACCGACTTTTTTTAGGTAGCCAATACGCTTAACGTGAAATCAGCTGATTAATTTTTATTGGTGAACTTTATATTAATTCAATAACATGGGGATTGAATTTATATAAAATTCACCAATAAAATTTAATCAGCTGATTTCACGTTAAGCGTATTGGCTACCTAAAAAAAGTCGGTCCCAAGCCGCAACACAAATTGATGGCAATCATTCTTTTAAACTTTAAAAATTTTTTGCTAAGTGTACTCAAACCAAATATTTCGAACATCAATAAATCAAAGTCACTTTCAATTTATGTCATAAATGTCAAACTTGAAGTTTTTGTTATTTTGACAGCGATCCTAAGTCAGGGATCGAAACGTAAATAAAGATGATTTTAAAAACTACGAGTGGGTTAATTCCCAAAGAAGAATAAGAAGATTGTTATTATTATTATTATTATTATTATTATTATTATTATTATTATTATTATTATTATTATTATTATTATTATTATTATTATTATTATTATTATTATTATTTATTAAAATGTTTCATTTTACGTACATAGTTTTAAAACAACAGATACAAAATAATCAAGTTACAATAAATAGTAAAAGAATACAAAAATAGATTTATATAATAAAGTTCAAAGACAAACTGAATACAAGTTGGTTAATAGCCTAAAAACAGTTGTAGGGTTGTTGCTAAGTTCATTTTCAAACACTAGATCATGATTGATAACAGTACAGAGTATGCTTTTAATGCACCACACTCTTTTTGCAATTGACCACATCTCCGTTTTCCTATGAATTTCTTTATTGTTCTGGATTTTAAACGTTTTGTGTAGATAACGTTGAAAGTTGCGGATCTTAGGTTTTTCTTTATCGAATCAATTGTATTCCAATGGATAGTTGCTTTTGCTAATACTACTAAGTAATTTGCCAGCTTAATGGTGTCTGAGATTCCTGGAATATAACAGTATAAGTCTTTTATTGATATTTTTATGTTTGGAAGTAGCCTTAATATCAATTTAATCACGTAGTTCCATAGTTCAGTTGTTTGGACATTTCATTATCATATGCCAGGCATTTCCTTCAGCTGAACACCAAGGGCATTTTGATGAATGAAGTCTGCCTAATTGATTCTTTGCAAGCCTTCATGATATCATCCCTTCTAGATCAGGTGTAGGCGCTGTAAAAAATACGGACCAATTAGCTTTTTCGTTGGAAAAATACGAGTCGAGTAGTCGCAAATTGTTGTAATATTTTTGTGTTAAAATCTTTTGTAATAAACTCCTGTTATGTTTTTAAATTTCGATTGTTCTAGGATCACTTGATTTTACAGTTATGACTAAACCTTGAGCGGGAGGATGTGATGTCCGAAGGTTGTGGTTATGCAACTTAAAAAGGGTTCGAATTCTGTTTTAAAGCACTACCAAGTCATTCAGAACAATGGTTGTTTCTGTAGTGATTGCTTGTAGTACTTGTTTCGTGTTCATTCCGTTAGTTCCTCGAATAAAGCTCTTTACGGTTTTAAATCCGTGTTCAGCCCACATTTTGCTAAATAGCGGTGGCTCGCATTGTAGACGCAATAGTCTACTGTCTGTTGCATTTATAGCTTTAACATCTTCAAAGGATCTGGCAAAATTTGGTATAGATGCTTGTATCTCATCCCACAACGCTATCAAATCTAAGTGAAAAACGTTTGTTCTTTTACTATAGTTTTGTGAATGCGCTTTGGAACACATGAGCCAAGATCAGGAGGTGGAAACGAATAAAAAGTTCATTAAAACTACCCATTTTTGATTGTGATCGCTATTACTGAATTGATGACCAAGAAAGATCCGAAAACAGTTTCGTTTAGTGATTAAGTGTATCAATCCAATTCCGCCTTGAACAGCTGGTAAATAAATATCTTTTGATTTTGTCCAGTGCTTTCCAGACCACACACATTAAATGATTTGTTTTTATAGGTTAATAATCAATTGTTGTTAAAATTCATACAAATAATCCAAATGTAATTAATCCTGTCCAGAGGCATAAACATTCCTAAAAAAAAATATACAGACAAAATTTATGTGAATTCGGGTGTACAATATTTTAATTTTCGTGTGGAAAATGAATTTTCATTTAATGCAAATGTACGTTAGTGTTTCAATGAAAGCGTATTTAGTTAAGTATTAAAAAACATCAGCAGCGTATACTGAGAAGCAATTACAATAGTATTTCAATTAAAAAGATAGTATTTCTAAGTAGCGAGCAATGTGGTTATTGACCTAGGTTATAGAATAACCAAATGCTAAAATAAAACAGGGTAAACGACATCGTTTGACAAGGAGTTGTTTAGGGGTGTATTAAGTTGTAAGGGTCGCGTAGTAACTGTAAATAGCAATAGGAATCAGAACACTGCATTTATTTAGCAGGAAAATAAATAATGCGCACATTATGTAAATAGCAAGCATTTAACACTCTGTATAAAGAGCGCAATTAACTTTAATGAATGCCAGTAAGCATATCTTCCAATAATAGAACGAGCATTCAGCAGAGAAATAATTATACATGTAATTAAAATACGTCAAGAAGCGTTCAATAAGTTTATAAAATGGATACGCATGAGATAAGATATAACCTAGTAAATGTTCATAAAATTACGCTTGTAATAAAAAACTAATGACAAAGCACTTTGATAAGAAACGCACTTTCAAAGATAAGTTTTAAATAGAGACATAAACGAAAACACCACTCATGTTACATCAGTTATTTTGTCAATTCTCCAAAAGCTTCATCTACACAAAACAACAGACATAAGCTAAAGTAAAGTCCAACAACAATAACAAAACAAGCGGTCAAAGATCGTAAAACAATAGGAAATACCAGTATGATATGTAACTCCAGAATAATTTTGTCAGAAATCAGCTTGACAAGCCTAGGAATGTCCAAAACAAACATGGTCGGTTGCAACACTTTGTAAGGCTGTTTGGACAAACCAATTCAAATGTAGATAGCAAAAGCTATATAACGTCCAGAGTTGATAAGAAAGCGCAGTCTCAATTTGAAGCATGTCGAGCTTGCAACACTCTGACTCAAATATTTACGCGTCAAATAAATAAGTTTTAAATTATATTATTGTAAAAAGTAGTGTTGTGTAATAATAGTTGAAGACAAATTACGTTGAACATATATGAAGAAGCTTTTCCGTTTTGCAGAAAACGTGAGTAGAAATTTGTTAATCAATTTAAATTAAATTTTTATAATAATGTAGGGCTTTAAAGGTGTATCTAAGGAGCCTACGAATTCTAAGTCTGGTATTCAGAAATTCGAAGGTATATAAGAAACCGGCAAATTCTAAGTCTGGTATTCAGAATTTTAAAGGTGTATCTAAGAAAACTGCGAATTCTAAGTGCTATTCAGAGATCCAAGCTGTATTTAAGTAGCGAGGTCTAAAGCGTATCCAGAAAAATATAAAGTAAAGCACGAGGTGACTTTTGGAAATAAGGAGTAACAAAACTATTGGTTCAAAGCACGTGAAGGAGTACAAACCAGAGTATTGGTTTTTTATTGAAGATAATAAGGGGGTGTTGATCCACAACACGCAGCAACTTATCAGAATATCACAGGTCAGGGCTAACTAGAATAAGGAATCTTTTCAAATATAAATTCAAACACTGAATATAAATTTTCTCAAATTTGTAAGAAGTCAACATAACCATCTATTAGATACGTTGAAATTTACGTAACAAACATAAAAGGTCTTGAACGTTCCAGATTTTTTTAGTAAAAGGTGTCGTTTTTGATGACTTCGAATTAAATTAAAGGGATATAGTTTTTGGGATAAATGATTCAAATAATATTAATTGATTGAAGGGTTTATTTAAAGGATAACAAAAATTGTGAAGTGTAGATATTATTTCCTTTCATTATACGAATATTGATTGACTTCGTTTTATCAATTCAAACTGGTAAGAATTAAAGGGGTAAATTGATTTGATCATCGTAACGTTGTGCACTCTGAGTGAATCAAACTGAGCTAACCGTAGCATAATTAAATTAGGAGATTAGAGAAAAACACAGAGCAGTGGCGTTTAGCAGGAAACTGGAAGTTTAATTTATCAGCGTGCGGATTTATCATATCAATTTAATATGGCGACGTGAACTTAAAGGCAAGAATATTTTACCACGATAAAATATAGCGACCTGAACGTAAGACGAGAATGTTATACTACAATAAAAATGGCACATTAACGTAGATTGATCATATCACAGCAATTTAATCTGGCTGCCCAAGCCTGGGGCTTGAATTAAATTAAAGAAATTTGACAATCCGATCGTGGGACTGGAATATAACAAAATAAAATTACTAAATTAAACTGGGGAGATAATTAAAGAGAAAAATCGCCAAAATTAGAAAATTCAGAAAAATTTGTATATTATTTAAATTTAGACAAATTTAATTTAGTATTTAAGATTTAGTGCAAATATAAAGTTTCACAAATGCAAAGAGAATCCCAAGTGAGTATAATCCAGCAAAGGAGTTCTAGCGAGAAGCAGTAGACCTCACGAGAAGCAAAAATAATGGAGATTTTGATGGCACTGAACAATAAAATGGACAAAAATGAAAAGGCCATGAAAAACGTGACTACAAAAATTGACGAAAATAGTGAAAAACTAGGCAAGGAAATAAAAATTCTGAGCGATGGATTAAAGGAAACCAACCAAACAATTGCGGATATGAGAGCACAAATGCAAGACAAAATTGTGAGGATTACGAATGAAATCGACTGTGTGTGGGACCATGTTGTAATGGTAAAATTCAAACAAGAAAAATGCGAAAGTGAGACGAACGACAAACTCGCAAATCTAAATACTAAAATACGAAACGTTGAAGGAAATTGTGAAACAGAATTCAGGGCGATAAACCGGGAAATAGGTAATTTAAAAACTAATTTAGGAAATTTTAATGTTAGGGAACCCATTAAGCTAATTCAACCGAATCTTTTAATAGAGCAATACACAAAATTTTACGGGAACGGTGAATTAAATCCAAAAATCTTTCTGAAAATATTAAAATGTTAGTACAGGGCTCAACAGACAATCAACATAAATTAAACTTAGTAAAATCGATGTTAAAAGGGAGAGCAGAAATGTGGTATAACTTAGTAGAAAGCGAGGTAGAAACGTTTCAACAGTTTGAACAAAAATTTTTACGACACTCTTGGGGGGATAATCAACAAGATAAAGTTAGAAATGACCTGAGCATGGGAAAATATAATTCAGATACAGAAATGACCCGGGAGTTATATGCTATAGGAAAGTTTAGCGTTGCAAAACAATTAGATCCTCCTTTACAGGATAAACAAATTATTAGATATTTAGCAAGGCATTTTAACGCAGAAGTAAAACGATATATCACAATACAGAATATAGTAGACGGGGACACATTTATAGAATATCTACAAAGATACGATGAATTAGGAACAAATTATAGAACAGAGGATAGCACTAGGAATCGACGCACAAATTTTATGTGGACGCAAAGAAACACCGAGACTCGGAGAATTAATTATCAACGAAATAATTATGATTATGGGAGAAATTTTAATAGGAGTAATTGCAACAATTTTATTAATAATTTCAGTAATAGAAATTGAGGTAAGATACCAAGGCAAGAAATAGAACGGACTAATCATGAGGGAAACAATAACCGAGAACTAAATAGACAGGAACACGAGGATCGACGCACACAAACAAGGAATACTAATCGCATACACGCAGAGATTACGAGTCTGGCAGGACCTTCCACGTGAAACCAAAATTTTTAAATATGGACGAACCAAGTAAACTTTTACGGATAAACAGATACGAACATCAGCGCGAATTTATTAAACATGAGACGGAAAATGAATCAGAAAGAAACTTATTACCGATAGTTAATTTAAAGGTGAAAAACAAAATAGTTAGAGTATTGATTGATACTGGGGCAGAAGCATCACTTGTTGCAGAAGACTTTGTTAAACGAGAGAAATTGATGGATAAGGCGATACCTATAACGAGGTGTAATTTGGTGGCACCAAACAAAAAGAAATTTGCTAAAATAAGTGGAATGGTAATTCTTAGATGTGAAATGGGAGATGAGAAATTGGAAAATGATTTTATGGTTGTAGCTGGACTAAAGATAGATATTATATTTGGGATGTATGTTATAGACAAGCTGGGGTTAAAGATAAATGCGGAATGCAAAGAAATAGAATGCAATGGAGAGTATATTAAATGGTATGAAGAAGGGAATGTAGAAGTCGAGGATGACTGCGTAAATATTAATCAATTTGAGGATGAAATAGATCAGGGGGGGGAATACAAATGAGGACTTTAAAGGTCCAGCAAATTTGAGAACCAGGGTAAATTTATTATTAGCAAAGCATTCAGAATTAATAGGGTTGGAATCGAGAATTGCCACAGGTTATGAGCACAAGTTAGAAGTAGTAAACATCGAACCGTTTAACACTAAATTATATCCTATTCCAGCAGCACACAGGGATAGAGTAAAAGAAGAAATAGAACAAATGCTACGTGAAGTGATTATCGAAAACTCAAGTACACACTTTGTGAATCCATTAGTCGTTGTGAAGAAAAGTGATGATAACGTCAGGTTATGCTTAGATGCAAGGAAGATCAATAAGCGAACAAAATCGCAATACAATTGTCCTCCAACAATGGGTACCATACTGGCGAGAATATGTAGTAAGAAAATCTTTACCAAAATAGACTTGAAGAATTCATTTTGGTTAACTCCATTAGCGCGAGAATCGAGAAAATATACGGGTTTTTCTGTAAAAGGGCGAATATACCAATTTAAAGTGGACCCTTTTGGTTTGTCCTCGAGTACGGCTGCATTAGTGAAAGCTATGCAAAGTATTTTGGGGCCGTATGAGGAATTATGTATCCACTACGTGGATGATGTTGTGATCTTTAGTGATAGTGTTGAACAACACTTTGTACATTTGGAAAGAATTTTATTAGAGTTAAATATACCAGGTTTAAAGTTAAATTTAAAGAAGTGTAAATTTTTCAAGATAAATTTAAAATTTTAGGATATAAAATAGATAGTGAAGGTATATTTATAGAGCAAGAACACATATGAGCTAAAGGACATAGATTAGGGAACTATAAGAGGAAAGTTTCACATAAATTTAATCTACCCATACAAAGGAACACAAATAAGTGAGTAAAATGTAAAATAAATTTAAGTACAGGCATAAATAGGGTAGTAAAATAGGACATGGGTATAAGATTAGGTATAGTATAAATAGGGTAGTAAAATAGGAGATAGGTATAAGGTTAGGTAGATGTAAATAGGGGATTAATAAAAGGAGAATTAAATTTGTAAAATAAAATAAAAATATAAGAATTTGTAGACCAATGGGACTTTGACTCACGTTGGGCGCCAAAACTGACATTACTTTAAAATTTTATATTTTAATTTGGGGGAATAATGCTGTGATAAGGGGTTATTTAGGGGTGTATTGAGTTGTAAGGGTCGCCTAGTAACTGTAAACAGCAATAGGAATCAGAACACTGCATTTATTTAGCAGGAAAATAAATAATTCGCACATTATGTAAATAGCAAGCATTTAACACCCTGTATAAGGACCGCAATTGATTTTAATCAATGTCAGTAAGCATAACTTCCAATAATAGAACGAGTATTCAGTAGATATATAATTATACATGTAATTAAAATACGTCAAGAAGCATTCAATAAGTTCATAAAATGGATACGCATGAGATAAGATAAAACCTAGTAAATGTTCATGAAATTACGCTTATAATAAAGGAGGAATGATAAAGCACTTTGATAAGAAACGCATTTTCAAAGATAAGTTTTAAATAGAGACATAAACGAAAACATCACTCATGTTACATTAGTTATTTTGTTCAATTCTCCAAAAGCCTTATCTACACAAAACAACAGACATAAGCTAAAGTAAAGTCCAACAACAAGAACAAAACAGGCGGTCTAAGATCGTAAAATAATAGCATACACCAGTGTGATATGTAACTTGAGAATGGTTTCGTCAGAAATCAGCTTGAAAAGCCTAGGAATGTCCAAAACAAACATGGTTAGTTGCAACATTTGGTAAGGCTGTTTAGACAAACCAATCAAATGTAGATAGAAAAAGCAATATAACGCCCAGAGTTGATAAGAAAGGGCAGTCTCAATTTGAAGCACGTCGAACTTGCAACACTCTGACTCAAATATCTACGCGTCAAATAAATAAGTTTTAAATTATATTATTGTGAAAAATAGTGTTGTGTAATAATAGTTGATGACGAATTAAGTTGAACATATATGAAAGCTTTTCCGTTTTGGAGAAAACGTGAGTAGAAATTTGTTAATCAATTTAAATTAAATAATAGGGCTTCGAAGATGTATCTAAGAAACCTACGAATTCTAAGTCTGGTATTCAGAAATTCGAAGGTATCTAAGAAACCGACGAATTCAAGTCTGGTATTCAGAACTTCGAAGGTGTATTATCTAAGGAAAGTACGAATTCTAAGTGTGATATTAAGAGATGTCTAGGTCTGGTATTTAGAACTTCTGAGTGGTATTCGGAGATCCAAGCTATATTTAAGTGGAAAGGTCTAAGGCGTATCTAGAAAAATATAAAGTAAAGCACGAGGTAAATTTTGGAAATAAGGAGTAACAAAACTATTGGTTCAAAGCACGTGAAGGAGAACAAAGCAGAGCATTGGTTTTCGATTGAAGATAATAAAGGGGTACAACACGCAACAACTCATCAGAATATCACAGGTCAGGGTTAACTAGAATAAGGAATCCTTTCAAATTTAAATTTAAACACTGAATATAGATTTTCTCAAATTTGTAAGAAATCAACGTAACTATCTATTTGATACGTTGAAATTTACGTAACAAACATAAAAGGTCTTAAACGTTCCAGATTTTTTGGTATAAGGTGTCGGTTTTGATGACTTTAAATTAAATTAAAGGGACATAATTTTTGGGATAAATGATTCAAATAATATTAATTGATTGAAGGGTTTATTTAAAAAATTACAAAAACTGTGAAGTGTAGATATTATTTCCCTTCATTATACGAATATTGATTAACTTCTTTTTATCAATTCAAACAGGTAAGATTTAAAGGGGTAAATTAATTTGATCATCGTAAGGTTGTGCACTCTGTGTAAATCAAACTGGACTAGCCGTGGCATAATTAAATTAGAATATTAGAAAAAAACACAGAGCGGTGGCGTTCAGCAGGAAACTGGACGTTTATTACATCGGTGTGCAGCGTTATCATATATATATATATATATATATATATATATATATATATATATATATATATATTATAAATTCTGATACACGACTTTTGTCGTCGCCCTATTTTAGTATTCAATGAATGATTCCTATATGATGTGTTTTAGCAAAGTTTGGTTGGTTATCTATTTAACTGTTTACTATATTTTATGCCTCGACTATATGAAACCTTTATCTCAGGGCGTTCACCTACTCACCGTGAGTTCAATCGTGAGTAGATGTGCACTGCCCAACCAAACTGCACACTCGTTTGTTTTACCACTTTTTATATGGAATTATTTACTGTGTAGGCCAAATTTTACTGATCAATGTTGCTTGGTGCCAAATTAATTTATGTATACTATTTCTGACTTTAATTTTGACGTTTTAAGATATTACACGGTACTTACCTGAATTATACTGCGATGAATGCCTTCTTTAAATGTTTCTGGCTCTAGATCTTATTCACCGTACGCACCTTCACAAGGATTTACAATCGATGTTCACTTGCGTATCGCCTCCAGGTGTTCTTAACAATTTTGCTGACCCCAAATCTGAAATAATTTACCCTAATTTTAGAATTTTAAATAAACCGTTGTATCTACTTCCCCTGCGTTAATTCTTCCTTGTAATATGCTGCTCTCCTGTCTTCCTTCTTCGTGCTCCAATCAGTCCTCTCGCCTTTCCGTATTCAATCTCCAATCTATACTGCCGTCCTATTCCAAATCAACCTATTCCCTGCTATTCCTTCAATATCCACTCGATGTCCTACTGCCTTTAATCTATCCCAATCACTCCAAAATTATTAATATCGTCGTTGCTTCGCCGTCGCTTTGTATATCCACTCGAATCTCCTGCTGCCGTTTAACCAATCGTCCCAAATCCAATATCAATCTCGTTCAAACCTAAATAAATCGTCGCTTTCCCGTCGCACTATTAACCACTCTAAATATTCTTCTATACTCGTCGCTTTTATACTACCGATGCTTCTTGTACTTTCACTTGATTAAATCAGACTATTTAACTCAAAAAACATTTATTTCATCAAAATATTATACAACTTTTAACGCAGGTTTGCAAAACACGTCTTTTTACTGAATATTATCGAAAAAGAATCTCCTTATTTACTTCGCTAAGCAATAATCATAACAACCTTAACTTACTTAATTACATTTTTAAAAGCATACAATATCCAATAACAATTCGTCTTTACTCTAGTGTCCAAAATACCTTCACCATAGTCTTTATATACATTCATAATTTCTACCATTGGTCCTAAACACTTCACAATTCTCCAATAATATTTTATATTTCTATTCACTTATAATTTTGATTTTACAATTCGTCCAAAGTTGATTCTATTTAAATGAAAAGCCAAAATATTCACACAAGACGTGGACGCTTGGTTGATTGTAGATATCCATAGACGCGTCCGGTTTTCAGACGGCAAATGTACTTTCAATGGCTTATAAAATATCAACTCAGTATAAAACCTTGAGTACCATGCATTGTATCAACGTCATAAAGTCATTTTGTTTACCTTTGGCACATACGTTTCAAACTAGAATGGTACATACTTTAGCATATGTAAAGTACAGCAAAATATAGTTTTTGAATTTATGGATCTGATTTATAAATCATGTTGTTTGGCATACACCCTTTTTAACACAAATCTACTCTTAGAAACCTTGTACCCCCCCCCTTACATTACATTGGCCCCACTGATTTTGAATGAAATTGGAAATTTCGTATGTTTTTTTCTCTTCCCTGGTGTGCATAAATTTCTAATTTTATTTAAAATCACCCTCTCGCATTTTACATCTCAATTGGTCAACCCCTATTAGCCTTTCTCTCACATCTATCTTACTACGCTATATACTAACCTATACTATAAACAAAACAACAAAAAAACAAAAACTAAAACTAAACTTTCCGTTGCATGAACCACATAATAAACTATCCTACTAAACCCTCTTCCTGTACAATTCTATATGGGTATAAATTCTCCAAGTGAAAACGCCCGCGATATCCCCCTGTTATGTTATCTACCTCAAACGTATTTCCTTCAGCAAAAATACGCGTGATCTTGTACGGCCCTTCATAAGGAAACGACAACTTCGCGCAAATGTTTCTGTCGCGGTTTGAAACCCTTAATCGTTTTACTACCACCAGATACCCTATTTCAAAAGTCGTCCTTTTTTTAATTTTTCTACACCTTCGCTCGATGTCCCTACGCTGCATCCTTTCAATTCTACGCCTAGCACTACCCAACAACTCTGTGATGTCTTGTACCTCGACTTCCTCCCTCCATGGCCTAGCTGGTATAATCCTTCGCATCAATGTTACCGGACATGTTTTCGTAACCGAACTCGGTACGCAATTCATAAAATTTTCAATTTGTGGCAGATATCTACTCCATCTGTCGTGATGCTCCTGTGTCGCTAACCGTAGATATTTTATTACCTCACGTATATAACGTTCGCATGGATTTGCTTTCGGATGCCGTATACTGCTAAATGATACTTTAATATTTGCCCTATTTAACCCGTTCCTGAATCTTTGATTGTTGAAATACGTCGCGTTGTCTACCAAAATCCTTTCCATCTTCCCGACCTGGCTTTCAAATTCTCTAATCGACTGCAATGCGTGCACCGTGTTACTTCGTCTTGCCGGAAATAATTTGACAAATTTCGAAAAAACGTCTACCATCACCAATATATGTCGATACCCCTGTTCACTCGTAATCAGGTTGCTCAAGTAATCAATCGCTACCAATTCTAACGGTCCATTTACGCTCACGTTCATCGGTATATTCTGCAACACCACGTTCTTGTCTTTACCTAGAATACAAATTTCACATCGATTGATCCTTTCTTTAACCACCGTGATGTCATTTCGTGCATAAAACGCCTCTCTAAATACCAAAAATGTTTTTCTGATGCCTATATGTCCAAATTTTAAATGAATTTCGTCTATAATTTCAACAGCCGCGTCTCTGGATAACACTACCAGCTCTGCATCCCCTATCCTTTTTACCACAAACTGCCCTACGATGGTAAATCCCCGGTACTCTTCCATATTTTCTCTTGTTAATTTCTCGCGTATCGAGCTCACCTCACTATGCCTCTGCGTCTCTATAAGCTTCGCGTTCGTCCACCGACCAACATCCCTGAACTCCTGCAAAGCAATTAAACAACCCTTGACGTTTTGATTCGCTTCCACCTGCGGACTGCTTAGAAAATCCGCCGTCACATTTTCCTTTCCTGGTTTATGCTTAATTTCAAAGTCGTATTCCTGTAACACCAATGCCCACCTATACAACCTACTGTTTAAAAACTCCTTTTTCTTCATGAACGTTACCACCGTGTTGTCGGATTCTATTAAAAATTTCTTACCTAATAAATAAAAACGCAACTTTTTCACTGCATATACGATTGCCAACATCTCCTTCTCTGCCGTCGCATACCTGGTTTCGCAGTCTTTTAATACCCTGGAAATGAATACAATTGGTACTTCAGCTCCGTCCTGAATCTGCACCAACTCAGCCCCGATTGCATATTTCGACGCATCCGTCCTCAAAATAAAATCGTCTTTAAAATTTGGATATTTTAACGCCAACTCCGTATAAAACGCACTTTTTAAATCCTGGAACGCTTTTTCTCGTTCAACAGTCCATTTCCATCTTTCTTTTTCTTTAACAAACTCACCAACGGCACACACATTCAGAATACCTTGGTATAAACCTTTGTAATAATTTAGAACCCTAAAATTCTCGCAATCCTCTTACATTTTTCGGTTGCGCAATATTTTCAACTCGTCCAATCTTTTATTACAAATTTTCATCCCTTGTTCGCTAATTTCAAACCCTAAATACGTAACCTTGCTCTTAAACAACTCGCATTTCTCCACGTTCAGCTTCAAACCCCTTCGTCCAGTCGTTGGATCACCTTTTCTAAATGCTCCAGGTGTTCTTGCTCGTTCCTTGAAAAATCAACAAATCGTCCACATAATGCGAACAGAAACATTCATACTCGTTAAACAGCTTCTGCATGGCCCTTACAAGTGCTGCTGAAGAACTACTTAAACCAAACGGAACTACAGAAAACATATAAATCTCCCTTCGATACTAAACCCGTAAACTTTTACTGTCTTCATGCAACGGAATTAACCAAAATGAATTTTTAAATCTAATTTACTGAAAATCTTCATCTCATACACTTTATACAACAAATTATCCAACCCTTGTGGTTGTTCGTACTGCGGTTTCGTAATCGCATTCAACTTCCTCGCATCCAAACAAATCTTTATATCCCTTTTGTTGGGTTTAGGTACAATAACAACCGGGTTCACATATGGAGTTTTCCCTGGTTCTATAATACCTTCTTTTAACATTTTGTTTATCTCGGCTTTAACCCTATTTCTTATGGCAAACGGAATTTGATACACCCTTGTATTAAACCCGTTGTCTTCCGTGACCTCCAACTTATGCATATACCGCCTCGCAAATCTTGGCTCTTCATTAAACAAACCTATATATTTATTAAACAATTCCTCTAGCTTCCCCTTAATTTCATTACTCACTTTCCCTATCTGTTCATCATTAATTAATCTCGCAAACATATTACATAATCTCACTTCAATCCGTCCATAATTATCCTCTTTATTCATTCCTAATCCTGTACTATCTATATCATTTCCATTCCTATATTCCGTACTGACCGTAGGCACCACCCATAACCTATCTTTATCAAATATCCTAATTGACCTATCCTTTCCATCTATATTCAACCCAAACTCTTCTATAAAATCCATTCCTAATATGAAATCTAGCTGCAACCCCTTTGTAATTAAAAACTCTGCATCTCCTGCTTCTTTATTCCCTATATATATCGGTACACGGATAACACTATAAATCGTCGTTAGCTTTTTGTTCATCGCTGACCATAAGTTAAACCCATCAATTGTTCCTATTCGTCCCTTTAAAAATTCTCCATGTTTTACTACCACATTCTCATTTACCAGCGATAACTGTGAACCACTATCAACTAATGCCACATATAAACAGTCACTTAAACTAATATTTATAAACAACAAGTTTTTTTTATTAAAGATATAACTATTTAACAATAAATCCCTTATG
This sequence comes from Platerodrilus igneus, assembly GCA_036346225.1. Classification (NCBI taxonomy): domain Eukaryota; kingdom Metazoa; phylum Arthropoda; class Insecta; order Coleoptera; family Lycidae; genus Platerodrilus; species Platerodrilus igneus. Next base: position 1,371,027 of record JARFIW010000295.1, read on the forward strand.
CTATAACACACGTCGATATTTATTCCTACGCCGTCGGTCGTCCAAAAATTCGCGTTTTTTTTTGTTCCTGTGGCGCCTCGTGAATCTGCACCACCTCAATCCTATCTGGGTCCGTTTACGTCCCTGTCCGTCCGGCTGTTTCCATTGTGTATTCCGCCCCCAGTCATCCGGCCGTCACCCTCGTGGTTGCCGTGCTGGTATCTGTTTTGTCCATTGTATTCATTTGCCCTGTGATCCCTATTGTAATACGGTCGTCTATGTCCTTCGTGTCCCCATTGATTCCGATGTCCGTGGTTGAAATTGTCCTGTCTGTAATTAGGTCGGTGTTCGTGGTACGGTTGTCGTCGGCTGTCTTCCCTATAACCCCTGTTTTGCTCCCAATAGTTTGTCCGCGTTTTCGCCGCCAGTGCTGTCGCTAAATCAAAGTTTCTCATTACCCCTAAGAATTCCCTCAATGTCTTGACGTTCTGTACCACTACCACCTTTGTAACTTCCGGTTCCATATGTCCTGCTAGTAGTAGTACAATGTCGTCCTCGCTCAATTTTGGTGTCAAGTGTTGCGCCTGATTAAACTTGTCAATCGCGTATTCTTCGCGTGTGCCGTGAGTCCTGCTGTAATGTCCGGTAATTAAATTCGTCCGTATGTCAGTCTGGTGTGTATTGCTCCAAAATTGCTCTATAAAAAGTCGTCTGAAATCGGCGTACGTGTCGTATTGTCTGCGGATGATATTATGCCATTTTTCGGCGTTGCCCGTCAAAGTCGCCCCCACGATCTGTAGTTTTGTTCTCTCATTTTCAGTCCCTACGATCTCGTCTAGTCGGTCCAAAAATCCCATGGGCTGTTCTGTCCTTCGTCCCTCAAACTTTGGTAATGCGTCCCGGTTTAATCTAACGTGCTGTCCGTAGTCTAGTCCAACGCGCCTTCTTTCTAGTTCGTCCAACTTGTCCTGTATCTGTCTAACTTCCTGTCCGACCCTATTTTCCAATACTGTCGCGTTGTCTATCAGTTTTGCGTCCAGTTGCGTCCTAACGTTTACGTTTTCATTTTGTATAGTCTCCAACGTCTGTCCTAAATTTCGGTAGTGCGTCGTATGTCTTTTGTCACATGTCTGTATTTCCGTATTAAGTGTCGAAAACCCCCTAATCATTGTCTCTTCTACCGTATCCACACGTGTCTTAAATTCCGTTCTTAGGTCCGTCCGTGTCGCGTTCAAGTCTCCCTGAAAATGTACCCGTGTGTGTTCCAACTTGTCGTCAACCCTGTCTACTTGTTGTTGTACCTCTGTCCGCATGTCGTCCTTTACAATTTGTATTTGTGTTAGTAGATAGTCCTGCGTGTAGTTCATTTTTGCCGTCAGTTCCGCGTGCGCCGTCCTAAACTCGTTCCTTAATTCGTTATGTGATTCTGTGATTCTATCCGTCAGTTCCGTTTTTAGTTCGGCTTGTGATTCCGTAATTTTGTTAGCTAACGCTGCATTCGCTTCTTTTTGTTCCTTACGTGATTCTTCCATTTTTTTCGTTAAATTCGTTTGTAGTTCCGTCTGTGACTTTTCCATTTTGTTCGTTAAATTTGTCTGCAATTTTGTGCGTGATGCTGCCATTGTCTTTAAATCATCTTTCATACTCATCAGAAATCTCATAATGTCCTGGGTTCCGTCGGCTTCTGCTACCCTAACCTCCGGTACCGTCGCCTGGTCCGTGTCCATGCCTGTCACCCCCGGCTCTGTCTGCCTCACGTCCATCTCCTGTATGTCTCCCCCTGCGTCTAGCTCCATGTCCTGTGTCCCTAATTCCATTTCAACACCGTATATCCGTCCCGATCTCGTGATCCTTTTCGTGTCCGCGTCCGTCATCTCTGCTTCCTAGATTTGAACTCGTTTTCTGCAAAATAATAAAAAAAACTACGGGCCCCACCTAATCTCGGGATCCTGTATCTTACTATCTTTCACTCTAGTACTTTTCTAGCCTTTTTTCGAGCCTCCACGTTGGGTTTGCCAATTTATAAATTCTGATACACGACTTTTGTCGTCGCCCCTATTTTTAGTATTCAATGAATGATTCCTATATGATGTGTTTTAGCAAAGTTTGGTTGATTATCTATTTAACTGTTTACCACATTTTATGCCTCGACTATATGAAACCTTTATCTCAGGGCGTTCACCTACTCACCGTGAGTTCAATCGTGAGTAGATGTGCACTGCCCAACCAAACTGCACACTCGTTTGTTTTACCACTTTTTATATGGAATTATTTACTGTGTAGGCCAAATTTTACTGATCAATGTTGCTTGGTGCCAAATTAATTTATGTATACTATTTCTGACTTTAATTTTGACGTTTTAAGATATTATACGGTACTTACCTGAATTATACTGCGATGAATGCCTTCTTTAAATGTTTCTGGCTCTAGATCTTATTCACCGTACGCACCTTCACAAGGATTCACAATCGATGTTCACTTGCGTATCGCCTCCAGGTGTTCTTAACAATTTTGCTGACCCCAAATCTGAAATAATTTACCCTAATTTTAGAATTTTGAATAAACCGTTGTATCTACTTCCCCTGCATTAATTCTTCCTTGTAATATGCTGCTCTCCTGTCTTCCTTCTTCGTGCTCCAATCAGTCCTCTCGCCTTTCCGTATTCAATCTCCAATCTATACTGCCGTCCTATTCCAAATCAACCTATTTCCTGCTATTCCTTCAATATCCACTCGATGTCCTACTGCCTTTAATCTATCCCAATCACTCCAAAATTATTAATATCGTCGTTGCTTCGCCGTCGCTTTGTATATCCACTCGAATCTCCTGCTGCCGTTTAACCAATCGTCCCAAATCCAATATCAATCTCGTTCAAACCTAAATAAATCGTCGCTTTCCCGTCGCACTATTAACCACTCTAAATATTCTTCTATACTCGTCGCTTTTATACTACCGATGCTTCTTGTACTTTCACTTGATTAAATCAGACTATTTAACTCAAAAAACATTTATTTCATCAAAATATTATACAACTTTTAACGCAGGTTTGCAAAACACGTCTTTTTACTGAATATTATCGAAAAAGAATCTCCTTATTTACTTCGCTAAGCAATAATCATAACAACCTTAGCTTACTTAATTACATTTTTAAAAGCATACAATATCCAATAACAATTCGTCTTTACTCTAGTGTCCAAAATACCTTCACCATAGTCTTTATATACATTCATAATTTCTACCATTGGTCCTAAACACTTCACAATTCTCCAATAATATTTTATATTTCTATTCACTTATAATTTTGATTTTACAATTCGTCCAAAGTTGATTCTATTTAAATGAAAAGCCAAAATATTCACACAAGACCTGGACGCTTGGTTGATTGTAGATATCCATAGACGCGTCCGGTTTTCAGACGGCAAATGTACTTTCAATGGCTTATAAAATATCAACTCAGTATAAAACCTTGAGTACCGTGCATTGTATCAACGTCATAAAGTCATTTTGTTTATCTTTGGCACATACGTTTCAAACTAGAATGGTACATACTTTAGCATATGTAAAGTACAGCAAAATATAGTTTTTGAATTTATGGATCTGATTTATAAATCATGTTGTTTGGCATACACCCTTTTTAACACAAATCTACTCTTAGAAGCCTTGTACCCCCCTCCCTTACATTACAATATATATATATATATATATATAAAGATATAAATTTTCTTGACCATATATAAATAGTAATGAATGTTCCTGGAAAATGGTCAGGTATAAGTAAAACAACTCAATTTGTTTTCGTTGGGTTTCATGTATTTTCATGCTTTACGCCTTTCGGTTCTAAATAACCATTTTCAAAATAGCAGCTAAAATTTACTTTGTTATAAATACTATAAAATTATACACCGTAAACATATACTTGCACTAAAACATTTTTAAATAGAAAACAGATACATTATAACTATTGTACGTCGTAAAGGTTTAGAAATGTTATAATGAATGACTAGATTAGGTTAACTGGTTAGAACAAATAATCTGTTATTGTTGATAATTTAAAATATGTATACTATTAGAGTAAATTGTAATACGAGAAATGTGAATTACTTAAAAGCCTATTTTTATTGAGGTGCCACAGGTTACTATTTATTTTGTATTAGTCTGTAGTAAATATTAGTGAATTGTTCATGGTCCGACTTGAAATTTACGGAGTGTCTGTCGCGTTGTATGTGAATGGTTTCTAAAATATTTGTTTTATTATCGTTTATTTCAGTACCTAAAACCTTAACATTTTTAAAATCGAAATTGTGTAATGTTTCTATTGCATGGTTAGCAAGTGCTGTGCATTTTTTATTATTTGTTTGGATTGAGTATTTGTGTTCGTATATTCTTTTATGAAGATATTGTTTTGAATTTCCTATATAACATCCCCTACAGCCAAGACAGTTGATTTTATAGATCATATATGCAACCAAGTTATGCTTAGAAGCCACGTACTTCAAATTCGATAACAAAATTTTCTCACAAACATATGGAACAGCGATGGGGTCGCCAATTTCTTCAACCATAGCAAACTTGGTTTTAGAGGAGTTGGAAAATACCATCATTAAACAACTAAGTTATCAACCGACGTTTTTAAAAAGTATGTCGACGATTGTATCATGTGCTTTCCAATTGATAAAATTAATGAAACCCTAAATAAATTCAACTCTTTCCACCCTAAACTACAATTCACCGTAGAAAAAGAAAGCAATAGAACAATATCATTCTTGGACCTTCAAATTAAATATAATGCTGCAGGTACTATTTCAACTAATTGGTACAATAAAAAAACATGGAGTGGAAGATATTTAAATTATAATTCTAGTGTCCCTAAACAATACAAAAGAAATGTTGTAAACAACCTTGTCGAACACGCCATCTAATTATCACACGGTAGATATAGACCAAAAAATTTGAAAAAAGTAAAAACCGTATTAAAAAATAACGCCTACCCAAAACAATTCTTTAAGCCATTAATTAAAAATAAAATCCACAACATATACAATAATACAGATAATACCAACAAACTTAGCCAATATGAATCAATAGTTGGAATAGAGTACATACCTGGTTTGTCCGAAAGAATTAAAAAATGTTTAAAAAGCCATAATATCCATATTGCCCACAAACCAAATAATTTTACTAAAACATTTTTTACCAACCTAAAACCACAAATAGAAAATAAGAACAAAACACATACGATCTATAAAATCAACTGTCTTGGCTGTAGGGGATGTTATATAGGAAATTCAAAACAATATCTTCATAAAAGAATATACGAACACAAATACTCAATCCAAACAAATAATAAAAATGCACAGAACTTGCTAAACATGCAATAGAAACATCACACAATTTCGATTTTAAAAATGTTAAGGTTTTAGGTACTGAAATAAACGATAATAAAAGAAATATTTTAGAAACCATTCACATACAACGCGACAGACACTCCGTAAATTCCAAGTTGGCCCATGAACAATTCACTAATATTTACTACAGAATAATACAAAATAAATAGTAACCTGAGGCACCTCAATAAAAATACGCTTTTAAGTAATTCACATTTCTCGTATTACAATTTACTCTAATAGTATACATATTTTAAATTATCAACAATAACAGATTATTTGTTCTAACCAGTTAACCTAATCTAGTCATTCATTATAACATTTCTAAATCTTTACGACGTACAATAGTCATAATGTATCTGTTATTTATTTAAAAATGTTTTAGTGCAAGTATATGTTTATAGTGTATAATTTTATAGTATTTATAACAATGTAATTTTTAGCTGCTATTATGAAAATGGTTATTTGGAACCGAAACGCGTAAAGCATGAAAATACATGAAAACCAATGAAAACAAATTGAGTTGTTTTACTTATACCTGACCATTTTCCAGGAACATTCATTACTATATATATATATATATATATATATATATATATATATATATATATATATATATATATATATATATATATATATATATATATATATATATAGTATAATATACATGTACATATTATCATGGAAAATAGTCCAAATCAAACAACAGAGACTGATTGAAAATTTAATCAACACCTAACGTTTCGGTACATTTTTTCGCACCTTTTTCAAAGGCTAAAATGGAAACAAAAAATTCGAAATTAGCAAGAAATACATAACCTGTCGCAAACTACTTACATTGATCAATTATATTAAAGGAAATTGAAAACAAATTACTGCACGATTCACATAATAAATGTGGGTCAAAAATTAAAAATTATAAAAATTGCCTGAAGGGCAACGTCATACCACGATGGCGGTTAAAAAGTAAAGACAAAGTTGATAATGACAAATTCTATAGGAGTGACAGGACACGTTCCGAAAATGGCATTGATTACATAACCTGAAGGAAGATACCTAACGTTGTTTAAAAATGTCATTACTATATAAAGCAGAATAGACGTTATGCTCCCTATCAATATCAATCTTATTATTGATAGGATTAATTTCACTATTAATATAAAAGACTCGATAAAAAGCCTAGTTTTGTAATTGGTTTCGTTCTCCAAAATGGTGGTGTTGTCGAAAAGTGGTGTATGGCTGGTTGCCGCAACATGAGCAGACAATGCACATTTAGTGGAGTTTTCCATATAAATAAACATATATTTATTTACGCATCTTTAATTACATTTACTATCAAAAAATGTTGATTGTTTCCAAGCACTTACACAACGCTTTGTTAACTTATATCTCTTCTAAATACACGTGCTTCTACTGAAAAATATCGTTGTTTGCATTAATTAAAATTACTAAAGCTCTATATACGGTGTTAAATATTTGTTATTTACCTAATGCATGAATTACCTATTTCTATGCTAACTATGCGTCTTATTATTGTAAGATGTGTTTCTTTACGTCGCTTCAAACTACTTATGCTCTATATACAGGTGTTAAATGCTTACTATTTACAAACTATCCCAACTACTCAATTTTCTACTAAATAAATGCAGTTTTCTGCTTCCTATTATAATTTATGGTTACTACATGACCATTGCTATAAAATACACGCTTAAACAAGCCCTTATCACAGCATTATTGCCCCAAACTAAAATATAAAATTTTAAAACAATGACCTTTTTGGCGCCCAACGAGTGGTTAAACTCACATTGGTCTAGAATTCTTATATTTTTATTTCGTTTTTAGAATCTAACTCTTCCTTTATTAATCCCATATTTACATTTATCTAATCTCATACCTATATCCTATTTTACTACTTTATGTATTCCTATACCTAAATTTATTTTACATTTTATTTATTCATGTTAGTAGTGTGGTAAGGCCGGTCTGAATTCAAAACGTGCCCACACGTATTTTGCATATGTAAAATACACGTGCACCGTCTTAAATTCAGACCGGCCTTAGATACCTTCAAATGCAAAATACTTTTGGGCACGTTTTAAAGTCAGATCGGCTTTATATTACTTTCAATAGAACATACTTCAAAACACACGTATGTTGAAAAATGTAAGTGCAGGAAAAATGTGTAGCTGTTTTGAATTCGGTTTTCTAGCGAGAAGTTACACGTGCACTGTTTTGAATTCAGACCGACCTTATATACTTTCAATATAAAATACTTGTGGGCACGTTTTAAAGTCAGACCGGATTTATATTACTTTCAATGGAACATACATACTTCAAAACACACGTATGCTGAAAAATGTAAGTGCAGAAAAAAATGTGTAGCTGTTTTGAATTCGGTTTTCTAGCGAGAAGTTACACGTGCACCGTTTTGAATTCAGACCGGCCTTATATACTTTCAATGTAAAATACGTGTGGACACGTTTTGAAGTCAGACCGGCTTTATATTACTTTCAATGGAACATACTTCAAAACCCACGCACACACACACGTATGTTGAAAATGTAAGTGCAGAGAAAATGTGTAGCTATTTTAAATTTGGTTTTCTAGCGAGAAGTTATAAAGTATGCCAGATGCAACATATCGCATTCAAGTCAATTGTGTTTAATTAAAGTGGATTCTGATTTATGTTTTTTAATTATGTTTAGAGGCTGCAAATACAGATGGGCCGGGTTCAATTCAAAATGTGTTCACTCTTGTGATAGGTTGAAAAGCGGGTCGGCAAAGTACGCAGATGGTGGTAATTTGCTATATAAGGAGATTGCTCCTAATATTAATTTAATTAGTCGAAGTTTACTGCATATATTCACATACACACGTGTATATAATTGATATTCAGGGATTTAAATACAAGAAAAACGAGTTTGTGTGCAAAGAAATTGCGGTTTTGGACTTGTTGTTAGGTGATGTTTGGCATCAAATTTTTAAACTGCCAATTCAGTCTAGTTGTTTGAGTCAAGATCATATAAAACATAACGACTGGGTGACAAGGAATATTCATGGTCATTCTTGGGATGAATCTTCAACGGCTGGAATGGTGTCATCATATACAGCGCTTTATTTGAAGCAAATTATCGGACCCGATGAAGAAGCATTTGTGAAGGGTCTAGAAAAAAAGAAATTGATTGAAACCTATCTAACGCAAAACGTTGTAACTGATATGCTTGCACTAGGTTGTCCTAAGCTGTCGGAGTTAAAAATCAACAATCGTTTAATATATAACATCCATTGTTGTAGACACAGCAATAATAATCTGCAATGTGCAAAACAAAATACCTTTTTATTAAAAGAATAGTTTTATAATAATAAAAAACAATAGAAAGATTGTGTCTGTATTATTTATTTTAATATAATTTTACAATGTTAGCCTTATTAACTATTATTATTATAACAACTTCTAACAAACATTATTTTTATCGATCCAACTATTGTGTACGTTAGAGAAGCCAAACCATTTTACAAAGACTTTATTTCAACTCTTTCTTAGGACTTTTTGTACCAGGTAAATTTATGGATGGTTAACCTTTTGCAACTCCATTTTATAAAATGCACCTTTGATTTCTTTCTCGTCTTGATCTTCTAATATATATGTTGTCGGATTGGTTACGTTTATCTTTTTAATCTTAAAAATTTCATTTGAACAGTTTGGCGTGTAACCTTTCGTAAATGCTTCCCTGTGTTTACTAATCCTCACACTGTCTTTAATTGAATATTTTGGTATTTTGGTTGCAAATTTAATGTGGGTAAATGATGATTTAAGAATAGTTTTTTCATTTGATTGTATCAACTTTTACAGGTTTGACTCCGATAGTATTGTGAACTGTATTGTTGCATTGTTTCACAATATCGCTTAAATTTTTTATCCAATTGTAAGAACCGTTCAGGTTAAACATGCACCACATTTTTCCCTTTAAAGTTCTAATTACACTTTCCACAATGCATGCTTTCTTTATAGAAAAAACCCTATAATGGTTTATCTCATATGTCTGCATTAAGGATTGAAAGTGTTTGTTATAATATTCTTTACCAAAATCAGACTGCAAATTTCTTGGTGGATTTTTAAATTTATTTAAAATTGTTTTCTCGCAGCCAGTTCCTCTCTTTTTTGCTTTATTATTTCTAGGTCCAAATCTAGACGACGCAGTAGCTTTTCTCCACGCTGTTTAAATGCGTTGAGCAACTCTACTGTGTCTACTTCGTAGGATTTGTCATCTTCACAGCAAACAGCCATATTAGGTCCTGCACATAACTTTTTCATAGCCAACATGTTTTTGCCAGATCTGTGAGCATAACATAAAAGATTATTGTAGGTTCACCTTTTCTTTTGTATACTACCTGATGTTTCTGAGTGGATCAGAATGTGCCAACGATCAAACGATAGCCTCAGAATTTCCAGAATGGTTTTTTGATTGTAATCTAATGTAACTTATAAACTAGTAGAGTTTGCATAAACATAAATATATTCTAACGTACATGTATGATTCTGCTTTGCTCTGACGTTGATCATTGGTACATCTAATTTCGAGTATAGGAACTGGCTACGGTGGAACAACAGGAGCGGCCGAGTCGAACATTTCATTGCTCCTAAAAAACGCTCAAATCTATCAATATTAAAACACATGTATAAATGTGAAAAAGCACTTACCGTGAAATATCTATTACGTCACTATCAAAAATAGCAGCAGTGTCAAGTTGAGGTGAAGAACCAAAAACTTCTTTAATCAAGTCTTCGTTAGAATAAAATGTAAATTGTTCTAGAAATTTTACGTTGGTACTACTACTATCATTTTTGATCGATGATAATAAGTTTCTCATTTTTTAAAGTTGCTAGTAGTAGTAACTAATAATTATACAAGAGATCTGATTGAATACTGTTGGTAAAATCTACGTGAAGTATTTATATTAAATAATAAACTGACCTGTTAGAAAAAATTAAAAATTTGCATCGTTTTCTGAAAAAATTGCAAATGTTATATATATTCAGCTCTGTAATCTATTCTAATAAAAAAAAAACAGTATGTAAGCAAATATAATTATGCCTCAGCGAAACAACGAATTGGATTCATTGTCTGAAAAAAATTGCAACAAAGGCACATAGTAAAAAAACCTAAATTAGTTTAATTTCGTTTAAAATAAAGCAATGCACATGCCCCTTAACTAATACAGTAATATAGAATAAGTGACAACAAGTGCAAAAACCGCATTTTCTTTGCACACAAACTCGTTTTTTTCTTGTATTTAAATCCCTGAATATATATAATTATGCCTCGGCAGAAATAACGAATTGGATTCATTGTCTGAAAAAAATTGCAATGAAAGCATATAGTAAAAAATAAAGAACCTAAAGTAGATTAATTTCGTTTAAAATAATGCAATGCAAATAGCCCTTAACTAATATAGTAATATATAGAATAAGTTTTAGATTACTGCTAGCATAATTTATTTTTCAGTAAAACTTAACAAAATTGACTTTATATGCATATATAGGTATGTAGTAATTGCGTTTACATGATTCATGCTGCATAATGAAATTCTTTAATTCTCAAGGTACTGCCATATATAGCTTTCAATAAATCAAATTGCATGGTGTGAATTGTATTATAATAAAACTGCAGAATGTTCTTTCAATACTGATTTTTTAAAAAAACCATAAGTGTATAAATTATTAAACAACATTGACAGTTTAATCTGAGACATTTTTCAAATTTGCTTTATTTTTCTGAAAATTTTTTATATGCAACCATAAAAATAGCGCTGTAATGCTAGCGTATTTTCTGTACACACAGCATAAATCAAAGGTCGTATAAGAAGGTTTTTATTACTATACTGCGAGCAAGCAAATTCTTTCCGTAAACACAGCTGAATGAAAATGATGCAAGGTTGTTGTTGTTGGAAATTAAAATTCAGTGTTAATTTTTCTGCTGAATATTTTTTTAAGAATTAAACTATTCAAGCTTGAAAATCATCTTGAGTACAAACGTAAATAAAGGTGATTTTTCTAACAATTGCATTCAAAGCAATTCGCTATGCAATTATTTTGATTGTATGCTAATTCTTTTACAGTAGTTTTGCTTTCACGAGCAGGCATATTTTTCTCCGTAAACACAGTTGAATGAAAATGATGCGAGGTTGTTGTGTGTCAATGCAAGAGTTAATAAAAAAATCAGATACTTCGCTTATTACACTGGATTTTTGTTGTTGTTGGAAATTAAAATTCAGTATTAATTTTTTTGCTGAATATTCTTTTAAGAATTAAACCCATTCAAGCTTGAAAATCGTCTTGAATAAAACGTAAATAAAGGTGATTTTTTAACAATTGCATTCAAAGCATTCCGCTATGCAATTATTTTGATTGTATGCTAATTTTTTTTACAGTTGTTTTGCTTGCGTCAGATGATATTTTTGTATAAATAGTAAATAAAGCTCAACATATATTAAATAGTGTAATGATTTGTATAGAATCATGAATTCTGAAACGGTAGCCGAGATTAGTAGCGCTATTTTAAAGTTAACTGTGAAATGCGTGAATCTAATCAGATGAGCCGATGGAATAACGAAACACATGATAATTATAAAAGCAAATATAAGTTTATTAAAGCTCGCGATTAGAAATAAAGTATACGAAGACAATCATCAGGAAAATCCTAGTAGGCTGGAATCTAATTTGGCACATCTTAAAAGTTACCTTGTACGATTAAGGCACTTGAAACGCTCTTTGGAATATCAAGGTAAAGGTATTGATGCGACGCTTTCTAGAGGTCATATTAAAAAAAAATTGATTTGGCATGATGTACAATCATGTTTTGGAAGTCGAATAATAACGGGACTTCTTACCAATTTAACTTATAAAGATCCTCTAGTGTTCATAGACAAGGCGTTCGCTAGTTTTAAACGCAAGATTGTTGCTTGCTTAAAAAAGTCAATGTTGAAAGTTAATGTAATATTGTCACCTAACTTTGTTAGGCCTACAACTGGTGAAATAGATTTGAAGACGTTTCCTACTGCAAATCGTCACATCGATATAAACACCAATCTCAAGCAGTGGTATAAGGAGAACGTATTGGACAAGATTTCGAAACGATTGGAGTAATTTAGTGAAAAGGATACAGGTTGTGCAATCCAAGAAGTTTTACACTTGAAGGTAAATATAAACAATCATGATCCGCTTAAAGAATGGTGTTCAACGTTTGTTCCGGTTCCGGACTTTATACCAAAAAAACGAGCGGTGGTAAATGTAATAAATAACGACCAACATTGCATTCTTTGGGCCTTGGTTTCCGCTTTATATCCTGCTTAACAAAATAGTCAGAGAATATCTAGCTATCCACATTTTGATACAGTATTACGTTACAATTCAATTCAGTTTCCAATCGCATTAAAAGACATATAACGATTCCTTGCAATATTCTCGTCCGACAAATGCTAATGAGAATCACTTTCATTTTACTTGGATTAAGGATATGTCAAAATTATTTGCAAAACAGTTGTCTTCACATGAACATAGAAAATTTTTTTTGTTATAGATGTTTAAATAATTTTAGTACAGCAGCATTACTTAAGCGTCATTCGAATTATTGCGAAAAACAGAATACTTGCTTAATAAGATTACCCGAAGAATCCGAAAAGTATCTAACGTTTAAACATTTCCACTATCAAGAAAAAGTATCATTTGTAGTTTATGCAGATCTCGAATGTATATTAGAACCATGCAATGAGTCGGAGGTAATACTAAACACAGTCTCTTACCAAAGGCATATACCCTTTAGTGTAGCGTATTATTTGAAATGCTCGTATGATAATAAATATTCCAAATTTCAATTGTATCGCGGAAAGGATTGTATAGAATGGTTTGTTGCTGAATTGAAACTGATTTCAGAAACGACGAATAAAATTTATTGTAATCCAAAACCTATAAATCTTTTAACAGAAAAACAAAAGTTAGCATTTAAATTTGCCCTTCACTGTCACATTTGCAATAAACCTTTTAGTATAGATGATATTAGAGTTCGCGATCACTGCCACTTTACAGGTGAATTTCGAGGAGCGGCTCATCAAGATTGCAACATCAATTATCATAATTTTTATATGATACCGGTAGTTTTTCATAACTTATCAGGCTACGATTCGCATTTCATTATTAAAAAAATTGCGTTAGGGTTTTCAGGTTTGGTAAGTATTCTACCAATAAATAAGGAAAAATACATATCTTTTACAAAATATGTAAATTGTACGAAAGTTACTTTTAGATTTATCGATTCATTCAGGTTTAGGGCATCTACTTAGATGATAATAAAAAATCCATCACCAGGAAAAATTGTAACACCGATAATGAGTTTCGGTTACTTACGCGTAAAGGCATATATCCCTATGATTACATTAACTCTTTGGGTAGGCTCAATAAAACCAATTTACCCTGTAAAACAGCATTCTTTAATCGTTTGCGCAATGAAAAAGTCTAAGATGAAGACTACAATCATGCTAAACACGTTTGGCAAACATTTAATACAAAAACACTAGGAGACTATTCAGACCTATATTTAAAAACAGATGTACTGCTCTTGACTGATATATTTGAAAACTTTGGAAAAACTTGCATGTTCACGTAGAAGTTAGATCCACTTCACTGCTTTACGGATCCTAGTTTAGCTCTAGATGCAATGTTAAAAACGACGAACGTTAAACTCGAGTTGCTTACTGATATTGAAAAAAGAATGTTTTTAGAACGGGGAATTCGTGGTGGTGTTTCTCAATGTTCGAATAGATATGCCAAAGCAAATAACAAATATATGAATGCAGATTATGATCCGAATTTCGGTTTTAAATATTTAATGTATTTTGATGTTAATAATTTATATGGGGCTGCAATGTCTGAATATCTTCCATATGGAGAATTTGAATTTTTAGATGGCACTAGTTCAGATATAGTACGTTTAGACATATATAATAATCCCGATGATTCTGATGTAGGATATATTTTTGAATGCGATTTACACTACCCAGTATCTTTACATGAAATTCACAGTGACTTACCGTTGGCACCTGATCATATGATACCACCAGTACCTTCTAATAAATCAAACTTAAAGAAATTACTTACAACTTTATATCCAAAACTCAACTATATTATTCACTACAAGAATTTAAAAATGTATTTAAGCTACGGTTTAGAACTGAAAAAGATTCATAAGGTTCTTCGGTTTAAAAAACCTCTTTGGTTAAAAGAATACATTGATTTGAATACGAAATTAAGACAACAGTCCAAAAACAGTTTCGATATATGCTTTTATAAAAATATGATAAATTCGGTTTATGGAAAAATGATGGAAAACGTACGGAAATTGAAAGATGTGAAATTAGTGACCGAATGGGAAGGACGGTTTGGAGCTCGTAGTTACATAGCGAAACCTAATTTTCACAGTTGCACTGTGTTAGACAAAGATCTGGTCTTAATAGAAATGAATAAATTAGAGGTTTATTTAATCAAACCCATTTATGCAGGTTTCCCTATTCTAGATATTTCAAAAACCTATTTATATGAATTTCACTATAGTTATATAAAATCGCAATTTGCTAACAAAGCAAAGCTGCTGTACACAGATACGGATAGTTTGATATACGAGCTTAGCGTTGAAGATATTTACTCTTATATCAAACAAGATATTCCTAGATTTGATACTTCCGATTACGACCCCCATAACAAATATCATATCCCATTATCAAATAAAAAGGTTCCTGGTATTATGAAAGATGAAAACAATGGTGATAGCATGCTAGAGTTTGTAGAGCTTAGATCTAAAATGTACACTTACAGAGTTCAAGATAGGATAATAAAAAAGTCAAAGGGATCTTTCTTAGCAAGTATTAAGCAATTTCTTTTGATGATTATAAGAATGCTTTGTTTTATAAACAGACTGTACAGAAACGGCAATGTTTAATTAGATCAGTCAAACATGATGTCTTTACTATTAAACAAAACAAAATTGTTCTTAATCCAAGTGATGATAAAAGAATTCTTAGTACATCAACCACTGATACTAAACCTTGGGGGTATAACTATACACTCAGAAAAGACTTGTAAAGCTTTAAACACTGGCTCAAATAAAGAATGCAATTTATTTTATCCCGATTAACATATAATATTTTTTTTAGTTATAAAAACTTCAGTGTTATGTTTATACCTGCACAAGTACACCGTGTTTTTTCTTTTGGATGTGTCTAAAAATAGGATACCTTTCAATCTGTCCGAGTTGAACTATAGTAGTATAAATGTATTGTAAGGAAAAAATAGTAGTAGTAACCGTTCTGTTTAAAAAAAATCCAGTTTGTTGATAACATACCAGTTAGTTTATTTGAGAAATGTATAAGAAAACTTTTATTTAAAATTACCAATGCTTATGACTGTTTACTAAATCACTTAATAATTCAAACATGTAAAAAATATTTAAACAAAAATTATTATTATAACCAATTAACAATCAAACATTTGATATTGTAAAAACATGTAAAATAATAAATAGACTGTGATTGCTAAATGATTTATTGTTTTATCATAATTTGTAAAGGTACAGTAATAATAATAATAAAGTAATTATAATATTCTTATGCTGTTTGAGAGTGGATTGTATTTAACTATCTTACCATGAAGTATAAGGCAATGACAAAATGTATTTGGCAAAACGTTTCTGCTAGTTTCAAATTCAAATCTAATATCGACAGTACCAGATTTTACCGCTTTGTTTTGTCTAGAACAACCTATGACTACTTATTATGCAATACTTCATAAATAATAAAAACTTCAAGTTTTTATTATTTTGAAAACGATCCTGGGTCATGGATCGAAACGTTAATAAAGATAATTTTAAAAACTATGAGTGGTTTAATCCCCAAACAAGATTAAGAAGAATTTCATGTATGACGTTACGTTTCTTGTAGAAGTTGATATTCAAGCAAATCCCATCCTTTAAACGGAATATGCAAATCCTGATTTTGTGCAACGCATTCTATTAAATTAATTCGTTGAGTATCATGAACGGCTACATGCGGCATTTTCCATAAAACTTTGTTTAAAACAACTTTTATTTCTTCATCGGGTGTAGGATTAATTATAGCATTAGTATCAAAACTAGAACGTGGTAAAACTAACTCATGGCGGAGGTTTAAAATAATTTTTTTAAAATCTTCGCATAATCCGAGAACTATTGAAAGGTTTATTGCAACGTTAAAATTCCTATTGGCATCAACTATTTGCGAATCATCCATAGGAAACCACCCAGCGTTTTGTAAATGTTTACTTTGATTGCTATTATATGAAACATATCCCTTCATTATAGACGTTAATCCAGGATTCCGAACACGATCTACAATGACACCACCAATCTCATATCTAATTTTATCAAAAAGCAGCGAAACCCCACTACTTACAAACTTTGCTGTCTGAGACGGCGTTCCATCTGTTTTAATTAATTTGCCTTCTATGTACAGCATGCTCCTCGATGGTAAGGTGTATACATCTTGTTGTTGTATAGGAATTCAGATTTCATCATTATTGTTTAAAGATGTGTTAGCATAAGGTTGATAAGTATGTTTTTCAATATTAACAATTGCATTGTCGAAGTAAACTTTTTCATGCACGTTCAGTATTTCACTATTCATTCTACTTTTTTAATTAAATAAATGCAGTCCTAACGATTGTAGAAACTGCCGGTTTTGTGTTGTTAGCGGTCTTAAAACAATCAATCGAGTGTCGATTGCTTTGAAATTTCCAGCATTAAAGCAATTCTTGACATGTTGCGTGCATTATACTTAATACCCATTGCTATTGCAGATTTTTTTTAAATGCAACCTTACAGTTAGCTGTTCTCCTCTGAAATTAACTCTATTTCCATCTTGATCTAACACTTTAACTATTATTTCATTTATTATACGTGACCTGATTGGTAGATATATAATCGTAGGTGGGCACTTGATGATTTTAAAACCTGCAGGTACTTAAGGAAAAAATTCATGTATTACATGGGCTGGTTTACTATTTAAATAGGATCCACTTGCAATATTACAATCGATTAAAACTGCATTTACTTTACAAATGTTGATCGCGTAGTCTGCTTGACGCTACATCCGCTACCTCGAGAATATATTTACAATATGTTTAAAGATGTTAAGAACAAATTTGATCATAAACATGGTATTAGGTTTAACCTTAATTCAAATGGTCTTATGATAGGCAATTCGAATTTCGCCTTGGATGATGAAAATGTTCTAATAAATGATTTGAAATATAAAGGTACTCCTGGATTATACGAACTACTGTTTAAAAAATATCCTGTCGGGTACAGATCGCAAGATCTAAAGTCATACCTTGATATTGTAAAAAAAACCTATTTGAATTATTATCTAACCACTTGAATTATGGTCATCTGCCTTGAAGCCCTATTATTATCTTATTAGTTTAAATAAATTCCCCAAATTCTACTTACGTTAATCGGCAAACGATATTCTTCATATTTGTATCACTTATCCGTCACTATACAATTTCACTATTAAAATATTATTACGCGTAACTCTTAGGTTCAGAGTGACGCAGCTTGGCCTTGTTGAGTTAAAACTCAGCTCCGTTATCATTGCTCGCTGTTAAATATGGATTGATCCCACTTGGATGTGGGCTTGGTTTATAAGTCCGTCGCTACTATTAACCAATGAGGTCTTTGTATTTCCTACACTTCAAGTGGTTTTCTGATGTAACATATTCTTTTCCCAGGTAATGGTTGTTTGCTTATAGATACTTCGTTATCAAACCATACGGTATTTTGAATAAATAATCGTTTTTCCATATTATACAAAATTACCTGATGTAATTCTTATTTCGATTTCCATGTATGTTTATTTATTTACGCACCTTTAATTACATTTACTATCAAAAAAGTTGATTGTTTCTACGCACTTACACAACGCTTTGTTAACTTTTATCTCTTATCTCCGTATTATATCATAACTAATTAGAATCCTTTTGAATGCGTGTTTAATTACATTTGTTATCATTCTCTTCTAAATACGCGTTCTTCTACTAAAAAATATCGTTGTTTGCATTACTTAAAATTACTAAAGCTCTATATACCGGGTGTTAAATATTTGTTATTTACCTAATGCATGAATTACCTATTTCTATGCTAACTATGCGTCCTATTATTGTAAGATGTGTCTCTTTGCGTCGCTTCAAACTACTTATGCTCTATATACAGGGTGTTAAATGCTTACTATTTACAAACTATCCCAATTACTCAATTTTCTACTAAATAAATGCAGTTTTCTGCTTCCTATTATAATTTATGGTTACTATATGACCATTGCTATAAAATACACCCTTAAACAACCCCTTATCACAGCAATATATATATATATATATATATAAACGATATAAAATTTACAATAATGATTAACGTTTGTTCCAGTTTCTACAAAAATAACGCATATTTTATCCACTGGACGCTTAAAAACACCGTTTGAGCACTTTACATTCACTACACATAAGGTATTGTCTTGTCGTGGATGTGGTTTGATGATCCTACCCATTTCTCAATTAGAAAAGGATAAGTTATTATCCTTAATAATAACTAAGGTACCAATTGTAATAGGATTGATGTTACTTTGATAGGTATGGCGTTGTTGAAGTTGAGATATGTATTCAACTGACTAATATTTCCATATGTGTTGATTAATAAATTTCCCTGAAATAGGCTAAGAGGTTTCCCGTATTGTGTTTAATAGCAAATTTGAACGTGTGCGTACTGATTTTAAAAAATTAATTTGATTAAAATGTGATCACTCCGTAATAGAATAGGACGATACTTGACAAAACCTAAACTCTAGTTTTTTAGCTGCTACCTACTATAATTAAACTTTATTCATCCATATATGGAGATGATAATTTTAATAGTTTACTCTTACTATGTATGGATTTGCGTTGACTTATATTTTCACAATCCTTAAGATAAAATTTAAATTGAGAAATTTTAATTAAAAGGTACAATGCTGCATTTTGTTCGGCGGCTCTTAGTAAAACAGATTAGTTGTTTGGATTTTAATAGCTAAACTTTAATCACAGGTATAATACAATAATGCGTTTTAGTTTAATTATGAAGGATATCCCATAAAAAGTAAATTCGAGTCTTGAATCTTGATATGTACAATGCATCAGTTTTTATAACCACTGTTTGCTCTGGAATATTTTCGTGATGGACATCACATTATTACTATGAGTAATGCTGAAAATGTTTTAGGAATTGAGTACCTTTCCACCAAAATTGACAATTAATTAACTTGTTGTGCATTGTACCGTGTGATCCATCTGCGTGATTTTTTGAAGAACTAATATGATACCAATAGCTAACATTCGATAGCTCTTGAATTAAAGAAACTATTCATAATAAATGTATTTCATATACCGGGACTTAAATTCACGAGTAAAATTTAACAGTAAGATAACTTTTAATTTATTTAATACTTGTGCTAGTAGAACTGCAGCCAGTAGTTCTAGCCTAGGTATTAATGCCGTTTCCAAAGAGCTACGCATGATTTAGTTTAGTTTTCAATGAAAGTATGGGAAATTATACGTACAAGGTACAAACGTGAAATCAATTAAGGTTCATCGAACATATTAAATAATTCGTTGATAAATTTATAATTCAACTAGGTCAAAACAAACACTTTCACAAACTTACTTTTGGGGGAGATATTAATAGATTTCGAAAGCAAAAATCCGCCCAATGCTAAAACCGCTAATAAAATACTGCTTAATGCAAACGAAATATTCAGGTGTATCAGGACTACACACCACAAGTTTTTTATGAGGATTAATTAATAGTAACTTTTATTGATCACTTGTTTGTTCGTGGGCTTTACGAATGGATAACCTCAGTATTCATTCTGACTAAAATACCACTATTCTCACCAAAAAACTATTTATAATGAGTTAGAGAGTTAGTTAGAGAAATGCTGATTTCCAGAAACAATAAAATTCAAACAAGGACTTTGATCTTTTATCAAGAGAGTAGTTTAAATT
Organism: Platerodrilus igneus; assembly: GCA_036346225.1. Classification (NCBI taxonomy): domain Eukaryota; kingdom Metazoa; phylum Arthropoda; class Insecta; order Coleoptera; family Lycidae; genus Platerodrilus; species Platerodrilus igneus. The sequence continues at coordinate 1,391,505 of JARFIW010000295.1, forward strand.
GTTTGGTTGAAGTGCATATGTTCTTTTCTCTGACCTTACCTAGTAACCTATGTCGTCACATAGATACGTCACATCTAACCTATAACGTCACAGAAACACCTTACACTTAACCTAAGACACCGCACCTACTCTTACGGCACTAAGCTGAGACGACACAAAAGTTTTATACCGGATGTTGTAAAAGCTTTGAACTTTCGTACGTCACTAACGTCTGCACCACAACGTCCATTTTTGACAAAATTGTCACTGGTAAACACTATTTATAAAATACCACCCACTTTACTGTCTCTATAGGCTCATGTTCTTTGTATTATAACATGTAAGGTAAGACTTGTAAAATTCCTTTAAAATACTAACTTAAAAGCATTTACTCGCAAACCAAAATTACAAAATTACAAAATTTTGACCTTAAACAATTATTTATTATTTGATTCAATAGGAATAATCGTAATTTTAGATACAGATGTTACCAAGGGTGCAATCTTTGGTTTTTAAACGAACCACTCTAATTTCATTGTCTTTACCTAAAATAAGTTTATTAATACGAACTACTATACTCCAGGAGGTACTTCATCATTCCTAATCAGTATTTAAGATAGCTTCCTTGATATTGGGCATAAACAGTTTCCATTTTGGTCTGTTGCTCCAAATAATCTCTAGACCAAGCCTTTCAAAAACTATAACGTAATCGAGTACAAACTCCAAAATTTAAGTTAATTTATAGTAATGTCCAAATCAAAACTTTCCCGTAAATGGGTTAAAGAACAACAAACTAAAAAATTGCTTCGCTTTAAACAAGACAACTCAAATAAATCGCTCGTGAGGGCACACAATGATCCTGAGTTCAGCATAGCACTGCAGGTCCTGACAATATCCCAAGTATTTTTGATCAAGTATTGTTGTGTAGTTTTCCGTATCGGCTAATTATTATATTTAACCTTCACTAAGAACTGCAGTGTTTCCGGAAGTTTGGCATTTGTCCTATTCTGAAGTCGGGGATCCAGAGAAGGGAACTTACTAAATGCCAAAAAGTATTCCTTCAAACTTCGCATTTACTCTCAGACTAGAACCTTTATTTTCCCTTACCAACATGGACTTATGGTCGGTCAATCCAGTTGATCATTCTCTAATCATTGATAAACTTGACATTATTGGTTTTATATTAACGTTAACTAAATCGTACTTGCTAAACAGTATGCAATTTGTAACATACAGCAATTACAGTTCTGACTCTTTTGAGCATCATCAGGCATCCCACAGGGTTTCAACTTGTGTCCACTACTCTTCCTGTTACTTATTGATGACTTGTCGAAGATTCTCAGTTGAAAACATCTATTTTTTGCCGATGATTTAATCTATTTACCAAAGTTACCACGCAGCATGATTGCGCATTGCTTCAAGAACAAATCAATCTAGTGCAGAAATGGTGTGCAGACAACAGTCTCCGTCCAGTGGCGGTTGTGGTGGGCACTCTCTTATTTTACGTACTTGACATTGATTAAAATATTTCTTATCAGCTGGTGGTAATCCCAGAATCCAAAATTGTCCACGAATATTATTGACAGCTGCTTGAAACCCAATGTGACTAGCATCTAAGTAGAATTTCTCAATCGGCAGCTTAGTGTAGACATGTGAGGCATCTAAGGTGATAGGGAATCTCAAGTCAGTATCAACATTGGTCCCTTGTGGAATTCCTTCACCTAATTGCAGTATGGAATCTTCATCTAAGAAGGGACATAGTTTGTACAGACGGTTTGATTTTGGCAAATCTTTTTTATTTTGGAGAGTTTTAAATTCTTGTTCAAAGCATTCTCTTTAACACTCTTGAGTCCATAGTTTTGTAGCTTTAGAAATTGTTTCTAGCTCCACTTGTGGGGACTTTGGTCTTTTCAGTTTCAGTTTACAATCCACACGAATGATCGAATTCAATTTTTAGGAAAATTCCAGAGTCAGTTACGGTACCAGAAACCAGAGGCAGGTTTTCTTTCTGTTGAAGGTCTTCTTTTTGTTTTAATAGTTTCACTGGACAGTGCTTCCTGGATTGGGTTAAAAAATGTGGACCTTTAAACCAATAATTGTTTTAATCCAGTTTGCTAGTTTTCGGAGCTTAGGTAACAAGGTCAGCTACATTCCGATCAGAGAAAACTCAATGCATTGAGCAATTTCGGTAGTTTCCTGAATTTCTCCTAAGCGGCATGCAACAGAAATAGGAAAGCGTTGAATATTGATCTGATAAGATGAAGTACAACCAGGGCATCAGTCGAATAACGACACTCACGAATAGATTATTCCAGCTCTGAAGAAATACCTTTAGCTACTCTTACGGCTAAGACCGCTGCTTGAAGTTCTAGCTTTGGAATGGTGTGATTTTTAGTCGAAACCACTTTGAATTTGAAAGTAACGAAGGGAACGAAAATATGATGAAGGCAACATGAGCATACGCTTTGTCAATAGCATCGCAAAACATATGTGCCTTAACAAAGGGTACACATCGAATTCAATGAAAATATGGGCGCGGTATATCAATAGACATACAAGTTTTTAATACTACGGCCCAAGTTTTCCAGCATTCAAAGCTTTATAATACTATATTTGAATACCAATCTGTTACCAATCTCCATATGCCTTGCATCAAAATGCGAGCGGGGACCATCAGAACTGAAAGAAATCCAAACGGATCAAATATGGACATAGTTATTTAAAGAACTTCTCGCTTAGTAGGAATCTTTATACCAATCCATAACTTTGTGTATAGTTTCTTTATGTTTAGGTCAAATACAAATTTATCATCAATTGGAAACAACGATAATCCTAAAACGTAGTAGTGGGGTAGGGCCGGTCCTAATTCAAAACGTGTTCAGACGTATTTTCCATATGTAAAATACACGTGCACCGTTTTGAATTAGGATCGGCCCAATATAATTTCAATGTAAAATAGTTGTGAAAACATTTCAATGTAAAATAGTTGTGAAAACATGAATTCTTATATACTTTCAATGTAAAATACTTGTGGGCACGTTTTGAATTAGGATCGGCTTTATATTACTTTCAATGAAACATATTTCAAAACACACGTATGTTGAAAAATGTAAGTGCAGAGAAAATGTGTGTAGATGTTTTAAATTTGGTTTCTAGCGAGAAGTTATAAAGTATGACAGATGCAAAATATCGCATTCAAGTCAATTGTGTTTAATTAAAGTGGATTCTGATTTATGTTTAGAGGCTGCAAGTACACATGGGCCGGTTTCAATTCAAAATGTGTTCACTCTTGTGATAGGTTGAAAAGTGGGTTGGCAAAGTACGCAGATGGTGGTAATCTGCTATATAAGGAGATTGCTCCTAATATGTATTTAATTAGTCATAGAAAAGCAATATGGATTTTAATACTCTTAATAAAACCACATATCGCAAACCTTATGTAAATTCAAAAGATCTTGTAGTGAATAAGAGGTTTGAAGTTTTAAAAGTGGAAACAATCAAGACAAAATATGGAGAAAGAGTATTAGTGGAAACAGAAGAGTTCAAGAGTATATTGCCATTGAGATATTTTGAATACCTTCAAGCACATGGAGTGAAACAATTAAATGAAAGTATTGGCTCGAACAAACACGTATACATAACTAGTAAGGGATCGATCGGTCTAACTGTCAACATAGAATTTTCAGAATAATATGTCACTAATCTAAGAAATTAGTTTATTATTATAATAATATACATCTTGTTCTTTACTGTTTAAATTATTATAACACATCTAAGTCGATTGTATAAAGAATGATGTATTAAATTAAAGTGGGTTTTGATTTATGTGCGTTTTACTTTGAGTTTACTACCTTGTTTAGAGAAAGTCTTGTTTCAAAAGAGAAACTTTTATAAAATACTTTATTATTTTACAAATTGTTGAATATTTTGATCTAACTATTTATAAATGAAAAAGTATTTATTAACTCCCGTTCTTGAAGTATCTGCTGCTCCCTCGCTGCTAGTTCCTCTCTTTTTTGCTTTATTATTTCTAGCTCCAAATCTATACGACGCAGAAGCTTCTCTCCACGCTTTTTAAATGCGTTAAGCAACTCTACTGTGTCATCTTCGTAGGATTTGTCATCTTCACAGCAAACAGCCATATTAGATTCTGTACACAACTTTTTCATAGCCAACATGTTTTTGCCTGATCTGTGAGCATAACATAAAAGATTATTGTAGGTTCACCTTTTCTTTTGTATACTACCTGATGTTTCTGAGAGGATCAGAGTGTGTCAACGATCCGATGATAGCCTCAGAATTTCCAGAATGGTTTTTTGATCTAATGTAACTTATAAATTAGTAGTGTTTTAAAAACACATGTATAAATGTGAAAAAGCACTTACCGTGATATATCTATTACGTCACTATCAAAAATGGCAGCAGTGTCGAGTTGAGGCGAAGAAGAACCAAAAACTTCTTTAATCAAGTCTTCGTCAGAATGTAATATAATTTGCTCTAGAACTTTTACAATTTTTGATTGATGATCAGTTACTCATTTTTAAAAGTTGCTAGTAATAGTAACTAATAATTATACAAGAGATCTGATTGAATACTGTTGGTAAAATCTACGTGAAGTATTTATATTAAATAATAAACTGATCTTTTAGAAAAAAATTTAAAAAATGCATCGTTTTCTGAAAAAATTCAGCTCTGTAATCTATTCTAATGAACAAAACAGTATGTAAGCGAATATAATTATACCTCAGCAGAAATAATGAATTAGATTCATTGCCTGAAAAAGAAATTGCAATGAAGGCACATAATAAAAAACCTAAATTAGATTAATTTCGTTTTAGATCACCGCTGACATAATTTATATGCATATATAGGTAATTGTGTGTTTACGCGATTTATGCCGAATAAGAAATTTTTTAAAGGTACTGCTCAGCAGAAATAATGAATTAGATTCATTGTCTGAAAAAGAAATTGCAATGAAGGCGCATAATAAAAAACCTAAATTAGATTAATTTCGTTTTATATTACTGCTAGCATAATTTATTTTCCATAAAAAATTAACAAAAATTGACTTTATATGCATATATTGGTATATAGTAATTTGTGTGTGTGTATGTTTGCGTGAATCATGCTGAATAAGAAATTCTTTAATTCTATCAACGTGCTGGAAAATGTTTTTCTTAATATCGGGTTTTTAAAAAAACCATGAGTGCGTGTAAATTATTATATTTTTCTTTATATTAATTTCGTTTAAAATAATGCAATGCAAATGATCCTTAACTAGTAATATATATAGAATAAGTTTTAGATTACCGCTGACACAATTTATATGCATTTATAGGTAATTTGTGTGTTTATACGATTTATGTCGCATAAGAAATTCTTTAAAGGCACTGTTGTATGATATAACTGCAGAATGTTTTTGTAATACTGGGTTTTTTAAAAACCATGAGTGCGTGTAAATTATTAAACAAAGACGGTTTAATCTGAGACATTTTTTCAAATTTGCTTTGTTTTTTATTAAAAGATTTCATATGTAACCATAAAAAATAGCGCTGTAATGATAGTGTATTTTCTGTACACACATCATAAATTAAAGATCGTATAAAACATTTTTATTACTATACTGCAAACACGAAATTTTTTGTCGTAAACGCAGCTGAACGAAAAATGATGTTGTATGCTAATTCCTTTTACACTTGTTTTGCTTACGTCAGATGATATTTTTGTATAAATGGTAAATATATCTATACGTATATTAAGTAGTGTATTTGATTTGTATATAATTATGAATTCTGAAACCGTGTCCGAGATTAGTAGCGCTATTTTGAGATTAACTGTAAAATGCGTGAATCTAATCAAATCAGTAAATGAAATAACGAAACACATTTTAATTATCAAAGCAAATATTAGTATATTGAAGCTTGCTATTAGAAATAAGGTATACGAAGACAATCGACAAGAAAATCCTAGTAAGCTGGAATCTAATTTGGCACATCTTAAAAGCTACCTTGTACGATTGAGGCACTTGAAACGCTCTTTGGAGTATCGTGGTAATGGTGTTGATGCAACGCTTTCTAGAGGTCATACTCGAAAAAATTTGATTTGGCATGATGTACAATCATGTTTTGGAAGTCGAATAATTACGGGACTTATTACCAATTTAAGTTATAGAGATCCTGTAGTGTTCTTAGACAAGGCGTTCGCTAGTTTTAAACACAAGATTGTTGCTTGCTTAAAAAAGTCAATGTTGAAAGTTAATGTAATATTTGCCGCTAACTTTGTTAAGCCTACAACTGTGAAACGTTTTTCTGTTTCTTTACTGCACGCCCCACGCATCAGCGTCAGTGTTACTAATTTTCTAAATGGGCGCCAGTGAACAAAGTCTTTCGACACAACTAGGGGTCTATCAATTGGGCAGAGCTATGAGAAATGGGGGGGGGGTAAGTCGAAATCTGTTTGTAGATCAAACTTAAACTAAACCAAATAGGCGCCACCAAGTCCTGACGTGATTATGATAATTGCATAGCATATTTCTAAGGGCGGACGTGGAGACCCAAAGAAAAAGGATCGCCTTCGCTGACAAAAACTTGTCTTAACAAAATAAGACGCAGCTCCTGTAAGAAATTGTAATAGTTAAATAAATAAAAAGTGGAACACCATTTGTGTCCAGCAAAATACATAAGAAGTAGTAAAAGGTATTTCCAATATAAAGTTGGCATCAAAGTCCTACTCATAAGGATGTTAGCTTTATGTGATTAGATTTGATCATACTTGATCAAAATAAAACTTTAATCCTGAACCAATTGTTTACTAAAAGAATCTATTTTAAAATAATATGACTTGTAACAAAAATTTAATCAATAACTGTATCAATCTATAGCTTTCAACTTCATGTTTATCTTAATTATTTTTAATCAAATACTTTACAGTATGACATGAACTTTTTATACAAATAGGGTTCCGACCTGTGCAGATCTGTTCAAACAGATGACAAATTAATAAGTTCTAAAAATGTTAGCATTCAAGTTTTCTAAATTACATATGAAGTTTTAATTTATATAAAGCTGATCACAAAAATAGACGTGTTTACATCTCTTGTACTAAAGCTGTTCGAGGCATTTGCTTTTAAAAATACATCTGTCAGCAGTACACAGCAGAAAAATATATGACGTCAGTAACACCTGTTGACGTTACCGACGATTCATAATGAGCCACGCGTGTTGTTTTCTTAAAACATCAAATCAGTAAACTTTAGTTTTAATACTGGAAAATCCAGCTCAGCAATTAGTTGAAACTTTTACAATATTCATGCTTTACGCATTAAAACAAATTAACGTGTTCCTCGTTTTGAAACACATAAAAAGAACTTATAACTATCTACGAACCAAAACTGCATTTGTCGCATTGTAGTAAGGAAAGATGAGATCCTCGTTATTTCAAGCAACGATAACAGCGTTTGTAGCGTGAACCAAATTCATCCAAAACAACTTTTACCATGAATTCGTCCCACGTGTCGAATCAAATCCTGTTACAATACATTCTGCAGCCGTTGTAATCCCGAAGTTGAATTCCGCCGCCTTCCTAAGGTAGCATCTTTACATTGTCCTTGTGTGTCTTAAAAGTTTGCATTCCAAGTGTCGTCTTCTAAAAATTGCCTTCTAAATTTCGTATTCTAAGTTTCGTGTTCTAAGAGTCGCATTCTAAGTTGTTGCATTGTAAGTTGTCGCGCTAAATAAATTATCTCAAATTAAACAAGTTCACAAACTATATACGTTACCGACCGTTATTCGAAGATGTGGTCACTCATTGAAGTGGATTCGCAAATTGCCGGCCTGCAATCTGGGGTACATGTTGATGCTTCTACTACATATGGCCGACTATCTACAAAACTAGCTCGGGCGGCCGAGGCGTCCGGAGGAGCACAGTCAAACAGAGATGTGTTTGTAAATAGCTGTATATGACACAGATATTTAACCACAAGTAGATTACCAAAGGACGATGCGGGCTTAACGTATTACTATTGTTGTTAATAAAATTGTTATATTATTCTCGCAATTTTATGGAGGGATTTATTATCAAAAATAAAATTGTTACGACTGGCGAAATAGATTTGAAAACGTTTCCTACTGCAAATCGTCACATCGATATAAACACCAATCTCAAGCGGTGGTATAAGGAGAACGTATTGAACAAGATTTCGAAGCGATTAGAAGAATTTAGCGAGAAGGATTCTGGTTGGGCAATCCAAGAAGTTTTACACTCGAAGGTAAATATAAACAATCATGATCCACTTAAAGGAGGGTGTTCAACGTTTATACCGGTTCCGAACTTTATAAAAAAAAAGCTGTGGTAAATGTAATAAATAGCGACCAACATTGCATTCTTTGGAGCTTGGTTTCCGCTTTATATCCTGCTAAACAAAATAGTCAGAAAATATCTAGCTATCCAAATTTTGATTCAGTATTACGCTACAATTCAATCCAGTTTCCAATCGCATTAAAAGACATAAAAAAAATTGAGGAGCTTAACAATCTCGCAATTAACCTATATTGTATTGAAAATACTGAAATACTACCATTTTGTTTAAGTGAAAATTTAAAAAAAATTGAACCTATTAATCTATTAGTTTTTAATAATGATTCCTTACAATATTCTCGTCCGACAATTGCTAATGAGAATCACTTTCATTTTACTTGGATTAAGGATATGTCAAAATTATTTGCAAAACAGTTGTCTTCACATCACCATAGAAAATTTTTTTGTTATAGATGTTTAAATAATTTTAGTACAGCAGCATTACTTAAGAGTCATTCGAATTATTGCGAAAAACAGAATACTTGCTTAATAAGATTACCCGAAGAATCCGAAAAGTATCTAACATTTAAACATTTCCACTATCAAGAAAAAGTATCATTTGTAGTTTATGCAGATCTCGAATGTATATTAGAACCATGCAATGCGTCGGAGGTAATACTAAACACCGTCTCTTACCAAAGGCATATACCCTTTAGTGTAGCGTACTATTTGAAATGCTCGTATGATAATAAATATTCCAAATTTCAATTGTATCGCGGAAAGGATTGTATAGAATGGTTTGTTGCTCAATTGAAACTGATTTCAGAAACGACTAATAAAATTTTCTGTAACCCAAAACCTATGAATCCTTTAACAGAAGAACAAAAGTCGGCATTTAAATTTGCCCTTCACTGTCACATTTGCAATAAACCTTTTAGTATAGATGATATTAGAGTTCGCGATCACTGCTTCTTTACAGGTGAATTTCGAGGAGCGGCTCATCAAGATTGCAACATCAATTATCATAATTCTTATATGATACCGGTAGTTTTTCATAACTTATCAGGCTACGATTCGCATTTCATTATTAAAAAAATCTCGTTAGAGTTTTCAGGGTTGTTAAACATTCTACCAATAAATAAGGAAAAATACACATCTTTTACAAAATATGTAAAAGGTATGAAAGTTAGTTTTAGATTTATCGATTCATTCAGGTTTATGGCATTTAGCATCGAAAAATTAGCTTCCTACTTAGATGATAATAAAAAATCCATCACCAGGAAAAATTGTAACACTGATAATGAGTTTCAGTTACTTACGCGTAAAGGCATATTTCCCTATGATTACATTAACTCTTGGGATAGGCTCAATGAAACCGATTTACCCTGTAAAACAGCATTCTTTAATCGTTTGCGCAATGAAGAAATCTCAGATGAAGACTACAATCATGGTAAACACGTTTGGCAAACATTTAATATAAAAACACTAGGGGATTATTCAGACCTATATTTAAAAACAGATGTACTGCTCTTGACTGATATATTTGAAAACTTTAGAAAAACTTGTATGTTCACGTATAAGTTAGATCCGCGGCTCCTGGTTTAGCTCTAGATGCAATGTTAAAAACGACGAACCTTAAACTCGAGTTGCTTACTGATATTGAAAAAATAAAGTTTTTAGAACGGGGAATTCGTGGCGGTGTTTTTCAATGTTCGAATAGATATTCTAAAGCAAATAACAAATATATGAATGCAGATTATGATCCGAATTTCGGTTTTAAATATTTAATGTATTTTGATGTTAATAATTTATATGGGGCTGCAATGTCTGAATATCTTCCATATGGAGAATTTGAATTTTTAGATGGCACTAGTTCAGATATAGTACGTTTAGACATATATAATAATCCCGATGATTCTGATGTAGGATATATTTTTGAATGCGATTTACACTACCCAGTATCTTTACATGAAATTCACAGACTTACCTTTGGCGCCTGAACATATGATACCACCATTACCTTCTAATAAATCAAACTTAAAGAAATTACTTACAACTTTATATCCAAAACTCAACTATATTATTCACTACAAAAATTTAAAAATGTATTTAAGCTACGGTTTAGAACTGAAAAAGATTCATAAGGTTCTTCGGTTTAAACAAGCCCCTTGGTTAAAAGAATTCATTGATTTGAATACGAAATTAAGACAACAGTCAAAAAACAGTTTCGATATATGCTTTTAGAAAATATGATAAATTCGGTTTATGGAAAATGATGGAAAACGTACGGAAAAGGAAAGATGTGAAATTAGTGAGCGAATGGGAAGGACGGTTTGGAGCTCGTAGTTACATAGCGAAGCCTAATTTTCATAGTTGCACTGTGTTAGACAAAGATCTAGTCTTAATAGAAATGAATAAATTAGAGGTTTATTTAAACAAACCCATTTATGTAGGTTTCTCTATTCTAGATATTTCAAAAACCTATTTATATGAATTTCACTATAGTTATATAAAATCGCAATTTGCTAACAAAGCAAAGCTGCTGTACACAGTTACGGATAGTTTGATATACCAGTTTAGCGTTGAAGATATTTACTCTTATATCAAACAAGATATTCATAGATTTGATACTTCCGATTACGACCCTCATAACAAATATCATATCCCATTATCAAATAAAAAGGTTCCTAGTATTATGAAAAATGAAAACAATGGTGATATCATGCTAGAGTTTGTAGGGCTTAGATCTAAAATGTACACTTACAGAGTTCAGGATAGGATAATAAAAAGTCAAAGGATCTTCCTTAGCAAGTATTAAGCAAATTTCTTTTGACGATTATAAGAATGCTTTGTTTTATAAACAGACTGTACAGAAACAGCAATGTTTAATTAGATCAGTCAAACATGATCTTTTTACTATTAAACAAAACAAAATTGTTCTTAATACAAGTGATGATAAAAGAATTCTTAGTACCTCAACCACTGATACTAAACCTTGGGGGTATAACTATACACTCAGAAATGACTTGTAAAGCTTCAACCACTGGCTCAAATAAAGAATGCAATTTCTTTTATCTCGATTAACATATAATATTTTTTAGTTATAAAACTTCAGTGTTATGTTTATACCTGCACAAGTACGCCGTTTTTCGTTTTTGGATGTATCTAAAAATAGGATACCTTTCAATCTTCCCGAGTTTAAACTATATTAGTATAAATGTATTGTAGAGAAAAATAGTAATAGTAACCGTTTGTTTAAAAAAAATCCAGTTTGTTAATAACATACCAGTTAGTTTATTTGAGAAATGTATAACAAAACTTTTATTTAAAATTGTCAATGTTTATGGCTGTTTACTAAATCACTTAATAATTCAAACATGTAAAAGATATTGTAAAAACATGTAAAAATATTAATAAATAAACTGTGATTGCTAAATGATTTATTGTTTTTTCATAATTTGTAAAGGTACAGTAATAATACTAATAAAGTAATTATAATATTCTTATGCTGTTTGAGAGTGGATTGTATTTGAGTATCTTATCATGAAGTATAAGGCAATTACAAGATGTATTTGGCAAAACGTTTCTGCTAGTTTGAAATTCTAATCTAATATCGACAGTACCAGATTTTAACGCTTCGTTTTGTCCAGAACAATCTATGACTACTAATGGTGCAATACTTCGTAAATCTTCAGGATTAAAAAGTGGTTCATTTTCCTTTTCGTAGTATGATTGTTGAAACTGAGCATACATCGCATATAACAACGAAGTCTGTTTATTCTCGAACTTCAAATTTAAGTTATCGTACGGGAAAATTTCTGAATTTAAATAGAGTTTTATGTTGGTTAAATAGCAATGATCAAAACGACTGTAGTTGCTCATGTATCTTTTTTTTCGGTTGGTTTGGAACCAACAATCACAAATCTTGGTTTTTCTAATTGTGTTGTTGTTTTAATGTTCCATGTATGACGTTGCGTTTCTTGTAGAAGTTGATAGTCATGCAACTCCCATCCTCTAAACGGAATATGCAAATCCTGATTTTGTGCAACGCATTTTATTAAATTAATTCATCAACGACTACATGTGGCATTTTCCATAAAACTTTGTTTAAAACAACTTTTATTTCTTCATCGGGTGTAGGATTAATTATAGCATTAGTATCAAAACTAGAACGTAGTAAAACTAACTCATGACAGAGGTTTAAAATAATTTTTTAAATCTTCGCATAATCCGAGAACCTTTGAAAGGTTTATTGCAAAATTAAAATTCCCATTGGCATCAACTATTTGCGAATCATCCATAGGAAACCACCCAGCGTTTTGTAAATGTTTACTTTGATTGCTATTATATGAAACATATCCCTTCATTATATACGTTAATCCAGGATTCCGAACACGATCTACAATGATACCACCAATCTCATATCTAATTTCATCAAAAAGCAGCAAAATTCCATTATTTACAAACTTTGCTGTCTGAAACGGCGTTCCATCTGTTCTAATTAATTTGCCTTCTATGTACAGCATGCTCTTCGATGGTAAGGTGTATACATCTTGTTGTTGTATAGGGATTCGAATTTCATCATTATTGTTTAAAGATGTGTTAGCATAAGATTGATGAGTATGTTTTTCAATATTAACAATTGCATTGTCGAAGTAAACTTTTTCACGCACGTTCAGTATTTCACTATTCATTCTACTTTTTAATTAAATAAATGCAGTCCTAACGATTGTAGAAACTGCCGGTTTTGTGTTGTTAGCGGTCTTGAAACAATCAATCGAGTGTCGATTGCTTTGAAATTTCCAGCATTTATAGCAATTCTTAACATGTTGCGTGCATTATACTTAATACCCATGGCTATTGCAGATTTTTTTTTAAATCCAACCTTACAGTTAGCAGTTCTCCTCTGAAATTAACTAAATTTCCATCTTGATCTAACACTTTAACTATTATTTCATTTATTATACGTGACCTGATTGGTAGATATATTATCGTAGGCGGGCACTCGACAATTTTAAAACCTGCAGGTACTTGAGGAAAAAATTCGTGTATTACATGGGCTGGTTTACTATTTAAATAGGATCCACTTGCAATATTACAATCGATTAAAACTGCATTCACTTTACAAATGTTGATCGCGTAGTCTGCTTGATGCGTGACATATGCTAGCAATTTTCGCGGATTGAAACCAAGTAGAGAACCAATTGAATCCTTTTTGGTAAAATCCACATCTAGACAACATTTAATACTACATTTAAGTGTATTATTGTCAGCTGTAATTTCTATATACTCTGGCGTCTTTCTAGCGCTTCGTGATTGTTCCATACAACCGCGCCATCTTTTATCACCTAAAGCTTTTTGAAGATATTTATTAATTTCTCTAATCTCATAAGCACCTTCAGGTATTTCTATGAATTCTCCGTTAGATCCATAATAAAATTTATTATTTATTCCTTTTTCTATGTTTGGAATTGTGTTATAAGACTCAAAACTTGTTAATCCTAATACGTACTCCGAATCATTATCCAAGTTTATAGGCGGATTAAAATTGCTTGTTAAAACTGAAGTGTTTCCAGTTAGAGTAAAATTGTACGACATGACAACTTCGTACGCAGTTCTATGTACTACTTAGAAATTATAAGCATAAATTACCGCAAAACACAGTACCGTACAATTGTTCTTGGTTAATGTTATAAAGAATTTTACATTTACCCCCGCTATTCAAATAACTTATCAACTCTGTTGGCGGTCGCAGGTTTCGTAGCTGTCATAGTAAATAGCGCTACTACCGTACTTTTTATAAGAGGTCCAATGCGTGCCTAAACCTTCTATTCCATCTAAATTAATTATACCACATTCTTTTAATTTAACTTTCTGGGGAAGATTGTTTCTCATGAACACTCCACGGAAATATGGTACTTCTAATTGCTTAACAAACTCTATTAATTCTACATTGCTTAGTGCTCGATTAGGTAAAATCAAGTTGCGTTCCTTTGAGGTTCTGCAGGGGCTAAAAAAATACCAAAACCTTTTTTATAAGGTTTGATGAACATGCTGTTTCCGACTGCAATGTCCTCCATTGCCTTGTTATGACGTTGTTTTTCCGCTAGTTGTTCCTTAGCTATTTTAGTATCTGAAACTGCTTTTGCAACAGCAGCTGCACCTCCAGTAAGAGTACCAAGGGCGCTTAGGCTTGCAAAAATTGGTATTTGTGGTAGGAAACCTCCTGTTTTAGGAATTGATATAATACGAGCTGATTTAATATGCTTCTTTTGTTTTGCTGTATTGGCGGCCTTAATTGCTATGTTGATTGCATCCATAATATTAAATCCTTTAGCCTTTTTTAAAGCTGTACGTGCTTGTTTGATAATACCTTTAATACCTAGCGTACTTCTTATTTTACGTTTCTTTATCAGTTTTCTTATTTTATTGTTTTTTTTTGTTCTCAGTGATGCACCGGCACCCATACCAAGTTTTACTGTAGTTTTCATTGCGGTAACTACTCCAAATGCTGCTACTTTTTCACCTAAAGACGAATCACCAGAATTTAGTCTTTCTGTAGCTAATTGAGCTAACTTCGAATCTGCTTGATGGCGTTTAGATAGATCCTTTTCTTTGGAGTATGCAATATCGTGCTCCTTACAAGCTTCGTCTAACTTGTTTATTTCCTTGTCTCCCCGAGCTAACCGTTCGATCAGTTTTGTACCCGGACCGCAAAATTTGTAACCCGGAATATGCGCTTCAAATGGTAAATTGTTAATTACAGTATTTAATAGTCCGTTCCCAGTAGTTTTAGAATTATTATATGTAATCATTAGCGGACAACTGTCCTCTCAAGCTGTGCAGTAAATAAATAAAATATTGTGAATTAATGATTCTTTATAAACTCTCTCCGTTTTTTATATATATTACTCATATTTAGACCAGGGTAGAAAATTAAATAATCACATCAAATAATTTTAATCACCGTGTATAAGGAATTTCATTAAATAATACGCGTTATTAAAACCATGAAGCATAAATAAACTCGGTTGTTTCAGTAAAAATAAGAAATTTAAATTATTTATAAGACGCTTTATATCAAAAGAAGCAGTATTGAAAAGCTCTGCGTGTAATGTAATTATTCCTAAACAAAAGAAATTACGTGCAAAGTTTATATTAATTAACCCTATTTTAAGTAACCGGTAGTAAAACAAAGTGTACATATAATAATTAATATTTAAGTTGTATTCGCTAAAAATGAAAAAGGATAGAAATCAATTTTAATTGGAGTTAATTAAACCGTTAATAACATATAATACCTATAGAAACTTGTAAAACCCAAGATTAAAATACCACGGAATAAAGCTCTGAGAATTAATATTATTTTGAACACCTGCGTAGTTTAAATATCACATTCGGCGTAAATTTTGCAGATAATTAATGTTTCAAAGAATCTTGGGAAAACGTCGCATAATAGTTACGAGAATTGCTAAAGCTGGGTATTTCACACTCCATGTGGACTAAAAATAATCGATAATAAAGAATATCAATTTGCACCAATAAGAACAGGTTAAGAAGGAAAGAAAAATGCGTCAAGCAAAGACACATATTGTAAAAGGCGGATTTAAGCAACGTCACGGGGTCACAATTGGTTAAAATAGGATGCAAATATCAGAGGTAGAACAACAATTTCTGTACAAAATTAATTAGTTTTTCTCGGACATGTTTGCGTGCCGTGGAAATTTTCTGAGATTTAAATGGGGCGAGTGAAAATTCGTAAAATCGACGCGGAGCGACGGACTGGGAACAGAGAATGAGAAATTTTAGAAATTCCGTTTTGGGGAACCGACCGACAGACAGGCTTTTTGCTATATATACCGGTGGAATATAAACCCAAGCCTCTTAGACTTTTGACGATTCGATGCGTTAAAAGCTCGTACATCCGCGACTTGATTGAAGATGTTAAACCGTGCATTTTAGTTTGATTAAATAATTTAAAGTTTGCTAGTATATTTTAGTGATTCAAAATAGTTATTATTTACGTGCTAACATGAATGTACTTCAGTGCACTTAGATACAAGGTAATAAAATTTAGTTTCACTGTACCAATTAGCAAAATTTACAACGACAAAGGTATACACAAAAGTAGGCAGTTTTGGCGTATATTGGTGAAAGAAGCATGAATTTCTTTGCTATTTTGGGGTGTTAATAATTAAATGGTTCAAATACGTGTCTGGATCCATGAAACAAGGGTCAGATAAACACAGAGGAGTTCCGGAAAGGCCCAGAAACGACTTTGAATAAATGGTGATGGAGAAAATTTTAAAAGCGTAGAGAATCAGAAGCCGTAAATATAATCCTGTTGAATGGTGTGATTAACTAAAGAAACGATTACTTTGAAGCTACGAGGACAGTAACCTTCAGGTAAATTATACTATTTTGTTTGACATTTTGTGTGTATTGAATGACTTTATAATTGATTTACTTTAAATGGACATTAGTGAAATTGTTCTAACCATAAAAATTTTAATTTTAAGATGAAATTTGCTTGTTTAAGTAAAAGGGTATTTGTTTTGATGTTCGGGAATATGATGAAAATTTGGGTATGTCTTTGAGCTCAATTAGACGAACCTGGTTAATTAACGTAAAGGGTGGTAGATGCTCCCTTTAAACTCAGACTCCGGGCTGCTTATATTGTTATATTAATTAGTAGGCATCCAACAAGGACTTTAATTCTGGATGCACTTAAAATGATAATAAAATTTAATTTTGAAATTTTTTGAATTTATGCTGAAATTTAATTTGAAAATTTAATGTATTCTGAATATTGATGTAAATAGAGTTAACGTTGATGTTTGTGGTAGGAATGTGTTTTTTTTTATGAATGAGGAGGTTTATAACATTAGGTGAGCAGCCGAGGCGAAAAACGAGGCCACGGTTTTAAAGGTATCACAGCATTTTGACGCCCAAACTGTGGGGCTCAAATGTTTTTTGAAAGGGCCAGTACCTGCAGATAAAGAAGAAAGATTTTCCCAACAGGGCAAATTTTTTCCCTTGACGGCCCCAAAAGTGAGGCTCGAGTTCCAAATAAAATTTTGTTATTTTATTCCAGGAAAGGCGATCTGAGAGAGAGAGTTTCTGTTTGTGTATAAATTTAAGAGTAGTTTAGAGTGTGTGTGGTGATTAGAACGTATGCAGAGAAAAGAGTGGTTAAGGAGTCAAGGAGTGGAAATTGGAAGTGACGATAGTGCATTGTGTGAGAAAATTTCGAAAATGGAAGAAGCTGGAGGCAGTAGAGATCAGTCGAGGACGGAATCAGGGATCAAGGAAACGAGATGATAATGAGAATGCTAGAGGAAATGAACGAAGAATCGAATAGAAGCGAGGAGGAGTTTAAAGGAAAATTAGAACAATAAGGTGAATCGAATAAGGAAAGGCCAAATGGAAATTTGGACCAATTAAATCAGGAATTAGGGAAATAAAAATAGAAAAACGAAAAAGAATTTACAGAATTTAAAAAAGTCTTACCGTAAAATGGGGAAGTTGAAAATAGGGTTGATAAAAATGAGCGTGATATTACAGGTCTTCGACAGGAAATGGGACATTTAAGGTCCGAAGTACGCATTTTGTGGAAGAGATTAATGTAAAATGACTGAAGTAACGGACTCATGTAGGGATCAGTTAGGCGGGTAGAACGCGAAGTTAGTAGTATTAAATACAACATTCAAATTTAACGGGGATGGTCCCAGATTTTCTACAGGTGGAGTATCATTGGACCAACACATGAAGTTTTATGGCGATAACAGGGTAAATCCACAAATTTTTATTAATAGTGTAAGAAATCTAGTGGGAAATTTATTTGACGAACAGACTAAACTAAATACGATAAAGGCTTTATTAAAGGACAAGCGGAAGCATGGTACAATTTAGTAGGACAGGACATAGACACGTATCAGGACTTTGAAAACAAATTTTACAACATTACTGGAGTGATCACAAACAGGATCAGATTAGGGACGACTTGATTACAGGAAAATTTAAGGGAGAAGTTTGCAGGTTCTAGGGAGCAATATGCCATCCGCAAGTACAGTGTGGCCAAACAACTGAATCCACCACTTGACGGACAGACAGATTATCAAGTACCTATCACGACATTTTGAACTGGAAATTAGACAACACGTGGCCTTACAAAACATCACAGAACGGAGACATTTTTGGAATATTTGCAGAGATATGACGATGTATGTGTAGGACGGACAAGAGAGATACGAGAACGAAACGTTAACACAGTTAGGTTTGACAACAGGACACCGAATTATCCGAGACGGCCTGACTACAACAGAAATTTTCGACCGAATTGGGAACGACGAGGACAGGAATACAGGAGCAATAGTGCGACTGGGGACCGACGCCAAGACCTAGTTACACGAGACAGAACAGTTTACCGGAAGTAAACAGGACTGTGACCAGCACGCCGAATAGAGACAGGGACACGGATATTAACACGAGGAGGACGTACGCACAGGTTGTAGAAGGACAACCAGGACCAAGCACGGAAAACAGGATGAGACAGGATTTTTAGAACGCGACAGACCACTAGATTTCTGTGTAAATGTATACGAACATCCACGTGAATTTTTCAAAATTGAGGAGGAAGTAGAGCCAGAAACTGAGGAAAAATTATGTTTGCCAATTGTTAATTTAGAAATTTTTGAAAATAATGTAGAAGTATTACTTGATACAGGGGCAGAGGCGAGTTTAATATCGGAGGAATTTGTCAGCAAAATTAGGGATAAGGTTTGTGATAGAATTATGCCTATAAAACGTAGCCATTTAGTAGCTCCAAATAAAAGAAGTTTGCTGTAGTAAATAGTGTTGTGGTGCTTAGGATAGATATAGGAGGTTTAAGCTGTGAACAGGAGTTTGTAATTGTACCTGGACTGAAGTTTCAGAGCATTTTAGGTGTTGACTGTATGATGAAGTTAGGG
Organism: Platerodrilus igneus; assembly: GCA_036346225.1. Classification (NCBI taxonomy): domain Eukaryota; kingdom Metazoa; phylum Arthropoda; class Insecta; order Coleoptera; family Lycidae; genus Platerodrilus; species Platerodrilus igneus. The sequence goes on from JARFIW010000295.1 coordinate 1,410,749, forward strand.
TTTTGATAGATATGGAAAGGAAGGTAATAAGGATTAAGGATAGGGTAGTGCCATGGAAGGGCAGTTATGAAGTCACAGAGGATGACACGGGGTTTAGTATTAATGTAGTAGAGGTAGAGGATGATGAAGGTAAACAGATCAACACAATAAGATGTCCAGAGGATAGGAAGTAGAGGTTCAAGCTTTAATACAAAAACATGCAGAAGTAGTGGGGGTAGAAGCAGCATATCAGGAGCAGGTGAAGGGCGAAATTTTAAGTAAAGATGGCAAGTTTGTTTTTAATAAAGTAGATTTAAATTCATTCTGGCGGATTCCATTACACAAGCATTCTAGAAGGTACAGAGGATTTTCCGTAGAGGAAAAATTTGATAATTTTAAAGTAGTATCGTTTGGTTTGTCGGCAGAAAGGAAAAAATAATAAATGAGAAACAGACAAGTGTAGGGGCATGAAGAAGAAGCAATATTTAAGAGTCAGGATAATAGGGATGATAAGTTTATGGTATGTGAGATAAAGGGATGTTAAGTTAGATATAGAAGGGGGAGATAGGGATGAAGAGTATTAGGTTGGTGAGAAGAAAGACTTGGAGGGTCAAGAAGAGAGTTAGATTTAAATAGGATAAGGGAATAAGAATAGGTGATATAGAAAAGTAGAAGTAAGTGTTTATAGAAAATAAAGCTAGGTATAGGATAAATATGGGAGATAATTAGGAAATAGGTTTAGGATGAGAATAAAGAGTAAATGTAGGAAGAAAATAAGATAGGTTAAGTATAGAAATAAATTAGTGGAGAGTTAGGAATAGAGTAAAAGTAGGATAGGCATATAGGATTAGGTAGGGGAAGTAAAGTATGGTGAAGATTAGTTAAAAGTTAGGAATAGGATAGGTATATAGGATGTATATAGGATTAGATGGATAAGTAGGATGAAGTTAGGGATAATTTCAGTTTATAGAAGTAGGTGAGAGTTAGGAATAGGATAGGGATATAGGATAGTGTAAATATTTTTTGGATTGGAGACAAAGTAGGTAAGTTAGATAGATAAGGGTAGAGAGTGATAGGCAATTTTTTTTTTAATTTTTTTTGTCTAAATGTTTTATATTTGAATTCAAATAAGTGGGATTATTTGTATTCAAATAGGGGGAAAATACTCATATTTAGACCAGGGTAGAAAATTAAATAATCACATCAAATAATTTTAATCACCGTGTATAAGGAATTTCATTAAATAATACGCGTTATTAAAACCATGAAGCATAAATAAACTCGGTTGTTTCAGTAAAAATAAGAAATTTAAATTATTTATAAGACGCTTTATATCAAAAGAAGCAGTATTGAAAAGCTCTGCGTGTAATGTAATTATTCCTAAACAAAGGAAATTACGTGCAAAGTTTATATTAATTAACCCTATTTTAAGTAACCGGTAGTAAAACAAAGTGTACAATAATAATTTAATATTTAAGTTGTATTCGCAAAAATGAAAAGGATAGAAATCAATTTTAATTGGAGTTAATTAAACCGTTTAATAACATATAATACCTATAGAAATTTGTTTAAAAAAAATTAAAATACCACGGAATTAAAGCTCAGAATTAATATTATTTTGAACACCTGCGTAGTTTAAAATCACATTCGGCGTAAATTTTGCAGATAATTAATGTTTCAAAGAATCTTGGGAAAACGTCGCATAATAGTTACGAGAATTGCTAAAGCTGGGTTATTTCACAAATTCCATTGGACTAAAATAATCGATAATAAAGAATATCAATTTGCACCAATAAGAACAGGTTAGAAAAGGAAAGAGAAAATGCGTCAAGCAAAGACACATATTGTAAAAAGGCGGGATTTAAGCAACGTCACGGGGTCACAATTGGTTAAAAATAGGATGCAAATATCAGAGGTAGAACAACAATTTCTGTACAAAATTAATTAGTTTTTCTCGGACATGCTTGCGTGCCGTGTGGAAATTTTCTGAGATTTAAATGGGGCGGAGTGAAAATTCGTAAAAATCGACGCGGAGCGACGGACTGGGAACAGAGAATGAGAAATTCTTTAGAAACCCGTTTTGAGACCGACCGACAGACAGGCTTTTTGCTATATATACCGGGGTAATAATTTCGGCCTCTTAGACTCTTAGACTTTTGACGATTCGATGCGTTAAAAGCTCGTACATACGCGACTTGATTGAAATGTTAAACCGTGCATTTTAGTTTGATTAAATAATTTAAAGTTTGCTAGTATATTTTAGTGATTCAAAATAGTTATTATTTACGTGCTAACATGAATGTACTTCAGTGCACTTAGATACAAGGTAATAAAATTTAGTTTCACTGTACCAATTAGCAAAATTTACAACGACAAAGGTATACACAAAAGTAGGCAGTTTTGGCGTATATTGGTGACAGAAGTGAATTTCTTTGCTATTTTGGGGGTGTTAATAATTAAATGGTTCAAATACGTGTCTGGATCCAGAAACAAGGGTCAGATAAACACAGAGGAGTTCCGGAAAAGGCCCAGAAACAACTTTAAATAAATGGTGATGGAGAAAATTTTAAAAGCTTGAGAATTAGAAGCCGTAAATATAATCCTGTTGGAATGGTGTGATTAACTAAAGGGAAACGATACTTTGAAGCTACGAGGACAGTAACCTTCAGGTAAATTATACTATTTTGTTTGACATTTTGTGTGTATTGAATGACTTTATAATTGATTTACTTTAAATGGACATTAGTGAAATTGTTCTAACCATAAAATTTTAATTTTAAGATGAAATTTGCTTGTTTAAGTAAAAGGGGTATTTTGGTTTTGATGTTCGGGAATATGATGAAAATTTGGGTATGTCTTTGAGCTCAATTAGACGAACCTGGTTAATTAACGTAAAGGGGTGGTAGATGCTCCTTTATACTCAGACTCCGGTCTGCTTATATTGTTATATTAATTAGTAGGCATCCAACAAGGACTTTAATTCTGGATGCACTTAAATGATAATAAAATTAATTTTGAAATTCTTTTTAAAACTGAATTTATGCTGAAATTTAATTTGAAAATTTAATGTATTTTGAATATTGATGTAAATAGAGTTAACGTTGATGTTTGTGGTAGGAATGTGTTTGTTTTTTTTTATGAATGAGGAGGTTTATCTTAGGTGAGCAGCCGAGGGCGATTAACAGAAAGGAATCAACACCAATATTTAAATAATTCCACACAATTCTTTGGGACCCAAAAAGGTGGGCTCCCCAAATAAAAATTTTGGGTTAATTTTATTAAAGGAAAAACTGGCGTTTCTGAAAGGATTTCTGTTTTTGGTATAAATTTAAAGAAAGTTATTTTGGGTTGTGAATATTTAAGGAAGTTTGCAAGAAAAATTTTTAAGGAAAGTTCAAAGGATGGAAATTAAAAGGGAAAATAATTTCATTTTGTTTGAAAAATTTCCAAAATGGAAAAACTAAGTTTGAGATGTAGGCGGAAACAAGGGATCAAGGGAAACAGATGGGGATAAAAAGTAGAAGGTTTAACGAAAGAATCGAATAAGAACCAGGAAAGGAATTTTAGGGAATTTAAAAAATGAAAATTAAAACCAAATAGAGTTACCAAATGGAATGAAGAATTAAAGGAAAGGTTTGGGAAAAATTTTAAGTTGAGAAAAATAGGATAAGAAAAATCCGAAAAGGTTTTGAATTTAAAAATATTTAAACCTTAAAGAATTGGGGAAGTTGAAAATTTTTTATTAAAATAAACTTTTTACGGCTTGAACAAAAGGGAAAATTTAAAAGAATTTTTTAAGAAAAGAAAATTGTAAAAAAATTGGATTAAAAGTAAGGAAACTCCAGTGGGAATCAATTTACCCATAAACCGAATTAGAAATATTTAAATAAACATGGGAAATTTAAAGGGGAAATTTGGGAAAGAATTTTCTACAGGTAAAAATTAAACCTAAATTTTAAAAGGCGGATAACAGGGTTAAATTCCACAAATTTTAAATATTAAAAAAATCCAGGGGAAAATTTATTTGAGAAAAATAAACAAATTAACGAAATAAAGGCCCTTTATTAAAGGAAAGCCGGAACATGGTTACAATTTTGGAACAGGACATCCGTATCAAGGAATTTAAAACAAATTTTAAAATTTAAACGGAATTTGATCAAAACAGGATTAGGTTTAACCCTTGATTAAAGGTTTTAAGGGAAAATTTGCGGTTTAGGGACAATAAATGATTTGAAAATTAAAGGTTTGGCCAAACAACTGAAAATACCTGCGGGACAGGCCCAAGATTAAAGTCCTACCGAATTTTGTGGAAAAGAACAAATGGCCTTAAAAAATTACGAAACAGAACAAATTTTAGGGAATACCTTCAAAATAAACAATTAATTTACAAAAACAAACTTAAACACCCGTTAGGTTTAAACAACCCGAAATTTGGAGACGGTTGACTAAGAAAATTTCGAAGAAATTTGGGAAGACCAGGAACGGAAATTACGGTTTTAAAGTTTATTCCGACTGGGAACCGGACGGCCAAGAAATAAACGAACAGAAAATTTACCGGGAAGTAAACAAGGACTTTGGAACCACAAACCCGAAAATAGAAAAGGGAACAGGAATATTAAAACAAAAGTGAAGGTTTTAAAGGAAACCAAGGACCAAGCACAAAACAGGATAGAAGGTTTTTTAGAACCCGACGGGACCAAGAATTTCCTTTTTAAATTAAACAAATTATGAATTTTTTAAAAATTGAGGAAAAAGGTAGAAGCCAGAAACTTTAAAGGAAAAAATTATGTTTGCCAAGTTAAAGGAAATTTTTGAAAATAATGGAAGTAATTACTTTGTACAGGGGCCCAAAACCCAAGTTTTTAATATTAAAATTCTTTCAAAGCAAAATTGGGTAAATTTTTAATAAAACCTATTAAAAAAATTTAGTAGGCTCCAAAATAAAAGGAAAGTTTGCTTATAAAAGGTTTTGGGCTTAAAGGATAGTAAAAGGTTTAAAGCCTTTTAACCGGATTTGTTAAATTGTACCTTTGGAAACCAAAAAGGTTTAAAACATTTTAGGTTTGATTGTTTTTAAATTAGGGTTTGTAATTAAAAAGGTAAAAAGGATTGGATGGGTTAGTGCCAATGGAAAACAATTTTAAATAAATTTAAAAATCCACCAAGAAATTTGCAGTCTGATTTTGGTAAAGAATATTATAACAAATACTTTCAATCCTTAATGCAGACATATTGCATAAACCATTATAGTGTTTCTTCTACAAAGAAAGCATGCAGTGTAGAACGTGTAATTAGATCTTTAAAGAGAAAAATGTGGCGCTTGTTTAACCTGAACGGTTCTTACAATTGGATAAAAAATTTAAGCGATATTGTGAAACAATATAACAATACAGTTTACAGTACTATCGGAGTCAAACCTGTAAAAGTTGATAAATCAAATGAAAAAATTATTCTTAAATCATCATTTACCCACGTCAAACTTGCAACCAAAATACCAAAATATTCAATTAAAGACAGTGTGAAGATTAGTAAACACAGGGAAGCATTTACGAAAGGTTACACACTAAACTGGTCAAATGAAATTTTTAAGATTAAAAAGGTAAACGTAACCAATCCGACAACATGTATATTAGAAGATCAAGACGAGAAAGAAATCAAAGGTGCATTTTATGAATCGGAATTGCAAAAGGTTAAACATCCAGGAATTTACCTGGTAGAAAAAGTCCTAAGAAAGAGTGCAAATAAAGTATTTGTAAAATGGTTAGGCTTCTCTAACGTACACAATAGCTGGATCGATAAAAATAATGTTTGCTGGAAGTTGTTATAATAATAATAGTTAATAAGGCTAACATTGTAAAATTATATTAAAATAAATAATACAAACAAAATCTTTCTATTGTTTTTTATTATTATTAAGCCATTCTTTTAATAAAAAGGTATTTTGTTTTGCGCATTGCAAATTATTATTGCTGTGTCTACAACAATGGATGCTATATTTTAAACGATTGTTGATTTTTAACTCCGATAGCTTAGGACAACCTAGTGCAAGCATATCAGTTACAAAGTTTTGCATTATATATGTTTCAATCAATTTCTTCTTTTCTAGACCCTTCACAAATACTTCTTCACCGGGTCGGATAATTTGCTTCAAATAAAGCGCTATATATGATGACACCATTCCAGCCGTTGAAGATTCATCCCAAGAAAGACCATGAATATTCCTTGTCACCCAGTCGTTATGTTTTATATGATCTTGACTCAAACAACTAGACTGCATTGGCAGTTTAAAAATTTGATGCCAAACATCACCTAACAGCAAGCCAAAACCGCAATTTCTTTGCACACAAACTCGTTTTTCTTGTATTTAAATCTCTGAATATCAATTATATGCATGTTTGTATGTAAATATATGCAGTAAGCTTCGACTAATTAAATTAATATTAGGAGCAATCTCCTTATATAGCAGATTACCACCATCTGCGTACTTTGCCAACCCACTTTTCAACCTATCACAAGAGTGAACACATTTTGAATTGAAACCGGCCCATGTGTATTTGCAGCCTCTAAACATAAATAAAAGACAAATCAGAATCCACTTTAATTAAACACAATTGACTTAAATGCGATATTTTGCATCTGTCATACTTTATAACTTCTCGCTAGATAACCAAATTCAAAACATCTACACACATTTTCTCTGCACTTACATTTTTCAACATACGTGTGTTTTGAAGTATGTATGTTCCATTGAAAGTAATATAAAGCCGATCCTAATTCAAAACGTGCCCACAAGTATTTTATATTTGAAAGTATAATCATATTCTCTTTTTAGCTCTTAACTGGAGGCCAAATTGGTTCTTTTTTGTATGTAGGCCCAACTGTTCTTTGCCACAGATCAACTGGCGTTGCCTGTAGATCGCTAGTGCCGTTATGGTAACAGGGGAAACAGATTTCGACGACCGTGGCGATGCGGTGCTGACTCATCCCCGACGGTTTACAAGCAAAGTATCCAGACACATACAGGTATACAACTTGTGTATATCAATGGCATATTCCTTATCAGCGTTTGGTGTAGTTACGTGATAAAAAACGCGACACTGTTGGACTATTGTTTGTTGCAGCGAATCGATATTATCACCCTACAGGTGTGATGTAACATTGTGAAAAATGTATGACAGACACACGCTTATTCTTTTCTACTAATTGGTTTATTTTACAAACGTATTATGTACAATTTAAAAGAATGTTGGACAAAAGCTCTTACACGTTAATTATCCTACTGATTAGTTTATTTTACAAAAGGTATTAGGTGCAATTTAAAAAAAAAACGCTCGACAAACGCTCACATGCTTATTTACTACTGATTAATTTTATTTTGTGCAAAATACTAGGTGCACACTTCGTATCTAAAGTACTAAATTGTTTATATCACATAATTGTTTGCTTTGAAATAGTAACACTTAATTTATTGCTTATGCTTGTTTGTACAGGATCATTTGTTTATTTTTTATTTGTTAATAGATAATCGTGGGCAACGTGCTTTTTTTGTTTTCTTGGTATGTAGGTGAATCCCCCACTCTCCGCGTTCGGTAGTTAGCCTGGTATTTACATTTCTTCCGGCTACGTCTAGGTACGTAGCAATTTCTTTTAGTAACGTAACTTGCAGCGCGCAAAGAAGTGTACTGTTAGGATTATTTAAATAACGCATTTAAGAAAGTTCTTTTGGGCTAAATTTTTTTCTAACGTAACTACCTCACAAAGAAATGTACCTTTAAAAATACACAATTAGCAAAGTCCTTTTGATCGTGTAATTTTTTTTCTAATATAAGTTGTAAATCGCAAAATGCGACTCCGTGGTGTAGTTGACATGCGCGTGACTACTAGCTCAAGGTCACGGTTTCGAATCCCGACACGGTTTGCTTGAAAATGGAGGTCTCATGTGTGAGCATTGTCACGTACAATAAAGATCTGTATCTTGCTTAGAACATCAAGGATTCGGCAAAATAAAGAAAAACTCGCCTCCTGGCCAATATAATACCTTCGGGCAGAGCAGTGGAAAATCAAATGTAGTGTAGATCGCAAAAAATACAATTTCTTGAATGCTACAAGTTACATTAGAAAAGAAAATTTAAATATCCAAAGAGCTTTGTTGGTTGTAAAGTTTTAAAGATAATTTATATACATATATATATTGCTGTGATATACTCCTGAGAAAGCGGGAACTGGGTCCTTTCAACAAAAAAATTCTAGTCCCACACATTGGGCGTCATAAACTGCTGTGATCCTGGTTTCGCTTCGGCTGCTCACCTAATTTTATAAACCTCCTCATTCATAAAATTAAACAACACATTCCTACCACAAACATCAACGTTAACTCTATTTACATCAATATTCAGAATACATTAAATTTTCAAATTAAATTTCAGCATAAAATTCAGTTTTAAAAAGAATTTCAAGATTAATTTTATTATCATTTTAATGTGCATCCAGAATTAAAGTCCTTGTAGGATGCTTACTAATTAATATAACAATATATGCAGAGTAAAAGGAGCATCTACCACCCTTTACGTTAATTAACCAGGTTCGTCTAATTGAGCTCAAAGACATACCTAAAATTTCATCATAATCAGAACATCAATACTAAATACCCTTTCTACTTAAACAAGCAAATTTCATCCTTAAACATTAAAATTTTATGGTTAGTACAATTTCACTAATGTCCATTTAAAGTAAATCAATTATCAAGTAATTCAACACACACAAAATGTCAAACAAAATAGTATAATAAAGTTATTCAACACACACCACAAAATAGTATAATTTACCTGAAGGTTACTGTCCTCGTAGCTTAATGTACATCGTCCCTTTAGTTAATCACACCATTCCAACAGGATTATATTTACGGCTTCTAATTCTCAACGCTTTTAAAATTTTCTCCATCACCATTTATTTAAAGTTGTTTCAGGGCTTTTCCGGAACTCATCTGTGTATATCTGACCCTTGTTTCGTGGATCCAGACACGTATTTGAACCATTTAATTATTAACACCCCGAAAAATAAGCAAAGAAATTCATGCTTCTTTCACCAAGATACGCCAAAACTGCCTACTTTTGTGTATACATTTGTCGTTGTAAATTTTGCTAATTGGTACCGTGATACTAAATTTTATTACCTTGTATCTAAGTGCACTGAAGTATATTCATGTTAGCACGTAAATAACAAACTATTTTGAATCACTAAAATATACGAGCAAACTTTAAATTATTTTATCAAACTAAAATGCACTGTTTAACATCTTCAATCAAGTCGCGGATGTAAGAGCTTTTAACGCATCGAATAGTCAAAAGTCTAAGAGGCCTTGTTTATATTCACCTCGGTATATATAGCAAAAAGCCTGTCTGTCGGTCTGTTCCCCAAAACGGGTAATTCTAAAGAATTTCTCATGCCATGTTCCCAGTCCGTCGCTCGCGCGTCGGTTTTACAATTTTCACTCGCCCCATTTAAAACTCAGAAATTCTCACACGGCACGCAAACATGTCCGAGAAAACTAATTAATTTTGTACAGAAATCGTTGTTTCTACCTCTGATATTTGCATCCTATTTTCAACCAATTGTGACCCTCGTGACGTTGCTTAAATCACGCCTTTTACTATATGTGTCTTTGCTTGACGCATTTCTCTTTCCTTTTCTAACCTGTTCGCATTGGTGCAAATTGATATTCTTTATTATCGATTATATTTTAGTCCATGTGGACTATCTGGGTTAATAACCCCGTATCGCACCTTCTCGTGAATATTAAGCCCGGTTTCTTCAAGATTCTTTGAAACCATTTGTTATCTACACAATTTTCGCCGTACGTGATATTTAAACTACGCAGGTGTTCAAAATAATATTAATTCTCAGAGCTTTATTTTCTGGTATTATAATCTTGGGTTTTCACAGACTTTTATGCTTATTATTAATAATGGTTTAATTAACTCCAATTAAAATTGACTTCTATCCTTTCATTTTAGCGAATACAAGTTAAATATTAATTATTATGTGTACACTTTGTTTTACTACCGGTTACTTAAAATAGGGTTAATTAATATAAATTTTGTACGTAATTGCCATTTGTTTAGGAATAATTACATTACACGCAGAGCTTTGTTAATACTGTTTCTTTTGATGTAAAGCGTCTTGTACATGATTTAAATCTCTTATTTTACTGAAACTAATAAATTTTATGCTTCACGGTTTTAATAAAGCGTATTATTTAATAAAATTCCTTATACACGGTGATTAAAATTATTTGATGTGATTATTTAATTTTCTACCCTGGTCTAAATAGTATTTTCCCCTATTTGAATACAAATAATCCCACTTATTTGAATGCAAATATAAAGCATTTAGACAAAATTACAAAAAAATGCCTATCTCTCTCACCCTTATCTATCTACTTTACCTACTTTGTCTCCAATCCAAAAAATATTTACACCTATCCTATATCCCTATCCTATTCCTAACTCTCACCTAATTCTATAAACTGAAATTATCCTAACTTCATCCTACTTATCCATCTAATCCTATATACATCCTATATACCTATCCTATTCCTAACTTTTAACTAATCTTCACTATACTTTACTTCCCCTACCTAATCCTATATACCTATCCTACTCTTACTCTATTCCTAACTCTCCACTAATCTTCTATGAAATATCTACTTAACCTATCTTATTTTCTTCCTACATTTACTCTTTATTCTCATCCTAAACCTATTCTAATTATCTCCCATATTTATCCTATACCTAGCTTTATTTTCTATAAACACTTACTTCTACTTTTCTATATACACCTATTCTATTCTTATCCTATTTAAATCTAACTCTCTTCTTGACCCTCCAAGTCTTTCTTCTCACCATCCTAATACTCTTCATCCCTATTTCTCCCCCTTCTATATCTATACTTAACATCTCTATTATCTCACATACAATAAACTTATCATCCCTCTTATCCTGACTCTTAAATATTGCTTCTTCTTCAGTCCCTACACTTGTCTGTTTCTTATTTATTCTTATTTCCTTTTCTGCCGACAAACCAAACGATACTACTTTAAAGTTATCGATTTTTCCCTCTATGGAAAATCCTATATACCTTCTAGAATTCTTATGTAATGGAATCCGCCAGAATAAATTCCTTAAATTAACTTTATTAAAAACAAACTTGCCATCTTTACTTAATTTCGCCTTCACCTGCTCCTGATATGCTGCTTCTACCCCACTACTTCTGCATGTTTTGTATTAAAGCTTGAACCTCTACTTTCCTATCCTCTGGACATCTTATTGTGTTGATCTGTTTACCTTCATCATCCTCTACCTCTACTACATTAATATTCAACCCGTGTCATCCTCTGTGACTTCATAACTGCCCTTCCATGGCACTACCCTATCTTAATCCTTACCTTCCTTTCCATATCTATCAAAACCCTAACTTCATCATACAGTCAACACCTAAAATGCTCTGAAACTTCAGTCCAGGTACAATTACAAACTCCTGTTCACAGCTTAAACCTCCTATATCTATCCTAAGCACCACAACACTATTTACTACAGCAAACTTCTTTTTATTTGGAGCTACTAAATGACTACGCTTTATAGGCATAATTCTATCACAAACCTTATCCTAATTTTGCTGACGAATTCCTCCGATATTAAACTCGCCTCTGCCCTGTATCAAGTAATACTTCTACATTATTCTCAAAAATTTCTAAATTAATAATTGGCAAACATAATTTTCCTCAGTTTCTGGCTCTACTTCCTCCTCAATTTTGAAAAATTCACGTGGATGTTCATATACATTTACACTGAAATCTAGTGGTCTGTCGCGTTCTAAAATCCTGTCCAGGTCTGTTTTCCCTACTCGGTCCTGGTCTAGCCGTCACCTCAGCGTATGTCCTAGGCGTTTCCACTCGTTCCGTGTCTGTATTAGCAGTCCCGCTCATGTCTGGTGAACTATTCATTCTGGTAGGTCCCGGTCTCGGTGCAGGTCCCCTTCTAAACTATTACTCCTAACGTATGGTCGTCTCTGTTCCCAATTCTGTCGCTGGTATCCGTAATTATTCCCCTTCTAGCATAGTTGTCCCGTCTGTTGTCAAACCTAACTGTGTTGATCTGTCTTTCCCTATTATCCCGAGGTCGTCCACTACTTACGTCGTCGTACCTCTGCAGGTATTCTAAAACATTTCTCTGTCCACTATGTTCTGTAGTGCTACGTGTTGTCTTATGTCTACCTCGAAGTGTCGTGATAAATACTTAATAATTTGTCGGTCCGTCAGTGGTGGGTTCAGTTGCTTATGCTATACTATACTTGCGTATAGCATATTGCTCCTACTTCCTGAAAATTCTCCCTTAAATTTCCTGTGATTAAGTCGTCTCGTACCTGGTCTTGTCTGTGGTCACTCCAGTAGTGCTTTAAAATTTGTTTTCAAAGTCCTGATAAGTGTCTATGTCCTGTCCTACTAAATTGTACCATGCTTCCGCATTGTCCTTTAATAAAGCCTTTATCGTATTAGTTTAGTCTGTTCGTCAAATAAATTTCCCACTAGATTTCTTACACTATTAATAAAATTTGTGGATTTACCCTGTTATCGCCATAAAACTTCATGTGTTGGTCCAATGATACTCCACCTGTAGAAAATCTGGGACCATCCCCGTTAAATTTGACATGTTGTATTTGATACTACTAACTTCGCGTTCTACCCTGCCTAACTGATCCCTACATGAGTCCGTCACTTCAGTCATTTTAATTAATCTCTTCTTCACAAAAATGCGTACTTCGGACCTTAAATGTCCCATTTCCTGTCGAAGACCTGTAATATCCCGCTCATTTTATCTACCTTATTTTCAACTTCCCCATTTTCACGGTAAGACTATTTTTAAATTCTGTAAATTCTCTCGTCATTGTTCTATTTTATTCCCTAATTCCTGATTTTGGTCAATTCCTTATTTGATTCTTCCTAGCTCTATTAGATTCATCCCTTAGCTGTTCTAATTTTCTATTGGAGTTCTCACTCATTCTCTCTAACATTCTCAATATCATCTCGTTTCCTTGATTTCCTGATTCCGTCCTCGACTGATCTCTACTGCCTCCAGCTTCTTCCATTTTAAATTTTCTCACAATGCACTATCGTCACTTCAATTTCCACTCCTTGACTCCTTAACCACTCCTTTCTCTGCATACGTTCTAATCACTCACACCTCTAAAACACTCTTAATTTATACACACACAAACTCTCTCTCTCAGATCGCCAGTTTCCTGGAATAAAATCACAAAATTTTATTTGGAACTCGAGCCCACGTTGGGCGCCATAAACTGCTGTGAAACCTACAAAATCTGAACTTTCTTCTGTTCATCGCCTCGGCTGCTCTAGATAACTTTCATCCTCATACATAAAAAAAACAAACACATTCCTACCACAAACATCAACGTTAACTCTATTTACATCAATATTCACATTAAAATTTCAAATTAAAATTCAGCATAAATTTCAGTTTTAGAAAATTTCAAGATTAATTTTATTATCATTTTAAAGTGCATCCAGAATTAAAGTCCTTTGGGATGCCTACTAATTAATATAACAATATGCAGAGTACAAAGGGAGCATCTACCACCCCTTTACGTTAATTAACCAGGTTCGTCTAATTGAGCTCAAAGACATACCCATATTTTATCATAATCCAGAACATCAATACTAAATACCCCTTTCTACTTAAACAAGCAAATTTCATCTTAAAATTAAAAATTTTATTGGTTAGTACAATTTCACTAATGTCCATTTAAATAAATCAAATTATAAGTTATTCAACACACAAAAAAATAGTTCAAACAAATAACCTAATTTACCTGAGGTTACTGTCACTCGTAGCTTCAATGTACATCGTCCCTTTAGTTAATCACACCATTCCAACTGGATTATATTTACGGCTTCTAATTCTCAACTTTTAAAATTTTCTCCATCACCATTTATTTAAAGTTGTTTCAGGGCTTTTCGGAACTCATCTGTGTATATCTGAACCTTGTTTGTGGATCCAGACACGTATTTGAACCATTTAATTATTAACACCCCGAAAAATAACAAATTCATATACTTCTTTCACCAATATACGCCAAAACTGCCTACTTTTGTGTATTTATTTGTCGTTGTAAATTTTGCTAATTGGTAGTGATACTAAACTTTTATTACCTTGTATCTTCTTTTCTAAGTGCACTGAAGTACATTCATGTTAGCACGTAAATAACAACTATTTCTAAAAATCACATAATTATTATCAAACTAAAAATTATTTAATCAACGGAAAATGTAAGAGCACTGTTTAACGCATCAATCAAGTCGAAAGTCTAAGAAACCTTTCATATTCACCACCGTATATATAGCGCCTGTCTGTCGGTCTGTTCCCCAAAACGGACAATTCTAAAATTTCTCATGCTATGTTCCCAGTCCGTCGCTCGCGCGTCGGTTTTACAATTTTCACTCGCCCCAGTTAAATCTCAGAAATTCTCACGGCACGCAAACATGTCAGAAAACTAATTAATTTTATACAGAAATTGTTGTTTCTACCTCTGATATTTGCATCCTATTTTCAACCAATCCTCGTGACGTTGCTCATATCACGCCTTTAATTATATGTCTTTGCTTGACGCATTTTCTCTTTCCTTTTCTAACCTGTTCTTCGCATTGGTGCAAATTGATATTCTTTATTATCGATTATTTATTTTAGTCCATGTGGACTATCTGGGTTTAATAACCCCGTATCGCACTTCTCGTGAATATTAAGCCCGGTTTCTCCAAGATTCTTTGAAACCATTTGTTATCTACACAATTTCGCCGTACGTGAGCTTTAAACTACGCAGGTGTTCAAACATAATATTAATTCTCAGAGCTTTATTTTCTGGTATTATAATCCTTGGTTTCACAGACTTTTATGCTTATTATTAATAATGGTTTAATTAACTCAATTAAAATTGACTTCTATCCTTTCATTTTTAGCGAATACAAATTAAATATTATTATTATTATTTTACACTTTGTTTACTACCGGTTACTTAAAATAGGGTTAATTAATATAAATTTTGCACGTAATTTCCATTTGTTTTAGGAATAATTAAATTATACGTAGAACTTTTAATACTGCTTTTGATATAAAGCGTCTTGTACATGATTTAAATCTTTATTTTTAATGAAACTAATGAATTTTTATGCTTCACTTTTTTAATAACGCAGTTATGTATCTTTTCCCAAAGCTTCTACACGGTGATTAAAATTATTTGATGTGATTATTTAATTTTCTACCTGGTCTAAATATGAGTAATATATATATATATATATATATATATATATATATATTTTGCTGTGATAAGGGGTTGTCAGAGGTGTCACTTTATAGTAAAGGTCGTTTTAGAAATGAGAAATTACATATGAATAGAAAAATTACTTTTGAAAATTGAGAAATGGAATGGTTTGTAAATAACAGTCAACACCCTGTATATAAAGTGTAAGTAGTTTTAAACAACGCAAGTACACACAGGAAGACAATTTGTTAGCGTTTGAAACCAAAACACATGCTATTATATAAATATTTAATACCCTGTAGATGTCTCTTAGTTAATTTAGGCGTAAAATAATGATATTTTCAGTGGAAGCACGCTATAAATAAACATAATATTATGTAATTAAACACGCATTGAAAAGACTTCAAACATTAGGTTAACACAGAGATTGAAATAGTACTTCAGGAAGCATATAAATGCTGCGTACAAAATTGGACAATCATTTTTGATAAGAAAAAGAAGAGTAAATTGCGTAAATAACAGGCAGATATGAAAATTAAAGTCGAATTGCATCATTGTTTATGGAAAATATTAGATTCATCAAAACACCACGCATGATATACAAGACAGCTGCGAAGCTCACAATTAAATAAATGGTATGAAAATTACATCAGAAACTACTTTAAATGTAATTATTTGATTGGTTAAAAAGCGACGATGTTTGTAGACCATACCACTGACTTAGGGGTAAAAGATATATTTTGTTTACATGGTTGTGTGTTAACGAAGTCAGTTTACAACTCAAAAGGCCAGTGCGCCACTATGAAATAAAGTGATACGTAATAATAATTCTAGTTTGAAATTGATAAAGTAATTCTAAAAATCTAAGTTCTTCCAATTATGGTTATCGGTTTTAAGCAGTGGCGTAATTAGTATTGCATGTTGGAAGACTAAATACAGGTTCAAATTCTGTCCAAGACCTTATATTTTCTTTCGTTCAATTATTTTACTCAAATTGGAATAATCATTTATGCATGGTGACTTTAATACTGATGTAAAATATAACTAAATACAATATTCTAAAATGAATTTTCAAATACTTTAAGGTGGATATGCCAGAAATGTATTTTATGCCAGCTACCAATGCGTTGCGATTGTATTCATTGAAAAAAGAGCGTGATATTGCAGGTCTTCGACAGGAAATGGGACATTTAAAGTCCGAAGTACGCATTTTTGTGAAGAAGAGATTAATGTAAAATGACTTAAGTGACGGACTCATGTAGGGATCAGTTAGGCAGGGTAGAACGCGAAGTTAGTAGTATTAAATACAACATGTCAAATTTAACGGGGATGGTCCCAGATTTTCTACAGGTGGAGTATCATTGGACCAACACATGAAATTTTATGGCGATAACAGGGTAAATCCACAAATTTTTATTAATAGTGTAAGAAATCTAGTGGGAAATTTATTTGACGAACAGACTAAACTAAATACGATAAAGGCTTTATTAAAGACAATGCGGAAGCGTGGTACAATTTAGTAGGACAGGACATAGACACGTATCAGGACTTTGAAAACAAATTTTTAAAGCACTACTGGGTGACCACAGACAAGACCAGGTACGAGACGACTTAATCACAGGAAATTTAAGGAGAATTTTCAGGAAGTAGGGAACAATATGCTATACGCAAGTATAGCATAGCAAGCAACTGAACCCACCACTGACGGACCGACAAATTATTAAGTATTTATCACGACACTTCGAGGCAGAAATAAGACAACACGTAGCACTACAGAACATAGTGGACAGAGAAATGTTTTGGAATACCTGCAGAGGTACGACGATGTAAGTAGTGGACAACCTCGGGATAATAGGGAAAGACAGATCAACACAGTTAGGTTTGACAATAGAAGGGACAACTACGCTAGACGGGGAATAGTTACGGATACCAGCGACAGAATTGGGAACAGAGACGACCATACGTTAGGAGTAATAGTTTAGAAGGGACCTGCACAGAGACCGGGACCTACCAGAATGAATAGTTCACCGGACATGAGCGGGACTGCTAATACAGACACGGAACGAGTGGAAACGCCTAGGACGTACGCTGAGGTGACGGCTAGACCAGGACCGAGTAGGAAAACAGACCTGGACAGGATTTTTAGAACGCGACAGACCACTAGATTTCAGTGTAAATGTATATGAACATCCACGTGAATTTTTCAAAATTGAGGAGGAAGTAGAGCCAGAAACCAAGGAAAAATTATGTTTGCCAATTATTAATTTAGAAATTTTGAGAATAATGTAGAAGTATTACTTGATACAGGGGCAGAGGCGAGTTTAATATCGGAGGAATTCGTCAGCAAAATTAGGGATAAGGTTTGTGATAGAATTATGCCTATAAAGCGTAGCCATTTAGTAGCTCCAAATAAAAGAAGTTTGCGGTAGTAAATAGTGTTGTGGTGCTTAGGATAGATATAGGAGGTTTAAGCTGTGAACAGGAGTTTGTAATTGTACCTGGACTGAAGTTTCAGAGCATTTTAGGTGTTGACTGTATGATGAAGTTAGGGTTTTGATAGATATGGAAAGGAAGGTAGTAAGGATTAAGGATAGGGTAGTGCCATGGAAGGGCAGTTATGAAGTCACAGATGATGACACGGGGTTTAGTATTAATGTAGTAGAGGTAGAGGATGATGAAGGTAAACAGATCAACACGATAATATGTCCAGAGGATAGGATAGTAGAGGTTCAAGCTTTAGTACAAAAACATGCAGAATTAGTGGGGGTAGAAGCAACAGCAGCAGATCGGGAGCAAGTGAAGGCAGAATTATTTGTGATGAGGTTAAGTGGCAAGTTTGTTTTTAATAAAGTAGATTTAAGGAATTCATTCTGGCGGATTCCATTACACAAGCATTCTAGAAGGTACATAGGATATTCCATAGAGGGAAAAATCGATAATTGTAAAGTAGTATCGTTTGGTTTGTCGGCAGAAAAGGAAATGATAATGAATAAGAAACAGACAAGTGTAGGGACTGAAGAAGAAGCAATATTTAAGAGTGAGGATAATAGGGATGATAAGTTTATTGTATGTGAGATAATAGGGATGATAAGTATAGATATAGAAGGAGGAGAAATAGGGATGAAGAGTATTAGGTTGGTGAGAAGAAAGACTTGGAGGGTCAAGAAGAGAGTTAGATTTAAATAACTTGATGAACAGAGGATAGAGATAGGTGAATTTTAGTATAGTTATAGAAAATAAAGCTAGGTATAGGATAAATATGGGAGATAATTAGAAATAGGTTTAGGATGAGAATAAAGAGTAAATGTAGGAAGAAAATAAGATAGGTTAAGTATAGATATTTCATAGGAGATTAGTGGAGAGTTAGGAATAGAGTAAGAATAGGATAGGCATATAGGATTAGGTAGGGGGAGGTTAAGTATAGTGAAGATTAGTTAAAAGTTAGGAATAGGATAGGTATATAGGATGTATATAGGATTAGATGGATGAGTAGGATGAAGTTAGGGATAATTTCAGTTTATAGAATTAGGTGAGAGTTAGGAATAGGATAGGGATATAGGATAGTGTAAATATTTTTTTGGATTGGAGACAAAGTAGGTAAGTTAGATAGATAAGGGTAGAGAGAGATGGGCAATTTTTTTGTAATTTTTTGTCTAAATGCTTTATATTTGCATTCAAATAAGTGGGATTATTTGTATTCAAATAGGGGGAAAATACTCATATTTAGACCAGGGTAGAAAATTAAATAATCACATCAAATAATTTTAATCACCGTGTATAAAGAATTTTATTAGATAATACGCTTTATTAAAACACCGTGGAGAATAAAAATTCATTCGTTTCAGTAAAAAAATAAGAGATTTAAACCATGTAAAAGACGCTTTATATTAAAAGAAGCAGTATTAAAAAGCTCTGCGTGTAATGTAATTATTCCTATACAAATGGAAATTACGTGCAAAATTTATATTAATTAACCCTATTTTAAGTAACCGGTAGTAAAACAAAGTGTACACATAATAATTAATATTTAACTTGTATTCGCTAAAAATAAAAGGATAGAAGTCAATTTTAATTGGAGTTAATTAAACCATTATTAATAATAAGCATAAAAGTCTGTGAAAATCCAAGATTATAATACCAGAAAATAAAGCTCTGAGAATTAATATTATTTTGAACACCTGCGTAGTTTAAATATCACGTACGGCGAAAATTTTGTAGATAACAAATGGTTTCAAAGAATCTTGAAGAAACCGTGGCTTAATATTCACGAGAAGGTGCGATACGGGGTTATTTAGATAGTCCACATGGACTAAAATATAATCGATAATAAAGAATATCAATTTGCACCAATGCGAACAGGTTAGAAAAGGAAGAGAAAATGCGTCAAGCAAAGACACATATAGTAAAGGCGTGATTTAAGCAACGTCACGAGGGTCACAATTGGTTGAAAATAGGATGCAAATATCAGAGGTAGAAACAACGATTTCTGTACAAAATTAATTAGCTTTTCTCGGACATGTTTGCGTGCCGTGTGAGAATTTCTGAGATTTTAACTGGGGCGAGTGAAAATTCGTAAAACCGACGCGCGAGCGACGGAATGGGAACATAGCATGAGAAATTCTTAGAATTACCCGTTTTGGGGAACAAAGCGACGTGCCGGCTATTCTCTATATATATACCGGTGGTAATATGAATTTCGGTCTCTTAGACTTTTGACTATTCGATGCGTTAAAGCTCTTACATCCGCGACTTGATTGAAGATGTTAAACAGTGCATTTTAGTTTGATAAAATAATTTAAAGTTTGCTCGTATATTTTAGTGATTCAAAATAGTTTGTTATTTACGTGCTAACATGAATGTACTTCAGTGCACTTAGATACAAGGTAATAAAATTTAGTATTACTGTACCAATTAGCAAAATTTACAACGACAAATGTATACACAAAAGTAGGCAGTTTTGGCGTATATTGGTGAAAGACGCATGAATTTCTTTGCTATTTTTCGGGGGTGTTAATAATTAAATGGTTCAAATACGTGTCTGGATCCACGAAACAAGGGTCAGATATACACAGATGAGTTCCGGAAAAGCCCCGAAACAACTTTAAATAAATGGTGATGGAGAAAATTTTAAAAGCGTTGAGAATTAGAAGCCGTAAATATAATCCTGTTGGAATGGTGTGATTAACTAAAGGGACGATGTACATTAAAGCTACGAGGACAGTAACCTTCAGGTAAATTATACTATTTTGTTTGACATTTTGGTGTGTTGAATAACTTTATTATACTATTTTGTTTGACATTTTGTGTGTGTTGAATTACTTGATAATTGATTTACTTTAAATGGACATTAGTGAAATTGTACTAACCATAAAATTTTAATGTTAAGATGAAATTTGCTTGTTTAAGTAGAAAGGGGTATTTAGTATTGATGTTCTGGATTATGATGAAATTTTAGGTATGTCTTTGAGCTCAATTAGACGAACCTGGTTAATTAACGTAAAGGGTGGTAGATGCTCCTTTTTACTCTGCATATATTGTTATATTAATTAGTAGGCATCCTACAAGGACTTTAATTCTGGATGCACGTTAAAATGATAATAAAATTAATCTTGAAATTCTTTTAAAACTGAAATTTATGCTGAATTTTAATCTTGAAATTTTAATGTATTGTGAATATTGATGTAAATAGAGTTGACGTTGATGTTTGTGGTAGGAATGTGTTGTTTAATTTTATGAATGAGGAGGTTTATAAAATTAGGTGAGCAGCTGAAGCGAAACCAGGATCACAGCAGTTTATGACGCCCAATCGGTAGGACTAGAATTTTTTTGTTGAAAGGACCCAGTTCCCGCATTCAAAGGAGTATATCACAGCAATATATATATAAAATCAGGTTGATTTCGACTAGAAAACTTGATATTGTATAGTAAATATATTGTGTAGTAAATATCCGTTAATGGTGTTTTAGAAATAAAGCACCTTCATTTATTATTATGTTAACTGTATTATGTGTTTTGAATGTACTCACCAAGACTGTCGTCGTATCCTAATTATTATCATGCTCCAGGCATTTACTAGATAGTTTCATGTAATCGTAAGTAGAATTATGTATTGTATTATATATTGTAGTGGATTTAAAGGGTTAAATTTGGGGTAAGCAATTCAATTTCAAACACCCTGTGCAGAGAAAGGAACATAATATTTACGTGCAAAATTTATTTCATTTATTTAATTTAAATTAACAAGTATTGACATAATTTTATAATTAAGGATTAAAAGTTAATAGGTTAATAAAGAAAATCAGTTTTATAAGCCAATAGAAATGCATAATTAGTTTAACTTATTTTAATTCAAAGGGTAATAGCGTCAGAAAACGCATCAGAGCATGTAAAATCAATAATCGCAAGGCGAAAAGCTTTCTTAACTAACAAACAGACGTCGAATGTATAGAATACCGTGAAACGTAAGCTCCGAGAACTGTTATCTTAAACAATCAATAATTAGGCACACCTGCATGTTGCAAAGGTCATCTTCCGCTTATTTGTTAACATAACAAGGCGAGCTTCAAGGAAATATTGTTCAACCGTCGGTGGTTTCGCATAAACAATAACAAGAGTTTTGTAAAGAGCAGAAGAGAAGCACAATCAATAATATGCTACAGAATGAGACGGGTATAAAAGCATCTGATTAAGTACGCACGTATTCGCTCCACGTGGAGTCCATAAGACGCGGGCAGCAATATCGATTTTCTACAACGCAAGCAAGGTCAGAATGCGACATCAAATATGCATAAGACAGGAATAAAGATATTACAGGCGGAGTTTTGTGACGTCACTGAACTGTATTCTTGGTCGAAATAGATAGTTTTAGAACAGACGAAAACGCGACAGATGGATGCGATAGTTGGTATGATATAGGCTGTTGACGAGGGAGTATTTCTGCAAGTTTTAGGACGGTTATACAAAATTTGCGGAAATATTATTTGCAATGAAGTCTTTCACGTAAAGTGTGGCCAAGGCGGCATGGTTTTATCGTATAAATACGGGAAAATAATTAAGAGGGTTCTCTTTAATTTCGCATCGCTTAACGACGTATAATAATCAACCGGCGAGGCTTGTGAGTATTAAAAATTTGTAAAATTCAGTAAAATAGTATTAGATTATTTGGGGCCTTATAGTTAGTAACGCGAGTAGTGGCGAGCAAGTTAAATTTAACTGAGGTTCAACGAATACCTTAACAAGCTCGTAAATTAATAATGCAATAATAAACAAGTGTAATGTACATGGATTTGGATGTTAATTGGTAGCACAAAACTCAGCTTAGACTGAGTTTTCATCTATAAATATCTGGTGGAGCGGCACGCATAATCACGAAACCGAGGGGTTCAGGAATATAAAGCATCTTCAACGGAGATGAAGTTTTGAAGCTTTTTCCAGGTAACTCATTTGAATTTGCTGATTTTTTTTTGATAAACTGTTGAAATTATTTGTGATGTGTGAGTCAACTTTGATGGTTATTTTTGGTTCTTTAACGTATTGAAAAAGATACGTATAAGTGACACTATTATTATGGTATTTTGAATACAAAACAAAAGGTGTACGTAAAGCTTATTAAATTTCTTGATGAATTTAAATTTAATTGTTAAGATTACATGAGTTTATTGAGTTTGTAGTAATAGTATGCAAAGTGGAAAGCATTCATTAATAAACTGGGTTATCATGAGCTCACCATACTCCAGCGTGCAGTAATAAATAAAGATAAGGTATTATTTGGGGCCCATTTACTCCGGTTGCATTAAATGTGTTTAAAATTACAATTTTAAAAACAAGGACTTTACAAAGATAGCATTTACTGAGGTGTAACTAGAGCACCGAACTGTACATAACTATGAATTATTGTTTGTAAATTGTGGTAAAATAAATATTGTATGATTGTTGTATTATTTTGTGATTTTATTGAATGGTGTGTGAATGGTAAAGAGAATGATAGTGAATTTAGGTATTCGAGAAGAGGCACAGCTGAGCTAGCCAGGGAAGAGGCTGCAGAAATCAATTTGATGAAGCAGAATCCGGGTAAGAAATTTTGGTAAAAGTTTTATATTTTTGAAAATTAATTTTTTTACACTGGCGATGTTAAAAGGTTTTAAAAGCTAAGTTCCACGGCAATATATATATATATATATATATATATAATAAATATATATATATATAATATATATATATATATATATATATATATACCCTTGCAAGCTATAACAAATTATAACAAAAGTTTTAAAAATATCCTATTTTGAAGAGTACTAGAAGTACACTTTTACAGGTTACAACTTACAATAGAGAAAATTTAAACACCCAAAAGGTTTACGCGCTACAAATTACGCTACGAAAAAGATTACAGAAAAACTTTGTTACTCGTGTATCTTTAAAAAGTTATAAGTACATTCCTTTGTGCGGTACAAGTTACATTAGAAAAAAATCAAAAACCTACATGAACTTTGTCAATTGTGTTGTTTTTAAAAACATGAACACTTTTTTTCGAGCTGCAAGATACATTAGGAAGAAAGAAATTAAAACTTAAAAGGACTTTGTTTTTAAAGAAAATCATAAGTAAACATCTTTGCTAGTTACAAGATACATTGAAAAAATATAAAAAAAAAGCAAAAGAATTTTTCTATGTGTATATGTTTAAAAACAATTAAAAGTACACTTCTTTGGGAACGATAAGTTATATAAGAAAAAAAAATGTACACTCGAAAAAAGTTTGTTAATTGTGAATTTCTTAAGAAAATTAAAAGTACACTTCTTTGCGAACGATAGGTTACATTTGAAAAAGTTATATATAAACCCGAAAAAACCTGGTTAATTGTAAATTTTTAGTGAAAATTAAAAGTACTTCTTTGAGAGCTACTAGTTAAATTTAAAAAAACCCCAAAGTCACTTTGTTAATAATGTATTTTTAAAGAAACTTTAACGTACTCTTTTTGCGAACTACAAGTTATACTAAAAAAAATTGACCTAGCAGTAAAACAGCTTTACCCGCGAGAAACTTGCGACTGAAACCACTTCTAGTTAGTACCAATTTGACTTCTTTGTCACATTTTGCTTGGTGTAAACTTTCAAAGCGATAATAGCACAATAAGTATACTGAAAAGTTGTATTTACATCCAATTTTAATTATAAAAAAAGCACTGAAATAAAACAAACTTGGTGGAATGGCCTCTGTGTTTATTATCATCATCATTAGGTCTTCAGTCCTAAAACTGGTTGGACGCGTACCATCATTGTTTCCTAATCTGAACCAACCTACACATTTCCCTGAAATTTGCACAGTCTGCATCTAGAACTATCTGTGTGCTAAAGTCTGATCTCGGTCTACCTCTACCTCCCTTATCCTATCTCTGCTTGTAACTATTGTACTATTTCCCAGAAATGCCTTAGAACGTACCCTATCCTATTTATTCTATATTTTCATTTTCCACAGATATCTTCATTCCTCTACTATTTATACAACCTATTTATTATTAACTTTGTCTGTCCATGCTACCATCTCCTCTGCTTGTAGTACATCCAGTACTATTCACACGAAATGTTTTAGACCGTACCCTATCTTTCAATTTCTCCTATTTTTTCATTTTCTACAGAAATATTTATTCCTCTACTATTTCTACAACCTATTTGTTATTAACTTTGTCTGTCCATGCTACCATCCTCATACATCTGAAGTACAATATTCTAGAAGGCTTCTATCTCGTTCCGTCTGCTTTTCCTACTGCCCCTATTTCATAGATGTAGTGTCCCGCGCTCCACACTATGTTTTAAACAGTTTTCTTCTTGTATCTATGTTCGTTGTCTTTGAACATAGCTGCTGTTCTTTCTTGTTTGATGCAGTTAGGTCACCCACTATTGCTTTACAGTTATATACCCTATTTCCCCGATATTCAGTAGTATATGATGGGGGGTAATCAGGCTTTGGCTGCCAAGTTTTCCCAGCACCTGAACCTTTGTCGAATTAATAGTTTTTCCAATTTATCCTTTCGCGCAATCAACATTAGTTGAAAATATTTCACAACCAACACCTGTAATTGTTTATAATAATCATCAGATTTAAGAGCACTTATTTTTTCGTCATTGGGTTTTACATCTTAAAACTAGTTGGACTTGTACCTCAGCTTATTTATTTTCTGAGCTAGCCTACACCGTGTCACGATAATTTGATGACAGCTACAAAGGTGGGTTCTTTAGGGTAGATACGGTGACTTTTTGCACCTCGGCTAATAAAGACTCTTCTGCAGGGGTGGATCTTGATTCCTGCAAGTAGGTCGTTAAGAACCCGAACAGACCTACAAGTAAATACAGTATAGAAGGCGCCAGACACTTGATTAAAATGCCGAAAGAACTACGAAACCCCAAGTCCCAATGGTTTCGGATAATATCATACCTAAAGAGCAAAATAAGTATAACAACGGTAGCCACTACAATCATATAACTATATTTCAAAATAACTGAATTACAAGCACAAGCGATTTATCTGGAATTAAATACATATCACAGTGGCAATGCAAATATAAACGTATTTTAATAACACACATAAAGGGTAATATATAAACCGGTATCCCACTAAAAGCAATGAATTTAAGGTATCTTTCGCCTGTTGGCGAGTACAAATTGACATTAAACTAGCCGCAAAATGTTTCTTGCTAGTAAGTAAACTTCAAAAACACAGAAGAGAAAGGCCTTACAAAAATATACACAAATGGCTTTTCACCTACAGGTTAGCAATAAATATTAATTAATGTAAATGATTACTCGCCAGAAAGCGGCATAAATTGAGCATACCTGGACGATGCAATCACTAGCTAGTGAATCGCTGTGCTCCAGTGCTGACCTGTAACATGAGTAAACACACGAACAGCTGGTGGTAGGATACCGAGAAATTGATAGTTTACCAATAACAATGCAAAAAATATAACCAGCATACGGCTAATTACACGGATTCAATCAATAATAAACAATAATTACGTCAATACTTGCGTAACGCAACACACAATAAATACAGCAATAGGTATC
Source organism: Platerodrilus igneus (assembly GCA_036346225.1). Taxonomy (NCBI): domain Eukaryota; kingdom Metazoa; phylum Arthropoda; class Insecta; order Coleoptera; family Lycidae; genus Platerodrilus; species Platerodrilus igneus. Next base: position 1,437,122 of record JARFIW010000295.1, read on the forward strand.
ACTAACTTCTAAGTATACAACCTGGAGTCTGGATCATAAATCAATGCTTTCCGCTTCTAACGAGTCTTCAGTACATAAGCCACAGAATGAAGTAATATTTAATATTGAATTTAAACGGAAATCCAAACGGATGATTAGTACGGAATTGAAGTGATCTCACAAGGAGCATCCACGGGCTGATATAAGGATCTGTTTACATGAAACAGAATTAATACCAAGATTATAACCAAGATTCAGGACCAGGCTTAATACCAAGATTAAGGACCCTGAAATAAATAATGATAGTGCTGAAATTTCAGGAGGATATACTTTACCACGGAAGTGGGTTTCAATGTATTAATAGCTAACAAAGAGCAACTTTGATACTCGTACAATACAAGATTCTGAAAGATAAATAATAAATATCAGAAAACACAAAACAGGAAAAACGTGGCTCACCTAATATAAGTAAAAGCAGGAAATATCCGCAAGGCGGTATTGTGAGTAGAAAAATAAACGTATAAACCAATGTAATACCAAAATCTACTCCACAAATATATTATTTAATACATCCAAAACCGCTATAAGGCGAGATAAGGATGGATGCATTAAAAGGCTGCTTGAAATTATCAATTTGGCCAACATAAGAGGTATTACAGACCATGAAGATCTGAGCACGGAAATAATATTAAATTACATAAATAATGGCAAATGTAGAAATTTACAAAACCAACCGTTTCAACCGCAATTCTCACAACAGCCGATATACAGCTCCATTCCCTTCTATTGTTTTCTAATTATATGCCGTATTTCACCGAGATTCAGTGGTATGTGAAGGGGGTTAAGCAGCCTGTGGCTACCAAGGTTCCCCCAACACTTAGACATTTGCCGTATTAATAGTGTTCAAATAAATCCTTTCGAACAATTAACATTAGTTGAAAGTATTAAAAAACCAATATATGTAGTAGATAATAATCACCATGTTTAAGTACAGTTTTAATTTTTGTCATTCGTTTTTCCATCTTGCGGTTGGTTGGAAGCGTACCCCCATTGATTTCTATTCTGAGCTAGCCTACACATTTTCTTAAAATTCTGACAACTTACATTTTTCACTATTTGTGTGCAGTAGTCTAACCTAGGTCTACCTCTTCTTCTTTTTTTTCTATCTCTGCTTCTAATATATTCCGCACTATTCCCTCATGTCTTAGTATGTGGCCCATCATCCTATCTCTCCTATTTTTTACTATTTTCCACATAGTTCTTTCTTCCTCTACCATTTCTAGTACCTCATTGTTCTTAACTTTGTCTGTCCATCTTCCTTATACGTCTGTAGCACCACATTTCAAAGGTTTCCATTTTTTTCCTGTCTGCTTCTTCTACTGTCCAGGTTTCACAGCCATACAGTGCTGTGCTCCACGCATATGTTTTAAGCAATCTTTCCCTTGATTCTGTGTTTGTGGTCTTTGAACACAGTAGTTGCCTTTTCTTGTTAAATGTAGCACGACCTTGTGCTAATCTTTATTTTATATCTTTATGTGCTTTTCACATCTTGCGTTATTTGACTTTTTCGGTAGCAGAAATCCTTCACCTCTTGTAAGTTCTCATTACCTATTTTTAATCTTGTTTTTGATTTATAATCCCCTCTTTTGCATACTAGAACTTTAGTTTTATTTTTGTTAATTTTCATACCATATCCCTCCGTTAGAACTGTTTCCATTTCATTAAGAACAGCTTCTAACTCTTCCTTGCTAAATGCTAATACCGCTATATCATCTGCAAATCTAAGCATATTAATCTTTTGTCACTGCATATTAATTTCAAATGTCTTCCTGTATTTGACAGTGTTCATTGCCTCTTCTATGTACAAGTTAAAAATGAATGGGGATAAGGCACATCCCTGTCTCACCTCTTTCCTAATATTTATTTCTCTATTTTCTTGCTCTAATTCTTTTACTGCTGTTTGTTGTTTGTATAAGCTATGTACTATTCGTCTACCCCTATAACTGATTCCAATTATTTTGAGTATTTCGAACATTTTTTTTCATTTTACATTGTCAAATGCTTTTTCCAGATCTACAAACTCTATATATACGCTTTCCCCCTTGTCTATTGTTTTCTCCATTATCACCCTCAGAGCTAATATAGCCTCCCGTGTTCCCCTGTTTCGCCTAAATCCAAATTGATCTTCTCCCAGTATTTCTTCAGCCCGTTTTTCCATTCGTCTTTGTACAATTCTAGTTAATATTTTTGAAACGTGTGCTGTCAAGCTTATTGTTCGAAAATTTTCACATCTACCAGCGCCTCTATTTTTTTGGTATAGTTACACAGTAAAAAATCAGACACGTGTAAAAATGCTAGTGTTAATGGTAAAAATTTTAGAGTAATAATCAAGTGTAAAACGTCATTCTAGTTTCACTCTGTTTAGAAAGGAATCATTTATTCTCTAAATAAATAACTTTGATGTTGAATTCCCCTCTAAATGTTTTGAAATACCATGTATACGTGAAAAAACGTATTTTCAATTTGCATAGTGTAAAATATTACACTAATTTTATAATAGTGGTGGAAAATCCTTGTGTCCAACTACAACTTTCCAGTCGCATCATCGAGATTCGAGACACCGCCGCCATTATGACAAGTAATGGAATGTCATTAATTGCGTCTTAACCGTCGTTTGTATGATCGGTAGTCACGCTTCACTTGCCGCTTCTTGTACCTTGTAGGACTAGGAATATTACTCTTCATTATTATAATTACATATTATGTAAGTATAAAAAGCACATTTTAGATTTATTGTTTCAAAATTGAAAACACATAATAAATAGTCGTACCTACTTATAGCCACTGTACTTATTATAAAAAATTATTTTCCAGGAAAAGCCATGAGGTTTATTAAATTAAAATATCTTCAGATTTCGAAATTAGTGAAAGTCGAAAAAGATTTCATTTATGATGACTATGTGGAATTAGGTAAGTTTTTATTTGAAATACCTACTAACATGAACAAGGAGCAATTAACTTAACCTCCAAAAGTTTTGATTCTTATAGTTAGAATAATTTCGAACTGTGGAAAAATCTGTTGCAACAGCTTTAATAGCGCTTGCAGACGTTTGGAATATATTCTGTTTTCTATTTTGTTGGAAGGGAATTTGCAAAATACTTTGTTGCTTGTCTATCATCTTTTGCAACTGTTAAAGATATTACGTGTGTTTGTTTGCAGTGACACAATCTCGCTGGAGCACCATGAAATGTCTAATGATTTAAAATTGAAGTAATTGAAATGAAGGGTATAGTGCAACACTTATGTTAAGATATACAAAATACAAACGTCAAAATTCTATTAGCGTATCGACAAAGAACCAGCCTGTTTTTAATCCCTAGTTATTCTAACAAATATGCTTAATACATGTGCAATATAAATTTTATAATGAAAATACAGACGAATGCTTACTTGACACATCAAAAATCTTGAATCATACGGCCGAGGGTGTGTCTGTTGTGAATGCTCACTTACATTTTAGACTATCTCAAACTGCATCTAGAAAATAGTGCTAAAATATACTTGATATATTTATACCCTATAATAATCGAGATAGATAGATGGATAAAAATTAAACTTTGAAGTTAATTAAATTTATTATAGTTTTTTAAATACAATGAACAACCTTACATTACCAACATTACCTCAATTTCAATTAATGTAATTTAGCACTATCTTCTGTACTTGATGCTGTTAATTCTGTCTAGTGAACACGATACGTGTGAAATGAACGGCCAACACTATCTACACTTTTAAGGGCAAACGAATAACTACATTTATTCGTGTGGAAACTTTTCAAGTCTATATATCGTGCTTTACAGCGCTATACAGACTAAACTACGTTCACATGAGTAAAAATTTGAAATGTTTCTGAATATCGGTAAATAAACATCACTGATTCCAATATATCAGAAAAACCAAAATATTGTTGATATATCGGTATCAGATTGTTGGTTGGTCCCTTTTTGGTCTGTCAGTCTAGCAATAACCCTCAAAGATGTCTATACTAATATTTCAAAACTGAATAACGGAGTGTTTACAATGTTTATATAAATGACCGTTTTCTACGGATTCTGTAATAAATCAAATATCGCGCTACCTTAGGGTTTGTTGTATCAGAATTCCACTATCCTCTATATGTTTTGCGGTGTGTTTATCTTAGGTCTAATCTGTAAATTTTTTATAAATTCACACATTTAAACTTAAGGTTCTGTTTAAGCAAAATCAAAATTTATGGAACTGGGTGAAGATATCTTGTTTATGACATATGATGGAGCATTCCTTGAACAGGATGTTTTTACTGATTACATTAATGAGCTCTTTGATAGCGATAAACCCGTTGAATTATTAGTAACAACTGTTCACAAGCTTGATGCTGGTACGTACAAAAGTACAATTACAACATAATGATAAACCAAAACGAGTAATTTTTATATTAATATATGGTAATTTTCTTTTTATAGTCTAGTTTTACTATACTACCTATTTAATCAATTTCGAAAACTTTTATGATCCCTTACCGCAATCCAGGTCAACTATATCTGCCGTTTCAAATTTTAATTACAACGAACCGCTAAATTGTGAATCTCCTTCTGGAACGTCTATGTCGTCTATTTTGTCTGATGATGAAAATAGTGATGTTCCAGTCACTATTCAAAATGCAATACAACCTACAACTTATAATGATATTCTTTCACCCCAGGTGAGTGGAAACTTGAGAAATAAGTTGCATGTAAATATAACATTAACACTAAAGTTGTATAGAATTGCCATAGCTACAAGTGAAAAGTTTTTGTTTATGCATGATCTGTGGGTTACGCATGGCATGTTGCATGTTAGATATAGTGGTCTTGCCTTGTACACAATGAAAAAGTATTAGCCAATATACTGAATTGTCTTTTCTTTTTAAGCAATGGAAGGAAATTATATTAGCTAGAAATGGTGATATAATATTTGATACATATAGCAAAGAAAATTTATTGCCTAATCCTATTAGGATGAAGCTAATTCAGATAACCTGCAGCAAACTTATTAAAAAATATGGCCTGAAAGTACCTGAATTTGCTAAGCGTAATTTGGGGGAAGCCATTATTAGTTTATTTTCAAATTTGTGTGATCCTATGGGACAGACAGGATATGTATGTGAATCAATGACTCAGCTTGTTGTAGTATATTTAAATTTTGGTTGTAGGAAGCTTTCTATACAAACAATAATGGCGGAGAAGGATATATAGCTTGGCGACTTCGCACCATTACCAGAAGCTTCAATAAGAAAACTAATGCTAAACGCAATACAAAAGCAGTAGTCCCAGCATGTTTTCTGTTATCAAAAAGTTACTCGGTATTTGACTTAAAACTCCTGAAATTGAAGAGGCAGTTGAGTTTTTGAAACACATTCCATACAATGAGGATAATTTGGAAATAATTAAAACAAAAATGATATTTACCTACCAATATAGAAAATTTTTAGAAACAAACATTCTTCAAGAATTTCCAAAATTCCTTGATTCCTCATCTTATGTAAGTTCTATTGCTCCTTCTGTTAATATTATTTACATTAATCTTATACGTTATAGATTGAGGATGATTTTGCCCAATTGTATGAAAAAAAACTACATTTTGAAAAACATTTTCTAGAGGATACGCCAAAAATTTTAGATATTTATCAAAAAGTAGTGAAGCATCCAAACAATACAATTATAGAACAAACAGCTACAGAAACAGGTAAAAATTTTGTAACGTCTGGATTACTTCATTTTCACCTTTACTGCATAAAATCCTAAACTTATTTATAAAACCTATTTGTTAGTATTGAAAATTTATTAATTAAGTTTTGCTAAATAGAAGTGTCATGTTTCAGGTTGGGACAAGCCTACCAGGGCATTATTGGCAATTTTGGAAATGCTTCCACCATCGCCTAAGGGCAGAAATAAATCTGTACAGCAGTGTTCTAAGATTAATAAGCTAATTGTAAATAAACCTGTAAGTAATGTTGTATTATTTCAATATATAACTAAATCAGATTTTTTAGCCAAATACTTCAATTGAAGAAATTCATAATAACCAAAAAACAAATCAACCATTTATTATTGCACAGGGTGCAAACAAATGTGCCATAATTCAATATCATATTGCTGTGGATCGTAAAACCATTCCATGTCCTTACTTAAGTTCAGCTGCTAAAGCTTTTGAAATTCTGTTTATGTGTCACTATGTTTTTAATCTAAAATATGATGAACATTTAAAGCATTTTTTTGAATTTATACAAACATATTATTTTCAAATTGAACTGGATTCTGTAGTTTATACTCCTAAAATGTCTGAATTACGTTCACGAATTTTACAGTACCTGACAAAGTAAGTTCGCTCACACTGTATATTGTATTTTTATTTTTAAAATGTTTATTTGTTATATGTGTAAGGTTAAGCTTGAAAACTGTAGAGACACCATCAAACATTTAAGGATAGTTCATTCTTTTTTTGATGGGCCCAAATTATTTTTGCAATGTTGTTTATCTGGTTGTCTATATACGTATAACACTTTCAATGGGTACAGAAAACACCTACTAAAACATGAAAAAACATATAATGATGACCAAAATGTTGGGTTTAGTTGTATGAACGTGCACACGTCGAATTCAAATACTGTAAAGTCTGAAAACAATTTTTCTCAAGAAAATGTATCATTTCTTAATACTGAAGTACAAAATGAACAATCTGAATCCCATGATTTGGAAAAAGAAAACCTTAGTGCAAATGATATAATGAAAATGTTTATGTTACAGCTTTTAAATATTACTTTAACTGAGCCACAAATGCAAGTATTACTTAATTCGCTTTCTGAATTGATTGAAAATATTTTTACAAATATATTAGGGTCCAGTTTAAATCAAACTTTGCACATTATTGATTTTTATGATTCGTTTAAGCAAGAAATTTCGAACTACTCTACTTAATATAAACGCAAGAAGTTTGTAAATACTTTAGAATATGTCAAACCTAGAGAAGTAGTTCTAGGCCATCGCACAGATAATGTTTATGATCGAACAAGTCAAACCTACATTCAGCGCAATATTGCTTGTACTTTTCAGTACATTCCCATCTTGGAGACTCTTACTCTGCTGATATCGAAAAATTTAGACACTGTTGAGCAGTTTCTAATACATTCTAATAAGAATAACGAATTGTTTGTTAAAGGCACATATCTTCAGACTATTCCCATTTTCAAGAAAAAATACGTATTGAACTTACAATTGTATTACGATGATTTTGAAACTACAAACCCATTAGGTAGCAAAACAGGTGCTCATAAAATTGGTGCCATTTACTTCACTGTGAAAACTTTGCAAGCGCTTTAAATACACACCTTAGTAATATACATTTATTGGCATTGTTTTTACTTCGGATCTGAAATTAAACACTAACTTGCAAAGTATTTCAATAAACAATATTTTAAAGCCGATTGTTGATGATATTAAAATACTTGAAACAGAAGGTCTTATAATCAATGAATTTGAGCAGCCTGTTTTCGGAACATTAGTTTCTCTTGCACATGATAACTTGGAAGCAAATACTTTACATGGTATGGTGGAATCATTCCAAGCTAACTACTATTGCAGAATGTGTTTAGTTCATAAAAAAGATGTTAAAGAAGTACTAAGTGTGAATCCAGTGTTGATGCGCACTTTTGAAACATCCAAGGAACATTACCTACATCTAGGTGCAGAAAAACATTACTATGGACTAAAACAAGAAAGTGTACTTAATGAATTGCATTATTTTAAGTTGTTTGACTCTATATCAGTAGATATAATGCATGATGTTTTGGAGGATGTGTGCCATTAGATTTAAAATCATTTTAACCTGTTTAACTGAAGCTAAAATCATTAGTCTTGAACACCTAAACCGTAAAATAAAATTATATCACTACGGCTACTTAAACCAAGAAATTAAGCCTAGTTTTGTATCATTAGATAAGGCAGGGGCACTAATTGGTCAAAGGGCAATGCAGTCTTGTTGTTTAATAAGATTCTTGCCATTGATCATTAGTGATTTAAATCTTACTCTAGAGTTGCAACACAAGTGGAGAGTTGTGCTTACACTTTTAGAAATCATGTCGATTATTTTTTCACCTAGAATCAATTACGATATAATAATTGAATTAGAAGCATTAGTAGTAGATCATCATACACTATTTAAGAAAGAATTTTCTCACAATATTACTCCAAAAATGCATTTTATGGTGCATTATACTGATGTCATTCGACGCATGGGTCCGTTGGTGAATCTTTGGTGTATGAGGTATGAAGAAAAACATGCACTTTTAAAAAATTTAGCAACAAAATTTAGAAACTTTAAAAATCTGGCCAAGACGTTAGCTTCCAAGGTTCAACAGTCCACATTTTTTCAGAATCGACTTGCAATCAATTTATTGAAAGGGCCCTTTAAAACTTCTACCTTTGGAAATCTACATGAATATAAAAAATTGATATGTGATAATATAGAAGAGTTTTTTGATGATACTGAAGTATTCATCTGTAAATGGATTAAGCTTGGATATTTATTTAACACTACTGTCTTTTTTATTTATTGCATATACGTTACAATTTCAAATGTACAATTACAATTATAGCATATAGAATCTAGACAGTTTTAGGAGAATAACTATATACAATTAAAGACATTTAAAATTAAATAATATTGTACATGGTGTTATAGTTATGTATATACAAAATTAAGCACCTAAGTGATTAAACACTTGTATGTGCTAGGATAATAGTAAACAAAAATATTTAAATGTAATAAACAAATAAAACACGTTGTATTGGATGGTGTTAGTAAGCATATAGGTATAGATTAGTAATTGTAACAAGGTAAATTAGTATAAGAGTTTCAATAATTTGCTGTAGTTTTTGTATATGAATTCTTTTGATTCGTATGAATACTGTTTTATTTTACTAAGCTGTTTAATTTCAATTGGCAACTGATTAAAAATGCTGGGTATAGTATAGCTTGGTAGTCTTTGACAAAGAGTTTTATTAAATTTTGGTACTTGTATTAGCTTTTGAAGTACTGCGAGCATTGTAGCTTGGTAATGAGTATGTATTTAGTAATTTATTCCTAAAAGCAAACATACATATACTGTGAAAGTACAGTGATCGAAGATTTGGTATTTCTTTTGTATAAAGCATATTTGAGTGAGTTCTCTTGGGTTTGTTTAAGATAACTTTTAGAATATAGTTCTGTGTTGTATTAAGTTTTTGTAATGCATTATTATACAAACCGCCCCATATAAGTATCCCATAGAAGTAGTTTTTTTGAAAGAAATTCACGAAGTTGATAAAATTTGTATATAAGTTTTCTAACTTTTTTTGTTAAATAGTCAACATGGTTAGACCATTTTAGATTTCTATCTATGATTATGCCTAAATATTTCACTTGGTTTGCTTCACAAATTTCATCTTCTAGGCTAGATACCTTTATACTTGTAAAGTCGGGCCTATTTACTTCAGTTATTCCAAATGCAATATATAGTGATTTGCTAATACTCAACGACATTTGATACAAATTAAGCCAGTTCATGATTTTTTTCATACCATTAGCGACAGCTCGTTTGCAGTTTTTCCAAGAGTTACCTCTAAAATAACCACAGTATCATCAGCATATGATATTATTTTTGCAGATATTTTAATGGATAGTAGTGAATTTATATAAACTAAGAATAGTATTGGGCCAAGTACTGTGCCTTGCGGGACTCAATTTGAATTATCTCAGGTTTGCTTAATTCATTATTTATTTTAACTCTTTGTATCCTATTGGATAAGTAACTACGCATTAAGTCCAATGCTATGCCTCGAATTCCAATCTGCTCTAAGGTATTTAGAAGCAAGTCATGGTTAACCGTGTCAAAAGCCTTTGTCAGGTCAAGGAAAACTGCGATGCACTTTTGGTTGGAATTGAGACTATCTGTTATGTTTGAAATTACAGAGTACATAGCATCATTTGTAGATTTATTTTCTTGAAAGCCAAATTGTAAATCATGTAGTATTTTATTTTTAGCAAAAAATTTCATTAAACGAGACTTCAAACATTTTTCAAAAATTTTACCAAAATTATTTATCACGCTAATAGGCCTATAGTTATTAATTTTGGTTTTGTCTCCACTTTTATATACAGGAGTGATTATTGATGATTTAAATTGACTGGGTACCTTACCCTTTTCAAAAATCAAGTTAACTATGTGAATTAAAGGCTTTATTAAGTATTTATGGTTTCTTTTAATTAAGTCTGTAGTTATTTTATCTGGTCCTGGTGAACTGTTCGTCTTTAGGGAAGATATGTGTGTAATAATTTCATTTTCCGTTACTGGATATAAAAACATAGATTCGGGGATTCTTTGTAAATTGTCATTGTTTGCATTCACTGTTTTATCGATGTTTTGACTAATTTTAACGCCACATTAGCAAAGTAGTTGTTACAGTAGTTTGCAGCATTTTGTTGTTATCAAAGGTTCATTATCTTCATTTAAGATTGTAAGCATGTTTGTATGATATACTTTCTCATTAGTAGCATCTGAAATTAGCTGGTATATCTTTTTAAGGTTATTTTATTTTGGTCAATGTTTGTCTTATAGTAGTCATTTTTGTTTTTTAGCAGTTTATTTAAAATGTTTCTGTATATTTTGTAGTCATTCTCTAGTGCTGGCGAAAATGTTGGTTTAATTTTTTTAAGTTTATCTCTCGTTTTTATTGAGCTTATAAGACCGAGAGTAATCCAGGGCTTTATTTTCTGGACTTTTCTTGTATATGTCATGATTTTTGTTGAGATTTTTATGAAATTATTAATCACAATTTCAAATGTATTTGTTGCATTTGCGGGTCATCTTGGGTCATTATGCTGTCCCAGTTTTCCTGTTTGAGGAGAATTTCTAATTTTTATAGTCTATCACCTGGATTTTTGAAGTATAGGGTATATCAACTTTCGGTATAGTTAGTGTTTTAGATTTTATACTTAATAGCAATGGATAGTGATCAGTAATCTGACAGGTAAAATACGAGTCCTAAACTGAAAATTATGTCTGATAGGACTTTTATAAATATGTGATCAATGCAAGATTGTGATTGAGATGTTATGCGGGTGGGTTTATTAATGTAGGGTACAAGACCATGTCTTGCAAGACTAGAAAGGTATTTATTTACATAAACGTCGTTTTCTTTTAACAGGTCAATGTTTACATCTCCTGTTAGTATTTCAATAGTTGATCTTTTCCTGTTCTTGTCGAGATAATCATCAAGCTCATTAATAAAAATAATCAAGTTACTAGGGTTGGGTCTATACAATGCAATTAATCTAATTGAGATAGTTTCAATGATTAAGTCAACAATGCTTAGAGTAACACCACATTCAATTAGCTTGTGATTAAAATTACTGTAATTTATGTTCGATCTAATAAAGATGATAACACCATCATTTTTGTTAAAATCTCCTTCACTATATAAAGTTGTATAGCCGTAGAGGTTTATATTGCTTATGGCAACACCTTGAAAACTTTCACTTAAGACAAATATATCACAAGTTAGTTTGTAAGTTTCGTACAAAGCAAGGAATTCATCAAAGTTTTTGTTAATGCTACGAATATTCAAGTGCATTATGTTAATGGGATAATCTTGATCTATTAGTACAGTTGAATATTTATTAGGCTCCAAATAGAAGTCACAATGATCCTGCTCTAATTGATTTATGTTGCTTAAAACAATATCCTGATCAAGAATTACCATCAGGAGAGTAATCAATTTTATTTCTAAGTCGCTTGATATGAAATTGCAGTGTCTGGCAATTTAAATCGGTTGAGCAGTGATTAATTTCATTCTTAAGACCATATTTATTATTAGAATTAACACAGTTAATGCAGATTTTTTTGTTGGGGCAATCTTTCTGTTCGTGTTCTTCACTACAATGAGGACAGTGTAACTTGTTTATACAATTTTGACTTTTGTGGTAATATTCTTGACATTTATAGCACCGTGGAATCGATAAATCTTCAAAAACAGGTAGGCGTTCCCATCCAATATAAATATGTCTAAGGCGCATTAGTTCGTTAAATGACTTAGGTGAGCATTCCCCAAATATGGTATAGAGACCATTTCTATTATTTTTTATGTATGTTATATTTAAATCTTCTACAGTGTCATTTTGCTGAAGTAAGGATGTTGCTATGTCTTCCTTAGACCGTTTCTGTGAATAGTTTAGCAACTTAAATCGAGGTTTACGTAGTTGTGGAGTTTCAATGATGTACTTGTCTTTCAGTATATCTTTTGCCGCTGTTTCCAATACTCCTGCTTCTTTCCTACTATTGCATTTAATTATAACTGATCCAGTTTTAGAGGTAATTATATTCTTAATTCTTACATTTATTGTTGCTGGATTAATGTTACTAATAATTTCTTTCTTTGTTTGTTCAGGGTTTTGCGTGTTTCTTGGTTTAATTATTATGTCAGGAATGTTGTGTTGATTTTTAAGGTAGAGGTTTCAATAGTTCTCTTTATTACCCCTGCATATGTTGGACTAGTCGGTTCACTTAATTGCTTTTGTTCATATTGGGAAAGTTTTTCTTGTAATAATTGTATGATTTCCTGTTTATCATTTATTATTATGTCTTTGTCTTTAATGATTAATTTTAGACTTTCTGTATAATCATTGTTTCTACATTTTTGCAATAAAACTTGAGAACACGTTTTGTAACGGTAAACATTTCAATTCTGATGCTGATAAATCAGAACACTCTGTACATATTAGATTCCTACAATTATCACATTGGTTACATGGAATCTTTGTATCCTTTGTAGGCTGTTTAGTTACCTTGCATAAGTTGCACTCCATGATGTTAAAATCATTTCAGATAATATATTGTAGTGGAATTTCTTGTATACACAGCTGTTCTTGATGTTATTATCAGAGTATTGTTGTTTATAGAATTGAATGAAGTTTATCTTATCAGAGGTAAAGGTCAAACTTTTGTTATACTGTATTGAATATCAATTATTATAAGTTGATTTTATTGTTTTTGCAATTTTTTTATTCACTTAACCAATTACACTAAACTCAGTATATAGACCTGTTAATCAGCTACACACAGATACCAAATACTTCTAATAAATTTAAGTATTACACTTTTAATACACAAATAACAGCAGAGCAATTTAAACATGACTTCACACCACACCACTTAAACTTAAACTATCAATATGCTAAGGGATTTGTTATTTGTACAGGCAGAATGCAAGATTCAATGTTGCCTAAATTTGAAAGAATAGTTGATATTGTTGTTCTTGCTGACTTCCCACTACTTATTACTAATGAATTATTAACAAGTGAATATTCTGAAAACTTTAAAGCATTCAAGGTGCATCATAAAGAAAACTGTGTTAATGTTGTAGATCTAAGAATTTTGGTATATAGAGAACCTCATAATACGCATCAAGATCATAATGGTTTGGATACATATTTAGTACCAAAATACAGATTTATTTTCTAATTATTACTGTTTCAATTTGTTATATTGTTGAAATAGACCAAAAGCTGGCTATTTTAACCTGACTCTTGTAGTCATACTCCTCTAACCAATGGTTTACGTGAGACACCTTATATTAAATACATTTCAATTTTTGAATCATATAATTTGGGAAAGTTTGATGTCATACAAGTTTTCAAGATTAATTATAAGAATTTAGTTACGTACTATCTTTTTCTGTGTATTATATCATGAACTGCTTGTTGGTTGTGATTTTTAAAAAGTATGACTTAATGTCATACCAGCTGCCTCAGTCGTGTTGTAATGTCATATCTCTCTTACTTTAAAAAATTTTGATTAGATATTTTAAACGTGTAACATAGACTTAACGTCCTCTACAGCAAGCATAATAATAATAATATTCAGCACCTCCAGTTTAACCGGAAACTAACCTAATTTTTGAAATTTTAATGATGCCCTGTATATTTATTTCAAAATTTTAATTCTATGCGAAATTCCTTTTCAGTGATGTATTACACATTGTGTTTATGCTCAATGTTAATAAATGTCAAGTTTTAAAAAATAACAAAAGTATTTATTTACGTCACTCGTACAATTGTAATAATATTGAAGTAGATCTAACCAAACACTAAAACCATCATTATTCATTGTGCTTTTTTAAACTTGCTTTAAATTGTTAAAGGGTTAAGGTCAATAAACTATAAACACAAACTGCCAAAATTACAATAAATTTAGTTCATTTGATTACGAAGCCTAATCCTCTTGTTTTTTAAAATTTGATTTATTAATTAACATTGGAGCTCTAAACATAAAATGTAATTCATCACTGAAAACGGAATTTACCATAGAATTCAAGTTTTGAAATAAATATACAAAATGTCAGTTAAGGTTCATAAATTAGGTTCGTTTCTGGTTAAACTGGAAGTGGTTTAATATTATTATGCCTGGTTTAAAGGACGTTTGGTCTATATTACACGTTTAAAATATCAAATTCAAATTTTTTAAATAAGGAAGATATGTCATCGGAACAACACACGGATACGCCCAGTATATATTGCACTGCCTACTGAATGCTGACTAAAATCATCATTCATTTATAATCTGTCACTAAGGCTCTGTATGTTTTAGTTAGAATATATTATAATTTATTGAATTCTAGAACACAATTTGAGTTTTACAATGTATTCTTTTAGTTTGAATAGAAAATGTGTAAAATTTGTGTTTATGTAGTTTATTGTTGTAGTTACATCAAGTCCAAGAAAGAAAACATGGCGTAGTTTATCTGCTTCATTGTATATTATTTAATTCTTTGAATTTGTGAATGAGTACTCTAAAACAACTCTGCTAAACTTATAATAATGAAGATTTTAGTTCGCAATAGGTTTGAAGAGATAACGAAGAGTAGTAACACAATCTACCTATGAAACTTTAATAACTGTGAAGGTGTTAGCGACATGTTTATGGCCACATTTCTAAGCCATCATCAGGATAGCAATAAACTAGGTAAAAGCAACGGAAAACATCAACAAACAAAAACATTTTTTGATCTAAACAATTTCCAAACAAAACACAAGGTTCACAGAGAAAATGTCTTAACTTATAGTTATAACAACATATTATTGGTATTATTATCGTTAATGTTGTTATATATAAAGGTTAAGAAGATTTCTGTGTGAACTTATGACTTTTTGGTAGATGTTTTACATTAACAATTGTTTTTGTGTG
This sequence comes from Platerodrilus igneus, assembly GCA_036346225.1. Lineage (NCBI taxonomy): Eukaryota > Metazoa > Arthropoda > Insecta > Coleoptera > Lycidae > Platerodrilus > Platerodrilus igneus. The sequence goes on from JARFIW010000295.1 coordinate 1,452,397, forward strand.
TTGATATCTCTCATCGTTTTTACCTAGTTTATGCTAACCTAATCATGTGTATAGAATTTTGGACAGTGTTGCTAACACCTTTGTAGGTAATACAGTTTCATTAGGGAGATTGTGTGATTATTACTTGTTGTTTCATCTAAACATTCTAAACTTATTTAAAATAAAGCAGTGAACAAGTGTAGGTACTCTAAATTTGGCAAACTCATCTAAACAGATGTAAAATGTTCCCTAATCAGTGAACAAATCTACTCTAGAAAGTAGCAAACCCGCCTAAACTTATGCAAACTGTTCCCTAATCAGTGTACAAATCTACTCTAAAATTTGCCAAACTCGTCTAAACTTATTTAAAATGTCCCCTAATCAGTGAATAAATGTCCTCTAAAACATGACAACATCATCTAAACTTAATTTAAATGTTCCCTACTAAGTGAGGAAATCTACACTAGAATGTGACTTAAGTTCTCTAGTATGTAAGTACAATGTACTCTTAAACGTGTAAAGTATACACTAAGTTGTGTAAATAAATACCCTTGCACTAGAGTAAATTCTACTCTAAGGTTTAATAAATTGCCAGTGTAAAAATTTCCCTCTATTTATAGTGGACCTGTACACACTGTTTTTAGAGTTGTCTAGAGTGGAATATTTACTCTAAATTTCTTACTGTGTACTATGATGTTACGTTTGAAATCTTTGGGTATCCGCCTGTTTCATACATATAGCTTACAAGTCGGAAGAGACGTTCTGTTACTGCTTGTCCAGCGGCTTTAAAGTTTTTGCTTGCACCTTATCTGTACCCGGTGCCTTACCATTTTTCAGACTCTTTAATGCTAATTCAAACTCATCTCTAAGTATAGGATATTTCTGGTCATCCTTTTCAATGTCTGATTCCTGTTCTAATGCTGCTAGTTCCTCTCCTTTCTCTACATTTTCTATAATGACATTTTCTCCCGCATCCCTTATATTTTTGCTATATGGTTTTATATCCCTAAAATTCATTCTAATTAATTTGTATGCTTCGTCTGTCTTTTTTATTTCTATCTTAGTTTGTACCTCGTTGCACTTTTCATCAATCCATTGTTCTTTAGCTTTCCTGCATTTGCGAATAATTTCCCATTTTATGGCTTTGTATCTCTGTTTTCCTGTTTCGTCTGATCTATTTTTGTATTTTCGTCTTTCTTCTATTAAATTTAGGATATCTTTTGTTATCCATGGTTTATTATTTTCTTTTTGTGAATACCCCAGAATATCTCTGGTCGCCATGTCTAAGCTGGATTTAATATTTTTCTATTCTGTTTCTAAGTTCTTAGTATCAGAAATTTTTCCGATATCTTTCAGCAATTTATTTGACTTTTTTTCAAATCTTTTGTGGATATCTTTATCTTTTAGCTTTTCAAAGTCAAAGTGCCTTTTTCCGTTCCTCTTTTCAGATTTTTAAATTTAAGTGCGGCCTTCATAATTACGATGTTGTGGTCAGTGTCAATATCTGCTTCCGGGTAGCTTCTACGTCTTCTATTTGATTTCTAAACCGTTGTCTAACAATAATGTGATCTATTTGATATCCTCCTATATCTCCTGGCATCTTCCACGTGTATCGTTTTCTATTTCGGGGTAACGTCACAGCCTTTTATAAATAAAGAACAATGTTATATAATAATCAAATAATAGATGTCTGTCGAATTCCGAGGCGATGTTTAAATTTTAAACCATAGTTTTTTGGAGAAATTTTTGTCACTATATTCCTGCATATTACAGTTTATTCTCTTATACGTTTCTAAATTGTTGTACTTCAACTACAGATATAGATCGAATTATGTTAAACTCGATCGGTTTTATATTCACTGGCTACAATATTATTACTTTAGTTTATCTCGGATATTGAACCGTAAAGCATTGTAACTTGAAAATGATTTCTAGAAAAACATATACCAAGGAATGTTTGCAAGAAGCTCTTAATGAGGTTAAACGAGGTTTTGCAACAATGTACTCTGCTAGTAAGAAGTTTAGGATTCCAAAGTCGACAATGCCCGACCATCTCATACGATCGCAGGGTAAAAGGGATAAAAGTGTAGACAGTTACATCTCTGATATACAAACGACTAATTTACAAACTGCGGAAATATGCACAGGAAGTACTCTAAGATGTACAGCAACACCTATCTACTCAGATGGTAAAGATGATAAAGAAGTTTGTAAAAGAAGTTTTAAGATGCAAAAACAAAAGTTTAATATTGAGGAAATGAACTCTGCAAAAAATAATGGAAATGCTCGTCATAAACTCTCAAAGCAAATAATAAATAAATCAATTTCTTTGGATTACACCCCAAATTCTAAAGATGAGGATTCAACAAAGGAAAGCAATAGTCGGGGCACTAAAATACCGATGTATATAAAAAGGGATGTTGTATTAAAAAATACACATCGTACTGAGAACAGTTCAGATGATGCATATATTCACTTTAATGTACATGGGTTCATTGAAAGACTGCAGTTGCTAGTTACTGTTGATTATCACAACCATCGAGATATGCATAACCTAAATGAAATTATCTCTATAATATCTAAACTTCGACAAAAAGGAATTATAGAATAGAACGACAACAAAGTTAGATGGGGGTAAATATTTATACATATTTTTCGAAATTGTAAAATTGGAGTAGTCTGCATTTGCATTTTGATAAGTAAACATCGTAATAAAAATGAGCGGAGAAAAAATTATATCTTTAGATGCTATGAAAATTTTAGAAGAAGTCAAGGAGATGAAAAAAAGTTTATCAAACAATTCAACTAGCCAACATTTGAATGGTATGTCTAATGAATTTCTGGCAAATACTAAAATAGTGCAAGATAAACCTATACGTGATAATGTTGATGCGAAAGATCCGAACATAGACTCCAAGTCAGACGTTTCTGACAGAAAAAGAAAGAGACAACTTAAATCGTATACTAAAGAGGATTTAAATAAAGCCCTTGACGAAATAAACAAAGGATGGATTACTGGTTCAGAAGCATCCGAAATCTACAATGTTCCAAACGCTACACTCTATACGAAACTCAGATCAAACGAAAATCGTGTACAAAATTTGGATTTGTATACTACACATTTGCCAATTAAAAAGAGGAAAAAGTGACTTTTGTGTGTGTATTAGTTTTAATGAATAAAAATATATTTCTATGTGAAGTGTACCTGTTAAGTATTTGAATTGAAATATAAATATTGTTTCAAACGTTTTGGTTTTATTTATATATAATGGTATTGTTAGGATACAATTACTCGGAAGCAGTAGCAGATTCTTGGTTTATGTATCATCGAAGTTGGGCATGGGTGCGCCTGCGCAGGGGTGCGTATGGGCAAGGGTGCGCACGGACACATTACGAGTTAGAGGTTTCGGCATAAAATTTCCAGTTTTATGTTAAAATTTTTCTAAGTCAGAACTACTAAAAATTATACCAAGTCCCAAAATATTCAAAATCTAAAGTAGTTACAAAAATGCCGAATGTATTCGCTCTGTTGTTCCAGACACCTCAACTTCATTCACTAATAATGTGCATGACCATACCCCTAATAGCTTCGCATACTACATTAAATGCAGTTATGATGACAGGACATATGTTGGACACTGCATTATCGCTTACATTCTCTTGATTAGGAACAGCTTTGCTATCCGATCTAAATCGGATTAAAATCCGATCTAGGTCGGATTAAATCCGACCTAGGTCGGAGGGAGACACTCTCACCCTATGGGGCAATTTCACCCTATGGCGCAATTTCACCCTATTCTGATGGAGGTAAATTCAAGTAACTTTGCCATTAATACACCCCCACAACCAGACCTAGATCCGATCATGCACATAAAGAAATAGTTTAATATTATTGCAATATCACAAAGTTATACGCAACAACCAATTTTAAATAAATTGTCTTTGAAACTTAAAATGGATGTTATGACTAAGTTTTATTATTAAAGTGGTACCATATCTGGTTGAACCGTTTCTCATTAATACTCATTAGCACTAATTGCTTTTTAATGAGTTTTCTCATTAAAACCCATTAGCACTAATTGCTTTTTAATGAGTATTCTCATTAAAAACCAAGTGTGGACCTAGGTTAGATAAAAGGAAAAATTGATAGGTTAGGTCAGCGTCGCAGCGCTGACCTAACCTATCAATTTTCTTTTATCCACACAAATCCAACTAACCTAACCTAACATGGTCATATGGTCATATGATCATGTTGTCATGTGGTCATATGGTCATGTGGTCATATGGTCATGTGGTCATATGGTCACGTGGTCATGTGGTCATATGGTCATGTGGCCATATGGTCATGCGGTCATATGGTCATGTGGTCATGTGGTCATATGGTCATGTGGTCATATGGTTATGTGAGCAGGGAGATTAAATTTGGTATATAAGGAAGTAGTTTTGAGTTGAGCTTAGTTATAGTAAGACATTTTTCAAAAGATGTCGCATTCAAGCAATCGGTGGTGCTCCAAACAATCTATTACAAAAGCAGCAAAGGATATCCTGGATGGCTCGAGCTTCTACGCTGCTAGTAAAAAATATAATATACCTACAACAACGTTATGCAGATATGTTAAAAAGTTGCAGAACGTGAAGAAATTACATAATTCCAACGATGCATCCAGAGATGTTATTCCAGAAGTTAAAATACCTATACAGAATTATGATAACTTTGCTATTGCTAATGCAAAAGAGGATGGTAAACATGGTCCTTTGTTCCCGTCTAACATACGAGCTATATTCGTGGGACCATCGAGTTGTGGGAAGACCAACGCTTTAATATCTCTGATCTTGCACGAGAACGGTCTTAGATTCCAAAATGTCTATGTATTTTCGAATTGTTAAGAAACCTTTTTACACCATTAAAAGAAGAAATTGGGTACCATGAGTTTGAAAATTACGATGATTTGATCGAACCCAGAGATACCAAAGAAGATTCAATTATGGTTTTCGATGATATACCTGCAAACGAGCAAAGTAAAATCACTCAGTTTTTCTCGTTCGGTCGACATAAAGCAATAGATTCGTTCTATCTATGTCAAACTTACGCTAGCGCCTTAAAACATAGACTCAGAGATAACGCCAATGTAATCACATTATGGAAACAGGATGACACAAACCTTCGCCACATTTTTTCGGATCATATAAGTGGTGACATGACATATCTGAAATTTAAAGAAATGTGCTTACAGTGTTGGGGTGGGGGTGACTCAAAACATAATTTTATAACTATTGTGAAAAATTTTGATTTGGATAATGGTCGATATAGGAAGAATTTCGACGAGTATATAAATATTTGACATTATTCAAAAAAATAGTTAGTTCCCATCCAGGGAAAAATTGGTAAAGTATGTGTTTTTGGCTTTTAGTTTTAACTATTTACCTGTAAATTATTTGGAGATAGTAGAGGAGGAAGATAGCCAAGATAAAATAAAAATCTTACACAAGTGCTACATTAAAGCAGGTAGTACATATTTTACACAATCTGCAACACCATATTCTACAATTCCAAAAGAAATAGTCATTTCGGAATTGGGTTTGATAGATACGCTTAACATTCGCCCAGAGGTTGTACGACAACGCGTAAATATTGGCAGTAAACTCTACCCGTTTACGCTAAAGGAAATTGCACCCATTATGCATGCCATACGCTGTAAGTGGAAGAAAAAAACAACTGGAATTAGAGGAAATCAATGCAAAAAGGCGAAAATTGGACTACATGGAAAACACTGCGACAATACGCGAACAAAGATGTGTTAGACAAAGAACATCTTATTAGAGAAAATGAGGAAGAATTAAAAGATTATTTTATGTGCCGATGGATTGACTTACCTACATCTGGTTTCTACAAGCTGTATGCATTTGTGGTTAGTAAAAAAGACTCTTTTAGTTATCTAGGCGTCCTTGCGCAAAAGGATGGTACTAAATCCGTATACTTTTTAAAAGGTTATTTTAAAACGTATTTATCAAAATGGCAGATAACATAGACGACCTAAGGAATGCGGGTTTCGTAACCTTGGCGTACACCACACGCAAAGGGGTTCCGTTAAACATTGTATATTTGCCTAGTAAAGAACCTTTCGGATCATTTAAAACCGAGGGTCTTACAACCTATAACAGCCATATATTTTCAAAAGTAGTGGACTTGCAACTACGTAATAGTGAGTGGAAGAATAAGGATTTCCTCCAATACCGACAAAAAGAAGTCGATCAAGCTAACAAGATACGTATGCAGGATATAGTGGGAAAGCCGCGATTAAAAGATTGTCACAAGCTGCAAGAATTACACAAAGGAATGAATCTGGTTGTCGGTAGAATCAAAGACTTTATATATAGAGGCAAACTTCGGTACATTTTACAATTCGAAAACCTAGACGGTCTCTATGTATCAAACAATTGGCTAGAAAAGGAGATAGAGGACTTTGGTGTCGATTTAAATTTTAAGCTGCAAATAAAATTAGATAAAATTAAAACCATTCCAAACAAACATAAAAAAGGACTGTCTTCTGTGTATAACTTTGTATTAAAATTAAGTTTAAATGACCCCATGATTGGCATTAAATATTTTTAATTTTTGTTATGTATGTCAAAATAAACATCTTAGAATAGTATTACATTGTTCATTATTTATAAAAGGCTATGACATCACCACCAGGAATCTGTCTGGGGCGCATACGAGGGAAGCTGATGTTAACAGTCACCAAGCATCTAATTCTTTATTTGGTATGGTGTACTTGCCGGCGTATGTATTCAGAGTAAAAAACACGATTTGTACACGCACATTATTAGTAAAATTAGTTTATCGAGCGAAGATGACTAGCGTAACGTCATCCTGGAAGCATATCAATCTACGCATGGGTGGTATAAAGATATAAATCTAAGATAGTTGTATAGATCTTGTAAATCTATTGTATATATTAGTTTTAAGAATCCATAATTTTTAAGTTCGTTGCCCACCTTCCAAATCCTTTCTGTTTCTATCCTGGTTGACAGAATATACGTGTTACCTCCACGTTGTGTTCGCGGGACACATCGGTTTTAGATTTCTAGGGAAATGGTTGGTTAAGGCATATGTCTTGCGTAGCAAAAAAGAGTTTTAAAGATGTAGCTAAATAAAGATGGGTAAAAATTAGTGGTTTGGGTCTTTAAAAGGCGTGACCTTGTATGGGGTGGCCCTATTTAAAATCTATTTACAGATTTGGGGTCCCTAGAAAAATTTAATATTAGTTGATACCAAAAAAAAGATATATTTATCTTAAAAGAGTGACTACCCCATGTATAATAAATACAATATACCGCATGTCAACAAAAAGGTTGTAGGGAAAATTAAAGACGAATTTAATGGGGATCTAGTATTATAATTTGTTGGTAGTAGGGCTAAGTCCTACTGTATTGTAAGCGAGAAAGATACGATTAAAAAGATTTAAGGGGTCTCACGAAGTGTAGTTAAGTAAAACCGCGGATGCTACAACCTATAACGAGCATATATCCTCAAATGGGGTGGGCATGCAACTACGCAGCAGTGCATGGGAGAATAAGGATTCTCTACAATAAAAAATTAAAGTTTCCATGTACGTAGCACCAGTCATTGGGAAATGGTAGAAATGTTAAACCTATAACGGCGATTATTAATTGTGGTTTAGAAAAATAATAGTTTTCGTGGACTAAATAAAATAGCTTAGACTGATTAATGTATATGGTTACATATTCTCGTACACATCCACAAACATCTGCTTACATCCGCATACGGACATGGCGATGCCGGTAGTTTTTGTTTAACAACTAGTAGGAAAGATACGTTAGGTGTTAGTGTGTGGAAGCCCATAGGATCGTTGTATTCAAAAGGAACGGTGCGGCGAAATGTATGGCGGGCCCCGTTAGAATAATAGAAAGTGGTTAATCAATCGTGTTAGATCTTTAAATATGCGAAAGTGTAAAAGCCTACATGAGCAAAATTTAATTATCAGACAAAAAAAGTGCGCGATGTGCAATACCTTTAAAGAATGTATAGGATGGTGCTTTGCAGCGATCTTAACAGTAAAAAAGGCAACTGACTTTTTCAAGGGCAACAAGTTTGGTATCCCCTTAGTAAAGGTTTAAAATGTTTTATTAAGTTATTGTTTATAGTAGCACTGCATCTCTTACCGCACGACTTACACCCAATTTGTGTGCGTTTACTACCACCCTTTTGGATTTTTAATATACACGCGATGTGATTGTTGATCTGTATAACATGGAAGATGTTTCCGATGTTTTTACTAACTGCATTTGCAGTATCGACGATGCGAACCGGGTGCATGCATTGGCGCTAAATGTACTGGACGAGCAGCAAGGATTGGCAAAAAATGACGTCATTTAGTTCCCCGCTGAACCCTCAACATCGTTCGGGTGTCTTCGGAAACCTTCGGTTTGCATTTTATAAGGTACATAAAGCAGGTGCGCAAGAGTAAACTCTTTAGTTATAAGTTAGTTTGCTTACAAGTTTAACCAAAGTGCTATAGTACGGATTTTGTTTTGTACTAAAATGGTACGTGCAAACGTTTTTAAGTGCAACTGTTGTGGTGCTTCCTATACCTGGAAAAATGCTCTAAAACGGCACCAGAACAAATGTCGTGGTGTAACATCGTCCACGGTTAAGCTTATACATCCGTCCGCAGCAAAGTACTTAAACTGTGGGTCTTGCGGAATCGCTTTTACGAGAATGGACAGCTTACAGCGACACAAGGAAAAACAGCACGGTATGTCATTAAGCCTTAAACGTTCAGCTCCGCCAGCAGTTGGATAGCCTTACCCGAAGCAGTCACGGATTCTGTGTAAAATATGCGATTTCGAAATGGAAAAGACTACCTATGCCGCAACAGACATAAAAATGCATCAGTTACCGCTACTAGCGACGATGCTGTAGAAATGGTTAGCACAGCGTTTAACAACCGTATAGCTAGCTATCGCATAAAGAACGCTAGTGTCGACGATGGAGTGTCCGAGTTTTTTTGGAAGCAGAAAGAGCGATTTATTCGATTAATTAATGAAAAAAGAATACAACATACAGCAATAAAAGTCTATTGCAAACTCTACGGCGTTTACACCAAAATGGTGGAAGAAACTACCGATGTGAAGAAATCCTTTAACACAAAAAATATGGTCATAACTTCTTCTAGTAATCTGGAAAATATCTACGAGGTCTTAAGCGAAACCATGAGAACAAAATCAGAGGAATTTGAAACATGTGGATCCGATTGGTCTTTGGAAAAGGTGCTCTATTTAGAAATAAATATTAATAAGTATAAGCCGATTTGAGGAGTTCTAGGTTTAGAATAAAAAATTGTGAACATGTATTTAGAAATGTGGTTTACAAAATTTAAACTGTATTAGTAAAAATTTTCTGTAATAAAAAGTTTTTAAGAATAGCTTTTAGATTTCCTTTTACGTATGAGCTGCAGGAAATTTATAATTTAGAAGGTGTGTGTAAAACAGTAAGGGGTGGTTCGATTTTAAATCTATTTACAGATTCGGATTCTGCATAAAATTCTAGACTAATTTGATGTATTACATGACTAAAATAATTTATAAGGACGGCCAAAAATCGTTGCTGGTAAAAAATCTTAAAATTGGGGTAGCCCCCTGGCGGATGATGCAAACTAAAAAATTCTAAGAAATTCAGGTAGCTGAGAAAAATCTAATATTAATTGATACCAAACAAGATAGGGTTATCTCGAAAGATGCGATGGTTCCGAAAATGAAAACTATTGTGTAAAATTTAAGATGGTAATGTTATTTATTACTGTCGCCAGATGTGGGAGCAAATGTGGATTGTGTGTGGCAATGTGGAGTTCATCTCCGCATTTCCCTCCTTATGGGATTTACATATAGTCGAAGAAAACTATTTGGTCCAGATGTGGGAGCAAATGAGGAATTCTTCTCATTTCCGCCTTATGGGAATTTACATGTAAATGTGTGTGGAAATGAGGGATTTTCCTCATTTCCACCAAACTATCACCTCCATCTTCTCATTTTCACCTTATGGGAATGTACATGTAAATCTGTGTGGAAATGAGGGATTTGGGAGCAAATGAGGAAGGAAAGAGTTGCTCCTCCTCATTTGCTCCTTATGGGAATTTACATGTAAATTGGGAGCAAATAAGGCGGCAGATAGCCTGTATTTACCCTACTTATATTTACATCAAGATCTCTTGAGCTGTGATCGTAGTTGTTTACTATAACTACAACTGTCTTTTATAAAATACTCTTTCTAGTTATCACCATAACCTGAATCTTCAGAATCCGGCAAATTTAAACGTCTAAACATTTTCACTAATGTCCTTGTACGCATCACGCCTCACACAAATATATCCGGAAAACGTATAACCAGTTCCAAAGCATTTAGGGCACTCTGATTCAATTCGTTGTAGAATAAAATATTGTCGATTCGAACTTCGCCTTCAACCAAGATTTTAATCCGTTTCTCCCCTTCAGTCAGAGTAGTAAACCAATCGCCATCATTTAAATTAGAATTAGCAACAAACCCTACTAATTCGCTGTATAATGCTGGGAAGTCACGACTTTCCAACTGTTTAAATTGATACTTCAAGAGCTCTTGCATATGGAATAGTTTACGGCACTCCAATTCGTTTATAACTATCGAGCTATCACCCATTATTATTTTTAACTGGAACGTTTCATCCTCGGTTGTTCCAAACACTGGCGACCGAGTGATAAAAAACGGACCTCCTAGTTGTATGTGTAGATCTTCCATTTCGGGTGCGCCATTTAATCGAGTGTTTAGCACGTCACGAGAAAATTTGAAATTCCACTTGAAAATTTGTAAAGGGTATCCAATTTTTGTATGCCAATTCCAGAACATGGTTGATACAATATTTCTTGCTACACACCAATCGTAATGCAGGTTTCATTGTCTGGTTTATAACAAACCCAATTTCCACATCATGAGGGTGCTCGCCCAAATCACTTAAACTATACGTAAACTTATTAATAAGATTTTCGGTATATGAAACTTGTGTATTATTAACATCTGCGTACTCCATTGCTTTGCACTGATATCACTGAGATGACTGTGAAAGGATTCTATGCAGATCATTCTTTTAAATGTTTCGAGGTTGTTGTTGCGCATTCGTAAATTGTACTCGGATGACTTAGAATGCGTAAGCGAAAAGTTAATTGGTTCTCACCGTGAATAGACTGGTCTGTAAACAATTAGAGTAGAAGTAAAAGTTAAAGTGATTCATCCGATAATTATAGTTGTAGTGCGTAAGCAAGAAGCTAATTGATTTTCACCGACGTGAATAAACTGGTTTTGAAATGTAATTCGAGGTCAACACGACGTTGGGTTTCTCCTAATTTAAAAGTAAACTACCTAATTATACCAACCAGGGATAAAAACACCGTGCAATACAATATAATTCAGTTTCTGTTTAGCCTACCGGTTGTTTCGTGCGTGCACACAAATCGTGTACAATCGGTACATATCCGAATAGGAGTAGCTCATATAAAAGGACTGTTCGCGTAGAAGTTATTATTTGTTGATTGTACAGTTTTAAGAGACGATATAACAAATATGTATAAAGACTTTGGGGAGGTTATTCGAAGATTTCGCAATGCTCTACGAGTAAAAAAAGCAGAATGTGGGCAACGCTTTTCGATAGAAGGAGAAAAATGTCTTATGTGTCAGTCATACGAGGAAGCAATACAGCACTGTACTGCTGTGTTAGCAATGCCTGAGGATCTGGATGATTTTATACAAAATGTATGTATAACACAGAACATGATTCTTACAAGGATTTACATGTTAATTTTGTCTTTATGTACTTTATATGAGTGGAAGAGAGCCAGATATACATTAACTTACTCACACTAGCTTGTCTTTGACACACCTGAGGGCATTCTTTATTGACTTAAGCTTTTAACACATCATTCTAGGGTAAGCAATGTTGCGCAATATTAGTACACATATTTTTAGTTAGTCCTATTGCAAATTCCCCCCCCCCCCCATTATAAATATACAGGCAAATTCTTTCACAATGTTTATACATATATATTTTCAATTAATCATATAGTATGCAAAACCTGTTTTGCCAAATTTTAGCACATTGAGTAACATTGCATGGGTGTTAAAACATTTTGCACGATTAATCTGTTGTTAAAATCAGTACATAATATATATATATATATATATATATATATATATATATATACTGCTCTGATACTGGCTTTTTAAACCTATATACACAACCAGAATTTGATTCCCCAAAAACCCAACATCTCACCAATTGTCTTTTTGTTGATTAATAAATGCCTCGATGAATATGTCGCGACTAGTTCTGCTTGTAGACACCTATTAACAGTAATCATAAAATGACACACCTATGAACCTGGTGTTAATTCTCATATTTTTAGTATAAGTTTGCAATACACTTCTTTAAAGTTCGGTAAAATAAAACTTTAGATTGAACATAAATTTATCTTCCCTTTAGTTTTTTTCAAAATTATAACAAAGTATTTGCAGGAAAGTGTGGAGCTATAGTCTCTATAAAATTATCAATAGTGATGTTTCTTGAACCAAGCAAGAATTAGCGATTCAGAAAATTTAATGTTAAAATATTTTGTGAATTACTCTACATAGAATAATTATTTTTATATCGTTAACAGTACTGCGAGCGACTTTACAATTGAAATTTTTACAAATAATTTGAAAATGTCATCAATTTAAACTACATTCAAAAATAATCGTCACTTTAAAATTATATCATGAGTACATAGTACAAATTGAAAACACAAACTTTTCTTATCACACCATGTGGTGTAACGATTTTATTTTCTATCATTATGTCTACAGAAATTTAATCTATTTATTTAATAAGAACCAATTTAATGCATAATAATGCTACACAACCCACTAAATATATATTACATATTGCCCAATAAAATATTAGCTTTCAATTCAAATTTTAATTTATGCGGTGACAAAATATACTTTTCAATTAGTGTCATTCTTAGAGCTCCCTCTGTTAGACAATTGTAAGATTAAGTTTGTTGCCAGGCGGTAACCCGCGTGATATGATCACTTCCAATACAGCTGTCGTCAGAAAAAGTCGAATTGTTCCTTGAACACAAGGACGATGACGTTTGAGAATTCTATGTGTTGGAAGCACGTGAGATTTAAAATTGTTTTCGTGAGATAATGTCGTCTCCGAAAACACTTTTGTTGTCCACTTGCTGGAGAATAGCTCGCAGATAGTGAGACGATTTTTGGTTGAAGGGCATTTGGTTAACATGCAACTTTGAAATAACATGCAACTTTGAAATAACATGCAGCTTTGAAATAACATGCAACTTTGAAAAAATATGCAACTTTTAGTTAACAGAACTTTTGTTTAACGTAAATTTAATCAACATACAAGTAGGAAATTTTAGAAAATTTAAGAATTTAACCTTTGTACGAATGTGGAAAAAACCTTTGGTTAACATGCAACTTTGAAATAACATGCAACTTTGAAATAATATGCAACTTTTAGTTAACAGAACTTTTGTTTAACGTAAATTTAATCAACATACAATTAGGAAATTTTAGAAAATTTAAGAATTTAACCTTTGTACGAATGTGGATTTGACGAGTATCAATTAGTTAATATGGACGCCGTGATATGGCTTGGAGCTTCAATAAGCAGCACATTTGCTGGTACTGAATTGGAGATTTCCTTTATTTAAGTGCTGAAGCAAGACGCCTAGCAGGTATTTTTCCGTCAGATGAACATCTGGTATGTAAATTTGCTTTCGTATGTCTGCTGTAGCATGGATATAGCAGACAAATAATTTTTTTGTTTAATCACGTGATTTGAACTTCAAAGTAGGTGAATGACAGACTATATATTTTTCATATTAAGCAACAGGAACCTGTAAATTTTTCATTTTTAAATCTCTTTATTAATACATTGAAATTACGGAAGATGTCATTATGAGATAAGGAAAGTTAAATTCTACCTTTTATGAAAGTAGATATTATTATTTGAAACATGATTTACTCGAATCATTAGAAATTAAACTTATACGTTTCATATTTCACTAATAGCTGAGTGGAATAGTTTTTGTGAGGTTATAGTAGATCTACTCAAACCAACCGAAATTGTTATATATAAGTAATTATTCAGAAAGTAACTTCAGGCTCACTCATTTTTAAGTAAAATTTGGCTAGATATTTCTAATAGAAATGACCATATTTTAACGGTGAAAAGTACATATTATACCAAGTACTTATGTACATATTTTTCAATAATTAAATTAATCAAAATTATATTAAAGTAAAAAGATGTTTTGTAAATAGCACAATAACTAAATACTGAAAGAATAGATTTTTATTTTGGTCAAGACTATTCTTTTTAATTGGAATGAATGAAGGTTGATTCGAATTAAACTTTTAAATTTTGGGTATAAATGCACAAACAGTGCTATCTTTGTTTAATCTGTTCACAGGTGTAGCAGTGATGTATAAAGGTCAAAATCGAGCCATAAGGTAAGAAACTTTAGGGATCGTGTTGTTTTTAATAAATTGTATAGCGGTAATTGAATAAAAGTTTCCGCATTCGCCTTGTACAAGGGACTTAGGTAAGGTCTTCTTTGTATAGAAAAATTCGGTGGCGCCATATTCTTTATATTTTTGGTCGCAGTCCAACCCCGACCCACAGCTCATGTTCTACCCAGAGCAAATAGTTCGACTAGCCGCTTAGCCTTTTGAAATTTCCTCAACTACGAGCCATTAACCATTGGAACTTGCCGTGGGCTCTATCCGCTTACTGGAAATCCTCGTAAAATTTTCTTGTGCCTATCAGCTGGTCACATAGAAAGAAAAATCCCTTAATATAAAGTAAAAGGCTATAGTGGCACAAATAACAAGTTATTTATACTTTAATATAAAAATTATTTCTTGTATTTAATTTACAGCATAAGAAAATGTAAGTTATGGTTATTAAAGATTCTACTTAAGGAGGTAGATACATAGAATTTTACTAACATAAAATTTATCAGCAATACAAAACCTTTAAACTTTTATCAAAGTTCAAAATACAGAAGAATAAAGCAAAAATGTGGAACGTTCTTACCAAATAGTGTTAGTTGAACCAACCGAGATAAGTGATGTACCAAAAAGTTCATTCTAACAGTCTGTAGAATTTAACCCAAGCATTCTAATTGTACACCAGACATCTAACCTCAAAACCAGATTTGATACAACATTAAAGTTGAATTTTAATTCTTAAAATAAAATCAGCTTAACTTCCAATTTACGCCTGACACAATTAATAAAGTTTTACAAATTTACCTTGCCGACTGCTTAATGAAGTTACATAAGGATCAATTACTGTGACTATAAAAATGCACCGCCAGTCGCCTTCATATCCATTTTAACAGCACTCTGCAAGTACCCAATGCCAACGATGATTTTCTTCAAACTTCTTTCTTCTCCTAGACCAGGCCCATATGGCCATGGTTATCAGTAGATAAACCCACTCGACTTTTACCCTAACAAAATCAGAACGAATGTGACAAGCTTTGTCAAATGACAATTGCTTGCAAATTATTAGAGTACAGACATCGATGAAGATAGCTGTACAGCCTATCCTAACAATGTTGTTACTTTGATATAATATGTCACCATAGTGACACTAGAAGAATGTATTTTATTGAAATTGGATTTAAGAAATTATTATTGCACACCTGTAATTAGAATTGTAATTTAATTTAATAAACCAGATATCATCTACTATTGTATGTATACCATTATAATGGTTTGAAATGCATAATTAAAATAAGTTCATTTGTCTTAAGAACTTAAATATGGCTACTGTATGTCAATAATATATATATATATATATATATATATATATATATATATATATATAAAATACATTGTGCAAGCTTTGCCTGTTAATATCAGTACATAATTGAAAATGAAGTTTCGTAGAGATGAAAAATTTTATTGAAGGGGATTAAGACTACATTTAAATATGAAAAAATGTTAGGATGATTAGCAGCCAACGGATACTATTTTAATAGAGATTCACTTAAAAGCACCTAACCCCACATGTTATATAAAATTACCCTGTTAATCTCAACTTTTAACGATGACTGCCACCTTATACCTAAATATAAAAACAGCATAATTTGAAACGCTAATTAATAATAATTTTACTGGTGTTGACGTTACAAATAAGTAAAAGAATCTTTATCACGATATATTAAATAGATACACGTATTCTTAACTAGCATTTACTGTTATAAACTGAATCGGGTGAATTAGGGATAGCCAACTAAAACATTTGAGAAAGCCAGCACCCCACGCCCATACCTTTTAAGTATTGGTTGGGGTGGCAATCATTTCCAGCACTGTTAAGTGAATTGCATTGCGGCTATAATTAAAAAAAAAATTGCACGCACAAGCCTTGCATTCTAATAATACTTGAACCCGTTTTTCATCTATCGTATTTAAACTTAATTTTTAAAACACCCACAAATTTTTGATAAAATTCGTTAAAGTTCTACACTTCAACTCTTCCATTTTATAACATATTAATTCTGAATGTTTAATCGCTTGAAGCACTGGTACTCATTAAAAATAATAAAATTTCGATCCTTTACAATTTCCATATTATATTAATTTTCTTCTTGAAAGTTATTTGCTACCCACACACTTCTGTTAGATTAATAGGCCGCCAGTTTCAATTTTAATTCACGATCCAGCTGTAATTCTACGGCATCTACCCCACCAGCTAAACCATTTAATTTCATATTTGCTGCTCCTTGGGAAATTTTCTGATTCTAAATTCCAATTGAAAAAAGCAGAACTCCCTCCGTTTAAAGTAAACCATATTAATAGCATAATTTTTACACATTCTACTGTTGCAAATAATTTGTGTGGCCGGTTGTAGACCACCGTATAATCATGTTTGATGTAAAGTCCCCTAACGCATTATTGTTTTGCCTACTAGTTTGTTGAGATCTAATTTCGGCACTCTTACATCACTTGTAATGTCAATACCAGAAAAATCCATGTTCAGCTTGTAATTTCGATAAGCATGATGGCTCTTCAACAACTGATGCTACAGAAATGAACCCCCTTACCTTATATGCTGATAGTCAAGCATGCGTAGTTCTCTTTTATGTTAACTGCTGTAATATGCAAGTTTTAATTGCGTTATAGTGGATTTTTACTTGTTTGTATAGTTTCAATTCCCACCCCCGCTTCAACGGTTTTTACAATTCGCAGACGGATTTATGTTTATTACACTCGTTTACCAAATGACATTTAAAATAATTAGTACTGAATTCGAAGGTGTTTACTAAACAATGCTAACAGCTCAATATGGTATAATAATATCGTTAAATTATGTGAATGTAAAAACAATTACTTATACTATCTCTTTGTGTATATAAATACGAAAGAAATATTACTCTCGTTTACTAAATGATGTTTGGAATAATTACTGCTCAATTTAAAGGCATCTTCCTACAATACGGAGAGCTCAAAGTGGTATTTTAGCAATCTCGTTCAAATTAGATAAATGTAAAAACAATGTCCGATACATGGGTGCTAAATGGACTGACATCAAAGACAGCAACATTATAGACTTGTAACACTATCCATTTCCAAAATCATAGTATCCAATTTCGTCTTTTAAAGATTCAAATACTCTCTGTAACCATTCATATTTCGTTTGATACAAGCTTTTAGAAAACACATACACGTTTTGAAATCTAAGTCCATTCTCTTGTAGAATTAAAAATATTAAAGCGTTGGTCATGCAACAACTTGATGGTTTAGCAAAGATTGCTAGTAAGTTAGATAGGAACACATACCTTTAGTAAATGGACACTCGCTTTGGCTAGAAAAAATTCATTTTAAGGCTGAAGATACAGTCAATATAGATAATTATCCTATATCATTAGAAATTCTTAGAAATTTAACGACTCTATTTGGCATCCTTTACCTAGAATGAATCATACAAAGAAAAAATTTATTAACAGACAACAAAACATTAATAACCGCAGCGTGCTTTTTTCTACGTGAATTTTGCAGTGGCGGCTCGTTACATTAATAACCGAGGGTGCACAATGGTGAGCATGAGATGGTTTATCCACTGATGAATTTTATAAAAATGAACTCCATGTTTGTATTTGAATTTTCACTATTATTTTCCAAATTATAATGCATACTAAAAAATGTGGTGTGACACGTGGATGTATTCCTGGTTGTTGTATCCAAAATGCGTTACGATTTAGTGCGTAATGTGAGGAATCTTTAATTAATTGCAAAACATGCAATAAACATGTGGTTACCGACAGTATGAAAGTTATAGGTTTTGATAAACAGCATAGTGTTTAAATAAAACAAGAAGCAAATTAAATAAATACATTAAATGCTAACTTTAGTTTGTGAGCGGGTATTTATTGCTGTCAATAAGAGAATTGTTGGCATTTATAAACACTTTCAACCATATTCCACAAGACCGGTACTAGAAACGACTTCTTCTGTTGAAGGTTCAAAATCGGTCTTTCGCCAAATCTTCTTCTTATCCTTATATTCAAAATATTTATGGCCATTCGGCACACAACGATAATTGGTGGGCATAAAACGTCAATCATAAAACTGTTTATATTAACAACTGAAGTTATTTTGCCACAAACACCGACTTAAAAATTTAAAACGCGATTACGATTAACATACGTGTATGTGCCTTTATAATACCTGGTTTAAAAGCTATACACTTCTCTTGTAATATACTATAATTGTTAAGTGGCATGTAGAATAAATTCCATTCTTCTACTTTTATTAGCAGGAAATTTATCAATAATCTTCTTATTAAAATTGTCTATTTCTGAAACAAAAATTCGCTCAAATGACATCATCCTCAAAACATTCAATCGACCTTCACTCATTGGGTTGGGCAAAAAAGTTTTAACTCGTTTCATTATAGGGAAATATCTCTCAGCTTTAGAGGTTGACATAGGTATTGTTTCCAGTATTGTCAGAAGATTTACTGTTTCTATAAATGCCGTATCCAATCCTTGTTCCAACAGCAAACGTAGTAAAGGCACACCACCAAAGGCGTCACGTAATTCCTCTCGTATATAAATAACTTGCAACTCAGTTTTTAATTGATTTGCGTTTAATAACGAATAGCATTTAACTGTATTTTGCAAAAAATTTATCTGGAAAAGATTTAACAAATTCTGGGAATGTTTCTATAACAAATAAATTTGCAGCAATCAAATGACCAACAAAAGTTAAACGTGTCCTTTATCTGCGAAATAATTACATTATCAATTCCATGGCTTCCCATCTTTTCGACTTCTCGTCGTTACCGTCGCGCTTTCTTCGTTTATCTAAATACGTATATGAGTTTGTTCCTCAAGACTGTCATTTATATTGAATATTTCTTTGCGAATATTATCCATTCTTTAATCGAAATTTTCAATGTCCTTTTTGACTTTTATTGGATCGGTAACTTTTTACTGAAGTTGCTTAAAGAACATGTCAATGTGTGGCATAGTCTTATGGAAAACGAGAAGCTAAAATATAAACTTTACACCTAAAAGTAAGCATTCGCATGCTGAAGAGTGCTTTTCAGCGTAATTCCGTCACTATTTTGTATAACTTTCATAACTTTGACTAATTTATCCCGAGTTTCATAAACAGTATCGATAGAACGTGACTGAAAATGCCACCGTGTTGGACATATTTGAGGTAACTCCTTTTGAACAACTTCTAATAAAACTTTTGTTTTTTGAAGTGATGTTGAAAAACGCCACAGAGTTCAGTTAAACTGGAAAAGAACATTCTGACGCTTCTATTAATAAGATTAGCTTAATGTGCCTAGCAGTGCAGAAAGTTTCCTAGACCGATATTTATTTTTAACTACCATCTGAACTCCATTAAGCGATCCGATCATCAAAGCAACGCTATTAGCTTATTGGGACTGTTTAGAAGAAAACTTAATTTGCTTAATGTACATCCAGACAAAAAATGCACAGTCCTGCCCATTAGGAAACACAAATTTCCAGAACCTTTCTACAGGAAGGCCATTCTTTAGGTATATCAAAATAAGAACTAATTAGAACTTGGAAACTATATCGGTGGTTTCATCAGCAATTATTAAAACGTAGGCAGCGGTCTCAACTACCTTCTTTACTTCTTCATAATGAACTTCGGATATACACCCTAAACTTTCATTTTTAGTAGTTTTCGGCGTTTCTTTAAAAATTTTGGATATTTCTTAGTATTCTTTTAATACAGAATCTAAATGTGCAGAAAAATTAACAAGCTTTTTAAATTCTCCTAGATTTGCCAAGTCATCATTTTAATTATAGCTCCTAAGTGATAATTCGAAAGAACCGCAAAATTGTATGCATTTCATTATTTATGAATGAACGTATTAATTTTTAAAATTTTTTCGTTTTTTCGTAAAAGCTTAAAACTATGCATGCTGTAAATATGACCAACCGAGTCTTCGTGTTTTTTAAACTTAGCTGCAATATACTTAATCGATAACGGCGTTTTTGGTTCAAACATTTCGCCGCCATAAAACACCCATGGAAAATAATAAAAAAAGTTTCTTTCTTCGCATCCACAAATCCAATCATTTTTAGAATACACACTTCTATTACATTCACGCACAATTTCGTAACTTTCAACTGTTTGTTTATGAACAAATTTTATGTTCGGCAACGGTCGACCCAAAATTTTAATATTTAGTTTGTCAGTCAAACTACATCTCGAAAATGGCTATTGTAACGTAGTATTAACATTATTCATATGCACAAAAAAAGAAAACTATGACTACAGAAAATAGCAAAAAACACGCTCACAGATTTAAATACTTATTTTATCTTACTAAGTTCGTAAATTGAACAAAATAAGTCGCACTACAAATTGACTATTAAGAGATCCAGGATTGCTCAATATACCTACTTTTAAACTATTAAATAAAAAAATGAACTTGCTTTATACAAAATAAACTTCCATTCTATTGATATAGAGACAGGTCCTTAGAGAACAAATGTTCTGGTGCAACTGAAAATACATACCCGTACAAACGTCAAACATGATTGAAAAGATTCATCCCAAAATTTGTCATCCGTTTGTAACAAAATAGAAGTCCTCGATACTACTTTTAAGACGTCCCAGAAGTAATAACCTTAAGAGTGCTTTAAACTATGTACAGAAACCTGACTATATAGGAATCAATATATTTTTATTGTATAATTAGAAATATTTCTAAACGTGTAAACCTGTCCCATTACTCCGCAAATGAATCTTCAAAATAAGATCGTTTTTATAGACACGATAACAACAGAATACTTTCCTTACGCTTTTATTCGCAATGGTGCGTCCACTGGAGCACTGCTCAAAGCGTCATATACAACTATATTAGCAATCCTAATTCTAGAGTCGCGCTATCGTAAATACTTTACAAATAAGGCTATGAGCCTCCTCTTAGCTAACCGAACTTCTGCTCCCGCATCCCGCGTATGAAAATGCTGATTTTGCCAGTACAGAATATGTTGGGATGGTATGGATATTTTGATTTACATAATAATATAATAAAATAATTTAAGTTTAGTTCAATTGTATGTAGGTGCTGCGTGTGCTCAATGGCTCCTAAGGGATAGCCGCCACTGTGATATTGTATTAGTGTATTGATTTTCGAACCAGTAAGTATAATACACTTTTTTACTATGCCGTTTATATATTTAAAATACCAACACTAGATTATCTGTAAATTTGGTCTAATTAAGCAGCAGATTTAATTTCAACTTTAATAATGTAAAATACAAAATATAATGCGTTTATTTTTACACACAAAATAAAACCATTTCCTTGTTTTTAATCGAAGTTGTTTTTAAGGTATCTTATTTAATTTTTGTTTTTGGTCGACATAAAGCAATTGACTCTTTTTATTTATGTCATAGTTATGCTAGTGCTTCAAAACACAGACTCAAGAATAGCTCCAAATTGCACCCAATGGGCCAATTTCGCATTATGGAGCAATTTTACCCATTAGGGCAATTTCAACTTATGGAGCAATATTACCCTATGGGACCATTTCAGCCTACGGAGCAATTTGATCTGTTCAAAAATTGATTACTTATTCATCATCATCATCATTAGGTCTTCAATCCTGAAACTGGTTAGACGCGTACCCTCATTGTTTCTTATTCTAAACTAACCTTCACATTTCCCTGAAATGTGCACAGTCTGCATCTATCACTATCTGCATGCGAAAGTCTGATCTCGGTCTATCTTTACCTCATTTTTCCTATCTCGACATGTAATATATATTGTAATATTCCCCAGAAATGTCATAGAACGAATCCTGTCCTTTTATTTTTCATATTTTTCTTGTTTTCCACAAATATCTTTATTCCTCTACTATTTCTATAACCTATTTGTTATTAACTTTGTCTGTCCATGCAACCATCCTCATACATCTGAAGCACTACATTCCAGAAAGCTTCCCTCTCTTTCTGTTTGCTTTTCCTACTACCCCTATTTCATAAACGTACTGTGCTGTGCTCCACACACATGCTTGGAGCAACTTTCCTCTTGATTCTATGTCCGTTGTCTTTGAACATAGCGCCGTTCTTTCTTGTTTGATGCAGTTCGGTCACCTTCTATTGTTTAACAGTTATACATTCAATTTACCCAAATATTCAGTGGTATGAGAAGAGGGATCCCGACGCGGTCCGCTTGAAAAATGTTAGGCGAGCATTTTTCACAAAAATATGCCCTCGTTTGGATGAGAGGTAAAATGGAGGTCCCATGTGCGAGTGTTGTCACGCACGTTAAAGATCCCTACGTTGCTTGGAACAACACGGGTTCGGCAAAATTCAAAATTTTTCAGGTAACAAAAACTAGCTTCTTGGCCAATGTAGTACCTTCGGGTGGTGCATTGGAAAATCAAATGCAAGGTATGTGTAGGAGGGTGCCAAGTTCCCCCAGCACTTCAACCCATGTCGAATTAATGGTTTTTCTAATATATCCATTCGCACAATTAACATTAGTTAAAAATATTTCACAACTAACACCTGAAGTTGTTTATAACAACCATCAGAATTAAGTGCACATATTTTTTCGTCATTAGGTTTTGACGTCTTGAATCTGGTTGCACGCGTACCTCAACAGTTCCCTGAAATTCTCACAACAGCTTATATACAGCTCAATTAACCTTTTATTGTTTTCTAAAATTGTATGCCCTATTTCACTGTGATTCAGTGGTATGTGAAGGGGGTTAAGCAGCATGTGGCTACCAAGGATATCTTAGCACTTAGACATTTGCCGTATTAATAGTTTTCCAGTAAATCTTTTTGCACAAGTAACATTAGTTGAGAATATTGCAAGACAAATACCTGTAGTTGTTCATAAGAATCATCATGTTTAAGTATAGTTATTTGTTTGGTCATTAATTTTTCCATCTTGAAACTGGTTGAATGCGTATCTTCATTGATTTCTATTTTGAGCTAGCCTACACATTTCCCTGAAATTCCCACATTCTACAACTTTTACTATCTATGTGCAATAGTCTAACCTAGGTATACCTTTACCTCTTTTCTTCCTATCTTAATATGTAGTCTATCATCCTATCTATACTATTTTTTCCTGTTTTCCGCATATTATTTTCTTCCCCTATCATTTCTAGTACCTCTTTTAGTCTTAACTTTGTCTGTCCATGATATCTTCATCATACGTCTGTAGCACCACATTTCTAAAGCCTTTTTCTTGTCTGCTTCTTCTACTATTCAGGCCTCACAGCCATACAGTGCTGTGCTCCACACATATGTTTTCTATGTTTGTTGCCTTTGAACACAGTAGTTGCATTTTCTTGTTAAATGTAGCACGACGTTGAGCTAATATTTGTTTTATATCCTTTGAGCTATTCCTATCTTGCGTTATTTGGCTTTCTAGGTAGCAGAAATCCTTAACCTTTTGCAAGTTCTTCTTACCTGTTTGTATTCTTGTTTTTGATTTATTTCCCCTTCTTTGCATACTAGAACTTTAGTTTTATTTTTGTTAATTTTCATACCGTAACTCTAAGATAGAACTTTTTCCATTTCATTAAGAGCAGCTTCTAAATCTTTTTTGCTAGATACTAATACGGCTATATCAGTTGCAAATCTAAGCATATCAATCTTTTTTCCCGGCACAGTAATTCCAAATGTCTTCCTGCATTTGACAGTATTCATTGTCACTTTAATGTACAAGTTAAAAATTAATAACGATAAGGCACATCCCCGTCTTACACCTTTCCTAATATTTACTTCTCTACTTTCCTGCTCTAATTCTATTACCGCTGTTTGCTCTTTGTATAAACAATGTACTATCCGTCTATCCCTAAAACTCATTCCAACCTTTTTCAGTATTTCGAACATTTTTTTTTTATTTTACATTGTCGAATGTTTATTCTAGATCTACAAAACTCTACACACACGCTTTCCCCCTTTTCTATTGTTTTCTCCATTATCACCCTCAGAGCTAAAATGGCCTCCCATGTTCCCCTGTTTCGCCTAAACCCAAATGAATCTTTTCCTAGTATTCCTTCAGCTCGTTTTTCCATTCGTCTTTGTACAATTCTAGTTAATATTTTTGAAACGTGTGCTGTCAAACTTATAGTTCGAAAACTTTTACATCTTTACGCGCCTCTCTTTCTTTATTATAGTTCCTATGATGATACGTTTGAAATCTTTGGGTATCTCGACTGTCTCATACATATAGCTTACAAGTTGGGAGAGACGTTCTAATACTGCTTGTCTAGCAGCTTTTAGAGTTTTTGATTGCGCCTTATCTGTACCCATCGCCTTACCATTTTTCAGACCCTTAATGCTAATTCAAATTCGTCTCTAAGTATAGTATCCCAAGTCATCATTTTCAATGTCTCATTCCTGTTCTAATGCTGTTAGTTCCTCTCCTGCATATAAATTACCTATATATTCTTGCCATCTAATCACTTTCTCTACGTTTCCTATAATGATGGTTCCTCCCGCATCCCTTATATTTTTGCTATATGGTTTTATATCCCTAAAATCATTCTATTTAGTTTGTATTCTGCGTCTGTCTTTCCTATTTCCATCTTAGTTTGTACCTCTCTGCACCTATACGAACAAAGCACGGTGAACTACTTGACATAGTAAACACAGCCGTGGCTCGCTAGCTGCAGTCGCGGTGGGGTTTGATCGGATAGGGGGGAGTGCTATGGTGACGTATCGTCAAAAATCGAAATTGTGGGCACCACCCTTATTTTAATTGAGTTCTGCCTAATATCGTAAGATGATGGCACGGATTCCTTGTCGTTACCAGAGGCTTGTGAAATAAGGTAAAAGTCGACCTCTTCTAACAAGAACCCGGGACGGCGAAATATCGGGGTACCAATTATCCCCCTAAGATAACTGAAACCAAATGTAGCACCTGGTCGCTGGAAATAAAAGCAAACAATTTGTCCAAACTATGACTCTACGATGCAATGATCAATTAATAGGCGCAACACTCTGTATATTAAAATATCTGAGTTCCTGTGTACAGTAATTAATTTCCCTCTTTTCACCAATATTAACTCACGCTGAAGGCTAACACCATGACATTCAATATGAAACACATCCAGTTAAATTATAAGTCACTTTTCAAATAATACACTTCTATTTTCTACGTTACAGAAAATTTTTGTAAGCATCACATTTGTACATCTCCTGAGGAGTGTAAAATAATAATAATTAACCTATACCCTAACGGATCCTCCTATATCTGTCCGAGAATTGCTAGCTGCTAATAATCTAAACTAAGGAAAGAATTTTAAAGTAATCTTATATGGGAAACATCTATACATATTTTTAAACCGCACATCTATAGATTAAAAATGTTTATTGCAATGAATATTACTTACAGCACAGAAATATTGTTGTAAATCCAGGAATTTTGCACAGGGTTTCTTTGATGGTATCACAAAAACATGTGGAAGCTTCAAGACTAGGACGGCAACATAAGCAATCCCTGAAGACGGTTTCAGACGCGGCACAATAAAATGTACTCCATGAACTACTAACTTACTATTTAAAAGGATCTCGCTTGACCTAGACTTGCAATTGAAATTAAAGGGTATATCTATAGAAATATCGTCTTAGTATGTTAATAATTAACTCCTTAGCCTAATACCGTAAAACTAAAGGCTTTATATACGTTGGGTAAGGGTTTCCACCGAATTACACTCGGAGACCCTCGGATCGCACAACTCACCGTAGAAATTAAATATCCGTCTCTATTAAGAACTAGAAATGTACTGGTTGTGTAAAACCAATTTCGTCGACACGCTAATCAAATTCCCCAATCTAAATATAGGGTAACAATTCGATCAAGCATCACGCCCTTGACTCGAATTCTTTAAAAGCACATCTTCCGCGCGCGACTTGTTCTACCTTTCGTCGCCGGGCTACCGACGGTGCATTCACACCTTAACCCTTGAGTTCCCAACGCGGACTGACTGAAGAACTACAAACTACCCTATGTTACCACTCTTGGAAATGAATGGGGTGTAACAACTACCCTGAACACATGCTTGGCATGCACGTGAAACGTGAAAGTGACTTCTTACTGAAACCTCTTAGCATCTATTCTGGGAATGGGATGAGCTGTACTTAACGGTACCACACGACTTACAAAGAATATGTATTGAATAGAGCCGCTTACTCATCGTGGGTTTCTAAAATGACTAATATGCCGATGGAATTTCGAGCACCTGCAATAACAAGCATAAGATAAACTATTTTAAAACTACCTTGAGTAAATCACAATGCGCCTAATTTTCTAAAATATGAATCGTAAAATGAAAAAGTATACGAGATAGGTAATGTGAATTTATTAAATAAAACCCAAGGTTACAATTGCTGTATTTACCGGTTCAGATTCTAAATTAAACATGAGTATCCTTCGCTCTTTTCAAGTAGTTTTCAACACGCTGTCCTATCATTTTTAGCATAACTATCCCCACGCCCAAATTGCCTTCCTCTAATCTTCCATGAATTACCCTAAAGTGTTCGCTCCAAAAATCCCCCGCCTCTGGCCCCCGAACTTCACTGATCCCTACTATGTCTAATGCTAACCTATCCATTTCAAGTTTCAAGTTCTTTAGCTGACATACTTGCTTCATACTTCTGACATTCCACGCTCCAACTCGCAGAATGGTCACGATTATTTATTTATACTTTCGATAGACAATATCTGCTTCTGAGTAGTTTCTACAGTTTTTTACGTGATTCCTAGACCGCTGTCTAACAAGAATGTAATCTATTTGATATCTTCCTATATCTCCTGGCATCTTCCACGTCTATCGTCTTCTAGCATGATGATGAAATAATATATTTGTGAAAGTTAAACTGATCTTGTTGCAAAATCTTTGTAGATCGTCTCTACCTTTTCCTCACTGTAGCTGGAGGTGGGCATGTATACTTGTATTATTACTGTATATACCGGTTTAGATTCTACTCTAACCACGAGAACTCCTTCGTTCTTTTGTAAGTAGTTTTCCACACGTCGTCCTAACTTTTTTCGCATAACTATCACCACACCCGAATTTCCTTCCTCAGATTCTGTATGAATTACCCTGAAAGCCCCCATCTGCTGCTTTATCGGCATATTTGTCTTGTCTTGTGTTGTACCATTTTAAAGCAGCTTATGTTGCTACAATTTCTTGTGGTAGCACTCGTGGCGACCAACGTGTACGGCCGTTTTGTTTCGGATTTAATTATTATTTGTTGGTAGTGAAATTGGTTTTGGATTAAATTTGTTTTGTCAACTAAGATGGATTGTTTTCGTTTATTGGGTGATAAGCTTGTATACGAGTTAAATATTAGAGAACTTAGAGTTGATAAAGTTAAAATAGAAGCAAGGCGTAAATTACTGAAAGATTTATTACAAGTTAAAGTCAATATTGGGTTTGTTCCAAATTCAACCTTGAATTTATTATCGAATAAGGAACTTACAATTTGTAGTGCAAAACTAGGCGATTTAGAACGCGACATTTAAAATTTTGATTGTACAAACAGTATTAACGAAAATAAACGAATTTCTATGCGACTTCTACATATTGAAAATAGACTAAAACGAATTTTAGACATGGACGAAGAACAAGCTTTACGTAAGGACGAATTAATTAATAAAATTCAATTTTTGAGCAACGGCTTGCGTAATAAATTACGAAGTGTGTCTGGTATCAGGAATACTTCTAACCCTCTTAAATAAAATGAAATTTCTTTAATCGCTTTAGACGTACCATATGCGAAATAGAGTCTTTTAGACCAACCGAATTTATTATTACCTGAACTTAAGCATGACGATCATCGGATCGTTACACCTCAAAGTAAAATCGAACGCCCAAATATTCAAGAATATTTTAATGACGGTTTTACCGATAATAACATTAGGATGCCTAATAAAAATAAACATAATTTTTATCCATCTTTTCCAACCGTACATAAATGGAATCTTAGTTACGATTGAACTTCAAACGTAAATGATTTTCTTCAGCATGTTAATGAACTTTGCAAATCATGCGGAATTGCCAAAAGTTTATTGTTTGGTTCAGCTACCAAACTGATTCGCGGTTCTGCTCTCATTTGGTACAGGTCTGTCAAACATTCTATCAATTCTTGGGATAAACTACTCTTTTATCATACGATTATGAACCAGCTTTGCAAGACGAAATTTGATCGCGTACCCAAGGCGCAAATGAAAAAGTAGTTATTTATATTTCTGCTATGAAAAACTTATTCGAAAGATTACGATACCTTCCTACGGAGCATCGCGTGTTGAAACGATTAAACGAAATTTATTACCCCATTTCCAAGAACGACCAACGTTACATACGGATTACAATATTTGCGACTTATCAAAACTTTGTCAAGCCATAGAGGAGACGCACTGTTACGTTATCATTGAACAATTTGGTATTGGTGACAATAAATACCATTAGTGCGGGTACCCTACAGTTTAGTGAAACATTTATGCCGGCAGTGCGAGTGCGTGAAGTGACAGTCGTACTCGAACCGTTACAGAAGACAGTTGTATGAGAGCTTTTGGAAGCGACACCACACCAACCGTGCGTGTTGGTTGTCCGCTAACCTTTTGTGTGTGACTTTTACTGCCCAGAGCGGCACAGGCTTTAAGGTATTTATATCCTTTATTAAGTAGTTTGTTGTAATTGCTTTATTTATTACATAACCGCTACACTGCCATCGGTATTGCTACCAAAAGCAATTGGTCCTTCCCTATAATTACCATATCTAGATCACCTTATCATCCTTACATTTATTGGTCCTTCGAGCCGGATTTAACTAGTCCTATGGTTTTATACGCATGTCCTAAACTGAATATTATTTTGCATTCCAGCGAGCGTGTTTTTAATCATTAACTTTAGCTTTAAAATTGTGTTAAACCCCATATTTAACGGGTTAAAATGTGTAAATATTAGCTATATACTTTCGTTAAATTAAATTAAGCGATTTCGCCGTAATTAAACCAGCAAGTGGTTAATTACAAACAAATCCTTTAATATAAAAATTGCTAATTTGCAATAAAAGCCATTGCGCGTTTTTAGTATTTCATACAACCCGTCAGTCGGTTTGCAGTAAAATATTGAATACATCTGCAAAGGGTAATAAAGTTGTAAAACTGCAACCTTTCTTGCAATATGTTAGCCACATGTTCCTGTGATCTTTCATGTTAAAGGCCGCCCGTTGTAAACTGTAAATTTTATCTAAACGCTTTGTAAGAATTTGACAAACCGCTAGGTTTTCGACGTGTTTCTTAAGACCCATTGCAGGTTAATAGTCATAAACGTGATTTATTGATTTATGCGCTATTTTACATTTTCGTGCCTTGAACAACCCATAATATTAAATATTCCTCAGCGCACAGCTGAGCGGTTACCGTTTACAGCATTTTATTGTAGGTCTTTCCAAATAACAGTGTCATTATGGCTCCGAAAAAGACAGATTTAGCACAACTCAAATTATTTAAAATAAGGGTAATCGAGATCTTGGAACTGGGCAACGCTATACAAAGTGATTCAAGTTTAAAAACGTTATTCCATATTCAAACAAGGGGAGTAAATGACATTTACTCCAATTTTAATAGAGTTTTAATTGATGTTTTAGCGTCGTGTAACGAGGCAGAATTATTAAATTACAACGCTTTGCAGAAAGAAGTAGATGCCGCTTATTATTGCATACTGCTGCATCTTGAAACGATGCAAGAAATGCGGGCACCAAAAATTACGGAAAGTGCTCCAAGCAGTACTACAGGATCAAAATTGTTACCGTTAAAGCTCCCACATTTTAATAATGAGGTAACTGAATTTCTATCCTTTATTGATTTATTTGACAGTCTGGTTTATAATAATGCGTCATTGACCAATATTGAAAAATTAAATTACCATATTAATTGCTGTAGCGGGGAATCTTTGAAAATTATTAAATCTGTACCTGTTTCGGGGGATAATTTTATTATTTCATATAATGCCTTACGTGAGCGATTTAGCAATCCACGTTTATTAGCAACTTTGCATTGGAAAGCTATGAAAGACTTTCCACCTTTAAAATCAGAAAACCCTAAGAAACTTAGGGCACTTATTGATTGTTTTTCAGAGAACCTTGCTGTTCTAACTAATTTAAAATTTCCTACTGAACATTGGAACTTCATTCTGGTCTCGATTTTCTTTTAGAAAAACTCGATCCGTTTACTAGAAAACGCTTTAAACTCCAATCGGATCCGAAGCAAATACCTTACTTCGATGATTTGAGATATTTTTTAACGCAACAATGTGCAGCGTTAGAAACCTTTTCTTCAACCGCACCTGTTCCTTATTCGACGACTGTTCATACAGCTCACACATCAGTGCCTAAGAAATCCACAGCGTTTCAGTTTAAACCAAGAGTTTCTTCTAACGTAGTTTCACAGGACACACCAATTAGCTCTAATGACTCAAAGAATTCATTTTCGCACCATTGTCCTTCTTGCAATGGCAATCACTTAATTTACAGATGTCAATCGTTTCTAAAAAAACTCCGACAGAAAGTTTCGACATTGTCAAACGCTTACGCCTTTGTTTAAATTGCTTACGAACAGACCATGCGTCCATGCAATGCAAATCTTATAATTCTTGTCGAACTTGCGCCAAGCCGCATCATACCTTGCTACATTTTGAAGCGCAACCTGCTTCTAGCCGTTCAGCTGAACCGACCGCTACAACTATGCATAAAAATGCCAATAGAACGCAGTCAGCCTCTCCTATTTCGGCAAATGTTTTGTCTTTACAGACGAATTTAAATTCTGGGGTTACTGTCTTACTCTCCACTGCTGTTGTGGTAGTTCAAGACCGTTCTGGTAGATACAAACCGATCAGGGTACTCTTAGACCCTGGCTCCCAAGCTAGCTTTATTTGAGACGATTGCGTGTGCAAACTTTGGCTTCCGCGCATACGTTCTCAAGTTTTGATTTATGGACTTGGGCAGACAACTTCAGCGGTCAATAGGGGTGCCGTCAGTTGCACCATTCGCTCTATGTTAGACTCTGAAAAATCTCTAGAAGTCACAACTTTTGTGCTTTTGTCAATATCTGGCAAATTACCTAGAGTTGAAGTTCCTAATAATTGGGAACAATTATGCGGCCTGCACTTTGCAGACCCGACCTGGAACTCTCCAGGAACTATTGACATGCTCCTCGGAGCAGATGTTTATCCGTTTATCATCACTGGCGGTGTTATACATGGCAAATTTCTTCAGACTGCCGCCATAAATACAATTTTTGGTTGGACTATTATTGGTCCCACAAAAAGCTTGCAGTCTGACACTGTCCAAGCATTTTTTACTTCTGTAGAAGATCCTATCGACCAGACCCTAAGGCGTTTTTGGAAGATAGAGGAGCTGCCATCCAAGCCTTATACTTCATCAGAAGAAGAATAGGCAGATTGGATTTTTGAAAACACGTTTTCTCGTGACCCTAGTGGTCGGTTTATTGTTGCGTTACCGTTCAACGATACTTTGCCCATTTTTGATAAGTCCTTTGACATGGCTAAAAAACGACTATTTTCGTTAGAGCGCAAATTGCATGCTCAACCGGAGCTACGCGCACAGTACAACAATTTCATGCAGGACTATCTTGATGCGGGTCATATGGCATTACTCGATTCTCCGCCCATTGCGAACGAAAATTATTTTTTACCCCATCACCCTGTGTTTAAAGAGGAAGGTCATACTTCTAAAATTCGTGTGGTTTTTGACGCCTCTGCAAAGGCTAAAACCAACGTGTCACTTAATGACACTCAATTGTCTGGACCTAGTCTCCAAAATGACATTTCGTCAATCTTACTTAAATTTCGCTCTCATCGTTTCGTTTTTACTTGTGATGTTCGCCAAATGTATCGACAAATTTTGGTTACCGAAGAACATCAAAAGTTTCAATTAATTGTGTGGCGGTTCTCCGCAGAAGAACCCATTCAGACTTATCAGCTTAATACAGTGACCTATGGTATTAAGTCATCGTCTTATCTAGCATTAAAAACTCTTCAGCCATTAGCCATTGACGAAGGCAAAAGGTTTCCGTTAGCCGCTGAGGCTATACGGTCAAATCTATATATTGACGATTTCGTCGCCGGTGGAGATTCTATACAATCGGCCCGAGAAATCAAAGATCAACTTATCCGACTTTTACATTCGGCTGGGTTTGAACTTCGAAAATGGAGTTCTAATTCAGCTTCTATTTTGGAAGGCATTCCGTCAGATTTTTGCCAATATACTTCTCTCGATTTCGATTCTGACGAATCAATAAAAATATTAGGTCTTCAATGGTCACCTACAGAAAATATTTTCTCATTTCGGGTTAAACCATTAAACCCAATATGTACAAAGCGCAACATACTTTCGCAAGTTGCCAGAATATATGATCCATTAGGGTTTTTAGCCCCACTAACACTTTTTGCAAAACGCCTAATCCAGCATCTGTGGATGTTAGGTTTAAATTGGGATGACATCCCACCAGCAGACATTTCGTCTCAATGGCAGCAGTATCAAAAAGAATTGCCGTTATTATCGTCATTAAAGTTACCACATTGTTTACCCCCTTCGAATCCATTTACTTGTCATTTGCATGGGTTTTGCAATGCTAGCGAGGTAGGGTGTGCAGCGGTAGTATAATTCCAGTTTATAAATCAAACTACTGGAGAAATAACTGTACAATTTGTAACCGCTAAAACAAAAGTAACTCCAACTAAGCGCATTTCAATTCCACGTTTGGAATTATGTGCCGCCGTTTTATTAACCGATTTACTTTCTTTTACCATTCGGTCTTATCAAGACTTGATTGAAATCTCCGATGTTTCAGCGTGGAGTGATTCTACGGTCGCTCTCATTTGGATACGTTCTCCACCTTTTCGTTGGAAAACTTTTGTGGCAAACCGTGTTAGCCACATTCAAGAAATCATTGCACCTAGTCGTTGGTTTTATATTAAATCTTCGCATAATCCGGCCGATCCTGCATCTCGGGGATTAATGCCAAGCGCGGTTATTTCATGTTCGCTATGGTGGGCGGGGCCTGAATGGCTTCACTACCCTAGTGATTCGTGGCCGCCTCAACCAACATTGTCAACCTCAATTGCTGAGGTAACTACCGAAAAGAAGGTCCTAACATTTGTCGCTCAAACAGATCCAAACGTCATTGACATTTTACTAAGTCGCTTTTAATCGTTATATAAAATCCAAGGCATCGTGGCTTACATTTATAGATTTTCTAAACCCATGGCTCAACGTCATACGGGTCCCTTAACAGACATTGAATTACACAATGCTCTCATGATTATCGTTCGGCATGTACAAAGTGTTACATTTTCAAAGGAAATAGCTTCGATTAAGGCAAACCGTAAATTACCTAAAGGCTTGCGAAAACTTTCTCCATTTGTTGATCCACAAAACATCTTAAGAGTAGGTAGGCGCTTGACACATTCTTCGCTTTCCTATTCCGAAAGGTTTCCTGCGTTATTGCCCCAGCGGCACCGATTAACCGAACTTATCATTCGGTCAACTCATGAAAGGTATTACCATCCCGGTGTTAATACCACAGCGTATCTTATCCAACAGAATTTCTGGATCCTTTCCATTAAAAATTCAATCCGAAGTTATTTATCATCATGTCATAGATGTTTTCGTACCAAACCGGTCCTGGTAACTCCTCCTATGGGAGACCTACCGGCAGCACGTATTACCCAAATCAAACTGTTCAGTATTGTTGGTGTTGATTTTGCTGGCCCTCTTCTTATAAAGGCTAGCCGCCTACGAGGATCTAAAACTCTTAAGGCCTATATTTGCATTTTTGTTTGTTTTGCCCGTTATATTTCGCAAATAACGAAATTTGCGCAAACAATGATCTGTTTTAGATTCTTTGGGGTTAGAAAATTTAGAAACTACAGTATCAACTGTATTTGGATAATCCAAAGTATGCACTACTCTGATAAAAAAAAGGACCGCGAAACTAGATCGCACACACAGTTTAAATATCAAAAAGACAAAGCACCAAAAAAAGCACAATGAGTAAAGCACGTGTATCACTAAAGTAAGTCCGTAAAATGCTCCGTAAAACACGTGCGTCGACCAAACACGTTCGCTTATCAACCATACTACTTCAATCGGAATTAGCACTACACTTTCTACAGTTAATATTCAACTTTTATTTCACAAGAAAAACAACTAAAATCGTGCCGTGCTTGTTCATGAACAAATCGAAAATTGATACCGCATTAATTCACACTATTGTCAAAGCAATGAAGAAACAGTATTTTCCACGTAATTAATATATAGGAACCAAGAACAAACTACAACTACTCATCTGTTTATTCAACTCGTTCTATTACAACCTCTTATCGTCTATTATCTAAACTTGTATATCCACATAAGGAACAAAATCTATACGAACAGCAAGACAAGAACGATGCAATCCACTCATTATAATACGATGCATTCGCCTAAAGAATTAATAAATATAAAATATAGAAATAGTAGTTACAGAAATGTATCTACTAATTGGGAAAACGCGCAAAATGTTAAGCTATAAAAATGCACGTTACAGATTCCCCCCTAGCAAAATAAAACGTCGGGGTGAAAGAAAAAAACGACAGACAAGGAACCAAACAAAAAATTTTTTTTTCCGGTAAAATCTATCGTAACCAACAACGACAGAACAGGTAAAGAAAGCATCAAGTAAACACCCAATGAGGATTAAAGCTCTTAGCTACTTTCAAAAACGTCAAAAGACGGATGTCTCCAAAAGGGACATTTCTGTTCTCCACCTCAAAGAAAAGTTTTGGTTTCCCGCGGAGAAACCAAAAGGAAAGGAAGAAAAAAAACGAGGGAGAGAACTCGTAGCAAACCAACTAGACGACACAACTGTCAACCTCAAGTGTGCAGCAAAGAAAGAACCTAGACAAAGCAAAGGACAAAGGCAAGCTAGTGCACAATCTAGAATACTTCCGACTGAGGTAACACAGATTCGTATAAAACGATTACTCAAGCAAAGTATGGCTAACAGACCTACAAAAGCAACCAAGTCGAAATACCTAAAGGAAAAGAAAATAGATCTGAAGCCTACCTCAAGGAATGGATGTAGAAAGCGACTATAATAGTCAAATAGTGAACAAATGGTAGAACTAGCCAAAAGAAAAAGTCACGGGATGGGCTAGCTACAAAATATAAATAGGAATACGAAATGGGCGCCAGTGTTTTCGGACACAAGCTTATCAGAGAAAACACAAGACCAATAGGTCAAAAAAATTACAAGTCATTAGAGATAGCGACAAGTAGGGGTCAAAATAGAATCGGCCGTAGGGAGCCCTCTAAGATCCGGAGGTTCAGGATCAATGTCTGGAGGGTCTAAAGTTTTATCGGGTTTGAGGTCCTTAATATGCCAAGTACCCAGATCGTTACCAGAATCATCCACTAAGATATAGGTCCAAGAAGAAAGTTTAGTTCTAATAGTAAAGGGACCCACATATTTGGGAGCAAGTTTAGCATTGAAGTAGCAAGTAGCATCCGAAAGAACATAATTGCGTTTCCAAACGCGATCGCCATGAGATAAAGTTAAGGGACGACGACGAAGATCGTAGTGTTTAGCATTTTTCTTGTATGCTAAGGAAAGGCGTTTCGAAATTTCTTCACGAAGTGACTCAAATTTGACTAAGTCAGTAGGAGGAATAGGACGTTCGGGATCCATAAGAACATCATCAGGAACAAGAGGTTTTCCAAAATGATCGCCGTAGAGAACATGCTCACGACCATATAGAGCAAAATACGGGGAGTAACCAATAACCTCATGTTTAAGCGTTCGAATAGCACAACCAATTTTTGCTAAATTAACGTCCCACCGACGTTGATTATCAGAAACGTAAGAAGAAATCATAGTTTTCAGGACTCTATTAATACGTTCGGCCGGATTCGCCTGAGGATGATAGCGAGCATTAAACAGAATTTTTGTTCGATAAGAATCACAGAGTTTAGTGAAAATATTACTACGAAATTGTACCCCATTGTCCGCAATTAGATACTGAGGAGCACCATACACGAGGAAAATATTTTCCTCAATGGTTCGAGCAACAGCAGCGGCCGTAGACGCACGTAGAGGAAAGAAACAAGCATATTTTGTAAAACAATCGGCAACAACTAAAATGAAAGAATTACCTTTAGAGGATCTAGGAAAAGGTCCGACAATATCAGTACATAGGACTTGCCAAGGACGAGTGGCAGTAGCACGGGGAAACATAAAGCCAGGAGGTTTCTTTTGTTCGACTTTATGTGCAGAGCAAATTTTACAACGACGGACGTATCGAGCAACAGCGGCTCTAAGTTTAGGCCAATAGTAACCCATGGAAATTTTAGAGACAGTTTTGTGGACACCAGGGTGACCTGAAGTAGGTAGATCATGATTTTCGTATAGAACCCTATTCCGTTGTTCGCTGGGAACTACTAACTTCCAATCGTCTTGAGGATGTTGGAGCAAAGACTGTTTAGATTTTACATGTTTATATAGTAATTTGTTTTCCACATGCCAGTTACTGTATAGTTTAGGATTGGAATTAACACGAGTCCGTAGCTTAAGATACCAAGGATCCAAAATTGGCAGAGTAATAGAAGATTTAGGAAAGTCATCAATTAAGTCAATTTTAGGTACTGAGCGAGATAAGGCATCGGGAACGATGTTTTCTTTACCTTTACGATGTACGATGGTGAAGTTATATTGTTGAAGTCGTACAGACCAACGAGCTAAACGACCGTTGGGGCTTTGTAGATTATTCAGCCAGATAAGCGAGTGGTGATCGGTGATCACAGTAAAGTGAGAACTCTCGATATATGGACGAAATTTCTCAATTGCCCAAATAACACCAAGACATTCTTTTTCGGTGGCGCTATAGTTGCGTTCCGCCTTTTTAAGAGAACAGCTAATGTAGCTAATGACTTTTTCGTCATCACCCTGTTGTTGAGTCAGCACAGCACCCAGACCAAAATCAGAGGCATCAGTCTGTATAATAAAGGGCAAAGAAAAATCAGGACAACTCATCACTGGAGCCGTTACCAAGTGTTCTTTCAGCAGCTTAAACGCCTGCTGACATTCCGAAGACCAATCAAATT
Organism: Platerodrilus igneus; assembly: GCA_036346225.1. Lineage (NCBI taxonomy): Eukaryota > Metazoa > Arthropoda > Insecta > Coleoptera > Lycidae > Platerodrilus > Platerodrilus igneus. Next base: position 1,490,131 of record JARFIW010000295.1, read on the forward strand.
TAGAATTTTTCTTAGTCAAAGCAGTAATTGGAGCAGTAAGAGCAGAAAAATTTGGGATAAAGCGACGATACCACGAGCACATACCAACTATGCGTCGTACTTCAGTTACAGTAGTAGGAGGAGGAAGATTAAGAATGGCCGAAACTTTTTCTGGGTCGACATGGAGTCCATGACGATTTACTACGTATCCCAGATAACAGAGTTCCGGTCGGCATATTTATCTCTGCGAAGAGTAAGACCTGCAGAATTTAAACGAAAAAGCACTTTCTGTAGTACCACCAAATGTTGTTCGAAAGTAGGGGTAGCGATGATCACATCATCTAAGTATGCGAAACAGAAAGATTCAAAATCAGCACCAAGCACACGATCTATAAGTCGCTGAAATGTCGCTGGAGAATTATGAAGACCAAATGGCATTTTAGTAAACTGGTATAAACCTCTACCAGGCACCGTAAATGCAGTAATCGCCTTAGAATTAGAAGAAAGAGGTATTTGCCAATAAGCAGAGCGAATGTCCAAACTAGTTAAGAATTTTGCGTCTCTAAGACGGTCTAGAATCGTAGAAATATAAGGAAGGGGATAGGCATCTTTTTCTGTAACCTCACTGACCTTTCTAAAATCGATGCAGAAACGATATGTGTCATCTTTCTTAGGCACCATAACAATAGGGCTAGACCAAGCGCTATTAGATGGTTCTACAACACCACTTTCTAGCATCTCATCCAGAGCTTGATTGACATGTCGTAGTACCGTAGGGGACATGGGATAATATCGTTGCTTGATAGGACTAGATGTAGTACGGATCTGATGTTCAATGAGATTAGTACAGCGCAAAGGTAAAGTATCATCTTTAGGAAACATCTGTTGGACTATACGAGACAATTCGGATTGTTACATGATCGACAGATCGGAAAGAGCATTGATCTGACTGATCGAGACAGTAGGAGAAGAACCGAAAGTCCATTGACCCGTTCGAAAATCTGGGACAACGCCCATAGATTTCCAGAAGTCAATGCCTAAGATCAGAGACTGAGAAACAGAAGGAACGACTAGGACGTCAAGAAGAATAGTTTTATTTTCGACCGACATGGATAAAGTAAGTGACCCGAGAATGTCACAAGCTTGACCATTGGCTACCGTACAGCTGTGGATCTCCGTTTGGGACAAAGGCAAAGAAAGAGAATAGAGAATATCCCAACCAGGACCACCAATAATCGTACGAGAAGCGCCAGAATCAAGCAAACCCTTAAATTCGATGTCGAAAATAGTAACAGTAAGATAAGGTCTGTCGTCCTCACGAGAACTAGCTAAAATAAATTCCAGAACATATTTAGATCGGTCATCAAGACCAGAGAAAGGATTTTCTGAAGAAATAATAGGTACCGAGACAACTGTAGAAGGGATCGGGGTCGGTTTCTCGGCTTAGCGACTCGATCGGTAGTTTAAATTCTTGTTACAACTCGTACAATTAGTACGGGTAACATTAGGTTTACCACAACCACAGCAATGAAGTATTTGAGGTTTAGTACAGGAAGGAGACTTGTGTCCTCGTTGGCCACAGTTCCAACAGGTAACGGAAGAATTAGAAATATTTTTAGGAGCATCACTTGCACCAGGTGTAAATGTTTTCGAAGTAGTAACACCAGAATGGGGAGGGACATAAGCAGAAGTAAGTTTGCTGCGGACCGCAGAACCTGTATAAGCTAAGTCAGGCTCTAGGAGTTGAGAATAGTTCAGAGCAGGAGGAACTTGAAATTATCGGCTTGTATTTTGCGCTGTTCTAGTCTGCGACCTACACGCAAAAGTTCCGTAATAGTATTCGGATCAAGCAAAGCTAATTTGGTTTGGTAGAAAGGGGTTAGATTTGGTAAAATAATTTCGAGTTTCTGTGGTTCAGAGAGAGAGATTGTTAGACGAGCAAATAAATTTTCCATCGTAGCTAGGTATACACCAATAGACTCTGAGGGACCCATAGTACGTTGCTTTATTTCCTCTAAAGCTTTTTCGTTGTAATTAACGGGTTGAAATTCTTCCCTTAATAGTCGAATAACATCTTGCCAATTAGTTAGGGATTTTCTATGCGCTCTGAATAAAATTAAAGCTTTTCCAGAAAGTAAGTCTGATGCCGAAGAAAATAGTTGGGAAGCAGAAACGTTGCGTGCCGAGCATAATTCGTCCACGCGTAATAGAAATGCATTTAAAGACATACGGTCATCACCCGAAAATTTTAAGTCCCATTTAGACACCAGCTGTCCATAACCAGACGTAGCAATTGATTTAGAAATAGATATAAGTATAGGTAATTCATCAGAAGATTCAGCAGAAGTAAGATCATCCTCAGTATCAGTAGTAGTCGGATTAATAGTAGCCGTAGAAACAAGTGGTGCCCTAGGTGAAGTGGAAGAACGTCTAAAACGACGGTATAACCTATCGCAATCACTGCGTAAATTACTAACACCTAGCAACAACTTTCGCTGTATGACTGTTTCAGCGTCAGAAGTAACATTCATGCGTTGGATTCTCCCTTTGAGATGCATAGCAAGGCTAATAATACGTTTGCCGTCGGCAGTTGAAATATCACCATTAAAATCTTTACTCTTCGTAGTTAATTCCGTTAAACCTTCAGTCACGGCTTTATTATCAGTCTGAAAATCGATACCAGATTTAAGTGGACTTAGAGTTTCGGAAGATTCCATTTTCAAAATATTCCTAAAAGATTTACGAAGTTCGGATACAGGTACCTTTGCATCGAACCCACGAGAACCGACTTCATATTTGAGTTCAGCTTCATGTAAACGATCAACTTTTAATTTCCAATAGTCCCCCATTACTACAGAATCAACAAACACCCAAATATTTAAAGACACAAAAACGAATTATTAGGCTTGTTCGATAGAGAAACTAAATTAACGAAATAACTAAATATTAAACAAAATCCAGTTCAAACGAGAAGGAAAAAAAATAATTTCGGGCCACACGTTGGGCGCCAAATTTTTGTTACGTTTATCCCAGCAGCCACGTTGGGCGCCAAATTTATGCTACGTTGGCTCGTAGCCGTGCGTAACACAAAGAAAATCAAAGAAATGACCGGGCTCAATCGGAGATTAGGGGGGGGGTTGTAGAAAGCAGACCAACATATAATGTACGCGGCTGTAAGGAGTTAGTAACAGTACCTGCAATAAAAAAATTAGAATAGCAAACCTGCAATAAAAAAAAATTAGTCCTGCAAACCTGAAATAAAGAAAAAGCATAGCATGCTGATCGAGCATAGATTGTTCAGTACTTTGTAGAATGAAAAAAAAACTGTTTGGGATAATCTATATAATATAACAACGGTAAAAACAATACAAAATTTTTTAGTACAAAGTGAGGTAATATTGGGGAGTAGCAGAAACGTTTCCTCACACACCAATTAAACATAAATCAGACAAAATTTTAACAAAAGATAAATAGGTAAGCACAATTGATATGAGTCATCCAGTATTGTTGATTTTTCTTTTTTTTTTAAATAGCATGCAAGTCTATGGTAAAAGGTATCAGAACGACAAAGATATGGCAAAACAACGGATAGAACAAGTAGGAAATAGTTCAACTTACAATAGGTCCTTCAGTAACGCTTCCTTGCAATAGAAGTGTGGGATTCACGATGTCCGGCACTAACGCAGCACTTCACCCTTGACTGGGAGGGTGTTGATGGAACTTATCACACGTTACCCTAGTCACACCTACGTATTTCACTGGTGTTAGCAGCAGACATTAACACGCGACGGAACTATGTAGCTTTGATAAATTTCTTGTTAATTCTATTTCCTGAGACAATAATTTCGAAATATTTTGTAGCACTAGTTTAATTACAACTGGGACCAAATGTATATTATTTTCATAAACATCCAAAAAGCAGTGAGAAACTTCAACCAATACCTTGGTAAACCGGCAATCTGTTATATTTCGCAAATAACGAAATTTGCGCAAACAATGATCTGTTTTAGATTCTTTGGGGTTAGAAAATTCAGAAACTACAGTATTAACTGTATTTGGATAATCCAAAGTATGCACTACTCTGATAAAAAAAAAAAGGATTGCGAAACTAGATCGCACACACAGTTTAAATATCAAAAAGACAAAGCACTAAAAAAACCACTATGAGTAAAGCACGTGTATCACTAAAGTAAGTCCGTAAAATGCTCCGTAAAACACGTGCGTCGACCAAACACGTTTGCCTATCAACCATACTACTTCAATCGGAATTAGCAATACACTTTCTACAGTTAATATACAACTTTTATTTCACAAAAAAAAACAAATAAAATCGTGCCGTGCTTGTTCATGAACAATTCGAAAATTGATACCGCATTAATTCTCACTATTGTCAAAGCTAAGAAGAAACAGTATTTTCCACGTAATTAATATATAGGAATTAAGAACAAAGTACAACTACTCATCTGTTTATTCAACTCGTTCTATTACAACATCTTATCGTCTATTATCTAGACTTGTATATCCACATAAGGAACAAAATCTATACGAACGGCAAGACAAGAACGATGCAATCGACTCATTATAATACGATGCATTCGCCTAAGGAGTTAATAAATATAAAATATAGAAATAGTAGTTACAGAAATGTATTTACTAATTGGGAAAAAGCGTAAAATGTTAAGCTATAAAAATGCACGTTACATGCCACTAAGGCAGCACATATTAAACTTGTTTCGGATTTGTCGGCAGACGCGTTTCTTGCCGCGTTGCGACGATTTATAGCACGTCAAGGACGCTGTTCTCAAGTATTTAGTGATTGCGGTACTAATTTTGTAAGTGCCTATCGTCAGATTACGAGTTATCTGCATAGTGCAGTAACCTCTGAAAAGATAAAGTGGTCGTTTAATCCATCTAGCGCCCCTCACTTCGGTGGCTTGTGGGAAAGCGGTGTTAAGTCGGTAAAGACACACCTAGCTCGCGTAATCGGCGAACAAAAACTTACCTTTGAATAACTTTACACAGTTCTTACTCAAACTGAATCTATTTTAAATTTAAGGCCACTCTGCTCTTTGAGTTTGGATCCAAATGACTTGCGTTGCTTAACACCAGGTCATTTCCTAACTATGGAGCCTTTTTCTGCACCACCAGATGAGGACCATTCAACCAACGTTTTATCATTAAAGAGCAGGTGGATACTCCTGCAAAAACTCCATCAATATTTTTGGGCTCGCTGGAGCCACGAGTACTTACATACTCTGAATCAGAAAGTTAAATGGCACTCTAAGGTAGGTGTCCGACAAGTTGAAAAGGACACTATTGTCCTCATCAAGGACGACCAACTTTCTCCACTTCAATGGAAGTTTGGTCGTATTATTAATACCTTTCCCGGTGCGGACGGTATTATACGTGTCGCTGAGATCAAAACTGCACATGGCACATTAAAACGACCTTTGGTCAAACTAGCACCGCTACCGGTATTTTAATTTTGTTTTATGTATATATATATATATATATATATATATATATATATATATATATTACACAAATTTAGACCAGGGTAGAAAATTAATTAATTACATCAAATAATTTTAATCACCGTGTATAAGGAATTTTATTAGATGATACGCTTTATTAAAAAAACCGTGGAGCATAAAAATTTATTCGTTTCATTAAAAAAAATAAAGGATTTAAATTATTTACTAGACGCTTTCTATAAAAAGAAGCAGAATTAAAATGCTCAACTTGTATGTAATTTAATTATTCCAAGTAAAGAAACAAATAGAAATTACGGGCAAAATTTATATTAATTAATTCAAGTTTAAGTAACGAGTATTAAACAAAATGTACAAATAATAATTAATATTTAATTTGTATTCACTAAAAATTAAAGGGTAGAAGTCAATGCCATTCATTATTATTTTAATTGAAGTTAATTGAACGATTATTAAGGTATTATATGCATAAAAGCTGTTAAAAACCCAATAATATTCAAATCGTAGAAGTGTTATTCAAAGTATTACGATTGAACACCTGCGTATTTTTAAATATCAAAGTTCTAATTAATTTGTTTGGATAAACATGCAGCTTCTAGGTATATTGGAAACGGTCGGATGTTTTAACGGGAAGGCTAGATACGGGGTTATTTTACTTACGAATCCACGTGGATTGAAATAACCGATAATAAAGAATATCGATTTGTACCACTCAGAACAGGGTAGATAGAGACGGATAATATGCGCAAGACAGAGACACGGATAATTAAAGGCGTGATTTGTGTAGCGTCACGAGGGTGACGATTGGTTGAAAATAAGAGGCAAACATGAGAGGTGTAAAATTAACATTTCTGTATAAAATTTAATTAGTTGTTCTCAGACGTTGCGTGCCGTGTGGAAAATTTTTGAGATTTAGCTGGCGCGTTTGCAAATTCTTAGAATCGCTGTGCCGGGCTGTCGAGAAGGGAACAGAGAATGCGAAATTCTGAAAACTGGCCGTTGTGGGGACGAAACCGACGGGCAGGCTAACCATTATATATACCCGGACTTTAAACAGTTTCGCTCTCTTAGATTTTTGATTATTCGATGTTTTAAACAGTGCTCTTAGATTTTTGATTTTGAAACAGTTTGCTCTTATATTTTGTGATTACTGAATACTTTAAAATAGTTTGCTCTTGACGTGCTACGATACAAGTTGTTATGCATTAGTGCACTTAGAAAAGAAGATACAAGGTAATAAAGTCTAGTTATAGTTGCGAGTATTACTGTACCAAGTATCGAAATTAGTACATGATAAATGAATAAACAAAAGTAGGCAGTTTTGGGTTATAGCGTGAAAGAAGTATGAATTTCTTTGCTATTTTTCGGGGGTGTTAATAATCAAATGTTATTCGTAATTGTGATTGGATCCACAAAACAAGATTTTGATATACTTAGATGAGTTCCTAAGAGGCCCTAAAACAACTTTAGATGAATGGTGGTGTAGAAAATTTTAAAAGGCGACCAGGAATCTGAGGACGGAAACATAACCCAGTTGGAATGGTAAAATTAGCAAGGACGATATACATTGAAGCCACGAGTGCAGAGTAACCTTCAGGTAAATTATACAATTTTGTTCGAACTTTGATGTTTTTGGTGTGTGTTGAATAACTTTATAATTTGTTTGATAAAAAAAATGGACAGTAGTGAATTTGTACCAACAACAAATTTTTAATTTTAAGGTGAAATTTTCTTGTTTAAGTAGAAAGGAGTATTTAGCAGTTTATGTTCTTGATTATGATGAAAATTTGGGTCTGTCTTTGAGCTCAATTAGCCTAACCTGTTTAATTAACGTAAAGGGGTGGAAGATGCTCCCTTTTATTCAGACTCAGGTCTGCAAATATTGTTAAATTAATTAGTAGGCATCCTACAAGGACTTTAATTCTGGATGCAGGTTAAAATGATGACAAATTTAAAACTTGAAATTTTATGATACTGAAATTTATGCTGAAATTTAATTTTGAAATTTTAATGTATTATGAATATTGATTTAAATAGAGTTAGCGTTGATGTTTGTGGTAGGAATGTGTTTGTTTTTTTTATGAATGAGGATGAGAGTTTTAACTAGGTGAGCAGCCGAGGCGGAAAAAGTAAAGATGCGATTATCAGAAGAGAATCACAGCAAATCGTAGCGCCCAAAAGCGAGGCTCGAGTTCCAAAGAAAATTTTTGTGATTTTGTTCCAGGAAGCTGGCGAGGCTTTTTGTACATTTCACAGCATTATATGACGGCCCAACGCTGGGGCTCGATTCGAAAACCGTAGTTCCCGAATTTTACCCAGGATTCACAGCAATATATATATATATATATACACATTTCTTAGATGTATGGTAGTATATTATTTTTAAATATTTGTTTATTTACATATATATTTTTATTTTGCATAGTTAGTGATATCGCTCGCTGTAGTGCACCACCCTATTTTTCGTTACCTGTTTTCCTAGCAAGGTCAAATCCCTCCTTTTCAAAATTCTATGAATTTGGTGGGCGGTATGTTACGTCATCATCGAACAATTTGGTATTGGTGACAATAAATACCATTAGTGCGGGTACCTTACAGTTTAGTAAAACATTTATGCCGGCAGTGCGAGTGCGTGAAGTGACAGTCGTACTCGAACCGTTACAGAAGACAGTTGTATGAGAGCTTTTGGAAGCGACACCACACCAACCGTGCGTGTTCTTGGTTGTCCGCTAACCTTTTGTGTGTGACTTTTATTACCCAGAGCGGCACAGGCTTTAAGGTATTTATATCCTTTATTAAGTAGTTTGTTGTAGTTGCTTTATTTATTACATAACCGCTACACTGCCATCGGTATTGCTACCAAAAGCAATTGGTCCTTCCCTATAATTACCATATCTAGATCACCTTATCATCCCTACACGCACCATAGCACAAAACAGTTCCGCGCTCCCTCTCTTCCCACCGTTAATTTACTCGACCCGGATTTGGCGTAACAAAAATCTACGTATAAAGGAAATTTGTCCGCCATTCAAGGAAATTCGATTTAGACGGAAACCCACCGACTAATTTGGATTTGTTTACAAATTTTTCGTCATTATGTGTGCGCGAACCAACTTGTAACCCCATGCAACTTAACTGATAGATGCTGGAATATGATACCGATGGACATATATCGCATGCTTGTAGGCAACCTAAAAGGATCCATTGTTTTCGTCGTGGCACTGTTAATGTTACAGTAGGAACTTACCCTAAATGTTCGGGAAACGGCAATTCGGGCCGTCGAGAGATCGGTCCACGTGTTCGTCCATAAGTCAAAACCCGATCAGCGAAGTTATTAATGGTGCACCCATTCTCAATACCACCGTTCGAGCCAATTTTGATTTTGCTCTAGCCAATGCATTCGGCGATAAACGCCCTTATTTAAACGTTGATATTTTGGGAATCCCACTGTTAGGATCATTAGATAGTGGCGCTTCCCACACCATCTTAGAAAAAACCGTTTATAATGAACTTAAGTCTTTAAACCTGAAACTATTGTCTTACCTACTCAACAGTTGCACTGTAGCAAATGGCGGATAGTGTGAAATTTTAGGTAGTTACAACCAACCAGTACGAGTAAAAAACAAAGTTGTTGTTTTAAACGTTTTAGTTGTTTCTTCGCTTGTTCAGCCTCTTATTTTGGGCACCGATTTCGGGGTTGGTTTTCGTCTAGTGCCCGATTTACGTAACGGTCACTGGTCCTTTTCTCCCACTATTCCAATTGTTTTTACGATTCAAGGAGATACTCACCTTGATACAGCGCAAACTGCTTTACTTAAGTCTAACATCATTAAATTTTTAGTAACATGCCGACAACCCTAGGTTGTACTAATATGGTGGAACACGTCATAAAAACTAATTCTGAACCTATAAAGCTACGTTTTTATCTAATATCTCCCGCGCTGCAGAATATCGTTAACAACAAGCTTAATTCCATGTTGAAGGATGGGATTGTGAGGCCCTCGTCCAGTCCTTAGTCTTCACCAATCGTTTTAGCCAGAAAGAAGAACGGGTCGTACAGATTTTGCGTCGATTATAGGAGAGTTAACAAGGTTACCGAACGAGACGCCTATTCGATACCTTTTGTGTTAGCTACTCTAGATAAACTTCGAGATGCCAACTTCTTGATATCTTTGGACATCACGAGCGCCTATTGGCAAGTCCCCGTATCAGAATCGTCAAGGCCCATTGCCGCCTTTAGCGTGCCCAACCGCGGACTTCTTAAATTCAACCGAATGCCTTTCGAACTCATAATAGTCCGGCCACTTGGCAGAGATTGATTGATAGAGTACTCGGACTCGACCTTGAACCCTACGTGGTCGTATATCTCGATGATACAGTCGTGGTTACTAAGGATTTCTCTAAACATATCGATATCGTAAACGAAGTTTTCCGACGTTTGAAGAATGCTGGCCTGACTGTGGCCAGAGAGAAATGTCGTTTTTGCCGTCCAGAAATAAAATACCTAGGTTACGTCGTAGATCATACATGTCTCCATGTTGACCCGAAAAAAGTATTGTCCATATTGGACTTTCCTCCTCCCACTAATGTGGTAGAAGTTCGCCGCTTTATTGGACTTTGAGGCAAGTACCGCCGATTTATTGTAAATTTCGCGATTACTAGCGCACCAATTACCAAATTATTACGTAAAAGTCACAATTCCATTGGAATTTTAAATGCGATTCTGCTTTTAACGCTATTAAGAATTCATTAATATCTGCCCCCATAATGAGTTGTCCTGAGTTTGATCGGTCCTTTGTCATTCAAACCGATGCTAGTGACTAGGGTTTGGGTGCCGTATTGTCTCAGAGTTATCCGGAAGGTGAAAAAGTAATCAGCTACTTAAGTCGGTCTCTTAGTCCTAGCGAGCAAAAATTTAGCGCTACCAAACAAGAATGTCTCGTCGTTGTCTAGGCGATTGGTAAATTTAGACCTTATGTCGAAGGCAGTAAGTTAACTGTGGTTACCGACCATTTCGCTTTATTGTGCTTGGATAATTTGAAGTGCCCAGCAGATTGCCTTGCTCTCTGGAGCATACGCCTGCAACAATACATGTTTGATATAGTACATCGTCGTGGTAAAGACGTCGTACCAGATGCCCTGTTCCGCTCGGTCACCGTGATTAGACAGATAAATGTTGATCGTACCGAACCACATTTCGAGAATATTCAAGATCGTTGGTACTTAAAGATATGTGACGAAGTTGTGAAGAAGCTTTTAAGTTACCCACTTTGGCGTTTTGATGGTTCAAATTTATTTAATAAATGTAAAATTCCCTATCCAGATTTAGGAGATGCCGCTTCTAAATGTAAAATTGTTGTACCGAAGGCACATCGGGCTGAAATACTAAAGCAAAATCATGACGAGCCTACCGCTGGTCACCTAGGCGGGTTCAATACTTATCATCGTATTACGTCAAATTACTTTTGGCCAAAAGTCAAAAGCGATATAGCTAAATACGTTCGTCAGTGTCGTGTTTGAATTGAATGTAAGGCGGAGCAAAAACTACCCGCCGGTCTTATGTTAAGTCGCCCTACGGTCTCTCGTCCGTGGGAGTTGATTTTTGTCGATATTGTTGGACCCTTTACCAGATCTACATCTGGATATAAATATGTCTTAAGTGTAAAAGATTACCTAAGTAAATTTTGTATATTTCGCCCAATGAGGGAAGTCACTTTGTCTAAGTTATCTGAGCTACTGGAAGACCATGTATTTTTTACTATTTGGAGTACCTAAGATAGTTGTTTGCGATAATAAGAATCAATTTGAAGGTAAACTGTTTAGAAACCTCATTACACTTTATAATGTGAAAATTAGTCAAACCGCTTATTACCACCCTCAGCCTAATGCCGCCGAACGTCAAAACCGTTTCCTTAAGACCATTTTAACGTCGTTTGTAAAAGATAACCACCGTACTTGGGCTTTATTGCTACAGAAAGCCGCTTGTGCCATTAGAACCTCCCGCCATGGGGCTACCAACCTCACTCCCTATTTTGTCAATTTTGGGCATGAAATGCGTCATGATGGAACTAGTTACGATTTGCCGACACTCCCGTTAGAGACTAGTATAGAGGATATTGGGGTTGACGACATTAAACGCTCTCCAATTTTTGAACAAGTTTATCAAGACATTAGGTCCCGTTTGACCAAAGCATTCGAACGTAGTAAGAAAATGTGTTATCGTCGTCGTGATGTTCGCTATAATGTTGGACAGCATGTTTGGCATAAGAATCATATCTTGCCCAATGCTGCAAATTACTTCACTTCACTCTAGTATGGGGAAAAAGTTATTAAACATTTCGAAAACTATCCATAATTTTGTGTTTTAGGAGATCGCTTATATAAATTTGTTATCTCTTCCTCTTCTAAAGTTGCAAATACAACCGAATGGAAATTAGTAATACCTACACTCATCGACCTGAAAAAATGTTTCATGATGATTTTACCTATAGCACTATAGCACAAATATCTTATTTTTATTATTGCCCAACCTAGAACAGTCCGTTTGTGTTATATCAAACTGTAGTCTGTTGCACACAAAAAGTTCACAAGAAGTTTGATCTGGTTTGATGCTTTTCAATTAATGTCTCTCGATTTATTAGGACCTTTTTTCGATCTATGGAAAATAACCAATACCTATTAATTCGTTGTAACTGACCTATTCTCCAAATTCGTTTTCGTTCGCCCATTACCAAAGGCTACTTCCTCAGTTATAATAAAATTTTTAAAGCAATAAGTTTTTCTTACTTTCGGTGTATCTCAAATTATTCTTTGTGACAATAGTACACAGTTCATTTCGAAATAATTTCAAAATTTTGTAAAGAGTTATAAAGTACAGAAAATCTGGTTCAATACCAAGTATCACTCACAATTAAACCAAACCGAACGTGTCAACGGTGTAATCGTTACCGCTATCTCTTCTTATATCGAAACCGCCCATACTAATTAGGACAAAAATTTATTTAAAATTGCACAAGCATTGCGGTCCTCTAAGCATGAAGCTACTATCTTCTCCCCTTCATTTTTAGTTTTTGGCCGTAATAATTCAATTAACGGTAGTTATTATGGTTCGCCGGCTCCGTGGCGTAGTTGGTATGTGTGTGACTACTACGCCCAAGGTCCCGGGTTTGAATCCCGACACGGTTCGCTTGAAAAATGTTAGGCGAGCAGTTTTCACAAAAATACACCCTCGTTCGGATGAGATGTAAAATGGAGGTCTCGTGTGTGAGTGCTGTCACGCACGTTAAAGATCTCTACCTTGCTTGGAACAGCAAGGTTCGGAAAAATTCCAAATTTTCCAGGTTAAAAAAACTCGCTTCCTGGCCAATGTAGTACCTTCAGGTGGAGCATTGGAAAATCACATGTAGGGTTATTATAATTCTGTTTCTGATCATACTGATGTGATTGAATTTGACAAAGAAAGTACGCCGAGACAAAGATCAACAACTGTTACCTTCTATATCTACCAATGTCGAAAAACTTTATTCAAAGCTTATGAAAAATGCAAAAATTATTATAACCCTGTAAAAAGGACATTTCATTTGTCTTAGGCGAACATATATGTAAGAAAAGTGATTTTTTATCTAATGCCACTAAAAGGTTTTTCGCTAAGCCAGCTCTTAAACTTATTTTTATACAATTTTTCGTGTAATTTCTCTATTGATATATAAACTACAAGATTCAAATTGCAAACCTCAACGAGGTTGACATATTAAAGAGTTATAACCATTTTTGTCTGCCCCTAACGAATAGTATTTACTTACGTTTGTGTTCATATCTTTATCTAAACGTATTTCTTTTTCTATTCTTACTACGACCAATTTTTCTTTTAGCTGTATCGTCGGTGTCCGAATATTGTATAATTATCGAGCGCTCATTATCTTCATTTCTACGTTAACTTAGTTTTTAACCTTTAACAGATCCTATCATACATCGAAATTGTTATTAACTCCTTAATCTACAAGTGTTCCAAACTTAGTCTTGCCATATATAGCTTTTTGATTTTAAAAGATGGACCTCTTATTCATAGTTATAAATATTTTCTAGAGGTCACTACATGCAAATAAATCAAACTTTTTAAAATTTGCATTTTCCATTTTGTTATTATTCCACAATCTAATATAGTCATTATCATGGTTGCAGGGACAAAAGATTGGTATGTTTAAATTTGCAGATGATGTAGCGGTATTAGCATCTAGTAAGGAAGACTTAGAAGCTGCTTTTAATGAAATGGAAACAGTTCTAACAGAAAGATACGGTATGAAAATTAACAAAAATAAAAGTAAAGTTCTAGTATGAAAAAAAGAGGAAAATAAATTAAAAACTAGAATACAAATAGGTTATGAGATCATGCAAGACGTTAAGGATTTCGCTTCCTAGGAACCCAAATAAGGCAAGATGGGAAGAGCGCAAAAGATATAAAACAAAGGCTAGCTCAAGGCCTTGCTACATTTAACAAGAAAAAGCAATTATTGTGTTCTAAGGCAACAAACATACAAACAAGGAAATGATAGCCAAAACATGTGTTGAGTACAGCACTGTACGGCTGTGAAACTTAGACAGTAGGAGAACCGGACGGGAAAAAGCTAGAAGACTTTGAAATGTGGTGCTACAGACGTATGATGAGGATATCATGGACAGACAAAGTTAAGAACAAAGAGGTACTAGAAATGGTAGGGGACGAAAGAAGTACTCAGAAAACAGTAAAAAATAGGAGAGATAGGATGATAGGCCACATACTAAGGCATGACGGAATTGTTCGGAATATATTAGAAGTAGAGATAAGAAAAAAGAGAGGTAGAGGTAGACCCAGGTTAGACTATTGCATACAAATAGTGAATGATGCAGGCTGTGTTAACTTCAGGAGAATGTGTAGACTAGCTCAAAATAGCAATCAATGGAGATACGCATCCAACCAATGCAAAAATGGAAAACCTAATGACGAAAAAAATAACTGTAATTAAACCTGATGATTATTATAGGCAACTACAGGTATTGGTTTTACAATACTCTCAACTAATGTTAATTGTGCGAAAGCATTTAATGGAAAACTATAAATTGACAAATGACTAAGTGTTGGGAATCCTTGGCAGCCACAGGCTGTGTAACTTCCTTCACACATCACTGAACCTTGGTGAAATAGGGTATATAGTTAGGAAACAACAGAAGGAGAACCTAGCTGTATGTAGGCTGTGGGAATTTCAGGAAACATCGTAAATTAGCTCAGAATAGAAATAAGTAAAGCTTCGCGTTCAACCAGTTTCGGAACGGAAAACCTAAAAACGAAAAAATAATAGCACTTCAATCTGATGATTATTATAAACAACTACAGGTGTTGGTTTTGAAATATTTTCAACTAATGTTGATTCTGCGAAAGGATATATTGGAAAACTATTAATTCGGCAAATATTCAAGTGTTGAGGGATCTTAGTAGCCGCAAGCTGCTTAACCCCCTTCACATACTACTGAATATCGGGTATATATTTATAAATAGAAGAGGGAACTGAACTGCATTTACCAAGAAAGCGGCTATGTTCGAAGACAACAAACATAGAAACAAGGAGAAAATTGTTGAAAGCATATGTGTGGAGCACAGAACAGTATGTGTATGAAATAGGTGCAGTAGAAGTAGAGAGACAAGCGGCAGAAGCCTTTTCAAATGTTGTGTTTCTGATGTATGAGGATAGCATGGACAGACAGAGTTAAAATAAAGGAGAAATCTGTGGGAAGAGAATAGGAGAAATAGAAGGGCAAGATACGTTCTAAGGCATTTTTGGGGAATAGTGTAGGATATATTACAAGTAGAGATAGGTAAAAGGAGGGAGAGGTAGACCTAAATCAGACTATTGCACACAGATAGTGAAAGAGAGGTTACAAAATTTTTTATCAGTGTTGTAAACAGCACGCACATAGATTGCAGCATCATAAACCTTTAAGCTTGCACCGCGGAATCCTTGAATTTCTATTCTACAAACATTATCCTTAGAAAGCAACAGCTGCGGCATTTTTGGCAAGTTCCGGTATGTTGCGTATAATTTCACCCATTTTTGCGAAAGCTCCGGAATTAGCTTGTCATCCCTAGTCGATATGTGATAATCAAATCTCTCGTATTAAAATTTTTGCGATTACTATGATAGGGGCAATTAGCCCTAAAGGATCGAACAATTGCGCAATTTGCGATAAGACTGAGCGTTTCGTAACGGAGCATACAGTCAAGTTATTTGGAATTCATGCAGAAAATTGATCCAACTTTAGATTCCACGTGATACCTAACGCTTTATTAGAAATACCGTTCTCTTTAATTCCAACGGGTTCCGTGTTGTCACGTTTAAGGAGATCATTAAAAAAATTTGAATTATTCGAACACCACTTGTGCATTTTTAAGTTTGCTAAATTCAGGCGTGCTATGAGCTGAAAATATGTTTCTTTCAACGAGTCAATTGAGTCAACTCCGCGTAGAATAGCATCCGCATAGCATTGATTAAGAATCACATTTGAGACAAAAGGATACTTATCTTTATTTGGAATTGCTGATTCGTTTAAAACGCGGAGCACCGCTTGTTCTGTATGTTGCCGTTATAAGCTCTATACATTTTAATGGTTCCTGCGCTTTATTACGCCATAAAGTATTGTATAGAAAGGTTTGAGAAGGATTAGTTTTGATCATTCCGTACATTTTTTTAGATATCACTTAAGAGAACAAATGTAAAACTTAGATACCCACAAAGTATATCGAATAATTCTGGCTGAACCGTAAAACCCTTAAGCATTACATCATTTAACAAAACCCCTGACGACGTTTTTATACTTGCATTCAAAGACGACGCGAAGTTCGGTCGATTCACTGTTTTCTCTTAGTATGCAGTGATGCTGGATGAAATATTTGCTTTCTTGATTGTGGTCTTTAAAAGATAAAGGAATATATTTCGCATGCACTAGTGCTACATATTCATCAATGAAGCTTTTATATTGACAGCATAGTTCTGAATTTTTAACAAAGCGTTTTTTCTAGAATGTTCTTTTAATCAGATAATAAGAGTCTCTCAATTTGAAATGCTCATTAGGATTTTGTAACGGAAGATTTACCTGGAATGACCCGTCTGCCAAAATTTTAGTGCTTTCCAAGAAGGTCCTTTTGTATAATTGTTCATCCGGAGTAGGTATTTTAGTGCGCTTATCGGACACATGTTCTATTCCCCAAAACGTTTACAACCTGTCATTCTAAGCTTCACTTTGTAAGATAAGACAACTATTTATGTGGTTATTTGTTGACGGTATTGTATTAACCATAGCTTCTCCAGGTATGGAAACCATTGAAACTTAATCATGTTACAACTAGATTTAAGAAATCTTTTTGAACTCTTATTATTCTCTCGGTAATTAAACTGTAATACATGTCCGCCCTAGTAGCAGATCAATTTGTGAATGAATTTAAAACATTGAATCGTCCAAGTGCACATTTGGTGGTATAGAAATTTTATTTCTATTCAATAAAAATTGTGGAAGTTTAGGAGTAATTCTTTTAAGTACAAAACAGATTACTGAAAAGCTTACACCTGTATTAACATTAGAATGAATGTCTATATTAACCATTTGATTGGAGTTCGTAACTGTACCATCAACGTCGTTTATTTTAATCGTGCTGTCCCGAGGGACACACTTCAATTTTTGCACTGTTTTTTCTGTGATTAAGGACGTAGTGCTGCAAGGATCTAACACTGCATTCAATTGAATCGGGAAATTATCAGTTGTGAACACCGTCACCGTCGCTGTGGCTAGTAATGCTTCACCACTAGAAGTTCATGTAGATATGAAGTACCATTTTGTGGAATTTTTTCTGCACTTTCTTCATATGGAGATAAATCGCGCTTATTTATGTTACTATTTTTGGAATTGTCTTGAAGTCATTTGCATATGGACAAACCTTAGAGTAACTGATCGGCAATCGCTTTGTGCATTATTAGATCTCCTAGTATTGAAACGTCCGAGGGACATTTTCCCTTGGAATTTTCAGAAGAATTGTACCCTACATGTTGTTCTTCTTTGTGCAATAGAGTGTGATGCTTTGCTTTACATTTAGCACGCCTACGAGAATTACATTCAGTTACATAATGATTGTACGCTAAACAGTTGAAACACAATTTATTACTTTTAACGAAATTGCATCGTTCCTCGTTAGAAGGAATACTAAACCTGTTACACTTATAAATTTTGTGATTACTCAGGTTGCAAAATAAGCATTTGTCTGTACTTTCCTGATTAAAACTTAAGTAGGGTATTTATGGGGCTCCTGGACCCTCTTTTCCACCCGATTTACATGTAAATTCCCATAAGGTGGAATTGAGGAGGTGGAGGTGGAGGTGGGACTCCCACCTTGTGGACCGCCTTGTGAAAATGAGGAGAATCCCTCATTTCCTCTCACATCTGGACCAAACAGTTTTCTTCGACTATATGTAAATCCCATAAGGAGGAAAATGCGGAGATGAACTTCACATTTCCACACACAATCCACATTTGCTCCCACATCTGGCTCTAGTAATAAATAACATCACCATCTTAAATTTTGCACAATAGTTTTCTTCGGCTAGTCATTGCATCTTTCGAGATAACCCTATCTTGTTTGGTATCAATTAATATTAGATTTTTCTCATCTACCCGAATCTCTAAGAATTTTTTATATAGCATCATCCCCCCGGGAGCTACCCCATTTTTAAGATTTTCTGCATGCAGTGATTTTATAACCGTCCTTATAAATTTTTTAACCATGTGACGCATCTTGTTAGTCTAGACTTTTACGCAGAATTTAAATCTGCAAACAGATTTAAAATCGGACCACCCCTTACCAAGTTACACTTTAAAGCTCTCAAACCTCTAAATTTTGCTCTTTGCTCCCACATCTGAACCAAATAGTTTTCTTTGACTAGCCATTGCATCTTTTGAGATAACCCTATCTTGTTTGGTATCAATTAATATTAGATTTTTCTCAGCTACCTGAATCTCTATGAATTTCTTAGATTGCATCATCCCCCAGGGAGCTACCCTAATTTTAAGATTTTTTGCCGATAACGATTTTCTGACCGTCCATATAAATTTTTTAACCATGTGAAATATCTTGTTAGTCTAGAATTTTACGCAGAATTCGAATCTGCAAACAGATTTAAAATCGAACCATCCCTTACAAAGTTACACTTTAAAGCTCTCAAACCTCTAAATTTTGCTCTTTGCTCCCACATCTGAACCAAATAGTTTTCTTTGACTAGCCATTGCATCTTTCGAGATAACCCTATCTTGCTTGGTATCAATTAATATTAGACTTTTCTCAGCTACCTAAATCTCTATGAATTTTTCAGATAGCATCACCCCAAGGGAGCTACCCCAATTTTAAGATTTTGTACCAAGATCGATTTCTAACCGTCCTTATAAATTTTTTTAGCTATGTAACACATCTTGCTAGTCTAAAATTTTACGCAGAATTTGAATCTGCAAACAGATTTAAAATCGGATCATCCCTTACAAAGTTACACTTTAAAGCTCTCAAACCTCTAAATTTGGCTCTTTGATCCCAAATCTGAACCAAATAGTTTTCTTCGTCTAACTAATGCATCTTTCGAGATAACCCTATCTTGTTTGGTATCAACTAATATTAGATTTTTCTCATCTACCCGAATCTCTAATAATTTTTTATATAGCATCATCCCCTGGGAGCTACCCCATTTTTAAGATTTTCTGCATGCAGCGATTTTATGACCGTCCATATAAATTTTTTAACCATGACACATCTTGTTAGTCTAGAATTTTATGCAGATTTTGAATCTGCAAACAGATTTAAAATCGGACCATCCCTTACCAAGCTACACTTTAAAGCTCTCAAACCTCTTTAAATTGTTTGTTATCATAAATACTTTAAACAACCATTTCTAGAAATAAAACCGAAATTTTAGAAAATTTTTTTAACCAAAAGTTAAATATTTAAAACCATTTTTCAAACTAATTGCTTTTTCAAAATCGCAAAACCCATGACTTTTAAAATTTTCTGGTTTTAACATAATTAATCTCAATCTAAATATGATTTAAAACACATTCATTTTAAAATTTGTTTCAATTATTGACGTATATAAACAGCCTTTCTTTTTTATTAATTAGCAGTTTGATTTGAAAAATAAATGATATCTCAAGAACCTTAAAATCAACCTCATTGTGGGGTTTATTAATCTACAAAGCGCTCTATTTTGACCCATTAAATCAACGTATTTATAAATTTAACGGTTTTAAATTATAAGCATCATTAGTAGAATTTTTAGTTTCGGGTTTTGTTAAATAATAAATTTTAAACAATCTTTGTTAGTACTTTTTGAAGATTTTAATTTTTTTTAAAAATAAACTAATTTATTTCAAACCCAAAATTGTTTTGGTTTATTTTAAAAATCTAAACCTATTTCAATTAACCAAATTTTTAAAAATGGTTTTTCATATATATATATATATATATATATATATATATATATATTTACTCATATTTAGACCAGGGTAGAAAATTAAATAATCACATCAAATAATTTTAATCACCGTGTAGAAGCTTTGGGAAAAGGTACGCGTTATTAAAAACCGTGAAGCATAAAAATTCATTCGTTTTATTAAAAATAAGAGATTTAAATTATTTATAAGACGTTTTATATAAAAGGAAGCAGTATTAAAAACTCTACATGTAATTTAATTATTCTAGTAAAGAAACAAAGAGAAATTAGTGCAAAATTTATATTAATTAACTCTATTTTAAGTAACCGGTATTAAACAAAAATGTACTGATAATAATTGAATATTTAATTAGGATTCACTAAAATAAAGGGTATTATTTTAATTGAGTTAATTGAACCGTTAGTAACAGACAATATCTATAAAACTTGTAAAACCCAATAAAATACCATGAAATAAAGCTCTGAGAAGTAATATTATGTTTGAACACCTGCGTATTTTTAAAAGGCTCATTCTGCGTAAATTTGCAGATAATTAATGGTTACAAAGAATCTTGGAGAAACCGTGGCTTAATATTCACGGGAAGGCGCGATACGGGGTTATTTAACCCAGATAGTCCACATGGACTGAAATAATCGATAATAAGGAATATCAATTTGCACTAATAAGAACAGGGTAGATAGAGACAGATAATATGCGCAAGACCGAGGCACATATAGTAAAAGGCGTGAGTAGAGCAACGTCATAGGGTTGCGATTGGTTGAAAGTAAAGGCAAAATTTGAGAGGTAAAATAACATTTCTGTATAAAATTCAATTAGTTATTTCCAGACGTTGCGTGCCGTGTCGAAATTTCTGAGATTTAACTGGGGAGTGCAAAATTCGTAAAATCGCATGCCGGGCTGCGGAATGGGAACATAGCATGCGAAATTCTTTAGAATTGTCCGTTTTGAGGACTCGACCGACAGACAGGCTAACCTCTATATATACCCAGGAATATGAACAAGCTCTCTTAGATCTTCGACTTGATTCAATGCGTTAAACAGTGCTTTTAGTTTTCCGGTTTTGATTAAATAATTTAAACAGTTTGCTCGAATATTTTGTGATTTAAAACAGTTTGTTCTTTACGTGCTACAATGAATACGTTAGTGCACTTAGAAAAAAAGATACAAGGTAATAAAGTTAGTATCACTGTACCAATTAGTAAAATTTACAACGACAAATGAATACAAAAAGTAGGCAGTTTTGGCGTATATTGGTGAAAAAGTATGAATTTCTTTGTTATTTTTCGGGGTTTTAATAATAAATGGTCATAAACGTGTCTGGATCCACAAAACAAGGTTCAGATATACACAGATGAGTTCCGGAAAAGCCCTGAAACAACTTTAAATAAATGGTGATGGAGAAAATTTTAAAAGCGTTGAGAATCAGAAGCCGTAAATATAACCCAGTTGGAATGGTGTAATTAACAAAGGGACGATGTACATTGAAGCTACGAGTGCAGTAACCTTCAGGTAAATTATACTATTTTGTTGAACTTTGATATTTTTGTGTTGAATAACTTTATAATTGATTTACTTAAAATGGACAGTAGTGAAATTGTACTAACAATAATATTTTAATTTTAAGGTGAAATTTGCTTGTTTAAGTAGAAAGGGTATTTAGTATTGATGTTCTGGATTATGATGAAAATTTGGGTATGTCTTTGAGCTCAATTAGACGAACCTGGTTAATTAACGTAAAGGGGTGGTAGATGCTCCTTTGTACTCAGACTCTCTGCATATATTGTTATAGTAATTAGTAGGCATCCTACAAGGACTTTAATTCTGGATGCACATTAAAATGATAATGAATTTAATTTTGAAATTTTCTGATATTAAAATTTATGCTGAATTTTAATTTTGAAATTTTAATGTATTGTGAATATTGATGTAAATAGAGTTAACGTTGATGTTTGTGGTAGGAATGTGTTTGTTTTTTTTATGTATGAGGATGAAAGTTATCTAGAGGAGCAGCCGAGGCGATTAACAGAAGAAAGTCAATGGACCAACACAGTTAAGGTAATGAATAGCTTTTTGGTGGTTTCACAGCATTCTTGACGCCCAATTCGTGAGGCTCGATTATAAAGCGTAGTTCACGGATTTTGTAGGTTTCGCAGCATACATGGCGACCCAAAAGTGAGGCTCGAGTTCCAAATAAAATTTTGTGATTTTATTCCAGGAAACTGGCGATCTGAGAGAGAGTTTCTGTGTGTTATAAATTTAAGAGTATTTTAGAGTGTGTGAGTGATTAGAACGTATGCAGAAAAGAGTGGTTAAGGAGTCAAGGAGTGGAAATTGGAAGTGACGATAGTGCATTGTGGGGAAAAATTCGAAAATGGAAGAAGCTGGAGGCAGTAGAGATCAGTCGAGGACGGAATCAGGGATCAAGGAAACGAGATGATAATGAGAATGCTAGAGAGGATGAGCGATGAATCGAATAGAGCAAGGAAGAATCGAATAAGAAATTTGACCAATTAAATCAGGAATTAGGGATAAAATAGAGCAATCGACGAAAGAATTTACAGAATTTAAAAAAGTCTTACCTGAAAATGGGGAAGTAGAAAATAGGGTTGAAAAAATGAGCGTGATATTACAGGTCTTCGACAGGAAATGGGACATTTAAGGTCCGAAGTACGCATTTTTGAAGAAGAGATTAATATAAAAATGACTGAAGTAACGGACTCATGTAGGGATCAGTTAGGCAGGGTAGAACGCGAAGTTAGTAGTATCAAATACAACATGTCAAATTTAACGGGGATGGTCCCAGATTTTATACAGGTGGAGGATCATTGGACCAACACATGAAGTTTTATGGCGATAACAGGGTTAATCCACAAATTTTTATTAATAGTGTAAGAAACTAGTGGGAAATTTATATGACGAACAGACTAAACTGAATACGATAAAACTTTATTGAAAGACAACGCGGAAGCATGGTACAATTTAGTAGGACAGGACATAGACACCTACACGGAGTTTGAAGACAGATTTTAAAGCACTACTGGGTGACCACAGACAAGACCAGGTACGAGACGACTTAATCACCGGGAAATTTAAGGAGAATTTTCAGGAAGTAGAGCAATATGCTATACGCAAGTATAGCATAGCAAACCAACTGAACCCACCACTGACGGACCGACAAATTATTAAGTATTTATCACGACACTTCGAGGTAGAAGTAAGACAACACGTAGCACTACAGAACATAGTGGACAGAGAAATGTTTTAGAATACCTGCAGAGGTACGACGACGTAAGTAGTGGACGACCTCGGGATAATAGGGAAAGACAGATCAACACAGTTAGGTTTGACAATAGACGGGACAACTATGCTAGAAGGGGAATAGTTACGGATACCAGCGACAGAATTGGGAACAGCGACGACCATACGTTAGAAGTAATAGTTTAGGAAGGGGACCTGCACCGAGACCGGAACCTACCAGAAGGAATAGTTCACCGGACATGAGGGGACTGCTAATACAGACACGGAACGAGTGGAAACGCCTAGGACATACGCTGAGGTGACGGCTAGACCAGGACCAAGTAGGGAAAACAGACCTGGACAGGATTTTTAGAACGCGACAGACCACTAGATTTCAGTGTAAATGTATATGAACATCCACGTGAATTTTTCAAAATTGAGGAGGAATTAGAGCCAGAAACTGAGGAAAAATTATGTTTGCCAATTTTAATATAGAGATTTTTGAGAATAATGTAGAAGTATTACTTGATACAGGGGCAGAGGCGAGTTTAATATCGGAGGAATTCGTCAGCAAAATTAGGGATAAGGTTTGTGATAGAATTATGCCTATAAAAGCCATTTAGTAGCTCAAATAAAAAGAAGTTTGCTGTAGTAAATAGTGTTGTGGTGCTTAGGATAGATATAGGAGATTTAAGCTGTGAACAGGAGTTTGTAATTGTACCTGGACTGAAGTTTCAGAGCATTTTAGGTGTTGACTGTATGATGAAGTTAGGGGTTTTGATAGATATGGAACGGAAGGTAATAAGGATTAAGGATAGGGTAGTGCCATGGAAGGGCAGTTATGAAGTCACAGAGGATGACACGGGGTTGAGTATTAATGTAGTAGAGGTAGAGGATGATGAAGGTAAACAGATCAACACAATAAGATGTCCAGAGGATAGGAGAGTAGAGGTTCAAGCTTTAGTACAAAAACATGCAGAATTAGTGGGGGTAAAAGCAACAGCAGCATATCGGGAGCAGGTGAAGGCAGAATTAAATGAAGATGCACGAAAAATTAATCAACGGACCAAACCGCAATTCCATTGTCCACCATCCATGGACACACTTTTGACGAGGTTAATCGGCAAGTTTGTTTTTAATAAAGTAGATTTAAGGAATTCATTCTGGCGGATTCCATTACATAAAATTCTAGAAGGTACATAGGATTTTCCATAGAGGAAAAATCGATAATTTTAAAGTAGTATCGTTTGGTTTGTCGGCAGAAAAAAATAATAATGAGTAAGAAACAGACAAGTGTAGGGACTGAAGAAGAAGCAATATTTAAGGTCAGGATAATAGGGATGATAAGTTTATTGTATGTGAGATAATAGGGATGATAAGTATAGATATAGAAGGAGGAGAAATAGGGATGAAGAGTATTAGGGGTGAGAAGAAAGACTTGGAGGTCAAGAAGAGTTAGATTTAAATAACTTGATGAACAAAGGATAGAGATAGGTGAATTTTAGTATAGATATAGGTTAATAGAGAAGAGTATAAGTAGGTGTTTATAGAAAATAAAGCTAGGTATAGGATAAATATGGAGATAATTAGAAATAGGTTTAGGATGAGAATAAAGAGTAAATGTAGGAAGAAAAGAAGATAGGTTAAGTATAGATATTTCATATAAGATTAGTGGAGAGTTAGGAATAGAGTAAAGTAGGATAGGCATATAGGATTAGGTAGGGGAAGTAAAGTATAGTGAAGATTAATTAAAAGTTAGGAATAGGATGGTTAAGGATTATATAGGATTAGATGGAAATGGATGAAGTTAGGATAATTTCAGTTTATAAAATTAGGGAGAGTTAGGAATAAGTTAGGATATAGGACAGGTGTAAATAATTTTTGATTGGATAAGTTAGGTAAGTTAGATAGATAAGGGTAGAGAGATAGGCATTTTTTTTGTAAATTTTGTTTCTTTAAATATTTTAATTTGAATTAAAAAGTGGGATTTTTGTATTTAAATAGGGGAAAATACCATATTTAGACCAGGGTGTTAAATAATCACATCAAATAATTTTAATCCCGTGTAGAAGCTTTGGGAAAAGGTACGCGTTATTAAAAATAAGCAAAAATTCATTCGTTTTATTAAAAAAAGATTTAAATTATTTATAAGACGCTTTAATAAAAGGAAGCAGTATTGCTCTACATGTAATTTAATTATTCCTAGTAAAGAAACAAAGAGAAATTATGAAAATTATAATAAAAACTAAATAATTGAATATTTAATTAACACTAAAAATAAAGATTATTTTAATTGAAATTGTTAGTAACAGACAATATCTATCTTGTAAAACCCAATAAAATACCATGAAATAAAGCTCAGAATATTTATTTTAACATTTTTTTGGGTCAGCGTAAATTTGGATAATTAATTTAAAAGAATTTAAAACCGTTTTTAAAATTTCCCTAGGTTATTTCCCATTTAATATAAATAATCGATAAAAAATATCAACACTAATAAGAAAGGGTTTGTGAAATAAAAATCCGAAATATAGTAAAACGGTGAACGTCATGGGTTGCGATTTAAATAAAAAAATTTAGAGGAAAAATTTCTGTAAAAATTAATTATTTTTTCAGACTTGCCCTTCAAATTTCTGAATTTAAAATTTACCAAAATTCGAAAAGGTTTTGGCGAAAAACACGAAATTTTTAGAAACCGTTTAGGACCGACAGAAAGGCTAACCCTTATATACCCAAAAATGAACAAGTTTTAGATCTTGAAATTTTAAATTAAACAGGCTTTTAGTTTTCGGTTTTGATTAAAAATTTAAACAGTTTCCGATATTTTTGTTTTACGGTTATCAAATAAAACTTTTGGCCTTGGGAACAAAAAAATTAGTATACTGTACCAATTGAAAATTTACAACGACAAATGAATACCAAAAAATTTTGGCGTATATTTGAAGAAATTTAATTTGACATTTAAAATTTTAAAACTTTGGATAAAAACAACAGATATAAAAGTTCCGGAAAAGCCATGAAAAACTTTAAATAGGAAAAATTTTAAAAGCGTTTCAGAAGCCGTAAATATAACCCAGTTGGAATGTAATTAACAAAACGATGTAATTGCCATCAGTAACCTTCAAAAATAATTTTGTTCGAACTTTTTTTTTAACTTTTAATTGATTTTAAAAATGGACAAGTGAAATTTACTAACAAAAATTTTTAAAATTTTTTTTTTAAGAAAATTTTTATTTAGTTATGATGAAAAAAATGTCTTTGAGCTCAATTAGACAAACCTGGTTAATTAACTAAAGGGGAATGCTCCTTTTAAATTTTATATATTTTAGTAATTATAGGCATCCTCAAGGATTTAATTCTTGCCTTAAAATGATAATAATTTAATTTTGAAATTTTCTGTTTAAAATTTATGCTTTTTAAAAATTTTAATGTATTTGAATTGAGAAATGGTTAACGTTGATGTTTTGGTAGGAATGTGTTTGTTTTGTATGAGGATAAAGATTGGCCCGGAGCGAAACAAAGAAAAGCAATGGACCAAACCTGTAAGAATGTTTTTGGTGGCCCACGCTTCTTGCCCAATTTAAAGTCGTTATGGTGTCCATTTTTTAACAATTATAATTTTATATATATATATAATATTTTTTTAAATTAAAATTTAAGATTTTGAAATAAAATTTAAAAAAAAAATTTCCTTCAAAATTTTTATTTTTTTAATTAAAAAAGGGTGTAAAGAAATACAATTTCCCCAAATTTTTAATTAAAAATTTTTAAACAGGATTGTTTAATCTTTTAATTTTTGTCTTGGAATGACCTTTCATTTTAAAAAATTTTTTAAAATTTTATATAACTGTTCTTCTGTTCACCTTTAAATAGACGCCATGAAATTTATTTTTTAAAATCCCAATTTGTATATTTAAATTGGACTCTATGCCAGCAAGACCATATTCCCTTTTTAACCACCAAAAACCTTTTTTGAAAATAAGGGTTAAACCAACAAACCCTTGTAGTACCCATGATAATTACTTTTTTCCCATCCAAAATTTGGAATTTTCCTTGAATAAAATCATTTTTTGATATTTTAAATCATTATAAAACAAAGGGTTCCTGTTCAAATTAAATTAAATTTGGGGTTCTGAATTCTAAAATTATTTCAGTAATTTTCCCTTTAAATTTTTTTTAATGGTAAAATTCCTAAACTTTGGTTTAAAATTTGGGGTTGTTTTTTCCAATTTTTACCTCCCCAAAACAAATTTTAGTTTTCACGGTGCTTTTCTTCCGTAAAACTTTTACAGGGAAAAGTGTTTTGGGGTCTGTTTGAAACTTTGGTTTAAATTTGGAAAACAAAACTATTTATTCAAAGTCAAAATTAAATGCCTTTGGTTTATTTAAAATTTTAGGGTTTTACTTTTGATAAAATTCATTTAAAACCCGCTTAATTTAAAAAGCCAATTTTCCAACCTTTATACAGCCTTTAATTTTAAAAATTTTATTAAATTTTTTTCTTTGGATTTTTTCCCTATGTCAGTTAAATTTGGGAATTTTGATAGTTTTTCCATAAACCTGGGCCCCAAAATTTTGGGAAAATTTTTAGCTCCTTTTTGGAAAATTTTTTAAATTTGTTTTAAATTTTTAAATTTTTTAAACCCTTTTTTAAATCGATACGAAAAATGGTTCTTTATTTCAAAATTTTTAAACCATTTGGGTTTTTCCCAAAAGTTTTAGAATTGAAAATCAAATTTTCCCTCCGACATTTTAAAAATTTTTTCCCAAACTTTAAAAAATAAAGTTTTAAATTGGTTAAAGGGTTTCCCTGGGTTTGTTTTTTTGTGGAACACTTATTACAAATTTCTTCCCTTTGTTCAAAGGGTAATCATTTAAAAATCGATTGGTAAGATACTTTACATTTTCAATTTTTAAATTAAAATTTTTTTCAGGTTTAAATAAAATTCTAAAGGAAATTTTACTCATTTTTAAAACCTTTTTTAAATAATAGGGTTAAAAATTTTTATAATTCAAACCCGACAAAAAACTAGTTTGTTTTAGTTTTTTTTTTAAAAACCTCCCACCTGTTTAATTTGTTTTGGAAATCCCCCGTTTGGTTTAATTGAATAAATTAAAATAATAAAAAAATAAAATGTTGCCAATACATTTTACCAATTTCATTTAAAATTTTGTTTATTAACTGATAATTTTTCAACCCTTGGCAAGATTTTATGGTTTTTCATTTGAATTTTTTTTGTTTATTATTTAAAATTTAGGAATTAAAAATTTTTTTTCCAAAGTTGAAGCGGAATTTTTTTAAACAAAACCATTTTTAATTTTCTAAATTTCAAAATTTTTTACGGAAATAATTTGTTTTTGATTGAATCCTTTTATTTTTGTTCTTTTAAACCCAAATAAATTTAAATTTCTTTTTTGTTTAAATAACCTTTTTTTCGAAAATTTAACCCACCCATCAAAATTGCAAAACCCCCTGGGACCAGGGAATAAATTACATTTTCCCGGGAAAAGCCCACGGCCGAATTTTAAAAATTAAACGATAGTTTTTTTTCCTAAAATTTCTATTGAACCTTTTCAAATGTTTTTCCCTTTATTTCCAAAGCCGGTTTCGTTAACAACGGGGATTTCCCGGTAATCGTTTTTAAATAACAATTTGCCCGGGTTTAATTTAAACTTTTGAAAAGGGTTAGAAAAGGTAAACCTCCCTTGGCCCTTTTTTCTTCTCCAAATTGTTTAAATTTATTTTTTAAATTTTGTTATTTAAAACCCAAATTGGCGAAATTTTTCTTTTCTTTTTCCTTTCATTATTTAAAATTTAATTATTTTGGTAAATTTAAATTGAAACCCACTTCTTTTAAAAGGTTTTTTTAAAAGAATTGTAAAACCCTTTTACCGGTTTACATTTATTTAAATGGGTTTTAAAATTTTTTTTTCCAAAACTTTTCCCAAAATTTCCATAGCGGTTTTAATTTTTCTCCCCAAAAAATTGAAAATTTTGGATATTTTTGTTTTCCAAAATTATAAAATTTTGGAACTTTGTTTTAATTTTTCAATGGTTGGATTTTTTGGTTTGGAAATTTGGTGTTGAAAATAAAAAGTTAAATTTGGGGTTGTAATTTTTTAAAATTTTGGAGATTAGGTTTTTTATTTAAAATTTTTGGTAAAAATTTAAAAATTTACTTATTTTAAAAACTTTTAATTTTTTACAAACCCAAAAATAACATTTTTTTTTTAATTCCCTTTTTTTTTTCCCTTTTCCTTTAAAAAAAATTATATAAAAAAAACTTTTTTCCCCAAGTTATAAAATTAGGTTTTTTTGCAAAAATTTAAAATTTTAATTTTTGTTGTTTCAAACTTTGGGTCGAAAAAAATTTAAATTTTGGTTTATTTCTAAAATTTTTTAGAAGTTTTTTAAGTTTAAAACGGGAACAACAAACAAAAATTTGAAGTACTTGCAAAACTGGTAGTAAAGGTTATCAACTAATCCTTACTCAAATATTTTATAATTCTTTGTAACTAAAATGCTAGAGTTTCTTTATAACCCAATCAGATCTGTGTGAGTCATTTACAAATGAATATACGAAATTTTCTCTTTAGGTTAACAAACTTAAATTTAGTTTGAAGTCAAAATAATCACCAAGATATTCTCTAATGTTATCAATAGTGGTTGTACTAAAATGCTAAACATGTGTTAGCCATTGGGCAATTGTTGACAATAGTGAACAAACAAACAGGTGATGTAATAGCAGCTGTTAAATTACGTTGAAGCCACGTGTGATCACGTATTTACGAAGCTAAGTGAAAGCAAATTTAATACTGGGGAAAACCAGCTTATTTACAGGTAAACTGAATAACAATTTTGTACGTCTAACAAACAAAATGAAATAATGTACTTTCAGAAGGAAAGTACTCAGGAAATCTTAATTCTATTACGAACCCAAGAGCAGCAGTTGTCCCTTGATGTAATGGAAATTACCTCGCAGCGCGGGAACAGCAACTAATTATACTTGCTTTCCATGCTTTAACACAGGTGTAGGAGCAAAGCGGGTTCCTTACTTGGATCACGGCAGCATTACTTTGTAACGTAATCTTCCGTTGTCTAAATTTATTTACTAAAATAATTTTTCATTGCGTAGCCAACAAATTAAGCTTTCTAAATTGTAACTTCAAAGGGATCATGTTGTCTCAAATTTTACAGTTGCGATTTTCGACGTGGTGTGCGATATATACGTTATCCATGCAGTTTTCTAATTTCTCGTTGGGATTTCAAATGTGTCGTTGCGAGTTCAAATGGGTCGTTGCGAGTTCAAATGGGTCGTTGCGGTTAAATTTTAAATTTTTGTAAATTAGCTAATATGACAACGAATATACAAAATGTGGATTAGGTACTAACCGTTACTCAGGAAGTGTTTCACAAACATAGAGCGACTCGGAGGTCACTCGCCATTCTCTTAGAATGCATCTTGACGCTACTTTTAACTATCGACGAGTGCGCTCGCTGCTTTCTTGTATGGTGGGAGGTTCCGGATTTTAGTTCTCGAACCTCTCACGCGCGCCCAGTGGCTGTGAAATTACACCGAACTCGAAACAACTCGACTAATAATCCTTGATATTATAATACTATAAAAGTTTGATTGTTACTTGAATATTTATTTTAATTAATAAAGGTATTTTACTATTCATTGTACGTTTAATGAATGGATTCTCCTACTGCAAAAATAAAATTGTTACACTACCTCTTTCCTAAAGAAAAAATTTTTTCTTAAAAACTTCAAATATAACTAATACAAAAAATTTTTTTACAACAATACTAGCCTTTCCTATCTTCCTAACCAACTATGCAATTTTATAAATTTACTCAAATGGGGGACCTTCATTTATAATTGAGATGTGTTGGTAACTACGTGTACCTGACGTCCATCGGGAGACAAAATCGAGTCACAATCGGTAATAATCAAAATTGGGAGGGTCAAATTAGAGTCAAACACTCCACGGGACAAAAGAATTTAAATTTACAAAATTTCTTGACTTGAGATTCCTACTTCTAATAAGGCTAATATTTCTGACCTAAAATCAAACACTTACAATTTACTTCTAATTTCAAAAAAACTTCACTTCCAGGAGCTCATTTAGCTCTATTTACAAAAAACAGGAATGCTTCTCATCAGAACAGCATTACCATTCAAAATATCATCACTATAAGGTGAGAATCAAAAGAAATACCCTACTAATAGGTCTAAATTTAAACATCATCACAAAGGTGATAATCAAAACAAAAGTGACCTAATCAAAGGTTACTTACAAATTCAAATACAAAATATATCACTTTATTAAAGAGATAATCAAAACAATAACCTGACCATAAGGTTAACTTAACAAATTCAAATACCAAAATAATCACTTTATTATCAAAAGATTAATCAAAAAGGAACAAAAAACCAATTATTCTCTCCACCTTGACATGTAGAAATCAGGACCAACGTTAAATAGCCCACCTACTTCTACAATTGTAAAGATATCTGTCAAAGACATCCTCCAAACACATCTCCGAGCAACGCGCGAGCAAAACGACCAGCGTGCACCAAGGCACACCTCAACCTTACAAAACTTACAAAATCTCAAACCACTTATTATTCAAACAAAATACTCAATATTAGTGGACCGACACTAGATCAAAATTGGAACAAAACAAAACAGACCACTACGTCATTACTTAATATCAAAGAGATGACCGGACCGGAATTAATCGTCAAAATCATCATTTTCATTTGGATCTGATACTCCAATTGGTTTCAAGTCCTTTATGTGCCATTTCCTGCTCTTGTTCCATCTTCGTTTTCTAACTCATATACTAAACTGGAATGTTTTTCCGAATTTTACTCATAACGAACTTAGGAGCTAACTTAGCGGAAAATTTATCACTAGCACTCGAGAGGACCTTATTAGTTCTCCAAACATACTCTCCGACTCGGAATGAAATGTCTCTTCTCCGAAGATTGTAGCGTTTACACGAACGTTGATAAGCTACATGCAAATTTTCACGGACATTCCAAAATATCAAACAAAAGTTGACGATCCAAAACATAAGAAGGTCTACTACTGGAGACGACATCAACATCCTCACCAGGTATAAAATTATCCTTATAAGCTTTTCCACTTAAAGGTACCTGACGACCAAAACTAAAAATTTGGCGAATAGTTGGTGGACTCATGTTTTGCTGAGTTGATCGCGTATTGGATCTTGATATCTCAATATCCCACGTATCATGTTTTCTACGTATGACGGATTGCTGTACCAACTGTCTTATTGATTCTTTCCACAAAATTGCATTGGGGAGCATAAACAGCGTTATACCAAATTTTTGAATTTCGTACCTTGCACACAAAGCTTTAAAAATACGTCCAACTAATTGTGGACCATTATCACAAATAACAAATTGTGGTACTCCGTAGACAAGAAATACCTTTTCTTCCAAAACTTCTCGATCAAATGTGCGGTAGCACTACGTAAAGGTTGCAAAATCGAATACTTCGAGAACCAATCACCAACAACTAAGAGCCATTTATGTCCGCGTTTGGAACGAGGAAACGGACCCATCAAATCTAATGCAATGGTTTGGAATGGTAGTCCAACTTCTTTCTCCTTTCCCATCATTCCAAGGGGACCTCTATTGGGTGGTTTTGAGCACCACAAATCAAACATTTCCTACAAAATTTACGTACGTCAAAGATCATCTTTGGCCAATAATAAATTCTTGGACTCGAGACAAAGTTTTAAGGAACCAAAATGTCCTGCTGAAGGGGTCATGACATGATTTAATGACATCTACGCTGAGACTTTGGCACCAAATATTTCCACTCTACAACATTCGCCGAATGCGGTAATAAGGAAGGTATAAACTTATAAATAAACCCATCTTCACTTTCCATTGTGGGTAGCTTTTCGGTGACAACAAAATTTTCTTTCTCAAAGACTCATACCACAAGTCTACTGCATCAAGTTTAATCTCTACTAATTAACTTCTGGATTTTCTAAAGGAACACCACGACTAAGACAATCTGGAACTATATTGAACTTTCCTTTTCTATGCACCAAATCAAATGAGTGTTGCCTTAATCGAACTGACCATCTGGCGAGTTTTCCAGTTGGATTCTGAAGATTACTCAACCAAAGTAACGAAAAATGATCGGTGACAACGGTGAATCGAACTCCTTCTACCCACGGACGAAATTTCTCAATTGCAAAATAACCGCTAAACACTCTCTTTCAGTGGTGGAATAATTGCGCTCAGTACGGCTCAGGGTTTTGCTTGCGTACGAAATTAACGCTCTTCTCCGTTTACATTCTGAATCAACACAGCTCCTAACCCAGTGTTGCTTGCGTCACACTCAACGATAAAGGGTGCCGAGTAGTCTGGCTGCGAAAGAAGAGGTGCAGAAACTAATGCTTGCTTGATTAGCACAAATGAATTTTCTGCTTCCGCACTCCAGTTTACAGTTTGACCTTTTTCTTACTTTTAATGAGGTCATTAATAGGCGAAACTAAAGACGAAAAATTCTTTATAAAGCGCCTGTACCAGCTGCACATTCCTATAAACCTTTTAATTTCCGTTGTGGTTTTCGGACGGGAAAGTTAACCATCGCCGACACCTTATCGGGATCTGTACGAAGTGAGTTCGAACCTACTATAAACCCAAAAATTTAAGTGTTTTTTAAAAATTCACATTTACTTATATTTATGGTAAGGTTAGCTTCTTTTAAACGTTGCTTAACCTCTACTAATAACTTTAGATGATCTTCAAAAGATGACGAACATAATATTATGTCGTCCAAATAGCAAAATACATGGGGTTCAAAACGTGGACCAAAATTGCATCTACTAAACGCTGTTGCGTCTGCCAGCATTCTTCAACCCAAATGGCATGCATGTAAATCTATATTGTCCTCGTGAGATAACACTGAAGGCAGTCTTATCCTTAGACGATTCACTAAGAATTTGCCAAAACGATTTTCTCAAATCCAGAGACGAAATGTAGTTCGCACCTCTCAACATATTGAGAATTCTATCTACGTTCGCAAGGGGTACGAATCATGAACAGTTAAGTCGTTCAGGGTTCTACCATCAAAACAGAAGCGATATTCTCCATCTGCCTTCTTAACCAACAAAACTGGAGGGACCACGGACTAGTACACGGTTCTATAACTTTAAGTCTAAGCATGTCGTCCAATTCCTCATTCAATATCTTACCCATATATGGTGACATGACATATGGTTTCTTGTGGAAGGGTTTGGCATTGCCTGTGTCTATGTCCAATTCGATTAGGTGAGTTCGTCCTAATCTATCGTCGCTGCTAATCTCACTAAATGAATTTATTAACTCTTGTGCTTGCGCACTTTGAGCATCTGAGAGGTCATGTAAACCACATAAAGAATCTTCAGTGTTCAAAGGGATGGAAGACGGACCTATATACCCTATGTCGTTCCCAACATTGCTTTGGATAAACCAATTATTACTTCTAAAGTCAGCAACTACACCAAATAATTTTGCAAAGTCACTACCGAAAATAAATGTATGCGGTAGGGACGGAACCACTAATGCATTAAGGATGCGGCAATCATTACCTATACAAATTGGCAAATCTACTGAGCCTACAACAGACTTTATTGAACCATCAGCTGTAGTGATACCTGTTTTGCTGAACTAAAATTTTCAAGTCTAATTCTCTAACAATTGAAAGTGCTAAGGATCCTACTACTGAGGTAGTGCATCCCGAATCAGAAGACCGGTAATGTCTCTATCTATTAATTTCACCATAATGTAGGGTCGATTATCACACTGCTTCTCAATGAACAGAGTATTATTCTTAGGCTTCGAAGAGTCCTGACAAAATTTTTAACAACTGTAAGCCATCTCGACCACTCGTCTTTACTAAAGTATTTTTCTTGTTTACAAATCATAACTGTAGCCTTATGACGCGGAACAGGATACCGACCACTATGTACCTGCCGCCTTACTGGTTTTTTTGAACAATGTGGACATGACGTTGCCTTAACGCCTTTTCGACCACATCCAAAACAAAAATTTTTTTTGTTGCTCTACAATCTCTAAACCAATGTCCACTACGGGAGCAATTCCAACAAACAAAATGATTCCTCTTATCGGGACTAAAGGAATTACAAACCGAGGACTCTAAAGAGCTCTTATCCGCTACTGTTACTTGAGGATTGACTAATTTATTCTGAAACACCCTACTCTTAACAGCATAAACTTTTCATTCAACCCAGGATGTTTGTTCTCATATGGATGCTTAGAGGGTTGCAAATCTTATTAGGTTTATTAGAAGACGAAAACCAGTTTAGTTTCATCAAAGAAGCTTCTTCTAACCTTTTACACAAATTTACTAGGGTCGACAAATCTTGAATGTCCGACAATGCAAGTGCCGAAATATATTCAGGAACCAAATTTCTTTAATCATTTTAACTTTAGTAACTTCTGCTGGCTCGTTGGTCAGTCTACTAAAGAGGGTTTGCATATGCGCGACAAATAAAATAATCCTTTCGTCTTTACCTTGACGACGATTTCTGATCTTTTCCCAAATGTCATCATCCGAAGAACCAGGTGAAAATCTTCCTTAAACGTTCTAACAAGGAGTTCCAGTCTCCAAAGAATTTTCACTGTTCTAAACCAAACCAAAGCGTCACCCACAAAAGTTCACATGCTGATCCAAATAAGTCAGCTTCGGATACCTTACGAGATTGTGCTAAATCACTAACTCTATCTAAAAATGAATGTAGTTGTTTGGGGTCACCTGAGAATTTTACAGGCCATGAACCTATAGGTACTGAAGGTGTTACATACGAAGTCGAATGGATAGGTGCACTAACTAAAGGAGATACTACAACGGACCGATCTAAATAGGTGGACTCTGTACTTTTATTGATTTTATCGTACAACTCAGCTTCAAGAGTTAATATCGTTGCTACGGTCTCATTTCTAAACTTAATTGCTTCATCGGGATTTATTGAAGGATTTTCATCGCTTAGCTCGTCCCGAAAGGTGGTTTATCCTTGAACAAGCTCTTCTAAAAATTGAGTCTGATGAGTCGCCCTCAAACTCGGACAAATATTACGAACTGACTCGACTGAAACTGAAATTTCTTTACTTTCCGTTGCAAAATCTACTTCATAACACGAAAGGTCAACAAACAACCAGGCTTATCTATTTCTTTAGCTAACAATCTACCTAAAATTTTCCGTTTCTCCAACACTGGCCTCTCACCCACTCCTCTGATTCTTAGTTCATACTCCAATTCTTCTTTAAGTAGACAAACAATTTGGAATTTTTCCGACATGGTTACTACAACCTAATGGAATCAAACCGATAAATCTAACTAATCCGAATCTTACAAAAGCTATCAAAACAAATTCGTACTACTAAAGGTAAAAATCAAAAATGTTTTTGGTAAAATTATTTTTGCCAAAACAATATCAAAAAAATTTAAGGGTCAAAAACAGAACTAAAGTCAAAAAAAATTTGACCAAATTAACGAATTGATGTATGGGGATTACCGTTACAACCAATCTTTTATCAAAAGCAAACAAACAAATCTAAGTGTCAAATAAACCTTAAGCAAACAAATTTCGGAGCAAAATAATTTTTGGACAAATGGACTTCAAAGGAAAATAAATTTGAGCTAACAAACTTCGAATCAAATTAAATTTAGAACAAATAAATTTCGAAGCAAATTAATTTTTAACAAATAAATTTTAAGGTAAATCAAATTATGAACAAACAACTTTCGAGCTAAATTAAATTATGAACGAACGAATTTCAACAAATTACTCGTTGAACAAACAAATTTCGAGCCCCCAAATAAATTTTGATCAAACAAATTTCGAAGCCCCAAGCGTTGGGCGCTAGTGAAACGTATTATATTTTCTTGATCGCTAACCCCAAACGGTCACATTCTTTCCTAAATTGAGCTTAACTAATGCTCTCTTCTTAATACATACATCTGACTCTAGAAGTTGGGGGTCAGCAAAACAAAGTCTTCCGACGTAACTAGGGGTCTATTCCTTGGGTAGAGCTATGAGCAATGGGGGGGCAAGTCGAAATCTATGGAGGGCCACACCCAACAAAAAAAACAAACAGGCGCCACCAAGTCCAAATTGATTTATTTTAGGGGCATAGCTATTTTTTTTAAGGGCGGACTTGGAGACCCAAAAAAAAGAGATCGCCTTCGTTGATACACAAACTTGTCTTAACAGAATAAGACGCTGTTCCTGTAAGAAAGAATAATAATTAAGTCACATAAAAAATGGGAACACTATTTGCGTCCCTCAAGTATACCTAAAAAGTATAGAGAATATTTTCTGCATAATGGGATCATAAAATTTTAGTTCTTATTGCTTTTTGTTTACCAAGTCTGATCAGACTAGATCAGAATAAAAACTTTAAATGAAGAATATTAATTTACTAATAAGAATTTTTTGGTTTCAGTAAATAAAGTATCATTGTAATTAAATAAAATAAAAATTTGAAGTACTTGCAAAACTGGTAGTAAAGGTTATCAACTAATCCTTACTCAAATATTTTATAATTCTTTGTAACTAAAAATGCTAGAGTTTCTTTATAACCCAATCAGATCTGTGTGAGTCATTTACAAATGAATATACGAAATTTTCTCTTTAGGTTAACAAACTTAAATTTAGTTTGAAGTCACAATAATCACCAAGATATTCTCTAATGTTATCAATAGTGGTTGTACTAAAATGCTAAACATGTGTTAGCCATTGGGCAATTGTTGACAATAGTGAACAAACAAACAGGTGATGTAATAGCAGCTGTTAAATTACGTTGAAGCCACGTGTGATCACGTATTTACGAACTAAGTGAAAGCAAATTTAATACTGGGGAAAACCAGCTTATTTACAGGTAAACTGAATAACAATTTTGTACGTCTAACAAACAAAATGAAATAATGTACTTTCAGAAGGAAAGTACTCAGGAAATCATAATTCTATTACGAACCCAAGAGCAGCAGTTGTCCCTTGATGTAATGGAAATTACCTCGCAGCGCGGAACAGCAACTAATTATACTTGCTTTCCATGCTTTAACACAGGTGTAGGAGCAAAGCGGGTTCCTTACTTGGATCACGGCAGCATTACTTTGTAACGTAATCTTCCGTTGTCTAAATTTATTTACTAAAATAATTTTTCATTGCGTAGCCAACAAATTAAGCTTTCTAAATTGTAACTTCAAAGGGATCATGTTGTCTCAAATTTTACAGTTGCGATTTTCGACGTGGTGTGCGATATATACGTTATCCATGCAGTTTTCTAATTTCTCGTTGGGATTTCAAATTGTCGTTGCGAGTTCAAATGGGTCGTTGCGAGTTCAAATGGGTCGTTGCGAGTTCAAATGGGTCGTTGGCTAAATAAATTTTGTAAATTAGCTAATATGACAACGAATATACAAAATGTGGATTAGGTACTAACCGTTACTCAGGAAGTGTTTCACAAACATAGAGCGACTCGGAGGTCACTCGCCATTCTCTTAGAATGCATCTTGACGCTACTTTTAACTATCGACGAGTGCGCTCGCTGCTTTCTTGTATGGTGGGAGGTTCCGGATTTTAGTTCTCGAACCTCTCACGCGCGCGCCAGTGGCTGTGAAATTACACCGAACTCGGAAACAACTCGACTAATAATCCTTGATATTATAATACTATAAAAGTTTGATTGTTACTTGAATATTTATTTTAATTAATAAAGGTATTTTACTATTCATTGTACGTTTAATGAATGGATTCTCCTACTGCAAAAATAAAATTGTTACAATATAAGTGGTGACATGACATATCCGAAATTTAAAGAAATGTGCTTGCAGTCTTGGGGTGACTCAAAACATAATTTTATAACTGTTGTGAAAGATTTTGATATGGATAATGGTCGATATAGGAAGAATTTCGACGAGTATATAAATATTTGACACTATTAAAAAAAATAGTTAGTTCCCATCCAGAGTCCGATGATGACGGACGTTAACAGTTTTATCGCAAATAAACGTAATCTTCAGTTAATTCAAGATGCTGTACGAAAAAAGTTTGTGGCATACAAAAAGTGTGACGCTACATCTCAGCAAAAATTCAAAGAAGTTCATAAACAGTTGTTCGATCCACTGCAAATAACCGCTTCCCAGTTGCAATCGATCACCGAAAAAATTCCTACACCGACAACAAAGATTAAACTCGAAGACATTAAAGCACCTATAAAAAAAATTAAACAACTCGTTCCAGAAGAACCGTTCCATCCTTACTATGCAGATGTGTTAGCTGGAGACGAAGACGAAAATATCGACAAATCAATTTATGGAGTAAAGTATAATACCGAAACCGACTCATGGAGTTTGTGGAAAAGTGTATTGGTAATTAACCCGGAAACTAGTGATATAACATTAAATAATGTGATATACCCGGGTACGAGGGGTTTATACAATCTGCTGGTTTATAAAGACCTCAGCCCCGAAGATGGCGATTTCAATTTACATGAAGATTTACCGAACTACTTGGAAATGATCAAATCAGCATCGATTTTGAGAAGAAAGTTTAACTCATTTGCAGCGCACGATTTAAGCGGATTCCCAACAAATAACAAAAAGTTTAACAAATATGTGCAAAAATATCTCACCGAATTTCGGGGAACGAAAAAACAGCCAAAGAGAAGAAAGCAGACTAAGGGGGCAGGTTTAGGCTTTTCTAACCGGTTTTACAAAAGTTTAAATTCAAAACCGGTGCAATATGTCTACTGGAATAATGTACATGAACTTGTGGATCGGCCGAGATTGTTGAACGCATCCAACCGAGCTGGAAATACAAGCGAGGAAAACATTAACGAGATGGTGTTCATAATAGAAGAGTTGAGAGAAGAAGGTATAATACGGTGAACTCAGTAAATAACTACACAGTTTTAAAATGCCTATCGACCGCTTCGGACGTTCAGAGCGTAAAGATGCTGATATTCGGCGTGGTCCTCCAGGTCGAGGATTTGTGCTAACGTTGCATGGTGATGGGTACGATATGCAGCAAAGAAGGTTAGTGAATTCATCAGGCCCGAAAGAAGATTATGATTGTGTTAATCAGAGAAGCACTATAGTATTCAAATCTGGAGAAGAAACAATTAGTTTTCGTAAAAGAAGGTTAGTTGATGTAATGGATCCTAAAGACGATAGTGATTGTGTTAATAAGAAATCCGCAGTCAAGGTTCTGATGATATACAGCGTAAAGATAAAGCCTTCAATGCAAGAAACCAGCGTATCACAATGCTTGCTCAACCGGTTGAACCATCTGATGCAGTTAATAAACAGTATGTAAATGAAAAATTGGATAAGCTCGTATCTGACTTTAAAACGTTTATACAGTTTTTTATTAATTTGACTGCAACTTCTGAAACAAACGAGAAGGATCTCGGTCTCGCAATATCATCGATTTACGAGGCGTCGCCAGCAGCTATAAAAAACAAATACTACAAACCAAAGCTTCAGTTTATGTCAAAGGTGCAATTGGATAAAGATAACCCTATTAGTTTAGCAACAGTGTTAAACAAAAATGAGTAAAGAAATCATCGTTAAGGAATTATTTAAACCTACAAGAAAAAATTTCAGCGTCGTCATACAAATCTGAAACATGTGAAACGTGATCTTATCCAATCGGACTTGTGCGAAATGCAGCCTTACTGGCGTGTGAACAATGGGTACAGATATATTGTAATAGTGGTGGACTGTTTCACAAAACATGCTTTAGCAGAACCTTTAACAATTAAAACTGGATCAGAAGTTACAAATGCTGTGAAAAAAATATTGGACAAAATGCTGCAAGGAGAAAATAACATAAAAATCAATCTACAAACGGATTTTGGGAAAGAGTACTACAACCGCTGGTTTAAAAATCTTATGCAAAAATATAAGATAAACCATTACTCTACGTATTCCGCAATCAAAGCTAGTATGGTTGAGCGATTAATCAGAACAATCAAAAACAAATTGTACAGAAGACTTTACTTGCAAGGCAGTCATAAATGGCTGCATATTTTGCCTAAGGTTATGGAAGAATACAATAATACACCGCATCGGGCTATTAACATGACACCTATGGAGGCAGAAGAACATCCGGAAAGAATAAAACTTTACACCGCTAACAGCGCTTCTAAAAGTCTCAAGAAGCTGTATAAGGTTGGAAACATTGTGCGTATATCAAAATATAAAGCAGTTTTCGATTGAAGATTTCATCCAAACTGGAGTACAGAACTATTCAAAATTGTTAAAGTACAACAAACGAGACCGATAACCTATCTGCTACAAGATTTGGAAGGTCGACCAATCCTAGGTGCTTTCTACGGCGATGAAATTCAGCTCACAGCAGCACCCGACACTTACTTAGTGGAAAAGTTTTACGGAAAAGGAAGCACGGGCGTGAACTTTTAGTGTCGTGGTTGGGGGATGGTAAAAGTTGGATTCAGAAAACAGACCTGCTTTAGTATCAACCAAAGTTCTAGATATTTACCTAGTTGAAAAAAAATCATAAAAGGAGGGAGTAAAATCCCTTAGCTGGATATATATAGGAGAGATTTGCTTAGAACCCCATTTACATCTGTGATTTGAAGCAGGAAGCATGTGTTTCATAATCGATTTACAAGGATATCAATACAAAACTAGTGATTTCTATTGCAAGGAGATTGCCATTTTGGATGTAGCGAATAATGTAATATGGCATGAGATACTGGACATGGCTGTGGGGTATAACACCCTAAGTGATGATTTCAAAAAGCAAGTTCGGTGGTTAAAGGAAAGAATCCATGGTCTATGCTGGCATGAGCAGTCTACGAGTGGATATACAAATGTGGGTGATTTGCTGAAAAAAGTCATACCTTCCGATGCGACAGTCTATGTTAAAGGTGAACAGAAGAAGCAGTTACTATCAAAATATTTATCAAACAACATTTTAAACATGGAAAGTGTATTCTCACTTCCAAGACTCAAAGAATTAAGAAGATTCGGGGATAGATACAATCACTGTTTAAACCATTGTTTAATTAATTTAAATTGCTCGAAGGAGAATGTATTACTGTTACCACCTTTTGTTAATGTATTTAGTTTTTAATAAAATATTTTGTAAGGAATTGTTTTTTTTTATTTATCTTAGCTAAAAGTCTATCTTTAAAATTTGAAAGAAAAATATATATATATATATATATATATATATATATATATGTAAAACAGCGCATTACTTTGAAAAATTAATACCGGTTAATGTGAATCTATACGAGTCTTAGATGTTTTAAAATACAACCAGAAACAGTAATTGGTGTTTGCAAATAAATTCAGTTCTATTTTAATAAACAAATGTACTTACCTTAAAATCTTCACAAAAAGTCACTATACGAAACGATTGTTTAAAATTTCGATGTACTTTAACACAAAAGCGTGCGAAACTAATAGAATTCTACTAATCAGACTGCGTTATATACGGTTTGAAAACCGTTAATTATATTACTAAATGACGTTTGTATTTTCCCCAATCGAGGCCAAAATAGAGCGCTCATTGTATGATTAATAAACCCCAGCAATGATGCGTTGATTTTAATGGGTGGCATTAAGCATATCTATTGTATTCTTCAAATCATATAGCTGCTAATTAATAAAAAAGAAAGGCTACTTTCACTTTACGTCACATAATTGTAAAGCAATTAGTTTGTCCTCGTCTACGTATTTTCCAACTATTTAGCATTGAGCATATCTATTGTATTTTTCAAATCATATAGCCGCTAATTAATAAAAAGGAAAGGCTGCTTTCACTATACGTCACATAATTGTAAAGCAATTAGTTTGTAAAATGAATGTATTTTCCAAAGTACATATTTAGCGTTGAGCATGTAATTATGTTAAAACCAGAAAAATTTTAAGTCATGGGTTTTTGCGATATTCTGAAAACAGCACATTACTGTTTGAAAAAATGGTTTTAAATATTATACACTTTTGGCTTATAAAGAACTTATTTCTAAAATCCTTGCGGTTTTAGATTTCTAGGGAAATGGTTGTTTAAAGCATATGTTATAGATAAGCAAAACAATTTAAAGAGGTTTGAGAGCTTTAAAGT
Source organism: Platerodrilus igneus (assembly GCA_036346225.1). Classification (NCBI taxonomy): domain Eukaryota; kingdom Metazoa; phylum Arthropoda; class Insecta; order Coleoptera; family Lycidae; genus Platerodrilus; species Platerodrilus igneus. Next base: position 1,533,508 of record JARFIW010000295.1, read on the forward strand.
GTAACTTGGTAAGGGATGGTCCGATTTTAAATCGGTTTGCACATTCAAATTCCGCATAAAATTCTAGACTAACAAGATGTGTCATGGTTAAAAAATTTATATGGACGGTCATAAAATCGCTGCATGCAGAAAATCTTAAAAATGGGGTAGCTCCCGGGGGGATGATACTATATAAAAAATTCTTAGAGATTCGGGTAGATGAGAAAAATCTAATATTAATTGATACCAAACAAGATAGGGTTATCTTGAAAGATGCATTAGTTAGACGAAGAAAACTATTTGGTTCAGATTTGGGATCAAAGAGCAAAATTTAGAGGTTTGAGAACTTTAAAGTGTAACTTTGTAAGGGATGATCCGATTTTAAATCTGTTTGTAGATTCAAATTCTGCGTAAAATTTTAGACTAGCAAGATGTGTCACATAGCTAAAAAAATTTATAGGGACGGTTAGAAATCGATCTTGTTAAAAAATCTTAAAATTGGGGTAGCTCCCTTGGGGTGATGCTATCTGAAAAAATCATAGAGATTCAGGTAGCTGAGAAAAATCTAATATTAATTGATACCAAACAAGATAGGGTTATCTCGAAAGATGCAATGGCTAGTCAAAGAAAACTATTTGGTTCAGATGTTGGAGCAAAGAGCAAAATTTAGAGGTTTGAGAGCTTTAAAGTGTAACTTTGTAAGGGATGGTTCGATTTTAAATCTGTTTGCAGATTCAAATTCTGCGTAAAATTCTAGTCTAACAAGATGTTTCACATGGTTAAAAAATTTATATTAGGGTTGCTCCCTGGGGGATGATGCAATTTAAGAAATTCATAGAGATTCAGGTAGCTTAGAAAAATCTAATATTAATTGATACCAAACAAGATAGGGTTATCTCAAAAGATGCAATGGCTAGTCAAAGAAAACTATTTGGTTCAGATGTGGGAGCAAAGAGCAAAATTTAGAGGTTTGAGAGCTTTAAAGTGTAACTTGGTAAGGGGTGGTCCGATTTTAAATCTGTTTGCACATTCAAATTCTGCGTAAAAGTCTAGACTAACAAGATGCGTCACATGGTTAAAAAATTTATAAGGACGGTCATAAAATCACTGCATGCAGAAAATCTTAAAAATGGGGTAGCTCCCGGGGGGATGATGCTATATAAAAAATTCTTAGAGATTCGGGTAGATGAGAAAAATCTAATATTAATTGATACCAAACAAGATAGGGTTATCTCGAAAGATGCAATGACTAGCCGAAGAAAACTATTGTGCAAAATTTAAGATGGTGATGTTATTTATTACTAGAGCCAGATGTGGGAGCAAATGTGGATTGTGTGTGAAAATGTGGAGTTTATCTCCGCATTTCCCTCCTTATGGGATTTACATATAGTCGAAGAAAACTATTTATGTCCAGATGTGGGAGGAAATGAGGATTTCCTCATTTCCACAAGGCGATCCACAAGGTGGGAGTCCCACCTCCACCTCCACATCCTCAATTCCAGCTTATGGGAATTTACATGTAAATCGGGTGGAAAAGAGGGTTCAGGAGCCCCATAAATACCCTACTAACTTACTTTACTACCATCACTTAATTGAGAATGAGATTGCCTGCCCTGAGTATTTTGAGAAATGTGAACATAACACGAACTCCTTTGATAGAGGGTTTTTTTACTTTGACCTAAATCTGGAATTGTTGATCTTTCCATAATTGAACATCTATTTTTAAGGACATTAAAAACCCGGTTAATGTAGAATAAACAGTTGGAGGAATATCGAAATCAAGAGCCATTTTAGTATGCGAATCTGATTTTGATGGAAAAATATAAACTAACATTAGATACCAATCTTCTACATTTACTTTCAAGCTTTTTTAGACCGTCTAAATTTTGTTTTAGAAATGATTTAAAATGTCTTGAGGAAGGCGCGTCTGCCTTACTCAAAGGAGTTGCTTCCAATAATTGTTTTATAAAGTATATTATATTTAATTGATTCTCATATCTACTTTTTTTAATGAATCTAGAGCTACCTTAAAATTGTCGTTAGTCAACTGTAAAATAGAAAATAATTGAAATGGTTCGTCTTTGACATATGATTTAATTTCATAATTAAGTTTTCGAAAAGCGCAATGAACTCAACCCACGCCGTTACGTCCCCGTTGAATTATGAAATATTTCATCGACACCTTCTTACCTGCGAAACACGTATTTGTGGCTTTTCTGAAATTTGGCATTGACTTTACAAGGGTTTGACATAAAGAAATTACTTCTTGCAACTTTGCTGAAAGCGAACAGTATTTATCCTGCACAATGCCCCTATCGGTACTCTGTAATTCATCTATTACTTCAGTTTCATCTTGAATAGAGTTGTAGCTGTCAAATTCCTTTGTTAAGACTTCTAATCTTGTTCCTAAACCCGTATTACTTTTCTTCAGTTTCCTGAATTACTGTATACCAATTTTCAATCATAGTTATTTTTCTTTTGTCAACTGCTGGTAGTTTAATTAAGCATTTTAAAATCGACATTTTGAATTATATTGGAACTACATATACAATCAACTTTTACCTAGGAACTACAACTGAAATCTATACACTTTATCGGAATTGGATACGATTTGAAGCTTCTTTGATCTGAAAATCACTATGACATTTCTACTCAATTTTTTAATTGCGTGGTTAACTAAACATCCGGTACGAATACAACCACTTAATCATATAATTAACTTTACTTGATCTTTTTCTCACCATAAGTCGAATTCTCGTATTTACAACATTACAACACTGTTGAAATGCATTTCATCATCATTAGGTCTCCAGTCCAGAAACTGGTTAGACACGTATTCTCATTGTTTCCCATTCTGAGCTAACTTACATATTTCCCTGAAATTTTCACAGCCTGCATCTTTCACTATCGGCGTGCCATAGTCTGATCTAGGTCAACCTTTACTTATTTTTTTCCTATCTCTGCATGTAATTAATCCCACACTATTCCCTAAAAATGCCTTGGAACGTATCTTTATTTCCCTACTATTTTTATTACCTCTTTGTTATTAACTTTGTCTGTCTGTGCTATCATCATCAAACATCTGAAGCACAACTTTCCAAAAGGCTTCTAACGTTTTTCTGTCTGCTTCTCCTACTGTCCCTATTTTACAGACGTACTGTGCTGTGCTTCATACATATGCTTTCAGTAATTCTCTTTGTTTCTGTGATTGTAGTCTTCGAACATATCCGCAGCGCTTTCTTGTTAGATGCAGTTCGGTTCCCTTTTGATGTTTTACAATTATATGTCCTATTTTCCCGATATTCAGTAGTATGTGAAGAGGCCCACGTTCAAATCCCGACACGGTTCGCTTGAAAAATGTTAGATAGGCATTTTCACACAAAAATACACCCTCGTTCAGATGAGCGGTAAAAGGGATGTCTTGTGTGTGAATGTTGTCAAGTACGTTAATGGTCCCTACCTTGCTTGGAACAGCAAGAGTTCGGCAAAATTCCAAATTTTCCAGATAAAAAAAACTCGCTCCCTGGCCAATGTAGTACCTTCGGCTGGAGCATTGGGAAAATCACATGTAAGGTATGTGAAGATGGTTAAGTAGCCTGCGACAACCAGACCCTCCAACTCTTGAACATTTTCTGAATTAATAGTTTTCTAATATTTCTTTTCGTACAATCAACATAGTTGGAAATATTTCAAATGCAACACCTGTTGTTTGGTGTGGAGTGCGTAATTGATATAGTTAAACAATAGTTACTGAAATATTTACTACACTTACCACAAATCCGTAAGTCGACGAACTGGTGGATATGTTGAGTGCGAAATCCATCTTTTAACACAATGTTAAGTCTGTGCACTATAATTAATTGTCACTTTACTATTACACCCGAGGCATATTTGTCCGAATCTTTTATGTGTACACACGTCTTTGGACCTCAACGACGAGTGCACTTTCTAACACACCCTTCGGTTTTTTGAACGAAATAATACAAAAGCAAACTAACTGTCAAGTGTTTCAGGGATACAGTCATTGTTCACAAAAGAGGTATTTTGAATAAAGAATAAATAACAAAGGACGGATTATACCTGTGTGTGTGTGTGTGTGTGTTTATATATTGCTATGTTAATTCCGCCCCATGGTTGGGCAGCTCATAAAAATGCTGTGATATACTTGTTAGCCCCACTATTGGGTTGATATAAAATGCTGTGTTAACCCTTATATCACTCAAGCACTTGTGAAAATGTTAATTTATAATTTTCTTTTGCCTCGACTAGCTGATTCCATTAAATAAAACAATTCCACAATACACAGTATAATGATTAAATATTTACAATTTTTTCCCTTTTTAAATATCTTCTCCCTTTTTGAATTATTTACATCTATTTGATTTTTAGAAAATGAAGCCAGCAAAACGAGATTTTATTACATTTAGAGACCTGTATAAACGTTTCAAGATGTCTATAACTTTTTATAAATTTATACAAGAAACCCCAATTTGTCGGCTCTTACACTTTAAATTATTACTGAAATATAACAGTTTTAATATAAATCATCAAAAATATATCTAACCTGAGGAGATTCAATAGGTGCTGTGCATTCCAAGAATTAAAGTCGACATCCAACCAAAATTTAGTATCCAAATCGTTATTCCAATGAAAGGTTTTTCATTTCCGTAGTAGAATATTTACCATTTTCAAAGATTATTACATTGTTTGAACAAGCAGCATTTTTCAGAGTTACGTATCCAAAATTGTATTTAAGATCGTATGGATCGTTGTTCAAAGTTTTAACAAGAATCGTAACGTTATTTCGATTGTGGTTTAGAACGTAGTTATTCAGAATGTAATTTATAACGTAGTTTTTAAGAACGTATTTAATCAGATTATTCAGATCGTAATTATTCAGATCGTAATTACTCAGAGCCCTATTTTATTTATTATTAGAAATGATATAATTTCACTAAATCTTATCTACTTACGTCTTTTAGAAGTACGGCTCTCTTTACACAATTATACACTCTTTAAAATAATTTTCACTTAACTTTTCAGATAAATATTTATCACTTTCAAGTATAGTGACTGCCCAGTTTCAAAAGTATACTAACTCAATATTCAATTGTAATGATATTTATAGGATCGGCCCCCTTTAGTTTCTGATTTGTTGACTCCACGTGCTGGGCGAGAGCAAGTGTATTATCACTTGTTGTTTTGGGAATTATACCAGTCGTATGTATTTTAATTGTATGAAGCGATGCTCTTGGTTACGTAATTTAATGTTATACCTATGCATTTACTTCAGAAATCTGAGGAATCTTCATTCAATCGATCACGTAGTATTATTGTTGTTGGCCTTATTCTAATCTAAATTGAATAAATTTGGTGTTTGTTTATTTCCTAATAAATTGGATTTTTAAGCAATTGTGATACTTTTAAATCACGTACGCTTTTTAAATAATGCATAATTTCTAAGTGCGTTTAGGATGATATATCCACGCACTTTTTGAATTTTTGTCTAGCCAATTCTTGCAGGTTTTTCACTGATTTACTTTCAATGCGTTTTGTTACCTTTTCAAATTCTTATCTTTGCTCATAGCTACTCTTGAATATCTGTTTAATCGCTTGTACTGCTATATACAGTGTGCTCTCAACTAATAATATTTATAATGACCTATTTACTCTACTAATATCTGTACTTATGTGCTTTTATTACTTGGACGTTTCTTCTGTTTGTTCTATGACCCCTATGACTTAACCTACCCCTAAATTAACCCTATAATTACAGCATTAATCCCCCAAATTAAAATAAAATTTTTTGGAAAATGGTTTTTAGCGCCTAACGTGAAACAAACTTCACCTTGGTTCAAAATTATTTATTTTTATTTTGTTTCCTATGTACACAACTCCTACATCATTTTTTACATCCTTGTTCTTATATTGATTATATTATACCCATACACCTATTCATTCTAAATTTTATTACTATCATTCTATCTTAATCTATTAGTATTTTGCTACTTATCTATCCATACTTTCTAATTTTTACATAAACCTTTTCCATTCTCATATTTTTCACATCTACTTATATAATTCTTCTTTAAATCTTCATCTTTTGCCATATCCAATAAATCACTCACTTTTATCAACCTATGTTACTTCTGTTTATTCTAAACCAATCCTAATCATTGTAAACCTATCTTATGTTCTATTGTTTTCTAATATTACAATATGTACAATACCTATTCCCGAATCTATCCTAATTTATGATTGCCCTATCCTATGTTTTTTATTCTAGTTTATTGTTATATCCCTATTTCCACTAGTTTATCTTACAGTATGTACACTTTTCTCTATTATCAAAAGTTTTCTCTCGGGAATAATCCTATCTTTCTTATTTCCCATATTCACTATCTTTTCGAAATTGTTTTCTAAAGTTAAGTTATTATCTGCATTATTTTTCCCCTAATGTATCCTATTTCATGTCTCAAAAATTTTGTTTCCCCCTGAAAGAACTTACATTTCTTCTTGTTTACATTTCTCCCTACAAAATTTAATTTCAACCAACTTCTTTCCAGGTCCTTTTTAAAATTTAACACGTCACTCCCAAATTCTTCATACGGTTCCCATATCACATCCTTATTTCCTAACAAACCAAAAGGAACCACTTCACACTTATCATTTTGCCCTTTCATATAAAAACCGATATATTTTCTGGATTCTCTTTTTAATGGAGTTTCATTAAACGGCTCCGTGTCTACACCCTCTGATTTATGCACATAACCGGTTGCTATTCTGGATTCTGATACTATTAGTTCTGAATTCTTTATTAACCATGCATCTACCCTTTCTTTTACTTCTTCTGGACATTTTATGTTATCATCTATATCCCCCCTTTATATCAACTTCACCCTCAAATTTATTAATATTTATACCGTCTCCTTCGACTTCAATGCTCTCCTCATCATCCCATTTTATATATTCCCCCTTTATTTCTATTGCCTTACCTTCGGCATTTATTTTTAAACCCAACTTATCTATTATGTCCATACCAAATATTGCATCTACTCTTAACCCCGGCACTATTATAAATTTATTCTCAAACTTTATCTTACCCATTTCGCATTCCAGAACTATTATTTTGCTCACACTTGCAAATCTCTTGCTGTTTGGTGCTATTAAATTAAATTTCCTCATGGGCATCATGCTTCCTATTAATTTTTCCCGTTTAACAAAGTCCTCAGACACTAACGACGCTTCAGCTCACGTACCAATGAGTGTTCCACCTCGACTATTTCCAATTCTTAATTTAATTATCGGTAATAAGCTTTTATTCATTACCTTTTCCATTTCACATTTTATGTATTCACGCTGGTGTTCGTATCCATTTATTTTTAAGGGCTTACTTGGTTTATCCTCTTTCAAAAATCCTGATTCGACGTAGATGGTCTTGCCTGATTCGTAACTTCTGCATAGGTACGGTTCATTCTTGTAGGTTGTGCTGATTGTTACCAATGTTGTGTTTGTAGGGTACACTGATTTATATTTCTGTCGTGATTCGTCCGCACTGCTTCCCTTCTTGGAGTATCTCTTGTGTTCCTGTTCCTTCTAAAATTATTATTATGATAGTAGTTATTGTGATGGTTTCTATAAAATTGTCCCCCATAATTTCCCCTATTACTTGATCTATTGTTTTCTGTGTTTCTTTGCTATCTGCCTAAACTTTCTCGCTGTCTTGGTGCCATTCTACCTTCCACTACACGACTTTCTCCTAACTCATTATAACGTTGTAAATATTCCAAGAAAATCTCCCTGTTTACTATATTTTGAATCATTACATAATGTCTTATTTCGACGCCAAAATGTCCCGCTAAGTATTTTATGATTTGAGTTTTTTCCATCGGCGGATTTAATTGCTTCGCTAGACTGAATTTTTGTATAGCGTATATTTCTCTGGTCATCCCTAAATTTTGATTATATTTCCCCGTAATTAAATTATCTCGCGCCTTGTATTGTTGATTATTCCCCAAAAATTTTATCAAAAACCTACTTTCAAACTCCTGAAATGTCCGTATCTCGTTTTCTATTAAATCAAACTATATCTCCGCGCTTCCTTTCAACATTGATCTGACGAAGTTTAAATTGTATCTTTCATCCGTTGAACCCTGTATTAGTTTTCTTATATTGTTTAAAAATACTTTAGGATTTATCTTGTTGTCTCCATAAAATTTGGAATATTGTTCTACTGAAATTTCCGGTCTATTTATCCTAGTGTGTTGCAATCCCTGATTTCTACCCACATTTTCAAATTCTGATTTTAAACTACCTAACTTTCTATTTACATCCGTAAGTCCTAATACACAGTTTCCCTGAATTTCCCGCATCTTTTTACCTACCTAAGTCTGTAATTCGGTCATTTGTCTCTTTTTCTGATGTTTCTTGATCTAGTTTTACTTTCCAAACCTCGTCTCTAACTTTGTCTACATGATCCATCATTCTAGATAATTTATTTTCAGAGTGTACCTGCATTTCCGCGATCGTATGGTTACTTTCCTTTAATGCGTTACTTATAATTTTTATCTCTGCACCTAACTTTTCTCCATTCTCTTTAATTTGGTTTTTAATGGCCTCTTCGCTTTCATCCATTTTTCTCGTAAGCGCTAATAAAATTTGCATCATTTCCGATTGTTGCGACGTCTGTTGTTCCTCACTTCGACTACGCGTTAATTGTGGTCCTTGCATTTCTATTGATGTATCTTGTAGAATTACACTTTCTTGTGACCCAATTTCAACCTCTTGGTACCTCAATGCCTCCCTGGTCTCCTTAATTCGTTTATCCATTTTTTTAAATTATGAATATTAAGATTTCAAATTCCTTCAGATTTTTAATTCCTAACCCTTTTAAATTAAATTTTTATTCGTATTTGTACAAACTTAACTTTTAACTTTCTCACTCCTACAAATTTTTAATTTAGTTTTAGTGGTGTTCTAGCCCCTAACTTTGGGTCGCCATAAATGCTGTGATAATCGTGCCCCATAGTTGGGCTTGTCATAAATTGCTGTGTTAATTCCGCCCCATGGTTGGGCAGCCCATAAAAATGCTGTGATATACTTGTTAGCCCCACTATTGGGTCGATATAAAATGCTGTGTTAATCCTTATATCACTCAAGCACTTGTGAAAATGTTAATTTATAATTTTCTTTTGCCTCGACTAGCTGATTCCATTAAATAAAGCAATTCCACAATACACAGTATAATGATTAAATATTTACAACTTTATCCCTTTTTAAATATCTTCTCCCTTTTTGAATTATTTACATCTATTAGATTTTTAGAAAATGAAGCCAGCAAAACGAGATTTTATTACATTTAGAGACCTGTTGAAACGTTTCAAGATGTCTATAACTTTTCATAAATTTATACAAGAAACCCCATTTTGTCGGCTCTTACACTTTAAATTATAATTGAAATAAAACAGTTTTAAAATAAATCATCAAAAATATATCTAACATGAGGAGATTCAATAGGTGCTTTGCATTCCAAGAATTGAAGTCGACATCCAACCAAAATTTAGTATCCAAATCGTTATTCCAATGAAAGGCTTTTCATTTCCGTAATAGAATATTTACTATTCTCAAAGATTATTAAACTGTTTGAACAGGCAGCATTTTCCAGAGTTTCGTATCCAAAATTGTATTTGAGATCGTAATGGATCGTTATTCAAAGTTTTAACAAGAATCGTAACGTTATTTCGATTGTGGTAGAACGTAGTTATTCAGAATGTAATTTATAACGTAGTTCTTCAGAACGTATTTAATCCTATTGTTCAGATCGTAATTATTCAGATCATAATTACTCAGAGCCCTGTTTCATTTATTATTAGAAATGATATAATTTCACTAAATTTTATCTACTTACGTCTTTTAGAAGTACAGCTCTCTTTGCACAATTATACACTCTTCAAAATAATTTTCACTTAACTTTACACGTAAATATTTATCACTTTCAAGGATAGTGACTGCCCAGTTTCAAAAGTATACTAACTCAATATTCAATTGTTATGATATTTATAGGATCGGTCCCCTTTCTTTTATGATTCGTTGTCTCCACGTGCTGGGCGAGACCAAGTGTATTATCACTTGTTATTTTGGGAATTTTACCAGTCGTATGTATTTTAATTGCATGAAGCAATGCTCTTGGTTACGTAATTAAATGTTATACCTATGCATTTACTTCAGAAATCTCAGGAATCTTCATTCAATCGATCACGTAGTATTATTGTTGTTGGCCTTATTCTAATCTAAATTGAATAAATTTGGTGTTTGTTTATTTCCTAATAAATTGGATTTTCAAGCAAATGTGATACTTTTAAATCACGTACGCTTTTCAAATAATGCATAATTTCTAAGTTCGTTTAAGATGATATATTCACGCACTTTTTGAATATTTGTCTAGCCAATTCATGCAAGTTTTTCACTGATTTAATTTCATTGCGTTTCGTTAACTTTTCAAATTTTTATATTTGCTCATAGCTACTCTTGGATATCTGTTTAGTCGCTTGTACTGCTATATACAGTGTGCTCTCAACTAATAATATTTATAATGACCCATTTACTCTACTAATATCTGTACTTATGTGCTTTTATTACTTGGACGTTTCTTCGGTTTATACTATGACCCCTATGACATAACCTACCCCTAACCTAACCTAACCTAACCCTATAATTACAGCAATATATATATATATATATATATATATATATATATATATATATATATATTACCGGGTGTAACAAAATAAGTGTAAAACGTTTCAGGGGATGATTCCCCATCGTAAAAGAGATATGGTCTTTCATATAAAGAAACTTCATTGGAGCATCTCTTGTTAAGATACAGCCCCTTAAAGGGGGTACATAAAATTTGTTTTTTATTTTTTTTTACAAACACTAAAACGTTACAAAATTGAAATTAAGGTGACATTTTTTACTATCAAAAATACACTTACTCAGTAATTTATTTGGTTTACTCCATGGTTGTAAAGGGTGGAAAACCCTTAAAATTTATTTTCAATGTAACTTTTTGTCTTATTATTTGTTTGCCATTTAAAAATTTACTTGCAATAGCTTATTTTAATCTAAACAAAAAATGTTTCTTGAATTTTTTGCCCAAAATTAACCAGTTCACAGAAAAAAATTATTTTACAAACAACTACAGAGATACATCGTCATAAATGCGAACTGGATTATTATTGTTATTTTGTAGTTATTACCTGCATCAAAGTATGATTAAAAATGAATAAACAATAATTTATTAATAACAAAACATACAACATGTAGAAATCTTAGTAAATGTTCAGTATGTCCACCTTCAGTCATTACACATGCGTCTAGACGTCGGCGCATTGAGCCACGTATTTGCTCAAATATTCCTGGAGTCTCTCTAATTACCCTGCACGCATCGACGATGCGGTTTCTTAAGTCCTTTGCATCACGAACAGGAGTAGGATAAACCAAACCCTGTAAATTGCCCCAAGTAGAAAAATCGAGAGGATTCAAATCCGGGGATCGAGCGGGCCAATTCTGTGGTCCTCCTCAACCTATCCAATGATTTGGATATGTTTGAGTTAAATGCTGACGTGCTGCTTAACTAAAATGGGCGGGAGCCCCATCAGGCATAAAAAACATAACCCTTCTAATACCACAAGGAACTTCCTTCAGTAGTACTGGATGCACTTCTCTTAAAAATTGAGTGTATGCCTCACCATTTAATCGAGGAGGTAGAAAATGAGGGCCAATTAAATAATCCCCAATAACTCCGACCCACACGTTAACACAAAAATGTTCTTGATGGTTAGCTTGGACAATAGCGTGAGGGTTTTCATCAGCCCATATGTGGTTATTATGAAAATTAATAATCTTGTCCCGAGAAAAAGTACATCCGTCTGTGAATTCAATCGTCTTCAGAAAATCAGGATTTCTTCTAATCATTTCCAGCATCCAATTGGAAAATTCAAGACGGTTCGGAAAATCTCGCGGTAACAGTGCCTTGTATTCGTTGTAGATGGTAGGGGTATAAGAGTTGTTCTTTTAAAATTCGAAATACTGTCATATGATCAACATTTAACTCGAAAGCAATTTTTCTAGTACTGCTAGTGGGTTGTTGTTCAACCAAATTAAGTACTGCTTCTTCAAGCTGTGGTGTTTTAACTTCTCGATGGCGACCCCAATCCTGCGTTCGTTTTTTGAATGAACCATATTCTCGTAATCGTTGGTGAAGTTGAGCAAAATTTTATACAAAGGAAGCTGCCGTTGAGGATACATTTCAGCATACCTTCTACAAGCTTCTAACCCATTACCCTGCGACAGACCGTAAACGTAATGCATATCAGCCATTTCCGCATTTGTGTATGCCATTTTAATAACAAGTGAATTATTAAACTAACAAATTAAGAACAGAACAACGACACACAATTATTAATTCAATGTTAAAAATTTACAAACTAACAGCGTGATAACAATTTAATTGTCACTATCACTAATAGCGGTCTACTAGATAAATTAGTTTCGCATTTTCGTCTTATGACGATGTATCTCTGTAGTTGTTTGTAAAAGAATTTTTTTCTGCGAACTGGTTAATTTTGGGCAAAAAATTCAAGAAACATTTTTTGTTTAGAATGACATAAGATATAGGAAATAAATTTTTAAATGGCAAACAAATAATAAGACAAAAAGTTACATTGGAAATAAATTTTAGGGGTTGCGTTTTCCACCCCTTACAACCATAGGGTAAACCAAATAAATTACTGAGTACGTGTATGTTTGATAGCAAAAATGTCACCTTAATTTCAATTTTGTAACTTTTTTAGTTTAGTTTATTTAACAGATTACCTATCATTCCTGCAGAACATACTAAAGTTAGAAAGGTCAAGAAAAATTTACTGCCATATTTTATTCAGCATCTTGCTCTTGTAAATATAGAAAATGTTCGTACTTTAGTTAAATTATGTAAGAAGTTAGAAGAAGCTTCCCTATGTAAACAAAAATATGTTTCTAGTGTATCATATAGTAACAAGCTAATAATAATTTTAAACCTCACTTTAGAAGTAAACCCCCTATTTCATTGGAGAATGCTTCATCGTCAAAAAGTCGTGTTTATACACCTAAGTCTTCGCATTCTCCAGTTCCCCAATAATAGAAGCGAGTGGAGTAGGTAATTCTTCTTTTAAACATAAATTGGTATGTTGGAATTGTTCACGTTATAGACATACATTCAGCGTTTGTAGATCCTTTAAAAGATTATTTTGTTATGGTTGTGGTCGTAAAGGAGTGATTCGTATCACTTGTCCGTCGTGTCCAAAAAACGAGTAAAGAAACAGAAGTTGAGTAGCGAATTTCCTGTTTCTAGACAAAAAGCTACAATTATGTTGTGTGACCAAAAAGGTCTATGGTATACGAAGGAGTGGTCACAATGGCTTCAGGTGGGTAGAAATTTTTGCAAGACTCGAGTTCAACCTAAAGCTAATGCATTATTTGAGAAAAAGCCTTATGATAATCGCCCTTATGTGATGGTAAAGCTGTTTGATAATGATATAACAGGTTTATTTGATTCTGGATGTACTACATCGATAGTAGGATCCCTTGCCATTCCATTAATTGAAAAAATAAAGTTAAATGTTTTTAAATCTGAAAAGAAAGGAGCATCTACTGCAGATGGTTCGCTAAATTAGTAGAAGGTTCAGTTGATTTACCTATCCGTATTGGATCAGAATGTCGTATTTTGAACGCGTTGGTTGTACCTTCATTGCCTCATGCATTTATTTTTGGAAGTGATTTTGCTAAATTGTTCGGTCTAACTGCTGATTTTAAAAACAATGCTTAGTATATTAGTGATGGTGTGGAAAATAATATTTCTTATGTTGGACAATCGTCTTTGCCTTTAAGTTGTAAAGATAGTTTACTTAGTTTGGAAGAATTGTCACTCGAGCAAAGAAAGCAAGCTCAAGCGGTTATCGATTCATATAATGAATTAAGTAGTGAGAATAGATTGGGTTGTACTAATAAAATTGAAATGTTTATTGATACAAGTGACCTCTAAGCCAGTTCGTAGAAAGCCGTATGTTATGTCGCCGTATATGAATGAAATATTGAATAGAGAACTAGATGATATGCTAAAGTTAGGAGTTGTTGAACCTTGCGTTAGTCCGTATTATGGCAGAATGTTAAATGATGTTACCAAACATGACTGTTACCCAATGCAAACATAGACAGGATTCTTAATTTATTGTGAGGTGCAATTTATATTTCTAGTTTAGATATGAGAAAAAGTTTTTGGCAAATCCCCCTTTCAGAAAGTTCTAAAGACAAAACTGCTTTTAGCATTGTTTCTAGAGGTCAGTATCGTTTCACTTGTGTACCTTTTGGAATTCGGAATGCAGCTCAAACTCAACAAAGGCTTGTTGATGCTATATTTGGACTACGTTATGAACCACATGTGTTTTGTTATCTTGATGATGTAATACTAGTGTCTTCTACTTTTGAAGAACATCTAAAACTTCTTGCAGATGTTAAAGAACGTCTCAAGGAAGCAAATTTGACGATTAATTTAAAGAAGTGTAAATTTTTTAAGAAATCTGTAAAGTTTCTTGGTTACATAGTTGGCTCTAACTCTCTTCGTGTTGATCCCGATAAAGTTTCAGCTATGGTAAACTTCCCGCGTCCAAAGACTACGACGGAAGTTAAACGATTTTTGGGTATGTGCAGTTGGTATCGTCGATTTATTAGAAATTTCTCTTCGTCAGTGTTGTCTATTAATGACCTTATTAAAAAGAAAAAGAAAAGACAAGAAGTTATTTGGAATCCTGAGGCTGAATCGTCATTTATACAGATTAAACAAGCTTTAGTTTCTGTTCCGTTATTATCCCAACCGGATTATTCACTTCCATTCATTATTGAATGTAATGCCAGTGACACTGGATTAGGAGCCGTTTTGATTCAGAAAATTAATGATGTTGAACATGTGATTTCGTACGCGAGTAAAACTCTAAATAGAGCAGAAAGGAATTATTCGGTTACTGAAAAAGAATGTCTTGCTGTAATTTTTGCGATTGAAAAATTTAGACCATGGGTTGAAGACACCCGCTTTACAGTTGTAACAGATCATTTTTCTTTGTTATGGTTGAATAATATTCAAAATCCGACTGGTAAATTAGCCAGGTGGGCTGTGCGTTTGAAACAACATACGCTTGACTTAATTCATAGAAAAGGTAAATTTAATGTTGTGCCCGATTGTCTTAGTCGTGCAACCCCTCAGGACAATCCTGTTGTCGACTTAATTGAAGGTAATTTAAAAAAGTTAGATTCTTGGTACATTTCTTTAAGGAATAAAATGTTGTCTTTTCCATAAAATTACCCTCAATGGAAGGTAAAGAATAATTTTGTAATTAAATTTCTCCCCTCTAACCTATCCTTATTTTCAAATCTAAGTGAGTGGAAATATTTAGCTCAGCGAGAAGAAATTATTCGTTCTTGTCATGTCCCTTCTGTTGCAGGACATTTTGGTTTCGCAAAAAAAAAAGTTGGTTCTCTTGGTTTAATGGGTAAAGAGAAAGAAGTAAAGCTTTCTTTTCAGACAATAGCGTTAGATTTGATGGGTCCGTTTCCACGTTCGAATCTTGGACATAAATGGTTATTAGTAGTAGGTGATTGGTTCTCTAAGTATACTTTGTTACATCCCCTACGTAGTGCAAAAGCACACAGTATACAACGTTTTATGGAAGAAAAAGTTTTTCTAGTATTTGGGGTTCCACAATTTGTTATATGTGACAATGGACCTCAATTGTCAGGTAAAATTTTTAAAGCCCTTTGTAATAAATATGATATTCAGAAAATATTGTATAATACGGTATATTCTCCACAGTGCAATTTTGTGGAAAGAATTAATAAAACTGTGGGTACAGCTATTCGTTCATATATTGATTCGCACGATTGTTGGGATTCAGAATTGCCCCAAATTCAGTATGCAATTAACTCCTCAAAACATCAATCTAGAGGTTATACCCCTAATTTTTACTTTTTGGCCGTAGTGTTCCAGTAAGTGGAAGATTTTATAATGATGGATTTGTACCTAAAGAAGATATTGAATTTATTCCGGGTAGTCGACCATTATATGTATCAGATCGACAAGGTCTTTTCGATATTTTTAAAGAAGTACATGCTAATTTACATTCAGCTTATGAGCGAGCAAGTCACCAATATAATTTAAGAAGAAGAAATGTGTGCTTTGAAGTTGGTGATAAGGTATGGAGAGTAAACAAATTTTTATCTAGTGCAGGCGATAAATTTGCTGCTAAACTTGCACCTAAGTTTGTTCTATGTGTGATTAGGAAAAGGATTTCTAATCTGGTTTATGAGTTGAGTAATATAGATGGTTCTAAGGCAGGTCGATGGCATATCAAAGACTTGAAACCATACTCAGCATTAAGTGACAATGATAGTGAAGATGATCAAAATATTTCAAAACATTAAGTACTTTACGATGTTGGTTGATGTCAGTGGTAATTTTTTTGTTGTTCATGTTTTGAATTCCGAAGTAGGATGAGATTAAAATCAGTTAAAATTCTTGATTTGTTTGAAGCGATTTCTAGCTTTGGTAGTAGTGGTATTTTATAATTTTTGGTATTGCATGTGTTTAATGATGTTGCATGTGTTTAATGATGTTGCACGTGTTTAATGATGAAGTATGTGTTTAATGATATAGTGAATATTTAATGATGTAGTATGTGTTTAATGATGAAGTATGTATTTAAGGATATAGTAAAGATTTAATAAAGTAGTGAGTATGTGATGATATAGTAAGCATCTGATGAATGCTTAATTTTTTGGTTTAGTGATTTGAGATTAAGCTTGATGTGCTTATTCTAGTTTATAGTCTTTTGATGAGCTAAGGTAGCTCGTGAAAAGTTTTTGGTGGGTTGCAGATGGATATGTTCCAGTTGGCTCAGAGTATAGTTTATTGGGGGTAATGAAGTTCTTTAGTATTAAGTTACTGAAGTGATGAAATTTTTGATTGAAACAGTTGAGTCTGTATGATAGTTGTAATACAGCGGAAAATATTTTATTGATGGATAGGTGGTGTTAACACTTTGTCTACTTCTCGATTATTAGTGATTTGTTTCGTAAATAGACTTGGTAGTCAACATGCTTTAGTGCCTTTAAAATTCATCAATGCGTGCAAATTTTATAAGCACTTTAGAAATTTGTGTACGTAAGTATTTATAATAAGTAGGATATTGTTAGGAAATGTATTTGTTGTATAAACTCTTGATTAATAGTGATTTTGTCATACTATCACTTTTGTTCATGTTTATTTTTGTTTTGATTTATAGTTGGTATTCTTTTTGCTTTTGGTTAAGTTTAAGATTTTGGTATGGTTAATGCACCTGAAGTTTTTTTATTGTAATATGCATCTAGTGAGTGTTGGATTCCCTTAATTATTCTTAACTGATCTAATATTAATACTGATTATGATTTTTTGAATTTGTCCCTTCATAGGCGTGTAGTACGCGTAGTTACTAATCACTCATTCCCATGCATTTATATTTCCCCATATCATTAGTGAATTATTCTTTAATTTTTTGGTTAAATTTGTCGTTTGTTGTAATTTGACAATTGTGCTGTTTTGTATTGATTAATTGTGTGTTTAAATAGTTAATAAGAATATTTTGATTATTCTGTTGTTAAAGTTTTGGTAGAAAAAATTCTTCGTTTTTATCAAATTTTAGGCACCTCGAATTTTTTCTCTTGGAAAGAGACTGGGTAACGTATTTTTTTTAATCAGTTACACTTTCCTTATTGATCTAATATCATGTTTCAATAAGATAAAAATATAATTTATAATTGTCTAATCATTAAAAATAATTTATAAAGTATATAACGGATTATGCGCTTCTTCACTTTTGATGTCTAAGTTTCTACAATCCTAGTCGTTTGTCTGTCATTCCGTTTTACTTTTCGTTTAGCGCTTGAAGAAGTAAGCTGCTCTTCAGAGCACAGAAAAGTCAATATGCTCAGGCACGTGACCTGGAATAGAGTTCGTAAAAGAAGCTTATTAGCAAATACTTTCGTGTCTTAATGTGGTTCCTGACAGCTTTTGGTGATGGTTTTATTCTGTATTCCACCATCAGCAAAGTTAGTTGATTCCTGCAGACCGAAGAAGATTGAAGTTCCAATCATTAAAACATGCAATACCACTAATATCAATATTTAGTTTAAAATTTAGAAAACAAAAAAATAATTGGACATACTTAACGGAGATTTTATATGGATAGATAATGTTTTGTTCTGAAGATTTCTGAAAATACCAACGTAAAACACGGCATAATGGTATGTTTTTATATTGCGTGCATCGCAGATGTACATGAAATTGTCGAAATCTGGTGTTATTTGGTTCTGGTTTTAACGTTCAAGTTTTTTTGATTGAACTGTACTTCAGCACGTGAGTGACATTTAACCTTTAATTTAAGTTGTATTTATTTAAATGTTTTACGTATGATCGAAGGTTGAAATTTTACTTTGATTTAGTTATCTTAAAATTCATTTAGTAAGAAAGATCCTGTTCTATTTTTGTAACTTTACAAAATTTTAAAAATGGCTACGTAGTTTTCCCATCATATTTGTTTCACAAGCAGGCAGTTATGGCTTCCCTAAAAAATTGTTATTGACATGTGATGTCAAAAATATCTAGTTATTCAACATAATTACCACATGTTATTCTGAGTTCATTAAAAATATCTTTGGTTATTTTGAGGTCATGCAATTTAATTCTAAAGAACATGATGAATTTTTTGTAGGATTTAAGTAAAGCTTATTTTTGTGTTTGAATGATACATTTTTATAAGACGTAAAATAATCTAGTTTCTCACTTGTAAAGTCGACCGTAGTACTACTGATGACTATAATTAAAATTTGAATTTTAAATTAAGAAGGCATATACCTTACAGTAAACTTACGTAGAAGTATTGAATATAAAGATCTTTGTGTTTTTTATGAAGCCAGAACAATACTAGTTCCTTTTTATGTAAATTTTTGTTGAAAAAGTTAATGTTGAAACAAGCTAAAACAATTTAATTAAATAGAATTTATTTTTGCTTAACTCTTTTATTATTAAAAATTCAAGTGAAATTTATTGGTTCTTAATAAGCAAAAGGTTAATTGTGTCTAATGATAACAAGTACCCTGGTTGTATATAATTTTGGAACTTAGATTCAATTATATTATTTTTTTGGTGAATATTTTTAATGACACAAACTGTGTCCATGTTGTGCATTTGTTTGTTCACAGGTTATGCCGAGACATCCGTAATACATCTGGCAATTGATATTTTGGTAAGTGCTTTGCAAGGTTGATATTTAGGTTTTGTGACTACATAAGCGGTGTAGATTTCAGGTTTCCGCATTCCCCTAATACACGTACATGTATCTTCGTATGTTGTTGTATTGAAAAATACGGTGACGCTCTTTATCTATATTTTGGTCATTTGACAACCCATGACCCAAGCTCATGATCTACCCAGAGCTAACACTCTACTAGCCGTTTATCTCTAAAGAGTTTTTCTTTTCCTCAGGCCGTTTTCCATCCAACTTTACCTTGGGTTTCCTTCACTAATAAGAAATGCTCGACCTTGTGATATCAGGTAAGTATGATATACGGTGGTCCAATTTGCTATCTGATAAACGCGAGGGAAAAATTTTTTTATTACAAGATCTTTGATTTCACTAATAATAGATGATGGCCTACTATCAACCATCTTGGCTTCTGCAACTAATTTATCTAGTGTATAGCCGATTTTGATAAACGATATTAATCAAAATTCAATAATTAAACTAAAAAAACTTGAAAGTATTTTATTACAAAGCTCCTCTTAAATACATTTAAATAATTACGACCATTACTACAAAATACCATCACTTATTTTTAATAAAAATTAAAGCAGAAAACCATAAATTTAATTTTAGGATTCTAAGAATCACGAAACCGACTTTGAAAGGACTATCTTTTCAGGTATGCTATCTAACCCATTTTAAGCAAACCGCAAAATATAGAATCAAGACCTCAGGTTCAGGTACTCCAAAGTCGCGAGATCTTAAATTTTTTATTCTAAAAATGACATTTTAGAAGAAGGTTAATCTTGTTGGGTCCAAGACAGCAGGCTATGAAACCACAACGATGTTTTATGAACTTTACAATCTTCAGTGTCTTTTAGAAAATATCCAGTACCTGTTTTCTAGGAACATTTAAACGAAAAGGTGTACGAAAGCCTGCGACAACGCATGCACTTTCTAACACACCCTTCGGTTTTTCGAACGGAATAATACAAAAGCCAACTATCCATCAGGTGTTTCTGGATGCAGTCATTGTTCACAAAAAAGGTATTTCGAAGAAAGGATTAAATAGCAAAAGACGGATTATACCTCTTTCTACTTGCAAGCAACCCTCTCTCCTTTAATATATATATATATATATATATATATATATATATATAAAATAAAAGTTAACAACTTAAAATTACATTGGCAAGCTCCAACACCTGTAGTTATTTGTAATAATCATCAGATTTGAGTGCAATTATTTTTACTTTCATTAGGTTTCCGTCTAGAAACTGGTTGGATGCGTACCTCCATTTATTTCTACTCTGAGCTATCCTACACAGTTCCCTGAAATTCCCACAGGCTAGATACAACGGTTCCTCTTTTATTATTTTCTAGCTATATGCCTTAGTTCACCTAGATTCAGTGGTATGTGAAGGGGGTTAAGCAACCTGTGGCTATCAAGAGCACCCAGCACTTAGACATTTGCCGAATTAATAGTTTTCCAGTAAATCCATTCGCACAATTAACATTAGTTGAGAATATTGAATAACCAATACCTGTCGTTGCCTATAGTAACCATCAGGATTAAGTGCAGTTATATGTTCATCATTAGGTGTTCGATTTGGATCTTGTTTGACGTGTACTTCCACTAATTTCTACTCTGAGCTAGCCTACACATTTCCCTGAAATTTCCACAGCCTACAGCACTATCTGTGTGCAGTAGTCTAACCTAAGTCTACCTCTACCTCTCATTTTCCATATCTCTTCAAATATATTCCGCACTATTCCCTCATTTATTAATATGTGACCTATTATCCTATGTTTAATATTTTTTAAAGTTTTCCACATATTTCTTTCTTCCCCGGCCATTTCTAGTATTTCTTTGTTCTTAACTTTGTCTGTCCATGATATCTTCACATTTGAAAGGTTTCTATCTTTTCCTGTTTGCTTCTCCTACTGTCGAAGTTTCACGGCCATACAGAGCTGTGCTCCACACATATGTTTCAAGCAATCTTTTCCTTGTTTCTATGTTTGTTGTCTTTGAACACAGTAGTTGCTTTTTCTTGTTAAATGTAGCACGACCTTGTGCTAATCTTTATTTTATATCTTTTGAGCTCTTTCCATCTTGCGTTATTTAGCTTCTTAGGTAGCAGTAATTCTAAACCTATTGTAAGTTCGCGTTACCTATTTGTATCCTTGTTTTTATTTATTTTTCCCTCCTTTGCATACTAGTATTTGAGTTTTATTTTTGTTAATTTTCATACCGTATCTCTGTTAGAAATATCTTTATTACATTAAGAGCAGCTTCTAACTCTTTCTTACTAAATGCTAATACCGCTATATCATCTGCAAATTTGAGCATATCAATCGTTTGACCCTGCATAATAATTCCAAATATCTTCCTACATTCAACAGTATTCATTGCCTTTTTCATGTACAGGTTAAAAATTAATGGAGATAGAGCACATCCCTATCTCACGCCTTTACTAATATTTACTTCTCTACGTTCTTTCTCTAATTCTATTACCACTGTTTACTCTATAAGCTTAGGTTATTTGGACTTGTGTAGACTTAGGTTAGATAGCAGGAAAAATTGATAGGTTAGGTCGCCCTCGCCGGAAACGGCGACCTAACCTATCAATTTTTCCTGCTATCTAACCTAAGTTTACACAAATCCAATTAACCCAACCTAACTCCAGACAACGGTAGCTAACCTAACTCCTGACAAGTCTAAACCTAACCTAACTTTAGACTACACCGACTAACGTAAGTCCAAACAACGTAAACTAACCTAAAGCCTCCTTCATCCACCCTACTTTGTTGTTCACCCTCCTCTCGCAACCGCACGACATACATTCGACATACATCCGGCATATGTCCAGCATACATCCGACATATATCCGACATATGTCGGACATACGTCCTACTTCCGTCCGATATATTAAACAAGAAGGCATATTTTCTAAGAGGAATCAGTTGTGATAAAGCATTCTTAAAAAAGTTCAAGCACTCCAGTCCGGAGCGCGATAAATGAGTTGTATTCACTCCTGTAAACTCGATTTAGCAATAAGTGGGTTATATTTTGCAGATCGAAAATCTGGACATATTGTACATATCCAGTTACTGGCTAGAATTGTATGTAGAAGACTAACTCGTAGACGTAAATTTAAAAATAAGAATGAAAGTGGTTAAGTTACAACAACCGGCAGTAAACATAAAGAACTTAGGTATCACCATGTAAAATGAGCACGAAAAATGAATCCTAAATAGTCAAAAATGATATCAAAACCCAGACATACGCTCTATACCCTGGCTCTGTGCCCAAGCGTGTCCAATTCTTATACGCTCAAATTCTTTTGTTGGAAGATGAAAAATTGTGCCCCCGAAATACGTCTATCTAAGCGAATAATTCCTATTATAGCATCTGTACTAGTAAATCGATCTGATCCACCTAGTAAGTAAGTGTAGTTCTTAGTGCCATGCAGTGACGTGCACAAAATCTGCTAATTTTCACGACAGCAAGGAGTAATTGTTTTTACATTGTACACCATTGGGATAAGGTTTTATAAAAAGAATAGTAATTAGTACTGATATACAAGTACGTTGAGAAAAAAGCAATATTAATGGACACCTTACACGACGGATTTATATTAAAAACACCGCTAAGAGCACCTTTTCGTAAAAAATCTAAAATTGTGGTGGTGGCTAGAGCGATAAACCGATTTGAAAAATTCCAAAGAATTTGAGAGACTGAGGAAACAATATTATTGGTATCTTACACGGGGAGGTTTGTATTATAAATATCACTAAGAGTATTTTTGGCAAAAATTCTAAAATTCTAATTTGACAGGTCACACATTTTTATTTTGAAAAAAATTTCCCAAGTTAGAAATGGTTACTCAAAGAACAAGTTGTTCAGTTTAAAGATGTCTGTCAACCGATGTAAAAGTCTATTGTGTGTGTGGTGCTCGTTAATAAAAGAATATGGGTAAGTTTTTATAACATTTTGGGTTAGGTGCTCTTAAATTAATTCGAATCTAAATATAATAGCTCAAAAAACATTCTAGTGATTTTTTTTTTTATATATCCGGATTACATAAAACACACTCTACATAAAATGGTAAAATATATGGAAGGACCACTTCGGCCCGGCACGCGGCTCAACTCGGCCGGCCTCGGCCCGGTGCTCGGCCCTCCCCGGCCCGCCACGACCCGGTGCGCGGCTTACTTCGTTCCGGTGCGCGGCACGCTTCAGCCCGATTACTTTGTACCTGTTTTTAAATAAAATTTTATAAAAAGTTTTTTTGCGTTATGGGGTTGCAAAGAAGTAGAAGAATGTCAAATTCTGTTTTAGCGATCCTGAAAATGTATAGTAAATATGATCTGACTCCAATCTTAAATATTTATTTTGTGTAACCATATGGTGTTTTTTATGTTATGGTAAAACTGACATGATGGAGTTAAACAGACATCGGATTCGGTTTCGGCGACCCCGAAAACATATAAAATACATGGTCTGATCCCCCCGATCATAAAAAATACTTTTTCTACGTTAGCGCCTTAAAACACAGTCTCAGGAATAACGCAAACGTTATAGCATTATGGAGGCAAAACGAGTTTTCTCATTAAAAGCACATTAGCACTAATTGCTTTTTAATGAGTTTTCTCATTAAAAACACATTAGCACTAATTGCTTTTTAATGAGTTTTCCCATTAAAAACCAAGTGTGGACCTAGGTTATTGATTAACAGTTTTGAATTATACATATAAATATTAATTTCTTCTACGTTTGCAAAATTCAAACTAAGACTTACTCTTCTTTGTCGATAGTCCTCACACGAAATTTTAAACCAAAGACTGAAAATTCAGTATTACTATTAATTACACTATAAACGACTTTACGTTTTACAAAATAAACTTAAAATGAACTTTTGGTATCATTTCCCCCGTATTTATGTACATAGAGAAAGTATAAGTATAATTTGTCCTTACATTAACCCAATTTAAATCAAATTATAGAATGTGTATTCCCGTATATTAACTAGAATTGTGGAAAGTGCTTTTATTAAATTAATAGTCAGACGTCATCGACAAACAATGCAAGGCTAATGATCATACATTTCACTAAATTTATTTAGAATATACGTCTTATGTTGAACTACATTTAAAATAGATTATCGAACCACTTTCTAGGTCACCGTGCAGAATTAATATATGTATTATACTTTTTGTTAATCATTTGTATGTGGATTCACTAATTAAAAATTTTAACAATTCTAGCCACTAATAAATATTTTTGGAGTTTAACTCTATTATCGAGCTAAATCTAAATAAAAATGCAAAGGTGTTTCGCTGATAGGTTTTTGAATATTAATACAATATATACAGGTCTTTGTTGGAACTAATTTTAAAAGACGTGATAATTAATTTCAATTCCCCAGGAAAATTCTATACTAATTTATAGGTTACACCAGGGGTTTATCTCAAAAGACAGAGCGATACGGTTTAGAAATAGATTAAAGATGAATTATATACGGTGCTTGCAAAAGGTTATTCTGCAAATCAGTAAGGGGTCATTCGATTTGAAAAAAATTCCGAGAGATTTGAGAACCTGAGGAAAAACACAATAATAATTGAAATCTTACACGATGGTATATTAAAAATACTGCTAAGAGTAATTTTGTTTAATAATTCTAAAAATGGCGTTGGTGGTTAAATACATACAGGTAAAACCCACTATAAAACAATTATACGCGTCACTTTTCCAGTCAAGACTTGCATATAACGCCAAATAATATAATAAGGAGCTGCGCACGCTCGACCATTGGCATAAAAGGCGAGAGCCATGTTCCATTGCATTAGTCGTCAAAGTATCGTCGAGTTTGATTAAAATTATAAATTAAAGATGGATTTTTCTTGTGTTGATGTTACAAGTGATGTGCGAGTACCACAATTAAATATCAACCATCTAGTTGGTAAGTCAACCTATAGGTTAGGCGAATTTCCTCCGAATTATCACTACCATATATTAGAAGTTGGTTTTGATTTATATGGTGGTCTTCAATCTGCCATCCAAGTTATTTGCTGTAGTGGTATGTGTGCTGATTCTACGATAACATTCTCTTACTTCGATTGGAAGAAATTGTGTACTTTTCAAGTGGAATTTCAAATTCGCCAATTTGCTCAAGTCTCAAAACAAGTACGATTAAATGGTCTGACTACTGGAAACGATGTTGTTGACATACAATTGGATCAAGATTTCAAATTGCAGCTGAGCACAGCCTTTAATAGAAGTATATGGTTGTTGAACAATTTTGAAAAAGAGAATTTGTATAATATGGAGATTACGAAAGATGGGAATGTTATTGTGCTACCTGCGTACGAGTGCATCAAGCTATTAAATTTGCGAGAATTGATCTGTTTTAAAATGGCAGAGTTAAGGTGTAAAAACTTTCCAGAATTTTACGAAAAATTTGTTGGTGATATAAAAAAAGTATGTGGAAATACGACGGAGGAAGAAAGGGTTCAAACGTTATTAGAGGGGGAGAGCAGTGCCAGTGTATCTCTCTCTAATGATTGCAGCAATTTAAATTACTTGACAGTGTTGGAACTTATTAAATGTTTCCCCATTCAGTACTTAAAAGATGCAACTGCAAGGCAATCGCTTGCGCAAATGTTTAGAGATTTGGCTATCCCAGATTCGCCAGACTCTGGTTACCACAGCGGTTTATAAATGTTATCAATACATGTATGTATTCTATTAAAACATTATATTTTTTTGATAAAGTTTGTTTTTACATATTTGTATCGCCAACATTACCATAAATTGTTAATAGACGTATTAAACTATCCTGTTTTTATTTTTAGGTTTAAAGTGGTGTACCCCGCAATTAATAAACACAATTTACCGCATGTTAACAAAAAGTTGTAGGGAAATTTAACGACAAGTTTAACGGTGACTTGGTGTTAGAATTTGTAGGTAGTAAGACTAAGTCCTACTGTATTGTACGCGAGAAGGACACGATTAAAAAGATTAAAGGATCTCACGAAGTGTAGTTAAGTAAAACCGAGGGTCTTACAACCTATAACGAGCATATATTCCCAAAAGGGGTGGGTATGCAACTACGCAGCAGTGCGTGGGAGAATAAGGATTCTCTCCAATAAGAAATTAAAGTTTCCATGTACGTAGCACCAGTTATTGGGTAATGGTAGAAATGTTAAACCTATAAAGGCGATTATTAATTGTGGTTTAGTGACCGCATTTGTGCACTCTTCGAGTGTCTTCGGCAATCTTCGATTGTTTCCAAAAAAAAATATTCAAGCCTGCCATTTAATGTCGTGGTGTAACATCGTCCACGGTTAAGCTTATACATCCGTCGGCAGCAAAGTACTTAAAGTCTGGGTCTTGCAGTATCGCTTTTACAAGAATAGCTCACAGCGAGACAAGGAAAACAAGCACGGTATGTCATTAAGCAGTAAACGTTCAGCTCCGCCAGTTGTTAAAGGGTCTTGTACGAAACAACCAACATCCGTGTAAAGCGTGCGAGATGGAGGTGTTAAAGTCTGCATACCCTGGTCCTAATAGCACAGCAACCTAATTAAGGTAGGTCAGTAAGCAATATTTAATTGCTGTTAATTGACTTGCATTTAGCGCACTTTCCTATTGTAATAACCGCATTTGTTTGGAGAAGAAATTATAAACAGCTTTCAAATGTGATTCACATGTTCGTTAAGAATCTAGAATATTTGCTAGATTACGAGTTACAAATGAATTAATGCTACATTGGAAATTTCCGGAATTTGCATTATAATGCTTCTACAGCGTCACGTAAGGTAATTTAGGTAATTGATGTAGGATATCAATATGTAATAAGACCCATTTACTTTCACTCTAATATTGATTTATGATTATTATTGAACAGTACTTAATGTGGTTTATTACATTTTGATAATTCTGAAATTTAGGTAGTTAATGATGTCATACACAAAATTTCTAATTATTAGAATCTAAATCGGTAATTCACTAATTAACATGGTTGGTATCTAGCGAAGGTAAGTGATACGCATTTTCAATTACGAATGCATTCTTCTTTTCATTACAGGAGAAATTCCATAGATTTCATACAAGCAAAATGCGCTTTCTTAATTATTAACCAGGCGATCATTACACTAAAAGTCGACCTTCCCATTTATATATTTAAAACCCATTACATTGGAATGATTAATTTATTAAACTGTAAATAAATTATTAAAATTTTGTGTGCTTATTTCTTTGTATTGGTTAAAGCATATGTCTTGGGTAGCGAAAAAGGTTTTAAAAATGGAGTTAAATATATACGAGCAAAAATTTTAAAGAGGTTCCGGGCTTTAAAGTATAATTTTGCAGGGCGTGGTCCGATTTCAAATCTGTTTGCAGATTAGAATTCTACGTAAAATTCTAAGCTAATTTAATGTATCACATGACTAAAAAAATTTATAAGAACGCTCAAAAGTCACTACAGGTAAGAAATCTTAAAATTGGGGTAGCTCCCTTGGGGGTGATGCAATCTAAGAAATTCCTAGAAATTCGGGTAGCTGAGAAAATTCTAATATTAATTGATACCAAACAAGATAGGTTTATCTCGAAAGATGCATTGGTTATACGAATAAAACTATTTGTTAGTTTTGCTTATAAAGCAAAGAGCGAAATTTAGAGGTTTGAGAGCTTAAAGTGTAACTTCGCAAGGCGTGGTCCGATTTTAAATCTGTTGGCAGATTCGAATTCTGCGTAAAATTCTAAGCTAATTTAATGTATCGCATGTATAAAAAAATTTATAAGAACGCTCAAAAGTCGCTACAGGTAAGAAATCTTAAAATTGGGGTAGCTCCCTTGGGGGTGATGCAATCTAAGAAATTCCTAGAAATTCGGGTAGCTGAGAAAATTCTAATATTAATTGATACCAAACAAGATAGGTTTATCTCGAAAGATGAAAAATGGTTAGTCAAAGAAAACTATTTGGTCCAGAATGTTAGCGGTAAAAAATCTTAAAACTAGGTTTATCTCGTGTGTGGAAATGATGATGCTCATTTATCTCAAAAGATGAAAAATTTAAGATATATTTATTTCGAAAGATGAAAAATGGTTAGTCGAAGAAAACTTGTTGGTCCAGATGTGGGAGCAAATGTGGATGCTGGTGCAAATGTGGCGCCAGTCGCCCCAATTATACTCTACTCCCATAGTTTCAAATAATGCAGAACAATTAATTAAAGTACCACTTACACCGAAGTTATTAGGATCAGAACCAATTGCTATACAAGAACCAAATTTACAAGAACTTTTAAACCAAGATATGAATATAACTTCCGAAGAATCGGATAATATTAACGCGCTAAAAAATTATCGAATGCAACGCATCAACGCGATTTAGAGAAGATTACAAGTCGAGCGGAAAAGCTTAGTTTAAGAAAATTTTTTTTTCCTTTAACGAGGTCGGCAAATAAAATAGTCGTTGTCGGGGTAGACCTACTTAACGACTATAAAATTATATGTCGTTTAACCAATGGTTTCTTTGTCTTTTATGATTAATTACACTAAGTACGTTAAACAATTAAGATTTCGACGTTTGAAATTTCTGCAACCACTTTGTACTATTTATACACAAATAAGTTTAAAATGAGCTTTAAGAATCAAGTTCCTTGTATTAATGGATATTAAGAAAGCGGTGATGGGTATGCACATATTTAAAATCAAATTTGTAAACTGCGTTTCCTTCCATTAACTTGCATTGCAGTAAAGCACAGTCATTTATTAAAGAATGCAAGGCATGTGCATGCAACATGCATGTACTTTCTCCGTCTTAGATTCCACACAATACGAGGTATTTAGAAATGTAAATTTACACTTGCACGTTAATGTTTATTACCGCAAATTGAATGACATTGAAAATCGATTTAAAAAATCTTAGGTAGCTGCCAGTTTCAAGAGATATATACAAATTTAAATTGTACACGCGAGTTCCAATTAAGATAGTCTAGATAAATCTATGTTTACGTAATTGGAGTCTTTAGCACTTATAGAGGGATCTTACTAGAAAAAATACTATTGCACGACGGAGTTATATTATAATGAATATCGCTGAAAGTAGCTTTTGGCAATAATTCTAAAAATGGCGCTGGTGGCTAGAGGTCCAGTCCGATTTAAAAAATACTTTCAGATTCGGGTAACTAAAAAAGTTTTAATGTAATTTGATAGGTTGCTTGACATATTTATTTCAAAAACAGAGCAATGCTGTTTAGACGAAAATTAAGATGAACATTGTATGGTTTGTAACGGGTTATTTTTTAATTCAGTACGAGATGCTACGAATTGAAAAATTCCAAAAAAATTAAGTGGCTTCCGATTTAAAAATTTCCTTCAGATTCGGGTAGCTGAGAAAATTTTAATATAATTTAATAGGTCACATGATACATTTATCTCAAAAGACAAAGCAATGCTGTTCAGAAGAAAATTAAAGATGAACAATTGGTTTGTAAAGGATTATTTTTTAATTCAGTAAGAGATGCTTCGATTTGAAAAATTCTAAAAGAATTAACTAGCTGGGAAAAAAACAATATTAATGGGAACCTTAAGCAACGGGTTTATATTAAAAAGTTCGCTAAGGATACCGTTTGGCAAAAATTCTAAAACGACGGCGGTGGCTAGAGGGATGGTCCGATTTACCAAATTCTTTCAGATTTGGATAGCTGGAAAAATTTTAATATAATTCGATAAGTTATACTACCAAAATATGTACACAAGGCGTGTAAAAAATGCAAAACGGATAAGTGCAGGGAAAACAGATTAGGTATTTAAAAATTCATAAAAAGGAATGCTACAAAAATCGGTGTTTCTCAAGTTCCTCCTACATAATTCAAGATGACATTTGTAAAATGTTTGTCTGGGCTTTTACCCTAAAGTTTTTTCATATTTAAAAGTAAGTCGTAAATCAACCTATAAGATAGGAAGGAAATTATATTTAAATGCACACAAGTAAAACCCACGATAACATAATTATAAGCGTCACTTTTCCTGTCAAGACTTGCATATATCATCAATTAACATATTAAGGAACTACGCGCGCTTGACCGTTGGCATAAAAGACAGGGGTACCATGTTCCAGGGCATTAGTTGTCAAAGTATTGTCGAGTTGACGTTACAAGTGATGTAAGAGTGCCATTAGATCTCAACATACTAGTGAGTAAGACCACCTATGCGTTAGGTGATTTTACATCAAATTTTCACCACATAACGTGAAATTTGTTTTTGATTTATACGGTGGTCTGTGGCCAGCCATACAAATTATTTGCAATAGGGGAATGTGCCAAAGTTATACTATAAAAATGGACTACTTTGAATGGAGAGAGTTTTGCAATTTTCAATTGGAATTTAGAATCATACAATTTACCCAAGAAGTAGCAAACGTAAGATTGAATGGTTTATCTGGTGGAAATGTTTTAGAATTACAACTGGATCGCGAATTCAAATTGAAACTGATTGCCGAAACATCTAATTGAAGTGTATGGGTGGCGAATAAATTTCAAGAAGAAAATTTATATAATATGGAAATCACGAAAGACCGAAATGTTATTGAGCTACCCGAGTACGATTGCTTCAAGCTATTAAATTTGCAGGAATTAATATGTTATAAAATGGAAGAGTTGAGGTGTAAAAGCTTTCCAGAATTTTACAAAAGTTAGTAAGTGTTATAAAAAATATAAGTGGAAATACGACGGATGAAGAATGGGTTCACACGTTATAAGAGGATGAGAGCCGTACGTGTACTTCTTTATTTAATGAATGCAGCAGTTTCAATTACTTGGCAGTGTTGGAAATTATTAAATGTCACCCCGTACAGTACTTAAAAGATGCGACTTCGAGGCGATTGTTCACGCCAGTGTTTAGAGATTTGACTATCTCAGATTTACCAGACTCCGGTTATCACAGCGGTTATCAATAAATGTATATATTTTAATAAAATTATAATATTTCTTGGTAAAGTTAGTTTTACTTAGTAACATTAACACCAGCAAAAATTATAAATAAATGTATTAAACTGTGTTGTTTTTTATTCTCAGGTTTAATGTGGTAGTCCTAAGGACCCTGTCCGGTTTGAACATTTTCAAAAAAAATTAAGTAGCTGAGAAAATCTTAATATTAATTGATATCTTACACGGTGGGTTTATATTAAAAACACCTCTAGGAGTAACTTAAGGCAAAAATTCAAAAAATGGCGGTGGTATCTAGAGACGAGGTCCGATTAAAAAATTCTTTTGTATTCTGGTAGCTAGGAAAATTTCAATATAATTTGATAGGTCACGTGACATATTTATCTTTAAAAATATCCTCCAAGTTAAAAATGGTTAGTCGAAGAAAACTTTTATCTAAGTGGCGCTGCGGTCTGAGGTAGGGGGGAGAGATAGGTAGAGGTAATTAAGAAAAAGTTCAACCTCGAGTTGTTCAGTTTAAAGACGTCTGACGACCGGTGCGGATGTCTATTGTGTATGGTGCTCATTAATAAAGGATTTGAGGTAATTTTTTATAACATTTTGAGTTAGTTGTTTTTAAATTAATCTCTAAAAATGGCGGATGACGTGACGTAAGAAAAAATAGTATTAACGTTAATGAGTTTTCCTATTAAAAAGCGATTAGTGTTAATGAGTTTTCCTATTAATGAGAAAACCCATTATAAAGCGTTTAGTGCCAATGGGTTTTAATGAGAAAAGCCATTAAAGAACGATTAGAGGAGGATCAGGAGGAAGGAGGAGGAGGAGTAAGGAGGCGAAGATGCAAAGCACTGCCTCATGCCTCAAGCCCCACTCTACTAGAGTGCAATAACAAAATCGCCAATAGCTACACTATCATATAACGAATTTCCAGATTGATCTTAAAACAAAGCATCCAAAAGCCACATGCAATTAGGCGGTAGCGCCATCAAGTTTATGTACAGCATGATGGGTAATGGAATATATCCCCTCATAAGCTGACGAATTTTCGGAAGCATATGACCGCTTTTCATACAATCTTCCTTAAAATGTGTTTAAATCGCAAACGATTCAGGGCTCTTTAGCAAAAGATGTTCTAATGGCAAACATCTTTTAATAGAAATAGATCTTGCAAAGACGTATGAGGGTTCGGTAGTTTTAAAAGTCAAGAACCCTACACAACGACCAGCCTTATTACGACTATAATTTTTCTCAAATTTCTTTTCACAATCTCCCTCTTCGGAAATAACCTGTACCTTGGAGCAAATATTTTCTAATTCCCAAAATCAACGAATGCCGCTGTCTAAGTGTTCTACTAAGGCACACAGCGACGTAATGGATTTGCTGGGGAAATTATTTTTCTCGTTATAACTCAACCAAATTTTGTTTTAATACTAACTGGCTCGTTAGCGACACTCCAACGTAAAGATTCGGTCAGAAAAACGCGTGCACTGACTTTAGCTCCAAATAGCATGTCACTCGTACGAGAAATATTGAAATTAAGATCATCTAATGCTAAACTTCGAGAATGTGATCATTTCTTGACCCCTATAGAGGACGAAGGTATTTGACTACAAATCTTAGATAAAATATAACCAATTCCATATGCTGGAAAACTTGCGCCCGAGGAGCTGATTATACACGATAGTATACCATACACCAACGGCAAATCACACTGAGTTCTTAAAGAGTGACATAGGCTCTACCTTTTTTCAAACCTAATTTCTGAGGGCAGCTTTCTATAATAAAACCTTTTATGGATCTGTTATCTAAATCATACAATCAAGTTGCAATTTCCCTGTATAATCGGAACACCGACAACATTTACGTAGCTAATGGCGTGGTAATACGTTCTGATGACGTCTAAATTAACTAGATGGTGGCGGGTGGCTCATATATATCTGCCGACGCTAGATTGTCTTTACTAGATCTATTAATAACAGTAAGCCACCGAGTAGACGCTGACCTTTGACGATGAGTTTGTTTTCTTGTTAATCGAAGTAATGTAACGAATTGCAACTATTGGCACCTTTTACACGATCAATCCAAAGTACAAATTTTTACCGAATATGAAGTATTTAAGCGTTTAATACAAAGATTTTTAACTTTTTATCACCTCAAATCTTTTTCGAGGGGTTAAATTGAGAAACTGTTTACGTCTATAAGTAGGATGCGCAGCTTGATATAAACTACTATTTTTATCATCATTTGTGATACGAACTAAAAAAGTTCTAGCCGAACTGCCAACGAATTTTTCTTTTTTCGCTTATTTCACGAAATCCCGTGATTTTAAGCATGTTTTTCAAGCAGTGTTAGTTTTTAGGGTTCCATACCTTATAAGTTATAACGGAATCTTTATGAGATCACTCTCGTGTCCGTCCGTCCGTCTGTCACAGAGGTTTTTCTCTGAAACTATGTAACGTAGGAGTTTGAAATTTGGCACAATGCTAGATCTTTTGGGCGCGCACGTATATTGACAGTCAGAAAATAAAAAAATAAAAATTTTTAGATTAAAATGGCGGGAGTTAACTTGGTCAAAAGAAAAAAGTTTTAATAAATATATCGTGTGAGGCATCATTTGAAAGAGGATTCTAAAAGACTTTAAAAATATTTTTTTTTATAATTTTCGGTCCAGTGGTCTTCATGATATAACTCAAAATGTGCAAAAAATGGCAGCCCCTCCCCCCCGTTCTCCTACATTTTTAAAGCTAAAATTTTTATTTTAATAGGGATAGTAGCTATTGAGTCGTTGATTATCGAAAAACTGCAGGGTTTTTTGATAGTGTAATAGTTGCTGGGAAAAATTTTTTTAAACAGCAATAGACAACGTATTTACTAATGTATCTGTTTGAGCTCCTGTCCCTCTTTTCTTAATCCTTGTTAACCCCTCCCTTTAAAAATCATGAAAGGACTTAAAACCGGCAGCCGACGAAGGTGTTGTTGTTGTTATGTTTGTAGGGTGGATTAACTATGAAGTTAGAATGAATTAGAAGCACGATTATTTTCGCGTTTAAATCTAATGTAGTACCTCCGGGTGGAGCATTGGGGACGTGGCCGCAAGTATAGCGGTCGTTATTCAAATTATAATGTTGTTATGTTTGAACCACTGGAAAAGAAAAACGAGTTTCGTATCGTGAGTGCTCATTGACAATAAAATAGTGCAGTTAAGCTCGCCATACAGTTATCCTAATTACAGTTCACATCATCATTAGAGGAATTCAAATTAAGTGTTTATGTTAAGTAATGCATGCTACATCCTTTGAACCAACATTTTAATCTCCGAGCGGATTGAATTCTTTTTGTTAAATTGAATTTCGCGCCCCAATTCCTTGATTACCTTTGTTTTTTGATTGGGAGGGTGCTATAAATTCATTATTGTTTTAAACTGTATAGACATTTCCATAGAAGTTCTTAGAACAATTTGTTTGATTTGTTTTGCAATCTAAGTAAATTTTCGTTTTGAATACTTTTTATTTTATATTATAGTTCTTTTCGGGAATTTAATTAAGATAAATAGTAACAGTACTGAATAGTATTTTGTGTGAGCTTGTGGAACAAGTATACGGTCGGGGTAGCGAATTGTTAAACGTTTCAGGTTAAAGACACGTGGTTTATGGTTGCGGCGTCGTTATTCATTGTTATCTTTGCCTGTGTGGTGTTGCTACAGATCTTGTTGTTGTTATTCCTTTTAGAAGATTTAGGCATTTTTCAATTTCAATTTTGTGAACATGCATTTTACAGTGACATTGTATTGTTTGTAGAAACGGCACTTGTCATTTATTGCTCAGACATCACTTCTTTGCGTGGTTTGAATAGCGACTTTTTCCTATAGAATTTTAAAACTTGTAGTTGCCGCTTTGTTGCTTTAGGTGGTATTCACCATGAGGCGTCGCCGTGGATCAATGTAGTAAGCGTAAGACTACGGATCCCAAGGTCCCGGGTTCAAGTCCCGACACGACCGACTGTTTGAAAAATGGCAGGTGAGCATTTTTTACAAAAATTACGCCCTCGTTCGGATGAGAGGTTAAATGGAGGTCCCGTGTGTGAGTGTTGTCACGCACGTTAAAGATCGCTACCTTGCCTGGAACGGCAAGGGTTCGGCAAAATTCTAAATTTCCTGGCAACAAAAAACTCGCCTCCTGGCCAATGTAGTACCTATGGGTGGAGCATTGGAAATGTAAATGAACGGTATTAACCATGGCAGTTACCACAGAAAGGTTGATTTTTCAAGGTAAAGCTGCGTTAAGTAGATTGATGACATTACAAAATGCATTGTCTGATTTAGATAGGACCGGTGATACTTATACTGAAATTGAAGCTAGTATGCAACTAACTTCGCAGATTATATCAAATTTTGACAAATTGTATACAGAATACATCTTAGGCGATGATTGTGACGAAGAAATTTCGGGCATTCAAATTAATTTAGATAAATAATTCTTGCAGATTAGAACACGGTTCACTCAATGTCAAAAGCAGTTTAAAACTAAAGTGCTTCTAGCATCATTGGTGAATAATTCACAGTCAGCCATAAACAACATACGCTTGCCGACAATTTCATTAGTAAATTTTAATGGGAAAATTGGAGATTTTGAATCATATTACAATTCGTTTCGTACTTTGATCGATTCAAATCAGAAACTTTCTCCTATTGAAAAGTTCTATTTTTTGTTAAACAGTTTAGATGACAAATCTAAAAACAACTCGTTAAACATTTATCGGTCTGTGACGCAAATTACGGTATTGCCCTAAAAATTATTATAGATCGCTATGAAAATAAAAGATTAATTGTTACAAATTATTTAAATTGCATGGAATTAGCGAGATTGGAAGAGGTTCATTACCACCGCGCTTCACTTGTTTTATCGTCCAACTCATATGTAGATGACATCATCAGTGGTCAGTGGCTGTGGAACTGTTGAAGAAGTCAACTTGCTAGTTCAACAACTGCCTGAATTGTGTAAGCTGGATGGTTTTGAACTTAGAAAATGGAATAGTAATTCCACCCTTGTCTTGTCAAATATACCCAATTCATAAATCAAACAACCACCGCTGACGTTTAGTCAAGAACAAGTTCCGCTAGTAAAGGTGTTAGAGCTCAAATGGTGTTCCGATTCAGATGTTTTTTCATACGATATACAAATTAGTGAGCGTCTTTGTACAAAAAGGAATGTTCTCTTGACATTAGCTAGTAGGGATGGACTCGGGTCGCGCCGGGCTTTTAATAAGCCCGGCCCGGTCCGACGCAGAAAAGTGACCGGCCCGGTCCGACGCAGAAAAGTGACCGGCCCGGCCCGGCCCGAGGCCCGACCCAAAATGAAAACTGACAACCCGGCTCGAAATTTCAGGCCGGTTCGATTTTCATTCAAAAAATGAGAAGATATTTTTTTCAGTTGCGTCAAGTAACTATTTTGCAATGTATTTTAGTGGCAGCCAACATAAAAACTGTAACTCTAATAATGTTTATTTAATCTAATATAAACCAAGGTCTATATAGCCGATATATTTAAAGCATTGTTGGTATCGGTGAGGAATCTCTACAAATTCGCATTTTGAATCAGTTTTAAGTGGGAGTTTTTTATGTTTTAGATTTAATGGTATTCAAATTCATCTTAATCATCTTGTATAATTCTGCAAAAAGTTTCGAAGAATTCTAAGATATAATTTGGAGAAGTCTGAAATTTTATTTGAGTATTGACAGGGAAAACCCTAACAAAACTTAATCAAAATTAATATAAAAGTTTTTAGTTTTTTAATAAGAGTTCTCTAAAATAAACTGGAAACTGCTTACGCAAGTAAATTAGAATAAGTAGTAAATCACTTTCTGACGGTTGAATAACGTGAGCGATAGGAGCAAATGTGCAGATACAAATTGGTGTAGGTAAGGTAACTATTTGGCATTTTAGTGAGAAAGTTCAACGTACAAACATAATACCACCACCTGCATCATAATCTTTGTGATGCTATATGGAAGAAATACTATTATCTACCCAAGACCTGAAGGGTTGGACACCTCGGAGAAGCTATAACAGCTGTTGCTTTTATTCTAAATTTGTGACATTGAATAGGTGTGAGCACATATTTTATTTTTGGCATATATGCCACCAAAAATTATTTTCCTAAATTTTTCAAGCAATAAAAAGTATATGCTTACGGTTAATATGCAAAGAATAAAATATGTATTTAACCCCAATAAACAATTCCTAGGAAGTACAATTACCATAAAAACAAACTGCTTTCTACACGGACTTGCATCTGCACTGAAAATATTATGTACAAAATGTACGAGGGATTATAAGGAATGGGTACATCCAGCTTTTCGGCAAACTACCAATTTCGTGAAAATACGCCATATTTTTAAACAAACTTACCACATTTTTAACTTGTAGCAATAAAACTATAAATTTAAACTACGAAAGCTTTTAAAGACAACATGTGGCTGCAAAATTTGCGCATATAAAAATATAAAACAGGCGTATGATTTTATGGGGTTCGTAAATCAACAAGCAATTTTTGAAAAAAGGGTCAACGGCAAATCCTACGATAAATTGAAACTAGAAATTTCTTGCAAGAACGCATTGACATCGATTGAACTTTTATGTAAATTGAGTGTACGCTTAATGTACCTTCTAACGTTATCATAAATTTGCGTTCGCTTTATCTTTTCGTTCCTACTTCAAAGAATTTTACTAAAATTACCTACTTGATATTAGAGAGTTATTGCAAACTTATTCTAAGTAGACTTTATTAAAAGAATCTTCAAATAAAGTATCCTTTATTAAAAGCTTGCATCCAATTTAAAAGAGTGCTATTGCAAGTGTTTTTTCCTTTACTCTTTATTTTGACATATATGTTTAGTATTCTATATCTATAGGTTATGTTTTAAAAGTGAATAAAAAATTAATTTCTTTTGTGTTAAAGTGATCTATAATACATGTTTAACTATATTGAAGAATATCAAAAAAATTGTATTCACACAAAGATGAACCTTTTTTTATTATTTGAGTCTTTCATTTCCCACTGATTTGATAACATTTGTATGTGTTGTCAAAATGTTTTCGCGCAATACTTCAAGATACTGTTTTCTACTTCTTCCCAAGCATATAGCATATCTGTTCTTAAAAGGGTTTTTACACCTTACTTCGAGGAAAAGCATTACAAAACAGCATCCTCGTATTTAGAGCGTTGACGTTTTATAAACTTTTTGTGTTATAAACTTGGACATTATATCTCTGAATTTAATTACGGAAACAACACTACAAAAAACCATTTAATTTCACAATATTTATACAGAAAGCAGACAATTAAATGTAAGTTTGTACGTTAGGCATTTGGTATATGTCAAAATTAAGGCGCCTTAAATAAAAGCATTCTTTGCCTGTATTTAAATTAAATAAAGGCATTTTAATAAAGAACAAACATTAAAGGTGTGTTATTTGAGCATGTGACAATGTCAAATAAGAGAAAACTTTATTAAAAAATTAGTAAAATAAACATTGTAGTAACTCTCTAGAGTTTTAGGCGGTAGACATAAACTATACACGCGATTGATAATGTCGACGTTCGCCGCATGATTGAAATTTGAAGTATATACATATACATAATATAAATCATGCAAACTTATGAATTATGAATAAATCACCTAGTTTGATGTTCCTGGGCATTTTTAACTTGCCTAAAGTACAACATGGGGAACATTAAATAGGACTAGAAAAAAATATTCGGGATAAGAAGTGAGTTATAATATCACGTCTCCTTTACACTAAACAAGACGAAAAACTGATTATTAATGGGTTCATGAAGACACTTCGTGAAAATATAATTAAGAACGTTTACTTACTCAATGTAAGATAGAAGTGAAACGACGGTGGAATACCCACGCGTGCGTTTTTCGGCCCGAAAAGTTCGGGCTGGCCCGAATCGTTTGACCCGGCCCGACCCGAAAAAAGATAGGCCAGGCCCAGGCCCGGCCCGAATAAACTAGTTAACGGCCCGGCCCGGATTCGAGCCCGAAATCGGGCCTGGCCCGGGCCGGGCCGGCCCTAAAGCCCGAGCCCGAGTCCATCCCTATTAGCTAGAATTTTCGATTCCCTAGGTTTCTTAACTCCTGTTACATTTTTTATTAAACATTTCGTTCAGCGTTTATGAACTTTGGGAATCAATTGGGACGTCCAGCCTCCCGAAAAACTTATTCGTCAATTGGACAAATATTTGTTGCAACTTCCATTCTTATCTGAGTTGAAAATTTCTCATCAGTTGATTTGTAAAGACTTAAGAAGCATCGAGTTACACGTCTTTTACGATGCCTCAGAAGCAGGTTATGCATCTGTTGTTTATTTTCGTTGTTTTGACAAAAATGATAATGTTTTCGTGTATTTTGTTTGTGCAAAAAGTAAAGTTGCGCCCATAAACAAAGTTTCGTTGCCACGGTTAGAGTTGTGCACAGCAGTTCTACTCGCAAATCTTGGAGAGTATGTGAAAAAACATATTCCAAGTTAGAATTTACCAGCATCTTTGCTGGGTCGGATTCTAAAGTAACACTTTCATGATTAAAATCGCCATCTAATAAATGGAAGACCTTTGTTGCGAATAGAATTGCACAAGTTCAATCGCTAGTGTCACCTTCTAATTGGAATTATGTCAAATCACAAGACAACCCTGGCGATTGTGCCTCTAGAGGCCTTTCTGCAACTGAACTTATCGATCGCCCGCTATGGTGGGCGGGTCCTGTGTGGTTAAAATTACTTTTGGAAGAATGACCTAAACAACCATTTCTTGATAATTAAGCATAAGAATTGTCACAAAGTTCTACCAAAGCAAAAGTCGTGTTGGTTGCCATCGAACCCTCGGAACACGTTTTGACTTCCTTGTTAGATACATTCTCCGATTTGCAAAAGATTTTCAAAATAATTGTTCACTGCCGCCGTTTTGTGTTCAACCTCAAATCACCTAATGGAAAATTAACTGGTGCGATTAAACTTCGAGAAAGAACATCAGTGTTAGAATTATTAGTTATACATGTTTAAAACGGTGCATTTGCGGAAGCTTTAGAAAAATTTAACAAGGGATATTTAGTTAGCAAACAACTCCGTTCTCTTACTCCATTCGTAGATTGCCGGGGACTCCTTAAGGTGGGCGGTCGGTTAGAACATTCAGACATCTCACACGATGCAAAATATCCTTTACCTCTCCCTCGGCTCAATCGTCTAACTCTTATTGTACAGGATTGCCACATTAAAAATTTACATTGCGGTAATCGTACAACCCAGTCGTTATTGCAACAGCATTTTTGGAGTTTGTCTGCTAGGAGATCCATAAGACAGTGTCTACGTGCATGTATTCCTTGTTTTAAAGTTAATCCTACTTCTATTGTGTCTTCTATGGGAGATTTACCTACTACGCGAGTGACTCCTGAAAAAGCTTTTCGTCATACTGGCGTAAATTTTGGGGGCCCTTTTTCCATAACAATGGGTCGTGTTTGAAGAGCCAAAACGTTAAAGGCATATATTTGTCTTATTGTTTGTTTCAGCACTAAGGCAGTGCATTTAGAATTAGTTTCAGAGTTGTCGTCAGAAGCATTTTTAACCGCTTTCCGTCGATTCATTTCTAGACGCGAAAGGTGTATCCACATGTACAGAGGCTGTGGTACCAAATTTGTAAGTGCTAAAAGCAAAATGCGCTAACTGTTAGAACAATCCGCACACGCAGAAAACATTGAGTGGTCGTTCAACCCCCCTTCTGCTCCGCACTTCGGTGGGCTATGGGAGGCGGAAATTTGTCAAAACTCACCTATCTCGGGTAGTTGGTGAGCAAAAATTGACTTACGAAGAATTGAATACTCTTATAGTGCAAATTGAAGCACTTTCGAACTCACGTTCATTAGGTCCGCTTAATTCGGATCCTAACGATTTATCTTGTTTGAGTTATTTTTTAACCATTGAACCTATTTTTGTCATTCCAGATTCGGACGTTACTGAGGTAGCGATTAATCGTTTAAATCGTTGGCAACTAGTCCAGCGGTTACAGCAAAGTTTCTGTAAGCGATGGCAATTAGAGTATCTTCATACGCTTCAGCAGAAATCTAAATGGTTTGCATCAGGGGAATCGCTAAAGCTTAATACCTTAGTGAAGATTCAAAAACCCAATTTCCCGTCTCTTCAATGAAGATTGGGCAGAATCATTTAACTGCATACCGGTAAAGATAACGTTGTTCGCGTTGCAATTGTGAGAACGGCACATGGGACTCTTAAAAGACCTGTGCTAAAGCTTTGCCCTTTGCCCTTAGAACAGTAATTGTTTGCTTGCTCTTGTTGGTGTATTTGTGCAACGAGCTCATAAGGTTAGATACAATACAGCTATTTAGTCTAGTTCCGTATAAGTTTTATTTAGTCTCGTACATATTAGTTGTTTGCTTTGTTTAAAAATAAATTTGTATTTTTTTGGTAAGCGGGATGCTCGGGCCTGTACCTCTTTTCTTGATCCTTGTTAACCCTTCCCTTTTAAAATCATAAAAAGACTTAAAACGGGCAGCCGACGAAGGTGTTGTTGTTGTTATGTTTGAACTACCGGAAGTGATAATTTAGTTTCGTATCGTGAGTGCTCATTGACAATAAAATAGTTCCGTTAATCTCGCTATACGGTTAACCTAATTACAGTCCACATCATCATTAGAAGAATTCAAAGTAAGTGTTTATGTTAAGTAACGCATGATACATCCTTTGAACCAACAGTGTCAGTACAATGTGTGACAATATATTCATTTTTTAGTTATCACAATCAAATTTGGATACATAAAAATAATAAAAAAAAGCTTAATTTGGGTTATTGGTTGCTCACTGTAGTATTGGTACGTAATCCTAATTAGTGCGAGCTCAGCTCGCTCTTGGCTAACTTTTTCAATGTACAACCTTAAATCTTTAAACGAAAGAATCTCCTCACTATTTTCTAATTCAAGACACTTTAAGACGTTTGCATCTAATTTCTCCGATAGGAAATTAAACGGCATGAAACCTAATAACGGATTCCATGTAGTTTAATGCGAATATATTTTTAACAAAACAGCTAATTAATTGCCAGAATTCCTTGTATGAGCTGGAGGAACTTAATTTAAGACACTTTTCGAGTGCGTTAAAATACGATGAAGGTTAATAAGCTCTTGGCCTGAAAACGATTAGTTACTATTTTGTACCCTTCATTGTATGCATAATCGTCTAATGGCAAATTTTTTACTATTACCCGCGACAAATTATGTAGTGTATCTACGAGATAGCAGAATCTTTCCACAGGGGGACATTATGATGAATCTGGTGCTTATAATTTATATGATAATTTTCAAAGTCAGAGACATGACCTTTAAAGAGCGGGATAGATAGTTTTTCCAAACGAATACCGCTATTTATCGACGATGGATTATTTACATTTGATGCGGCTTGTTTTCTATAAGATTTAACTCACATCGTTCAGCAATAATACAAAAATCTAGTAAAGAATTATCGATTTTCAACCTAAGAACAGAGAACTCGTCTTGTTGTTAACATTCTGCGTCAAAGGAAATATCCCTACAAAAAAGCTGAAACTGAGTTACAATCTTTTACATTTTCTATCAATTTTGATTGAAATCAAGGCATCGATATAAAATGTGAAACAGATTGTAACCCAGTTCAAGCGTTTTTGTAAGGATATTTTCTTTGACGCTGAATGTTAACTACTAGACGAGTTCTCTGCTCGTAGGTTGAAAATTTATCTATTACTAATAACTATTACCATTCCGAATGGACCTGCACCTTAAAAAAGTTTTAGATTACTAGAACGGTGGAGTGACTTCGCGTTAGTGATCTAAAAACCCAAACTACAGGACCACCAAAGTAGTAGGGTTTTTAGTGAGGAACCAGACTAAGACAGGTCCCCGAATGAGGGCAGTAGCTTTTACTGTACTTAGAGTGGCAGAGACCATAG
The DNA here is from genome assembly GCA_036346225.1 of Platerodrilus igneus. Lineage (NCBI taxonomy): Eukaryota > Metazoa > Arthropoda > Insecta > Coleoptera > Lycidae > Platerodrilus > Platerodrilus igneus. The sequence goes on from JARFIW010000295.1 coordinate 1,576,797, forward strand.
TGTCGGTATGGCATTCTAAGACACACTACTGCGATGTGGAAGGCAACAGGAAACAACCACATTACCTCCCAAGTACACAGCATACTTAAATTGTAACTAAAGATGATGGCATCCCCTGGGGTAAGAAATTTCGGAGTTAAAATGGTCTCCCATTTGGATCTCCGGGAGGGGACTACCTCGGGGGATGCGATCGGAAAATATTAAAAAAGAGTCGTGAACATTCTGCGAATTGGAGCGTGGAATGTCAGAAGTATGAAACTAGTAGGTAAGCTAGAGAACCTGAAACTCGAAATGGATAGGTTAGCACTAGACATAATAAGAATCAGCGAAGTTCGGTGGCCAGAGATGGGGGATTTTTGGAAAGAAAGTTTTAGGGTAATTCATACCGAATAGGAGGAAGAATATTCGGGCGTGGGGATAATTATTCGAAAAAAGATAGCACAATGTGTAGAAAACTACTCACAAAATAACGAAGCAGTACTCATGGTTAGATTGGAATCTAAACCGGTAAATATAGTAATAATACAAATGTACGTGCCCACATCTAGCTACAGTGAGGAAAAGGTACAAGCGATCTACAAAGATATCGAAGACATACTAAGGTACGTAAAAGGACATGAAAATTTAATAATCACGGGGGGATTTTAATGCAGTGGTAGGTGAGGGTAGGGAAGAAGCGGTAGTAGGAACAATTTAACCATCACAAACACATGATTTCTACATCATGCTGGAAGGCAATACACATGAAAGATGTCAGGAGATATAGGAAGATATCAAATAGATTACATTCTTGTTAGACAACTTTAGGAATTAAGCAAAAGACTGTAGAAGCTACCCAGAAGCAGATATAGACACCGACCAAGATATCCTAATTATGAAGACCGCACTTAAATTTTAAAATATGAAAAAAAGGAACGGAATAAGGCACTTTGACTTTGAGAAACTAAAGGATAAAAATATTCACGCAATATTTGGAAAAAGTAAAATAAATTGATAAAAGATATCAAGAAAATTTTTGATACTAAAGAAGTAGAAACAGAATGGAACAACATTAAATCCAGCTTAGACATAGCGGCCAAAGATATTGTGGAGTATACACAAAAGATAAATAAGAAATCATGGATAACAAAGGATATCTTGAATCTAATAGAAAAAAGTTTAAAATACAAAAATAGATCAGATGAAACTGGAAATCATATATACAAAACCATAAAACGGGAAATTATTCGCAAATGCAGGAAAGCTAAAAAACAATGGATTGACAAAAAGTGCAAAGCGGTACAAACTAAGATGAAAATAGGAAAGGCACACGAAGCATACAAACAAATTAGAATGAATTCTAGGGATATAAAACCATATAGCAAAAATATAAGTGACGCGGGAGGAAACATCATTATAGAAAATGTGGAGGAAGTGAATAGATAGCAAGAATATATAGGAAATTTACGTGCAGGAGAAGAACTAACAGCATTAGAACAATAATCAGACATCAAAAAGAATTACTTGGGATAACTTATACCTAGAGTTAAGTTTGAATTAGCATTAAAATATCTGAAAATTGTAAGGCACCGGGTACAGATACGGTGCAAGCAGAAACTCTGAAAACCGATGGACAAGCAGTAAAAGAATATCTTTTCCAACTTGCAAGCTATATGTATGAGACAGACGAGATACCCATAGATTTCAAACATAATATCATAGTCACTATATAAAGAAAAGGCTCGGATAGATGTGAAAATTTTCGAACAATGTTTGACAGCATTTGTGTCAAAAATATTAACTATAATTATACAATGGAAAATCGAGCTGCACAAGTACTAGGAGAAGATCAATTTGGGTTCAGACAAAACAGAGAAACGCGGGAGGCTGTTTTAGCTCTGAGGATAATAATGGAAAAAACAATCGTAAAAGGGAATGCGTGTATATAAAGTTTGTATATCTGGAAAAAGCACTGAACAATGTAAAATAAAAAAAAATGTCCGAAATGCTCAAAAAGATTGGAATGAGTTTTAGGAATAGACAGATAGTACATTGTTAATACAAAAAGTACCAGCGGTAACAGAATAACAGTAAATATTAAGAAAAGGGTGAAACAGGGATGTGCCCTATCCCCGTTAATTTTTAATTTGTACAGCGAAGAGACAATGAATACTGTCAAATGCAAGAAAAATTTGGAATTATTATGCAGGAACAAACGACTGATATGCTTAGATTTGCAGATGATATAGCGGTATTAGCACCCAGCAAGGAAGAGTTAAAAGCTGCTTTTAATGAAATAAAAACAGTTCTAACAGAGGAATACGGCATGAAAGTTAACAAAAATAAAATTAATGAACTAGTATGCAGATGCCGGGAAAATAAATTAAAAACTAGAACACAAAAAGGTAACTGACAGGAGATTAGGGATTTCTGTTACCTAGAAAGCCAAATAATGCAAAATGGGAACACCGCAAAAGATATTGTCATGAATACAATAATTTGCATTTCTACATTTGTATACTTTAATTCCAAGAACAGTTTATTTTAGTTAATCTGCTTTGTTCATTACTTTGTAATAAATTACTTTATTAACGCGGAAACCTCAGCATTCTATTCGGTTCATTTTTAGTGACTCTTTTCCATTGTTACTTTGTAACTACCACATTCATGAGGAAACCTCAATCTCCTGTTTTGTACACAATTACTTTATCAAGTATCCGTTGATCCAAGAAAACCTTGGATAACGTTACGGTTTGGCGTATCACGCGGTCCACCGCATCACAAGGACTTCCTGAGTTACAGTTCTGGGATTCCATCTTTACCCTCGAATGTCCGCCCAGACGACTATATATTGGTGAGCCAACCTTCAGGCCAGTAGTAGTAGTCCGAAGTGCCTAGTAGTAGAAACCAGTCAGAAGAGACCACCCCGGTTCAAGCTCGAATTCATCAAACTCAATCAGTACGCCCCATTTTATCATTACGCAGCTTCAAGAAATCATGCAAGTCCAATTTTAGAGCTTACTAACTTAGTTTAATGATATGCCATTAATGTAATTCTGCTGCTAACTTTAATGTATTAGAATAAAGTGACTATGTACCGAATATCTTATAATTAACGCCGATTCAGTAGTGTGTCTAGAACTCGTATGGTTAGCATTATTGCTCGATCCCCAGGTTCTAAGGAACCTGAGTTAAATACCACCTAACGCTCTACCTCAACTACGCTCTAACATTCATGGGCAATGGTACTAAAGTGTATTTAACACATGGTGTCGGTCTATTGATCCAAGAAAACCTTGGATAACGTTACGGTTTGGCGTTTCACGCGGTCCACCGCATCACAAGGACTTCCTGAGTTACAGTTCTGGGATTCCATCTTTACCCTCGAATGTCCGCCCAGACGACTATATATTGGAGAGCCAACCTTCAGGCCAGTAGTAGTAGTCCGAAGTGCCTAGTAGTAGAAACCAGTCAGAAGAGACCACTCCGGTTCAAGCTCGAATTCATCAAACTCAATCAGTACGCCCCATTTTATCATTACGCAGCTTCAAGAAATCATGTAAGTCCAATTTTAGAGCTTACTAACTTAGTTTAATGATATGCCATTAATGTAATTCTGCTGCTAACTTTAATGTATTAGAATAAAGTGACTATGTACCGAATATCTTATAATTAACGCCGATTCAGTAGTGTGTCTAGAACTCGTATGGTTAGCATTATTGCTCGATCCCCTGGTTCTAAGGAACCTGAGCTAAATACCACCTAACGCTCTACCTCAACTACGCCCCAACATTCATGGGCAATGGTATTAAAGTGTATTTAACAATATAATTCAAAAATTAGCACAAGGTCGTGCTACATTTAACAAGAATAAGGAATTACTGTGTTCAAAGACAACAAACAGAAACAAGGAAAAGATTGCTTAAAACATATGTGTGGAGCACAGCAGTGTACGGTTGTGAAACCTGGACAGTGGGAGAAGCGGACAGAAAAAAGATAGGAGAGTTTGAAATGTGGCGCTACAGGCGTATGATGAATTTATCATGGACAGACAAAGTTAAGAACATAGAGGTACTACATATGGTAGGAGATGAAAGAAGTATGTGGGAAGCAGTAAAAAATAAGAGAGATAGGATGATAGGCCACATACTAAGACATGAGGGAATAGTGCGGAATATATCAGAAGCAGAGATAGGAAAAAAAAGAGGTAGAGGTAGACCTAAGTTATACTATTGCACACAGATAGTGAAAGATGTAGGATGTGGGAATTTCAGGAAAATGTGCAGGCTAGCTCAGAATAGAAATCAATGGAGGTACGCGTCCAATCGAAGATGGAAAACCTAATGACCAAAAAATAACTGTACTTAAACCTGATGATTAATATAAGCAACTACAGGATTGGCTTCGCAATACTTTCAACTAATGATAATTGTGCGAAAAGATTTACTGGAACACTATTAATTCAGCAAATGTCTGAGTGTTAGGGGATCCTTGGTAGCCACAAACTGCTAACCCCCTTCACATACCACTAAATCCTGATGAAATAGGGCATATAATTAGGAAACAACAGAAGGGGAACCGAGCTGTATCTAGGCTGTGGTAGTTTCAGGGAGCTAGTCCCGAGAATAAATAAGTTGAGGTACGCGTCCAACCAGTTTCAAGACGGAAAACCAAATAACAACAAAATAATTGCACTTAAATCTGATGATTGTTATAAACAACTACAGGAGTTGGTTGTGAAATATTTTCAACTAATGTTGATTGTGCGAAAGGATATATGGGGAAACTATTAATTCGTCAAAGGTTCAAGTGTTTGGGGATTTTGGTAGCCGCGGGCTGCTTAACCCACTTCAGATACTACTAAATATTGAGGAAATAGGATATATTTTTATAAACAATAGAAGGGGAGCCGAACTGCATTTAACAAGAAAATGTAACGGCTATGTTCGAAGAAAACAAACATAGAAACAAAAAAAATTGTTGAAAGCATATGTGTAAATCCCAGACAGTACGTCTATGAAATAGGGGCACTAGGAGAAGCAAGCAGAAAAACGGTAAAAGCCTTTTGGGATATTGTGCTTCAGATGTATGAGGATAATAGCATGTACAGACAAAGTTAGTAACAAGGAGGTTATAAAAATAGTAGGGCAATAAGGTATCTGTAAAAAACAAAAAAAAATAGGAGAAATGGAAGAGTAGCATACGTACTAAGACATTTTTGGGGAATGGTGTGGAATATATTACAGGCAGAGAATGGAAAAAAAAGGTAGAGGTAGATCTATATTCAGAGTATTGCTCACAGATAATGAAAGATGCAGGCTGTGCAAATTACAGGGAAATGTGTAGGTTAGCAAAGAATAGGAAACAATGAGGCTACGCGTCTAACCAGTTCCAGGACTGAAGGAAGACCTGACGATGATGAATAATTATTAGCAATAGATAAATTTTCCGGCATATTAATCTCACTATGTATATGATTAAACCTTTGTACTACAAACCTCGATTAAATAATATCTTTATTAATTGATATGACCATATTTGATTAATGAGCGACAATTCAATTTAACAAAACAACAATGCGTAACGCAATACGAAACGACAACTATTCAATCTACGAAATTAAATAATTAATCGACAGATACAATCAATTCATACAATTGTGTAATAACAAATGTCGAGAAAACGTTTTATACTTCAAAATAAGTACCTACAAACTATACCCTGCGTAATACTATCGAATAAGCGAATGACCCGTGTTGTCCATGTAACTTTGGCCGACAAAAGAATAATAAAAAGGCTTAAAATATAACCCTCATAAATACAGAATTCGAAATTTCTGTAGAATTTATACAAAGTAAACAGACATATTCTAATCCTAGTGACAAAGAAAAAGGACGATTTTAAATTTTACTGTTAAAGCAGTTGTTTCTACTGTTAAATGTGCAAGCAAGATGCTTAGCTTCCTTCGTTATACGTCTAAATATACCAAAACGAGGAGAATTTTATTTAAAAGTATGAATAAAGAACGACAAGAGTACGAACTAATTAATCAATCGATTTATCAGGCCTGCGAAAACCATTTAAGTGCGAGAAGTTTCACAATATTACAATGGATTAGCTGCGCATTGTCTATTATTCAATAGGTGCAACTACTATTTCAACTAAATAGACTAGTCAATTGAGACGAAGACCTGTTATGTATAACCATACATAAATCCGAACATATTGGGAAACCACCATCGCTTTGTCTCCTTCCAATGAACAAAAAAAGGTTTCTCTTCAATGTCCATGAGTAAGTGTTTATAATTACTTTTGTCTGACAAAATGCAGCAGGTACAAAGAAGGTTTATATCAGTTTAAGGGATGACAGGTATTATTATTTATAACTAAGAATTACAACTATGTGATTGTGTAAACCCGCAAACGTGCCACAAAGGGACTAAACACCTTTAGTTGTCGACTTAGGTATACGGCAACGCACTACAACACAATTAGATTGTCTTTCAGTTTGTTTTATTTTGGTTTGTAAAAGCGTAAAACGAACACGTGTAAATCAGACAATGGAAACTTTAAAATATTTTCGCCTTTAAAAAACATGTTTCTTTCCCTTGTCATACATGCTTTTTCCAGATTTCATTTTCTAACCATGAGTATTCAAAGTTCCTTACCAAACTGTCTAAGACCCAGTTTTATAGTATTTGGATTAAACTCTCGATTAAGTAATCTCAGTTTTATTTGAATCCTAAGTTTAAACTAAAATGAGTTTCATAGTGTTTTCTAAAGTTAAGTTTACCGAATCCGTACATACGTTAATGTTGGTAGTAATTTTGGTTGAGGATGCTAACTTCCTATTGCTGAATGGTAAATAAATATTAGGTTATGTTTTCTGTCTTCAGGTTTACGCGTGTATCCGGCTAGCCAAGCCAGTGTGACCATAATTTTTAAGCAATGATGTAGGATAAAAGATGTCCAAACTTTTTACAAAATAAAATGAATGCAATGCAATAATGAATTTGATGAATAAGTGTAAGAGTATAACCGTATTGGGAAATTCCTGATCATTTCATTCCTGGAAATGAATAGGCCTTTCTCTAACATTTCTTGAATTTCGTGGCATTTCAACATTTATCACATCTTTATCATCATCTGATAACGCTACTTCTAAATCTTCAAAAACATCGCCCATTGCATAGAAAATGAAATAAAACTTTTATGTTTGGAAAAGATTTTAGAACACAAATAAAAAAATTGTGAGGTTATGCCGAAATCTATGGTTTAAACCGTATCTAATCCACCGATTATGTTTAAACTCCAGTTTACAATTAAACCCACGTAATAAAACGCTTATAACACTGGACAACAAAGTTTTAGTTTTTATTTGTTACAAGAACTGTAACAGCTGAATCTACAGTATTTTTGGCACTGATTTCAAATATGTTCGTGGGAGTTTTCTATCGGGCATAGTTTTTTCCAATTTCAATTTAAGGAAAACCTTTGTTATACACACATGTAATATTGGTGTATTCCTAAAATCTGCTTCGTTTGGATTTTCTGGCGTACTCTGCTGCAGGTAAATCGGTCTTAAGATTCCAGCAAAAGTCAGCTAGCTTTCTGGGGATCCACTTTCCTTGGTAACGTGTTTCCAGGGTGAATATTTCCTGATGGAAGCGTTCACCATGTTCGTCACCCACTGCTCCAAGATTGTTTGGAAAAAAGTCCAGATGTGAATTCAAGAAGTGGATCTATAGTGAAATATTACAGCCAAGTACTTTATAATTTTCCAGAAGCTCAGTTATCAGTTCTTTTGTAACGTGCATTTTTAATAGCTTAACATTTTACGCTTTTTTTCCAATTAGTAAATACTTTCGAATAGTTTTCAGATTTGTATGCAATTTAACTCGCGTGTATTAATTTTAAAAGTAGTTTGATTGAAGATTGATTTTCATTAATAAATAAATTGCAAGGAACGAGTTTTAAATAGGATTATTCGTAAATTACTTTCCAACTTATCGAAAATGATAGACAACTGTAATTAGTTTATGATGGGGCATTCACTTATTGGATGTGCCTTATGTTATTAACGAAGTCGAGATAATAGTCGACAAGAGTTCATGGTAACAACTGGTTGATATAAACAGATTAAAGTGGTGTTTTGTTCTTGGTTCCGATATATTAAGTACGTTGAAAATACTGCTTCTTTCTGCTTTTGACAATAGTGAGAATTAATGCGGGATTAATTTTCGTATTGTTCATGAACAAGCACGGCATGTTTTTGGTTGATTTTCTGTTGGAAATAAAAGCGGTAAAGCTTGTTAAACTCGCGGCACATGTGTTTGACGGAACATTTGACGGACTTACTTTAATGATACGCGTACTTTACTAATTTGTGGTTTTAGTTGTTTGTCTTGTGAAATAATAGTCGTAGAACTTGCTAAACCGACCGATGCTTTCTTTAGGAATAATGTGTGTGCGATCTAGTCTAGTGTCCCTTTGTTTAATCAGATTAGTGCATACTTTGGATTATTTAAATACAGTGGATACTGTAGTTTCTGCATTTTTCTAACACCAAAGAATCTAAAATAGATCATTGCTTGCGCGAATTTCGTTATTTGCGAAATATAACAGATTACCGGTTTACAAAGGTATTGGTTGAAGTTTCTCACTGCTTTTTGGAGGTTTATGAAAATAATATACATTTAATCCCAGTTGAAATTAAACTAGTGTTACAAAATATTTCGAAATTATTCTCTCAGGAAATAGAATTAACAAGAAATTTATCAATGCTACATAGTTCCGTCGCGTGATGGTGTTTGCTCCTAACCCCAGTGAAATGCGTAGGTGTGATTAGTGTGACGTGTGATAAGTTCCATCAACACCCTCACAGTCAAGGGTGAAGTGCTTCGTTAGTGCAGGCCATCGTGAATCTCACACTTCCGTTGCAAGGAAGCGTTGCTGAAGGACTTTGTAAGTTGAACTATTTTCTACTTGTTATTATTTTAAATATCTATCCGTTGCTTTACCATATCTTTGTCGTTCTGATACCTTTACAAAAGACTTGCATGATATTTTAAAACAAAAAAGGAAGAAAGAAAGAAAGAAAGATCAATACTACTGAATTACTCATATCAATTGTGTCTTACCTATTTATTTTTTTTTAACATTTTGTCTGATTTATGTTTAATTGGTGTGTGAGGAAACGTTTCTGCTACTCCCCAATATTACCTCACTCTGTAATAAAAATTTTTGTAATGCTTTTACCGTTATTATATTATATAGTTTATCTAAACAGTTTTATTTACATTCTACAAAGTACTGAATAACTTAGACTTTTCATTGCTGCTATGCTTATTCTTTTTTTTTCAGGTTTGCTTAACTAATTTTCTTGCAGGTATTGTCACTAATTCCTACAGCCGCGAATACCATATGTTAGTCTGCTTTCTACAACCCCTAATCACCGATTGAGCCCGGTCATTCCTTGACTATCTTTGTGTTACGCAGGGCTACGAGCCAACGTAACATAAATTTGGTGCCCAACGTGGCTGCCTCGATTAACGTAACATAGATTTTGGCGCCCAACGTGGGCTCGATTTTTTTTGATTTGCTCTCGATTTTTTGGCATTGATTTTTTGGTATATCGGCTCGATTTTTTGATTTACTCTCGATTTTGTTTGGTTAGCTCTTGATTTTTAAAAAATTTTTATGACCTTGATTTTTTGGCATTGTTTTTTTGTGTATCGGCTCGACTTTCTTTTCTGCCTATATTGACTGACTCTAATATTGTTTGGTGTAGTCTTAATTTTTTTTTGTGTGTGAATTATCAGAGTTGTGTTATCGCTGGTAATTTAGTTCTGGAAAACACTGGCGCCCAAGTTTTCTTTACACTACCTTTTTTCTTCTTTTCTTCACGTCACTTTCGCTACCTCACTTAAATATAATCCTAATGTCCCCGATCTAGATCTGTTGTCCTTTTGGCGACGCAAGCGCCGCAAATTTCGTCCGTAATCCACTCGTCCCCCTACGTTATACGATTCCATCAACTCATTAGCTTTATCTGTGATATTTGACATATTTTGTAGTATTGTGTGATGACTTTTATTTTTTCTTCTACTCTTTCCGGGTTTTCTTTCATTCCACATTCCTGTCCATTTTTTCCTGACTGGTTTTCTTTGCGGTTAGTTGATGTACTGACTTCGATCACTCGTTGTATCTGCTCCTGCGGTAGTTGCTCTTTAGGCCTACTTTCTGTCCTTTAGGAAACACGACTCTGTCGACTTTTGGGCCTATTAGCAGATTACTTTTCTTATCTGGTTGTATTATACGACTTTTTTCTTCTTCTTGATACCACAGTTGAAGCCTTTCGTTACTTTTCCCAGTTTTCCGTTTGTCGCTCCCTAACTTACTTGAGACTTGACGCTTGTGTCTTATGTTGGCTATTGCTGTTGGTTTTCTTCCTCGCTACTTTTCTTTTCTTTTGGTTTCTGCGCGCGAAACCAATTTCTTGAGGTTGAAACTGTGCTGTTTCTTTTCTAAAGAAACATCCGTCCTTGACGACTTTGGCAGCGTTTATGCCTTACACCTTGGTCCTCTTCGATTGCTACTACTTACCTATCTTTCCCTGTGGATTTCTTTACTCTTAGTTTTGTCCGACATTTTGATCCTGAACCTCCGGATCCTAAAGGGCTCCCTACGGCCGATTCTATTTTGACCCCTACGTGTCGCTATCCCTAATGACTTGTAATTTTTTTGGCTTATTGGTCTTGTGTTTTCTCTGATAAGCTTGTGTCCGAAAACACTGGCGCCCATTTCGTATTCCTATTCATATTTTTGTAGCTAGCCCATCCGTGACTTTTTCTTCTGGCTAGTTCCACCATTTGTTCACTATTTGACTATTATAGTCGCTTGCTACATCCATTCCTTGAGGTAGGCTTCAGATCTATTTTCTTTTCCTTTAGGTATTTCGACTTGGTCGCTTTTGTAGGTCTGTTAGCCATACTTTGCTTGAGTAATCGTTTCATACGAATCTGTGTTACCTCAGTTGGAAGTATTCTAGATTGTGTACTAGCTTGCCTTTGCCCTTTTCTTTGTCTTGGTTCTTTCTTTGCTGCACACTTGAGGTTGACAGTTGTGTCGTCTAGTTGGTTTGCTACGAGTTTTCTTCCTCGTTTTTTTTTCCTTTCCTCTTGGTTTCTCCGCGGGAAGCCAAAACTTTTCTTTGAGGTGGAGAATAGAAATGTCCCTTTTGGGGACATCCGTCTTTTGACGTTTTTGAAAGTAGCTATAACCTATAATCTTCATTGGGTGTCTACTTGATGCTTTCTTTACCTGTTCTGTCGTTGTTGGTTACGATAGATGACTTTGTCTTCTTTTAGAAAAATATTCCTTTTCTGATACTAGTGTTGGTCCTTCGAACCGGATAAATTTTTTTTTGTTTGGTTCCTTGTCTGTCGTTTTTCTTTTTTTTTCTTTCACCCCGACGTCTTTATTTTGCTAGGGGGGAATTTGTAACGTGCATTTTTAATAGCTTAACATTTTACGCTTTTTTTTCCCAATTAGTAAATACTTTCGAATAGTTTTCAGATTTGTATGCAATTTAACTCGCGTGTATTAATTTTAAAAGTAGTTTGATTGAAGATTGATTTTCATTAATAAATAAATTGCAAGGAACGAGTTTTAAATAGGATTATTCGTAAATTACTTTCCAACTTATCGAAAATGATAGACAACTGTAATTAGTTTATGATGGGGCATTCACTTATTGGATGTGCCTTATGTTATTAACGAAGTCGAGATAATAGTCGACAAGAGTTCATGGTAACAACTAGTTGATATAAACAGATTAAAGTGGTGTTTTGTTCTTGGTTCCGATATATTAAGTACGTTGAAAATACTGCTTCTTTCTGCTTTTGACAATAGTGAGAATTAATGCGGGATTAATTTTCGTATTGTTCATGAACAAGCACGGCATGTTTTTGGTTGATTTTCTGTTGGAAATAAAAGCGGTAAAGCTTGTTAAACTCGCGGCACATGTGTTTGACGGAACATTTGACGGACTTACTTTAGTGATACGCGTACTTTACTAATTTGTGGTTTTAGTTGTTTGTCTTGTGAAATAATAGTCGTAGAACTTGCTAAACCGACCGATGCTTTCTTTAGAAATAATGTGTGTGCGATCTAGTCTAGTGTCCCTTTGTTTAATCAAATTAGTGCATACTTTGGATTATTTAAATACAGTGGACACTGTAGTTTCTGCATTTTTCTAACACCAAAGAATCTAAAATAGATCATTGCTTGCGCGAATTTCGTTATTTGCGAAATATAACAGATTACCGGTTTACAAAGGTATTGGTTGAAGTTTCTCACTGCTTTTTGGAGGTTTATGAAAATAATATACATTTAATCCCAGTTGAAATTAAACTAGTGTTACAAAATATTTCGAAATTATTCTCTCAGGAAATAGAATTAACAAGAAATTTATCAATGCTACATAGTTCCGTCGCGTGATGGTGTCTGCTCCTAACCCCAGTGAAATGCGTAGGTGTGATTAGTGTGACGTGTGATAAGTTCCATCAACACCCTCACAGTCAAGGGTGAAGTGCTTCGTTAGTGCAGGCCATCGTGAATCGCACACTTCCGTTGCAAGGAAGCGTTGCTGAAGGACTTTTGTAAGTTGAACTATTTCCTACTTGTTATTATTTTAAATATCTATCCGTTGCTTTACCATATCTTTGTCGTTCTGATACCTTTTACAAAAGACTTGCATGATATTTTAAAACAAAAAAAAGGAAGAAAGAAAGAAAGAAAGATCAATACTACTGAATTACTCATATCAATTGTGTCTTACCTATTTATTTTTTTTTAACATTTTGTCTGATTTATGTTTAATTGGTGTGTGAGGAAACGTTTCTGCTACTCCCCAATATTACCTCACTCTGTAATAAAAATTTTTGTAATGCTTTTACCGTTATTATATTATATAGTTTATCTAAACAGTTTTATTTACATTCTACAAAGTACTGAATAACTTAGACTTTTCATTGCTGCTATGCTTATTCTTTTTTTTTCAGGTTTGCTTAACTAATTTTCTTGCAGGTATTGTCACTAATTCCTACAGCCGCGAATACCATATGTTAGTCTGCTTTCTACAACCCCCCCTAATCACCGATTGAGCCCGGTCATTCCTTGACTATCTTTGTGTTACGCAGGGCTACGAGCCAACGTAACATAAATTTGGTGCCCAACGTGGCTGCCTCGATTAACGTAACATAGATTTTGGCGCCCAACGTGGCTCGATTTTTTGATTTGCTCTCGATTTTTTGGCATTGATTTTTTTTGGTATATCGGCTCGATTTTTTTGATTTACTCTCGATTTTGTTTGGTTAGCTCTTGATTTTTAAAAAAAATTTTTTATGACCTTGATTTTTTTGGCATTGTTTTTTTTGTGTATCGGCTCGACTTTCTTTTCTGCCTATATTGACTGACTCTAATATTGTTTGGTGTAGTCTTAATTTTTTTTTGTGTGTGAATTATCAGAGTTGTGTTATCGCTGGTAATTTAGTTCTGGAAAACACTGGCGCCCAAGTTTTCTTTACACTACCTTTTTTTTCTTCTTTTCTTCACGTCACTTTCGCTACCTCACTTAAATATAATCCTAATGTCCCCGATCTAGATCTGTTGTCCTTTTGGCGACGCAAGCGCCGCAAATTTCGTCCGTAATCCACTCGTCCCCCTACGTTATACGATTCCATCAACTCATTAGCTTTATCTGTGATATTTGACATATTTTGTAGTATTGTGTGATGACTTTTATTTTTTTCTTCTACTCTTTCCGGGTTTTCTTTCATTCCACATTCCTGTCCATTTTTTTCCCTGACTGGTTTTCTTTGCGGTTAGTTGATGTACTGACTTCGATCACTCGTTGTATCTGCTCCTGTGGTAGTTGCTCTTTGGGCCTACTTTCTGTCCTTTAGGAAACACGACTCTGTCGACTTTTGGGCCTATTAGCAGATTACTTTTCTTATCTGGTTGTATTATACGACTTTTTTTTTCTTCTTGATACCACAGTTGAAGCCTTTCGTTACTTTTCCCAGTTTTCCGTTTGTCGCTCCCTAACTTACTTGAGACTTGACGCTTGTGTCTTATGTTGGCTATTGCTGTTGGTTTTCTTCCTCGCTACTTTTCTTTTCTTTTGGTTTCTGCGCGCGCGAAACCAATTTCTTGAGGTTGGAAACTGTGCTGTTTCTTTTCTAAAGAAACATCCGTCCTTGACGACTTTGGCAGCGTTTATGCCTTACACCTTGGTCCTCTTCGATTGCTACTACTTACCTATCTTTCCCTGTGGATTTCTTTACTCTTAGTTTTGTCCGACATTTTGATCCTGAACCTCCGGATCCTAAAGGGCTCCCTACGGCCGATTCTATTTTGACCCCTACGTGTCGCTATCCCTAATGACTTGTAATTTTTTTTGGCTTATTGGTCTTGTGTTTTCTCTGATAAGCTTGTGTCCGAAAACACTGGCGCCCATTTCGTATTCCTATTCATATTTTTGTAGCTAGCCCATCCCGTGACTTTTTCTTCTGGCTAGTTCCACCATTTGTTCACTATTTGACTATTATAGTCGCTTGCTACATCCATTCCTTGAGGTAGGCTTCAGATCTATTTTCTTTTCCTTTAGGTATTTCGACTTGGTCGCTTTTGTAGGTCTGTTAGCCATACTTTGCTTGAGTAATCGTTTCATACGAATCTGTGTTACCTCAGTTGGAAGTATTCTAGATTGTGTACTAGCTTGCCTTTGCCCTTTTCTTTGTCTTGGTTCTTTCTTTGCTGCACACTTGAGGTTGACAGTTGTGTCGTCTAGTTGGTTTGCTACGAGTTTTCTTCCTCGTTTTTTTTCCTTTCCTCTTGGTTTCTCCGCGGGAAGCCAAAACTTTTCTTTGAGGTGGAGAATAGAAATGTCCCTTTTGGGGACATCCGTCTTTTGACGTTTTTGAAAGTAGCTATAACCTATAATCTTCATTGGGTGTCTACTTGATGCTTTCTTTACCTGTTCTGTCGTTGTTGGTTACGATAGATGACTTTGTCTTCTTTTAGAAAAATATTCCTTTTCTGATACTAGTGTTGGTCCTTCGAACCGGATAAATTTTTTTTTGTTTGGTTCCTTGTCTGTCGTTTTTCTTTTTTTTTCTTTCACCCCGACGTCTTTATTTTGCTAGGGGGGAATTTGTAACGTGCATTTTTAATAGCTTAACATTTTACGCTTTTTTCCCAATTAGTAAATACTTTCGAATAGTTTTCAGATTTGTATGCAATTTAACTCGCGTGTATTAATTTTAAAAGTAGTTTGATTGAAGATTGATTTTCATTAATAAATAAATTGCAAGGAACGAGTTTTAAATAGGATTATTCGTAAATTACTTTCCAACTTATCGAAAATGATAGACAACTGTAATTAGTTTATGATGGGGCATTCACTTATTGGATGTGCCTTATGTTATTAACGAAGTCGAGATAATAGTCAACAAGAGTTTATGGTAACAACTAGTTGATATAAACAGATTAGAGTGGTGTTTTGTTCTTGGTTCCGATATATTAAGTACGTTGAAAATACTGCTTCTTTCTGCTTTTGACAATAGTGAGAATTAATGAGGGATTAATTTTCGTATTGTTCATGAACAAGCACGGCATGTTTTTGGTTGATTTTCTGTTGGAAATAAAAGCGGTAAAGCTTGTTAAACTCGAGGCACGTGTGTTTGACGGAACATTTGACGGACTTACTTTAGTAATACGCGTACTTTACTAATTTGTGGTTTTAGTTGTTTGTCTTGTGAAATAATAGTCGTAGAACTTGCTAAACTGACCGATGCTTTCTTTAGGAATAATGTGTGTGCGATCTAGTCTAGTGTCCCTTTGTTTAATCAGATTAGTGCATACTTTGGATTATTTAAATACAGTGGATACTGTAGTTTCTGCATTTTTCTAACACCAAAGAATCTAAAATAGATCATTGCTTGCGCTAATTTCGTTATTTGCGAAATATAACAGATTACCGGTTTACAAAGGTATTGGTTGAAGTTTCTCACTGCTTTTTGGAGGTTTATGAAAATAATATACATTTAATCCCAGTTGAAATTAAACTAGTGTTACAAAATATTTCGAAATTATTCTCTCAGGAAATAGAATTAACAAGAAATTTATCAATGCTACATAGTTCCGTCGCGTGATGGTGTTTGCTCCTAACCCCAGTGAAATGCGTAGGTGTGATTAGTGTGACGTGTGATAAGTTCCATCAACACCCTCACAGTCAAGGGTGAAGTGCTTCGTTAGTGCAGGCCATCGTGAATCTCACACTTCCGTTGCAAGGAAGCGTTGCTGAAGGACTTTTGTAAGTTGAACTATTTCCTACTTGTTATTATTTTAAATATCTATCCGTTGCTTTACCATATCTTTGTCGTTCTGATACCTTTTACAAAAGACTTGCATGATATTTTAAAACAAAAAAAAGGAAGAAAGAAAGAAAGAAAGATCAATACTACTGAATTACTCATATCAATTGTGTCTTACCTATTTATTTTTTTAACATTTTGTCTGATTTATGTTTAATTGGTGTGTGAGGAAACGTTTCTGCTACTCCCCAATATTACCTCACTCTGTAATAAAATTTTGTAATGCTTTTACCGTTATTATTTTATATAGTTTATCTAAACAGTTTTATTTACATTCTACAAAGTACTGAATAACTTAGACTTTTCATTGCTGCTATGCTTATTCTTTTTTTTTCAGGTTTGCTTAACTAATTTTCTTGCAGGTATTGTCACTAATTCCTACAGCCGCGAATACCATATGTTAGTCTGCTTTCTACAACCCCCCCTAATCACCGATTGAGCCCGGTCATTCCTTGACTATCTTTGTGTTACGCAGGGCTACGAGCCAACGTAACATAAATTTGGTGCCCAACGTGGCTGCCTCGATTAACGTAACATAGATTTTGGCGCCCAACGTGGACTCGATTTTTTTTGATTTGCTCTCGATTTTTTTTGGCATTGATTTTTTTTGGTATATCGGCTCGATTTTTTTGATTTACTCTCGATTTTGTTTGGTTAGCTCTTGATTTTTAAAAAAAATTTTTTATGACCTTGATTTTTTTGGCATTGTTTTTTTTGTGTATCGGCTCGACTTTCTTTTCTGCCTATATTGACTGACTCTAATATTGTTTGGTGTAGTCTTAATTTTTTTTTGTGTGTGAATTATCAGAGTTGTGTTATCGCTGGTAATTTAGTTCTGGAAAACACTGGCGCCCAAGTTTTCTTTACACTACCTTTTTTTTCTTCTTTTCTTCACGTCACTTTCGCTACCTCACTTAAATATAATCCTAATGTCCCCGATCTAGATCTGTTGTCCTTTTGGCGACGCAAGCGCCGCAAATTTCGTCCGTAATCCACTCGTCCCCCTACGTTATACGATTCCATCAACTCATTAGCTTTATCTGTGATATTTGACATATTTTGTAGTATTGTGTGATGACTTTTATTTTTTTCTTCTACTCTTTCCGGGTTTTCTTTCATTCCACATTCCTGTCCATTTTTTTCCCTGACTGGTTTTCTTTGCGGTTAGTTGATGTACTGACTTCGATCACTCGTTGTATCTGCTCCTGCGGTAGTTGCTCTTTAGGCCTACTTTCTGTCCTTTAGGAAACACGACTCTGTCGACTTTTGGGCCTATTAGCAGATTACTTTTCTTATCTGGTTGTATTATACGACTTTTTTTTTCTTCTTGATACCACAGTTGAAGCCTTTCGTTACTTTTCCCAGTTTTCCGTTTGTCGCTCCCTAACTTACTTGAGACTTGACGCTTGTGTCTTATGTTGGCTATTGCTGTTGGTTTTCTTCCTCGCTACTTTTCTTTTCTTTTGGTTTCTGCGCGCGCGAAACCAATTTCTTGAGGTTGGAAACTGTGCTGTTTCTTTTCTAAAGAAACATCCGTCCTTTGACGACTTTGGCAGCGTTTATGCCTTACACCTTGGTCCTCTTCGATTGCTACTACTTACCTATCTTTCCCTGTGGATTTCTTTACTCTTAGTTTTGTCCGACATTTTGATCCTGAACCTCCGGATCCTAAAGGGCTCCCTACGGCCGATTCTATTTTGACCCCTACGTGTCGCTATCCCTAATGACTTGTAATTTTTTTGGCTTATTGGTCTTGTGTTTTCTCTGATAAGCTTGTGTCCGAAAACACTGGCGCCCATTTCGTATTCCTATTCATATTTTGTAGCTAGCCCATCCCGTGACTTTTCTTCTGGCTAGGTCCACCATTTGTTCACTATTTGACTATTATAGTCGCTTTCTACATCCATTCCTTGAGGTAGGCTTCAGATCTATTTTCTTTTCCTTGAGGTATTTCGACTTGGTCGCTTTTGTAGGTCTGTTAGCCATACTTTGCTTGAGTAATCGTTTCATACGAATCTGTGTTACCTCAGTTGGAAGTATTCTAGATTGTGTACTAGCTTGCCTTTGCCCTTTTCTTTGTCTGGGTTCTTTCTTTGCTGCACACTTGAGGTTGACAGTTGTGTCGTCTAGTTGGTTTGCTACGAGTTTTCTTCCTCGTTTTTTTTCCTTTCCTCTTGGTTTCTCCGCGGAAGCCAAAACTTTCTTTGAGGTGGAGAATAGAAATGTCCCTTTGGGGACATCCGTCTTTTGACGTTTTTGAAAGTAGCTATAACCTATAATCTTCATTGGGTGTCTACTTGATGCTTTCTTTACCTGTTCTGTCGTTGTTGGTTACGATAGATGACTTTGTCTTCTTTTAGAAAAATATTCCTTTTCTGATACTAGTGTTGGTCCTTCGAACCGGATAAATTTTTTTTTGTTTGGTTCCTTGTCTGTCGTTTTTCTTTTTTTCTTTCACCCCGACGTCTTTATTTTGCTAGGGGAATTTGTAACGCATTTTAATAGCTTAACATTTTACGCTTTTTTCCCAATTAGTAAATACTTTCGAATAGTTTTCAGATTTGTATGCAATTTAACTCGCGTGTATTAATTTTAAAAGTAGTTTGATTGAAGATTGATTTTCATTAATAAATAAATTGCAAGGAACGAGTTTTAAATAGGATTATTCGTAAATTACTTTCCAACTTATCGAAAATGATAGACAACTGTAATTAGTTTATGATGGGGCATTCACTTATTGGATGTGCCTTATGTTATTAACGAAGTCGAGATAATAGTCAACAAGAGTTTATGGTAACAACTAGTTGATATAAACAGATTAGAGTGGTGTTTTGTTCTTGGTTCCGATATATTAAGTACGTTGAAAATACTGCTTCTTTCTGCTTTTGACAATAGTGAGAATTAATGCGGGGATTAATTTTCGTATTGTTCATGAACAAGCACGGCATGTTTTTGGTTGATTTTCTGTTGGAAATAAAAGCGGTAAAGCTTGTTAAACTCGAGGCACGTGTGTTTGACGGAACATTTGACGGACTTACTTTAGTAATACGCGTACTTTACTAATTTGTGGTTTTAGTTGTTTGTCTTGTGAAATAATAGTCGTAGAACTTGCTAAACTGACCGATTCTTTCTTTAGGATTAATGTGTGTGCGATCTAGTCTAGTGTCCCTTTGTTTTATCAGATTAGTGCATACTTTGGATTATTTAAATACAGTGGATACTGTAGTTTCTGCATTTTTCTAACACCAAATATTTGCGAAATATAACAGATTACCGGTTTACAAAGGTATTGGTTGAAGTTTCTCACTGCTTTTTGGAGGTTTATGAAAATAATATACATTTAATCCCAGTTGAAATTAAACTAGTGCTACAAAATATTTCGAAATTATTCTCTCAGGAAATAGAATTAACAAGAAATTTATCAATGCTACATAGTTCCGTCGCGTGATGGTGTCTGCTGCTAACCCCAGTGAAATGTGTAGGTGTGATTAGTGTGACGTGTGATAAGTTCCATCAACACCCTCACAGTCAAGGGTGAAGTGTTTCGTTAGTGCAGGCCATCGTGAATCTCACACTTCCGTTGCAAGGAAGCGTTGCTGAAGGACTTTTGTAAGTTGAACTATTTCCTACTTGTTATTACTTTAAATGTCTATCCGTTGCTTTACCATATCTTTGTTGTTTTGATACCTTTTACAAAAAACTTGCATGATATTTTAAAACAAAAGAAAAAGAAAGAAAGAAAAATCAATACTACTGAATTACTCATATCAATTGTGTCTTACCTATTTTTTTTGTTTAACATTTTGTCTGATTTATGTTTAATTGGTGTGTGAGGAAACGTTTCTGCTACTCCCCAATATTACCTCACTTTGTAATAAAAATTTTTGTAATGCTTTTATCATGATTATATTATATAGTTTATTTAAACAGTTTTATTTACATTCTACAAAGTACTGAATAACTTAGACTTTTCATTGCTGCTATGCTTATTCTTTTTTTTTCAGGTTTGCTTAACTAATTTTCTTGCAGGTATTGTCACCAAGCCCTACAGCCGCGAATACCATATGTTAGTCTGCTTTCTACAACTCCCCCTAATCTCCGATTGAGCCCGGTCATTCCTTGACTATCTTTGTGTTACGCACGGCTACGAGCCAACGTAACATAAATTTGGCGCCCAACGTGACTGCCTCGATTAACGTAACACTTTGTAGTTATCGACCTTGTAATTTCCAAGGAAGTTATTAACAACATTTTTAAAAGATTTTCAAGCAGCAAGTTCACAGTCATTCAAACAGTCTTCGAGTCCAATATCATTCATTAGTTGTCCTATATCCGGACCAACAGATATACCTTCTATTATTTTCGCATCACTTAAATTGGGGAACTTCTTTTTTAGGAACTGAAATCCACTTCCCTCCCGATCCATTGCTTGAACAAAATCTTTCATAAGACCTAGCTTAATGTGTAGGGGAGAAAGGTAAACTTTTTCAGGATTTACTAGTGCTGGACCACAACGTTCTTCTCTCCAACAGTCAATGTTTCTTTTTTTGGCCACTGTTTCTTAAGATAATGATTCTTTCTATCTCTGCTGTTCCACTCACACAAAAAAGCAACAAAATTTTGTATAACCAAGTTTTAAACCAAGTAACAGTGCTATAACTTTAAGATCTCCACAAACATGCCATGAATGTTTCTCGTACTGAATCTTACCCAACACAAGTTTCATACTTTCATATGTCTCCTGCTTGTTAGCTGCGTGAACCAAAGAGAACGACGGGTATTTATTCCCAACATGAAAAAGATCCGCTTTTAAACTACGTTTTGAAGAGTCTATAAAAAACGCCATTCATCAGGATTATGGGTATGTCCAAAAGCTTCCAGTAAAGATTCCACATCATTGCAGTAAACTAAGTCCGCACACTGTGAGAAAAACATTTAAAGTCACACTGCCTGTCACGGAAACTACGTATTTTTGTGTTGCGTTGTAAAAGATTCCATCCTTTCAGTCGTGATGCTAGTATTTCAGCTTGATTCTTGGATAAATGTAGTTCACGAACGAGATCATTTAGTTCAGACTGATTTATTAAGTGCGGTTCAGTATTTATATTTTCTAAAAAGTCTGGGTCCCTCCTTTCTTTATCATCCGATAAATCTGTACAACATTCAACAACATCGTCCTCTAATTCCCATGTTTTTGAAGCTATTGGAATTGGAAGCTGTGGACTGTAAGGCACTGGTCTTAAAGCAGAGGGAATATTAGAATATTTAACAGTGTGTCTTGTCTTAGCTGTTATCTCTGATATTTTCGTTAAACAAAAATAACAGTCTGTGCAGTGATCCTTAGGTTTTCTCAAAACCATCGGAATTGCAAATGTCATGTGACGGGATCCATTCAACCAACCAATTAACAACGTTACACACGAATTACAACAACCATGAGGGGCGCAGGACTTATCCTGATTACCCAATTTACATCAAAATATAATTCATACGATTTTTTTATCAATGGAGTTATATTTCTTCTCTGAGACTTTAGTTTTACTTCACCACAAATATAGCTAAAACATTCTTGGTGGTTAATGCAACTACATGGCATTTTTATTGAAAATTTCACTGTAATACACACACAAACACTTAACACATCATTTAAACAATACAACACGGAAAATTAAATCACAAACTGATAAGAAAAGAATCGGTACCCGACGAATGAGCTGCAATACTCGAGAGCTCACATTAGACTAACTGGAGATATTTGTTAGTTGCGTTTGTTTGATTTATTTCAATATAGACTGAGTCATCTAAGTCGTAAAAACTGGACAAAACTAAACACGTATAAAGTACGCGCACTTCAGTGTCAATAATCACGCAGGACATAATTGCTAGTTATATAATTTGGATGAATCATAGTAATGTGTCATTTGTAAATGATTTCATTAATGTGTTGAAATAATAAAATTATATTATTATTTATCCTGGACATTAAGAACAAAAATAAAATGTTTAGTTTGAAATGGCAAGATACATATTGAAAAAAAATCAACTTATTATTATTAAACAAGCATAGTTAGTGCCCATGTTACGTGCTAAATAGAAAATAACAATTACAAAAAACTAAGGCCGATAGGGAATTTCTGACTTCATATTCGGAATTGGCGCTCAAATATACATAAGAATCAGCAAATGTTATCCTTGTAACAAAATCTTTGTTGACCAGTGTAATTATTAATTCAAGGTTTAAACGGCAAACTTCAGTTTAAACTGTAGCTATAAAACTGGACCATAATGTACAAATTTTTTTAAGATTATGCTTGTATAAGTCCATATATTTCCGTGTTGTGTACTGATGTATACTACGCCATTGAAAGCCACTATATTGACGTGTTTAAACTATAGACTTATGAACTGGGCGTGTTGTGCTCTATGTAGCACTCAATTAAAAAGAATAAGCTTAAAATAGTTAGACACTAAGCAAGACATTGAGTGTCCCAAATTTGTTTCTCTACATAGGGATTTTGCTTATTATAATAGATACAGCAAATGTTAAATGAAGAAAGTTTTAGAGAATTTAGCGATAAATTTATTTCCGGTTTAAGACTTAAGTTATTTTTATTCGTTTTAAAGATAACTGAGGTAAACTGAAAAGCGCATTTTTTAATTTCACCTATACTATCTAAACTATTAATTTGATAGCTTCCAAAGTGTGACATTATAAGGACATTTTTTTCACGAGGCACAAGCTGATGTGCACGACAAGCCGCAATCGTTATTTGTTTTTTGAAAATGCACCACCATTTTTTTCTGATGACGGCCATAATGGATTTTTAATTTTTAGATAAAGCGCAAAAATTCCGTTCCAACAACAACCCACAAGTGCGTAAAATTTACAGCTTCTATGCAAAAAATGATGTTATTAAATTTTTCTCTAATTTAATATCTAATGGGCCATGACAATGACGTACAATGACATTGCGCTATTTGTTTTTTTTATAAAATATCGTTCCTCTAGTCGAAATTATTCAAAAAGCTTTTAGTTTAAACGATAGTGTATTTGAAACTTCTTAAAATTATTATACAAAATGGCTCGTATCTATTCAAATGAAGAAAAGTTTGATATATTAGAGCTATATTTGCAGTCCAATAAAAATGCTGACGTAATATTAGCTAGATATTTGAAGACATATCCAGCGTGATATACCTATGGTGAAAGCATTCGAAATCGAACAAGATTTGCAAGATGTCGCTAAAGAGGCAACTACTACTCCTTAGCTGCAAGAAATTAAACAAAAGACCACATACCTACAAGTGTGTCACTTACCACTTTGCCTTTTTTAAATCACGTCTGAGATATAAACCATAAAATTTTATGAAACCGTATTAATAAAATAATACACGGAAATTTGTTTGAGTTTCGACGTGCAAGGAATTAATGCAAACCAGCTTCTGGATTAAGGAATATAATCAATAGCGCACAAAGCTAAACAAATCAGGCAGGTTTTGTACTAGCACAATAAGGTATGAAACTGAACAAAAATAAAACTAAGGTAATAGTATGCAAAGGAGGTGAAAATAAATCAAAAACTAGAATACAAGCAGGAAACGAGAACTTATAAGAAGTCAAGAATTTCTGCTACTTTGGAAGCCAAATAACGTAAGATGGAAAAGCGCAGAAGATATAAAAAAAGACTAGTATAAGGTCGTGCCACATTTAACAAGAAATAGCAATTACTGTGTTCAAAGACAACAAATATACAGACAAGGAAAATACTGCTGAAAGCACATGTATGGAGCACAGCACTGTACGGAGAAGTGGACAGGAAAAAGATAGAAACATTTGAAATGTGGTGCTACAGACGTATGATGACGACATCATGGACAGACAAAGTTAAGAACAAACAGGTTCTAGAAATGGTAGGGGAAGAAAGAAATATGTAGAAAACAGTAAAAAATAGGAGAGATAGGATGATAGGACACATACTAAGGCACGAGGGAATAGTGCGTATTTTATTAGAATCTGAGAACGAAAAAAAAAGAGGTAGAGGTTGACCTAGATTAGACTATTGCACACAGATAGTGAAAGGTGTAGGCTGTGTGAATTTCAGAGAAATGTATAGATTAGCTCAGAATAGGAAACAATGAAGGTACACGTCTAACCAGTTCTAGGACTGAAGACTTAATGATAACGAATCAGTTATCAATCAATCGGTCCACGCAGTTTTAAGACGGAAAAGCTTAAGGCGCAAAAAAAAAATTGTACTTAAACCTGATGATTATTATAAACACCAACAAATGTTGGTTTTGCAATATTCTCAACTAATGTTAATTGTGCGAGAGAATTTACTGAAAAACTATTAATTCGGCAATTGTTAGTGTTATGGCATCTTGGTAGTCGCATACTGCTTAACCCCTTTCACATACCACTGAATATCGGTGAAATAGAACATATATTTAAAAAAACAATGGAAAGGGAACCGAGCTGTATCTAGGCTGTAGGAATATCAGGAAACTGTGTAGGCTAACTCAGAGTAGAAATCGGCAGGGTATGCGTAAAACCTGTTCCAAGACAGAAAACTTATTGGCGAAAAACTACTTACAATTAAACCTGGTGAGTACTAGAAACAAATACAGGTGTTGGTTTTGCAATAGTATCAACTAATCCTTGATTGTGCAAAAGGATTTATTGGAAACCTAATGAAAAATAATAGCACTTAAACCTGATGATTATTATAAACAACTACAAGTGTTGGTATTGTAATATTTTTAACGAACTTTGATTATGCGATAAGATTTATTAGAAAATTATTAATTCAGCAAATGTTTAAGAGTATCGGTAAAATACGTTATATATTTATAAAACAATAGAAGGGAAACCAAACTGTATCTAACAAGAAAGAGCAGCGGCTATGTCCGAAGACAAAAAACATAGAAGCAAGGACAAAAGTGTTGGAGACATATGTGTACACCTATGAAATAGGAACAGTAGGAGTAGCAGACAGGAAAAGGAAGAAACCCTTTAGAATGTTATGCTTGAGATGTATGATGTTATTAGCATGAACAGATAAAGTTAATAAAAATGAGGTTATAGGAATAGTAGGGGAATAAAGATGTCTGTGGAAAACAAAAAAAAAATAGCAAAATAGAAAGACAAGATACGTTCCAATGCATTTTTGGGTAATAGTGTGGGCTATATTACAAGTAGATATAGAAAAAAGGAAGGTAGAGGAAGACCTAGATCAGGCTATTGCACGCAGATAATGAAAGATGCAGACTGTGGGCATTTTAGTAAAATGTGTAGGTGAGTTCAGAATAGGAAACAAAGGAGGTACGCTTCTAACCAGTTCCAGGACTGAAGACTTAATCATGATGAATCAGTTATCAATCTATCACGATTTTTTCATAAGCGCTTCCTCAAATGCATTTTTGAATTAAAGGTGATGGGTATTGTTACCGATGTGAAAAATTTCCAGACACCAATTTGTTGTGAAGAACGTATATGTGAAATTAATTACGTAAAAGAGATTGTTTCTTCTAGTAACAAAATTCCCAATCATTAAATATGTTGCATTCTAATGAAAAGTTTACACTTGATGCTGATGAAACGTAGGGCTTCCTCAAATGCATTATCTAATTATATGTGATGGGTATTATTATCGATGTGAAAAAATTTCAGACATCAATTTGTTGTGTAAAACGTATACATGTAATTAATTACGTAAAAGGAAATCTACATCTAATGTTGACAAAACAATTGCTAGAAAATGTACCTACGTTTTTCTTAATTATTCAACTGAATATTATATAATATGGAAGATGGTTTGCATGTGTATTCCTAGATACCTGTATTAAGCGGTTAATAGGTATTCGACATTTCCGAACTCCACTAACCATCTCCGAGATGCGAATATTGTGTAACTTTGCTTACTCTGAGATGACGTGTTAAAAAAGCAACTACACAAAATACCCTCAGTTTTGTGAGAATGAATGGATCAGGGGTCTTAAAGATCATCATCATCATTGGGTAAATGTAGAAGGTTGCTCCTGTATATTGATTCTCACAATGTATACTTTTTACATATTAATGTATTTCACACTGTATGTTGCAAGTTTAAAATGTACAAAATAAACAGTATTATCACGCCCGTTTTTGCTTTTATATATTATACAAAAATACCTCTAAAAATTCCTTAGATCCAATTATGGTATAAACAAGTTAAGCATGTAAAAAAATATATTACACCTATCCAATGGTCCTTAATGTGCTAAAATTGTGCAACATTGCCTAGGATTTTTAAGATGATTTTGTGATAATATCATGTAATATTGGTTGCTGTAGGATGATGTGTTAAAAGAGCAAGTTAATAAAATACCCTCAGTCTTTTGAGACAGACAAGCTGGTGTAATTAGGTGAATGCCTGTCTATCTATCATGCACTCACATATAGTTCATATAAGGAAAATCACAATATATCTCTTGTTACGAAAGCAAATTCCTTCATTTGTACATTGGTTTAAACGCGAGGAAATTTTGATGGTGATAGCTGTGTATTTATCCTACTTTAGATAATGTTAGGCAACTTAAACAAGAAACTATCATGTTAAAAGATAATATCGAGCTAAATCCAGTAACACATTCGACACATTCTTCTATTACGTATATATTACTAATTTTAATTTGTACCCCTGCTATAATCAGTTATGTGTTTAGAAAGCAAATTGCAGAATGCTAGAAAGTCAAGAAAACAGAGAACCTGAAACTACACTCAATCACTTCGCAAAATGAGGACGTTTTATTCTAAGAGAGGAGGGCTACATGTATAAAATATTTTTAAGCAGGCTGTCCCAAAACAGCGTGTCATATGACAGTTGGTATTTTTAAATGAAACACCATGCATTTTTCTGCATATTTAAATAATAAACTAAAACGTAATGTATATTCTTTAAAGCGTCCATATCCCTATCTTCTACTATTTTTGAGAAAAATCGATCCTAAGCAAATTTCATAATGTACGAAAATTGTACGAAATTAATGAGCACAAACAGTTTTGCTTTCTGCCAACTTATTAAGAGCTTTTATTATACTTATGACAATGTTTACCGTTCTGTTACATTGTACAGGGTACTTGTAATCAAGCTGTATATTATTGACCAATTCAAGATTACGTAACTCGTTTAACTTAAATGGAACACCCAATATTTGATATCAGTTTGATTGCCCAGCTAAATATTGTCAATCATTATTAGGGTGCCTAAACCTACCTTCCGTAGTTTATGAGAAAATTGGAAATTCCGTAATGCATCATTATAATTTATACTAATATTAGCAATTTATTGAAGATTAAATTGGTAGATTTTGTCTGAAGCATTTGCGATTTTTAATCGTGTGATAATGTTGTTTACAATTTCAAAACAAATAAAGAATGATACGATTTTAACGACTACAATGCATTATGCCTTAGCTAAATTAAATTCGTTTTTATTAACCTCATATTGCAGTAACAAATTAATGACCGATTTGAAAACAACGGTCTTGTAAAATAGCAGAACGTTTGGAATTTTGATATGATAATATTGTTAACTCCTCATGTGTACTGCATAATCTTTTCAATAACATGCTAATTAGGATAAATTAAGACTTTTATCTGCATTGCTATGTATTTGAAATTATAGTTTAAACATTTCCAATGAACATATTATGTCCTTGATTCAGTAAGTATTTCCAATGTGATAACAATTTTAAATTAATGAATTTTGTATACCATTGCGTTATAATTCCCTAAAATAGAACTCTTTAACCGACTGAATTTAATACTAACACCGTAATTCGAATGATTCACACCCTTTTTGTAATGTTTGACCGAAATACTATTCATACGATTTGTAACTTTGAGCTACATAAATTAATTGAAATATTTTCAATGTTAGAACGTTTTATTACAAATGCTGTTTTCTAATTATTTACATGGCTAAGTTGTTAAAAAAATCATTTGTCATTTAAATTTAATATATATATATATATATATATATATATATATATGTATACCAATTACATGAGATGCATCTGTAAATGTAATTGGTTTAATTATGCTAATTTTCACGACAATATATATATATATATATATATATATATATATATATTGTCGTGAAAATTACACGTTAAGAAGGATAGATAGGTCTAGATAATAGATGTTTAACGACTGTGTATATAAAAAAAGCAATTTATTTACGCGCCAAATTAATTAGTTGTGACATTAAAACGGACGGATAATAACATATTTATGTATTTCTAAATTGGAATGTTAAATTTGCATAACGTGTAGAAGCTTTGGAGTACGTAGAAACCCAAGGCTACGCATAATTAGCTTTAATATTTTAAATCAAGCGCATCGGATAGTAAACAGAGCGTTTGGGTATATTAATCAATAAGGTAAACGAATATTTTTAATTCAACTAAACTAAACGTTTGTTAAAGTACAAATCCTAAGAAATGCTAAAACTTGGAATTATAATTTCAACGGACAGTAGAAAAACCTGACGGTTGAAAATAACAAGTTCAAAGAAACTTGAATGTACGTTGAGACAGCATTCTGTGAAAGTATATTTAACGGTCAATGCATAAGCTACTAAAACAACAGATGGTTTGAAGGCAAAGTAAAATAGAATATCTGTAGTGTGAATCAGACGTAGAGCATGTATAACAAGAGTTGGTTAAAATACTGGTTTAAAGTACGCGGTAGATTTGGAGGTCAACCACAATATCGATTTTCTGTTGCTTGAGTGGGATTTTAAAAGAGACAGCAAATATGGGTTAAACAAGGGAAGATAGCTAGAGGTTGTACGTAAAAATGGGGGATAGGAATCTAATTGGCTGAAGGCTAGAAGTTTTCAAAAAGCTCGCAACGGTTATATATTGTTGAACAGATTTTAGGTGAAAAACACGGTAGAAAGAGAATTTTTTGGTAGTACTAGTCGGTTACGCGTAAAATTTTTAAAATCAATTAATATAAAATAAGCGTTTCGACAGAAATAGGGTCCGAGAGGGGCGAATGAGAAAATATAAATACACTAGGAGAGGTAGTAAAACTCTCTTGTCTCTTACTTTTGATTATTATTGTACGTCGCTTATTCGTGTAACCTTGCTTTGCTAAAGCAACATCGTAATTTAAAAGTGTAAAGCGGTGTTAGTACAGCACGTTGGTAGTCTTTTTTAAACGTGTGTATTGCGCAAGTGAGTGCTAGTTAATTGACGGTGCTGTTACTACGCTCTACAAACAAATGAAAAGATGGTATTAGGGTAAGCGAGTTCAGAAGTGCTTGAAACAAGAATGCGTGAGGTTTAGTAATTACGGAAGGTGTTTGGCTTTGTCTAGTCAAGTATCGAGGTAGAAACAATAAAGGCGGCTGCAATGATTTGAATAGCGACTAAAAATGGTTTGGATTTATGTATAACGGCGAAATGTATAGACAACATTTTCAGAGGCGATTATAAAAAAAAGCTTACTCCAGGTAACGAAATTAATTTCTCTTGCTTTTGCTTGAACATGTGTGCTATTATTTTGTGCTTGAGTGATTTGAATTATTGGGGGTGTATTTTATTATCAATAAAACTCGTTTAAAGGAGTATATGTAAAGGACAATTGGTTTTTATCATTAATAAGTATTACTAAATGATATAAAATTTTTTATGTAAGGAGTAAACGGGGCTTTAAATTTGGTTTTAACAAAAATGCCAAGTTTATATGCATTTAAAGTAACTGGGTTTATACTGAGCTCGCCATAGAGCTGAATAAAAGTCAATTTAGGGTTTCACGACGGGCCCATCTACTCGTATAAAATGAAACTGTTGAAATAAATACAAGTCATGAAATTTCAAAAGTTAAGTAATGAGATTGTAGCAATCTATGAAACTATATATACAAAAGTGTAAATATTTTCTTGATAATGGAAACTTTTGAATATGGTTAAATAAAAAGGTTGTATGTCTTGTTGCATTATTTGAGTGGTAATTTTATTTGACTGTATATGTGAGAAAGAGTGAACTTAGGATGTAAATATCCAGGAAGAAGCAGATTTTAGAGCTAGCCATATTGTGCAGAAATGAAGGAGGCGTTCCAGAGGTATTGAAAAATTTTTTTGTTTTTATAATTTTCTTTGAGTAATCCACAGCAATTTTATGTTGGCCCAATTCGTGGGGCGAGAATCGATTGTTCTGGAGGCATTGACATCAATATATATATATATATATATATATATATTATAGTGGTTTTAAAGGGTTAAAGGAAAATATAAACAAAGCAATTTCAAAACACCCTGTATAAAGGAAACAACCAGAATTTATGTGCGAAATTTATTCCAGTTAGTTCATTTTTAAATAACAGGTATTAACAAAATTTGACAAATAATGATTAAAATTTAGTAGGTTTGCGAAGCAAATAAAGTGTAAAAGCCAATGCAATTAATTTATTATTTTAATTGAGTTTAATTAAACGGTTATTTATGTATAATATGCATAAAAGCAGGAAAAATCAATAAATCCAAGGCGAATAGCGTTCGTTATAACAAATAAATATATCCGTTGAGCTCAAAATTTTAAGAACGTGTTATTGTAAATGAAGGACTTTGGATGAAATGCGGCCAGGAGGTGGCAGCGTAAATTGTATAAATACTTTTCGAAAATATAATAAAAGCCCTTAATATTTCGAACGCTTCAGACTAGGTATGAAAGTTATCACGGGTTTGTAAGTACAATAAAATTATTTTAAATTATATTGCACGGTGTTAGCCTCATAATTTGTACGCGGGTTGTGCCAAGTTTCGATTTTATTGAGGTATCACCTACATTTTTTTTAACAAACTCGTGTAGTGACGTTATGTAACGTGGATTAAATTAAATAATTATGAAAGAAGTATAATTAATTTGGATTTGGAAATTGGATACACCGTGAAGGCAGCGCAAGCAGCTCAACTTAAATGGGGTTCTTCTACTAATAGCTAGAAGCGGCCTGCAGAGCAGAAAAAAGTAAATACACGGCATCGTCAACGGAGCAGAGATCTTCTAGAAATTCCAGGTAACGCTTTGAAATTGTGTTGTTATAAACTATAAAACTATGAATATTGGGTGACGTATGAGAGTGAATTTTGAAAGTATTGTGCATTATCGTGCGTATTAAACGTAATACGTATAACTAACTTTATTATGGTATTTAAATAGAAATCTGAAGGTGTATATAAAGCTTATTAACGTTCCATCAGGAAGTTAAATTTTGTGAAAAGTACATGGGTTGCTTTTTTAATTTGTTGTAAGAGTATGCAAAGTATAAGGGCATACATTATTCATTATTAACTGGGTTATCATGAGCTCACCATACTCCAGAGTTTACGTAGATTTAAAATAAATTATAAAAAAGGAATGAGAAATAAGGTATTATTCAGGGCCCATTTACTCCGGGTACATTCTATGTGTTTGATAATTTAAATTAAAATACAGGACATTACAAAATAGGATTTATTGAGGTGTAACTTGATCACTGAAATGTGGATAATATTGAATTTTATTTGTAAATAGTGATAAATAAATGATTGTATGTTTGTTGTATTTTGTGGTTTTATTGGGAGTGTGCGTAAACGATAGAGAATATGATAGTGAATTTAGATATCCAAGAGGAGGTCCAACTGAGCTTGCCGGAAGCAGTTGAAAAAAGCAATTCAACCGAGGAAGAGAGGAGGAACGGGTAAGAAATTATATTTTTGTAAATATTTTATTTTTCTTAATCTTCTTTGGGTATTAAACCACTCATAGTTTTTAAAATTATCTTTATTAACGTTTCGATCCAACATGCATGGGACTCCAGTCATAAAATAAAATGGGAGGACGCAAAAATTATCGACAAAGAAGAAAACCACCAAAAACGCAAAATCAAAGAAGCTGCTTATATAACCTTACATAAAAATAACTGCGTTGCAAACGAATCCGTAACTTTCAGTAAACAATGGATTCCATTACTAAAAGAAATAACAAAAGAAATAACAAATAAAAATCAAATGCCCCCAATATCTAGGTAGCATTGCAAGTTTTTCCTGGGTTTTCCTTGCGATATTAACATGAAATACAGCCTACATACATGATTTCTATTTATACATACAATAACTAATTATATAACAATAAGCATATTAACTAGAAAACCATTATTTCGGCAAATATTAAGTGTTGGGGGATCTTGGTAGCCACAGGTTGCTTAACCCCCTTCACTGAATCTCTGTGAAATAAAACATAAAATTAGAAAACAATAGAAGGGAAGCTAGCTCAGAATATAAATAAGTGCAGGTACGTGTCCAACCAGTTTTGAGATGAAGATCCAATGAAGATGATGATGAAGCATATTAACAACCCCTGTAAAACAGCATTGGTATCTGACAAGTGTAAACCCGCAATAAGGTTACCTCACAACCATATACAATCTCCATTAAACAGTATTGGTATCTGACAAGTGTAAACCCGCCATAGGGTCGCCTCAGATCCATATACAACCTTCATAGAACAACATTGGTATCTGACAAGTGTAAACCCACCATAAGGTTACCTCAGAACAATGTTAAAATCTACCAAAGAGGTAGCCTAATTCATAATGATTTCCTTCAAAATAAATATAAAAACGACTACTTAAGCCTTTTAATAATGCAATTGCACACTTCTTTAATAACCATCCTCTAAATTGTATAAATAGAAACATGTTAAAAATGTTTTCCAATTCCCAAGTTATTGAATTTTTACAATAAAATTAATCAGCTGATTTCACGTTAAGCGTATTGGCTACCTAAAAAAGTCGGTCCCAGGCCGTAACACAAATTGAAGGCAATTATTCATTTAAACTTTAAAAAATTTTGCTTAGTGTACTCAAACCAAATATTTCAAACATCAATAAATCAAAGTCACCTTCAATTTGTGTCATAAATGTCAAACTTGAAGTTTTATTATTTTGAAAACGATCCTAGGTTATGGATCGAAACGTTAATAAAGATAATTTTAAAAACTATGAGTGGTTTAATACCCAAAGAAGATTAAGAAGAATACTAAACAAACCACAACAAACATACAGGGAGTATTTTATTTTTGGTGAAATTTTCGATTTTGTATGAATTAATTTTCGAAACTACTAAGATCCCGAGAGCAACGCGGCAATTTAGGACGGCCCAACGTTGGGGCTCAAATGTTTTTTGAGAAAATACTAAATTTAGAGCGGAGAAACACGGCTATATATATATATATATATATATATATATATATATATATATAAAAGACAAGTTATTTGCAGTCCGCAATAAGAAAATTGTATATTAAGTAAGATGTATCTGTAAACACTCTTATGAAAATAATAAGAGCCATTGACAAATACAAATCGGGCTGGTAGTTATATAGCCATTAACAAAACATTAGCTTTATTAATTAATGGCTATATAACTACCAGCCCGATTTGTATTTGTCAATGGCTCTTATTATTTTCATAAGAGTGTTTACAGATACATCTTACTTTATATATATATATATATATATATATATATATATATATATATTTATAGTTAATAAGATGAAATAATAATTCTGACTTTGGGCTCTGCATAAAAGTCTAAATTATTATTTCATATTATTAACTGTAATACGTTATTTATCAACTTACCTTGTGTAAAAACTACCTAAAGTATGCAATCGTGCGTATATAAATAACCACCCTGTATGATATGAACGTATTGTAAATACATAGCAAATAATGTAAACCGTATATGTAAAAATAATTATCTTTTTAGATGCTTTAAAATTTAAATTGATCACTTTATAATAAATAATTTCGTGTATTTGAAACACCAATTTTAATCTTTTTGTACTAAAGCACGTTTTGCCGCAAAAACAAATAATTTTCTATAAGAATAGCACCTCGTTTGAATTAAAAAGTAATTAAGGTTTAAATTAATTATCCTTTGTACAGCATAAAAATATTTTAAGTAAAACTTGTTTTCGTATTCCCGAGAGAAATTGAGAAAAATACGGCAAATTTCTATCAACTTACTAATAAAAAATGTAATAGAAGCGATAGAAGGAGACCAGGAGCATTAACTATAAGTATTAAATAAAGACGGAGAGCTCACATAAATCAACGCTAACGAGGTAATAAAACTCGACGATTTTGAACGCTAATGAGGATTGCCCAGAATATTACAAAAGATCGGCGTGTGTTATTTAGAATGAGTTCACAAAAATACTAATACAATTTAAAAATAGATAATTTCGTAAATAAATGGAAGTGTTTATTAAAAAGGTTTTATCATTCATTCATTAATTCGATCGCGAAATGTTCCTTTAGGTTGCAAAGACGTTATATAAAGTATGCACTACACGTACTGTAAAGTAATATGTAAAATGTAACGGTGAATAAAAAAATAGGTTTTAAACGTTATCTGCACATATAAATATGAAAATTTTTAAATGTAATTATATACAATTAAAATAAGAAATGCTTCAATATAGAAAGCCATTAAAAACTTTATTTAATAATTCCGAGGATGCACCTTGATTTCTAAATAAAGATTTAAATAATATGCAAAATTTTGTAAACCGGGATTTGGACGTCAGTTTAAAATAAGGAGATATTTAATTACGAACTGGATAAAAAAGCGCTTCCTGGATTTTTGAATGTATAATTTTTTAACGTTGTTTATAACTGATACTTAAATTTTGTTATTTAATTTAAGTCTAAAGTAGAATAGGTCTGAATTATATAATAATTTTATTTTTGTAAGGATCTTTCCCAGAAAGAGTGTTCAGAGTTCGAAATACTTTGACCTTTTAATAGATTATCTGTCAATAATTTTTTGGCCAAACAATCCTTACAAGCGTGGAAATAAAAACCAGGTAAAATATCCATAAAGGAAATAAGAGAAGAGATTTACTTCTGTAAATTTAAATAATGTAAGGAACATTTTTTATAGTTAAGTAAATAAGTACTTGTTAGAAGTAATTTTATGTTTCAAAGAAACATGCTGTAAATGTTCTATCTGCCTTTGTATGAGAAAAAATATTTTATGTATAAATGTTTTGTGATGTTGCTGTGTTTGATTTCATTTTATAAATACCAACATTTCCGTTGAGAGCTGGCTAGGCAAAGTTACAAAAGAAGGTAAGTAAATAATTTCAAATTTTACAATTTGCTGTATCTGTATCACAGCAACCTTTAACGACGCTCCCAACGAGCGGCCTTCACCACTTCAATCTACCAGCGGAGCCTCAACGGGCGGTCATTTTCATATCATTCTTTGGCGCACCCAACTCGAGGACTTATCACATCAACATATATATTATCGTGTAATTTGTAGGTAAAAATAGATATATAGGTCATAGGTCAAGCTTGCGTGTGTAGATACCTTCTATGAAAAATTTAATTTGTTGCTTTGGATATTTAAGGTAACGATTATTTAACTTAAGGTAGGAATATAGAGGTAATATGATTTTAGTTTCAGCTTAGCATTTATTTGTAAAGAACTATCATAATATTTATAGAGTAAGACGATAAAGGTTAAATATCTATCAACAAGAGCAATTTAGTTTGTCTACAGGATAAAAATGCCGCTTTAATTATTATAAAAGTGCACAAAGGTTTGAAAGGTTTTAAAATTTGCTTTAGCGTAGAATCGATGATTTGAACGGCATCTGTTAATAACATAGAAACATTTCAATCCCGTTTAGCGTAAGATAGTATTAAAAACACGAGCTTGGTATGGATAGGAAAGAAAATCAATAATTTCTACGAATGTAAATAAACGTTAAAGGCAGACACGCATCGATATCACAAACAAGGACGGACTTCGTTATAGCACATAAAAGAGGGAGACGCAAAAGTAGAATATCAAGTAGACTTCGTAACAAACAGGGAAACAAGTGTAGTTCTGAAGCTATTAGTTAGAGTAAGATGAAAGAAGTTTGTATGGATCGAAAATATGGAAAGGAATTAAGAAATATAATTGGACGTTCTAAAAGTTAGAGAGGGCACTTATCCAAGTGGGGTTCGTAACAAAAACGAGATGGAAAATCGTTGTATGTAAGAGAAAGAAAGAGGGACTAAGTTCGTTTCAGTTGTGAGGCGTGATCTATAAAGAATTAATATCCGTTGAGGCTAGTTTTTCGGCGAATGCACCGACCGTTGAACGGTTAGGAGCGGTATTTTGTGTGCGTGCGTTAAACTTGATGGAAGGTGAAAAACCGTTGATGTTTTAGGTGGAATTTTGTGGCGGTTATGCTTGTAGTTTTAAGAAGAATACCAGGAATGTTTGTTTATCCGTTTGAGAATTGTGCGAAAACGAAAACAGGGGGTACCTTTATCTTTATATAAACACTGTAGAGGTAGGATGCGGCTCTCTTACTTCTTCGCTCGCCATCGAGGTTAATTAATGTAGTCAATCTTACCTAGTGATTTTATAACAAGTATTGTTAATTGTAATTACACAAGTTGGTGTGTCTTGGTAATGAATTGGCGTAAGTGAAAATTTTAAAGTAAATACAGAGTTAAGAGCGAAGCTTTTATTAAGCGTGTAAGTACAAACTACTGCTATTTTGGGTGTGAGAGCGTATAAAGGCGTTCTTAAATAAAATGTTAATGGTGAATGCATCAAGTATTGATGTGTTGATATAAAATGGAAAGGTGATAAAAGATTTTGGGGGTGCTGATGCACTTTCTATCCAAAATTAGAAGAGATTTAGATAGCAGCGTGCAGAGAGGAAAGGTGTTTCAACTTGGAGAGCGGTTTCAGAGCATAGAGTCATTCTAGACGGCAACTTCTTCAAGGGCTGGTTTGCAGCTGCTTGCGGGATAATGGTTACCAGGCAACAGATTTTTATAAAACATTGCCGTGCTGTCTATTTGAGATGTCTTAACTCTTTTGTGCTTTTGAGTGATTATTTCTATAAATTTTGATAAACTGAAAATTTTATTGACTTTATATGTAAATGAAAACAGGTTTATAATTAATGTATGGATGACCATTCTATTTTGTAAAAAGTAAAGGAGACTTTTACTATTGCAGTGCTATAATGTTGCACACAGGTTTAAAGAGTTTTACTGCCTGCTCATATTATGACGAGAGTTAAAGTCAGCTATAAGGATATCCCACTTACTTTAATCAGATATATGTTAGATAAAGATATTTAATACAACCTCATTTTTGAAACTGAATTACTTCTTGTCAAAGTTATATTATTGTATGTAATGAAAAGAGTTTGGAAGATGTTAATGTTATTTTGTGTAAATAGATTGTGATGGTTTTTGCGAGTTGCGTTATTTTGAGTATGATTGTAGGGAAGTATTTCCTTTTAAATTACAGCATAGCCGCAGTGAGGTGGAGTTGAGATTTTGCGGTCCAAAATCTCTTGGAAAGTTTTTCATAAGCATTTGTAGAGAAGAAGCGGAGCAGCCAAAGTAAGCTGCACAATACTTATAACGCCCAATTTGTGGAGCTTGAATTAATTTTAGGTTCAAGACAATCCAAGGGAACTCCACGATAATATATATATATATATATATATATATATATATATATATAAATATATATTGCATAATATATATAGGATTATGTATATATTGATGTGATAATAAAGTCACTAGAGGTCATTAAGCACCACATATTGTGAGAAAAAACCGACCCAAAAAGCTAAGTAAGTAAAGCTTTCCAATATCTTATTTTTAACCTGTATAATATATTTTAGCAAGATAAGTGCATTCCCATTTAAAATAAAGCGCTTAAAGAACATACCATTTCAAAGTCCAATTTTTAAAATCCGTGAAAATAAATGCATTATTCATTTCATTTATACGAAAAGAACATTAAATTATTTTCGGAAATTTTAAAATAGAACGGCTATCTATTAATTGTAATATAATGGACATTACACAATAAAACATTCCCCAATAACACTCCCAAAAATAATATAACTGCATCGTATAAAATGCTACATTACATTGAACACCTAACGTATAATTTAATTCAAGCATTTATAAAAAAAGCATAAACATAAGGAGACGAAACTTAATTTCGATAAATGCTTTGTTTTCCAAAGTAAACGACAAAACGTACAGTATAAATCAACGCAATAGCATATATAAAATACACTGCTTAAATTGTGATGCGTCCTATATAGGTCAAACTTCTTAAAGTTTGAAACAACGGATGACCCAGCAGAAAAGAGATATTAAAGTAAAACCACAAGCATGTGTTCTATTTATCCATGCACTAAAAAACGATCATAGCATAGATTTCAATTATGCTAAAATATTGGAAACTGAAAAGGTGACAACTAAACGAATTTTAAAGATATGTGTCATATATAATTGTCCCAACAGCATAAACAAAAAACGGATATATGCAATCTAAGCTCAATATACACGTACGTGTTAAACTTCAACTTGTCCAAACAAATAAATAAGCATAAAAAATTAGGTTCTAATGGTCACGCATAATACAGCACAATTCACACGCACATTCGTCATCGCACGCATACATACATCTATACACACCCATATCTACACATGCATACATACATTCTCATACATATATAAAGATATCTGGTATCATGCATTTGCATAGACCATAAATAATCAATATACAATGAAAAATATCTGTAACGTAAATGTAGTTTGACTCTCTTTTAGTATACACGTTTTAATTATATTTTCTTTAAGTTCTATGTATTTGTCACTTAGTGTTCATGTAAACTTTTAATGTTTTGTGGTAAACATGCCAGTGACTATTTAATAATATTTTTACATTATTCTGGGAATGTGTTAGTTTTAGAGTGCAAGTGCTATATTTCCTGATGCACCAGACCACTGCCAGTGATATTCAACTCCTAAAGATGCAGCTTTTGTATACGATGAGTTTTCTTGAATTTACAATGTGCATATTGATTAAGATTATAATTGAAAACCTGTGGATTACTTTACGATACTTTCTTAAAAACGTTGTTAGCGAGATAAATATATATCACCCACCGTTCATTGATAACGCAACGTTTAATCTTGCGGTAACATTGCTGGTCCTTGCAAATGTAGATACCAATTTACAATATTATTCAAATTAATGCACTTATATTATTCAGAAAATAGAAAATTCCCCAGATGTTTTCTGTACACAATTGATAATTTACAATACCAGTTTATTTCTATCAAGACAGTTTCGTTTGTTTACATTACGACCAGATTTCACTATAATACTCTGAGCCAAGTTCAGATTAAAATAGGTGCATCTTATCATATTTCGATTTTCCAGTGCAGTGGAACCATGTGCTGAAGAAATCATAGAAAAATAGGATATATCCTTTTTGAGGTATTTTGCTTTTCCTAATTTTTCTTACTATAATTCCTGTAGCATCGAAATAAATAATTGGCAAGCTATAGTTGCAGCATTTTTTTAAAACTTGTAATTGTTCAAGGCAATAAATTTTTACTTTGAATGGCAAACAACTTCCTTAATATATTTGGGATAGTCTTCGGCCATTGAAATTGTATCTAAATAGTCATCTTTAAATCTGTCTAGTTGACTAGGGCAATCAGACTTAACTTTTCCCAATGGAGGGTCAGATTTAATACTTTGAAGATTTTTACCGTGATTTACTATTATTTTATTCACTTTTAATAAAATCTGCTTTTTATAATTATATGCTTTTTTGTGTAACAGCCTACTTATATTCCTGTGGACTCCTCTCACTTGGCCAGTTATATTTCTACCATGGCTAAAATTTGGAGATGAACTAAAAATCTGAACTAGGTTTGTTCCTTTATTGATAGCAATTCGAAATTTTTTACATTTGTTTTGCTTGCACGAGGCAAATATATTTATTTTATTTGATTTTTTAAAATGTTTTATATATTTAACTATAGTAATACATACATTGTTGACATATTTAGTAATGCGATTTTGTATATAGTAATTGTAATTATTGGAAGCTAGTTTTCCATCCTTATATATAATATGCTCAAGTTTTGGATCTATTGTAAATTGTCCTTCTAATAACTTACAGTCAGAAAATTTACAAGACAAATCAATTTGAAATAAAATTTTTCCATTGTGGGGTAAAACATTGGCGGACCTTCGAGGACTTAAAAGGTTTAGCAATTCTTTTGGTATTTCATTTTCTGGAGACGTTATATCTAATTTATTTGTTTTCGTTAACAAACTGTTTGTTAAAACTGCTGAAGTTGTTTCTAAACTATTGTTTGATTCAGAAAGAGAAAGCATCAACAAAAAGTTACTAATTTCTCAATTTTTTCTATGAAATGGAGAAAGGGTGCGGACGCTAACTATCTGGCATAGGGATGATTCTATTGTATTGTTAATTGCATTTTCTCGATTTTGTTGTGACTCTGCTCTATATTCTGGTCATCATTACAGTTTGGCAGTAGCATATCCATTCCTTTGAATGTGTTTGTAACTACAGCACTTTCTAACAAACATATACTCGTGGAGAAGTGTCTTTTAACATGTTATTAATATAACTGTTTTCTTCTATTTTTTTTTCGATGGTAATACCATCACCAAAATCTACAAAAACCGTAGTTATCAATGGTGTTAAAATTTCTGAAAGGATGGAACCTTCAGAAATGTTATTTAAGATATTGGACTTACCATAGGACGTTACTGCCGACAAAATAGGCGTGGAATCATTGCTAGACTTTATAAAATTAAAGAAGCTTGATAACTTACTCTCACTTTTCCAGACTACATAAATCTTTTTTTTTTTTTTAATTATTTTTGAGCTCGAACTAGCGACAAATATCTGCATATGTTGTGTGCGTTGAGGTGTAGTAACTTGGAAGTTCGGCGATACTGTTTATTTTTATAAAATTGCTTAGGTTTCTCTTATTAAAACTTTTAGAACTACATTTTCTATGTGTGGAGGTAAAAGGTTTTTGCGCAACTGAAAAGAATTTCTTAAATGACCTACTATTGCATATAGTATTACGAACAATGGATTGATAACCAAACCGCGTTCCTCTAATAAATGTACAATACTGTCAATCACTGAATTGCACACAGTTCTTTCTAAATTAAAGTTAATCACTTCCTTCACTAGTACTTTGAAAATTATTTTATAGGCGCTCTTTTTTGACAAATACATTTTTAGTCTAGCATTAATGGATATCTTCAAATATCTTCAAATATCTAACGGTACTTATGTCTATATTTTATAGGTAACTAACGTAAAAAAGTTTCTTAGTCATAAGCTATTCAGTTTTAAGTCTTAAATAGAGTGCATTTTAACAAATAATATATATATATATATAAATATATATATATATATATATATATATATATATATTCCTTTTATTGCTGTGCTATTCGTCCCACTTGATATGATTTCCAACTTTTGGCTTTTAATCAAATCACGTATTCGATGTTTGGTAATTCATCATATAATTCAACCGCCTGGTGTTTATTCGTTTGCCACAGAATGTTGGTTTTCTGAACAAATGTGTTCATTTCTAGTCACGTATCGATTTTCTAATAATGAATTATTTACGATGCGTTTACGTTGATATTTTCGACGCAATGGTTAAATATTTAGAATGCCAATTTATCTATGTTTTCCGGTAATTTGATTTTGATGCAATTTGTTGGGTTTTAAAATCTTATCTTTCCTTGTAAACTGTACTTAGACATATTTATGTTCTCATGCATTTAATTCCGTATATTTTATATACAGTGTCCTCTTAATTGACATAATGTAGAATGACCGATTTACTCTTATAATTTCTGGAATTATTTAATTATCTTAAAGTTAAAGTTGCTTATATTTATCCTAGGATCCCTATAACTTAATCTACCTTTAACCTACCCTATTATCATAGCATTATATATATATATATATATATATATGCACATACATCTAGATACGCTCCTGTTGGCTAGTGCTGCAGAGGTTAAAGTCAAACAGATTTCTGAGAGTCAAAAACTTAAAGGCAGTCGATAGTTATTGTATTTTTAAAAATATAAAGTTTCACAATTTGGCAAGCACTTAATACACAACAATTACATAATTATAGTATTGTTGTAAAACTAATAGTATGTTGTGAGATAAGTGTGTGAAGTTACAGTTTATACACAAGTGAAGAATTTGCGACACGAACTGCAAGTAATCGAGCTGCAAACCGAGCTGGTGTATAAACTGATTACACACACGTGTTTCACACTATTCTTTTTTTACGACTTGAAATTAAAATGCACTTTCTCAAATATAATTTTTGACAGCTGCTGTGACATTTAAAAATATTTCCAAAACATAACAAGCACAGCAACCTATTTTACTTATTAGCAGTGCGTAAAAGTACATGGACTCTTGTTGAAGGTGTACGTGAAGTAAATCTCGTAAGGATTACATTGCATATCACATACCGGTGTGTGAAATGGTGCGTCACGCGATGAGAGTAGAAAAAAAATATTTTATTAATATTACGATGGGTCTTGTCGGATTTTGTGTACACTTTGGCAAGATCATTTACTATACTACGTTGTTTGCTGACTGAATCAATTTGCTACCACGACATTGAATATCGATTACATGGCAAAAAAAGATAATTGTGAAATCCAGCAGACCAATAGAGCTATTGTCCACTGTCAGCTTAAAGAATGGAAGCATACTAGCACAGTCGCTTCGTTAGCGTTATGTGCTTCAAAAGAAGATTAAACGACAACGGTGTATTTTAATAAAGATGTTTGTACATTTGAGCATTAATTTGCGGGCAAGCCCTATCAAATGGTCAAAGAATTTCTTCTAATAAGTTCGTTGATCATCTTGTCAAAAACAAATCCACTATTCACAGAATAGTGAAGCATTTTTGAATTAAATTAAGTGTAGCAGGTGTTTACACAATTGAAGACAGCCGTTATACAAGTTGACACTTTACATGTGATTTTTTTTCCAATGCTCTACCCGAAGGTACTACATTGGAAGCGAGTTTTTTTTTACCTAGAAAATTTGAAATTTTGCCAAACCCTTGCTGTTCCAAGCAAGGTAGGAATCTTTAACGTGCGTGACAACACTCGCACACGGGACCTCCATTTTACCTCTCATCCGAACGAAGGTGTATTTTTGTGAAAAATGCTCGCTTAACATTTTTCAAGCGGACCGTGTCGGGATTCGAACCCGGGACCTTGGTCGTAGTAGTCACACACATACCAACTACGCCACGGAGCCGCCTTATATACAAGTTGACACCGCAAGTCTAAGGTTTTCTACCAGACGTTTAAGTGTACAAACTGTTATGATACTGCTGGTGTATACGAAATTTTTAAACCGAATGTGATAAGCAGTTTTGGCCTTAGTATACTACTCAGATGGAGCATTCTCCCAGGTATGTAAACTTGCAAAAAAACCGTTTTTAAAGTGGCCATAGTACAAAAGTCCAAACATCTTTCACAAAAAAAAGGAAATTTGATACGCGCGTGTCCGAAAAGAAAACTTTTGAACATTGTGATTTATAAATACAGGGTTCGTCTACTTTGTGTGCGTTGGTATTTTAGTTTAAGACCTTTTTTGTATCAGCCGATGCATCGTTCCCTACAATGTTGATAAACTCTATGTGGTTTCAGCATGTGCAATGTGTCACACGAGCTAAAAGTCTATAACATTTTTGCGCGGCTGAGTAATATGGCGAAACACGGTCACTTATGTATTCAAGAACATGATAAGCACTTTCAATATCTATTGTAAGATTTAGAAATATCTGTAGCAAAACTGAGTTTTTCTATTTGACGGAATGAGTTGAAAAAAGAAATGAATAAATACACCGTAGATACATGAACATAATCAGATGCACCCAAGGGGTTACAGATGTTTACGTCTGTTTAAATATAAAAATGGTTAATGCTAAACATTTTTTCCACATTTCAAATGGAGTTACAGCATCAGTAATTATTTTCCTCAATGGGCAGGATAGTCAGTTTTGGAAATAGTGTTAACAAAAATTGTCATGTAGCGTCGATTTTTTATATTTACAATACCTATGTAATTGTTTACATAACAAAAATAATCCAAATAGTCCAATTATTGGAAAAGGTTAAAGTTGTGGAATCGATTTGACTACTAAATTTGAGTCCCTACATAAACGTTTTTTATTGTATTACGCTACCTTTGCGAACTACTTCCAAACGTTACCAATGTTAAGGTAGAGCTGACCCGATCAATTATTTCCAATAATGGTATCGGTGAAGGCCTAAGAGTAGCAAGCTCTGGTTAAATTAATATTACATTTATTTCGCCGATAACAAATCGTGTGCATTATAGTTTAGTACAATTAATGGTATCCTAAATAGGCTATTAAAACAAG
The DNA here is from genome assembly GCA_036346225.1 of Platerodrilus igneus. Lineage (NCBI taxonomy): Eukaryota > Metazoa > Arthropoda > Insecta > Coleoptera > Lycidae > Platerodrilus > Platerodrilus igneus. The sequence continues at coordinate 1,621,575 of JARFIW010000295.1, forward strand.
GTTTACCAAAAATTATTTATGCAAAATTTGGAATAAATTTGACAATTTCCATATTGCTGGTAAGAAATAATTTTTGGATAGTTTTAAAATTTTCTTCACTTAAGAGTACACAAAACCAAACTTTCCTCCTTACTATCTATTAAGATTACGTAAATTATACATACAAACCACAATATGGATGAGAACCTGCCCTATGTACTTGGATCCGTATACTTCAAAATTCTGTGAGTGACAACTGCTTCATACAGTCACTTTGAATAAGAAAAAAAATAGCGCAGAAAGAAAGCTAAATAAACTTAGAACACTATGTTTATGAGGAAGTACCGACTTTTACACTCTCAGTGAGAAAGTATAACTGTATGATTAAGAAACACTGAACAAATATGAGACAATCTCTTTTGAGTTCTTAGTAACCCCATACATGTCCAAATGAGGTGAAAGTTTAGCATTACTCAACAACATGTACTTAAGGGTTTACATCATTTAAAAGTCATTATCTCTAATATTACTGAATCACACCACCAATACCAGCAACAAGCAAGTTACCTTTAAGATTATTTTCATAATAGCACTTATACAATTGGAGGATAAACTTAAATGTCCAAAATATATGCATAACATTGATTTATAATATTAAATAAAACTGCATTAACACATACTTTTAATTGTTTTTTTGCAATTGAACAGAAATTATAACTCTTAAACCAAAGTCAGGAATGCGTGCACAAGTAACTTTTTAGGTATTGGTTAAAATCAATATGTTCCCAATTTGCTTAGCCTACAATAATTCCCTAAGATATTTTTGTCTTCTATAGTATTTCAAGTACCAATTGCACTTTAAAATTATACAACCAATAAAACATTTGCAAGCACTTTTTTGAAAACAAATTTTAGTTGTTTGATTATATTCACAACAATTCCTTAACTTTTGTGTACAATTACGTATGTATCCATAAACAAAGTTTGGAGGCGGCTCCTTCACCCTTAATATGTTTTGTAAAAAATTCGTACTAGTAAGATTTTATAGCTACTACTAAGAGGTATTTTTTAACCCTAGTTTCATTCGCAAACACGATCAATTAATTGCAATTTTTACATTGTTCTGCTTGGAGGCGGTTTTTCCACCCCTTCGACGGCTCGTAAGGAATTCTCATTAGTATAGTTTTATTGCTACTACTAAGAGGTATCTTTTAGCCCTAGTTAAACTCGCACACACGATAGCATTCATTGCAATTTTTACGTTTTTCTGCTTGATGGCGGTTTCCCACACCTCCGAAAACTCGTAAGGAATTCTCACTAGTATGATTTTTTAGCTAATACTAAGAGGTATCCTTTAGCCCAAGTTCCATTCGCACACACGAAAGCATTAATTGCAATTTTTACGTTTTTCTGCTTGGAGGCGGTTTTTCCACACCTTTGAAGGCTCGTAAGGAGTTCTTAATAGTATGACTTTATAGCTACTACTAAAAGGTGTCTTTTAGCCCTAGTTCCAATCGCGTACACAATCGTATTAATTGCAATTTTTACGTTATTCAGTTTGGAGACGGTTTTCCACCCCTTCGACGGCTCGTAAAGAATTCTCACTACTGGTTTTATAACTACTATCAAGAGGTATCTTTTAGCCCTAGCTCAATTCGCACACACGATAACATTAATTGTAATTTTTACGTTTCTCTGCTTGGAGGCGGTTATTCCACCCCTTCGACGGCTCGTCAAAAATTCTCAGTAGTACAGTTTTATAGCTACAACTAAGAGATATCTTTTGGCTCTAGCTCCATTCGCAGACACAAATGCATTAATTGCAATTTTTACGTTATTCTGCTTGGAGGCGGCTTTACACCCCTTCGACGGCTTGTAAGGAATTCTCACTAGTATTGTTTTATAGCTACTACAAAAAGGTATCTTTTAGCACTAGTTCCAATGGCATCCACGATCGCATTAACTACAATTTTTACGTTTTTCTGTTTGGAAGCGGTCTTTCCACCCTTTTGACGGCCTGTAAGGAATTCCGACTAGTATAGTTTAATAGCTACTACTAAGAGGTGTATCCTAGCCTTTCCATTCCATTCGCACATCCCTTCGCAATCATTGCAATTTTTACGTTTTTCTGCTAAGAGGCGGTGTTTCCACCCCTTTGATGGCTCGTAAGGAATTTTCACTAACATACTTTTATAGCTACCACAAAGAGATCTTTTTTTGGCCCCAGTTCCAATAGCACACACGATCGCATTTTTTTGCAATATTACGTTTTTCTGCTTGGAGGCGGTTTTTTCACTCCTTTGACGGCTCGTAAGGAATTCTCACTAGTGTGGGATTATAGCTGTTACATTTGCAAACACGATCGTATTAATAGCAATTTTTACGGTTTTCTGCTTGGAGCCAGATTTATCACCCCTTCAACGGCTTGTGAAGGATTCTCAATAGTATAGTTTTATAGCTACTACTAAGGGATATCCTTTAGCACTAGTTCCATTCTCACAGAAGATCACATTAATTGCAATTTTTACGTTTTTCTTCTTGGAGGCAGTTTTCCCTCCTCTTCGACGGCGAGAAGGGAATTCTTACTAGCATAGTTCTATAGCTACTACTAAGAAGTATCTTTTGTTCTAGTTCAATTCGCACACACGATCGCATTAATTGCAATTTTTACGTTTTTTTGTTTGGAGGCGTTTCTTCCACACCTTTGACGGTTCGTATGAAATTCTTAATAGAGTGGCTTTACAGATACTACCAAGAGGTATCTTTTAGCCCTAGTTCCAATCACACACACACAATTGCATTAACGGCTATTTTTACGTTTTTCTGCTTGGAGGCGGTGTTTTCGCCCCTTTGATGGCTGGTAAGGAATTTTCACTAGTATAGTTTTATAGCTACTACTAAGAAATATCTTTTAGCTCTAGTTTCAATAGCCCACACGATCGCATTAATTACAATTTTTACGTTTTTCTGCTTGGAGGCGGTTTTTCCACCCCTTCGACGGCTTATATAGAATTTTCAATAGTGGTTTTGTAGCAGAAAAACGTAAAAATTGCAATTAATGCGATCGTGTGTGCGAATGAAACTACGGCTAAAACATACCTCTTAGTAGTAGCTATAAAATCATACTAGTGAGAATTCCTTAAGAGCCGTCAAAGGAGTGGAAAAACCGCTTCCAAACAGAAAAAACGTAAATATTGTAATTAATGCGATCGTGTGCGCCATTGGAACTAGAGCTAAAAGATACCTCTTTGTAGTAGCTATAATACAATACTAGTGAGAATTACTTACGAGCCGTCAAAGGGGTGGAAACACCGCCTCCAAGCAAAAAAAACGTAAAAATTGCAATTAATGCGATCGTGTTTGCGAATGGAGCTAAAGTCAAAAGATACCTCTTAATAGTAGCTATAAAACTATACTTGTGAAAATTCCTTACGAGCCGTCGAAGGGGTGAAAACACCACCTCCAAGCAGAAAAACGTAAAAATTGCAACTGATGCGAAGATGTGGGCGGATGGAACTAAGGCTAGAAAATACCCCTTAGTAGTAGTTATAAAATTATACTAGTGGGAATTCCTTACAAGCCATAAAAAGGGTGGAAAAACCGCCTCCAACAGAAAATCGTGAAAAATTGAAATTATTATGATCGTGTATACAATTGGAACTAGGGCTAAAAGATACCTCTTAGTAGTAGCTATATAACCATATTAGTGGGAATGCCTTACAAGCCGTTAAAAGGGTGGAAAAACCGCTTCCAAACAGAAAAAACGTAAAAATTGTAACTAATGCGATCGTGTGTGCCATTGGAACTAGAGCTAAAAGATACCTCTTTGTAGTAGCTATTAAACAATACTAGTGAGAATTACTTACAAGCCGTCGAAAAGGTGGAAAAGCCGCCCCCAAGCAAAAAAACTTAAAAATCGCAATTAATGCGATCGTGTCTGCAAATGGAGCTAGGGCCAAAAGATACGTCTTAGCAGTAGCTATAAAACTATACTAGTGAAAATTCCTTACGAGCCGTCGAAGAGGTGGAAACACCGCCTCCAAGAAGAAAAACGTAAAAACTGCAACTAAAGCGAAGGTGTGGGCAAACGAAACTAAGGCTAGAATATACCCCTTAGTAGTAGCTAAAAAATTATACTAGTGGGAATTCCTTACAAGCCGTCAAAAAGGTGGAAAACCGCCTCCAAACAGAAAATCGTTAAAATTTGCAAAAAAATGCGATCGTGTGTGAGATTGAAACTAGGGCTAAAAGATACCTCTTAGTAGTAGCTATAAAACTAGTAAAACTTCCATACGAGCCCTCGAAGGGGTGGAAAACCGCCTCCAAGCAGAAAAACGTAAAAATTGTAATTAATGTGATCGTGTGGGCTATTTGAACAAGAACTAAAAGATACTTCTTAGTAGTAGCTATAAAACTATACTAATAAAAATTCCTTACCAGCCATCACAGGGGTGGAAACACCACTTCCAAGCAAAAAACGTAAAAATAGCCATTAATGCGATCGTGTGTGTAATTGGAACTAGGGCGAAAAGATGTTTCTTAGTAGTAGCTATAAAGCCATTTTATTAAGAATTCCTTACGAGCCCTCAAAGGTGTGGAAGAACCGCCTCCAAACAAAAAAACGTAAAAATTGCAATTAAAGCGCTCGTGTGTGCAAATGGAACTAGAGCAAAGGATACCTCTTAGTGGTAGTCATAGAACTATGCTAGTAAGCATTCCTTTCTACCCGTCGAAGAGGTGGGAAAACCGCCTCCACGCAAAAAAAACGTAAAAATTGCAATTAATGTGATCTTCTGTGAGAATGGAACCAGGGCTAAATGATACCCCTCAGTAGTAGCTATAAAACTATACCATTGAGAATCCTTCACGAGCCGTCGAAGGGGTGGTAAAACTGGCTCCAAGCAGAAAACCGTAAAGATTGCAATTAATACGATCGTGTTTGCGAATGTAGTAGCTATAATCCCACACTAGTGAGAATTCCTTACGAGCCGTCGAAGGGGTGGAAAAACCGCCTCCAAGCAGAAAAACGTAAAAATTGCACTTAATGCGATCGTGTGTGCGATTGGAACTAGGACTAAAAAATACGTCTTAGTAGTAGCTATAAAACTATACTATTGAAAATTCCTTACGAGCAGTCGAAGGGATGGAAAACCCGCCTCCAAACAAAAACGTAAAAATTGCAATCAATGCGATCGTGTGTGCGATTGGTACTATGGCTAAAGGATACCTCTTAGTAGTAGCTATAAAAACACACTGGTAAAAAATTGCTTACGAGCCGTCAAAGGGTTGAAAGAATTGTCTCCAAACAGAAAACGTAAAATTTGCATTTAATGCAATCTAGTGTGCAATTGGTATTATGGCTAAAAGATACCCCTTAGTAGTAGCTATAAAACTATACTATTGAGAATCCTTCACGAGCCGTCGAAGGGGTGGTAAAACCGACTCCAAGTAGAAAAGCGTAATGATTGCAATTAATACGATCGTGTTTGCGAATGTAGTAACTATAATCCCACACTAGTGAGAATTCCTTACGAGCCGTCGAAAGGGAGGAAAAACCGCCACAAGCAGAAAAACGTAAAAATTGCAATTATTGCGATCGTGTGTGCGATTATAGCTACTACTAAGTTTTCTCACCTCTTCGACGGCTCGAAGGAAATTCTCACTAGCATGGTTTTATAGCTACTACTAAGAGGTATCTTTTAGCCCTAGTTCCAATCGGACACACGATCGCATTAATTGCAATTTTAAGTTTATCTGTTTGTAGGCGGTTTTTCCACCCCTTTGACGGTTTGTAAGGAATTCCCACTAGTTTGTTTTTGTAGCTCCTACTGAGGGGTATCTTGTAGCCTTAGTTCCATTCGCCCACACCTTCGCATTAATTGCAATTTTTACGTGGATTTTACAAAACATTTTACTGTCCAGTATCCGACCTTTTTCAGTCTTTCATTTAAGCAACTTACAAAACAAATATTAGGAACATATTATACCTGTCGACAGCCCGCCCACAGGATTACAGAATAACTCTTTCAACCTGTCAGTCATCATGGACACGTTATTCCTTCCTACTACAACGTATAATGCAAATATGGATTATTAAACCGTAAAGCTTCCAACAATCTGAAAATGCGTATTTAATGATTTCAAAAGGAACACGATAGTATACGTTCATTGTTTGTTTTTCTTAGAATCAGATCCTACAAAAGTAGAAGTTTTTAGTTTATAAAAATTTTAACGAAAAAGTGTCAGTAGTAAATATAGCAACATGTGAACTGTTATTGAATAATTGAATATGCGGGCACATTTGTTCCGCCTCTGTATAGAACATAGTTTAAAATAAATTACAACACCTGTAGAGTCTAAATATTACGTCAAATTATTTACAAGGAATATACCCTATTATTAGTATGAAAATATAATCAAAAAATTTAACACTTAGTACTATATACTCTTCCGTAAGCAGTTTAATTGTAACCTGTGACGTTTGAAAATCAAAATTTGCTTACTCAAATTTCCCATTACTTAAGAAAAATACTAATAATTATACAGTTAAATCAAACTTACATAGAATGATAAGCGTCAAAAATGTTTCTAGGGTTGTGTGCGCGTAGCTCTTACGACTTGTATAAAAAGGCACATCACTATATTAATCAACCGACCGCCATGAGAACACGAAAGAAACTGGCCGATACTATACCTAACAGACGCGCACACAAGAACTACACTAACTCAAGGGTACAATCCGAGCCATAACCCCTATCGTAAAAACGCAGCTACATTACAAATTCTGTACTCGGCCTGATAATTGGACAACAGCCGGTGCAGATTTTTCCCGAAGCTAACACCTAATGCGCATTTTTACAAGTTACAAACCGGTATATGACACGATGAGTGCTAGTCAGAAAATCAAGAATTCTAGGCTGGATTATACACAAAGACGTTCCAAGGTTGCCAAACATATTCTAGTGATTATCCCAAGACACCACTTTCTAAGCATATATCTTCTATATAATAAATGTCAACCCCGTAAAACAAACAACGTAATTTATTTACATGGGAACAAAAAATAGCTCATTTTTATGGATGGTATAATAAGAGATTACCATTTCTATTTCACATTACGAAATTCGTTTCTAAATGTATTAATTTATTTGTTGAGAAGTGGTTTTAAGTAAATAAAATAAAAATTCAACTATATCATCAGGTATTAACGCGTTTTGGTTTAGTGAGACCATTTTAAAAATATATAAAAAATACATAATTTAACTTCATTTTGAACCATTTTTTGTAAAAAAAACTGTAGTATTTGGTTACACACTGTTAAATTCACTTAACTTGTTATTAAAGTTGCTTGTCACTTTGACAATATACAAAATTGTTGGTTGTACTTTCAAAATTAATGTCATTTTAGAATTAAGAAATATTTTAAAATTTGTGTATTTATTAAACCAGGTAATAACAATAATTTTAAATATATTTCAGTATACTGTTTTTTACAAAAATTGGTCCTAAATACAACATAATTTATATATTTTCTAGAATTTTTCGACGGTCTAAATAGAGCGAAACGCGTCAATAGATGATACACATGATACAGTTGAACTCTTTTTATTTAATTATGAGCAGTACCAAACAAATAGCTTAATACATAACAAGAAGTTCACAGAAAATTATAAAATATGATCATTTAGGCTTTGCATAAAAGTCTAAGTTATTATTTCATCTTAATAATTGTAATACGTTAGTAATTATCAAATTACCTTGTGTAAAAACAACCTAGAATATATATATATATATATATATATATATATATATATATATATATATATACTCTTTTATTTTCATAGAGTTTGTTTACAGATACATCTTATTTTATATATTGTTCTACACAATTTCTTATTGCGGACTGCAAATAACCTGTCTTTATATATATATATATATATATATATATATATATATATATATATATAGGGTGAGTTTTAGTGTGGCAATGGTCGATAACTCCGTTATTATAAGAGCTACGTAAACCAAATTTGGAGGCATATTAGGCATGCCAAAGGTGCACATTTTAAAAATATTTGGAAGCATACAGGGTGTTTCTTAATTCCAGGGCATATTAAACTTATATTTTTTTAAACAGGATACCCTATATATTACTACATTTTTGAAAAGCCCATAAAAAGAGCTTTAATTTGATATCAAATTGTATCTGTCTATTCTTTTTAGTTTTTGAGATATTCAACTGTTTTTAGAAAAAATGACCCTGATTAGATACATTGCCACTGCACTAATACACAACTTATGTTAATTTTCAAGATGTAGAAAATTTTACCATATACCATAATATATTTGTAAATATCACTTTTTTGAAAATTCTTCCCAGTATATAGGGTGTGTTAGGTTTCACAAAATGCAATTTTAAAAATTTTTTTTAAATGGCACCCTACCAATTTTATTGCTAAAATGGATAGTTCATTAAGTGTCCTTTCATTTTTGTTAAGCATTCCCTATACCTAAATCCATTACTTTCTGAGATATTTTTGATTTTCTTCAACTTTTATGAATGTTTTTAATTTACATAACTAAATAACTTACTATTGGAGATATTATAAAACAATTAATACATTTTGATTAACACTTATCCAATAACAATTTTCACTAAAGATATAACAACCTACAATAATACGCTATCAACAGAATTCTGCCAGATCAACAACATGCATTTTATAGAAAATGTTCAAACAGGAAATCAGGCAGGCTTTGAAAAAATAACAATTACAATCAAAATGTCATTTAGGTTTATTAATTGTAGTGTGTTGTCATTTAACACATTATCAGTTCTGTTTTAAATGTAATCCTTGAAAGAGTTTTCAAAATGAATTTTACCGTGGAAGAACAAATAGATATGATTTGGGTATTGAGAGAAAGTTTAAGAAATTTCCTACTTGCATCAAGAATATATATACCAAGAGAGATACTCTGTTAAATGATAATATGTTAAATGACAACACACTACAATTAATAAACCTAAATGACATTTTAATTGTAATAGTTTTTTTTTCAAAGCCTGCCTGATTTCGTGCTTGAACATTTTCTATAAAATGCATATTGTTGTTCTGGCAGAATTCTGTTGATAGCGTATTATTGTAGGTTGTTATATCTTTAGTGAAAATTGTTATTGTATAACTGTAGTCGATTGATAATCAAAATGTATAATTGTTTTATAATATTCTCCAATAGTAAGTTATTTTTAGTTATGTAAATTAAAAATATTAATAAAATTTGAAGAAAATCAAAAATATCTCAGAAAGTAATGGATTTAGGTATAGGGAATGCTTAACAAAAATGAAAGGACACTTAATGAGCTATCCATTGTAGCAATAAAATTGGTAGAGTGCCATTTAAAAAAAATTTTTAAAATTGCATTTTGCGAAACCTGACACCCTGTATACTGGGAAGAAATTTCAAAAAAGTGATATTTACAAATATACTATGGTATATGGTAAAATTTTCTGCATCTTGAAAATTAACATAAGTTGTGTATTAGTGCAGTGACAATGTATCTAATCAGGGTCATTTTTTCTAAAAACAGTTGAATATCTCAAAAACCAAAAGGAATAGACAGATACAGTTTGATATCAAATTAAAGCTCTTTTTATGGGCTTTTCAAAAATGTAATAATATATAGGGTGTTTCATTTAAAAAAATATAAGTTTAATATGCCCTGGAATAATGAAACACCCTGTATGCTTCCAAATATTTTTAAAATGTGCACATTAGGCATGCCTAATATGCCGCCAAATTTGGTTGACGTAGCTTTTATAATAACGGAGTTATCGACCGTTGCCACACTAAAAACTCACCCTGTATGTATATATATATATATATATATATATATATATATATATATATATATATATATAGTTTAAATATTTCTTGTGGCTTATAGTAAATAAGATAATGCTCTTTTTTATAGCCTAAATTTTCGAATTTATTCAATTCTTCTTCACAGACACTAAAATGTAGTAAAGTAATAACTGGCACAGCTTCGTGTAGATACTACCTGCTATAGTGAAGATTAATCTAAAATTGGCTAGTACAGCATAAATAAATAGTAACTATTAGAAAAAAACAAAATAGACTTTCAAAATGCAAAAGTTATTGATATTCAGCTATAAGGAAATAAACGACTATTTCTGGAAATGTGTTATACTTATGAAAACTTTTGTACCATAAACAAAAAACCAGACATTGCAAATCTAAGCACTATATATATATATATATACATATATATATATATATATATATATATATATATATATATAGTGCTATGGAAGACCTCTCTAGATTCCTGCCCCACGCTTGGGCCCCATAAAGATTGCTATGTATTACCCTTAAATCGAACCCCCAGCGTTGGGCTGTCCAAAAATTTTTTCCTGAAAATAAAAAAAATATTCCAAACTCTGGAACGCCTCCTTTATTTCAGCATACTACGACTAGCTCTAAAATTTGCTTCTTTGTAGATACTTACATCCTAAGTTCGCTCCTTCTTACATATACCACCAAATAAAATTACCACTCAAATAATGCAACGAAACATACAACCTTTTATTTATACAAATTATAATTTTCCATTACCAAGTAACTATTTACACATTCGGATATACAGCTTAATAAAATATTAAAATCTCAATTTTTAATTACTTTTTAAATTTCATAACTTTGATTTATTTCGACAGTTTTTATTTTATATGAGTAGATGGGCCCGTCTTGAAATCCTAAATTGACTTTTACTCTGGTTTATGGTGAGCTCGGTATAAACCCAGTTACTGTAAATGCTTAAATCCATCGCACCTTTGTTATAACAACCCTAAAGACCCGTTTGCTCTTTACATTAAATTTTTATGTCATTTATTTACACCTTTAAATAATAAATACAAATTATCCTTTACATATACCCTTCAAATCAGTTTTATGTTTTAAAATACACACCCAATGTGTTAAATCACTCAAGCATAAAATAACAGCAAAAAATGTTCAAGCAATAGCAATAGAAATTAATTTCGTTACCTGGAGTAAACTTTTTCCATCGTTGCCTCTGAAGATGTTGTCCACAAAACCTCGTCGTTGCTTCCATACACCCCTCTGCTATGTGTAGAACAAACCCATTTCCACTCGTTATCCAAATCTCTGCAGACGCCTTCAATGTTTCTACCCGGATAATTGTCCAGGTCAAGCTATTTACTTTCCACATCTACCAAACAGAGCATCCTCGTTCCAAAAATTTCTCAGCACGCGTACCTTAGTAACATCTGCTCCAACTTCCGGTTTTATTCCTTTCTACCTATTCGCATTTCCTCTAACATTCTCAATATCAGCTCGTTTCCTTGCTCTCCCGATTCTGTCCTTGATTAATCCCTACTAACTCCTGCTTCTTCCATTTTTCCTAATTTTTCAAATAACGCACTATTGTCACTTCCAATCTCAACGCCTTGACTTCTTAGTCACTCCTTTCACTGCATACGTTTAAATCACTTCCTCACACACTCAAGAATATTTACAAATTTACCCTATACACGCACTCTGACTCAGCTCGCCAGTTTCCTGGAATAAATTTTATCTGGAAATCGTGCCCTCACGTTCGGGTCGCCATAAAAGTTGCTATGAAAGTCCCCTCTGGGTTCCTTTCCCACGCATGGACCCCATAAAAATTGCTATGTATTACTCTTAAATCGAGCCCCAGCGTTGGGTTGTCCAAATATCTTTACCTGAAAATAAAAAAATATCTATGGAACGCCTCCTTTATTTCAGCATACTACGGCTAGCTCTAAAATATGCTTCTTCATAGATACTTACCATCCTAAGTTCGTTCCTTCACACATATACTAACAAATAAAATTACCACTCAAATAATGCAACGAAACATACAACCTTTTATTCAAACAAATTATAATTTTCCATTACCAAGTAAATATTTACACATTCGGATATACAGCTTCATAAAATATTACAATCTCAATCATTAAATGCTTTTTAAATTACATCATCATCATCATTAGGTCTTCAGTCCTAGAACTGGTTAGACGCGTACCATCATTGTTTCCTATTCTGAACTAACCTACAGATTTCCCTGAAATTTGCACAGTTTGCATCTATAACTATCTCATCTAGGTTTACATCTACCTCTATTTTCCTATCTCTACTTGTAATATATCCCATACTATTCCCCAAAATGCCTTAGAACATATTCCGCCCTTCTATTTCTCTTTTTCCCCAGATATCCTTGTTCCCCTACTATTTCTATAACTTATTTCTTATTGTCTTTGTCTGTCCATGCTATCGTCCTCATACATCTGAAGCACAGCATTTCAAAAGGCTGCTACCGTTTTTCTGTCTGCGTTTCAGACTGCCCGTATTTCATAGGCATACTGTGCTTTGCTCCACACATATGCTTTCAACAATTTTCTTCTTGTTCTATGTTTGTTGCCTTTCCTCATAGGCGCTTTTGTTTCTTGCTAGATGCAGTTCGATCACCTTCTATTGTTTTACAGTTATATGCCCTATTTCTCCGACCTTTAGTGGTTGTGAAGGGAGGTAAGCAACCTGTGGCTGCCAAGTTACCCCAACACTTAACCATTTAGCGATTTAATATATTTTCCAATTTATCTTTTCGCACAGCCAACATTAGTTAGAGATATTTCGCAACCAACAACTAGTTGTTTATACTAATCATCAGATTTATCTGGGCTTATTTTTTCGTCATTAGGTTTTCCGTCTCAAAACTGGTTGGACACGTACCTGCACTTATTTATATTATGAGCTAGCCTACATAGTTCCCTTAAATTCTTACACAGCATGCGTATTCAGCTCGTTCCCCTTCTATTGTTTTCTAATTTTATGCCCTATGTTACCGAGATTCAGTGAAGGAGGTTAAGCAACCTGTGGCTACCAAGATCCCCCAACACTTAGACATTTACCGAAATAATGGTTTTCCAGTAAATCCTTTAACACACTTAACATTATTCGAGAATATTGCCCAACCAATTCTTATAGTTACTTATAATAATCATCATGTTTAAGCACAGTTATCTTTTCGTCATTAGTTTATCCATCTTGGGATTGGTTGGATGCGTACCTCCATTGATTTCTATTCTGGGCTAGCCTACACATCTCCCTGAAACCCCTACAGCCTACATCTTTTACTATCTGTGTGCAGTAGTCTAACCTAGGTCTGCCTCTTCTTCTCTTTTTTCCTATCTCTGCTTCTAATATATTCCGCACTATTCCCTCATGCCGTAGTATGTGGCCTATCATCCTATCTTTCCTATTTTTTAACGTTTTCCACATATTTCTTTCTTCCCCAACCATTTTTAGTACCTCTTCGTTCTTAACTTTGTCTGTCCATGATATCTTCATCATACGTCTGTAGCACAACATTTCAAAGGCTTCTATCTCTTTCTTGTCCGCTTCTCCTACTGTCCAGGCTTCACAGCCGTACAGTGCTGTGCTCCACACATATGTTTTAAGCAATCTTTTCCTTGTTTCTATGTTTGTGGTCTTTGAGCACAGTAGTTGCTTTTTCTTGTTAAATGTAGCACGACCTTGTGCTAATCCTTGTTTTATATCTTTTGTGCTATTTCCATCTTGCATTATTTGGCTTCCTAGGTAGCAGAAATCCTTAACCTCTTGTAAGTTCGTGTTACATACTTGTATTCTTGTTTTTGATTTATTTTCCCCACCTTTGCATACTAAAACTTTAGTTTTAATTTTGTTAATTTTCATACCGTATCTCTCCGCTAGAACCGTTTCCATTTCATTAAGAGCAGCTTCTAACTCTTCCTTGCTAGACGCTAATACCGCTATATCGTCTGCAAATCTAAGCATATCAATTTTTTGTCCCTGCATAGTAATTCCAAATGTCTTCCTGCATTTGACAGTATTCATTGCCTCTTCTATGTACAAGTTGAAACTCAATGAAGATAGGACACATCCCTGTCTCACTCCTTTCCTAATGTTTACTTCTCTACGTTCCTGCTCTAATTCTATTACGGCTGTTTGCTCTTTGTATAAGCTATGTACTAGTCGTCTATCCCTATAACTCATTCCCATCTTTTTGAGTATTTCAAACATTTTTTTCCATTTTACATTGTCGAACGCTTTTTCCAGATCTACAAATCCTATATACACGCTTTCCCCTTTTTCTATTGTTTTCTCCATTATCACTCTCAGAGCTAAAATAGCCTCCCGTGTTCCCCTGTTTCGCCTAAACCCAAATTGGTCTTCTCCTAGTATTTCTTCCGCCTGTTTTTCCATTCGTCTTTGCACAATTCTAGTTAATATTTTTGACACATGTGCTGTCAAACTTATTGTTCGAAAATTTTCACATCTATCCGCGCCTTTCTTTTTTGGTATAGTTACTATGATGCTACGTTTGAAATCTTTGGGTATCTCGCCTGTCTCATACATATAGCTTACAAGTTGGAAGAGACGTTCTGTTACGGCTTGTCCAGCTGCTTTTAGAGTTTCGGCTTGCACCTTATCTGTACCCGGCGCCTTACCATTTTTCAGACTCTTTAATGCTAATTCGAACTCGTCTCTAAGTATAGGATATCCCAAGTCATCATTTTCAATGTCTGATTCATGTTCTGATGCAGTTAGTTCCTCTCCAGCATATAAATTCCCTATATATTCTTGCCATCTACCCACTTTCTCTACGTTTTCTATGATGACGTTTCCTTGTGCGTCCCTTATATTTTTACTATACGGTTTTATATCCCTAAAATTCATTCTAATTAATTTGTATGCTTCGTCTGTCTTTCCTATTTCCATTTTTTGTACCTCTTTGCACTTTTCATCAATCCATTGTTCTTTAGCTTTCCTGCATTTTCGAATAATTTCCCATTTTATGGTTTTGTATCTCTGTTTTCCTGGTTTGTCTGATTTATTTTTGTATTTTCGTCTTTCTTCTATTAAATTCAGGATATCCTTTGTTATCCATTGTTTCTTATTTTCTTTTTGTGTATACCCCAGAATATCTCTGGCCGCCATGTCTAGGCTGGATTTAATGTTATTCCATTCTGTTTCTACTTCCTTAGTATCAGATATTTTCCCGATATCTTTGAGCAATTCATTCAACTTTTTTTTGAATCTTTCTTGAATATCTTTATCTTTTAGTTTCTCTAAGTACAAGTGCCTTTTTCCGTTCCTTTTTTTCAGATTTTTAAATTTAAGTGCGGCCTTCATAATTACGATGTTGTGGTCAGTATCTATATCTGCTTCTGGGTAGCTTCTACAGTCTTTTACTTGATTCCTAAACCGTTGTCTAACAAGAATGTAATCTATTTGATATCTTCCTATATCTCCTGGAATCTTCCACGTATATCGTCTTCTAGCATGATGTTGAAATAATGTGTTTGTGATGATTAAATTGTTCTTGTCGCAAAATTCTACCAGCCTATTTCCCCTGTTGTTTCTCGTGCCTAAACCAAATAAACCTACTACCGCTCTTTCCCTACCCTCACCTACCACGGCATTAAAATCCCCCGTAATTATTAAATTTTCATTTCCTTTTACGTATCTTAATATGTCTTCGATATCTTTGTAGATGGCTTTCTACCTCTTCGTCGCTGTAGCTAAAGGTGGTCATGTATACTTGTATTATTACTGTGTTTACCGGTTTAGATTCTAATCTAACCATGAGAACTCTTTCGTTTTTCGTAAGTAATTTGCTACACAGTATTCTATCTTTTTCGGCATAACTATCCCCATACCCAAATTTCCTTCCTCTGCTCCTGTATGAATTACCCTGAAGTCTCCACTCCAAAAATCCTCCGCCTCTGGCCTCCGAACTTCGCTGAACCCTACTATGTCTAGTGATAACCTATTCTTTTCGATTTTTAGGTTCTCTAGCTTACCTACTTGCTTCATACTTCTAACATTCCACGCTCCGACTCGCAGAATGTTCCCGACTCTTATTTTTAACTTTCCGATCGCATCCTCAGAAGTAGTCCCCTTCCGGAGATTCGAATGGGGAACTATTTTAACTCAGGAATCTTTTACCACAGAGAATGCCATCATGTTTGTTACAATTTAAGTACGCTGTATACTTGGGAGATAATGTGGTGGTTTCTCGTTGCCTTCCACATCGCGGTAGTGTGTCTTAGACTGCCATACCGACCCCTATGGTCTCTGCCAATCTAAGTACCGAAAGAGCCGCTGCCCTCTTTCGGGGACCTGTCTTAGTCTGGTTCCTCACTAACGACCCTACTACTTTGGTTGGACCTGTAGTTTGGCTCTTTAGCTCATTAGAATACGCAAGCCATTTCACCTGTTTTAGTAATTTAGAACTTCGGCAAGGTGCAGGTCCATTCGAAATGGTTTAAATTACATGACTTTGATTTATTTCGACAGTTTTTGTTTTATATGAGTAGATGGGCCCGTCTTGAAACCCTAAATTGACATTTACTCTGGTCTATGGTGAGCTCAGTATAAACCCAGTTACTCTAAATGCCTAAATACATCGCATCTTTGTTATAACAACTCTAAAAACCCGTCTACTCTTTACATTGAATTTTTATGTCATTTATTTACACCTTTAAATAATAAATACAAATTGTCCTTTACATATACCCTTCAAATGAGTTTTATGTTTATAAAATACACACACAATGTGTCAAATCACTCAAGCATAAAAGAACAGCAAAAAATGTTTAAGCAATAGCAATAGAAATTAATTTCGTTACCTGGAGTAAGCTTTTTCCATCGTTGCCTCTGAAGATGCTGTCCACAAAACCTCGTCGTAGCTTCCATACACCTCTCTGCTATGTGTAGATCAATCCCATTTTCACTCGCTATCCAAATCTTTGCAGACGCCTTCAATGTTTTACCCAGATAATTGTCCAGACCAAGCTAATCACTTTCCGCATCTACCAAACACAGCTTTCTCGTTGCAAAAATTTCTCAGCACGCTTACCTTAGTAACATCCCTTCGTTAGTTCTTAGAATGTAGCTACATCACCGTCGATTACATAAAATTCACTCGTGCAATTCACACTTTTATTTACCGTCCGACGGACTGTACTAACACCGTTTTTATAAAATTTTACATCCGGATATTACTGTAAAAGCTAAGCGAAGTCAAACGGATAAGCGAAGTAAGAGAGAGCTTTACTGCATCTCCTAGTATATTTATATCCGTCGATAGATACCTCCTGTACCCTATTTCAGTTGAAAAGTTCCCCTACTGTAATTGATTTTAAAAATTTTATACGTAACAAACTTGCAAAACTGAGAATTCTCACTCCATCGTCGCTTTAGCTTGAAAACTGGTCAGCAAAATACAACGGTCGCGAGCTTCTTTGAAAAATCTAGTGCTCAGTCAATCACACACATTTCTCCTATTCTTACGTCCAGCCTTCACTATCTTACCCTTGTCTAACACATATTTGTTGTTTCTTTTACAATCCCACTCAAACAACAGAAAATCGATATCGTGGTGTACTCCAAACTTGTCGCGCACTTTAAACAAGTGTTTTATTCAACGTCTATTATATGTGATCTTTGTTTGCTTTACGCTATCGATATTCTATCTCAATTTGGTTTCAAACCATCTGTTGTTTTCGTAGATATTGTAGCGACCGTTAACTAAATTTCTACAGAATTATGTTATAACGTATATTCATGTTCTTTGAACTTCTTTATTTATCTGTCAGGCTTTTCTATGAAGCAACTGTCTGTTTGAAATCGTATTTTCCAAGTTGTTCAACCTATAGAATTTTTCAGGATTTGTTTTTAACGAACGCTTTGTTAGGTTAAATGGAAAATATGCGTGTACATTATTGATCTTATATACCCAAAAGCTCTCATTATTATTTGATGTACTTGATTTACAACTTTTAAAATATTAAAGCTAATTACATTCGTATCCTTAAGTTTTCATGTATTCCAAAGCTTCTACACTTATGCAAATTTAACATTCCGATTTATAAATACAAAAGTATGCTATTATCCGTCCGTTTTCATGTCAAAACTAATTAATTTGGCGCGTAAATAAATTATTCCTATTTCTTATATACACGGTTATTACAAATTTATTTTCCTGACTTATCTATGCCTCTTAACCTATAACTAACACGATAATATATATATATATATATATATATATATGTTTATATATATATATATATATATATATTAAATTTCAAAAAAAAAGAATAAATAAATAAAAAATTATAACACAATACTATATTTTGGATCAAAGCTGCAAATCTATGGTAAACTTTTACAAACTATATATTTACATAGAAACACTACTCGTACAAGTTCGCAGACAAACATATTGACACACACAAACATACACACACACACACAAACTCACACACACACACAAGCACACACACACTTACACACACACACCACACACACACCACAGAAAAACACACACACACACACACACATAGATGCATGCATACCAACAAACATCAAATAACACCTTCACACTTATTATTATTAAATAAAAACAAAAACATTAGATCATAATGTTTATTTGTATCCTTACTAGTTACTTTTTTAAAATAGTTAGAATTCCCTTGTTCGTAACTTTGTCTATCCATGATGTCTTCATCATACGTCTGCGACACCACATTTCAAAGGTTTACCTTTTTCCTATCCGTTTCTCCCACTGTCCAGGTTTCACAGCCACGCAGTGCTCTGCTCCACACATATGTTTACAGCAATATTTTCCTTGTTTCTATGTTTGTTGTCTTTGAACACAGTAGTTGCTTTTTCTTATTAAATGCAGCACGACCTTACGCTAATCTTTGTTTTATATCTTTTGAAATTTTTCCATCTTGTGTTATTTGACTTCCTAGGTAGCAGAAATGTTTAACATTTTGAAAGTTCTCGTTTCCTATTTGAATGCTGGTTTTTTTACTTATTTGCCTCTCCTTTACATACTAGTACATTTGTTTTAGTTTTGATAATATTCATTACGTATCTCTCTGTACAAGTTGTTTCCATTTCAATAAGAGCTGCTTTTAACTGTTCCTTGCTAAGTGCTGAAACCGCTATATCATCTGCAAATCTAAGCATATCAATCGTTTGTCACTGTATAGTAGTTCCAAATATTTTCTGCATTCCACTTTACAATGTCCAATATATATATATATATATATATATATATATATATTGCAATGATAAGAGGGTAGAGTTAAGAATAGAATAAATCATAGTGGTCGTAGAATAAATGTAAATAATTTTAACGTTAAGAAAAACAAATAATTCCACCAATCATAGGAGTAAATCGACTATTTTACAAAAGTTCAATAGCAAGCACACTGTATATAAATTATATTTAATTTAATGCATAAGAAAGAAGCACATTTTCAATAATTAGATAATATTTAACTAAAATAAGAATGTGTACGTCGTATAATATGTTCTAAGTTAAATTTATAAGTCCAGAATTAAATAGAAACGAGTAAAAGGTGAGGTTCTAAATGCAACAAATTGCATCAATATAAACACGTTATCGGGAAAGGTAAATAACCTGGAATCCTAGCTATTTAAGAAAATCCTGAAAAAATGTGAACGCATGAGTTAGTAAACGCATTCTAATACGTCATTATTAGAAAATGAATACGTGACTAGGAATATTATATTTACATGAAAATCCAACATATTTCAAATAACAAACAATAAAAAACAGGCGGTTCGCTGTACGATAAGTTTTGGACTATAAACGACACAAATATGAAATACGTGACAAAATTGCAATGGATATTTGGAAATTCTAAGAAGATACTATGATATATTGAATATCGGCGGGCGAGATTGAGTGAAAGTACGACAATTGAAACCAGGGAATTTAAGAAATACCAACGTTCTACAGAGATAGGCGGAAATTACAAAAGTTTATCAATAAACACGCGATGCGCGCCAATTAAAACGTTAGAAGGTGGAGCTTTTAAGTACCATGGGAAACTCGAAAATACACAGTATATCTTTAACAAGGCATGAGTCACGTCAATTTAAAGTGAAAATTACGTACAAGTAACAATTAATGAAATTTAATAATTTATTAAAAGTGCAAATATGTGCAACGAAGAATAGGTCGTTTTACGCGTAAACGTAAGATAAACTATTAATTGTATTTTATTTTAAATATTTAAAAATTTAGGGCCATGAATAAAGATGCAAGTAAACGTATTCGAATAAAGATCCAAAAAAACGTATTTGAATAAAGATCCAAGAAAACGTATTCGAATAAAGGCATATTTAAATAATACGTCTGAAAACACGTCCAAATAAATTATTACATGGAAATATAAAATAAACGTGAAGATACGAAAAGTTACTCCGGAAATTCAAGGGAAAAAATACAAGCAACCATTAATCCATCATTCTGGCCAATCAAGTGAAGCTAGTCGAGCCATAACAATCAAGAGATGCTAACCAAAGACACTCAAAAACAATTAGAGTGACGAGCAATAAAAACGCAGGTAAGAGATCTTAAAATTTCTATTAGTTAAAGACTGTTTCTATTTTAATATTTGCTAAAATTATATATCTGTAAAAGTCAACAAAAAGATCATTTGAAAATTTGAAAATAGGGAAAGCATCTTTGAACGTTCGAAAGGTATTTTAGAGTAATTAGAAAGATATTTTTGCTGAATTTCAGGAAATTAAATTTGATGAATATGAATAATTTTTTCGGGGGCTAATTTTTAAATTGCCATAAAACTGTACATATTATCAATCATTATACCGTGTAATTTTGGATTGATTTATTTAAATTATTTCAACAGACAGAAAGAAAGGGGATATCATAGCAATACTAATGGCACCCATCGTAGGGGCTTAAATCCTAAAAAGGGCAATTTCATAGCAATATTAATTGCTCACCAATTGTGGGGCTCGCTAGTTTCCTGGAATATAACTTTCAATTTTATCTGGAAATCTATCCCTCACGTTCGGGTCGCCATAATAATTGCTGTAGCAAGTCCTCCCCATGGATTCCTTCGATTCTCACGCTTGGGTCAACATAAATTTTTTTCTGAAAAACAAATAAAATCTTCCAATCTCTGGAACGCCCCCTTTTATTTCTGCATACCACGGCTAGCTCTAAAATCTGCTTCTTCAAAGATACTTACCATTATACGTTTACTTTTTCTTACATATACTGCCAAATAAAATTACCACTCAAATAATGTAACGATACATACAACTATTTATTAATACAAATTAAAAATTTTCATTATCAAGTAAATATTTACATATTCGAATATACAGCTTCATAAAATAATACAATCTCAATCATTAATCCTTTTAAAATTTTATGACTTTACTTTATTTCGACAGTTCCTGTTTTATATGAGTAGATGGGTCCGTCTAGAAACCCTAAATTGACTTTTACTCTGGTTTATGGTGAGCTCAGTATAAACCCAGCTATTCAAAATACCTAATTACATCGCATCTTTGTTTAAAACAAGCGTAAAGACCCGTTCACTCCCTACAAAAAAATTTTATGTCGTTTATTTACACCTTTAAATAATAAATACAAATTTTCCTTTACATATGCCCTTCAAATGAGCTTTTATGTTCATAAACTACACCCCCAATATGTCAAATCACTCAAGTACAAAATAACAGCACAACATTTTCAAGCAATAGCAATAGAAATTAATTTCTTTACCTGGAGTAAGCTTTTTCCATCGTCACCTCTGAAGATGTCGTCCACAAAACCTAGTCGTTGCTTCCATACGCCTCTCTGCTATGTGTAGATCAAACCCATTTTTACTCGCTATCCAAATCTCTGCAGACGCCTTCAAAGTTTCTACCCAGATAAATGTCCAGAGCAAGCAAATCACCTTCCGTAACTACCAAACACCAAGCATCCTCGTTCCAAACATTTTTCAGCACGCTTACCTTAGCAACTTCCCTCGTTAGTTCGTTGAATGTAGTTACAGCCTCGTCTACTAAATAGCACCCACTTGTGCAGATCACACTTTTATTTAACTTTCGACTGACTATACTAACACCGTTTCATACAAATTTAAACTTGGATGTTACATTAAGAGCTAAGCGTAGTCAAACGGATAAGCGAAGTAAGAGAGCTTTACCTCGTCTCCTAGTGTACTTATATCCGTCGATACACCACTTTTGTACCCTATTTCAGTTGAAAAGCTCCCCTATCATAACCGATTCTAAAAATTTTTTATGTAACGAACTTGTAAACCCGACAATTCTCATTCCATCGTCGCTTTAGCCCGAAAACTGGTTAATAAAATACAACCGTCGCAATCTTCTTAAAAATTTCAAGCATTCAACCAATCACACACCTTTCCCCCCATTATTATGTCCAGCCTTCACTATCTTTCCTCGTTTAACACATATTCGTTGTCTCTTTTATAATCCCACTCAAGCAACATAAAATCGATATTGTGGTTGACCTCCAAACTTGTCGCGTACTTTAAACGAGTGTTTTACACAACGTGTATTATATGTGATCTTTGTCTGCTTTACGCTATCGATATTCCATCTCAATTTGCTTTCAAGCCATCTGTTGTTTTCGTATCGACCGTTAATTAAATATCTACAGAATTATATTCCAACGTGCAGTTCAGTTCCTTGCACCTGTTTATTTATTTGTCAGGCTTTTCTATGGAGCAACTGTCCATTTAAAATCGTATTTTCCAAGTTGTTTAACTTATAGAATTTCTTAGTATTTGTATTTAACGAACGCTTTGTTTAGTTAAATGGAAAATATGCGTTTACATTATTGATTTTATATACCAAAAAGGCCTCTTTATTCTTTGATGTACTTGATATACAACTTTTTAAAATATTAAAGCTAATTATGCGTATCCTTGAGTTTCACGTACTTCCAAGCTTCGACACGTTATGCAAATTTTACATTCCAATTTATAAATACAAAAGTATGCCATTATCTGTCCGTTTTTAATGTCAGAACTAATCAATTTGGCGCGTAAATAAATTATCCCTATTTTCTATATACACGGTCGTTACAAATTTATTTTCTTGACCATTTTATGCCTCTTAACCTATAACTAACACGATAATAATATATATATATATATATATATATATATAATTATATATATTGCTATGATAAGAGGGTTATTTAGGGGTAAATTGAATCATAATGGTCGCGCAATACATGTAAATAATACTAGAAGTTAGAAAGCTACATTTATTTATCATGAAAAATACGTAATTCGCATATTATGCAAAGGGCATATATTGAGCACACTGTATAAGGTTCACAAATGAGTTTAATCAATGCCGGGAAGCATGTGCTTTAATAATAAAACACGTTTGGCAAGAGAAATAACTATACACGCAATCAAACTCGTTTTAAACCAAAACGCATTCATAAATTGTAAATAGATAGGCAGGAAATACGGTAAAAGCTAGAAAATCATGACGCAATGTCTGTTAAACTTAAACATGCGATAAAGAAAAAAGATAGTAAAGTGTTCTGATAATAAACGTACCTTTCGAAAGAAATAAGTTTTGCAAACGCAGGAGGTAAACAGAAATATGTTAATTTACGTCATTTCTCTTACGTGATTTTCTGCATGAATTTTATACAAACATAATTTTTTTAGACAAACATAAGCCATAAGTTAAAATTACTTGCCAAGGCGAATTAAAATTTCCTATAATAACATCAAGACAAACGGTCAAAGGTCAATACATAATAGAAATCCTAGTAGACTACGTGACCAAGAAATCGTTTCGTCGAACAATTTTAAGAAGTATGCTACGTACCTATACGTAGCCGAAAAAAAAGCAAATACCTGGCTAACTACTAAACGCGGAGAGTAAGGTGATTCACCTACATACCAAAAAAAAACAAAAAAAACACATCGCTCACGATTATCTATTAACAATAAAAAATAAATAGAGGATTCTGTACAAACAAGCAAAAGAAATAAATTAAGCGTTACTATTTCAAAGCAAACATTTAGGTGATATGAACAATTTAGTACTTTAGACACAAAGTGCGCATCTCGTATTTTACACAAAATAAAATTAATCAGTAGTAAATAAACATGTGAGAGCTTTTGTCAAGCGTTTTTAAAATTTCACCTAATATTTTTTGGAAAGTAAACTAATCAGTAGGAAAGAATTAATGCGTTAGAGCTTTTGGGAAACATTCTTTTTTAAATTGTACATAATACCGTTTGTAAAATAAACCAATCAGTAGAAAAGAATAAGCGTGTGTCTGTTGAACATTTTTAACAATGGCACATCACACCTGCAGAGCGACATTATCGATTCGCAGCAACAAACAATGGTTCTACAGTGTCACGTTTCTTATCACGTAACTACACCAAACGCTGATACGGAATATGCTGTTGATGCTCTTGATATACACAAAAAAAATACCTGTGTGTCTGGATACTTAGTTTGCAACCCGTTGGGGGTGAGTCAGCACAGCAACGCCATGGTCGTCAGAATCCATTCACCCTACCACCGTAACTGCAGCAGCGGTCTACGGACAAAAGCAGTTGGTCTAAAGACAAAAGCAGTTGGTCTACATAAAGAAAGCACCAATTTAGCCTCCAACTAAGAGCTAAAAACAGAATCGGATTAGAAAGGGTAAACGCGAAAAACTCACCAATACACGCAAGTTATTTCCTACTTGTCGAACAAAAAAACGTACATTGCTTTTGAAATACTGTGACGAATAATGTAGAAAATATTTCAACGCACAAGCTACAAAATCCAATTTAAAAATAGGTTCAAATAACACGAATTCAAACTACAATCCTCGCGTTATCGAAGTAATAAGTAATAGTAGGATCTATCATTTCGACAAGTCTATAAATGGGAAACACCAGAGAAAGCAATTATACGTTATCGGAAAGTTTAACAAATTACCGGATATCTAAAACAAGGGATAGACTATTTAATTTATCGAATAAACTTTCGTTTTTAAAAGCAGAGTGGATTTGAGTTAAAATTATGTTAAGCGGGATTATACTAAACAGGTACACTGTATAGGGTGTTGTTGAAGAATTTAAAAATTGAAACAGAATTTATTCGAAGGAGTAATGAATTAACAAGGAAGAAAAAGGTATTTAATTTACCGAGAAAAATAAACGTAACACGCATGCCTGTAAAAACCCACAAGTAGCCAAAACATCCTATAGCTAGACGTAAACTTTGAACAAACAATACCGATAACTTATGAATTGTAGATGGGGCGGTTCTTATATAACAAGCGAATTTGATAAGCAGACAGTATTCATTCAAACCGAGAATAGTTCACGTCGCTTACAGTCAACAACTTACGCAACGAGTGAAATTGAATAATTAAATATTTGTGAACGTGATGTTAAAAATTTTAATGTTAAAATTACTGAAAAATATATAATACAAGTTTGCCGTTTGCTGGAAAACGTGAGTAGAAGGTTATTAATTAATTAATTTGAAATATTTGTAATGTAGGCCTCTAAACAAATCTATGAAACCATAAGAAACCCTAAGCAACTCTAAGAAACTCCAAGAAACTCTATGCAAATCGAAGAAACTCTAAGAAACAAAGGGGTAAATTTAAATAAATTTAAGTAAGACTGGGTAAATTGCAATTATTGATTAAATGTGATAAAATTTGGAAACTAAATGAATTGGGAAGAAGTCTGAATACAATTATTGGTTTAAATTCACGTGAAGGAGCACTAAACAGAGCATTGTTTTAAGGACTGAATGAAGCAACTCAATTAAAAGTAATCAAGGAATGCTGATCCACTGCACGCAGTATCAGATCCAGGGAGAACAAAGAAACACGCACCAGAAAACTACAGGTCAGAGCTATCTAGCATAAGGCATTTTTTCCTTTTTATTTTGAACAGTGACTATTTTTTATCATATCTGAATATTTTGTAAAGAGTCAACAAAAAATCTTTTTATACGTGAAAATATACGTAAAGAGGAAAAAAGTTTTAAACGTTCAGAAATTTTCCAGTAAGATATTGTATTATTTTTGCTGGCTTTAACTTAAGGAAAGGGAGCTATAATTTTTGGGGATAAACAGTTTAAATATTATGATTATTGTATTCAAGGGTTGATTTTGTCATATAGTACAACATACTAAGCTGTAAAGTGTATATAATATTTTCTTTCTCATTATAAAAACATTAGTCGATTTCGTTTTTCTCATTAAAAATAGGAAAAGTATTAGATAAAACGGGGGCAGGGGTAAATTATTCTCTGTGTGAATTAGACTGAGCTAGTCATGGCATATTTAAAATTAGGATATTAAAAGACACAAAGCGGTGGCGGACAGAAGGAAGCTGGACGTTTATTACATCAGCGTGCAGCGTTATCATATCAATTTGAATAGTGACCCAATCATAGGGGCATGAAATTCTAGAAAAATAAATTGTCACATCGAGCCTGGGGCTAGAACTAAAAAGCGGTAATTCGAAAAATACTTTTGACGCAAAAATTATAGGGGCTAGAAAAACACAAAATTTGTATATAAATTAAATTAGAGATTACAGGCAAACAACAGATAGATTTATAAATTCAATTTAGTATTTAAGGTTTACTGTAAATATAATTTTTCTAAAATGGACTAAAGAATACGGGAAGCTAGAGGGGCGTTGAGAAATGAAGGGGTGGAGATAGGATCCCACGAAAGTATAATCTTCCAGGATACACAAACCGAAGTTACAGAAAGGATATTTGAAAGGAGTCATAGCGAAGAACGTCATACCTCACAAGAAGCAAAAATAATGTCGATTTTATTAGCACTAAATAACAAAATGAACAAAAATGAAGAGGCTATGAAGAACATGACAACAAAAATTGAGGAAAATGGGAAAAACTAAGTATGGAAATAAAAATTTTAAGCGTTGGTTTGAGGGAGACTAACCAAACAATTGCTGAGATGAAAGCACAGATGCAAGATAAAATTGTGAGGATTACGGACGAAGTCGACTGTGTGAGGGACGAAGTCATAATGGTAAAATCATAACAAAAAACATGCAAAAGAGAGACAAACGGGAGACTTATGAATCTAGATACCAAAATACAAAACGTTGAGGGAAATTTTGAGATAGAATTCAGGACAATAAACAGGGAACTAAAAAATTTAAAAACTGATTTAGTAAATTTTAATGTTAGGAAACCCATAAGGTTAATACAACCGAATATTTCGATAGATCAATATTCAAAATTTTACGGAGACGGTAAGCTGAATCCCAAAATATTTTTGAAAAACATTAAAATGTTAGTACAGTGCTCAACAGACGAGCAATACAAAATTAATTTAGTAAAATCGATATTAAAAGGGAGAGCAGAAATGTGGTTTAATTTAATAGAGAGCTAGCTGGAAACGTTTCAGCAATTCGAACAAAAATTTTTAAGGCACTTTTGGGGATAACCAACAGGATAAAGTAGGAGAAGACCTGATCATAAGTAGATATAATCAAGACACAGGAATGACCCGGAAATTATATGCAATTAAGAAAATTTAGCATAGTAAAACAATTTGCTCCTCCTTTAGAGGATAAACAAATAATAAAATATTTGACAGGGCATTTCGAAGTGGAAAAAACAGTACATCGCACTACAAAACATCGTAGATCGGGATATATTTCTAGAATATTTAAAGAGATATGATGAATTGGGATCAAATCGCAGGATAGAAGATTGAACTAGGAATCATCACGTAAATTTTATGAGGATTTAAAGAAGTACAGAGATGGAAAAAATTAATTATCGACGAAATAATCATAATTATGTGAGAAATTTTAATAGGGGTAATTATAATAATTTCAACAATGGTTTCAGGCGTAATAGAAATTCGAGTCACATACCAAGGCGAGAAATAAAGCGGACTAACCATGAGGGGAACAATAACCAGAAAACACATAGACAGGAGCATGAGGATCAACGAACCGAACCAAGGACAATTAACCGCACATACGCTGAGATCACGAGTCAGGCAGGACCCACCACACAAAATCAAAATTTTTAGATGCAGACAAACCAAGCAAGCCCTAACGGATAAACAGATACAAAAATCAGCGCGAATTTTTCAAACATGAGATGGAAAATGAATTAGACAGGAACTTATTACCTATAGTTAATTTGAAGGTAGAAAATGATATAGTTAGAGTACTGATTGATACCGGAGCGGAAGCATCGCTGGTTGCGGAAGAGTTTGTTAAACGGGGACAATTAATGGAGAAGGCGATACCTATAACGAGATGTAATTTGGTGGTACCAAAGAATAAGAAGTTTGCAAGCATAGGTAACATGGTAATCCTGAAATATGAAATAGGAAACGTAAAATTAGAGAATGAATTCATGGTAGTACCTGGACTGAAGATGGACATTATATTTGGGATGGATCTAAAAGACAAGCTGGTGTTGAGAATAAATGCGGAAGGTAAGGAAATAGAGTGCAAGGAAGAATATATTAAATGATACGAAGAGGGGAATGTAGAAGTCGAGGGGTGGCTGCTTAAATATAAACCAATTTGAGGGTGAAATAGATAAGGGGGGGAATACATACGAACAAATTAAATGTACAGAAGATTTGGAAAGTAGGGGGAATTTATTATTACAGAAACACTCAGAATTGATAGGATAGGAATCAAGAATTGCCATAGGTTATGAGCACAAGTTAGAGGTAGTAAACGCCGAACTGTTTAACACTAAATTATATCCTATTCCAGGGATAGAGTAAAAAAAGAAATAGACCAAATGTTACGTGAAGGTATCATCGAAAACTCAAGTGCACACTTTGTGAATCCATTGGTCGTTGTTAAGAAAAGTAATCATAGCATCAGGTTATGTTGAGATGCAAGAAAGATAAACAGGCAAACCAAACCGCAATACAATTGTCCACCAACCATGGATAGTATATTGGCGAGAATAGGTAGCAAAAAAATCTTTACAAAAAAAGATTTAAAGAATTCATTTTGGCTAATTTCACTAGCGCGAGAGTCGAGGAAATATCCGAGTTCTTCTATCGAAGGGCGAATATACCAATTTAAAGTGGTCCCTTTTGGTTTGTCTTCGAGTACGGCTGCATTGGTGAAAGCTTTTACAAAATATTTTGGGACCGTATGAGGAATTTTGTATCGACTACGTGGATGATGTTTTAATATTCAGTGATAGTGTTGAACAGCACTTTAATAGAATTAACTATACCTGGTTTAAAATTAAATTTAAAGAAATGCGAGTTTTTTCAAGAAAAGTTAAATTTTTGAGATATCAAATTAATAGTGAGGGGATATTTATAGAGTAGGGAATACATACAAGATTAGGGACATAAATACAAAAAGAATCAAGGGCAAATTTGAAATAAATTTAATCTATCTATATAAGGGATACAAATGGGTGTACAAAATTTAAATATACTTAAGCATAGGTAGAAATAGGGTAGTAGAATAGGACATAGGTTTATAAGATTAGTTAGGTGTAAATAGGAAATTAAACAGGGGAAATGAAGTTTGTTAAAATAAAACCAAAATATATAAATTTGTAGACCAATGGGATTTTCACCTCACGTTGGGCGCCAAAAATGGCATTGCTCAAACGATTTATATTTTAATTTTGAGGAATAATGCTATAATAAGAGGGTTATTTAAGGGTAGACGATCATAATGATCGCGCAATGCATGTAAATAGCACTAGAAGTTAGAAAACTACATTTATTTATCATGAAAAATACGTAATTCGCATATTATGCAAAGAGCATACATTTAACACACTGTATAGGGATCACAAATAAGTTTAATCAATGCCGGGAAGCATGTCCTTCAACAATAAAAACACATTCAGCAAAGAGAAATAGCCATACAAGCAAACATACTCGTTTTAAACCAAAAAGCATTCATAAATTGTAAATAGATACGCAGGAAATACGGTATAAGCTAGAAAATCATAACGCAGTGTCTGTTAAAATTAAACATGCGATAATGAAAGAAGATAGTAAATTGTTCTGATAATAAACGCACCTTTCAAAAGAAATAGGTTTTGTAAACGCAGGAGGTAAACAGAAATATGTTTTATACAATACCCAAAGTAATATCTAGACAAACACAGGCCATAAGTTAAAATTACGTGCCAGTGCGAATTAAAATTTCTGTAATAACATCAAAACAAACGGTCAAAGATTAATACGTAATAAAAATCCTAGTAGATTACGTGACCGAGAAATTGTTTCGTCGAACAATTTTAAGACGTATGCCTGTAAAAGCCCAAAAATATCCAAAAACATCCTATGGCTGGTCGTAAACATTGAACAAACGATACCGATAACCAATGAATTGTAGAAGGGGCTGTGCCTATATAACAGGGAATTTGATAAACAGAGAACAGTTCACTTCGCTTACAGTAAAAAACTTACGCAACGAGTAAAATTGAATATTTGTGAACGTGATATTAGAAATTTAAAAGTTAGAATTAGTGAAAAATTTATAATACAAGTTTGCTGTTTGCTGGAAAACGTGAGTAGAAGTATATTAATTAATTAATTCTAAATATTTGTAATGTCTAAGCAAATCTATGAAACCATAAGACTCTCTAAGCAACTCTAAGAAATCATAAGAAACTCTATGCATATCTGAGAAACAAAGGGGTAAATCTAAATGAATCCAAGTAAAATTGGGTAAATTGGAATTATTGAATACACGGGGTAAAATTTGGAAACTAAATAAATTGGGAGGAAGTCTAAATAAAATTATTGGTTTAAATCCACGCGAAGGAGCACTAAACAGAGCATTGTTTTAAGGAGTGAATAAAGCAACTCAGTTAAAAGTAATCAAGGGTTGCTGATCCACTGCACGCAGTAGCAGATCCAGGGAGAACAAAGAAGGACGCACAAGGAAAACTACAGATCAGAGCAATATAGCATAAGGCATTATTTCCTTTTTATTTTGAACGTTTACTATATTTTATCAAATCTGAATATTTTGTAGAGTCAACAAAAAATCCTTTTATACGTGAAAATTTACGTAAAGAGGGAAAAGCTTTTGAGCGTTCAAAATTTTCCAGAAAGATATAATGTCATTTTTGCTGGCTTTAACTTAAGAAAAGGGAGTTATAATTTTTGGGGATGAACAGCTTAAATATTATGATTATTGGATTTAAGGGTTAATTTTGTCATATAGTACAACATATTAAGCTGTGAACTGTATATAATATTTTCTTTCTCATTATAAAACCATTACTCGATTTTGTGCTTTTCATTGAAAATAGGAAAAAATTAGATATGAAGGGGGGGATGTAAATTATTTGTAATCGTAGCGTTGTGCACTCTGTGTGAATTAGACTGAGCCAGTCATGGCATAATTAAGATTAGGATATTAAAAGACACAGAGTGCTGGCGGACAGCAGGAAGCTTTTATATATATATATATATATATATATATATATATTGCTGTGTTACTTCGTATTATAATCAACGAGCTCCTACGATGGGTGTCAATAAAATGCTGTGATATTTCTCCAGCCCCTTTTATTAATTTTTAGCCCCACGTTTGAGCATGTCATAAAATGCTGTGTTATTCCCTTGAAAGCTTTTGTTATTATTTTATTTTAAGCCCCACGATTTGGGCGTACATAAAATTCTGTGATATTTCTATATTTGCCCTTTTGATCAATCAAGCACCTATGATGTGAAATGCTAAGTTATGGATTTTCTTTTCCTCAACTAGCTGATTCAATTAAATAAAATAATTCTACAATACATAATATAATGATTAAATATTTACAACCTTTAAAATTTTCTCCTTTTCAGAATATTTACATATACCAGATTTAAGAAATTGAAGCCAGCAAAACGAGCTTTTTGTTTATATTTAGAAAACTTTTAAAACGTTTCAAGATGCCTATTACCTTTCATCAATTGATCAATAAAACCACTGTTTTGTTCACTCTTACATATACGCAAAATATTGAATTAAGACAGTTTTCAGTAAACAATTATATCAATATCGCTAACCTGGAATGGTTCAGTAGTTCCTCTGCATCCCGCAAGAGTTTTCGTGCCCAGTTTGAGTATCTAGAGTCGAATTTGGAAGTCGACATTAAGACCAAAATGCTATCCAAATCGTTATTAAAATTCCATAAGTTGATCCAATTTAAGATTCAATTTGAATATCAGTAAATAAAAGATTTTCCATGTCCGTAATTAACAAGACAGTAATAGAACATTTACCATGTCAGTAATTACCAAAAAATAATTACCCAAAGTAATTAACAGGATATGGTTAGCCAAAGCCGTCTATAATAGATCGGCCCACACTTGCACAATTTGTACACTTTTAAAAATGATTTCAATTTACTTTCGTATCACTGGTTACGTAAATAATTTAGCACTTCGGAGTATCGTCTTAGCCCAGTTTAAAATGTATACTAAACTCGTCGCTCAATTGTTATCGTATTTAAAGGCCGTATTTCTCTTGTTTTCCATTCGTTTATTCACGTGTTGGGACGACACCTTTGCTTTTATCTTTGTGTACTCCGGGAATTTTACCAATTGTATAGTTCAAATATTCGGATGAATGCTTGAGTTGTCACGTATTCATTTACACACCATGATATTTAATTGAGATATCCCACGAATTTCCGTTTATTAAGTCACGTATTCATTGTTTATTGCTTATTCTAATCTAAACCGAAATAAATTTGGTGTTTTTTCATTTCCTAGTTAATATTGGATTTTTGAACAACTGTAATACTTTATGTCACGTAATATTTTCAAATAATGCATAATTTTAAACTGCGTATACGATGATATATTTAACGCACTTGTTAAATATTTATCAAGCCAATTCAGATAGGTTTCCCGTTGATTTAATTTTGATGCATTTTGTTAAGTTTTCAAATCTTATCTTAACTTGTAACTACACTTGGATATTTCTATTTCTTATGCGTTTAATCTCATGTATTTTATATACAGTGTGCTCTCAACTAACAATATGTATAGTGACCTATTTACTCTTATAATATCTGTAAGTATGTGCTTTTGTTAACTGGAAGTTTCTTATATTTATTTTACGACTCCCGTAACTCAACCTACCCCAAAACTACCCTATAATTATAGCATTAATCCCCAAATTAAAATAAAAAATTTTGGAAAATTTTAATTTTTGGCACCCAACGTGAGACAAAATTCACATTGGTCCAAAATTATTTTATTTTTATTTTCTTTTACTATATACACAACTCCTACATTATTTTTACATCCCTATTCCTATTCTGATTTATACTATACCTATACACCTATTCATTCTAAATTTTACTACTATTATGTTATTATAATCTACTAATATTTTACTCTCTCTTTATACATAATTTTTCCTATTTACATAGACTTTTCCTATTTATTATATACTTTTCCTATTTACATATACTTTTCCAATTTACCATATACTTTCCTATTTTCACACTACCTGTTATGATCTACTAATATTATACTACATATACTTTTTTCAATTATCATATACTTTTTCTATTAATCCTATACTTTTTCTAATTTTCACCCTACCTGTTATGATCTACTAATATTTCACTCGCCATTTATCCATACTTTTCCTATTTATCATATACTTTCTTATTTTCACACTATCTATTATGATCTATTAATATTTTACTACCTATTTGTCCATACTTTTCCTATTTACATATACTTTTCTTATTTATTTATAATTCTTCATCATCTCTTCATATTTCTCCTGTTTCTATATCCCTATTCACATACCTTTCTTATTTATCATTAATTTATACAACGTCTCTTTATCTCTTCAGGTTTTTAATAAACCCCTCCTATATATCTATCCCAACTTATATATACCTTTTCCTATTTCTCATAAACATCATCATCTTTTCCTATATCCAATGAACCACTACTATTTTCATCAACCTATGCTACTTCTACTTATCCTAAACCTATCCTAATTATTATTAATCTATCCTATGCTTTATTGTTTTCTAATATTTCCAATAAGTTTTATTCTATTCTAATTTATAATAATATCCTAATTTAGCTCCCCTATCCTAATTTATTAATATATCCCTTTTCTTACTAGTTTATTTTACAGTATATACACTTTTCTCCATTATTAAAAGTTTTCTCTCTGCAATGAGTTTGTCTTTCTTGTTTCCTTTATACGCTCTTTTTCCAAACTTATTTTTTGAAGTTAAGTTCACATTATAGTTTTTCCCCTTAATGTATCCTCCTTCACATCCCAAAACTTCTCTAACTTTTAACCTATAACTCCCAAATTCCTCATTCGGTTCCCATATCATATTCTCATTTTCCAACAAACCAAACGAAACCTTTTCACACTTATACTTTTGCTCTTTTCTATAAAACCCGATATATTTTCTTGCAGGTGAAATTTCTTTACATGTCTCTGTATCTACGACTTCTGATTTCTTCACATATCCCGTTGTTATTATTCTGGATTCTGATGCCAATAATTTTGAATTTTTCTCTAATAGTGTCTTCACCCTATCCTTCACTTCTCCTGGACATTTTATTTCATCATCAATATCCCACTTTATATCAACTTCACCCTCAAATTTATTTATATTCAAGCAGTCTTCTTCGACTTCAATACTCTCCTCATTATCCCATTTTATATATTCCCCCTTTACATCTATTGCTTTTCTTTCGGCATTTATTTTTAATCCCAACTTATCAATTATGTCCATACCAAATATTGCATCTACTCTTTAACCCCGGCACTATTATAAATTCATTCACAAACTTCATCTTACCCATTTCACATTCCAGAATTATTATTTTACTCACACTTGCAAATCTCTTGCTATTAAATTAAACTTCCTAATGGGCATCATACTCCCTATTAATTTTTCACGTTTAACAAAATCCTCAGACACTAACGACGCTTCTGCTCCTGTATCAATGAGTGTTCCACCTCGACTATTTCCAATTTTCAATTTAATTATCGGTAATAGTCTTTTATTAATTTCCTTTTCCATTTCACATTTTATATATTCACGCTGGTGTTCGTATCCATTTATTTTTGAGGGCTTACTTGGTTTGTCCTCTTTCAAAAATCCTGATTCGACGTAGATGGTCTTGCTTGACTCGTAACTTCTGCATAGGTACGGTTCGTTCTTGTAGGTTGTGCTGATTGTTTCCGATGTTGTGCTTGTAGCCAACACTGATTTATATTTCTGTAGTGATTCGTTCGCTCTGTTTCTCTTCTTGGCGTGTCTCTTGTGTTCCAGTTCCTTCTAAAATTATTAGCATTGTAGTTATTGTAATTGTTTCTATAAAAATGTCCCCTATTATTTCTCCTATTATTCGATCTATTGTTTTCTGGGCTTCTTTGCATTCTACCTAAATTTTCTCGCTGTCTTGGTACCATCCCACCTTCCGCTACACGACTTTGTCCTAACTCATCACAACGTTGTAGATATTCCAAGAAAATCTCCCTATTTACTATGTTTTGAATCATCACATAATGTCTTATCTCCTCGCCAAAATATCCCGCTAAGTACTTTATGGTTTGTGTTTCTTTCATCGGCGGATCTAATTGCTTTGCTGTACTGAATTTTTGTATGGCGTATAGTTCTCGTGTCATCCCTAAGTTCTGATTATATTTTCCTGTAATTAAATCATCTCGCGTCTTATACTGTTGATTATCCCCAAAATTTTCTCAAAAACCTACTTTCAAACTCCTGAAATGTCCCTATCTCGTTTTCTATTAAGTCAAACCATATCTCCGCGTTTCCTTTCAACATTAATCTAACGAAATTTAAATTGCACCTTTCATCCGTTGATCCCTCTATTAATTTTCTTATGTTGTTTAAAAATACTTTTGGATTCACCTTGTTGTCTCCATAAAATTTGGAATACTGTTTAACTGAAATTTCAGGTCTATTTATCCTAATGTGTTGCCCCTGATTTCTACCCGCAAATTCTAATTCTGATTTTAAATTACCTAACTTTCTATTTACATCATTAAGTCCTATTTCACAGTTTCCCTGAATTTCTTGCATCTTTTTACCTAAATCTGTAATCCGGTCATTTGTTTCTTTTTCACATGTTTCTTGA
Organism: Platerodrilus igneus; assembly: GCA_036346225.1. Taxonomy (NCBI): domain Eukaryota; kingdom Metazoa; phylum Arthropoda; class Insecta; order Coleoptera; family Lycidae; genus Platerodrilus; species Platerodrilus igneus. The sequence goes on from JARFIW010000295.1 coordinate 1,657,630, forward strand.
TCTAATTTCACTTTCCAAACCTCGTCTCTAACTTTATCTACATCGTCCATCATTCTAATGAATTTATTTTCAAAGTGTACCTGCATTTCCGCGACTGTTTGATTACTTTCTTTTAATCCGTCGCTTATAATTTTCATTTAGACCCCGAGCTTTTCTCCATTTTCCTTAATATTTTTCATGGTCTCTTCGCTTTTGTCCATTTTTTTTATTTAAGGCTAATAGATTACACATAATTTCAGATTGTTGTGAAATCTGTTGTTCTTCACTTTGACTTCGCGTCAATTTTTGCCCTTGCATTTCTATATATACATCTTGTAAAATTACGCTTTCTTGTGACCCTATTTCCACCCCTTGGTTCCTTAATGCTTCACTGGTGTCCTTTATTCGTTTATTCAAACTTTAATTTTTTTAATTATTAATATTACAAATTCCTTCAGATTTTAAATTCCTAACACTTATTAAATTAAACTTTTATTCGTGTTTCTACAAATTTTAATCTTTCACTTTCTTGCTCTACGATTTTTTAATTTTTAAATTTCCTTATTGTGGTGTTCTCGCCCCTACGTTTGGGTCGCCATCAAATGCTGTGTTATTTCTTATTATAATCAACGAGCCTCTACGACAGGCGTCAATAAAATGCTGTGATATTTCTCTAGCCCCTACGATGTTTTATTAATTTTTAGCCCCACATTTGAGCATGTCATAAAATGCTGTGTTATTCTCCTGAAAGCTTTTATTATTATTTTATTTTAAGCCCCACGATTTGGGCGTACATAAATTGCTGTGTTATTTCAACCCCACGATTAGGCTATCATAAAATGCTGTTATATTTGTATATTTGCCCCTTTGATCAATCAAGCACCTATGATGTGAAATGTTAAGTTATGGATTTTCTTTTCCTCAACTAGCTGACTCAATTAAATAAAGCAATTCTACAATACATAATATATTGATTAAATATTTACAACTTTTAAAATCTTCCCCTTTTCAGAATATTTACATATACCAGATTTAAGAAATTAAAGCCAGCAAAACGAGCTTTTTTGTTTATATTTAGAGATCTTTTGAAACGTTTCAAGATGCCTATTACCTTTCATAAATTGATTAATGAAACCACCGTTTTGTTCACTCTTACATATACGCAAAATATCGAATTAAGACAGTTTTCAGTAATAAATTATATTAATATCGCGGACCTGGAATTGTTCAGTAGTTCCTCTGCATCTTCCAAGAGTTTTTGTGCCCAGTCTGAGTATCTAAAGTCAAATTTGGAAGTCGACATCAAGACGAAAATGCTATCCATAACGTTATTAAAATCCCATAAGTTGATCCAATTTAAGATTCAATTTAAATATCAGTAAATAAAAGATTTTCCATGTCCGTAATTAACAAGACAGTAATAGAACATTTACCATGTCAGTAATTACCAAAAAGTAATTAACCAGAGTAGTTAACAAGATATGATTAACCAGAGCCGTCTATAATAGATCGGTCCACACTTGCACAATTTGTACTTTTAAAAATGATTTTAATTTACTTTCGTATTACTAGTTACGTAAATAATTTAGCACTTTACAGTATCGTCTTAGCCCAGTTTAAAATGTATACTAAACCCGTCGCTCAATTGTTATCGTATTTAAAGCCGTACCTTTCTTGTTTTTCATTCGTTTATTCACGTGTTGGGACGACAACTTTGCTTTTATCTTTGTGTACTCTGGATATTTTACCAATTGTGTAGTTCAAATATTCAGATGAATGCTTGAGTTGTCACGTATTCATTTACGTACCATGATATTTAATTGAGAAATCCTACGAATTTCCGTTTGTTAAGTCACGTATTCATTGTTTATTGCTTATTCTAATCTAAACCGAAATAAATTTGGTGTTTTTAGTTAATATTGGATTTTTGAACAAATGTAATACTTTCTGTCACGTACGATTTTCAAATAATGCATAATTTTAGACTGCGTATACGATGATATATTTAACGCACTTGTTAAATATTTATCAAGTTAATTCATATAGTTTTCCCGTTGATTTAATTTTGATGCATTTTGTTACGTTTTCAAATCTTATCTTAACTTGTCACTACTCTTGGATATTTCTATTTCTTATGCGTTTAATCTCATGTATTTTTATATACGGTGTGCTCTCAACTAACAATATGTATAGTGACCTATTTACTCTTATAATATCTGTAATTATGTGCTTTTGTTAACTGAAGGTTGCTTTATTTATTCTACGACCCCCGTAACTCAACCTACCCCTAAACTACCTTATAATTATAGCATTATATATATATATATATATATATATATATATATTGCTGTGTAGTTTAAATAGGTAACCATCGAGACCCTAAAAATTCGTGCTCCATACTTTGGGCGTCATAATGTTGTGAAGTTCTCCTCTATCAATCGTGCTTCACAACTTGGATGCCATAATGCTGTAAAGTTTCCTAGAAAACCAAGAGATCGCTACTTCGAGCCCCACAAATTGGGCGTTATAATGTTGTGTTACTTTCTTTTGTTTAGTCCTACCAAAGTGCTTAAAATAGTTTCAAGCCCCTCCGTTGGAAAGTCATAAATGTTGTAACGCTAATTTTAGCTTACCTCGGCTGCCCCGCTCCTCCTTGGGCTCTGCAATCATCTAAAATAAGATCACTCCCTTCATTCATACCCGCAAAATAACTCAACTCTCAAAATAAAACACACTCTACTTTCAAAAAAATAAAAATAACATTTTCAAAGTTCATTTCGTATTTACAACTGTATTAATTGAATTAGTAACAAATTTTTTTTCAAAAATTTAATTGTATTTTGATAACCCTTAAAATAAAACAAATATCCTATCAAAGTAATTGGGTTTTTCCCGTACGAGACGTTAAACCCCAGTCTTATCATGAGCTCATATTAAAACTCTTTACGCTTGAGTGCAAATTTACAGCACAGCAAATAAAATAAACTATGTCCCCTTTACTTTGTACAACATCGCGGTTATCTTTATATTAATTATTCTTTTACTACCTCAGCAAATTACCTTATACCTCTAAAGTCTCTTAAAATGTTCAGTTCATAAATTTTTAAAAATAAATCACTCCAGAGCACAAGAAAAATAAAAAGAATCACAGCTAATAACTACCACCAAATGTTTTTATCAAGTAAGTTACCTGGAAACCATTCTCCTGCAGGTCTCTGCCAACCAGCCTTAAAGTAGATCCCGTTACGTTAAGCTGTGTAACCGCTGCCAGGTCGAATTACAATCCCATTCGCCACGCTGCTATTCAAATCTCTTTATCTACATTGAACCCAATTGCCTCCAACGTCCCAAAAATTTGCATCTTCTTATCATTAATAAAGCACTAATCAAAACTGCTGCATTCACCAATCAATCCCAAATTGGAACCAATTTGGTACGTTTCAATCACCAAATTAATAATGGTTATTATTTATATACGCTTCGTTCTAACGACTTTCTATTCATTTCATAGTTATGCTTACTGAACTTATCACAACTTGTGTTCACTACTAATTAATTATTATTAACTCAATTTTTGCACTTAACTACGAGCGAAAGAATTAAGAATAAACGAGTAAGCGAATAAGAGAATAAAATGGTAAGAGAGTTTCTACCTCGTTGAAGATGGTTTTATAAGAACTCCTAGATTCCTCCCCCCCCATTTTTTAAGTCCGTCACATAATTTACTCCTAAACCGACAAACAGTCTCCAAAAAGCACCATCCGTCGTCCACTTCTTGTTAAAAATCTCAAACGGTTCCAAGTTTTCGTCAAACTCCCCACTCAAAACACCTAAATTCCTCAGAAAGTGTACGCAAACAGTCAACCGTCTTTGCATTTTTGCGAAAAACTACTCCAACGCGAAATCGATTCTACGTGCTGTCACGCCTCTTTACCCAAACCATACCTTTTTCATCTCCCTTTCACGTATATCTTTCCTTGTTCTACATATGCTGCATTATTACACATCCCCGGTGGATGTTTCTTTTTTCACGTTTTTAAACTGTTACGTGTCTATACGTCACGTTCAATGAAATTGTTTAATTTCGCTCCAGAAATTATTGATTTTATTCCCCTATGCAACACACGCTGATGCGTCCCTCCTATACTATCTCGACAAAATAAATTACTTCTTACTCAAACTAATGTTTTCTATACTCCATTCTTGTTATTCTTAGTTGCTTGTTTGTGGTCTACCTACTATACTACCTTTAAGAATAAAATCGATCCAACCACTTTCAACGGTTTTAGCTCTTGTTGGAAAATTTAATAGCTTGTTTATGCTGTTTACATATAAACCTTGGAGTAAACGACTACCTGATGTCCTTCCAACCGAAAAGCGTTAACTTGTTTATCATAACACCTGCTATACTTAATACGTAGAATTCTTTCCCCTTGTTTTAAAATGTTTCTGGTTTTACCACAAATATCGATCTTATGCTAACGAACTATGCAAAAACTTTGATATTATATAAACTACATTTAAATTAGAATAAAGCGGTATTTTTAACTAGCTGCTTTTGCGCATTCGTGTCCTACTTTATAAATTTTTTTTCTATGCTGTAAATAAATGCTACCCTTACTAAATAGATGCAAAGCTATAATTAATTAATCCAAAATTCCTAAATTAAACTGACTACGCTTTAACTAACTAATCTTACAGCCGTAATTAACTTACTTATATATTTATATATATATATATATATATATATATATATATATACATATATATTCTAATGGCTTGCGTGTTCTTCAAAGTTCACACAAATATTGCGTAGTTTTTCGACCAACTGTAAAAAGAAAGGTTATTGGTTCTTTCATTGTTAAACCCTTTACAAAATATCATAACCTTGTCGCATCTTAAAAGCACATGCTGCAACTGAATGGCATCGTGATTCAATTAAAGCTTCTAGTTTTAAAAAAATTATTGACGAACAGCGTCCAACAATTACCTCCTAAATAAATGAAGCTGAGTAAAAAGCTTATACTAATAATATTCAACATCATTTTCTGTTGTATGCCTGATTTGCCGTTACGAGGTCATAAAGAGGGAATTTTGAGCACCTTTTACAATTCAGAATAGAAAGTGGGGATTACATTCTAAACGAACACCCAAAGTTTTGCAAGAAGAACTCAAATTACACGTCTCACTGAACGAACACCAACTTAAATCATTTCAATTTCTGGAATATTTACTAGAGAAAAAATTGTGAAAGATGTAAATTTAAGTAAAGCATTTTCAATTCTAGCTGACGAAAGTGCGAATATTGCTGCGGATATCCTTTGAAGTAAGATTTGTTATTAAAAACAATTTGGTCAAAGAAAAATTTTTGGGCTTTGCAATGTTTACATCGATGAAAGTAGAAGGTATAGCTGTTGCAATTTTAAACGCTTGTGATAAATATGGTCTTAGCATGGATAAATTAGTTGGACTAGGGTTTGATGGTTTCTCCACGATGGTAGATCATGAGGAGGGAGTACAGAAACTTATTAGAAATAAATATCCATAAATGACATATTTTTAATGCGCGTCCCATAGATTTAATTTAGTGAAAATGATTTCAGAGATTCCGGAAATTTCAAATTCAGCAGGTACCATTAAAGAAGTAATTACTTTCATCCGAGATAGTCCGTCAAGGCATAGATATGTTTCCAGTATTCCACTATTTTTTAAAAGACGCTGATGCGTTAAATATAAATCAATAAAGTTGTTTGCGGAACAAGCTCATGCCGTAAAACAAATGCTCAAACAAGGAATAAGGCGTTTCTTCGTCGACGTTATCCATTTTCTGCATATTATGGTCAAATATTTTACCAAATCGGAGCAAGTTTGTAATGCACCGCAGTCTAAAAGTATAAACGTTTTCTCCGTTAAACAGCACATATATGAACTACTCAAAATTTTTAAGACACACCGTAGTGATCCTGAACAATATTTTAGAGAAGTTTATAAAAAAAAGTGTTGAACACGTCCATAGTTTTAGATTAGAGCTTACATTGCCATGCGAGTTAAGGTTCGTGGCTGCAAGCGGTCCTTTTTTAAAAAGACTTCTTGAACTTCTTAACACATTTATTTGTTTATACAGAAATTAACATTGAATTTTGACAATCTTGAATGAATTATTCTAAGTCGAAAATATATTAGTTAATTGTAAAAGTGAGTTATCTAACGAACTGCAATGTTAAAGCTGAACGATGGATTAACTGCCTGTGAGTGGAGCTCCCGGGCCTTTTATAATATCCCTACCCCCTCACAAGTCTGTGGGAACTTGCAGACCTAGTGTCTGCTTACACTTGACTATATTCATAAAACAATGTTGTGATCTTAAATCTATTCATAACTACTTTGTTGCGAGTTTACTTCTCAGTAATCTCGGTACGTGACTGTCTGTGACCACCTATAACCTGACATCTGCAGTGTCACTTATCTCTGTGCTACAAAGTAGCGCTTCCGTTCCCATGAACGTTAATAAACTGAAATGAATTGTCCTTCATGACATTGTTGCACATCACTTAGCGCATTTTCTAATATTTCTAATAACTTCTTAATTAAATAAAATTAAATAAAAACCCTTAACCACAAAAAATATTTAAATTACTAGATACGTATTTCGACCACTATGTGGTCATCATCAGTAAGAAAAAAAAAATTAGCTGTTGTTCTGGAACACTTTAGAGGATATTCTCCTACCACTTAGGCTGAAGTGAACCTTCCCAACCTATAATTTACTATATTGTTGCTTTAAACACTATCGAGGATATTCTCCTCACCCGCAGGCTGGTGTTCTCAACAACAAATAAGTGAATTGTGACATTATAATTTAAATCTACTTAATTTATACTAATTCTAAATCCACTGAAGGGGAACCAGTTTAATTTTGCTTTCTCATTGGTTGTTGACCAATAGGGAAAGCAAAACAGATGACTCTATTGGCCCTTTATCGGTGTTTAAGAGGGGTCCTTTATGTTTAACAATTTTAATTGATTTACAGGCATTTAAGGAGGAAACCGTTGGTACCGCTTTTAACAATTTAACATTTTCTAGTTTAACGGGGTGGCTGGTTTCAAATATATGTTTGGCGACCTGAGACCTTTCATATTTACCATATTTGAAGTGAGCAATGTGTTCTTTAAATCTTGTTGTTATATTCCTCTTGGTCTGACCAATATATTTTTGAAAACACCCTGGCCCTGCACAACTAATTTCATAAATCCCCGACTTTTGCAATTTTTCCCCCTTGTCTTTTGGATTACCTAGCAAATCTTTAATTTTATTGCTTTCACTAATACTAATAAAATTAAAGATTTGCTAGGTAATCCAAAAGACAAGGGGAAAATTGCAAAGTCGGGGATTTATGAAATTAGTTGCAGGCCAGGTGTTTTCAAAAATATATTGGTCAGACCAAGAGGAATATAACAACAAGTTTTAAAGAACACATTGCTCACTTCAAATATGGTAAATATGAAAGGTCTCAGGTCGCCAAACATATATTTGAAACCAGCCACCCCGTTAAACTAGAACATGCTAAATTGTTAAAAGCGGTACCAACGGTTTCCTCCTTAAATGCCTATGAATCAATTAAAATTGTTAAACATAAAGGACCCCCTCTTAAACACCGATAAAGGGCCAATAGAGTCATCTGTTTTGCTTTCCCTATTGGTCAACAACCAATGAGAAAGCAAAATTAAACTGGTTCTGCTTCAGTGGATTTAGAATTAGTATAAATTAAGTAGATTTAAATTATAATGTCACAATCCACTTGTTTGTTGTTGAGAACACCAGCCTGCGGGTGAGGAGAATATCCTCGATAGTGTTTAAAGCAACAATATGTAAATTATAGGTTGGAAGGTCTCTTCAGCCTAAGTGGTAAGAGAATATCTCTGAAGTGTTCCAGAACAACAGCTAATTTTTTTCCATTGATGATGACCACATAGTGGTCGAAATACGTATCTAGTAATTTAAATATTTTTTGTGGTTAAGGGTTTTTATTTAATTTTATTTAAATCGTGCCACAGTGTTCCTATAGATTATTAACTTCTTAATTATTAGTTTTTTATATATATAATAAATGGGGGATTACATAACTTGCGCTGCACCAAAACAAACCGATGGGTCGAATTATTATATGAGTAGTATTGAAGATTACATTCGAGATGCTCTTTTGTAGCTTATTTGAATTCTCTTATACAGTCTATTTCCAGATGATTTTCCGAAGATGCTTCTTCTCTTTTACTCTGGATTACATCCAAATAACTTAAAAGACACCAATACAAACAGTACATTGCTAACAAAAAAAAGAAATAGCCAGGAGTCGCACATTGATTACTTTTCAGAACAGTTGCAAACGCGGGTTGAACTTTGGCAAAATAGAGAGTTTCAATAAGATACAGACTTTGTAGATTTGCTTAACTAAGAAGTTTATTTTTTCCGGTCATCAAAACTGCACTGAGTATTTTTTTCGGCATTAACTCCAACTACTGCAACAATAAAAAAGCAATTTAGTACGTTAAGGCGGATAAAATCCTGTCTTAGATCAAGCAAGAGGATAGATTGTTAGGTTTACGGATGCTTAGTGTAATGTCAAGAAGTGAGAAATAAGCATTTATAAATGTTGTCCTAAAGAGATTTGGTCAAGACCAGGGAACATTGATATTTTCATTCAAAAATGATGACGATTAATAAAACGCGGAAACAGTCCTATTGATCAGTTCGAATGATAATAGTTTTGTACTTTGCTTAGTCGCGTTTGCTTGTGCAACAAATATTAACGACACCATTTAAGGTGCCAGTCGTGTATTTATTTACTACTGATTAATATCTGTGGACATTTGATTAACAGTGTCGCTTTTCTGTTTCCGTTAAATAAGCTCGTGTCGTGTTTGTGCTTTCCCATTTTCCTCCGGGCCGCTTAATACGTGTCTTAGAATAGGTCAATTCGATTTTCAATTAGTGTCTGTTAATATAACATACAATCCTTTCCATTTGCTACCCTGTGTATCAGCAAGAAAAAAGAACTGATAGCCTGCACCAGCAATTTACCAGATTGGTATCGTAAGTGACTTTATATTTTTATAAAAGCTAGATCAATCACAGATTGCTACGTCTATTAAGAAACTACCAATCCTCCGCATTTCTTTCAATTTTATATACTATTTTTAAAACTCTCCATTATCGATGGCCCCAACTGCTTTTGATTACTTTCCATTACGTCCGGTAACTATGATGCATTAACAATGTTCGTCCTTTGTTTAACTAATAATAAATTACTAATATTTTTGAAAGGAGTTACTCTCCCTCTCTCCCACACAGATTATTCTGCGGGCGGCTTTGATACCCACTGAAAACCTACAACGATTATCTACAAACAGACAACTTTGGGTATTTAGAGTATAAACAAATTAATAAACATTAAGGGTAGAAGATTCACAAATTAAAAAGATCTAAGCAAAGGTTAAAAGTGAAAAATACCTAAAACGTCACAGCGCTAAACAGAACCGCCAAAAGGATTTATGAAATTCTAATAATAAATTCCTTCGGCATAATAAAATCGGCCATGTAGACCCAGAAGCATTCAAGTTCTCACAATTTCATAAATACAGAAATGCAACATGTGGCTTAAACCTTTTTTCTATTTCATGGTTATAGAATAAAACTTTTATTGAACCATAAACCGCGACTGCCTGTGTTTAGACAAAGATCCTTGGGAAATATTCTGTACAAAAATTTATTTTTATCGATCGGGATTGTGGTAAGATTTATTGTGGTTATAGTCTTCTTTCTCTTTGACTTGAACATCTGGACATTACAAAATTTAAAGTAAACACAAACAAAACTGGAAAACCATAAAGTAACAATAAAGCTTAAACAGAATAACGTTGTCTTAAGGTACTAGTTTACCGCTCGAAAAGAAAAATAAACGTAGCATAAAGAGGGTTTCGTAATTAGGGTATATTTTACAAAGCTTAAAACTTTTTGAAAAAGCTTTCAAAATCTAGCACGTATGCGTATGTTAAGTAGTAAATAGCAATACATCGCTGGGAGAAGTAGGGGTAAATTAAAATTTGTAAGCTTTTGTCGTAATAAATGTAAATTTCCCCCTTCCTTATTTCTCTCTAATGCTCCTGTATCTTAAGGAACGTTTATTAGCACACATATTTATTCAAGCGCATATTCTTGTAAACTAAAAAGTATGTATCAAAAAATAAGCGATAGAAGCGAATGCGGTACCAACCCATTTGACTGAGATTTTGTGTAAGACAGCAAATTGTAATATGCTGTGAAGTTAGCAAACATTTTATGCTATAAGTGGAAAAATGGTTAAAATAATTAAGACAGTTACTCAGCCATATTGACATAGAAAGCTTAGTCATTACGAGCATATACCTTGAAATTCGTTAATTACTTAGAATGATTACCGACATTCTACCAAATCAAACGTTACACTGAATTTAGGTCTGTGTAGTAATCCCATAGCCATTAGTATGTCTATTCCCGAGAGAATATAGATAAATTTTCTAAATTAGTGACTAATCTTAACCTGCTAAGACAAAATTGTAATACCATATCTCTGAATATAATACACCTTTAGCGAATATAAACATTCCCATGCAGATTATGCAGAAGTTCTGCCATTGTATGCATGTGGTTACTTATTATTCGTACGAGCAGTGGCAATTCGTCCAAATAGGGCGTGAAGATCAATCTACACTTTAAGAACAATAAAAAGTAACATTTTTTTAAGGATCGTTATATAAATTTGTTTTCCGTAAATATTTACAGGTATTGTATTGTAGAATTTGTCAATGTCTACCTGAATGAGAATCGCGATATTTCAACAATGTAATGTATGAAAAACTAATTTGTTTGCAATTTTGCCGTAAGATGTAAAACGACACTAATTCATCTTATTTGGTTCTAGAAAACGAGTAAGGAGTTGGACAAAAAGCTCTTTAATGTTGAAATGTATATGTTACCGTTAAAGTATAAAATCGGCTATTTTATGATGTGCCTAGATAGTGCATGAAACAACAGATTGATTCAATTAAAGTGTACAATGAAGTGCAGGGCCGCGTCGGACCTTTTTGTCGCTTGCGTGCGAATGACTGATTTTCGCCCCCAATACCTATTGATTTCTTTAAGCGATATGTGGAATTCTTGACATATAAACACCAACATTAAATGCAATATTTTGTTGGTACTTATACGTAATTGAATATCAAATAACGTTTATAACATTTTAATAAACATTTCATTTTAATATCAATACAAGGGCTGTATTATACACCCACAGCAAATGCCACGGCAGGGGGGATTCAGTTATGGTTTTTGACGATATTCCTGTGAAGGAACGAAGCAAGATCACACAATCTTTCTCGTATGGTAGGCATAAGAATATTGATTGTTTTTACTTATGTCAAACTTACGCTAGCATCTTAGAACGCAGGCTTAGGGATAACGCTAATGTAATTTGCATTATGGAAGCAGGATGACACGAACCTTCCTCATATTTTTCTGGATCATACAAGTGGTGATATGTCATACCCAAACTTTAAAAGAATCTGCTTTCAGTGATGGAATGGTGATGGCTCGAAACATAATTTTATAACTATTAATAAGGATTTTGATTTAAATGGAAGGCGGTATAGGAAGAACTTTGATGAATATTTATATTATAGTGGTTTCTATATTGTTAAAAATAAAAATAAACGCTGCAATTTCAAAACACCCTGTATAAAGGAACAAACTGAAATTACGTGAGAAATTTATATTAATTAATTCAATTTTTAAGTAACGGGTATTAAACAAAGTGTACAAATAATAATTAATATTTAATAGCTTTGCTAAAAATTAAATGGTAGAAGTCAATGGCATTCATTATTAATTTAATTAGAGTTAATTGAACAATTAGGAATATATAATAAGCATAACAGCCTGTGAAAACCCAAGGTGAAACGCGTTGGTAACAAACGGCTAAAAGGAGGGTTAAAATACCATGAAACGAAGCTCAGAGAATTGTATTTAAAACGTTCATTAAGAGCGAACACCGGCAAACTTTTAAATGTCACGTTCTAATAAATTCGAGCAGATAAACATGCAGATTCTACGTATATTGAAAACGGGTGAATGCTTTCGCGGGAAATACAAAACGGTTTATTTAAAACTCACGTTGCTAGTCCACGTGGGTTTAGATAGCCGATAGTAAAGAATATCGATTTGTACCACTCAGACTAGATAAGAAAGGGACGGATAAAACGCGTAAAGCAGAGACACTGGTAATAAAAGAAGGGACTTGTGAAGCGTCACTAGGTCTACGATTAGTTGAAATGTTTAGTCTAGTTTGAAACGAACAAGAGCGTAGTGCAGCGTATTATTCTGGAAATTGTATAACGAGGTATTAAAATTCGTGGAGTGAGAATGGGGTTGAGTGCAAATTTGCGAGAACGTGTTGTTGTAGAAAGGGGATTTCGGATGAAAGGAGGCCAGGAGGTGGCGGCCTGAGTGTATAAATAATTTTAGAGAACGTGGTAGGGCCCCTTAAGTTTTCGACCGCTCAAAAGAACATATCGCAGTACCACGAGTTGTAAGTGTTACAAAATCAATTAAATTTATTATAAGGTGATAGTCTCGTAATTAAATACGCGATTAAGTGTGCCGAAATTATTTTTAATCGAGATATCATCTTCAATTATAAACAACTCGTGTCGCGCTTTAAATAACGTGGTTCGAAGCTTCAAAATAATGAAGAAACAATTTAAATGGAATTTGGAATTGGTTACACCAGGGAGGCCGCGTTTGCAGTTCAATTGAGATGGAGTTTTTCTAGTAACCGCTAGAAACGACCTGCAGAACGGACAGAAGAAATCGACGACATCATCCTCAAAGCAGAGATCTACTATAAACTTTCCAGGTAACGATTTGAATTGTGACTTTTTAAACTGTGAATATTGGGAGAATGCTAGAGTGAAATTTCAAGGTAGTGTGTATTATTACGTATTGAACGTAATACGTGTAAAACTTTATTATGGTAGTTAACTGAAAAGTTGAAGGTTTCTATAAAGCTTTTAAACGTTCCATCAGAACATAAAATTTTTGTAAAGAGTACATGGCTTTGTTTTGTTATTTGTTTTAAAAGTATGCAAATGCATAATTACTGGGTATTCTGAGCTCATCCAACCCCAGAGTTTATTTAGAGTGAAATAAATAAATAAATTATAAAGAACGAATTATAGCGAAGGTATTATTCAAGGCCCATTTACTCCGTGTATAATTTCTGTGTTTAATGGTTTAAAAATAAAATACTGGACATTATGAAATAAGGTTTTTCTGAAGTGTAACGGGATTAATGGTATATGGACATTATTGCATTTCTTGTGTAAATAGTTATAAATAAAAGCTTGTATGTTGATTGTATTTGAGGTTTTATTGCTAGAGTGTGTGTATGATTGAGAATATGCGAGTGAATTTAGATACCCAAGAGGACATCCGAATGAGCTAGCCGGAAGCAGTTGGATAATTTTTTTTTATTAGGTAATTTTGAAAATTTTGTTTATTGTCGAATATGAAAATTTTATAAAATTTTCGAATATATATTTGTATCGCAATTGCTGACCCGAGATCCACGGCAATAAATTTGACGCCCAATTCGTGAGGCTAGATTAAGTTTAGGATCCACGGCAATATATATATATATATATATATAATGATATTAAAATAATTGCTTTTAGCAAATTTAATAAATAAAACAGGATATACGATGTATAAATAAACACCCATTTTACGAAGAATCGAAAAAGAGGGTTTTTAACTACACAAAGCATATATATATATATATATATATATATAGTATATATATATATATATATATATATATATATTTAATAGATATATCATCATCATCAGGTCTTCAATCTTGGAACTGGTTAGACGCGTATCCTCATTGTTTCCTTTTCTGAACTAACCTACACATTTCCCTGAAATTTGCACAGTCTGCATCCATCACTATCTGATCTAGGTCTATATCTACCTCTTTTTTCCCATCTCTGCTTGTAATATATACCATACTATTCCCCAAAAATGCCATAGACGTATTCTGCTCTTTTATTTCTCTTATTTCTTTTCACAGATATCTTTATTCTCGTACTATTTCTATAACTTATTTGTTATTAACTTTGTCTGTCCATGCTATCATCTTACATATATATATATATATATATATATATATATATATATATATAGAATAAATGTAAGCAACTTCCACTTTAAGAAAAGCACATAATTCCAGTAGTCATAAGAGTAATACGGTCACTCAATAAGCAAACCGAACACAGGAAAGGGATGCAGATCATACACTAGGATGGTACTACAGAACCCATTCCAGGTTAGCAATCTTAATACACTTTTTTATTGAAAACTGTTTTGATTTAATATTTGCCACATTGTGTATTTGTAAAGAATCATCAAAAAGGGTCACTTAAAGATTTATGAAAATGGAATAGGTATCTTGGAACGTTGGAAGGTCCTTGAATAAATAAAAGATATGTTTGCTGACTTTCAAAAAACATAAATCTGGTATATGTAGATATTCTGTACAAAAAGGAAAATTTTGAGTGTTGTAAATATTATCAATTATTATGTTGTGTATTATAGAATTACTTTATTTGATTCAATAAGATTCATTCAGTAAGCTAGTCGGGGTAAAAATCCCAATCTAACTTTTCATAACATTGGGGCTCAAAAATAATAATAGGACAAAACACAAAAAATTTTATGGAGCCAAATCGTGGGGCCATATCACAGCAATATATATATATATATATATATTGCTATGATAATAAGGTTATTTAAGGGGATATAAGGTCACAAGGGAGGTATACCTCATGTAAACAACACATAAATAAAAAAACTAAATATTTAAACCATAAAAAGTACACAATTTGTTCATTATGCAAAAATCAAATACCAGACACCCTGATAAAATCAACAACTAACTAGAGTCGATGAAAGAACGCTCATTCCTTAATCATTTAACCACATTTAGTAAAATAGATAACTCTGGACGCAACCCAATTCATTTTAAAAACATTAATTCATTTATAAAATTAGCGCAAAAAATAATCAATGCGTGCTTATAATTAACAGGTCTTACAAAACAAGCATATTTCATAACGCATGAAGTTCATAAACGCATCTAGTGTACGTCATCTGTTAAATAATGCCATTATAAAATTTAGACTACGTGATGTTTTAAATGTTGGAATCGCTAAACATTCGAATAAAACCAAGCATATTGGATAAACAAAATATGGAACAATAAGTTTGTATACGTGCGGAAATAAAAGGAAAATTTAATAAATGCCTGTACAAAACTACAATTACGTGATGTTAAAGAGTACAAAGTACCATTGGCGAACGAAATCCATAATACAAAGTTTTTTGTGTATGTGATTTTTAAAGCGTCTGAAGAATGCATATATTGAGCAACTACAAGTAAAACCCAATAGGCTGCATGATAGCGCCGAGCAACGCCTCGTCCATGGTCGAAGCATAAGATAGCAAGCGGTCACCCAATGACAGCACGTAGAAGAGCTAGTCTATATATAATTAACCGAAACCGATAACATTCATTGATTCCTTAACGGAAGCATGAACTGCCCTAATCTAAATAAAAATATTACGCAAAGTTCAATTGTGAAGTTATACAAAAATTTATAAGTGAAGGTCACAGTACTTAAAATTTCAAGTAAAGAATACAGTCAAGTTCGCGTTCAAACATACGAGTGTATAAGAAATCCACCGTTGGCACAAAACGCAAGTTTAAATTTAATTTAGTAATAAACGAATCTTTACAATTTATTAATAAGGGCACTAATCAATTCAATAAAAATCTAACTAAGACCGGACGTAAAACTACAATACTCAAAGTACTGGATAAAATAAATGCGGAAAATCTAAATCGAGACGTTAAGAGTACAACTAAACCTAAAAGCAACACGAAGTCACTGGTTAGCAACACGCTGTGTAGAGGCAGTTAGAAGCATTGGGGTGCACGCAGAGCTACGGGGTCACAACTTGGAATCCACAAATTTAGCAACTGATTCAAACCAGGAAATCAATCGGAAAAATATCAGGTTAGCATTTGGGTTTCAACCAATAGCATAAATCTTATTTTTAAATATTTGGAACTTACATGTACTTAGATATTTTGTGTAAAGGGTCACCAAAAAGATTTTTCTAACATCTAGAAAATACGTTAAAGGAAAGGAAAAGGTTCACTGAATGTTCAACGAAACATTCAATATTACACATAACTATTTTTGCTGGCTTTAATTGATTAAAAAGGGGTTATAATATTGCAAATTGAATATTTATTTTTACTTTGATTCAAAGGTTTTAAACAGCAAATAACATTACGAAAGTTGTAGAGATATATATTTTACATATATTTTAGTTTATTATACAAATTTTGGTGAATTTCGTTCTCTTATTCAGGTATGAAACTCAAAGGAAGGGTGTAAACATTCTTTGTTATTATTTCGTCGTTCACTCTGTGCAGAGTATAACTGAGCTATCCGAGGCATAAATTTAATTGTGTGAGTTTTAAATTTATTTTAGATTATTTAGCGGCACAGAGGTGGCGGTCAGCAAGGCAACTGAGGGTTATATACACCAGGCGAGCGAAGATATTGTAGCAAAGTAATTTGTCGAACCAACGTAGGTCCCGAAAGTAATCTGCCGACCCAAACATGGGGCCCGAAAGAAAACTGACGACTAAACGAAGGGACTCGATCGAGTTTAGGGAAAGAAAATCGGCGACTAAACGAAAGGCTCTGAAGGAATCGAGCTACACAAATTAATTCTACGACGTGTTCTAATAGGGGGTAGTCAAAGTATGAAAGTCGGTGATAAAACGAAGGACTCATAAAACTTGTAAATTGGAATATTAATTGAAATTGGGGTTTTAGATGTAATTAAGAATTATAGGCAACCAGAAGATAAAGTTAGAAAATTAAATTAAAATTTTAGGGTTTATTGTAAATATAATTCAATTAAAATGGACGAAAGAATGCAGAAAGTTAGGAATGCGTTGAAGAATGAAACGGTGGAAATACGATCTCAGGAAATGTGTTCGTAGAAGAAACACAAACTGAAACTGCAGGAAGAGTATTAGAAAGGAGTCACAGCAAGGAACAACAAACTACACAGGAGTCTAGAATGATGGCGACTTTGTTGGCGCTTAATGATAAAATGGATACGAATTAAGAGGGCATGAAAAATATGAAAATAAAAATTAACAAAAATGTGCAAAAAGGACAGAGTTTTGGCAAAATTTAGCTAAGTTGGGGGAAAATTTGGTTTAGAATTAAAAATCTTAAACGAGGGTCTAAAACAAACGAATCAAACAATTGAGGAAATAAGGCTAGAGGTGCAGAATAAAGTTGTACGAATTATGGAGGTCATCGATGACGTGAGAGATGAAGTTTTAAAAGTTAAATCGAGTCAGCAACACGCGAAAAAGAAAACAACGAGAAAATTAGAGATTTAGACATAAAAGTACAAGAGGTTGAGGGAAATTGTAAAAGAAGATATAGGACTGTAAATAGGGAATTAGGAAGATTGAAAACGGATTTAGGAAATTTTAGTAAAAATACGGTACAATATTCTCGGGAACCCATAAGAATAAACCAACCAAGCATACCATTAGATCGATACTCGAAATTTTATGGTGACAATAAGTTAAATCCAAAGATATTTTGGAATAATATTGAAAAACTGATACAGGAATCAACGGATGAGCAATATAAGTTAAATTTGGTAAGATGAAAGCTAAAAGGGGGCGCCAAAATATGGTTGGAATCTACGAATTTAGCAACTGGTTCAAACCAGGAAATCAATCGGAAAAATACCAGGTTAGCATTTGTGTTTCAAACAATAATATAAATCTTATTTTTAAATATTTGGAACTTACATGTACTTAGATATTTTGGGTAAAGGGTCACCAAAAATATTTTTCTAACACATAGAAAATGTGTTAAAAGAAAGGAAAAAGTTCATTGAATGTTCAACGAAACATTCAATATAATACATAAAGATTTTTGCTGACTTTAATTAATTAAAAAATGGTTATAATATTGTAAAGAGCAAATTAAATATTTATTTTTACTTTGATGCAAAGGTTTTAAATAGCAAATGACATTACGAAGGTTGTAGAAATAGTAATTGTACATATTTTTTAGTTTATTATACAAATTTTGGTAAATTTCGTTATCTTATTCAGGTATGAAACTCAAAGGAAGGGTGTAAACATTCTTTGTTATCATTTATACAATACAAAGTTTTTTGTCTGTGATTGTTAAAGCGTCTGAAGAATGCATATATCGAGCAACTACAAGTAAAACCCAAGGGGCTGCATGATAGCGCAGGGCAACGCCTCTACAATAGTCAAAGTATAAGATAGCAAGCGGCCAATCAATGACAGCACGTGGAAAGGCTGGTCTATATATAATTCACCGAAACTGATAACATTCATTGATTTCTTAAAGGAAGCACGAAGTGTACTAATCAAAATAAAAGTATTACCCAAAGTTCAATTGTGAAGTTATACAAAAATTTATAAGTGAAAGTCACAGTAACTAATATTTCAAGTAAAGAATACAATCAAGTGCGCGTTCAAACATACGGGAGTATTAGAAATGCGCCATTGTCATAAAACGTAACTTTAACTTAATTTAGTAATAGACAAATCTTTACAATTTATTAATTAGGTACTAAGCAATTCAATAAGAAATCTAACTAATTGCGGACAAAAACTACAATACTCTAAGTACTGAATACAAAAAATGGGGAAAATCTAAATTGAGAGGTTAAAAGCACAACAAAAGCTAAAAACAGCACGAAGTCAACGGTTGGCAACACGCTGTCTAAAGGCAGTTGGAAACATTGGGGTGCACGCAGAGCTACGGGGCCACAACTTGAAATCCAGCAACTGATTCGAACCAGGAAATCAATCGGAAAAATACCACGTTAGCGTTTATGTTTCAACCAACAGCACATATCTTATATTTAAATATTTGGAACTTACATGTACTTAAATATTTTGTGTAAAGGGTCATCAAAAAGATTTTTAACACGTAGAAAATACGTTAAAAGGAAGGGAAAGGTTTATTAAACGTTCAACTAAACAGTCAATATAATACATAACTATTTTTGGTGGTTTTAATTGATTAAAAAGTGGTTATTATTTTGTAAAAAGCAAATTGAATATTTATTTTTACTTTGACTCAAAGGTTTTAAATAGCAAATGACATTACAAAAGTTGTAGAGATATAAATTGTACATATTTCATAATTTATTGTACAAATTTACGTGAATGTCGTTTGTTTTATTCAGGTATGAAAATCAATAAGGGAAGTGTGTAAACATTCTTTGTTATCATATCGTCGTTCACTCTGGGCACGGCATAACTGAGCTAGCCGAGGCATAAGTTTAATTGTGTGAATTTTAAATTTATTTTAGATTATTTAGCGGCTCAAAGAGGTGGCGCAGCAAGACAACTGAGCGTTATACACACCAGGCGAGCGGAGATATCGTAGTAATATATATATATATATATATATATATATATATATATATATATATAAATTGAATAAGACATAAATGATTAAAAGTTAGTGTAGTACAAAAAGGAGTTGCACCACTCCGCAACAAGAATTCATAAAAATGCACAAACAATTAATCGAAACCTTGCAAGCCACCACATCCCATTCACAAGGTGTTACGAAAAAGATACCACTTGTAGAAAAGGTTAAAGTTGTAAGACATGAATGTATCTTTAAGGAAAATTAAACAACCTATTCTGGAGTACCCAATACATTTTTATCATGTAAATGTGTTAGCCCGAAAACAAGATGAAAATATAGACAAATAGACAAATCGGTTTACAGAGTAAAGTATAATTCTCAAACCAATACATGGAGTTTAGGAAAAGGTTTGCTCGAAATTGATTCAGAAAACAGCGACATGATCTTAAACAATAGCATATATCCCGGCATTAGAGGTCTATACAATCTGCTAACCTTTAAAAACATCAACTCCCAAGACTGCCATTTCAGTGTACAGAAAGATTTATCAAAATACTTGGACATGATCAGAACAGCTTTAGTTATTAGAAGAAAGTTTAGTCCATATACGGCACAAGATTTAACAGGATTCCTAACAAGTAACAAGAAGTTTGAAAAACATGTGTTAAAAACATTCCCGATTTTCGGAGAAAGTCTAAAAGGGTGCTCACAGGTAAAGGTTTGGGTTTCCATAAACGGTTTTACAAAAAATTGAATACAAGTCTGTTGAGTACGTATATTAGAACAATATTCACGAATTAATCGCCCGGCTAAAATTATTGAATGCATCCAACCAGGCTGGAAATACAAATGAGGAAAACATAAACGAAATTGTGTAAATAATGGAAGAATTAAAAGAGAAGGGTATAATAGAATACGCGTAATAAACAATTGCTCAGTTTTAAAATGTCCATGAATCGCTTTGGACGTTTTAACCGTAAGCGCCTGCAGTTTGGTCAGGGAGGGCCCCTTGGACGTGGTTTTGTAATAACTGCAGGCGGGGGTGAGGGGAGGAGGGACGACATGCGGTAGAAACGTCTTATCAATGTATCGGAGCCGAAAGATGTTAGTGGTTGAGTCTCTAAAAGTTTGCTATTAATCTCGTAAATCGAGCATTTGCCCACTGTCTAAAAAGTATGGAAGATATTCAGCGTAAGGCTGTAGTTTACAATGCAAAAATTCAACGTATCACACAGCTTAGTCCTTCTGTTGAAAAATCAGACGCAGCAACTAAACTATATGTAGACGAAAAACGTGATGAGCTTGTATTCGATGTGAAAGAATTTGTACAGTTGTTTATTAATTTGAATACCGCATCTGTAACAAACGATCAAGAACTTAGCCTCGCACTTTCATCGATTTATAATGCATCACCAGAAGATGTTAGAAAGAAGTATTATAAGCCGAAACTCGAACCTACCTGAAGGTGCAACTACAAACTGATGAATCGCTTAGTCTAGCTTCAGTACTACCCCGACATGAGTAAGGAAATCATCGTAAAAAACTTTTTAAACCGGCTCGCAAAAGTTTTCTGCGTCAGCATACAGCCCTTAAACCTATAAAAAGTGATCTCTTGCAATTTGACTTGGCGGAATCTCAACCTTACGCTGACGTTAATAACGGTTACAAATATGTTGTATTTGGTTTGGACTGCTTTTATAGATTTTGATTTCCCAGGAAATTCTATACTAATTTGATACTTTTTCACCATGGGTTTATTTTAAAAGACAGAGCAATGCTGTTTAGAGCATTGATAATAGATTAAAGATGAACACTATATGGTTTGGTAAAGGGTTATTTTTTAATTCAGTGAAGGATGTCCCAATTTTAAAAATTCCAAAATATTTGAAAAGCTGCGGAAAAACCACATTAATTGATATCTTACACGACGGAGTTATATTAAAAATATCGCTAAGAGTAACTTTTGGTGAAAATTCTAAAAATGGTGCTGGTGACTAAAGGTCCGGTCCTATTTAAAAAATTCTTTCAGTTTCGGGTAGTTAAAAAATAATTATAGCATTTTGATAAGTTATACTAGCGAAAAACATACAAAAAGTGGGTAAAAATGCAAATAAGGAGAAACGGATTAGGTGTTTATAAATTCATAAATAAAAATACTACAAAATTCGATGTTTCTCATGTTTAAAGCCCTACATAATTTAAGATGAAATCTGTACGATTGTATGACTGGAGTCTTACCCTAAAGCTTTTTTATAGTTAAAAATAAGGCGTAAGTTAATCTCTAAGATAAAAGGAAATCTGTAAATTAAACAATAATACGAGATGTGCAAGTAATAAATTCGAATGACTCGATAATGTAACGGTAAAAGTCTCTGCTTTCCAAGTAGGCAGCACGGGATCGAATCCTGCGTCAAATAAAGTTTTTCTCTAATAACTTGCGGTAAAATGTATATACAGGATGGAGAAAATGTGGATATATACAGAGTAAGTCAAAAATCGTGACGTTTAAAAAAATTGGCGGAGAGAAGTAAGATAAAATGGCATTTACAGGCGTGACGTAAGAGAATGGCGATAACAGATGTGACGTAGGAAAATTATGGATGGCAGATGTGACTCAAGAATAAATGGCGGATAACAGATGTGACGTATGAGGCTGGGGGTGGAAATAATACCCTTAATTAAATCGACGGGGACAAAGGTAGTTAGTTTAAAAGCGACCGTCGACTGAAGTTGACGTCTGGTATGTGACTTTAGTGCTGCTCGTTAATAAAAAATATGTGGTGTGTCTTTATAGCATTTGGGGTTAGATGCTCTTAAATTCATCTCTAAATTGAAATGAAATCTGTAGGTTGTTTTTTAATCATACTGAAATTTCTTCATAAATGCACTATATACAGGATGGAGAAAAAGTGGATATATATGCACATCGGTCTTGTGTTGTAGCGTTTGCGTTTGTTTCCTATTCAGTCATAACCATCGAGCACCGAAAGTGAGACAATTGTCCGCGTTCGTGGTGCACGTTCGCCGACGCGGGCGCTACATTTAACTTTCCAATGCGCCAACCGAAGGTGCTCCATTGGTCAGGAAGCGATTTTTTTTGTTACCTGGAAATTTTAGCTTTGCCGTACGCTTGTGGTTCAAAGCGAGATAGCGACTTTTAACGTGCATTGCAGCACTCTCGCATGAGACCTACATTTTACCTCTCATCCAAACAAGGGAGTATTGTAAAAAATGCTCGCCTGATGTTGGTCATCATATGCGAACTTATCTAAACCGCGAAGCCGCCTGCACGTCGCAGGCCATCGGAAGCCGGAAATCGGAGGTTGCTTGTGCAATAATCTATAAGTGTGCGTATGCGTAGGTGTGTACGTGTGCGTATATATGTATGTATGTGTGACGCGCGTGTGTGCGCACGTGTGTGGTGTGTGTGTGTGTGTGTGTGTGTTTACAAGTTTGCGTGTGCGTGTAGATGTGTGTGTGTATGTGTCTGTGTGATGTGTGTATCTATGTATGTGCTTACTGTTTGTTTGTTGTGTTATGTTTGCGCTTGCTTTTTACTTAGTCTCGACCCCCGGCATGCGGAATTCAGAGAACAAACCATCCGTTCTTGAGTGTGCGCGTGCGTTTGTGTTGTTATATGTTGTTTTATTAAATGTTGTTTTATTTTGTTTATCCAACGTTCTAGCCCGGTTGTTGACAGTTTTATGGTTTGTGTATATTCCCTTTTCCTATTTTATATTAATTCTATTTTAGTGTGTAATATCCTACTTTACTAAAATAATAAAACTAATCTATAACTATCCTAAATCTATTGTTTGTTGTTGTGCTTCCATTCATTTGATGTGTTGTTTATTTTTCGGTTTTACGGTCATTAGAAGCAGAGTGTTTCTGGAATGTCCAGTGAATGTTTGTAAATGTGATGTGTTCGTCTCGGTGTGGTCGTTTTTGTAATGCCCGTCGTGGATATAACGTTTGTGCTAAATCTTTGTGATTTTATCGATGAGTATGTTTAGGTGTTTAAATGTGTGTTGGTTAAATAGTACTTGCAATATTGGTATGTTTAGTATCAAGTTTCTTTCGTTGTGTGTGTTTGGGAAGTTTTTTGCACTCGAAGAACATGTGCTCCGATGTTTCAACTTCTTCACAACCACACAAGTCATAATTTGTCAAGTTTAGCTGCTATTTGTTATGTCGGGTAGGATCCGTTGCGTCAGAAAATAAATCTGACCTTGGCTTGGTTGTATGTGTTTGGTCTTGAATTTTGTCCTGTGTCCAATATCCATTCGTATGTTCGTTGCCAGTCGTGCTATTGTTCCATCTGGTTTGCTATTAGGACGTGACTGCTTTCTTTATACTTCTCCTCGTGTTCGCCGGAGATCGTAGAATTTCTTCTACTTTCGTCAGTCGGTTTTCACGAAGGTGGAACGTGAACTGCAAAATGGGTTGCAATACAATTGGTCGCGACCTGCTTCTCAAAAAGGTATAATGTCGCTTATTTTAGGGTATCCGCAAAACGAGGCATATACAGTAGAATGTTAGGTGCACGACGTTGCAACTGCTCTGTAATGACTGGCTGGAACTCAAAGTTTAACGATAATATGTAATATCGTTTCTTTATTATTTGAGCATTTAACCAAGAGCTCTAATATTCATATGACATGTTTGTAGTGCTTTCTTCTGGTATCTGTATATCTTGTGTTGCGAACAAAACTCTTTAGTTTCGGCGTACGTAAATTCTTTTAACAAAGAGATGTGGATATTTTCATCAGCTTCATTTGAAGCGAGTTGTAAAGCATATTTAACGGTGTCATGGTTTTAAGTTTTAGCTATTAAGCTTGTAAATCGTAGAAGCAATTGACGTAACGTTTGCTCAATGTCATTGCCGTTATATTAAAAGTATTTCCGCTTATTTAATATTCGTAAATTATTTAAGTAGGGATCTTTTAAAAGTTCTTTACTATCACTTCTGCTGAACAAGTTTAGATGATGTATTAGAAATTATTATGCAAAACATAAAACCTATAATAAGAAGCGCCATGTTAATTGATCTGATTTATTAGGATTAGCAGCGTCCCATTTAATGATTCGATGTGAACAAACCAGAGAACATGATGTCCAATGTGCTACGTACATTTGCGTAGCCTAAAAGACAAAGAAGGAAAACACAAAAAATATATAATTAAAGGAAAGCCTGAAATAAAAATGAGAAATTAAACATATTTATTTATACTTATAATTAATCTGTGACAGTTTGAAGAAACATAACAGTGCTTTATAACCAAAACAAAATCAATACCCACAAAATACACATATGAGGTAGAACGCCAAACGAAAAAAGAATTACCCCCTAAAATGGCGAGCTGAGGTTTCCGGTCCCTTCCTTATGTTAAATTACCAAATGAAAAATTACAGCTCTAAAAACCTCAGCTCTGAATTCGCATTGTAAATATAAAACTAAATCTCTAAAGTTTTCTCTACGAGGTCGTAATTTAACAAAAATTTACAATTATAGCACCAACAACAGTTCTTACCATTGTGAGATTCAAGTTAACTACAAAAAAATTATCACCCTAAGAGGTCAGTATATAATACAATATTTTCAATACTATCATTTCACATAAAGAGAATCGTTTTACCCCTACAAAATTTAGTCGGCAATATAAGAACTTTATAAATAGGCAGTTTCATCAAGTCCGTGAAACTCATATCAGAAAAAGGAGGCTAAAAGACTCACCCTCGAGTTCAGAGCGTAGGGTTGGCCCTAATGACAGGGTGGAACAGAGTGGCACGGGACCCAGTAGTGTTGGTGTCCTCCCATACCAAAAAGGAGCGGCAATCTAACGGGTCGCTAAGTCCCCCAAAGGAAGAAGCTAGAATAATTTCAAGCGAATTAGTTTATTGTCGCCGAAAAGTATAGGTTTGTAAAACCATCATTACCCACCGCGCTGTAGGGCGTGCGCAAAATTCTCACAAAGAAAAACGGAAACAACTAAAAATATAACAAATGTTTTCGTTGTGTATATCAAAGAAAGTGAATACTAATTATGTTTAACTAATAACCAGAGCTCAAAGTAATATCGTTGTTATCAAACGTGATTAGGAAACTTGAAAACACGGTTTATGGGATAGTTCAATACGCTGTTTTAACGAATTTTAGGTTGAAATGATAGAGAAAGTAATTACACGTATAGAAAGTTTACGGATACCTAAAACAGGGTATAGACTGTTTAATTTATAGAATGAACTTTTCGATTTAAAGCAAATAGATTTGAAATTGAAAATTACTAGAAGCGAATTTTATTGTAGGAAGGTCTAATATACTGAGTGTTGTTGGAGGATCTGAGCAGAAACTACGTAAATTAATAAAGGAGCAAAAGGGTGTAGATTTTTACTGACCATCGTAAAGTAAACGTAACAAATGGTTTATGGAAGCAATCATGTCTTTTACATTAACTTAATGTTTTGTTTTACGCAAATCTTGTCTATAATTTAAAAAAGTTTCAAAAGAATAGGAATGGTATTCCACCTTACATTATATTTGACTCGAAAAGCGTCTATAATTTATGAGTCTTTGTTAACATAATTTGCAATCTTTGTGTAAAAATTTTAAGCATATATTTGATATTAAAATTTCTATATTAAAATTCAAAGCATTCATGCATATCTAACTAAGTTTTCCTGTTCCTTCAAAATTAATAGCATTTGAAAACAGCACCGATATGCAAAATATCACACTTTATGAATACTTTGTAGAAAAGTTGCAGGGCAAATAGTACTTTTAGTTTAATTATTTAACTGCAAAAGATTCAAACTACAAACTGCAGTACAGTATAGCGTGTCAAAATAAAAAGCTTTATGCAGATTTATTCTTTAAGTCACGCACTTTCGCTCGAACTAAGGTTGCGTGATTATTAAAAATGTAATTTACCTGTAATTGTATTAATAGCAAACAAAGACCTGTTTCACATGTAATTTTATTTCCATAATTTGGTTTCGCAGTTATACTTATAGCTATATTTAGTCGATTAAAGCAGAGACCATACTTGACGAAGCGTTAATGAAACGCGGCGCCACATTACCTTTACACACTCTTTGAGTACTGGGAATATTAGCGTTCTAAATTTAAAAAAAGACAGCCGTACGAAGTAGTAAATAGGCATTACCCATAATATTACAGAGTTTCTAAGCAGTAAATGTGCAAACACTGCTACAACAAATTACATAAGTTTTAAGCTAGTGTCAACAATTGATTTTTTTTCTAAACGAGAGATGTTCCTTCAGCTTAGCGTATTAAAAGGTTTAGTTATATATTCCACTAAGAGTTAGTTCTAGATAGAAAGTTTTTTCACCAGAAAAATTAGCAATATGACATACAGGAGGTCACTTGAAACATGCATTAACAAAACTCCGTTTCCACTCAACAAAAAGCACTAACTTACGTTTTTTCAGCTTGTGTATCATTGCAAGCCCATTTGAAACACCTAAAATGTAGCGCTGCCCGACATTTTTATGCAAGCTTTTAAATTAGGTTATAAATAGGGCTGGGTCGGCGTATCGATATATCGATACGTATCGATACGACACCCGTATCGACCCCCCCGATACAGCAAAAAATAAATATCGATATATCGATACTCGATATGTATCGATATGTATCGATACGTATCGATATGTATCGATACGTATCGATACGTATCGATATTCGGTATAGAATATGTATCGATATTCGATACGCAAAATCCCGTATCGCCCACCCCTATATACATACTTATGTCACAAATATTAAACTTGAAACTTTAATTATTTTGATAACAAACAATCTTAAGTGAAAGATCGAATTGTCAGTAAATACATTATTTCAAAACGATCTTGTGATTTTATTTCCAAAGAAAGAGTAGAAAAATTTATAGATGCGTATCGATTCGTGCCGATAGGTATCGCTACGTCTCGATATGTATACTTAATCTACACGTCTAAGCGTTCCGATACAAATCGCTATATATATCTATACATACCGCTACGTATCGATATGCATCGATACGCATCGATACGTATCGATACGCATCGATATGTATCGATACGCACCGATACGCATCGATACATATCAATACGCATCGATACGTATCGATATTCGATACGCAAAATCCCGTATCGCCCACCCCTAGTTATAAACTGTACAGCCGTACGTGAATACTATATCGCTTTGGAAGAGATATTTATATTTCACCAAAATAAATCATGTAAAGTAAGCGACATTCTCTCTATATAGAATTTGTATAAACTACTAATTCTAGTTAGACGTATATACCTAGAGAGAAATATGTTTACTGTGCTACAATTTTAAAAAACCATCGCTAGGTTACAGACTATTTTTGCAGTAACATATTATATACTAATAAGTACTGTGGTACGTTGTTCCCGTTCCTGTAGTTGTTACAACGTTACTGGAGTTTAACAATACTAACAATTTCATATACATGCAAATATAATGAAATTGGAATTATAGTTAATAGAATTAACATATGCTTACCATGGTAATATTAATACTTTTCTAACAACAGAGATTCTAGTTAATATTTCTGACACGTGTGCTGTGAATCTTCATCATCATCATTAGGTCTTCAGTCCTAGTACTGGTTGGAGGCGTACCCTCTTTGTTTCCTAGTCTGAACCAACCTACACATTTCCCTGAAATTTGCATAGTCTGCATCTATCATTATCTGTCTGCGAAAGTCTGATCTCGATCTACCTCTACCTATCTTTTCCTATCTCTGCTTGTAGTATATCCCGTACTATTCCCCAGAAATGTCTTAGAACGTATCCTGTCCTATTTCTCCTACTTTTTTCATTTTCCACAGATATCTTTATTCTTCTACTATTGCTACAACCTATTTGTAATTAACTTTGTCTGTCCATTCTACCATCCTCATACATCTGAAGCACAACATTCCAGAAAGCTTCTATCTCTTTCTGTCTGCTTTTCCTACTGCCCCTTTTTCATAGATGTACTGTGCTGTGCTCCACACTATGCTTTGAACAGTTTTCTTCTTGTGTCTATGTTCGTTATCTTTGAACATAGCTGCTGTTTTTTTTTGTTTGATGCAGTTTAGTCACCTTCCTTTGTTTTACAGTTATATACCTTATTTCCCCGATATTCGGTTGTATGTGAAGGGAGGTAAGCAGCCTTTGGCTGCCAAGTTCCCCCAGCACCTGAATCTTTGTCGAATTAATAGTTCTTCCAATTTATCCTTTAGCACAATCGACATTAGTTGAAAATATTTCACAACCAACACCTGTAGTTGTTTATAATAATCATCAGATTTAAGAGCACTTATTTTTTCGTCAATGGGTTTTACATCTTGAAACTGATCGGACTTATACCTCAGCTTATTTATGTTCTGAGCTAGCCTACACTGTTCCCTGCAATCTTCACAACCGACTATATACAGCTAGATTTCCTTCTATTGTTTTCTAATTATATGACCTATTTCACCGAAGGAGGTTAAGCAGCCTGTGCCTGGCAAGGATCCCCAACACTTAGACATTTGCTGTATTAATAGTTTTCAAGTAAGTCCTTTCGCACAATTAACATTAGTTGAGAGTATTGCAAAACCAATGTCTGTAGTTGTTTAAAATAATCACCATGTTTAAGTACAGTTAATATTTTTGTCATTAGTTTTTCCATCTTGCGACTGGTTGGAAGCGCACCTCCATTGATTTCTATTCCGAGCTAGCATACACATTTCCCTGAAGTTCTCACAGCCTACATCTTTCACTATCTGTGTGCAGTAGTCTAACCTAGGTCTACCTCTACTTCTCTTTTTTCCCATCTCTGCTTCTAATATATTCCGCACTATTCCCTCATGTCTTAGTATGTGGCCTATCATCTTATCTCTCCTATTTTTCACTGTTTTCCACATAGTTCTTCCCCTACCATTTCTAGTACCTCTTTGTTCTTAACTTTGTCTGTCCATGGTATCTTCATCATACCTCTGTAGCACCACATTTCAAAGGCTTCTGCCTTTTTCTTGTCTGCTTCTCCTACTGTCCAGGCTTTACGACCATACAGTGCTGTGCTCCACACATATGTTTTAAGCAACCTTTTCCTTGTTTCTATGTTTGTGGTCTTTAAAAACAGTAGTTGCTTTTTCTTGTTAAATGTAGCACGACCTTGTGCTAATCTTTGTTTTATATCTTTTGTGCTTTTCCCATCTTGCGTTATTTGACTTCCTAGGTAGCAGAAATTCTTAATCTTTTGTACGTTCTCGTTACCTATTTGTATTTGTGTTTTTGATTTATTTTCCTATCTTTTGCATACTAGAACTTTAGTTTTATTTTTGTTAATTTTCATACCATATCTCTCTGTTAGAACTGTTTCCATTTCATTAAGAGTAGCTTGTAACTCTTCTTTGCTAGATGCTAATACCGCTATATCATCTGCAAATCTAAGCATATTAATCTTTTGTCCCTGCATATTAATTCCAAATGTCTTCTTGCATTTGACAGTATTCATTGCCTGTTCTATGTACAAGTTAAAAATTAATGGGGATAAGGCACATCCCTGTCTCACAGCTTTCCTAATATTTACTTCTCTACTTTCTTGGCCTAATTCTATTACCGTTGTTTGCTCTTTGTATAAGCAATGTACTATCCGTCTGTCCCTAAAACTTATTCCAATCTTTTTGAGTATTTCGAACATTATTATCCATTTTACATTGTCGAATGCTTCTTCCAGATCTACAAACCCTATATATACGCTTTTCCCTCTATTGTTTTCTCCATTATCATCCTCAGAGCTAAAATAGCCTCCCGTGTTTCCCTGTTTCGCCTAAACCCAAATTGATCTTCTCCCAGTATTTTTTCAGCTCGTTTTTCTATTCGTCTTTGTGCAATTCTAGTTAATATTTTTGAAGCGTGTGCTGTCAAATTTATTGTTCGAAAATTTTCACATCTATCGGTGCCTCTTTTTTTAGTATAGTTACTATGATGTTATGTTTTAAATCTTTGAGTATCTCGCCTATCTCATACATATAGCTTACAAGTCGGAATAGACGTTCTGTTACTGCTTGTCCAACGGCCTTTAGGGTTTCTGCTTCCACCGTATCTATACCCGGCGCCTTACCATTTTTCAGACTTTTTAATGCTAATTCAAACTCATCTCCAAGTATAGAATGTCCCAGGTCATCATCTTCAATGTCTGATTCCTGTTCAAATGCTGTTAATTCCTCTCCTGAATATAAATTCCCTATATATTCCTGCCATCTAGCTACTTTCTCTACATTTTCTATAATGACGTTTTCTCTCACATCCCTTATATTCTTGCTATATGGTTATATATCCCTAAAATTCATTCGAATTAATTTGTATGTTTTGTCTGTCTTGCCTATTTCCGTTTTAGTTTGTACCTCGTTGCACTTTTCATCAATCCACTTTCCTTAGCTTTCCTGCATTTGTGAATAATTTTCCATTTTATGGCTTTGTATCTCTGTTTTCCTATTTCGTCTGATCTATTTTTGTATTTTCGTCTTTCTTTTATTAAATTCAGGATATCTTTTGTTATCCATGGTTTCTTATTTTCTTTTTGTCTATACCATAGAATATCTCTGTCCACCATGTCTAAGCTGGATTTAATGTTATTCCATTCTGTTTGTACTTCCTTAGTATCAGAAATTTTCCGATATCTTTCAGCAATTCATTTGACTTTTTTTCAAATCTTTCGTGGATATCTCTATCTTCTAGCTTCTCAAAGTCAAAGTGCCTTTTTACGTTCCTCTTTTTCGGATTTTTAAATTTAAGTACGGTCTTCATAACTACGATGTTGTGGTAAGTGTCTATATCTGCTTCTGGGTAGCTTCTACAGTCTTTTACTTGATTTATAAACCGTTGTCTAACAATAATGCAATCTATTTGATATCTTCCTATATCTCCTGGCATCTCTCACGTGTATCGTCTTCTAGCATGATGTTGAGATAATGTATTTGTGATGGTTAAGTTGTTCTTGTCGCAAAATTCTACCAGCCCATTTCTCGTGCCTAAACCAAATAAACCTACTATCGCTCTTTCCCAACCCTCACCTACCACTGTATTAAAATCCCTCGTAATTATTAAATTTTCATGTCCTTTTATGTATCTTAGTATGTCTTCGATATCTTTGTAGATCACCCCTACCTCATCCTCACTGTAGCTAGAGATGGGCATGTATACTTGTATTATTACTGTATTTACTGGTCTAGATTCAAATCTAACTATGACTATTTTTCGTTCTTTTGTAAGTAGTTTTCTACACGTCGTCCTATCTTTTTTCGCATAACTATCCCCACACCCCAATTTTCTTCCTCTGATCCTGTATGAATTACCCTGAAGTCTCTATTCCAAAAATCTCCCGCCTCTGGCCAGCGAACTTCGCTAATTCCTACTATGTCTAGTGCTAACCTATCCATTTCGAGTTTCAGGTTTTATAACTTACTCACTTGTTTCATACATCTGACTTTCCGCGCTCCGACTCGCAGAATATTCACGGATCTTTTTCTATTCTTTCGGATCACATCTCCCGAAGTAGTCTCTTCCCGGAGATCCGAATGGGGGACTATTTTACCCCCGAAATTTTTTACCCCATAGAATGCCATCATGTTTACTAACAATTTCTGTACGCAGTGTACTTGGGAGGTAATGTGGTGGTTTCACGTTGCCTTCCACATCGCAGTAGTGTGTTTTAGAATGTCATACCGACCCTTATGATCTCTGCCACTCTATGTACCGAAAAAGCTGCTGCCCTCTTTCGGGGACCTGTCATAGTCCGGTTCCTCACTAAAGATCCCGCAAATTTGGTTAAACCTATAGTTCGGTTCTTTAGCTCATTGAAACGCGCAAGCCATTCCACCTGTTCTAGTATTTTAGAACGTCGTTAAAGTGCAGGTCGGTTCAGAATGGGCTGTGAATCTTATTGTTCGAAAATTTTCACAACAATTCGCGCCTCTCTTTTTTGGTAAACTTACTATGATGTTACGTTTAAAATCTTTAGGTATCCCACCCGTCTCATACATATAGCTTACAAGTTGGAGGAAACGTTTTGTTACTGCTTGTCCGGGGGCTTTTAGAGGGTTTTTGCTTACATCTTATCTATACCAGGTGTTTTACCATTTTTCAAATCCTTGAATGCTAATTCAAACGATCTCCAAGTTTAGGGTATCCCAAGGCACCCTCTTCAATGTCTGATTCTTATACTAGTGTTACTAGTTCCTATCCTGTATATAAATTCCCTATATATTCTTGCCACCTAACTACTTTGTCTACATTTTCTATGATGATGTTTACTTCCACGCTCTAAAATTCATTCAAATTGGTTTGTATGTTAAGTCTGTCTTTCCTATTTCCATCTTAGTTTGTAGTTTTTTGCACTTTTTATCAATCCGTTGTTGTTTAGCTTTGCTGCATTTGCGAACAATTTCCTACTTTATGACTTTGTATCTCTGTTTTCCTCCTTCGTCCGGTCTGATTTTGTATTTTCGTCGTTCTTTTATTAAATTTAGGATATCATTTGTTATCCTCGGTTTCTTATTTTCTTTTTGTGTATACCCCTGAATATCTATGGCCGCCATGTCTAAGCTGGATTTAATGTTATTCCATTCTGTTTCTACTTCCTTAGTATCACATTTGACTTTTTTCAAGTCTTTTGTAAATATCTTTATCTTCTAGTTTCTGAAAGTCAAAGTGCATTTTTCCGTTCCTTCTTTTCAAATTTTTAAAATTAAGCGCAGCCTTAATAATTATAATGTTGTGGCCAGTGTCGGTATCTGCTTCTAAGTAGCTTTTACAGTCTTTTACTAGATTCCTAAACCGTTCTCTAACAAGAATGTAATCTAGTTGATATCTTCCTGTGTCTCCTGACATTCTCCACGTATAACGTCTTGTAGCGTGATGTTGAAATAAAGTGTTTCTGAAGGCTAAATTGTTTTTGTCGCCAAATTCTACCAGCCTATTTCACTTGTTGTTTTTCATGTCTAAACCAAATAAACCTATTACCGCTCCTTCCATACTCTCACCTACCACTGCGTTAAAATCCTCCGAATTCTTAAATTTTGAAATCCTTTTGCGCATCTAAATATATCTTCGATAACTTGGTAAATTGCTTTTACCGCTTCCTCGCTTCAGCTAGAGGTGGGCATTTATAGTGAAGACCGTTGACGAGTAAACATCTAGTTTAACCACTCGCAGCAAATTATGTTGATGTATTAAACTAGTGCAAGTTGATAGTAGAGGTTGTAGCATTGCATTAATTAATTAGTATACGATAGTGATTAAACTATCAAAGCAAGCCGACTATACTATCATAAGGTTTACTTAAGTTATTAAAGCTGCGGTGCAACTGTGTTGCTTTGTGACATCGAAGATAGATTTAAACGTTAATAGGAATTTAACAATGTCATCTGGTGATATAAACAAAACGGTGTTGTCCTTCGAATCACAGTTTGAAACAAAAATGTTAGTTTGAGCAAAAGTTAAATAATTTTACCAACGAAAAAGTTCCTGTTGATAATATATCTACACTGCAATCTGAATTTGAAGAATTCAAGGCTCCAATGTTAAATAGTATATTAGCACTAAAAACATTGGTGTATAATGTCAATGAGCGATTGGATAATATTGATCAATACAGTCGTCAAAATTTCATAATAATACATGGATATGTAGAAGAACAGATTGAAAATGTGATTAATAAGATCTGGGAGTTGATAGCTTCTATCCAGAGCGAATGGTGGTCAGATGTCATAGACTGGGTAGATTTAATATAGCATCCAAGAAGCTCAGAGCAATAATTGTTAAATTCTGTTTCTACCGTTCTCGGGAACATATTTAGCAGAAGAAAAAGACTAAAAGGTAAACATCTTATTATTACGGAATCTCTCACGAAGCGGAGGTTGAAATTGTACAAAGTCGTCCAACAAAAGCTAGAATACAAGAATACATGGACGTATTATGGAAATATCTACTGCTCACTTTCAAATAATAAGAAAATTATAATTAAAGAGTTTCCACTATAGACCACTAACTTCAAATATACGAAGATTATATAATGCAGGTGAACCATCCGTACAAGACACGAAGTAGAGGTGTTTCACAGCTAGGCGCCCAATCAGCCCAACCTCAAAAAGTACTGGTAAAGTAGATATTTCGCTGGTTTACACAAATTTGTTTTTGTATGTTTATTTGAGTTGTGTTTGGTAGCACATTTATGCAAAAACATCTGCACACACGTACACACAGACAAATATCACTACATTACCCTACAACCATAAACATATATATATATATATATATATATATATATATATATATATATATTGCTATGATAATAGAGTTATTTAAGGTTATTTAAGGTGATAAGGGAGAAATAGTTGATGTAAATGTCATAAAAATTACGAAAATCAAACTTTTAAATCATAAAATGTACATAATTCATTCATTATGCAAAAAGCATATACAAATCACCCTGTGTAAAATCAATAACAAGCTACAATTAATCAAAGGAAGTTCATTCTGTAACAACTTCACCACATTCACGAAAATAAATAATTGCGGAAGCAATCCAATTCTTTTTAGAATATTTAAGACATTTTTAAGCTTAAAATCAAATTTAGGTTTGACATATTTCAAGAAAAATAACCGTGAAATAAAATTTCTTTCTAAATGCAGTTGCGTAAAGAAATCAAAAAACACATATAATTTATAGCAGTTTGTATAAGAAAACATTTAAAAAAGAAGCATATTAGATAAAGTATGAATATTATAGGCGATGGGATACATGCAATTCACAACGTACACGAAATACCAAATGTTAAACAAATCCCGCTAGAAAGTTCAGTAATACGTGCGACTTGGAACGTATAAAAATTGCCATGCTTAACAAATCAAGCTTACGTAATTAAACTATGGAAATTAAAATTCCGATATACGTGCAGATTGAAACGTGCACGGGAGACCATTTGGTAATAAGTCTTTTTACAAAGTTGCAAGATACGTGACATTTAGTACGTATATATTCAGACCCGCTAAAATCTAACACCTTGCAGATAGCCTTTGAAACGTCTCTTCTACGGACAAACGACTGATAGCGGGCTGTCAACCAACGAGAACGCGTGGAACATTTGGGAAGGAATTTGTCTATAAAACTAACCAAAGCAGATAAAAGATTTTCATTCCATAATCGACGCGTTGTCTTTAATAGTTGATACAAAATTATTACGTAAATTAAATTTAGTAAAGGTTATAAGTTGAAGAAATTGAAATATAATATAAATTAATAATTACAAGTGATAAACAATAAAGTACGCGTCGAAATAAGTGTGTATATAATGCTGCCGTTGAGATAAACGTAAATCTAAAATTAATTAATAAATAAAATCTTTGCAGTTTATTAATTTAGGGCACTGGATCACGACATCAATAATACACTAGAGAACGACGTTAATATATTGGATTACTAGGTTAATACACTAGAGTACGACGTTAATATTCCAAGTAAAACTCTAAGATTAATACTTCAAATCATTGGGCAGACGACTCCAAGTTGCTGGTAAATATTTCAAGATACTGGGTCAACACGCTAAGCTGCTGGTTAAACAAACGACCGATTTGAGACATGAAACTTCAGTGAGAAAAACAGGACAAATATTAGGTCAGGACTATCGTTTCAATTTGTAGTATGCTACGTTTATAATATTAAATAATTTGTGTATTCAAAGGCGAACTGTAAAAAGTTGCATGTGATTAATATTTTGTGTAAAAGTTCAACAAAAATTTGGTTAGTACGTAAAAGCATGCTTAAGAAAGGAGATATTTCTTTAAACGTTCAACAAAACTAATTATGTTAGCTTTAATTACTATAAAAATGTAAAAAGCTAAAATCTTAGTAGAGTGTTAATTTTAGAAAATATTTACTTAAATTAGAGTTAAAGATTGTAAAAGAAGTAAATGATATTAAAAACGGCTTAGATTTGTAAATTGTAATTTTATTTATTTCATTATACAAATTTAGGTGAATTTAGTTTGTCTTATGCGAAGGTATTGAAATTTGCAAAGGAGTGAGTAAAAATCCTCTGTTATCATGTCGTCGTTCACTCTGTGCGGAAATCACTAAGCTATTCGAGGCATAACTACACTTGTGTTAATTTTAAATTATTTTAAAGGCACAGAGGGGTGGCGATCAGCAAGCAATTGATCGTTGTACATCTGACGAAGGACAATATCGTAGCAATATATATACAAGATATTATTTACGTTTTATACACCAACATACAGTTCAGACTGCTGTTATTGCACAAACATTCTGAACAAAATGCCACGTATACACTTTACATAGTTATATAACCCACATTCTTGTATTCACGAAAACACAAAATGTGGCCATTATATTAACTAACATGTCTCTTGAAAAATAGCTCCAAATCAGTCTTTATAAATATTTCACTATGTATTTGAATATTATGCACATATAAATGAAGGAGGGGTGGAGATATACTACCAGAATGTTCGAAACTTGAGAACCAAAACCCATTTATTTTTAATAAATGTCCTGAGTAATAATTACAGCATTATAGGTATTGCAGAGAGCTGGCTTTGTGCCGGGATAAACGATACGAAAACATTTGATGATAGATATACTGTTTTTCGTAGTGATAGGGGAAACAGTAGACATATGCGAGGAGGAGGAGTAGCCTTGGCTGTCGATAAAAGTTTTTTGCGTCTCAACTTCAAAGTAGGATAGGTAACAATAGTACTAGTTTAGATTTAGTCTTAGAAGAAATTACTAAATATGGCACAGTATACCTCATGTAGTTTGCTTCATGGAAGTTAATCAAATTTGTATCAGGGATACATAGATGTCATATCATATTATTGTATTCAATATCAAAACAATGTAATATTGCTGGGGGACTATAACTTAGCAAACATAAATAGATCCAAGTATAACTTTAATTATGATTTTAACATGTATGTCACGTTTGAGAATTTTATAAATTTTTGTAATTTGAAATCACACAATATTGTACTCAATGGACAAGTAAAGACATTAGATTTGATAATATCGAATGTTAACTTACTTCTGTGGACAACAATCAGCCATCACTAAGAATTATTTTTAAGATGGCGACAAAAAATATACACACTTATCTATAATATTTGTCCAACAATATAATTATAAAAATGCTAATTTTTAAAAACGAATAATTGTTTTAAGAAAATTAATTTTGACTTCATAGACACTTTTACAGATATTGAAATATTTGTTCAGAAATTCTATGACCTAATTTCTGCAGTTATTAACGAATGCGTTCCCAAAACTGTTCATAAATCTCGGCGAAAATATCCCCCGTGGTTTACTTGCGAAATAGTACAAAAAATTAGAGAAAAAAATTTTCATCATAAGCCAAAAATTAAATCTAAATTTTACGAAAATAAGTTTTAACAAGTTAGATCAGAAACGAAACTAGCTATTGAGAAAGCGCATAACATCTACACAGAGAAAGTAGAAAATAGCATACACTCTGATCCGATACAATTTTGGCTTTTCATTTCGAGTAGATGACAAAATAAAGTAGAAAACGAGTACTTTGTGTATAAAGGATCCCACCTAAACCCAAATTTAGAAACTGTAAATGCCTTTACAGAGTACCTCTCTTCAATGTTTCAAAACTAGTAATTTTACATAATAGAAGATATTAGTACTGTACTGAACGAAAGTAAGCTTGATATTTTACAATTTGCTGAAATAACAATCGTGGATGTCAAAACTGCCATTAATAAATTAAAACCTAAACGATCGGCTGGACCAGATAGTGTTCGCCCCTTACATATACAAAAGTTGTATTGATATATTTGCCATTCCACTATGTAAACTGTGTAACTTGTCACTACCAATACTTTTACGCAGCAATTGAAGTTATCAAAGATCACCCCATTCACAAAATCGGATGATTTAACGATATAACGAACTTTCGTCCAATATCTATGTTACCTACTCCGGCAGAAATATTTTAACATATTTTACACTCAAAAACTTTTCAACATATAAA
The DNA here is from genome assembly GCA_036346225.1 of Platerodrilus igneus. Classification (NCBI taxonomy): domain Eukaryota; kingdom Metazoa; phylum Arthropoda; class Insecta; order Coleoptera; family Lycidae; genus Platerodrilus; species Platerodrilus igneus. The sequence continues at coordinate 1,696,298 of JARFIW010000295.1, forward strand.
AAGATCAATAGACATCAATCAACAAGTTTTATTTAAAATAGATCAATGCAAACAAATCTGGTAAACTTTGTCGACTACATTAGTAGTGTATTAGATGTGAAGGGTCAAATAGATATAATCTATACAGATTTTGCAAAAGCTTTTGACAAGGTAAGCCATGACATATTGCTAAAAAAATTGGCTATGTTTGGATTGTCAGTACCCGTTATTGAGTTTTTCAAGTCTTACCGAGCGGACAGAGAAGCATACCTTGTCCACAAATTTACATATTCACATACATTTAAAATATCTTTAGGTGTACCTCAAGGAAATAATTTGGGGCCGTTGTTTTTAATTTTCATCAATATCTCTCTAAGACAATAAGTTACAGTTCATATCTTCTATATGCAGATGATTTAAAATTTTCTAAAAGTATTGCAACACAAGAAGACTGCAATTTATTACAACAGGACTTAAACAGCATAGTACATTGGTGTACAGAAAATTCGTTATTCTTCAATATTAAAGAATGTGAAAAAATAATGTATTCGTTAGCACAAACCAAAATTAATTACGACTATGCAATTAAAGATCTGCTCTTACAAGAATTGAATAACAAGAAAGATCTTGGATTTCATTTTAGGACTAATCTGAAATTTGACGTACATATCAAATATATAGTATCAGCCGCTTAAAAAATACTAGGATTTATTGTACCGAACAGTCAACTATTTAACAATGCAACTATTACAAAATTGCTTTTTTTACTCACTGGTACGATCAAAACTGGAATTTGCTATCACGGTATGAGATCCGGGGACTACTTTACGTTCAAATATGATTCAAACCGTACAGAATAAGCTTATTAGGTATGCACATTTTAAAAAGTTTCGTAGTTTTATAGGACAAACGCGTACAAAGATGCAAGAAAACTTTTAAATATAGACAGACTATCTGATCGTCGTGTAGTAGCACAGCTGTTTCTGACATAAAGTTCTTAACACCAAAATCGACTTCCTGCATATTCTAGCCAAAATTGGATTTTCGGTCCCGGTACATTCCGGCAGATGTGAAAGTCTCTTCTACCTTCCAAAATTTCAAACCGAATTGCTAAGAGATTCTCCACTTATAAAAACATTAATTATATACAATAGTATTTCAACTAATAAAAGTCTTCCCATATTCTCCACATACCTTTGCCATTTTGAAAAAATAATTGTAGCCGCATTAAATTGATGGGATACACACGTATACGCGCGCACACACACACGCACTCACACATACACATGCACGCACGCTCGCACTCGCAACTCGCACACACACAACCAAGCGCGCGCGCGCATGTACAAGCATATACATACACAGACAAATATATGCAGATGGTTACACAAATATACATCTACACGTAATTTATAGAGCATTGTAATATTTTGAAATAGTAACATAGAACTTTTTTATTATTTTCATTTTATTCTTATTTCATTTTATTTTATTTTTATGTTTATTTTTATTTTAATTGTTATTTTACATTTATTAAATTAAATTTTAGTTTTAGTTGTAGTAGTAGCTTTAGTATTAGGGGAATAATGTAATTAGCAATACCCCCTGTTTATTTCCATAAATAAATAAATAAATATACATGTATTATTACTACATTTACCGGTTTAGTTTCTAATCTAACCATGAGTACTCTTTCGTTCTTTTGTAAATAGTTTTCTACACATCTCACACCCGAATTTCATTCCACTGATCCTATATGAAGCACCTTAAAGTCTTCGCTCCAAAAATCCGCCACTTCTAGCCACCGAACTTCGCTAACCCCTACTATGTTCAATGTTAACCTATCTATTTCAATTTTCAAGTTCTCCAGTGTACTTACTTGCTTCATACTTCTGGCATTCAACGCTCCGACTCGTAAAATGTTCCCGACTCTTCTTCTAAACTTCCGATCACATTCTCCAAAATAGTACCTCCCAGAGATCCGAATGGGGGACTATTTTAACTCCGGAGTTTTTTACCCCAAAGTATGCCATCATTTTAAATAACAATTTAAGTACGCTGTGTACTTGATGGGTAAAGTAGTGGCTTCCCGTTGCTTTCCCAATTGCAGTAGTGTGTTTTAGATTCGCATACTAGCCCCTATGGTCTCTGTCACTCTAAGTACCGAAAGAGCGGCTGCCCTCTTTCGGGGACCTGTATTAGTCTGGTTCCTCAATAAAGACCCCACTAATTTAATTAAATCTATAGGTTGGCCCTTAGGTCACTGAAACGCGCAAGCCATTCTACCAGTTCTAGTAATCTATAACTTCTTCAATGTGCAGGTCCATTCAGAATGGGTTTAGACAAAATAGGGAAACACCGGAGGCTGTTTTAGCTTTGAGTGTGATAAATCAGAAGATCATAGAAAAAAGCGAAGGCCTAAATATAGGGTTTGTAAACCTGGAAAAAACTTTCAACAATGTAAAATGGAAAAAAATGTTCGAAATACTCAAAAAGAAAAGATAGTGCATAGTTTATACAAATAGCAAATAGTAGTAATTGAAGTAAAAAGCAGGAACGTAGAAATGTAAATATTAAGAAATGGGTGAAACAGTGATATGCTCTATCGCCGTTAATTTTTAACTTGAACATCAACGAGGCAATGAATACTGTCAAATAGAGGGAGACATTTGGAATTATTATGCAGAGATAAATACTGGTATACTTAGATTCGCAGATTATAAGCAGTATTAGCAACTAACAAGGAAGAGTTAGAAGCAGCTCTTAATGAAATGGAAACAGTTCTAACAGAGCGATACGGTATGAAAATTAACAAAAATAAAACTACGGTATTAGTATGTAAAGGAGGAAAAGATAAATAAAAAACCAGTATACAAATAGAAAATGAGAACTTGCAAGAGGTTAAAGATTTCTGACACCTAGAAAGCCAAATAATGCTGATGTGATCGCATACTAACGACCCGTGACCATAATAGGAAATCAATTTGATTATCTGGATCCTTCGAAGCAACTGTATAAATCCAATAAAACTGTATAATTTTGTCCTTTTTTTAAGGGTTGCAGAAATACTTCTTGTCAATATAGATAAAGGCAATGAACTTGGGTACAGGTAGATTACACAAATAAAAACTCGTTGAAATCCAATGAACAATAGTTTAAACATCATACAGCTCGGGCTGAACTTGATAACCCTTATGAAGGATGTCATTGAGGGATATATTAGTAGACGTCTTGCGGGAAGCATCAAATACAACCCGAAGTTTTGTGGTGGCACTGCATTTTTTTAATACAGAGTGATGGGGAAGGAAGTACTTGAAATTAACCTTAGGATCTGATTTATCGAAGGGAACATAAATAGCGTGATTTAGCGAAATATATTCCTCTTTCAAATTTTTATATTGCGAGAAAAGGCCAAGATTATTATAAAAACGCTCCTCCAAACTGAGAAATCTCTTTTCTGCTATATAGAAAGAATCGCCAGGTTCGGATTGCCCTGTGGAATTTTTTAAAGGCAAGTCTACTTGAAACGCTCCATTCTTTAAACTTTCGTGGGATTTTATAAAGTCTTATTCAGCTTGCTCGGCGTCTCTAGAAAGCGGTATTGAATGAGGAAAGTTTTCTATATCCCAAAATTTAGGCAGAAACTCATCTAAGGACATTTTTGGAACAAGGTCATTTTGACATAACAGGAAAACCTTTTCGTCACAGGAGTCTTGAATAGGCATCTGCCCTCCAATTACCCAACCCAACTTGGTTAGCTGAAGAGTAGAAAGTTTCGGATCAAGTTTGACTATTTTTGGAAGGAATAAATCGTAGTAACCATCAGCTCCTGTTAGTATATTAATAGAGGAAGATATATAAGATTCAGGAACAGCTAAGTCAAACTCTGTTGGAATATTCAATAGATTTGCATCTAACGAAAATATACGCAAATTAAAAGTAATTAGCGGAAGAACGGAGCACGATAGTTTGCGTTAGAAAGGCCTTAGTGTTAGAATTGATGACAACATTTGCCTTTTTTTGAGACTTGACTGAAGTACACTTAATGCCAGAAAATTTTAAACGACTATCGAGAGTTTTCATTTTTAGTGAGGACACCAAATTTTTTGTAATGGAAGAGGATTGGCAACCATTACCCAAGATTACTCTAGTCCTTATGGGATAACCTTCGTTGGACATTACGGCGACCACAGCTATGGTCAATAATACCTCAGAATCGCCATTGCCAGTGAAATGGGATGACGAGACTAAAAATGCCTGTAAAATGCCACGTGCACTACCTTCAAAAGTTGAATCATTTGCATGTGGGGTGGTCGGATTTCTAGCTTGACTTTCTGTACGAAACCGCCAACCTTGGTTGGAAGCAGCGTCATCTTTTCCATTAGTGGATGGAAGTGCTATCAGGTTACCTTGAGCTCTTTTAGCAATGGTTTCAGCGTTGGACGGTATATTGGATACGCTGTTTCGTTCAGGAGATTTAGAGTATGAATTTGGTTGCACATTGTTGTGATGAATGGTGTGGTGCCTTTTACCACACACGAAACAAGACTTGGATTTACATTCGTACACTGGGTGTTTGGCGCCAATGTAATTGGAGCATAAAGATTGCGCTTTAAGAAATCGAAATTTGTCTTCATTAGACAGGTCAAGAAATTTAGTGCAGTAGTAAATATCATGACTGGACACCTTGCAATACCTGCAAGTTCTGCAATTGCCCGCAGAAGAAATGAAAAAATTATTTTCCACGTGTAGTGAGGTTTTACTATTTGATTTTGGAAAATATTTATCTTTTCTGTCATAAATGTTGGAAGTGCCTACATTGCAATTGCCTAAGGATTCAAGTGCACTGCACTCGTCTTCAAGAATTTCATAAAAATCCTTTAAGGTAGGATTTTCATCAGCCTTTCTTTCTGACTTATATTCTCGTTTAGTACCATACTCGAGCTTTCTCAGAAGAATATTTATTATAATCGTGTCCCAATGTTCAGCAGGGCATTTTAAATTTTTTAAAGATTCTAAATTTATCTTAGCGTTAACTATAAATTCCCTTAATGAAATCGAAGTACATTTTACCAAATTAGGAGCGTCGATGATCGCGTTTAAATGAGAATTTATTATAGCTAAGTTTTATTGCCATTTCGAATGGACCTGCACCTTGCCGAAGTTCTAGATTACTAGAACAGGTGAAATGGCTTGCGTGTTCTAATGAGCTAAAGAGCCAAACTACAGGTCCAACCATAGTAGTAGGGTCGTTAGTGAGGAACCAGACTAAGACAGGTCCCCGAAAGAGGGCAGCGGCTCTTTCGGTACTTAGATTGGCAGAGACCATAGGGGTCGGTATGGCAGTCTAAGACACACTACCGCGATGTGGAAGGCAACGGGAAACCACCACATTACCTCCCAAGTACACAGCGTACCTAAATTATAATAAAATGATGGCATTCTCTGGGGTAAAAGATTCCGGAGTTAAAATAGTCCCCCATTCGGATCTCCGGGAGGGGACTACTTCGGAGGATGCGATCGGAAAGCTAAGAATAAGAGTCGGGAACATTTTGCGAGTCGGAGCGTGGAATGTTAGAACTATGAAGCAAGTGGGTAAGCTAGAGAACCTAAAAATCGAAATGAATAGGTTATCATTAGACATAGTAGGGATCAGCGAAGTTCGGTGGCCAGAGGCGGGGGATTTTTGGAGTGGAGACTTCAGGGTAATTCATACAGGAGCAGAGGACGGAAATTTGGGTGTGGGGATAGTTATGCGGAAAAGATAGGATACTGTGTGAAAATTACTTACAAAAGAACGAAAGAGTACTCATGGTTAGATTGGAATCTAAACCGGTAAACACAGTAATAATACAAGTATACATGCCCACCTCTAGCTACAGTGACGAAGAGGTAGAAGCGATCTACAAAGATATCGAAGACATATTAAGACACGTAAAAGGACATGAAAATTTAATAATTACGGGGGATTTTAATGCAGTGGTAGGTGAGGGTAGGGAAGGAGCGATAGTAGGTTTATTTGGTTTAGGCACTAGAAACGACAGAGGAAATAGGCTGGTAGAATTTTGCGACAAGAACAATTTAATCATTACAAACACATTATTCCATCATCATGCTAGAAGACGATATACGTGGAAGATGCCAGGAGATATAGGAAGATATCAAATAGATTACATTCTTGTTAGACAACGGTTTAGGAATCAAGTAAAAGACTGTAGAAGCTACCCAGAAGCAGATATAGACACTGACCACAACATCGTAATTATGAAGGCCGCACTTAAATTTAAAAATTTGAAAAAAAGAAACGGAAAAAGGCACTTGGACCTACAGAAACTAGAAGAGAAAGATATTCAAGAAAGATTCGAAAAAAGGTCAAATGAATTGCTCAAAGATATCGGGAAAATATCTGATACTAAGGAAGTAGAAACAGAATGGAACAACATTAAATCCAGCCTCGACATGGCGGCCAGAGATATTCTGGGGTATACACAAAAAGTAAATAAGAAACCATGGATAACAAAGGATATCCTGAATTTAATAGAAGAAAGACGAAAATACAAAAATAAATCAGACGAAACAGGATAACAGAGATACAAAGCCATAAAATGGGAAATTATTCGAAAATGCAGGAAAGCTAAAGAACAATGGATTGATGAAAAGTGCAAAGAGATACAAACTAAGATGGAAGTAGGAAAGACAGATGAAGCAGACAAACTAGTTAGAATCAATTTTAGGGATATAGAAACGTATAGCAAAAATATAAGGGACGCGGGAGGAAATGTTATTATAGAAAATGTAGAGAAAGTGGGTAGATGGCAAGAATATATAGGGAATTTATATGCAGGAGAAGAACTAACTGCATTAGAAAAGGAATCAGACATTAAAAATGATGACTTGGGATATCCTATACTTAGAGATGAATTTGAAATAGCATTAAAGGGTCTGAAAAATGGTAAGGCGCCGGGTACAGATAAGGTGCAAGCGGAGACTCTAAAAGCCGCTGGTCAAGCAGTAACAGAACGTCTTTTCCAACTTGTAAGCTATATGTATGAGACAGGCGAGATACCCAAAGATTTCAAACATAACATCATAGTAACTATACCAAAAAAGAAAGGCACAGATAGATGTGAAAATAAATAAGCTTGACAGCACACGTATCAAAAATATTAACTAGAATTGTACAAAGACGAATGGAAAAACGGGCTGAAGAAATATTAGGAGAAGACCAATTTGGGTTTAGGCGAAACAGGGGAACACGGGAGGCTATCTTAGCTCTGAGGGTGACAATGGAGAAAACAATAGAAAAAGGAGAAAGCGTGTATATAGGGTTTGTTGACCTGGAAAAAGCATTTGACAATGTAAAATGGAAAAAAATGTTCGAAATACTCAAAGAGATTGGAATGAGTTATAGGGATAGACGGATAGTACATAGCTTATACAAAGAGCAAACAGGAGTAATAGAATTAGAGCAGGAACGTAGAGAAGTAAACATCTGGAAAGGGGTGAGACAGGGATGTTCCCTATCCCCACTAATTTTTAACTTGTACATTGAAGAGGCAATGAATACTGTCAAATGCAGGAAGACATTTGGAATTACTATGCAGGGACAAAAAATTGATATGCTTAGATTTGCAGATGATATAGCGGTATTAGCATCTAGCAAGCAAGAGTTAGAAGCTGCTCTCAATGAAATGGAAACGGTTCTAACAGAGAGATACAGTATGAAAATTAACAAAACTAAAACTAAAGTACTAGTATGCAAAGGAGGGAAAAATAAATCAAAAACAAGAATACAAATATGTAACACGAACTTACAAGAGGTTAAGGATTTCTGCTACCTAGGAAGCCAAATAACGCAAGATGGGAAAAGCACAAAAGATATAAAACAAAGATTAGCACAAGGTCGTGCTACATTTAACAAGAAAAAGCAACTACTGTGCTCAAAGACCACAAACATAGAAACAAGGAAAAGATTGCTCAAAACATATGTGTGGGGCACAGCACTGTATGGCTGTGAAGCCTGGACAGTGGGAGTAGCGGACAAGAAAAAGGTAGAAGCCTTTGAAATGTGGTGCTACAGACGTATGTTGAAGATACCATGGACAGACAAAGTTAAGAACAAAGAGGTACTAAAAATGGTAGGGGAAGAAAGAAGTATGTGGAAAACGGTAAAAAATAGGAGAGATAGGATGATAGGCCACATACTACGGCATGAGGGAATAGTGCGAAATATACTAGAAGCAGAGATAGGAAAAAAGAGAAGAAGAGGTAGACCTAGGTTAGACTACTGCACACAGATAGTGAAAGATGTAGGCTGTAGGAGTTTCAGGGAAATGTGTAGGCTAGCTCAGAAGAGAAATCAATGGAGGTACGCATCCAACCAGTCCCAAGATGGATAAATTAATGACGAAGAAAGTAACTGCACTTAAACATGATATTTATTATAAGCAACTACAAGCATCGGATGGGCAATATTCTCGAATAATGGTAATTGCGTGAAAGCATTTACTGTAAAACTATTATTATTATTAAATAAGCGCAGATAAATCTGATGATTATTATAAACAACTAGTTGTTTGCTGTGAAATATCTGCATCTAATGTTGACTGTGCGAAAAGATATATTGGAAAAAATATTAAATCAGTAAATGTTCAAGTGCTGGGGGAACTTGGCAGCCACAGGCTGCTTACCCCCTTCGCAACCACTGAATGTCGGAGAAATAGGGTATATAATTGTAAAACAATAGAAGGTGACCGAACTGCATCTAACAAGAAAGAACGGCGCCTATGATGAAAGACAACAAACATAGAAAAAATGTTGTTGAAAGCATATGTGTGGAGCACAGCACTGACAGTATGCCTACAAAATACGAGCAGTCTGAAAAGCAGACAGAAGAACAGTAGCGGCTTTTGAAATGCCATGCTTCAGATGTTTGAGGATGGACAGACAAAGGTAATAACAAATAGGTTATAGAAATAGTAAGGGAACAAGGATATCTTTGGGAAAAAAATATGAGAAATAGAAGGGCAGAATACGTTCTAAGGCATTTTTGGGGAATAGTATGGGATATATGACAAGCAGAGATAGGAAAAAAGAGGGGATGTACACCAGGATCAGATAGTGATAGATGCAGACTGTGCAAATTTCGGGGAAATCTGTAGGTTAGTTCAGAATAGGAAATAATGATGGTACGCGTCTAACCAGTTTCAGGACTGAAGACCCAATGATGATGATGAAGTTTTATTGTATCTTTTTCTAAAATTTCTATCGCAATTTGAAAATTCTAAGAATCTATAAGTGATAAAGGTTCAGCTTTCAAAAACAATTTTAAATTTACGAATTTTTGTACGTCAGGGAACAGTTGTCCTTTATCAGGGCAGAAAAAAGTTGATAAAACGGAGTCCATTTTTGTAAATCGCCAGCAAAGGGAGGAACACAAATTTCAGGAAGCTTAACTCCGATTTATGGTTCATCGGAAACAGAGCTACTTGCAGAATTATTTGTTATTCCCGTATGAGAAACCGGAATAGGAGAAGTTTCACGAATTTTATTACTAATTTGCGTAAGTAACCGAAAGTAATTATTTTCAAACACTTCTCTTCTCTCCGAATCGGTATTATTTTCATCTAAATCCTCAATTTGATCTTAAGCATCAGAGTATGCAGGAAATTTTTCCTTTAAAAGATCAAACCTGGTTTGAAAAGGAAAGGGATCTCATTCTGACGCTATATTGTTAATTACCTAATTTTGAATGCGAGTATCTGCGGATTTGGCACGCTTTCTTGCATTTTTTGAAGCGTCCATTTTTGTGAGTGCAAATTTGTATTTTTTCCCTTAAAACATTTTTCACAAATCTTATCTTTACAAAATAGACAATTAGGCGCACACGTTAATTATAAAGGTAGAATACACCCGGATTAGAACTTTTTGCACTTCACCTTGAATTCACGCACAATACTCTATTTATCAGGAACTATAATTCACCTTTAGAAATGTTATTTAGCTAAAGTACAAATGACTTTCACCAAACATTTTTTTTATATTGTATAAGCGAAAAATATTAAATGGAAAATATCAAAATAGAGACCTAATTAAGTATTATTAAATTGATCGTAAATATAAAAACTTTAATGTACCTACTTATTTTCTGAAACGATTGGATTTTGCCAGAAAACTTAACTAATATAAAACAACTAAATATGCACGCTTTAACCTAAATAAAACATAAAAATTCGTTATATTAATCAAATGTACCTATTCAAGAAAGTAGTACATTATGGGCGTAATCACCGCCTCATTTCCCCCAGCATCCTCATTTCCCCCCAGCATCTGGACCAAATTTACATGTAAATTCGCACTATAAAGTCTTATTTTTTAAGAATCTCCTCCTGGCTCCTCCTTGTTCTCCTCCTTGCTCGGACACAACCCCACAACCATTATTTTGATTACATCACACCCGCATTCTTTCCACCCGCGAGATAAATCTTTCTCCACATTTCCACCCACGAGATAAACCTATCTTGTTTGGTATCAATTAATATTAGAATTTACTCAGCTACCCGAATCTCTAGGATTTTTTTAGATTGCACCATCCCCAAGGGAGCTACCCCAATTTTAAGATTTCTTACCTGTAGCGACTTTTGAGCGTTCTTATAAAATTTTTTTAGTCATGCGATACATCTTGTTAGTCTAAAATTTTACGCAGAATTCGAATCTGCAAACAGATTTGAAATCGGACCACGCCCTGCAAAGTTATACCCCTTTAAAGTCCTGATCTTCTAATTTTGCTATTTGCCTATAAGCAAACCTAACAAATAGTTTTCTTCGTCTATCCATTGCATCTTTCGAGATAAACCTATCTTGTTTGGTATCAATTAATATTAATTTTCTCAGCTACCCGAATTTCTAAGAATTTTTTAGATTGCGCCATCCCCAAGGGAGCTACCCCCATTTTAAGATTTCTTACCTGTAGCGACTTTTGAGCGTTCTTATAAATTTTTTATACATGTAGCACATTTTGTTAGTCTAGAATTTTATGCACAATCCGAATCTCTAAATAGATTTAAAATCGAACGACCCCTTACCATTTTACACACACCCTTTAAATTATAAATTTCCTGCGGCTCATACATAAAAGAAAATCTAAAAACAATTCTTAAAACTTTTTTTATTACAGACAATTTTTACTAATACAGTTTAAATTTTGTAAAACCACATTTCTAAATACATATTTACAATTTTTTTTTTAACCTAGAACTTCTCATATCGGATTATACTTATTAATATTTATTTCTAAATAGAGCACCTTTTCCAAAGACCAACCGGACCCGCATGTTTCAAATTCCTCTGATTTTGTTCTTATGGTTTCGCTTAAGACCTCGTACATATTTTCAGATTACTAGAAGACGTTATAACCACATTTTTGTGTTAAAGGATTTCACATCGGTAGTCTCTTCCCCATTTTGGTATAAACGCCGTAGAGTTCGCAGTAGACTTTTATTGCTGTATGTTGTATTCTTTTTTCATTTATTAATCGAATAAATCGCTCTTTCTGCTTCCAAAGAAACTCGGGCACTCCATCGTCGACACTGGCGTTCTTTATGCGATAGCTAGCCATACGGTTGTTAAACGCTGTACTAACCATTTCTACACCATCGTCGTTAGTAGCGGTAACTGATGCATTTTTATGTCTGTTGCTCCTTAAGTGTGCAGCATAGGTAGTCTTTTCCATTTCGAAATCGCATACTTTACACATAATTCGTGGTTGTTTCGTACAAGTCCCTTTAACAGCTGGCGGGGCTGAACGTTTAAGGCTTAATGACATACCGTGCTGTTTTTCCTCGTGTCGCTGTGAGCTATTCTTGTAAAAGCGATACTGCAAGACCCAGACTTTAAGTACTTTGCTGCCGACAGATGTATAAGCAACCGGGGACGATGTTACACCACGACATTTGTTCTGGTGCCGTTTGAGAGCATTTTTTCAGGTATAGGAAGCACCGCAAGGGTTGCACTTAAAAACGTTTGCAGATACCATTTTAGTACAAAACAAAATCCGCACTATAGCACTTTGGTTAAACTTGTAAGCGAACTAACTTATAACTAAAGAGTTTATTCTTGCGCACCTGCTTTATGTACCCTATAGACTGCAAACCGAAGGTTTCCGAAGACACCCGAACGAAGTTTCGGATTCAGCGAGGAACTAAATGACGTCATAATCCTCGCAGCTCGTCCAATACATTTAGCACCAATGTATGCGCCCGGTTCGCTTTGTCCATGCTGCGAATGCCGTTAGTAGAAACATCGGAAACGTCTTCCATGTTATACGGATCGCGTGCATATTAAAAATCCAAAAAGGTGATAGCACACGCACACAAATTGTATGCAAGTCGTGCTGTAGAAGATGCAGTGCTACTATAACCAAAAACACTTTAAACCATTACTAAAAATACCAACTTGTTGTCTCAGGATACTTACTAATAACAATTTAATTTTAAATAACTTCTACGTCATATTTTAGGAAATGGTGGGCTTGAATATTTTCAAATGAATCACCAAGCGAAAGTATATGTTAGCAGTATTAAAATTAACCATTAATTTCCCATTTTTACGACCATGGTTAATTATAGATTAAAATTTAATTTGTGCACGTTCGAGCTTCTCGTAAACTAACATATTTTGCAGCAACTGTATAATACATGCATACCCCTTCGCCGCGCTACTGCTATTCTTGTAATTGCTAGAAAAAGTCACTCTCCTTTTTACTGTTAGGACCGATGCAAAGCACCATTTTTATACTTTCTATAGCACATCGCGCTTTTTCGTATGATAATTAAATTTGCTTCTGTAGGCTTTTACACTTTCGCATAGCGGTCGATCGCACGTAATGATTTCTAGAACCGGTAAGTACTGGATATCGTCCAAATAGAGAATTAGATGCTCGATGTCTGTCAATTTCCGATTCCCTCGTAAAAGGTAGAAAAACTCAGTCAATCATCCATTACTAAACTTCGACCCGCTCCTGTTCTGATAATTTACAAACATTTTCAAACGACAATGGGCCGAGAATTTTTAAACCTCCGAGGGATCTTTAAGTCGTGATCAATTACACATCCGAGCTACGCGTAAACTAACATATTTTGCAGCAACTGTATAATACATGCATACCCCTTCTCTGCGCTACTGCTATTCTTGTAGTTGCTTGGAAAAGTCAGTCGCCCTTTTTATTGTTAGGACCGATGCAAAGCACCATTCCATACTTTCTTTATAAGTGTAGCACAATCGCCACTTTTGTCGGTTAATTAATTTTTGTTTATGTAGGCTTTTACACTTTCGCTTATTTAAACATCTAATACGACTGATTAACCACTATCGCTTATTCTACAGGAACCACCATACATCCCACCGCACCGTTCTTTTTGAATCCAACGATCCTATGGGTTTCCACGCACTAACACCCGACGTATCTTTCCTACTATTTGTTAAACAAAAACTACCGGTATCGCCATTGTGGACGTAAGCAGATGTTTGTGGATATGTACGAGAATATGTAACCATATACATTAATCAGTCTAAGCTATTTTATTTAGTCCACGAAAACTACTATTTTTCTAAACCATAATTAATAATCGTCTTTATAGGTTCCACATTTCTACCGTTACCCAATGACTGGTGCTACGTACATGGAAACTTTAATTTCTTATTGGAGAATTCTTATTCTCCACGCACTGCTGCGTAGTTGCATGCCCACTCCTTTTGAGGTATATGCTCGTTATAGGTTGTAAGACCCTCGGTTTTATAACTACAATTCGTGAGATCCCTTTAATCTTTTTAATCGTATCTTTCTCGCTTACAGTACAGTAGGACTTAACATTACTACCAACAAATTCTAATACTGGACCCCCATTAAATCGTCTTTAATTTTCCCTACAACTTTTTTTTGTTGACAAGTGTTATATTGTATTTATTATACGCAGGGTAGTCACTCTTTTAAGATAAATATATTTTGCTAGGTATCAACTAATATTAAATTTTTCTAGGGACCCCAAATCTGTAAATAGATTTTAAATAGGACCACCCCATACAAAGTTATGCCTTTTAAAGACTAATTTTTGCCCATCTTTTATTTAATTCCATCTTTAAAACCCTTTTTTGCTACGCAAGACATATGCCTTAGCCAACCATCTCCCCAGAAATCTAAAACCGCCGTATCCCGCGAATACCACGTGGAGATAACACGTCTACTCTGTCAACCAGGATAGAAGCCGGAAGGATTTGGAAGGTGGGTGAAGAACTTAAAAATTATGGAATCTTAAAACTAATATATACAATAGATTTACAAAATTCATACAAATATAAACAACTATCTTATATCTTTACGCCCCCATGCGTAGATTGTTGTACTATTAGGAATGATGTACCTTTTGTCATCTTCCCTCGATAAACTAATTTTATTAATAAACTGCGTAATAAAGAATTGGATGCTTGGTGACTGTTAACATCCGCTTCCCTCGTGTACGTCCAGACACACCCAGCCCATGAGCACCCCTGCGCATGCACCCCTGCCCATGCGCACCCCTGCGCGTACGCACCTGCCCATGTTCGCTGCCCATGCGCACCCCTCTCTGTGCGAGTGCTATTTCGGGTAACGTCACAGCCTTTTATAAATAAAGAACAATGTTATATACTATTATAAAATGTTTATTCTAACATTATACATAACAAATTTAAAAATATTTAATGCCAAGCATGGAGTCATTTAAACTTAATTTTAATACAAAGTTATACACAGAAGACAGTCCTTTCTTTATGTTTGTTTGCAGTGGTTTTAATTTTATCTAATTTTATTCGCAGCTTAAAATTTAAATCGACCCTAAGTCTTCTATCTCCTTTTCTAACCAATAGTTTGATACATAAAGACCGTCTAGGCTTTCGAATTGTAAAATGTACCGAAGTTTGCCTCTATATTTAAAGTCTTTGATTCCGCCGACAACCAGATCCATTCCTTCGTGTAATTCTTGCAGCTTGTGACAATCTTTTAATCGCAGCTTTCCCACTATATCCTGCATACGTATCTTGCTAGCTTGATCGACTTCTTCTTGTCGGTATTGGAGGAAATTCTTATTCTCCCACAGACTGTTGCGTAGTTGCATGCCCACCACTTTTGGGAATATATGGTTGTTATAGGTTGTAAGACCCTCGGTTTTAAATGATCCAAAGGTTCTTTACTAGGCAAATATACAATGTTTAGCGCAACCTCTTTGCGTGTCGTGTACGCAAAGATTACGAAACCCGCATTCCTTAGTTCGTCTTTGTTATCTGCCATTTTGATAAATACGTTTTAGAATAACCTTTTAAAAAATATACTGATTTAGTGCCATCCTTTTCCGCAAGGACGCCTACATAACTAAAGAGCCTTTCTTACTAACCACAAATGCATACAACTTGTAGAAACCAGATGTATCTAAGTCAGTCCATCGGCACATAAAATAATCTTTTAATTCTTCCTCATTTTCTCTAATAAGATGTTCTTTGTCTAACACATCTTTGTATTGATCGCGTATTGACGCAGTGTTTTCCATGTAGTCAATTTCTCGCCTTTTTGCATCCATTTCCTCTAATTCCAGTTGTCTTCTCCTTCCACTTACAGCGTATGGCATGCATAATGGGGCAATATCCTTTAGCGTAAACGGATAGAGTTTACTACCAATATTTACGCGTTGTCGTACAACCTCTGGACGAATGTTAGACGTATCTATCAATCCCAATTCCGAAATTACTATTTCTTTTGGAATTGTAGAATATGGTGTTGCAGATTGTGTAAAATATGTACTACCTGCTTTAATGTAGCACTTGTGTAAGATTTTTATTTTATCTTGGCTATCTTCCTCTACTATCTCCAAATAATTTATAGGGTAAATAGTTAAAACTAAAAGCCGAAAGCACATACTTTATCAATTTTCCCTTTCTTTTGGTTTTCGGACAACTTAATTTGCAAGCCCGTCAATTTCTTTGTATTACCATTACCTCAATACACGTACTGTAGCAGGTTATTATAGACTAAACAACAGCTATTTTGTAGCTTGTCCGATAGCTTACTCCACATTTTGGCAAGTGGTACCGAGTACATTGGCGCCTTTAGGAAGTATAACTTACTATCTTCCAATAACGTTAAACAGTCTTTTAAGGGATTATACACCCGTTCCGCACTGACATAGCTTCCAATTGCACAGTTGTATATTGTCGCTTCCAATCGCGTAATACCATGTTCTTTGACCAAAGTAGACGCAAATGTTTCCCTTAAACGTACATCTGGGCAACGTAAAAAATCTAGTATATGATTGCCAAGTTGTTTATTAACACCAGGACTTGTTATCTGACACACAAATTTGTTGTATATCTTAATTCTTGCATTGGTTGTTAGCCATGTTAAACAATCAATCCCCGCAGTTTTATCGTTGTCAACTATAATATTACACTTTTCTTCGTATTCGCCCTTATAGCAAAAGTTATGCTTTGTAGTTAAATAATTACACATCTCCATCTTGCTAAATATGCCTGCAAAATCTTGGGTTACATCCATGTCAAAAAGATAGAAATAATCTTTTTCGAGTTCGTCTAATATATCTGGTAGTTCCTCCAATAAAGTTTCCAACTTAACATCTGCTAGTTCCACTTTGTATGGAACACATATAGGATTTTGGAATTTTTTATTAATGCATTCGAGGTCTTCTTTTTCCGATAATTTCTTTTACTCTCTGGCCCATCTTGTTAGTGCTTTCCAGAAAACGGAAGCTTAGCTTTAACACCATGCCTAGCGAAACAAATCAGTTGAACTTTCTTCGTAGATAGCTGTTAAATGCACCACAAATTTCTTTTTAGGATAAACACCCTTTTGTTTGCAGATGCTTGTTCGGTGTCAGAAAGGTCGCAAATTTTAACCAACATTATATTGTCACAAAATGGTTCTGTAATTGGTGTGTGTAGTCCACCAGTCAGCATCTGCTCGCCTTCGACATAACAAATATTACCAATATCTTTTACCAGATTATTGTTGCACATATTATCTGTCAACAGCCATAATCCAAATCGCTCATTTGTCGGTTTCACTTTATTCCCAAAGTTGAGAAACGTTAATCACCTTGGAGACGCTCATGTTTACCGTTCTAGCTACTATCGAATACTAAATTGAATACGAAAAATTGTTCTCTTACGTATTCTACAGAGTGAGGACGTATATTGCCGAAGATAGTCGAATATGTTGTTATCCAACCTAAGCCGACAGGGATGCGCATTACAATTACCAAATTTAAATTTAATTTATTGAATTGCCCATGGGTAAATTACCCCAATGACCAGGATATGACCAATGACCATATTAAAAATTATTATGGAAATGACCAAAAGGCCACATTCCTATGACCAACATACCATGGGGCTAAAGTTTAATAGTTTTTATTAAAAATTTAATTGATTAATTAGGTTTTAAGCCATAATTTTAATTCTTTCCACTTAATCCCGTTTAATGGGACAATATTAAATTCCAATTAGTGCAAGGGTTTAATTTCGGGAAAATTTAAAGCAATTGGTCTATGGAAAAGGGTTTTGGGTGGAATTTAAGTGGGCAAAGTTAGTCTTTAAAGGCATTTTGGGTAATTTCCTTAAATCTATTTACGGATTGGGTCCCTGTTTATATTGTTGTACCTTGGAAAATTACTTAAAAGATGTCCTGGTTAATAAATCAATACTTTCAAAAGGGTTTAGGAAAATTAAAGAATTATGGGGTCCGTTTAGAATTGGGAATGTTGGTTGTATGTGGGCGGAAAGTACGGTTAAAGTTACCATTGGTTAATTCCCGAAAGGGTCTCAACTAAAGGCTAAAAGGTGGCTAACTACAGGTTGCCGGGTAAAATTCCTTTAAAAATTCCATGGGCGAAAAAATGGGAAAGGAAATGAATTAAAACGGTTTTAATTAATGGTTTGAAAAGTGTTTCTGGAAAATAAAATGTAACTGATTTATTTTGGTTAATTGACAACCCATGCAATAAATGGGTTACCGGTAGTTTTGCAAAAGGGAAAGATTGGTTTAGGCGAGCCCAGATGGTGTCGAAAGGGGTGGAATGTGGGTTACGTTACGGAATCAAATGGTTATTCGTTTAGTTTAATGCGGAAAGTGAAAGGCTAACAAAATTTTGGCAAAAGTGCGGGTGCACTTTTAAAGAAATAGAATGGGCTTTGCACGGCCAAGAAAAGGGTGTTTCCAACAACTACAAAATGCGTGCAAGGTAGGTTTACAGTGTCAAAATATGGTAGTTTGCGAGGGTTAAAAGTTAAAATCCTGGGGTTTAACTGGCCATTTGTTTGGAAAATGTTGTAAAATTATCAACAGTAACGGGTCAATTTAAATTTACTGATTAAATATTTCGGGAATGGGTTGACATTCGAGACTTCCATTGGTATCTTCCGGTTCTAGAAATATTCCCGTTGGTGACCCTAGCGAAGTGGAAGGCCAAGGAAGAAATATTTTACATACGAGCGCTGGTTGAAATTAAAATGGGCTTTGAGGAAAAAGTAAAAGGGTGACTTTTTCTAGAATTTAAGTGCGGGGAAAGGTCTTTTTGTTGCGGAAAAATTGTTAAAGGTCAAAACGGATCAAAATTAATTTAAAAACCATGGGGTCGTAAATGAATGGAAAATTTATATTTGCCATCTTTCGTCGGTGAGGTTTTTTACCCAATTTAAATGACGGTGAAATAAAAGGATCCAACAAAGTTGGAAATTTCTGGGTTGTTGGGAAAGGTTTGGTTTGGCACGAAAAAGGGCGCTACTTGGAGAGAGAGTTTGAGGGGGAAAATGAAAAATAAAACAAAAAAAGGGGAATATTTTCAAATGCCCATCAATCGGAAATTTGGTGAGTGAATTTCTTAAAATTAAATTTGCCGTGCAAAGTTGTGGTAACCTAAAAGCTATTAAAAATAGAAAATGAATGTGCTGGTAATAAATGCTTGCTGAAATTATGTTAAATTTGAAATAAAATTGCTTAGTCAAGACCGTGTTTTGTTTCAGTGGAAATGTAGGTTTTGGTGGCCCTGGATGTATTCAAAAGAAGGTGTGGAAGTGTTTTAAAATGAGTTAACAGCGATTAGATGTTTGCAGTGAAATATAAAATTCTTCGACTACGGCTTTGCAATGTAAAGTAAGTATGGAAGGTGTTTGAGTCCTAAAGGCGCGATCAAGCAATAAAGTACAAAGGCGGAGGTTGCTGATTATCATGTAAAAGGGTAGTAGTGGGTTAATTACAGGACTAAGATCTCGAGTTAAAATATGGCTCGTTAAATTGTAAACACTGAGTAGTTAATGGACTGTTCTGGTCTGAGTGTTTAGTTTACGAAATGAATTGTTGTTATAAACATTTTATAGGTTCAATGCCGGTCTAGGCCGCGCGTGACCGCGTGGGGTGGGACGAGGTTGAATCACGAAAGCGCGTGGCATGGGTTAGAAGAAAGTGCTTTGCTTGCGAACGTAAGAATGTTTTTCAGAAATACAAAATATGGCGAATTTATGAGTTATAAGTTGCTAATATTTATTTCGAGTGAACGCCAATTAATTTTTCTCTTAACATGGTTAATGGTGAAATGGTTATTTAACGTGTAGGTTTCTCTCGGAGATTGGTTTGGAATTTAAGGCACCATTTAAAAAAGGTAAATGTTTAAAAAATGACTTTAATTTACAAATTGGTTTAGTAATGGTAAATTCTTATAAGTGACCTGGTATAATAGAATGCATCCAAAGTGAAGCAAATTGCAATGTTGGGTCATTGTGAATTTATTGCGGATCCGTTAACATGAAGAGTTCGTGTTTAAACGGTTTCAGCATGGAAAACGAACGGGTCATGCGTATGAGGAAATGAATTAGCCGTCATTTCAGTTGGGAACCGAAGCGTTGTTGTGTTTGAAACTCGTTGTTCTGGACATAAAAGCAGGCGAAAGGTAACTGTTTTATGTTTTCGTAAATCCCAAATCGCAATAGGCGGTTTGTTTTGTTAAAAGGTAGGAAATTTTGGTGCAGTGCGTGCGTTCAACCTGGAATGGTTCGTTCCAAAACGAAGTCGTGTGTTAACATCCCGGTGTTTACACGTTCGCGAGATTAAAGCTGGGTTGCAGTGTGCTTTGAAAAGCAGACACGAGAAAACCAGGGCAAACGTCAGTCGTCCTGCGTTAAAACGGACGAAAAAGCGCACGAATTAAAGGTGATTAATCGATAGAGTTTATCGGCGAGGAACGGAGATAGTTTCCGAGAACGAATGGAAATGGCTGTGGAATACGTAGGTTAGATCATGCGCCAGTCGCGTGGTGTAAATTTTTCGCAAAAGCGTTTGATTAATAAAAAAAGATCCGATAGATTTAACTTGCAGAACGTGCGCGTTTAAAAATTGGGAAGATACGTGGGCTTAACTAAATTGTAAATCTATAATAACTGGAATGAGGGTTTGCGCCATGCAAAGGAATTTGAAACATGCGGGCCGGTGTTCTTGAAATGTGCTTTAAGAATAAATTAATGAATTAATCCGTTGAAAGTTGGTTTAAAGTTAAATTGTTTGTATTTAAATGTTTATTAACGTTTATGCAACTCGTCTAAAAGTTCGAGTTGTGTTCGATTCTATTGAGCCGCGGTTTTGTAGGTTAGGTAGGTCGAAGGTTCTTAACTTATCCTCGTTCGGGTTAAACTCGATTTGCTACATGATTTATGAACGTAAAAGTCGTTCAGCTAACAAATTAATGGGTAGCTTTGGAAATGGTCACGAAAATTTGATTCTGGGCGATTGAGAAAGTCAAATGGTTAGTTGGAAACGTGTAGGTCCCAAAGGAGGCTTGTGGAATGCAGGCGTGCCGATCAAATGCATCGTTCGTCTGGCAAATGGCTAATAAGTATGTGCTATAAATTTTGAGAAATAGTTAAATGTAAAAACTAAAATAGTGCTGGAGGTTCAATAAATGAAAAATTCATTTGGGTGCTGAAAAACTAAATATAAAAAAAGAATGTTTTCTGATTTAATGGCTAGTAAAATTTGTTTGTTGGAAAAAAATTGATCGACTTAAATGTATAAAATTTAAGCGTGGTCGATTTCAAATTTTGCAGATTCAATTCTGCGTAAAATTTAGACTAAAAGATGTAGCATGACTAAAAATTTTATAAGAAACTAAAAGTCGCTAAGGTAAGAAATCTTAAAATTGGGGTAGCTCCTTGGGGATGGTGCAATCTAAAAAAATCCTAGAGATTCGGGTAGCTGAGAAAATTCTAATATTAACTGATACCAAACAAGATAGGTTTATCTCGTGGGTGGAAATGTGGAGAAAGATTTATCTCGCGGGTGGAAAGAATGCGGGTGTGATGTAATCAAAATGGTTGTGAGGGTGTCCGAGCAAGGAGGAGAGCAAGGAGGAGCCAGGAAGAGATTCTTAAAAAATAAGACTTTATAGTGCGAATTTACATGTAAATTTGGTCCAGATGCTGGGGGGAAATGAGGATGCTGGGGGAAATGAGGCGGTGATTACGCCCATAATGTACTCAAGAATTAATCTGTAATATGCTCTTCTTCAGTTCCAAACGCTGCAACTAATCGGAATGTATATACCTGTAGCTTTAAAACCTTACGGTACTTTGCATTACTGGAAGCACCATTCTAACTTTCAAACCCTTTAAAAATAGCAAATCCGGTCGATGGAACATTTTATGATATGATCACATACTAACGACCCGTGACCATAATAGGAATTCAATTTGATTATCTGGATCCTTCGAAGCAACTGTATAAATCCAATAGAACTGTATAATTTTTTCCTTTTTTTAAGGAATGCAAAAACACTTATTTCATGTCAATATAGATAAAGGCAATGAACTTGGGTACAGGTATATTGCACAAATAAAAGCTCGTTGAAATCCAATAAACAATAGGTTAAACACAGGAGCAAAATCCAATCTCTATATACATAAGAAGAAGTACTTACTATGTTAATGGAAGGATCAAACATACACTTACTTATCTTCTGAAATTGACGTTATACTATTGTAAATTAAATCGTACATTAAAAAAAAGAATTTTATATAACCATCGCGTGCGGACAACAACCACGGTGGTTTGTGAAAAAATGACATTTCGGTTTTACTAGGAATGCAAGGGACCGCAGGTCATGGTTATAGAATAACCTTTTTGTTAAACGGAAGGAGTGGGTCACAAATTCTGTTGGGAAGTAAATTCCAACAAATGCAAAATGGGAAAACCCAAAAGATATAAAACAAAGATTAGCACAAGGTTGTGCTACATATAACAAGAGAAAGCAACTACTGTGTTCAAAGACAACAAACATAGAAACAAGAAAAACATTGCAGAAAGCATATGTGTGGAGTACAGCACTGTATGGCGGTGAAACTTAGATAGTAAAAGAAACGGACAGAAATTACTACAGACGTATGGTGAAGATATCTTGGACAGACAAAGCTAAAAACAAAGAGGTCCTAAAAATTGTAGGGAAAAAGAAAAATATGTGAAAGACACTAAAAAATACGAGAGATAGAATAATAGGTCACATACTAAGGTATGAAGGAATAGTGAAGGATATATTAAAAGCAGGTATCGAAAAGAGAGAAGGCATAGGTATCCCTAGATAGTTAAATATGTAGGCTGTGGGAGTTTCAAGGAAATGACCGAGAAGTCCCTATACATGTTATTAGGATAGGATAGTTTAACATATACCTAAACTACTTAGAACCGTTTTATACCAACGGCAGAGTTTTATACACACGTATTTCAATCGCGCACTTTTACTGTTTTTCAATTGGAATTTTTAACTAATATGACTTTCAATTTAACTTCACTAATTTGAAATTTACGCAATATTTTTGTTTCGACTATTACAATCTGTGCGTTGATCATTGATTGAATCCTCTTCTAGACTCCGTTCGCTTTTATAAAAAATTCGTTCCACCTGCTCGTATTGGTTGACCGCTCGCTATCTTGTTGTTTTTTAGACCATGGCAAAGGCGTTGAAGTTATGCGCTATTTTCAACCTGTTGGGTTTTATTTGGTATTCCATGTCATAGACGCTTGATTTTGCACGCACATCAGAGCTTTGTATTCTGGAATTTGGTATTTTTGTACCTATCAACATCACGTAGTCTTAATTTTAGTGTTCATGCTTTGTTTACATATGATAGTTTTTACTAAATGTGAAAATTCCTACATTTTAAACGGCACGTACGCTTTTGCCACAATTCTTTATACCATATAAAATACGCCTGCTTTTAAATGTTTGTTTATAAAAACTGGTGTAAATTATGTGCGTTTTATTGATTTGGATTTCTTACGCAAATGCAGCTAGATTGAAAGAAATTTCATTTTACGATTATTTTACTTTAAATATGCCGAATTTGTATTTATTTTGAGCTTAGGAACGGTTTTAATGTTTTAAACTGGATTGGGCTGTGTACGCAATTATTTGTTTTGATGAATGTGGTTAAGTTGTTACTGAATATGCTTCCTGGAGTTAACTGTAACTGGTTAGTAATTTTATACTGTATCTGCTTTTGTATAATGAACGAATTATTTACTTTTTATTAATTAAATGTTTAGTTTTCTTGATTTTTATGATGTTTACATAGAGTATTTCTCCCTTGTAACCTTATATACCCTTAAATAACCCTATTGTCATAGCAACATATATTTATATATATATATATATATATATATATATATTGCTATGACAACGCTTCACTTTGAGGCGCTACTGAAAGGAGGATATGAAAAAGGCCGCACGTTGAGGTGCCGCTAAAAGAGTGCTGTGACAAGGGCCGCACGTTGTGAAACCACTAAAAAAATGCTGAAACAAGGCCCGCGTTGCGCGTCGCTGAAAGAGTGCTGTGATACAGATACAGCGATTTGTAGAACTTGAAATTATTCATTTACCTTCCTTTTATCTTTGCCTAGCTAGCTCAACGGAATTAACGGAGTTTTTAAAATGAAATCAAACATATCAATATCACAAAGCATTTATATAGTGGAAAATATTTTCTTTCATACAAAAGTATTTACAACATCGTTTCTTTCAAACATAAAATAATTTCTAAGAAGTAATGGTTATATAACAAAAACAATTGTTCCTTACCTTTTTTATTTATTTATCTATTTATCTAAAAATAATACTTGCAAAATCCACAAAACGCTGTTCGTAATTAAAAATCTTTTTATTTTAAATTAACGTCAAATCAGCTCACAAGATTTTTCATAAAATCCTCATTTCAAACAGCAATTACCAAAATACATTTTTGGTTAAATCTTCCGTTTAATTATTTAATAAAATTTTTTTAATGGCGTTATATTGAAGTACTTTATTCATTGTAATTAATAATTCCACTTTTGTATGTAATTTGCGTTTAAAAAACATCACTTCTGTATTAATCGTAGCACTGTAGTTATTAAATTACGGTGCGTTTACTACATATTTCAAATACTATCTACGCACAGCAACAGCTCGCGCTTAAATCAAACTCAAATGACCTCGAATATAATGAATCAATCGAATGAACGCTTATATATACTAAATTATATATATATATATATATATATATATATATATATGTATATATCCAGAAGTTACTAGAAAAATGTGAAACATTATGATGCAAGGATCTCGAAAAAAATAATTAGCGTCTGAAATCGCGGGTTTATTTTACGTAATATTGTTTCAGTTATAAGTGACTTGTTCTGTTTGTTCTTGTTTTACACATATACTATTATTGTGCCTTCGCATACTAATGCTAAGGATAATCAATTTTTTGGATTTTTGTGGGTTTTCCGTGATTTAGTCGCTTCTTGGTCTAAGCGATTACTTATTATCGAATTATTTACGTAGTCCTAAATCCCAATGACTTGTCCTTTTATATTCTAGAAAATTCTTTATTTAAAATAAATTGCTATAATCCACGGGTAATTAATTTAAACTTTAATTGTTTTTTAATGCAAACGGGGATGCGTTTTATAAAAAATATTTGTTTCTATGTTTCAGTACACAAATTTAATATGAAATTTAAGGTTTAAATTACACTTTGAATGTAGTTTCTTAAGCTAAATGCGTAAAGGTATTACTATTCTATGCTATTTTTGGCAAACGTTATCAAAATGTATCTATTTGGGTTCGCATTTAAATGCGTTTTCCGGTATCTTACTATTAATCATTTTTACATATGCAACTTATGTTACTTGCTATGCATTTACAATATGCTTATATTATACAGGGCAATTATTTATACACGCGCAATCTGCGTTTTTACATGGCACTTTAATGAATAAATGTACTCTTGTTTTATACTGAGCGTAACCATAAATTTACGAAAATTTCTATTTTTCCGGATTATACTATATTTTGGTGGGATTTATTTTTAGAACTTGGGTTTCAATGATCTCTCGTGGCCCATTACCACGTCATATATATATATATATATATATATATATATATATATATATATTGTGGGCTTACTGCCAGAAGTGACCAAGTCCATAACCATACTTTCTGGATAACTGATTTTGAAAACTCTTCAGTTTTTTAATATATTTTGTTAAGGAGTTTAAAAGAAATACTCCGTGTTTCCTCTATGCAGATATTAAATATGTAGTTCATGATTTAGAATAACTCATGAACTTGTGATTCACTCTGTTAGTTTTTAAAATAAAGTTGACTTGGTCATTTTTGCGTGTACAAATTCACTTACATTGCAGTCATGGTCAAGCAGATTATTTTTATTCAATAAAAAAAAACACGAAGAAATTAAGCTTAATTGTTATTCGTTAACGGTGTAAAGCTATAAAAGAAAATAAACGAAGGTAATTATTGTTTAATTTTAAAAATCATCACTAAAATGTAGAAACTGTATACGAGAAATAATCTGAATCAGACCATAGCGACGGCTCTAGAGGTACATCTTTCTTTGCACTGTCTGTCGGTATTGACTGATACCAGGCATGAAATTCGTAAGGAATTGCTCCTATTCTACGCAGTTTCAAAAAATTGTGCTTTTTCTTACCAGAAATAGGAATTTCTTTAGAGTACAGTCGTTGTATTGCCTTTGGCATATTGTTTGCAGTTCTGCTACTGCGCCCAGCTACATTGAGCATAAGAAATGCTGAATCACTGTAATTGTACTTAAACAGCACATATCCAGGTTTATCTCTTTTAAATCGCACACTTTTAATTTTCAACCTATTAACACGGTTTCCAAGTTCGTTTATAGTTCTGTTTTTAATAGTCAGTTTCTAGTGTCTTTATCTCAAGGAAATCATTGTAATTTAACCCATGTATGTTGTATTGACCACTTCTTTTATTTCGGCCCCGATTGAAGCGAGTCAGTCAAAAAATGTTTAAATAAGTCATGCAGAGTATATACGGAAATATTCTTTTTGACATGTTCTATTAAACTATGCTTGGAATCGACTTCCATGTAAGTATGACCAGACTCTAAGAAATTGTGCTGTATAATATTTAAATTGATGTTTTGTGCTATGAACACAAATAAAGCCGCTATAAATTGATTTCTGTTCTGCCCGCCACAAGTTTTTGAGAACAAACTTATTTCGGTGATATTTTGAAGCCATTGAAACAGACATGTGCCTATTTCTGCACTGCCTTTCTGACCATTAATTTCTGTCCACGCATAGCAATGGGCTTTGTAAGAAACTTGTTCGTATATTGTGAGATTGTATGCACAACGCTTTCTACTATAATACATGAGAGAGACACCTGAAGATGGTGTTTGCAAAACGCTTTGTAAATCAAATGTGATGCTTATGAAATTATGATCAGTCAGTGCACGCTCCTTATCTATTCTTTTTGCTGCATTTGCTTCGTCTCTTCTTTGAATATGAGACGTAATTTTGTTCTATGTCAATTGCTTTTGTTTTCATGCAGTTCGCACATATCAAGCATTAATCCTTTTTAGGCTTAAAGAAGGACTAATTGAAATTGTTACAAAATGTGTGGCGGTTAGTTATTTGGGATACATATTCCTTATTGACTTTCTTACATTCTTCAGCATACAATGCATACATTTTTGCGATTGATAAATTAGAATCTAAATACTGTCGTCTGGTTGATGCTCTTCAATGATGAGAGGCCATAGTTGGAAAACTTTTTATGTGAGCACTGACTGAAGCTATGATTTCTGGTTTGGTTTTATTTAAAGGCGCATTTTTACCACGTTTGTCACTAGTAACAAATATTCCTATCTCATTTACCCCAGCAAAAGCCTTATCTACTGGTCCATGGCTTACACATAAAGTACTTAAAAAAACATCCTGCAAACTCGAACTTTTGTGCCCTCTTTAAGAAAATAATAGTACCTGCTGTAATTTTTTTGTGCACCAGTACCAGATCGAATTTTTCTACAAGCAGGTTCTTTGCTTGCAACACAAGAGAGAATAAAATCTTTTTGACGATTGTAATTCAGTTTCCAAAATTCGGGGCATAATTGCTATCTCAATTGATCATTAAAATTAACTGTTCATTTGAATTTGCAAAAGTTGCAATTAATAAATTTAGAATTCTTTGCTGCTCTGACTATTCCTATGGATTCGTATGGTAAGCTCAACATTCTCTTTTTCTTGGTAATATTTTTTTTCCATTGTGTAGGATTAGATTTTTTCCAACAGTACCTTGGTTTTGATAAGGGTGTTTCACTCTCAGAGATCCTGCATTTGGTAAATCTCCATTATCACTGGGGTTATAATTTTTACTACTACCGGCAGAAAATCTCAACCACTTCTTTCAAGTACATTTTCCTCCAACGAATGTGTAGGAAGGTCATTGCTCTCTCTATGATTTTCGATTTTGCTTGTTGCATTAGTACCATCATAAACAATTCTAATACCTTGACCAGCCCGCGCCGGTAGCATGCTGAATGTACCTAATTGGAAAAACTTATTACGTAATGTTAAAAGCAACCAAACTTATGTTTACCTTCGCTGATGTTACTTGCCGCAGATAAAGTAAAAATACTTTGGGTCGTCGATTGTAATGAACACAGTTCTAGAAACAATATCTGCTATTAGTAACTGTTACTTAGCAAAATTACAACTCATTAATTTTGTGATTAGGAAGATACAATAATTATCATAAAATAATAAACATGGAACTTGCATCAACTGCCTTCATTGTCTATGTTTATGAACTGGAAGGATGATGAATAATTATTATTTAGGATAAAAAGTTAGTCTGAGACAGGATTATATTCATCAAATTATTTTTTTTTAACTTCAACATAACCTCAAAAAGGATTAATACAAAATTAATACACTTCAAAGCTTTTACCTTCATTGTTTTTCTTTGGACTAGGCTTTGCCAAGACTCTGCATTACTCAGGCACATTTGTACTAAAAACTTTCCTCTGGAATCTTATGCTAATGGCGACATCTATGTGTTATATTTTACTTGGTCACTTTTTCCTGATTTCCAGTAATTACTTTAAACTGACTTGAACACATTAATATAAATTCATATAAATTTGACTTGGTCACTTCTGGCAGTAAGCTCACGATATATATATTGCTGTGTTAATAAGGTCATTTAGGAGTAGTTAGGACCAATAGTATAGCGCACTCCACATAAGATACATAAGGGCTCAGGAAACAACACAGTTTTCGGAAGAAAACAAGAAATACGATGACTAGACTGGAAAGTAAAAGATAAATAATAATCATAATTAATCTAATTAATGAAAAATATTTTAAAGATTTATTTGAATAAAACAAATCCGCCAGTCGTTAAACAACATAATTACAAGCTGAAACGCACACGCATGGATAACGCACCCATTATTACGTCAAGAATCCTAATTAAAACAAACAGGTTTAAAAATGCGTATGATATCAAACGCATATAATTTAAGGCATACATTGTATAGAGTCTACGTGACTGGAAAATTAGAATCGACACCTGATTTATTAAAAACAAACAACACATTGTAATTAAAATCAAAGTTCAACAAATTTATTTGAACAAACAATGGTTTACTTATCTAAAAGTATGAAAATTCAATCAAATAAATGCTATTAACTCGAAATAATACGTGACAAGAGTAACGCGTTGATGTTAATATACAATAATAATACCATGGGATATCCGAAAACCTGGTATGAAGGTTTATACACAAACAACAAACTTTGCGTTTGTCAATAGATAGACGGTGCATTTAAAAATGACCAGATTTGTAAACAAATCATTTCATCGTGAAGTAAGGCATAGTTCACGTCTCTGAAAACAAAAATATCCACCTAAAGTAATTAATTGTAAAGTGTAAAATAATACCACTGAAAATGGAAAATTGATGGGGGTGTCGTTTTATCCCAAAATAAAAAGCGTAAGTAACTAAAAGTTCTTTTAATTTAAATTCTAATATTAACCTTAATAAAAAGGACTAAATAATCACTGAAGACAAGTTTAAATAATTACTGGAGACAAATCTAAATAATCACTGGAGACAAGTCTGAATAATAAAAGGAGACAACTTTGAATAATTACTGGAATCAAATTTACATAAATACGGGAACAGGTTTAAATAAATGCAGAAGCGATTATAAATGATTATTACTGGAATAAATGAGGAAATGCAACAAACATTTACTTCAACGATAAATGGTCAAGGAGTTTAATGGAGGACGCTAGTGTGTTTAAGGCGATGCTATGAGGGATGCACACAATACCGAAAACAATTTATTATTTCATTATTATATTTGTGGATATTGTACATTGCTAAACTGAATCATTTAAAATTCAACATTCAATTTGATATCACTAATTTAAATACTTTAAAAATTGCTTTCATGAAAATTTATGTGAGGGGTCGGCAAGATTTATTTTTTTGAGTATACGTTGTAAATTACGTAAATAGTAAACGAGGTTAAATGTACGTTCATCAGGCTTCAGTTAATAATTAATAATAATAGTGATTTTGCTGGCTTTTTGATCATCTTTGGGAATGACAATTATTAAATTTTCTTATTCAGTTATTAGAAGAAAATTCTAGTTGAAGAATTTTAACCTTTCATACGTTGTAAATATTTTTGAGAACATTGTAATAATTTGTGCTTACTGCTTAATGGTGTTTTGAAGCAAAGATTAAAACAGGAGGGAGAGGAAGATATAAATCTTTGTTTGTCGTATTGTCGCAAGCTTCGTGCGTAATTCAAAAATTGAGCTAGCTGACACAATTAAAATTATACATTAAAAATTAAAAATTGACAGAGTACAAATTTTTATCTTTTTAATTCACAAAAAGGGCGCATAGGGGTATTGCTACAGTATCACAAAAAAGTATATATATATATATATATATATATATATATATATATATGTTGCTGTGGATCGGGGGACAGTTTCTGGATCTCCCTAAAAACCATTCAAGTCCCAACGTTGGGTCGTCATAAGATTGCTGTGGATCGTGAACTTACACTTTTAACATAGGTTCTTTACCTCTACTCATTCGAGTCTCACGAATTGGGCGCCATAAGAGTGCTGTGGATCGTGGACTTATGGGTTTGACATTGCCAGTGTCAACACTGATTTTCAAAAAAAAAAATAAAAAAAAATTATAAAAATATTCTTATCCTGTTGATTTCCTGCTTCAAGAATCTTCAGCAGCTTCCCTGGCTAGCTCAGCTGTGCCTTTTCTCGGATACCTAAATTTGCAATCATTCTTCCTTTCCACTCGCACACCATTCAATAAAACCACCAAATAATACAACAATCATACAATCTTTTATTTACCGTTATTTACAAACAAATTATCCACAGGTATAAATAGTTTGGTACACTAATTACAACTCAATAAGTGACATGTTTCAAAGTTCTTGTTCTAAATTATTATTTGCAAACACATTTAATAAAAATATGAGTAGATGGGCCCAAATAATACCCTATATGTATTGCACACTGGAGTATGGTGAGCTCATAATAACCCAGTAGATTAATGTATGCCTTTTACCTTGCATAAAATTACTACAAAACTAATAAACCCATGTACCCTTAACAATCCAATTTAAATTCATAATGAAATATAGTAAGTATTACATACACCCTTTTTCAATATTTTAAATAACTCTAATAATTGTCAAGTACATGTATCTTTTCCGATACGTTATATAACCATAAATAACCCCGATGTTCACTCACACATTACCAAATAATTCCAAAAGTGTATCAGATAACAGAAAATTTAAATAAGTAACCTGGAGAATGCTTCAAGCCTCTATCCCTCTAACGATGCTCACCAGAACCCCTTGGCTTTGTGACTATGCGCTCTGATACTCCACATATTTATAGATAATAACCCCACTATGCACCAAGCGCCTTGCTTCCAAATTACCATTCCATGACAGCATACAAACTCACGTATATTAATCTTCTGTTTATTGAATTACTAGTTTGGTATGGTATTAGTTGGACCTCAATTAATTTAATCCACTCGACACTACTCACGTTAATAACTATAAGATCTCAGTTACCAAGTTACAAGTGCTAGTACTACATTTACTGTATTATGAATAATTTTTAATACTCACAAGAACTCTACTATAACGTCGGTTTATCGTTGTAAGTAGTATAAAGCGATGAGAATTTAAAAGAACTCTACTAATTCTCTTAGAGTATTTATATTGTTCAACATGCCACCTCTAGGCCATACTTCACGCGAAAAAGTTATATTAAAATAACACCTCTGCAAATTTTGATATAACCACTTAAAGCTTCCAGAAATTTACCTCTTGGATGCGCTGTTCTGTGGCGTCATGAAACTCCGCCTGTAATATTTTTATCTCTGTCTTATGCATATTTGATGTCGCGTTCCAAACCCCACTTGAGTTGTAGAAAATTGATATTGCTGACAGCGTCTCATTACTACACGTAGATAAGAACGTGCGTTTTAAATGCCAATGCTTTTATATCCGACTCTATCTGTAGCATATTACCGATCGTGCATCTCACCCGGTCTCAAGAACTTTGTTAGCTTGTTATTCGAAGCAACTGACGGTTGAAAACTATTTTTTATGACACCCGCCTTATTATGCTGGTAATTTCGAAGTAGGTAACCTTTTAAACATGCAGGTGTTCTTAATTATAGACCGTTTAAAACAACAAATCTTGGAGTCTATACTTCACTGTACTGAAGTCTGTTTGTTACCAAGAAACTTTTTTTCTTAGGATTATCGATTTTCTTTACCCTGGTGTGCTTTCCAATGCTTTTATATGTTAAATTAAAATAAATTAAATTAATTATGCGTTTCTATTTGCTTTAAGAACTGGTTTTATTTATGTACTTCTAACTTTTCAATCATTAATTATAAAAATACGTCAATACTTGTCCGTTTAAATTAAATAAATTAAAAAATTTTTACACGTAAATAATTTGTTCGTTTCTCTATACAGGGTGTTTGAAATTGCATTGCTTACCCCAAATTTAACCCTTTAAATCCATAACTATATATATATATATATATGTATATATATATATATATATATGAATACATGTAATATATACATATAACATATGTAATACATGTATATATTGCTGTGAATCCTCTCATATCTGCAGGAACTGGCCCTTAAAAAAAAACATTCGAGCCCCACAGATTGGGCGTCAAAGAATGCTGTGAAACCACCAAAATCCGGGAACTACGGTTTTCGAATCGAGCCCCACAGATTGTGCGTCAAAGAATGCTGTGAAACCTACAAAAAGCTATTAACTTAACTGGTCCGTTGACTTTCTTCTGTTCATCGCCTCGGCTGCTCCCCTAGATAAACCTTCATCCTCATTCATAAAAAAAAACAAACACATTCCTACCACAAACATCAACGTTAACTCTATTTACATCAATATTCACAATACATTAAAATTTCAAAATTAAAAATTCAGCATAAATTTCAGTATCAGAAAATTTCAAGATTAAATCTGTTATCATTTTAATGTGCATCCAGAATTAAAGTCTTTGTAGGATGCCTACTAATTAATGTAACAATATATGCAGACCTGAGTCTGAGTACAAAGGGGAGCATCTACCACCCCTTTACGTTAATTAACCAGGTTCGTCTAATTGAGCTCAAAGACATACCCAAATTTTCATCAAGAACATAAATACTAAATACTCCTTTCGACTTAAACAAGAAAATTTCACCTTAAAATTAAAAATTTGTTGTTAGTACAACTTCATTACTGTCCATTTTAAGTAAATAAATTATAAAGTTATTCAACACACACGAAAACATCAAAGTTCAAACAAAATAGTATAATTTACCTGAAGGTTACTGCACTCGTAGCTTCAATGTACCTCGTCCCTTTTGTTAATCACACCATTCCAACTGGGTTATATTTAAGGCTTCTGATTCTCAACGCTTTTAAAATTTCTCCACCACCATTCATCTAAAGTTGTATCAGGGCTTTTCCGGAACTCATCTGTGTATATCTGACCCTTGTTTTGTGGATCCAGACACGTTTATGAACCATTTCATTATTAACACCCCCGAAAAATAGCAAAGAAATGCATGCTTCTTTCACCAATATACGCCAAAACTGCCTACTTTTGTGTATTCATTTGTCGTTGCAAATTTTGACTAATTAGTACAGTGATACTAACTTTATTACCTTGTATCTTCTTGTCTAAGTGCACTAAAGTACACTCATTGTAGCACGTAAAGAACAAACTGTTTCAAATCACCAAAATATACGAGCAAACTGTTTAAATTATTCTATCAAACTCGGAAAACTAAAAAGCACTGTTTAACGCATTGAATCAAGTCGAAAATCTAAGAGAGCTTGTTCATATTAACCTGGGTATATATAGCGGTTAGCCCGTCTGTCGGTCTTGTCCCCAAAACGGACAATTCTTCAGAATTTCGCATGCTAGGTTCCCATTCCGCAGCCCGGCATGCGATTTTTACGAAATTTGCACTCGCATCAGTTAAATCTCAGAAAATTTCCACACGGCACGCAACGTCTGAGAATACCTAATTAAATTTTATACAGAAATCGTTATTTTTACCTCTCAAGTTTGCCTTTTACTTTCAACCAATCGCAGCCCAGTAACGTTGCTCCACTCACGCCTTTTACTATATGTGTCTCGGTCTTGCGCATATTATCTGTCTCTATCTACCCTGGTCTTATTGGTGCAAATTGATATTCTTTATTATCGATTATTTCAGTCCATGTGGACTGTGAAATAACCCACCTTTAGCATTTCTCGTAACTATTAAGCTACGGTTTCTCCAAGATTCGCTGTAACCATTTGTTATCTGCCAAATTTACGCAGAATGAGCCTTTTAAAAATACGCAGGTATTCAAACATAATACTTTTAAATAACACTTCTACGATTTGCATTTTATTGGGTTTTTACAAGTTTTTATAGATATTATATGTTACTGATGGTTCAATTAACTCCAATTAAAATAATACCCTTTAATTTTTAGTGACTCCTAATCAAATATTAATTATTATCTGTACATTTTGTTTAATACCGGTTACTTAAAATTAAGTTAATTAATATAAATTTTGCACGTAATTTTCTATTTGTTTCTTTACTAGGAATAATTAAACTACACGCAGAGCTTTTTAATACTGCTTCCTTTTTTTTTATAGCAAGCGTCTTGTACATAATTTAACTCCCTTATTTTTAATGAAACGAATGAATTTTTATGCTTCACGGTTTTTTTTAATAACGCGTACCTTTTCCCAAAGCTTCTACACGGTGATTAAAATTATTTGATGTGATTATTTAATTTTCTACCCTGGTCTAAATATGAGTATTTTCCCCCTATTTGAATACAAATAATCCCACTTATTTGAATGCAAATATAAAGCATTTAGACTGCCAAAAAACAATTACAAAAAAATTGCCTATCTCTCTCTACCCTTATCTATCTAACTTACCTACCTTATCTCCAATCCAAAAAAAAATTTACACCTATCCTATATCCCTATCCTACTCCTAACTCTCACCTAATTTTATAAACTGAAATTATCCCTAACTTCATCCTATCTACCTATCCTATTCTTAACTTTTAACTAATCTTCACTATACTTTACTTCCCCCTACCTAATCTTATATGCCTATCCTACTCTTACTCTATTCCTAACTCTCCACTAATCTTATATGTAATATCTATACTTAACCTATCTTATTTTCTTCCTACATTTACTCTTTATTCTCATCCTAAACCTATTTCTAATTATCTCTCATATTTATCCTATACCTAGCTTTATTTTCAATATACACCTATATCTACTCTCTATTCTATTTCTATACTAAAATTCACCTTTGTTCATTAAGTTATTTAAATCTAACTCTCTTCTTGACCCTCCAAGTCTTCCTTCTCACCATCCTAATACTCTTCATCCCTATTTCTCCCCCTTCTATATCTATACTTATCCTCCCTATTATCTCACGTACAATAAACTTATCATCCCTATTATCCTGACTTTTAACTATTGCTTCCTCTTCAGTCCCTACACTTGTCTGTTTCATATTTATTCTTATTTTCTTTTCTGCCGACAAACCAAACGATACTACCTTAGAATTATCGATTTTTCCCTCTACGGAAAATCCTGTGTACCTTCTAGAATTCTTGTGTAATGGAATCCGCCAGAATGAATTCCTTAAATCTACTTTATTAAAAACAAACTTGCCACTTAACCTCGTCAAAAATGTGTCCATGGATGGTGGACAATGGAATTGCGGTTTGGTCCATTGGTTAATTTTTCGTGCATCTTTAATTAATTCTGCCTTCACCTGCTCCTGATATGCTGCTGTTGCTTCTACCCCCACTAATTCTGCATGTTTTTGTACTAAAGCTTGAACCTCTACTCTCCTATCCTCTGGACATCTAATTGTGTTGATCTGTTTACCTTCATCATCCTCTACCTCTACTACATTAATACTCAACCCCGTGTCATCCTCTGTGACTTCATAACTGCCCTTTCATGGCACTACCCTATCCTTAATCCTTATTACCTTCCGTTCCATATCTATCAAAACCCCTAACTTCATCATACAGTCAACACCTAAAATGCTCTGAAACTTCAATCCAGGTACAATTACAAACTCCTGTTCACAGCTTAAATCTCCTATATATATCCTAAGCACCACAACACTATTTACTACAGCAAACTTCTTTTTATTTGGAGCTACTAAATGGCTACGCTTTATAGGCATAATTCTATCACAAACCTTATCCCTAATTTTGCTGACGAATTCCTCCGATACTAAACTCGCCTCTGCCCCTGTATCAAGTAATACTTCTACATCATTCTCAAAAATCTCTATATTAATAATTGGCAAACATAATTTTTCCTCAGTTTCTGGCTCTACTTCCTCCTCAATTTTGAAAAATTCACGTGGATGTTCATATACATTTACACTGAAATCTAGTGGTCTGTCGCGTTCTAAAAATCCTGTCCAGGTCTGTTTTCCCTACTTGGTCCAGGTCTAGCCGTCACCTCAGCGTATGTCCTAGGCGTTTCCACTCGTTCCGTGTCTGTATTAGCTGTCCCCCTCATGTCCGGTGAACTATTCCTTCTGGTAGGTTCCGGTCTCGGTGCAGATCCCCTTCCTAAATTATTACTTCTAACGTATGGTCGTCTCTGTTCTCAATTCTGTCGCTGGTATCCGTAACTATTCCCCCTTCTAGCATAGTTGTCCCGTCTATTGTCAAACCTAACTGTGTTGATCTGTCTTTCCCTATTATCCCGAGGTCGTCCACTACTTACGTCGTCGTACCTCTGCAGGTATTCTAAAAACATTTCTCTGTCCACTATGTTCTGTAGTGCTACGTGTTGTCTTACTTCTACCTCGAAGTGTCGTGATAAATACTTGATAATTTGTCGGTCCGTCAGTGGTGGGTTCAGTTGCTTTGCTATGCTATACTTGCGTATAGCATATTGCTCCTACTTCCTGAAAAATTCTCCCTTAAATTTCCTGTGATTAAGTCGTCTCGTACCTGGTCTTGTCTGTGGTCACTCCAGTAGTGCTTTAAAAATCTGTCTTCAAAGTCCGTGTAGGTGTCTATGTCCTGTCCTACTAAATTGTACCATGCTTCCGCATTGTCCTTTAATAAAGCTTTTATCGTATTCAGTTTAGTCTGTTCGTCAAATAAATTTCCCACTAGATTTCTTACACTATTAATAAAAATTTGTGGATTTACCCTGTTATCGCCATAAAACTTCATGTGTTGGTCCAATGCTACTCCACCTGTAGAAAATCTGGGACCATCCCCCGTTAAATTTGACATGTTGTATTTGATACTACTAACTTCGCGTTCTACCCTGCCTAACTGATCCCTACATGAGTTCGTTACTTCAGTCATTTTTACATTAATCTCTTCTTCACAGAAAATGCGTACTTTGGATCTTAAATTTCCCATTTCCTGTCGAAGACATGTAATATCACGCTCATTTCTATCAACCCTATTTTCAACTTCCCCCATTTTTACGGTAAGACTATCTTTAAATTCTGTAAATTCTTTAGTATTTTGTTCAATTTTCCCGCTTATCTGCTCTAATTTTTGGTTGGACTCCTCCCTGGCTAATCGCATTTCCTCTAACATTCTCATCATTAACTCATTTCCTTGATCCCCTGATTCCATCCTCGACTGATCTCTACTGCCTCCAGCTTCTTGCATTTTCGAATTTTTCCCACACAATGCACTATCGTCACTTCCAATTTCCACTCCTTGACTCTTTAACCACTCTTTTCTCTGCATACGTTCTAATCACTCTCACACACTCTAAAATACTCTTAAATTTATACACACACAGAAACTCTCTCTCTCAGATCGCCAGTTTCCTGGAATAAAATCACAAAAATTTTATTTGGGACTCGAGCCTCACTTTTGGGTCGCCAAGAATGCTGTGATCCATGTATTAGAATCGAGCCCCACGTTGGGCGCCAAGAATGCTGTGAATCCTCTCATATCTGCAGGAACTGGCCCTTAAAAAAAAACATTCGAACCCCACAGATTGGGCGTCAAAGAATGCTGTGAAACCACCAAAATCCGGGAACTACGGTTTTCGAATCAAGCCCCACAGATTGTGCGTCAAAGAATGCTGTGAAACCTACAAAAAGCTATTAACTTAACTGGTCCGTTGACTTTCTTCTGTTCATCGCCTCGGCTGCTCCCCTAGATAAACCTTCATCCTCATTCATAAAAAAAAAAACACATTCCTACCACAAACATCAACGTTAACTCTATTTACATCAATATTCACAATACATTAAAATTTCAAAATTAAAAATTCAGCATAAATTTCAGTATCAGAAAATTTCAAGATTAAATCTGTTATCATTTTAATGTGCATCCAGAATTAAAGTCTTTGTAGGATGCCTACTAATTAATGTAACAATATATGCAGACCTGAGTCTGAGTACAGAGGAGCATCTACCACCCTTTACGTTAATTAACCAGGTTCGTCTAATTGAGCTCAAAGACATACCCAAATTTTCATCAAGAACATAAATACTAAATACTCCTTTCGACTTAAACAAGAAAATTTCACCTTAAAATTAAAAATTTGTTGTTAGTACAACTTCATTACTGTCCATTTTAAGTAAATAAATTATAAAGTTATTCAACACACACGAAAACATCAAAGTTCAAACAAAATAGTATAATTTACCTGAAGGTTACTGCACTCGTAGCTTCAATGTACCTCGTCCCTTTTGTTAATCACACCATTCCAACTGGGTTATATTTAAGGCTTCTGATTCTCAACGCTTTTAAAATTTCTCCACCACCATTCATCTAAAGTTGTATCAGGGCTTTTCCGGAACTCATCTGTGTATATCTGACCCTTGTTTTGTTGATCCAGACACGTTTATGAACCATTTAATTATTAACACCCCCGAAAAATAGCAAAGAAATGCATGCTTCTTTCACCAATATACGCCAAAACTGCCTACTTTTGTGTATTCATTTGTCGTTGCAAATTTTGACTAATTAGTACAGTGATACTAACTTTATTACCTTGTATCTTCTTGTCTAAGTGCACTAAAGTACACTCATTGTAGCACGTAAAGAACAAACTGTTTCAAATCACCAAAATATACGAGCAAACTGTTTAAATTATTCTATCAAACTCGGAAAACTAAAAGCACTGTTTAACGCATTGAATCAAGTCGAAAATCTAAGAGAGCTTGTTCATATTAACCTGGGTATATATAGCGGTTAGCCTGTCTGTCGGTCTTGTCCCCAAAACGGACAATTCTTCAGAATTTCGCATGCTAGGTTCCCATTCCGCAGCCCGGCATGCGATTTTACGAAATTTGCACTCGCATCAGTTAAATCTCAGAAAATTTCCACACGGCACGCAACGTCTGAGAATACCTAATTAAATTTTATACAGAAATCGTTATTTTACCTCTCAAGTTTGCCTTTTACTTTCAACCAATCGCAGCCCAGTGACGTTGCTCCACTCACGCCTTTTACTATATGTGTCTCGGTCTTGCGCATATTATCTGTCTCTATCTACCCTGGTCTTATTGGTGCAAATTGATATTCTTTATTATCGATTATTTTAGTCCATGTGGACTGTGAAATAACCCACCTTTAGCATTTCTCGTAACTATTAAGCTACGGTTTCTCCAAGATTCGCTGTAACCATTTGTTATCTGCCAAATTTTCGCAGAATGAGCTTTTTAAAAATACGCAGGTGTTCAAACATAATACTTCTAAATAACACTTCTACGATTTGCATTTTATTGGGTTTTTACAAGTTTTTATAGATATTATATGTTACTAATGGTTCAATTAACTCCAATTAAAATAATACGCTTTAATTTTTAGTGACTCCTAATCAAATATTAATTAATATCTGTACATTTTGTTTAATACCGGTTACTTAAAATTGAGTTAATTAATATAAATTTTGCACGTAATTTTCTATTTGTTTCTTTACTAGGAATAATTAAACTACACGCAGAGCTTTTTAATACTGCTTCCTTTTTTTTTATAGCAAGCGTCTTGTACATAATTTAACTCCTTATTTTTAATGAAACGAATGAATTTTTATGCTTCACGGTTTTTTTAATAACGCGTACCTTTTCCCAAAGCTTCTACACGGTGATTAAAATTATTTGATGTGATTATTTAATTTTCTACCCTGGTCTAAATATGAGTAATATATATATATATATATATATATATATAATATACATATACATATACATATACATATACATATACATATACATATAATATAATATATATATATATATATATATATATATATAATATACATATATATATATATATATATATATATATA
Organism: Platerodrilus igneus; assembly: GCA_036346225.1. Lineage (NCBI taxonomy): Eukaryota > Metazoa > Arthropoda > Insecta > Coleoptera > Lycidae > Platerodrilus > Platerodrilus igneus. The sequence continues at coordinate 1,736,622 of JARFIW010000295.1, forward strand.
ATATATATATATATATATATATATATATATATATATATATATATATATATATATATATATATATATATATATATATATATATATATATATATATATATATATATATATATATATATATATATATATATATATATATATATATATATATATATATATATATATATATATATATATATATATATATATATATATATATATATATATATATATATATATATATATATATATATATATATATATATATATATATATATATATATATATATATATATATATATATATATATATATATATATATATATATATATATATATATATATATATATATATATATATATATATATATATATATATATATATATATATATATATATATATACATATATATAATATATATATATATACATATATATATAATATACATATACATATACATATACATATACATTAACATATACATATACATATACATGTATATATATATACATATATCATCATCATCGTCGTCATCATCATCATTAGGTCTTCAGTCATAGAACTGGTTAAGTGCGTACCCCCATTGTTTCCTAGTCTGAACCAACCTACACATTTCCTTGAAATTGCACAGTCTGCATTTAACACTATCTGTGTGCGAAAATCTGATCTCGGTCTACCTCTACCTCCCTTTTACTATCTCTGCTTGTGTATATCGCGTACTATTCTCCAGAAATGCCTTAGAACGTATCCTGTTTTTCCATTTTTCCTATTTTTTTCGTTTTCCACAGATATCTTTATTCCTCTACTATTTCTACAACCTATTTGTTATTAACTTTGTCTGTCCATACTACCATCCTCATACATCTGAAGCACAACATTTCAGAAAGCTTCTATCTCTTTCTGTCTGTTTTTCGTACTGCCCCTATTTAATAGATGTACTGTGCTGTGCTCCACACTATGCTTTGAACAGTTTTCTTTTTGGTATCTATGTTCGCTGTCTTTGAACATAGCTGCTGTTCTTTCTTGTTTGATGCAGTTCGGTCACCTTCTTTTGTTTAACAGTTATACACCCCATTTCTCCGATATTCAGTGGTATGTGAAGGGCGACACGGCCGACTGCTTGAAAAATGGCAGGTGAGCATTTTTCACAAAAATTACGCCCTCGTTCGGATGAGAGGTTAAATGGAGGTCCCATGTGGGAGTGTTGTCACGCACGTTAAAGATCTCTACCTTGCCTGGAACGGCAAGGGTTCGGCAAAATTCTAAATTTCCAGGCAACAAAAAACTCGCCTCCTGGCCAATGTAGTACCCACGGGTGGAGCATTGGAAATGTAAATGAACGGTATGTAAAGGGGGGTAAGCAGCCTTTGGCTTCCAAGTTCCCCCAGCATCTGAACCTTTGTCGCATTAATAGTTTTTCCAATTTATCCTTTCGGACATTTAACATTAGTTAAAAATATTTAATAACCATCACCTGTAGTTGTTTATAATAATCATCAGATATAAGAACACTTATTTTTTCGTCATTGGGGTTTACATCTTAAAACTGGTCGGACTTGTACCTCAGCTTATTTATGTTCTGAGCTAGCCTATACCGTTCCCTGCAATTCTCACAACAGCCTATATACAGTTCAATTCTCTTCTATTGTTTTCTAATTATATGCCCTGTTTCACCGAGATTCAGTGGTATGCAAAGGGGGTTATGCAGCCTGTGGCTGCCAAGGATCCCCCAACACTTAGACATTTGGTATTAATGGTTTTCAAGTAAATCCTTTCTCACAATTAACATTAGTGGAGAGTATTGCAAAGCCAATATCTGTAGTTGTTTATAATAATCACCATATTTAAGCACAGTTATTATTTTTGTCATTAGTTTTTCCATCTTGCGACTGGTTGGAAGCGTACGTCCATTGATTTCTATTCTGAGCTAGCTTACACATTTCCCTAAAATTCTCACAACCTACATCTTTTACTATCCGAGTGCAGTAGTCTATCATAGGTTTACCTCTACTTTTCCTTTTTCCTATCTCTGCTTATAATATATTCCGCACTATTCCCTCATGTCTTAGTATGTTGCCTATCATCCTATTCCTATATATATATATATATATATATATATATATATATATATATATTGTCGTGAAGAAGGATAGACGGGTCTAGATAATAAAATTTTAATGACTGTGTATATAGGAAATAGGAACAATTTATTTACGCGCCAAATTAATTAGTTGTGACATTGAAAACGGACGGATAGTGACATATTTCTGTATTTCTAAATTGGAATGTAAAATTTGCATAACGTGTAGAAGCTTTAGAGTACATGAAACACAAGGATATGCATAATTAGTTTTAATATTTTAAATCAATCGCATCGGAGAGAAAAGAAGCTTTTGGGTATAGAAAATCAATAATTTAAACGCATATTTCCATGTAACTAAACTAAACGTTTGTTATACAAATCCTAAGAAATTCTAAAACTCGAAATTATAATTTTGAACGGACAGTTTGCTTCATAGAAACACCTGATAGTTAAAATATCAAGTTCAAAGAACTTAAATTAACGTTGGCAAAGAATTTTGTAGAATTGTTTTTAACGGTCGATGCAACAAGCTACTAAAATAACAAATGCTTTGAAGACAAAGTGAAATGAAATATCTATAATGTAATACAGACAGAAAATACGTATAATAAAACGATGGTTAAAATACTCGACTAAAGTACGCGGTATATTTGAAGGTCAACCACAATATCGATTTTCTGTTGATTGAGTGGGATTCTAGAAGAGACAGTAAATATGGGTTGGACGAGGAAAGGTAGCTAGGGGTTGGATGTTAAAAACGAGGGAAAGCAATATAATTGGTCGAATGCTAGAAATTTTAAGAAGCTTGCAACGGTTAGATGTTGTTGAGCGAGTTTTATTGTAAAAGCAGGGGTAGACTGGGAATTTCCGGACGTAGAAGTTCGTTACGTACAAAATTTGTAGAATCTGTTTTGAAAAATAAGCTTTTCGATGGAAATAGGGTCCATGAGTGGTGCACAAAATCATATAAATACACTAGGAGAGGTATTAAGGCTTTCATGCTTACTTGCTCTTACTTGCACTTACTTTGTATTGATTCTCGTACGTCGCCTATTCGTTGATTTATATAACATCCTAAATTAAAAGTGTGTAAAACGCTGTTAGTAACGTACATCGATAATGTATTAAAAGTGTGCTTTGCACAAGTGGATGCTGGCTTATAGACGGTGCTGTTACTACACGCAACGATCTAATGAAGGGATGGTACTAGAGTAAGCGCGTTGAGAGTTTGAAACAAGAATGCGTGAAGTTTAGTGATTACGGAAGGTTAAGCTTGGTCGAGACTATTATCGTGTTAAAAACACTGAAGGTGGTTGCAGAGATTTGGATAGCGAAGTGAAAATGAGTTGGATCGATGTATAACAACGAAGCGTATGGACACAACGACGAGAGTTTTGGAACACATCTTCAGAGGTAACGATGGAAAAAGCTTACTCCAGGTAAAGAAATTAATTTCTTGCTTTTGCTTGAATATTTGTGCTGGTATTTTGTGCTCGAGTATTTTGACTTATTGTTGTGTATTTTATTACCATAAAACTCATTTGAAGGGATATGTAAAGGACAATTGATATTTATTATTTAAACATGTTAACAAATGACATAAAAATTTTGTTGTAAGGAGTAAACGGGTCTTTTAAGTTTGTTTTAAACAAAAATGCGATGTTTAAAAGCATTTAGAGTAAAGTTATACTGAGCTCACCATAAGACCAGAATAAAAATTTATTTAGGGTTGCACGACGGGCCTATCTACTCGTCTAAAATAAAATTGTTGAAATAAATAGAAATCATAAAATTTTAAAAGGTTTAAGGATTGAGAAGTTGACATTTTATGAAACTGTATATACAAATGTGTAAATATTTTTTTGCTAATGGAAACTTGTTAATATGTGTAAATAAAAAGGTTATATGTCTTGTTGCATTATTTGAGTGGTAATTTTATTTGACTGTATATGTGAGAAAGAGTGAATTTAGGATGGTAGGTATCCAAGAAGAAGCAGATTTTACAACTAGCCGGGGGGTGCAGAAATAAGGAGGCATTCCAGAGGTAATTGTAAGAATTTTTATTTTTTTTCAGAAAAATTTTATGACAGCCTAATAACGCTGGGACTCAAAGGCGATCCTGGTATTTTTAGAAGAATCCACTGCAATATATATATATATATATATATATATATATATATATATATATATATATATATATATATATATATATATATATATATATATATATATATATATATATGTATATGTATGATATATATATATATATATATATATATTGCTATACTATTCGCGGAATTTTCTTGCCCCTACTTTGGGCTGTTATCTTTATTACTATGAACTGGAATTCTTGATCCCCTTCGTTGTGCGCCTTATTGATTTTTTACGTACTCTAAATTATTGGACCACCATTTTAATATTCACTATTAATTGTAATTATCTTCTCCTCCAGCTGTCTTCTTAATATTGCTATCAACTGGACTTTGTGTTTAAACAACTTTATCTACCAATGGCAAAATTCGATACGTTATCGCCTTGCGTGTTATCAATTTCCTATTCAACTTGTGGCTCCGCCTTTGTACTATTTAAATCTTATGACCTCGGCTAGCATTTATTTGGAATTATAAAATTCAGTAAATTTCGATTTTATATAATGAAACCAATATGTTATGTACAGCTTTTGAAATTATTTGTAATACATTTTTAAATTAGTTAACCTTATAAATTTCATTTATTAACAACCATCTAGTATGCACTCAAAAACCCAAAGTCACCAAAAAAAACTTATTATCTTTACCAACAAAGTGTAGAATATTCTAAACCTGTTATCATATTACTCATTCTATACGTATGCAACCTCTTTTGTTGACTTTTCACAAGCATATCATATTTAGCAAATTCAAAATAAAATAAAATTTATATAGAAAAATAAATGTCTTATAACTAAAAATCTGACCTGGTTTTATCTTTTTCACATTGACGCTTCCAATAAAAATGATCTTCCCCAATTCTGGATTCCATTCAAATTATTGCCATTACACTATGGACCACCATTATTAAATTATACACCCCAATTTATCTCAATTCTTCAAACTTAGACTTTTATCATTCTTGCCCCAGACTTAAAATTGTAGTTTGTTTCACCCCTGTACTTCAAAATTGTATTATTCTTCTTTTCCCCTGGACATCTAAATTGTATTACTGTATTTTCCCTTAACATCAGAATCATAGTCTATTTCCCTCAGACCTCGAAACCCTATTATTTTTATGTCTTAGTTTACAATAAATTCATTAAAAACGTACTTACGTTTAAACGGTAATTATAATCTTCATATTCGCACTCATTTTTATTTCACTTTTATAATTATTACGTATTACTTTGTTTTAATGGCAACGCACTTCGGCCTTCGTTGAGTTCAAAACTAACCTCGTTATCATGGTGCTTGCTAATTTATTCCTTATTTCCCACTCCATTAGTGGGTATGGTCTAGAACCCGTCGCTTGTTTCTGACCAATTAAATAATTTCATTTAGAGCAGTTTCTGATGCAATGCTCCACGATTTCCCATAATCACAACCTGCCCGCAGCTGTCTTTTATTATCAACATGCTGTATTTTGATAGATTACTTGCTTTTCCATAAACAACTGATGCAACTCGACTTTAAATTTTCATGTTTACATGCGATTCACGCAATTTTTAATCATTTCTCTTATCAAAATGGTTAGATCTTTGTACGCATTTATATTAACTACCTGAAACTCTATTTCTATATCCGTATTAATTTAATCGTCTGGAACTCTTTTCTTAATGCGTGTCTAATTACACTTTATCATTTATTTCTAAATATACGCGTGCTTCCACTGAAAAATATCCTTATTCGTTTTACCTAAATTAACTAAACTTTATCTACAGGGTATTTAATATTTACTATCTACTTAATACTTGTATTTCTCATTCCTACGCCAACTATGCGTCTTCCTATGTTTACTTGCGTCGCCCAAAAACTCTTTCTACTTTATATACAGGGTGTTGACTACTTACTATCTACAAACTATGTCTATTAATTAATTTTTTTTTTAAATAAGTGCAGTTTTCTGCTGCCTATTCTAATTACTCATTCCTGAACGGCTTTTACTATAACGTGCACCCTTAAACAACCCCTTATCACAGCAATATATATATATATAAATATTTTGGATGTGTTCTTGACCTTCTTAAATAGATAATATGGGTATAATAATCTTGGAATTAGGTCATTACTAAATCTTGGTATATTGGAACAGTTTCACATATAAGCAATAACAAATGTAGTGGTAATCTTTTATAAAAGATGACCTAATTCCAAGATTATTATACCCATATTATATATATATATATATATATATATATATATATATATATTCACGCCCTGACAAATATAAAGATGAAAGTATGCTTGTTTAATAGAAATGTGAATTTTTACATTATCGGGCCCGTTTTCTCTTGCTAACTCAGCGACAAATATGCTGTATAGTTTTCGAAAATGAAATGAAACATAGAAATCTCAAGAAACAGTTGTGAACAATCTTCTATACATACAAAAACATCTTTCTTTTACACACATTACCTAAAAAATTTACCCGCATATACTGATATAAATAACTACTATAAATGCAATTTACAGCTTAAATTTAGAAAGCAACAATATTTTATCATTATTTGCGCATTAAAACAGTTTTCACCCAATCCTCGCTAATAATTAGAGAACCCCAAAGTATTTCCTATGTAAGTCAGAAAATTGTCTTTAAAGTCGTTATAGATAATTTGAATATTTTTGTATTATCCCGTCTTTCAGTCTAGTTGACCAACGACGTCGAGCAAAAATTTTTGTAGATGTCAAATCTCCTCGGAATCTGACCTCAAAATTGGTAAAATAAAACTATCCTTTTACAAATAACTTTTATACAAAAAATATAACTTATCTTAGCTTAATTTACTTAACAATACACAAATGGTCGTTTTAGGTTTGAAATAAAGTTAGACTAGCGCTTTGGGACGTCAAGTTCTTGCTGATATTCTTATCTTTATGATCAGCAGTCTTTGGCTATTTAACAAATTGTTTCCATTGGAATTAACTGCATTGAAACTTTTCTGGCTCCAAATTTTATATTTGCATTTTTTAATTAATCTCTAAACGTCGAAATATGTTGCCTCAGTTTTGGAAAATATTTTTTACTGATTAAAGTAGCAGGTGACCTTGCACACAGATACCTTATTATTTATATTGGAGCAATAAGTCGTCGTTTCATAAAATAATTATCTATCAATGGTCGAATGTTCAAAACTTCAATGCTAAATCTTGTATACCGAAAGAATAAATAAATCCTGCCCTTCATTAAATTTTTTTTTAAATAGTAAAATTCCAAATAGATAATCTTTTCGATTACATTCTAGTAGTATGATACATCCGCTTGATATAACAATCTATAGCAATTTCGCATTCTTATCTCTTTAGTGGCATGACATTTTACAATTTATTACGGCCATAAAAGTTTTCTTGCTCTATTAAAATTCGTTACCTTATTTGTTAAACGGATTGGCGGTGTTATCGCGTTCTACGAATTCGACGTGTGTCCATTTACTTTGCTTGTTAACGTTAATATAACTTATTCTAGAACCGTCCCAAAATTGGCCTCTTTGAAATAAAACTGGTTTGCATTAAAATCACGCAACTGCATTATAAGGATTGAATAAATAACTTCTATTGACCGATATTTCTAAAGAGGGTAAATGCATTATGGAATTTACATTTTAGAAAAGTATGGATTTTATAGTTTCGCTGTGTAGAACTAATTAGTTTTAAATGATTACCTTAGAGAAGACAGCTTGACATCGAAGCCATTTAGTGTTTTTAAAGCAGATAGAACCTTAGACTCGTCTTATACGATCTATATAAATGCAATAAAACTTGTATTAAAGGTATTCTTCTCGAATAATTATTTACACACGGAATTGGATCAATGCTTTTGTGTTTTAACGGATTTTAAAATTGGGCTTCGTTCTTGAACGGTTTGTGTCAATGCTATATGTACTTAAAGCGTTTTATTTTACATGGGAATACACTTATTTTGTTGAAAAATATTATACGGTAAGAATTAAATATTGGAAAATTTTATTTCCTTAGCCTTGGGGTTTGTCTTCTCACAGAAATTGGTGCTCAATGATCTATTGTGACCTCATTAGCACATCATTCTCCCCCAAAGTAAAGTATAAAATTTGAAATCAATTCCGCCGAGTCAAATTTTTACATTGATGAGTAGTTTTCTATTTTTATCTCTAACTAGGTGCTATATACAACTATTTCTATTAGACTTATAATACGCACGCATAATCCTTTTCTTGCAGTGGCATTCCTCTTCAATCATTCGTTTCTTTCACAATATCTCCACTTCAACTTGCCATTCCCCAACTCTATCCTACTATCACCTAACTTTTCTCATGTCTTCTTTTATTTCTTATTCACTTCTCTTTAGACACGGTTTCATCATGTTAAAACCGAAATATTCCCCCCACATACATAAAGTACATAAAATTCTATGGAAAGTTATCCTGTAGAGTATCACTATCTTATAAAAAAATGGCCTAAAATTTACTGAATTTAGTCAGTTTATAAATGCGCCCTTCTATCGAAAGCTTTTATATTTTCATTCCAAAAATGAATTATTTAAGTCAATTTTAGAAAACACCAAATTTTGCAAAATACCATTAACCGAAATTAAACAATTAATTTATTTATTATAACGTTGAATTATACCTTTCATATTTGAATTCAACTTCTCATAAACATCGCGTCTTTTCATATCAATTATACGATTCACAAAACAAGCATTTGATCCCTCACAGATACAACCTTCAAAATTTTTCTCTTTCTCGTTTAAATTTTTACCACCGATACCCTCATTTAAATTTGTCTCAAACTTATTTACATCTTGTGACAGGCAGGGAGCATACTCCATCTTTAAGCTAATATGACTCTTTAACTTGATATTGTACTAGTGCAAAAACACTAAACAATTATAAGAATACCGGGGCGCCAAATATTTAGTTCATAAATATTACAAATATTAGTTTCAGATTCTCATACAACACTGACTACGGAAATAAAACCCAACTTCGTTCAGTGAACAATTAATATTGAATTTAATGAACACCCGTTCTTTTTTTAATAAATACTCTTTTTTAATTACAACTAACCAAATTATACCCCATAATAATCTACTCATTACTATAAACTCTATTCTAAATCGTGCAAATAATTCGTTTAAGTCAAACGACGTAAAATCAGGACAATAATATTTTCACTCACCCTTTGTCACAATCGACGTGTCAACAAAATCAGTGTAATCTCACTTCCCCCACGGCTGCTTTTTCACTAGCAGATGATGTCGAGCTTAACGGCACACACCAATTTTTAACACAAACTTCTGAATGCAGATGGTATTCCTCAACCTTATCTCACCACCGCTACACATATAATTTTAAACGTTAATATTCACAACGTTAATGCGTGTTTATCAATTATTGTGGACCTTAATGTTTTATACCCGCTCTAAAAAAGACTTTCTTGTAATATCATTGTTATCAACCGATATATAAAAAGCTTATTTAATGACACCTTCACACAGTTCCAGACTCTATTCCAAACGCCTTCGGTACGATTAGATTTATCGATCAACATCTTTACCTGTTAAGCGTCTGTCTTCTACTACCCACTTTTCAATCGTTCGTGAGTCCGCACAACCCCGCAGTTAAATTGCAGTGTCCATCCATATGAAACATTCTTATGCTAAACGCTACTACCAAGATACATTTATTACTCAGTCAATAGATAACAAGAATACCTTAAAATTAATAATTAACGATTAATAACCGAGAGGCTTATCACATTACCACGCTATTGATTTGAATGCTTTGAAAATAACGAAAATCAATACACTTAAGATTAACGCCTTGTTCCACCTAACACTAATTGATCGCGTCGCCGTATGATAGACATACAGCTTTAAATTAGTTACATTTTGAATACCCAGCGGAGTACCATTACAACTACTTTCAATTTCGTAAGAATTAGCGCCCTTCCGTGCTATGACCCTAGCTGGTCCCGAATAAAGCAAAAATAGTTTTTGATTTCACGATGATCACTAGAGGATTGTGGGTGGTGCGAACCCATACTCCATCACCAATTTCGAACTTAACTAAATTTTTATTGTTTTACACATGGCGTAACTTACACATTAAAGCTTTAGACCGCCGACCGTATTTGACCACACTTAAAAATCCACGCAAGTGCTTTTGAATTTGCGGCGTCAGAAAATTCATAATGGCAGACACCCGAGCAGGATCCATATCTATCCTCGCATCCGTTATCCAGTGACCGAGATACAAGGTCTGTTTCCTGGCAAAACTAGATTTTTAGCTTTTATGGTTATTCCCGTTTCGTGGAATTTCCGAAACACGAATTGAAAATGCCTCAAATGGTCTCCGGATTCCATGAATAAATGAGCAGAACATCAACATATGGGATTACAAAATGGTCTCCCGTGTTCCATGAATAAATGAGCAGAACATTAGCATATGGGATTAGAAAAGACTCCTCTTTAGAACTCAATATCTTACTCAGACACCTAATAAATGACCCCACTGCGGTGCTGAGTCCAAATGGTAAAACTCTGAACACAAGTGTTTTCCTCGTACTTAAAACCCGTATATATTTTTTATCAGGCTTGGTGGCTAACTGCCAGTAACTAGTGGTCAGGTCCATGTTACTTAAATACTGCACGTTTGTAAAATCGTACCATAGTTCTGCCGTGTTAGGCGGCATTACCCTATCTATCCTCCTATTTAGACATCTCGCATATAAACAAACTCTTATGGAATTGTCATTTTTTAACAACTACCAGTGTGCTCACATATTCGGTTTGCAAGGGTTCTAAAACGTCCCATGCAACTATCTCCTCAAACTGTCTCTTGACTTCGCTTTTATAAGCGCAAGCGATTGGATACGATCTTTCCATAAATGACGAATAATTGTGTAATACGATTTCATGTTAGTATATCCTAGTGCGACTAAGTTGGTCGGAGAAAATACCTTTAAAACTCATCAACAATTCATGCAAATTATTTTTTCGCTTCCTGAAAAAGCTTCCACAGGATCGGCTACTTCCCATAGCTCAGAAGGTTTGTACGATTTAATTTCCTTTTTTAATCGAAGCTCTTAAGGCCCGTCCTCACAAACCTTGCAAATTGTTAAGTGAACATCGGGATTGGGTTCCATCAGAAAACCTATTGCCTTCTCACAGCTATAAAAAAAGTCCTGATAAGCAGCTCCTTGATAAATCTGTTTTAATTTCATGGTCCGTAAAGAAATCATAGCCCAGGATGATGCCCCTTAACAAACCTGACACTACTACACAATTTTTAATTCCTATCGCACTTACCACAGTCATAGTCGCACATGGGGGACGCAAAACATTTGGATTAATTTCAATAACTTTTGACAAATATTTCTTGGAAATACACGTTACCTGACTACTTGAATCAGCTAACTCACTAACCGTGAAGTTTCTATGGTCAGTTTGACCGTTGTCGCCCATATAACGGATTTAAGATCGACATCTTTTTCCAATTGTAAATTCTGATCATCAGTATTAAATAACGTCGTTATCATAGATGTCTCAATACTCTTTTCGTTACTCGTGGAACTACGGGTGTTTGCCTCCCTATCACCAGAATCGCTATTTTGCTGCGGTCTGTTATCCAAACGATTAGTCAGCTTAGTATTAGAATTAGGTCCATTAGATCTATTGCTTGTGCGGATGCCACAGACTTGACTAAAATTTTGGTTTTTGTCCTGCCAATTTGACTCTGAGGCCCCTTTATAATTTCCCTCTGTCATAGCTATTCCTCTTAATTACTTTTCAATTTCGTCCACTGTTCGTGGAAAACAATTAATTATTCCCTGCTATACTTCTTAGAAAAATAATTTTTTACCATGGAGATATTTTCTTTTTCCGTCAACTGTTGAGTGAGAAATCCGACCTCTTTAATAATCTTTAAAAAATAATCAACTCTTGAACTCCGTTTGTAGTCAACAATTCTAATTTTATTAAACAACTGCCTTTCCTCCTTTACCCCCCCTCCCCCGTACCGATCTAAAAACAGATCTTTGAGTTCCTGAAAACTCTGTACTGTTTCCTCCGTTAACGAGCCCCAATCTTAGGCTAAGCTGCGTGAGCCGCCGACTGCTAATTCAATTTTACAGTGATCTGGAACACCTGCTTCCTTAAAAATACTTTCAAGTTTTTGTATGTAAACAATGGGGTGCATCGCACTCTCTAGTGTGAAATTTAAGTTTGGACACACAGATCTCGCCATAAAGTTATATAATTAGTATACCTTTTGCAAACCTTCCCGTATGATATTCCACTGGTATCCCTACATTCTATTTTTTTTTATCAACTACATGTTCACTATCCCCAAGCAATTTTATTCTGCTCAGATATTTTATTTACATCATGGCTCAATTTATCCATTCGCCCGGAAACTTTGACATTAATTCGATCTAACGACTCTCTCACACTGGAGTTATTCATGTTCATGCTTTTTACGTGACTAATTAACTGTTTTAAAACATCATCCATTCCTTCCTCGGCAATTTCTGTACTTCTTTTATATTTTCTACCCGGCATAATTATATAGTTTTAAACTACTTAGTCTAACTTCATCATTTATACTATTTCGTATTATAAAATGGTGTTGTATTCTGCCACGGACTAAATTTAACCACAAACCTTGTAATAAAGGTAAAATTAATTAACTAGCCCTACCAGCTGGGGGCCAAATGTGACAGGCAGCGGGCATACCCCATTTTTAAGCTAAGAAGAATTTTTTAACTTGATATTGTACTAGTGCAAAAACACTAAACAATTATAATAATCCCAGGGCGCCAAATATTTAGTTCATAAAATATTACAAATATTAGTTTCAGATTCTCAAACAACACTAATTACGCAAATAAAATGACTTCGTTCACTGAACAATTAATGATGAATTTAAACAAAACTCTTTTTTAATTGCAACTAAGCAAATTATACCCCATAATAAACTACTCATTACCATGAACCCTATTCTAAATCGTGTAAATAGTTCCTTTAAGTCAAACGTCGTAAAATCAGGACAATAATCTTTTCACTCACCCTTTGACGCAATCGACACCAACAAAATCAGTGTAGTCTTACTGCCCAAATGGCAGCTTTTTCACTAGCAGATGATGTCAAGGTTAACGGCACACACCAAATTTTAACACAAATTCCTTAATGCACGTGGTATTCCACAATATTATATCGCAATCGGTATACATAATTTTTAACGTTAGTATTCACTATGTTAACGCGTGCTTATCACTTATTGCGGAACTTAATGTTTTATACCCGCTCTAAAAACTAATTTCTTGTAATATCATTGTTAACAACCGATATATAAGATGCTTATTTAATGACTCATTCACACGGTGTCCGACTTCATTGCAAACATTTTTGGTACTATTAGATTTAACTATCAATATCTTTACCTGTTAAGAGTCTGCACTTTACTAACTACTTTTTAATCGTCCGTGAGCCCGCACCACTCCCCGCAGGTAAATTGCTGTGTCCATCCATACGAAACATCCGTATGCTAAACGCTACTAACGAGATACAGTTATCCCTCAGTCTATAAATAAGAAGAATACCTTAAAATTAATAATTAACGATTTAAAACAGGGCGGCCTGTCAAAATTTTTATCACCATCAATCAATCATCTTTACTTTTATTTTCATCAGTTTATTCCATCTTAACTTTGTAACTTGTAGAAAGATTCTGCATTTCATTTTTCTACTCACTATTTTCAAAATATTCAAACGACGCTGACTAATCTATCTTGTACCTTACCTGGATCCTCAATACATTCTAACTCTTCTACCCTTACTTCTTCCTGTACGTCTTTTACTTCTTCTTCTATTTCATCAACTTCTTCTTTAAGTTTAGTAACTTCTTTTACTCCTTTATTAACTTCTTTATATAATTTCAAACAAATAAAGTCTTTCTCGACTTCTATATCTAACCTCATCATCCCATTTAGAATAATCTTTACCGCACAAACCCCCTTTTTCTTCGTATATTTTACCTACTTTAGCTTTTTAGTCAGCTCCACTCCGAAAAGCGTTTCAATTCTTAATTCAGGTACAAAAATGAATTCTTGTTGAAAATTTTATAACCTAATTTACATCTTAGGATTGCCATAATACCTATACTAGCAAGCTTTCTTTTTTTTTTTTTTGGGTGCTACTAAGTTAGGTCTCTGTGAATATCAATTCATTATTTAATTTTTGTACGTTGTTTTTAATAAAATCTTTTGAAGTTAGCGATGCTTTACCTCTCGATTTAAAATGATCAATTGGGCTTTGCATAAAAGTCTAAGTTATTATTTTATCTTATTCACTGTAATACGACAGTATTTATCAACTTACTTTGTGTAATTAAATATCTAATATATATTGCTATAATTATAGGGTTAATTTAGGGGTAATTTAAGTCATAGTGGTCGTAGAATAAACAAAAGAATTTTTTAAATATCAAAAGCACATAACTACAGATATTATTAGAGTAAATAGGTCACAATACATATTGTTAGTTGAGCGCACACTGTGTATAACAGTACAAGAGATTAAACGCATATCCAAGAGTAGCTACGAACAAAAATAAGATTTAAAAATGTAACGAAATGCATCGAAATTAAATCAATGGAAAACCTATATGAATTGGCTAGATAAATATTCAACAAGTGCGTTAATATATCATCATATACGCAGGCAGAAATTATGCATTATTTGAATAACGATTGTACGTGACATAAAAGTATTACATTTGTTCAAAAAACCAAGTTAACTAAGAAATAAACAAACACCAGATTTATTTCTGTTTAGATTAGAATAAGCAAATAACAATGATGCGTGATTTAATGAACGAAGGTTCCTGGAATTTCTGAATTAAATGTGATGTTATGTAAATGAATTACGTGACAACTTGAGCGTTCTTCCAAGTAATTGAACTACACAATTGGTAAAATTTCCGAAGTACACAAGAGATAGGACAAATGGTGTCGCCCAACATGTGAAATCAACGAATAGTAAACAAAGGGGCAATGCCTATAAATACGATAACAATTGAGCAACGAGTCAGTATACATTTTAAACTGGGCTGTTACTATACTCAAAAGTACTAAAATATTCACGTAACCAGTTAAACGAATGTAAAGTGAATAGTATTTTATAAAAGTGTAAAAATTCTGCCGATCTATTACAGACGAAAGTAAACAAGATTTAGTAAAATTATACAATTTCTAAAATAAATAAAACAGGGCTTTCGAGACTGCTCTGGAGACGACTATGGAGATTACTTCCTGTTAAATTAATTTTGATAATTACTGGCATGGTAAATGTTCTATTACTGTTTTGTTAATTACGGAGATGGAAAACCTTTGTTGGATTAACTTATGGAATTTTGAATAACGAATGGGATAGTATTTTGGTTTTGATGTCGACATCCAAATTCGACTCTAGACATTCAGACTGGACACGAAAACTCTTGGGGATGCAGAGAAGTTACTGAACGACTCCAGGTTAGATATTTTGATGTAATTTATTTCTGTAAACTGTTTGATTCAACAATTTTTCAATAATGTACGAGCCAACAAAACCGGGTTTTTTTTTGATAAATTTATGAAAGGCAATAGGCTTATTAAAACGTTTTAAAAGGTCTCTAAATATAACAAAAAGCTCGTTTTGCTGGCTTCAATTTCTTAAATCTGGCATGTGTAAATATTCTGAAAAAGGGGAAGATTTTAAACAGGTTGTAAATATTTAATCATTATATTGTGTATTTTTGAATTGCTTCATTTAATTGAATCAGCTAGTTGAGGCAAAGAGATCCATAACTTAACATTTTACAAGTGCTTGATTAATAAAAAGCATTTTGTGACATGCCCAACCGTGGGGCCTAATATAAGGGGAAGTATTACAGCAATATATACATATATATATATATATATATATATATATATATATATATATATTGCTGTGATATACTCCTGTGAATGCGGGAACTGGGTCCTTTCAACAAAAAAATTCTAGTCCCACCGATTGGGCGTCATAAACTGCTGTGATCCTGTTTTCGCCTCGGCTGCTCACCTAATTTTATAAACCTCCTCATTCATAAAATTAAACAACACATTCCTACCACAAACATCAACGTTAACTCTATTTACATCAATATTCAGAATACATTAAATTTTCAAATTAAATTTCAGCATAAAATTCAGTTTTAAAAGAATTTCAAGATTAATTTTATTATCATTTTAATGTGCATCAGAATTAAAGTCCTTGTTGGATGCCTACTAATTAATATAACAATATAAGCAGACCGGAGTCTGAGTATAAAGGAGCATCTACCACCCCTTTACGTTAATTAACCAGGTTCGTCTAATTGAGCTCAAAGACATACCCAAATTTTCATCATATTCCCGAACATCAAAACAAAATACCCTTTTACTTAAACAAGCAAATTTCATCTTAAAATTAAACTTTTATGGTTAGTACAATTTCACTAATGTCCATTTAAAGTAAATCAATTATAAAGTCATTCAATACACACAAAATGTCAAACAAAATAGTATAATTTACCTGAAGGTTACTGTCCTCGTAGTTTCAAAGTATCGTTTCTTTAGTTAATCACACCATTCAACAGGATTATATTTACGGCTTCTGATTCTCTACGCTTTTAAAATTTTCTCCATCACCATTTATTTAAAGTTGTTTCTGGGCTTTTCCGGAACTCATCTGTGTTTATCTGACCCTTGTTTCATGGATCCAGACACGTATTGGAACCATTTAATTATTAACACCCCCGAAAAATAGCAAATAACTTCATACTTCTTTCACCAATATACGCCAAAACTGCCTACTTTTGTGTATACATTTGTCGTTGTAAATTTTGCTAATTGGTACAGTGAAACTAACTTTTATTACCTTGTATCTAAGTGCACTGAAGTACATTCATGTTAGCACGTAAATAACAAACTATTTTGAATCACAAAATATACGAGCAAACTTTAAATTATTTAATCAAACTAAAATGCACTGTTTAACATCTTCAATCAAGTCGCGTATGTACGAGCTTTTAACGCATCGAATCGTCAAAAGTCTAAGAGGGCTTGTTTATATTCATCTCGGTATATATAGCAAAAAGCCTGTCTGTCGGTCTGTTCCCCAAAACGGGTAATTCTAAAGAATTCCTAATTTTATGTTCCCAGTCTGTCGCTCGCGCGTCGATTTTTACGAATTTTCACTCGCCCCATTTAAATCTCAGAAATTCACACGGCACGCAAGCATGTCCGAGAAAAACTAATTAATTTTGTACAGAAATTGTTGTTCTACCTCTGATATTTGCATCCTATTTTCAACCAATTGTGACCCTCGTGACGTTGCTTAAATCCGCCTTTTACAATATGTGTCTTTGCTTGACGCATTTCTCTTTCCTTTTCTAACCTGTTCGTATTGGTGCAAATTGATATTCTTTATTATCGATTATATTTTAGTCCATGTGGACTGTTATCTGGGTTTAATAACCCCGTATCGCACATTCTCGTGAATATTAAGCCCCGGTTTCTCCAAGATTCTTTGTAACTATTAATTATCTACAAACTTTTCGCCGTATTTGACATTTAAACTACGCAGGTGTTCAACATAATATTATTAATTCTCAGAGCCTTATTTTATTGGGTTTTTACAAGTTTTCATAGATATTATATGTTACTAACGAGTCAATTAACTCCAATTAAAATTGATTTCTATCCTTTCATTTTTAGCGAATACAACTTAAATGTTAATTATTATGTGTACACTTTGTTTAATACCGGTTACTTAAAATAGGGTTAATTAATAAAAAATTTTCACGTAATTTCCTTTGTTTCTTTATTAGGAATAAATAAATTATACGTTGAGCATTTTAATACTGTTTCTATTGATATAAAGCGTCTTATAAATAATTTAAATTTCTTATTTTTACAGAAACGACAGAGTTTATTTATGCTTCTAGGTTTTAATAAAGCGTATTATTTAATGAAATTCCTTATACACGGTGATTAAAATTATTTGATGTGATTATTTAATTTTCTACCCTGGTCTAAATATGAGTATTTTCCCCCTATTTGAATACAAATAATCCCACTTATTTGAATGCAAATATAAAGCATTTAGACAAAAAAATTACAAAAAAATTGCCTATCTCTCTCTACCCTTATCTATCTAACTTACCTACTTTGTCTCCAATCCAAAAAAATATTTACACCTATCCTATATCCCTATCCTATTCCTAACTCTCACTTAACTAATCTTCACTATACTTTACTTCCCCCTACCTAATCCTATATGCCTATCCTACTCTTACTCTATTCCTAACTCTCCACTAATCTTCTATGAAATATCTACACTTAACCTATCTTATTTTCTTCCTACATTTACTCTTTATTCTCATCCTAAACCTATTCCTAATTATCTCCCATATTTATCCTATACCTAGCTTTACTTTCTATAAACACTTACTTCTACTTTTCTATATACACCTATCTCTATTCTTTGTTCTATATCTATACTAAAGTTCACCTATCTCTATCCTTTGTTCATTAAGTTATTTAAATCTAACTCTCTTCTTGACCCTCCAAGTCTTCCTTCTTACCATCCTAATACTCTTCATCCCTATCTCTCCCCCTTCTATATCTATACTTAACATCTGTATTATCTCACATACAATAAACTTATCATCCCTCTTATCCTGACTCTTAAATATTACTTCTTCTTCAGTCCCTACACTTGTCTGTTTCTCATTTATTCTTGTTTCCCTTTCTGCCGACAAACCAAACGATACTACTTTACAATTATCGATTTTTCCCTCTATGGAAAACCCTACGTACCTTCTAGAATTTTGTGTAATGGAATCCGCCAGAATGAATCCCTTTAAATCTACTTTATTAAAACAAACTTGTCCATCTTTACCTAATTTCGCCTTCACCTGCTCCTGATATGCTGCTTCTACCCCCACTACTTCTGCATGTTTTTGTATTAAAGCTTGAACCTCTACTCTCCTATCCTCTGGACATCTTACTGTGTTGATCTGTTTACCTTCATCATCCTCTACCTCTACTACATTAATATTCAACCCCATGTCATCCTCTGTGACTTCATAACTGCCCTTCCATGGCACTACCCTATCTTTAATCCTTATTACCTTCCTTTCCATATCTATCAAAACCCCTAACTTCATCATACAGTCAACACCTAAAATGCTCTGAAACTTCAGTCCAGGTACAATTACAAACTCCTGTTCACAGCTAAAACCTCCTATATCTATCCTAAGCACCACAACACTATTTACTACAGCAAACTTCTTTTATTTGGAGCTACTAAATGGCTACGCTTTATAGGCATAATTCTATCACAAACCTTATCACTAATTTTGCTGACGAATTCCTCCGATATTAAACTCGCCTCTGCCCCTGTATCAAGTAATACTTCTACATTATTCTCAAAATTTCTAAATTAATAATTGGCAAACATAATTTTTCCTCAGTTTCTGGCTCTACTTCCTCCTCAATTTTGAAAAATTCACGTGGATGTTCATATACATTTACACAGAAATCTAGTGGTCTGTCGCGTTCTAAAAATCCTGTCCCATCCTGTTTTCCGTGCTTGGTCCTGGTTGTCCTTCTACAACCTGTGCGTACGTCCTCCTCGTGTTAATATTCGTGTCCCTGTCTCTATTCGGCGTGCTGGTCACAGTCCTGTTTACCTCCGGTAAACTGTTCTGTCGCGTGTAACTAGGTCTTGGCGTCGGTCCCCTAGTCGCACTATTGCTCCTGTATTCCTGTCCTCGTCGTTCCCAATTCGGTCGAAAATTTCTGTTGTAGTCAGGCCGTCTCGGATAATTCGGTGTCCTGTTGTCAAACCTAAGTGTGTTAACGTTTCGTTCTCGTATCTCTCTTGTCCGTCCTATACATACATCGTCATATCTCTGTAAGTATTCCAAAAATGTCTCCCGTTCTGTGATGTTTTGTAAGGCCACGTGTTGTCTAATTTCCAGTTCAAAATGTCGTGATAGGTACTTAATAGTCTGTCTGTCCGTCAATGGTGGATTCAGTTGTTTGGCCACACTGTATTTGCGGATGGCATATTGCTCCTAGAACCTGCAAACTCTCCCTTAAATTTTCCTGTAATCAAGTCGTCCCTAATCTGATCCTGTTTGTGATCACTCCAGTAATGTTGTAAAATTTGTTTTCAAAGTCCTGATACGTGTCTATGTCCTGTCCTACTAAATTGTACCATGCCTCCGCTTTGTCCTTT
The DNA here is from genome assembly GCA_036346225.1 of Platerodrilus igneus. Lineage (NCBI taxonomy): Eukaryota > Metazoa > Arthropoda > Insecta > Coleoptera > Lycidae > Platerodrilus > Platerodrilus igneus. The sequence goes on from JARFIW010000295.1 coordinate 1,757,152, forward strand.
AATAAAGCCTTTATCGTATTTAGTTTAGTCTGTTCGTCAAATAAATTTCCCACTAGATTTCTTACACTAATAATAAAAATTTGTCTATTTACCCTGTAATCGACATAAAACATCATGTGTAGGTACAATGATACTCCACCTGTAGAAAATCTGGGACCATCCCCGTTAAATTTGACATGTTGTATTTAATACTACTAACTTCCGTTCTACCCTGCCTAACTGATCCCTACATGAGTCCGTCACTTCAGTCATTTTTCATTAATCTCTTCTTCACAAAAATGCGTACTTCGGACCTTAAATGTCCCATTTCCTGTCGAAGACCTGTAATATCACGCTCTTTTTTATCAACCCTATTTTCAACTTCCCCCATTTTTACTGTAAGACTGTTTTTAAATTCTGTAAATTCTCTCGTCGATTTTTCTATTTTATTCCCTAATTCCTGATTTAATTGGTCAAATTTCCGATTTGAGTCCTCTCCGCTCTATTCGATTCATCGCTTAGCTGTTCTGATTTTCTATTGGATTCCTCCCTAGCTAATCGCATTTCCTCTAACATTCTCATCATTAACTCATTTCCTTGATCCCTGATTCCGTCCTCGACTGATCTCTACTGCCTCCAGCTTCTTCCATTTTCGAATTTTTCCACAAATGCACTATCATCACTTCCAATTTCCACTCCTTGACTCCTTAACCACTCCTTTCTCTGCATACGTTCTAATCACTCACACCCTCTAAAATACTCTTAAATTTATACACACAAGAAACTCTCTCTCCAGATCGCCAGTTTCCTGGAATAAAATCAAAAATTTTATTTGGAACTCGAGCCCTCACGTTGTGGTCGCCATAAATACTGCTGTGATATACTCCTGTGAATGCGGGAACTGGGTCCTTTCAACAAAAAAGTTCTAGTCCCACCGATTGGGCGTCATAAACTGCTGTGATCCTGTTTTCGCCTCGGCTGCTCACCTAATTTTATAAACCTCCTCATTCATAAAATTAAACAACACATTCCTACCACAAACATCAACGTTAACTCTATTTACATCAATATTCAGAATACATTAAATTTTCAAATTAAATTTTAGCATAAAATTCAGTTTTTAAAAAGAATTTCAAGATTAATTTTATTATCATTTTAATGTGCATCCAGAATTAAAGTCCTTGTTGGATGCCTAGTAATTAATATAACAATATAAGCAGACCGGGTCGAGTATAAAGGGAGCATCTACCACCCCTTTACGTTAATTAACCAGGTTCGTCTAATTGAGCTCAAAGACATACCCAAATTTTCATCATATTCCCGAACATCAAAACAAAATACCCCTTTTACTTAAACAAGCAAATTTCATCTTAAAATTAAATTTTATGGTTAGTACAATTTCACTAATGTCCATTTAAAGTAAATCAATTATAAAGTCATTCAATACACACAAAATGTCAAACAAAATAGTATAATTTACCTGAAGGTTACTGTCCTCGTAGCTTCAAAGTATCGTTTCCCTTTAGTTAATCACACCATTCAACAGGATTATATTTACGGCTTCTGATTCTCACGCTTTTAAAATTTTCTCCATCACCATTTATTTAAAGTTGTTTCTGGGCTTTTCCGGAACTCATCTGTGTTTATCTGACCCTTGTTTCATGGATCCAGACACGTATTTGAACCATTTAATTATTAACACCCCGAAAATAGCAAATAACTTCATACTTCTTTCACCAATATACGCCAAAACTGCCTACTTTTGTGTATACATTTGTCGTTGTAAATTTTGCTAATTGGTACAGTGAAACTAATTTTATTACCTTGTATCTAAGTGCACTGAAGTACATTCATGTTAGCACGTAAATAACAAACTATTTTGAATCACAAAATATACGAGCAAACTTTAAATTATTTAATCAAACTAAAATGCACTGTTTAACATCTTCAATCAAGTCGCGTATGTACGAGCTTTTAACGCATCGAATCGTCAAAAGTCTAAGAGGGCTTGTTTATATTCATCTCGGTATATATAGCAAAAGCCTGTCTGTCGGTCTGTTCCCCAAAACGGGTAATTCTAAAGAATTTCCTCATTTTATGTTCCCAGTCTGTCGCTCGCGCGTCGATTTTTACGAATTTTCACTCGCCCCATTTAAATCTCAGAAATTTCACACGGCACGCAAGCATGTCCGAGAAAAACTAATTAATTTTGTACAGAAATTGTTGTTCTACCTCTGATATTTGCATCCTATTTTCAACCAATTGTGACCCTCGTGACGTTGCTTAAATCCCGCCTTTTACAATATGTGTCTTTGCTTGACGCATTTTCTCTTTCCTTTTCTAACCTGTTCGTATTGGTGCAAATTGATATTCTTTATTATCGATTATATTTTAGTCCATGTGGACTGTTATCTGGGTTTAATAACCCCGTATCGCACATTCTCGTGAATATTAAGCCCGGTTTCTCCAAGATTCTTTGTAACTATTAATTACCTACAAACTTTTCGCCGTATTTGACATTTAAACTACGCAGGTGTTCAACATAATATTATTAATTCTCAGAGCCTTATTTTATTGGGTTTTTACAAGTTTTCATAGATATTATATGTTACTAACGAGTCAATTAACTCCAATTAAAATTGATTTCTATCCTTTCATTTTTAGCGAATACAACTTAAATGTTAATTATTATGTGTACACTTTGTTTAATACCGGTTACTTAAAATAGGGTTAATTAATAAAAAATTTTCACGTAATTTCCTTTGTTTCTTTATTAGGAATAAATAAATTATACGTTGAGCATTTTAATACTGTTTCTATTGATATAAAGCGTCTTATAAATAATTTAAATTTCTTATTTTTACTGAAACGACCGAGTTTATTTATGCTTCAAGGTTTTAATAAAGCGTATTATTTAATGAAATTCCTTATACACGGTGATTAAAATTATTTGATGTGATTATTTAATTTTCTACCCTGGTCTAAATATGAGTAATATATATATATATATATATATATATATATATATATAAGAATTTAAATTTTTTCTTGGGTATTAAGGTCTAATTACCTATGTAAATATTAAATAGGATGATTTATTTTTTATTATACTCCAAACGTTTTGGCTGAACGTATTAGCCTTTTTCAATGGATATTCGTATCTCAAATACAATATTACCAATAATTAAGTTGCCTACACAATCATTTGGTTTCAATAATGTCAATCTATATTTAGCAAGTATTATACAAAACAGTTTAAAAATTTTTATTTATGTACACCATTAGGTTTGTATACATTGAATGATTCTTATATATTTTTTAAGGCTAATATATTCAGCCGAAACGTTTTGAGTATAATAAAAAATAAATCATCCTATTGAATATTTACATAGGTAATTAGACCTTAATACCCAAGAAAAAATTAAAAATCTTATGTATCATAATAAAAGGTCAATAATATCATCGTTTATATATATATATATATATATATATATATATATATATATATATAATTATTAATAGAGAAGAATAATTCACATTTGGAATGCAAATGAATGCTTAATATATATTAATAGTTTTTAAGATGAAATGAAAAAACTTTGTATGTAAAGTTGAATTATCATTTCAAATCGAACTAGTAATTGAAAACCACTAAAGAACGGCTCCAAAATTTGAACCTGCGACCTCTGATTTTTCCGGATCAGCGCTCTAACCAACTGAGCTATCTAAACAATTAGGAATAGGGTTAGAGCGCTGATCCGAAAATTAGAGGTCGCAGGTTCAAATTCTGCTGTAGCTGTTATTTTAGTGGTTTTCAATTACTAGTTCGATTTGAAATGGTAATTCAATTATAAATTGGGTTACATTTAAAACTAAATATTTATATATATATATATATATATATATATATATATATGTAACTGTGGGAATAGATGTAGTAACAACTGAGGGAGATTCCATTGTCCTTCTTTACGATCACCTGAACTATTAGCTCTATTAATTTTTCATATAAGTCTGCCTCGGGAATAAAAATTGTAGCTAAGATTTCATTTTTAAACAGCACAGCTTCATCTAAATTTTCTGTAGGAAGTTTAATTTTGTGACTCGACTGACAAGATGAAACAGTCTAGATTGTACCCTTTTAAAAATAGAATCTGCAACATTACCATCAAATTCTGACAAAATATTCTTAGGTTCTAGTGAAGAATTATCTCTTTACACTCCTCTAAAAATGTTACTATATACCCAAGAAGGTTAATTAAGCAACCAGGTTCTTTCACTTCTTTAGCCAAAAGTCTACCTAAAATTTTTCTTTTCTCAACTATGGGCCTACTGCTGTGTATACCTCTAATGTTTAACTCATACTCCAACTCTTCTTTGTGCAAATAAACAATCTGGAAAGTATCTGCCATTTCAAAAATGTAAAAACTTTTCAATTACTAAATTTCTAACGCTACTATCAAAAAGTTAAAACAGCACTCTCGTTCCTCTAAATATTCTTGCTTGCCAATTACTAAATTAAATGAAATTTTTACGCTGCAGTGTCAATAATTGAAATAACCAAATCGAAGCCTTAGGTTGGTGTCGCCAGTTATGTTACACTATTTTTTATAGTGTCTTTACTCTACCTTATAGGCGACAGAGCCTCAATAAATTATGAGGGGTTTCTGTCTAAGGTTAAAGTCCAAGGTAAAGAGGATGGGAAATGGCCTTGAGTATAATAGGACCCTCTAATAAGATCTTCCAGCCAGCTAAGTTTCTTCAACTTAGGGTAGAGCTATGAGCCAGGGTCGTAGGATGGTATGCGATAATAAAAGAATTTTTAATGGACGCTACCGTATCTTAATAATAGCTGTATTGAGAAACAATCCGAAGATAAGATACGGAAATCTTCGAAAAGAAAAAATATCCTTAACGAGCAACACATAGAACTATAATACTTACTTGTGACTCTGCAAACTGGAAAAAAAATAAATTCCAAAAAGATTAACTAGTCAAGATAATACCTCAAAAAAAGTTTTTAAACACAATACCAATAATCTATCCTACTTCACTACAAAAATTTTATAAATATGTTTCCTTGCTTTTATAGAAAAATTATTGTTGACTTCAAAGAAAGAAAGCCTTAAAACAACTTAATGCACTTTCTATTGATTTACAAAAAAAATATATACATCATTTGTATAATTTTAGATATCAACTTTTAATAATGTCTAGGAGTAGTCTTTTATTATTTGTATAAATTTTGCAAGTGTAAATTTAATATAGTTCTTTAGGAGAATTAAAGAGTTTTTGTTAATATTCTACAACTTGTGTTTGATACCTAAATAGGATCTTGTTTTGGCTTACATATAATTGATTAAATACATCGACTTATCTTAAACTGAAGAACTACATTTTTAATTAATTTAATTTCTTGAATCAAAGGTAAAAAACACTTATGGTTTGAACTAATCTGTACTTTAATAGTACTGTCAAAAAAGTTAGATTTTATAATGTGACAAACAAATATTAACGTGTCACGTGCTTAGTTACGCGTACATTTAAGTGTAACTTTGTAAATTCAAATAAAGTTATCTTATAGAAATTTCTTTGTGTTCATAAGAACATTTATGCAATATCCAACTATTAAATTCTGAACAAAAAATTACAAGTACCAATTTAAATTACTATATAAAATTTACAAAAATTATTATTACATTTCCAGTAATGGTTCTGTAAAACGAAAATTGAATTAGAATTGGAGAAAACTCACCACAAATAATCCGCTAGACTTTAGCTTTTGTCAACCATCGTGTGTAGTTACAACAGGTGGTTCCACGTGCACGGCTTTACAGCTTGACTTCTATACAAAACAAAAATTTACGGAAAATTCCACCATACTCCATAGCAACATTTGAGAATTTGAACTTTCAATACTGCATAACAGAAAATTGTGCTCCCGTGTTCCATAACGATTAGATACTTAAAATTTAGCGCTTCGATACTTCATACATTACGTGTTTACATAAAATTTGGCGTTTCCATATTCTAGAACAATTAGCTTCATACTAGAGAAAAGTGCGACTTTGCAAAAATTAGCAATGATTAAACTGTATACACAGCTTGGAGACAACCAGATATTACTTTCGTGCGAATTAAATTTAGACATTACAGAGCAATGTGATCAAGACATAAATCATGTTACGTCAAAAATAGTGTATTGCTAACTTCTGAAAATAATTGTAAGATCATTATCGAAGATGAAATGTATGAAACAAATTTCATTAATGTAACGTTTAGGAATCCTGTAGAAATAGGAAATTATAAAGCTAATCATATTGTAGATTTAGAATTAAAACATTTAAATAATGTAGGGCAACTATAGCAAGAAGCCATCATGTTAAGGGAAGATACGGAATTAGATCCAGTAGTTCATATTACACACTTTTCGATTACCACTATATTGTTACTTTTTATTTGTATTATGGTCATAATAATTTATTTGTTTAGGAAACAAATTGCAGAACATTGGAAGTCCAAGGAAACCGAAACGCTGAACATGGAATTATACTCAATCACTTCGCAAAACGAGGACGTTTTGTCCTAAGGGAGGAGGAATTATATCCGCATACGATCAGAACATTTAAATATAATAACAATTATACTTTATCATTAGGACTTTCACTTTCACTGAGAATATTTACTTTCCATTTAATAATTTAACATTAGTGACCCGGTCAAGCTCCTATGTTTTTATAAGCAAAATTAACGATAGAAAATCAGCTTTGTACGAGGGTAAGGTGAAAAGTTCTCGGCCTACGATGAAAGACTGCTATTTTCAGTAAAAGAAATGATTCTATTTTTCGACATATTCTCCCTTAACTTCAACACACTTGGTCCAGCATTTCTCCAACATCAGTATTCCTTCCCGGAAGTGAGAGTCTGTCAGGCTGTGAAAATATTCGTCTACGGCCCTCTCAACTTCTTCATTGGACATGAAGCGCTTCCCAGAAACAAATTTCTTCAAGTTTGGGAACAGATACAAGTCTGAGGACGCCAAATCAGAGGAATAGGGGGGGATGGCCGTGCAAGTCGTACCCCAAATCCGTCAATTTTTCCATCGCCAACGCACCCTTATGTGCAGGTGCGTTGCCTTGGTGAAAGATGATTTTCTTTCTTCTTCAAGCCAGACCTCTTCTCGCGAATTTTGGTATCCAGCTATTCAAGAAGGGTGGAGTAATATTGGCCTGTAATTGTTCTGCCTTTCTCAACGTAATCTATTAACAGGATCTCTTTCGCATCCTAAAACACGCTGGCCATCACCTTTCTGGCAGATACTATCGACTTCGCCTTCTTTGGCGCTGAACAACCGGCTTCCACCGACTGCTTCGACTACTGTTTCGTTTCTGGCGCATAATGGTGGACCCATGTCTCATCCATAGGACAAATCGCCGCACAAGATCGCTCAGATCCTTATTGAACCGGGCCAAACATTGCTGCGAAACTCGATTTCGCATTTGCTTTTGATCAGCATTCAGAAAATGCGGCACCCATCTTGCGCAGAGCTTTCGCATCCCAAACTCTTTGTGTAAGATGTTTCGCACCTTATCGTCCGATATCTCTACAGCCTCAGCTATCTTCCTCACTTTCACCGCGTATCGTTCAACACGATATCATGCATGGGAAGGGGCAGAGTCTCCGTAAACTTTTGTCAACTTCGGATGAATTTCCTGAGGGGTTAATCCGTCCAAAAGAAAGAATTTTTTGTCTGCACGATATTCAAGTTTATCCATCTTAGGGAAACACTTATAAGACGTCTGCTTGAAAAAGTTCGTGTAAAGAAACTACTTGAGATAGCAAGTTGAAACTTGTCATACGAACTAATGACATGTGCACGCAGGCGGAAAGCACAAATTTTTGCTGATTGGAACGCCATCTCTGTGTCAGGTCGATAACTTTTCACCTCACCCTCGTATTCATTTAGGCTTTTAGCTTGTGAAAACAAGTTCAAACATTGTAAAATAAAATTTTTAAAAACTCTTTATTAAGTTTTTGAACCTTTGTAACATCTCATATATAGGTAATTATTAAACTGCTATATGTTCGAAAGATTGCCGTGATTTAGGCGTAAAAATGTAGTCGACCCGTTTATCGATCCGCGCCGTCATGCGCGTGGGCTTCAAGGCATCTGCTTGATGTACTTGATCTATCATTATTGTAACAGATGTAGTCCGCAAAAGACATATATTAAAGAAACGTGGTTGGAAGTTCTCTACCAAGATGGGTAGTTGGAAGTTGGATTCGTAGGAGAGACATGTTGCCTGGTGTATGAAAAGAGGCATAGGTTATGATAATTGAATACAATCCGCAGCATAAACAAGGTGGATAAAACGCAAGCAGTTTCACCTATAAATTTCATCTACAAGTTTCATCTTTAAGTATAAATAAATATTGGATTTCGGAATTGATTAGTATGGTTTTGGTTCGTATGGAAGTCGATAAACTTTCGACATGATGACGCATTCGTTTGTAAGGTGGTTAAGTTGCACGTGGCTATAATCTGCAGGTGTTGTAAGTGTTGAACACTTTCCTTTGGTGAGTACACTGTAATTTGTTGTATCAAACACTGACCCAAACAAGAATTAAGCTTACTTGAAGGATATATAGTTTTCTAAATGATTTTTTTTTAAGAAAATTTAATAAATTTCTATTACTTAAATGTATAAAAGTTTCCTGTTAGACGATTTTAAAATTCTAGCATAGTTTTAAACACTAACGTGTAAAAGCTTTCCTATTAGAATAAATTATGTGCCACAGAATATAAGTAAAGCAATTGGCTTAACGATTTAAAAATAGTTTTAGTGTTTTGAATACAGAATTAGAAAGTTTTTTGTAAAAATAAAATCACTTTATTTAAAATATGTTAGATAATTTGGCTAAATTTTTTGTATTAATTGTTAAATTTATATAGTCGATTAAGGCATATCTTGGTTTAACATCTGTCAGATAAACACCTGGACTTGCATGTTTACTTAAACAAGTAAATGCATGTTGTACAAATGAATTGTATGATAAGCTAATCTTTGACTTATCCTTGTGAGCCGAGAACAAAGATCTTTGCTTGAAGCATTTGTGTAATGTCATGAAATATTATTTTTATAATCGGCTTCACTCATTAACAATTGCTAGGTTTGAAGCATTTGTTCAATGTAATGAAATGTTATTTTTATGATGGGCTTCACCCACTAGTAACTGCTAATTTTCTTAATTCAACATCGATAAACCTTTTCACTTCATGTCTTATAATTCTGAAACACCTTAGTTACATACCTATTCCACTAAATATAGCTTTTTAAGCAATAAAAGTTGTGTGTTTGTCAATGAGTTAAGTTGCTTTTTGTTACTATACAGCAATCTATAGTAGGTTGTAGGTTACTTAAAAATTTAATTAGCATAATTAAACAAGGAAACCAATTTTGTTTGCTCCTAACTGGTACGGCTTACAAACCAGTTTTTAAGATGTACTGCGTTGAAGGTAAATTTTGCTGTAAGTTACTATTTAGTACGAAATACTCGGCGACCGTAAATACGAGTATTTAGTGTGTTTTTTTCTATTTTGGATGCAAGAAAGCTCTAACGACTGACGTTTCTGCAAAACTTTGCCCACACGTTTTCATTTGTATTTGAATAACCCGTGCTACGAAGACCGTAAATCCGTAAGCGACTATGCGCTTGTAGTTTGATAAATATGCTCTCGTAGTTTCACCAAGTGGAGTATTTAATCTCATCATATATCCCATTCTGAAAATGCGGAGATGTGACTTCTGTATGTAAAACCCATCGTACCTTGCATTATCAAACTTTTTATGACTATTGCGCAATGTAATATCCTGCAGGCAATTACCTACCCATTCTATTTTTATACACCAATAACTAAAAGCTTTTAGAGAGGACGAGCTCTTAACTGTAAATAAACTAATATCCCTGGCTGTTAACCTAACAGTAAAGCAGTAATTGTTCACTCGCATATAGGGTCACTTTATAGTATTTCTAAGAAGCAAAAGCAATTACATACTTTATTCATATGATAGCTGTTGCTTGTTTCTGCGGTAGTAAACAAATATAAAATCGATTTCATAAATTCTCGGTATCATAGGTATACATTCACGCGTTCTGGTAAATAAGTTTTGAGCAAAAGAGCTGCTTTTAACACGCTGCAGATAAAATAAAGTTCTTTAGTGTTACCGCAGCAGTCGAAACTGTTGGTTTAGGACTTGGCTTACGTTTGTAGCTTCTCATTTCGTTCCTTTGTGATGGTTGCCTTTATAATAAATTATACCTTACAGTAACTCACTGTTGCTGACGGTTTAATCTCAAAACTTTAGGATTATTAGTATCTTGGGATAATGCTTCAACAAAGTGACACCTGAAGTTACTTTTGAGGATAGGATTTCATTAAAATGTAAAATATGCTGTTATCTGACCTTACTTGTTAATTAAGGAGTTTTACCTTATTTTTAATTAAGCTGAGAATGATAAAAATAACTTACCGTAGTCCATTCAAAACAACTTTAGGATGACGTCAAATGTAGTAATAAAGTATGGGTGACTACTATATGCAAATGAATACCTAGAATTACACTTGAAGAATATTGTCATTTAAGACAATAAAGGTTGGTGGTTCTGTACGGTGTTGCCACCAATTTCTCTTGCAAATCCAAGCATTTGTCATTCGACATCTTGTCATTTTCTTGTCCTGCTGGTTCTTGTTTATTTTTCTTTTTATCTTGTTCTTGGATATTTTATAAAACAATTCTTTTCAGAACTAAAATATATTATTTGATTTGTGAATACATATAACATATATGTTAAGTTTTCACAATGCCTAAACCGTTGGATACGCGTGCTCAGGAAATGGTAGCTACACGAATAGATTATTTTGAGAAAGTAATTGATAATAATGGGTCTCTTCTACCATTCGCTTCTGTAAGAGGCGTAAGTAATTTCTGTATTTAGGTATTTGATTCCATACGAATAATTTCAAACTTAATAAGGTTAAGTAAACTAAACAGTTTTATTATAAGTTATTTGTTTTAGGCGAGTTGCATCATCAATAAATATTATAGCAAATTCCAATCAGAAAACCAGTGTGCACCAAGTGCAATTCTCATGTTTCAATGACAGTTTACATGTAGCATCAAACTAGTTACACTGTTCCATTGACAAACTCGGAGCGCTTCAAGTTGCACTGAGTGCACTTTTTCTTGCACTAGTTCGATTAGGTCGTGCAGCTTTCAATGAAATATGGTATTTTTGTATAGGTTACGTAGATAGTTGGCTCTGTTGTGATTTCTAATCAAAACAAAGTAAATATTATGATGGATCGTGTTTTGATAGCATTATAACTATTAAGCTCATCTGAAAGTAGCGATGATAAAGATATGTTTTCTTGAAAAAGCAAAAACGAAAGATTCCAAAAATTAAAAATTTTGTAGAAGGTGTTGTTCATAATTTTCACAACAAAGAGGTATACAAATAACATTAAAATTATATTCAAAATATAATACGGATATAGTTTTAGAAGCACTTTCGAATGCAAAGACAGACCTTTGATGTGTTGGTTGACGAATTTAATGATTCAAGTTTCTATTTAGCCGTCCAAAGCCGCCATGGAGGACGTGAACTCGTATCACCAGAAACACAGTTGTTAGCATTTTTGTGGTAATCATGTTGTGAGTTTAATATCGTAAATTAAAATTATGTTGCAATAGGTTTGCAGGTAACAAAGTTGCTCTTAGAGATGTGTTAGCACATGTTTTTCGTAGTATTGAAAAGGTTATGAATTTTTTACTTTCAATAGCACCAGCTATTATTAAATTGCCTTAGACTGCAGTTCACAGGCATTTTGTCGCCACCGAATTTGTCAAGGTAAAGTAATAATTAGAGATTATTTTTGTATACAGTAGTGCGTAACAGATATCTGGTTTTTCCAATGTTCTTGGTTGTATCGATGAATCTTACATTAACATATGCACACCAGCTCATAAGATCAAAAGTACATACACAAATCGCCATGATTTGCCCTCGAATGTATTGCAAGCTGTATGCGATTTTAACCGTCAATTTATTGATGTTTTCACAGGTGTACCTGGAAAAGTTCATGATTGTAGTGTTTAAATTGTCAGATTTTAGTGAAAAACTCGGAAAGTTGTATGGTAATCAATACCGCATACTAGGGGATGTCGCATATCACACAAGGATAAATCTTATAACTCCGTATAAAAATTATGGTAATCTTACAACTAGCCATATTCATTTTAATGAAAGGTAAGTTAATAAGCATAATTTAAAATTTAGTCAAAGGGCCATATTCACAAGTAAGTACAAAGTGGGTCCAAGCCTGCCAAAACCGAGACCCATGCTATTAGATAGATTTCAACGAGTGAAACAAAAGTGCTGCTGCGCACATCTTCAGATTTCGTGTTCTAAGGGCACTTTCGGGTCTTCGAAATTCACACTTGCCATATTATCAGTACCAGTCTTATGGCATTTTTTTTGAAAATAATAAGAATTCGATAAGTATATTGCGGAATAAGATATGAAATGCAGACCTGATCATTTTGCGTCAACTTGTTTGAGTGACATCTCCTTACGGCGGTGGTGGGGGTGTCTCGGGAGTGTGCGCGACACCAACTTGCCAAACTTTTTTTTATCAAAGCACTCGATATAAGATCGTCTTCTGACTGTACTATCAAGGCACCTGGCATTAAATCCACTCTCTTATGGCGCGTTGTGGGTTGTATATGTCAGGCCATCAACTGTGTTTCGTCAGATTCTAATAAGGGACGTTTTTGGTGATTTTTGTTATGGGGGTTTGCGCGCTGCCTGGGGCTGGCTAAACTGAATCTGATACACTCCGTACAACAGGGTTTATTATTTCGAGACAAATATATTTCTCAAGGTACCGTGGTTACGAGTAGTACTAACATTTCTCCATGTAGTTTTCAAATGTTGTATTCTTTTAATCCTGTCAAATGACTTTATTTTTGACATTCATCTCTCATTCCATTCGCCCTATTGCAAAATGATCCTTATTCGTCTCTCGGGTTTACGTGTAACTATTGTATTTTCGTAGCAATATGCATACAAAGAACAAGCATGAACAAAACGGTAAAAACCTGCTTAAATATCTCGAAATGCTTATTTCCTTTTCCTCTACTTATGTCCTTTCTATATACTAATTAGGGCGATAACGCGTAAGTGCGCAATGCGCTTTGGGATATGATGCGATAAGAAATGGGAATATATTGTACATGCTTTCAAGCTATTCGCACGGAGTCGATCAGTTAATGAAAAGTTTGAAAGTAAATACGTTATTATTTGCCAGCTTAGAGAAATCATAATAAACACTAAATCACTTTCCCTCGTATTGTTTTGACAAATTTACTTTAAGAATTGTCTAAGGTTAGTTATATCGTTGCCGTCTTATTACGACTTTTTGGTCTAACGTAAAATTAATAATTCATAGTTTCTTCCGAATTGCTTGAAGAATATTTGATTAAAAATATGGTGTTAAAACCGTGCGTAGCGTGTCAAAAATTTATTAAAGGTGGGGCTCAAAAATATAATTTGCGACACGGAACTGATTTGTAGAATAACTTTGTGAAACAGAATCCCGGAAGTGCCAACGGTCACATAGATGGAGAAGAATATCTTTGTCGAAACTACTATCTTCTGTATTCAACAGTTCCTAGATCAAATACAGCCGTGCAGCAGCATCATCAGAATATTCTGCCTATTCAAAACTAACCAGTTGCTCATTCTTCACGTAATCCGCTGCCGGAATCCCAACAACCTTGCAACAACTACCAAGCTGCGGAAACTCCTCTTGTCATGAATCCACAAAACGTTATTCCCCAAACAATCACCACAGAAGTAGACGGTGTAGAATTTCAAAAATAATTCGAAGTCAAGTGTGGAAGAAATAGAGGAGGCTGGAGCCTTGGTTTCCGCATGCTGCGATTCTTCTGCCACCTCCTCCATTTCGGGAGACCGAGCTAGAGGTAGGCCTAATTTGCAGCATTAGCAGCAAGCAGTTTATTGAAAGGCCTTGATTATTACTATTACGACTAGGAATAACAAGGTAGCCTTAACAGTCAATTAAAAGACTTGAAAGACAAACCAATCAAAATGATGAAAAACATCTGAGGTAGATGGCATAATTAGATTAAGATTCCTTATCAAATAGTGTAATAAAACGCCGATTGCAACGCGTATAATCAATATCATCAAAAATGTCGCTTATTAGATTCCGATGAAAACAGTTGATGGCTTGATATATACGGCCCACAATACGCTACAAGATAGTGAGCTTAATTCAGGTGCCTTGGTAGAAAAATCAGAAGACGATTTTATTTATATCGAGTTCTTTGATAAAAAAAACGTTCGTCACGTTGGTGTCGTGCACACTCCCGGGATCACCCCCATCGCCTCCGTAAGGAGATATCTCCAAACAAGTTGACACAAACTGATCAGACCTGCATTCCATATCGTATTCCGCAATATACTTATCGAATTCTTATTATTTTCAAAAAAATGCCATAAGACTGGTACACATAATATGGCAAGTGTGAATTTTGAAGACCCGAAAGTGTACTTGGAACACGAAATTTAAAGATGTGCGCAGCAGTACTTTTGTTTCACTCGTCGAGATCTATCTAATGGCATAGGTCTTGGTTTTGGCAGGCTTGGGACGACTTTGTATTTACTTGTGAATATGGCTCTTTGATTGTTTTATAGATTATCTGCTACCAGGGTTTTTTGCTACATTAACAGGACGTTTCTGTCAGCTATTGCATTTGGATATGCAAGCATAAAGATTTCTTAGACGATAACAAAGTCTACTACGATCATGAAGAAGAGGAGGTAATGCTTCACATGATGAAGAGAAGAAAAAGCATGAGAAGAGGGTGAAAGGAAACGAGAAATTATTCGTAATTATTTAAATACGTAATGAATGCTATGTGTGGCTAGCGTATTATGAAATAAAATAACTTCTAACCAGTTTTTTATTTAAATGACCTATTCACGTTTCAATTTAAATAAGCTTAATAATAAAGAAAATTTGCACCTGATTATTAGAAATACATGAGCAATTAATTATTTTTAAACAATTCACATAAAAGATTCATTTTTTCTTTGGCCTCTTCCTTGACTTGATTAACTTAATACCTTCGTGCTAAAGGCTTTGTACAAATTTGAAAGTTGCATACAAGATATCAGTTCGACTAAAATTCAAACTTTGTGTATATTTTATAATAAACGTATTTACGTACTTGTTAAAGTTAATTAACTAACCCATAAATATTTAGTTTACTTAAAACCTTCAACAGTTCATGACTTCAAATACTTTACGAAATACTGTAAATTTTAGGAACCTCACTTTTTAGTAATACTACAATAAATTTGTGTGTCACGCTTCTTGTTATATTATCCTAAAATTGTGCGATGCAAGATAAAGTATAACTACGTTATCAAGAAGTTTAATAAATTATTACCGTTTTGTATGTCAATATACTCTCAAAACATTTTATTTTGATTTATGGAATGTGTCATTGTTGTCAGATATACCTCTGCCTGCATTCTTAGAGTATGCCACACTTAATACGACTTTTATCTATGGAATTAAAACAATACATATAGCATTGGCAACGTATTCATCCAGTTGTGACGTCATTCTAAAGTTAACGCGAATGGACTATATTTCAATTTTCTTTACAAGCTACTGGATAGAATGCAATTGTAAAGTGTTTATCCTATCGCTACACCGTATTCACAAAATATTGTTTTGATTAAAAATAATCACAACTAGGTACCGGAGGTTTGTCAAAATTCTAAGCTTTGTATAAGGAACGCATATCATTAAATGGTTTTACTATTAAAAGACAAGGCGTTTTTAGGTTATACATGCAATTAGACAATGCAAATTAATGACATTAGATCAGACTAATTCAATCCTCTAAGTTCTTAGAGACTTACAAGAACTAGTTACTACTACGTAAAACAAAAAGGTAGAGATGTTTATCATGATTGAAATAATGTACGCTGACCCCAGTTGGAAAAAGTTCTTGTATGCTTACTCATTAAGGAACGCGATCTTCTCCATGATAGAACTTAGTGTCAATTACATATGAAGTGAGGTCCATCACAAAGTGAGGACCAATATACGGACCTCAGAATGTTAAATAACCGAAATTTGATTTACATGGTATTCCAGTACATTCCAGTACATTCGTCTTAGCAAGAAAACCACGGACCTCATTTGGTGAGAAAACCTGTCAAAATTGTATACATTAATGTGCAATTATTCCGCTAGGTGGCAGTCTGTCAAATGAGTATTTTCTAACAATATATTACCTGTTCTGTAGCTTAATGTAATAGGTACACAGTGAGGACCACAGACGTGGCAACCATGTACAAGCAGAGAAAAGTAATCTTATTATGGTAGTTTATTAACTTATAAACTGGGTACTGAATTTTAACAAGTCTATCACCACACAAAACGATTTTCTTCAATAAACAAAGCCTACGTTTGTATAAAATCATAATTCATTACTTCAGAAAAGTTTTATGAACACTTTAGCCGCGGATTTTCGTGTTTACAATTAATTCCACTGCACCTGACTACAATAAAACGTTTGGAAAGTATGATACATATACAAGTGTTCATGCTTTAAAGCGATAAATTAAGTGTTTCAGTCATAGTTATAAAGAAATACTACCCAGTTAGGAAACTTTTCATTCCACCGAACCGAAGCACTTGATTTTGTTTGTTGTGATATCATAAATTCTTTATATTATATAAATAATTTTGAATTCTATAGAATATAATTTGGTTTATGTTAGTTCATACTCTTAAAAAATATATTAGTATTGGTGGAATAAAATACAAAGTGTAATAGTAAACACTTTAGAAACAAATGGTTTTGTATTCTTGCATGGTGTAGTGGTCAGAATACTAGCTTTTGATCGGTAGTTGAGAGTTCAATTCCCCATTAGGGGTTTCTTTTCTTTAATTTGGTTTCTAATTACGACTGGTATTTACAAGAAGTTTTTTCGCAAGTGTTTAGACGATTTATGTAGACAGCTTATTTGCGGAAGTACACTTGTGTAGTTAAATAAATGGCATACAATGAATGATCACAGGCCAACAAATTTTCACTTTTTGAAAGTTCATTTCCATCCGACATTCTTACGGTTTAAACGCGAATTTTTACAGTTTAAAAAACGTCGATAAATACATCGCGCAAGCGCGGAAAAGGCGACGTCACGGGCGGTTGGTAACGCTAATCTTATACAGATTTGGGGCGCCCATCTGTCAATGACGTCACCAATACACAAGTTAAATTGCGCAATTACGCCATATACAGATTTAATAAGGAAACAATTATGACTATAATGTACTCACATAATAGGTCCAGATTTCCACGAAGTCCGTCAAGCGTCCTTCAAGATAGATAAAGATGGCGTCAGCACATACATAAGGGCTGCTGATGGCCGCCTTAAAGATAATTGCTGGAGGGTACGTCCAACGCTCTTCCAAAGCGCTCGTAACAGCTACGGCAGTCATGGGCTCGTTCATCTAGGGTCGTGGGCTGCTCCAAAGTTGCATCTAAATTCCTATATGTAGCGGAACGATAGGAACGAGTTAATCAGGCAAAGACAGACAAAGATAAGCAAAGGAAATCTACATAATAAAAATAAAGATACGATACCAAGTAGTACTGATATAAATAACTACTATAAATGCAATTTACAGCTTAAATTTAGAAAGCAACAATATTTTATCATTATTTGCGCATTAAAACAGTTTTCACCCAATCCTCGCTAATAATTAGAGAACCCCAAAGTATTTCCTATGTAAGTCAGAAAATTGTCTTTAAAGTCGTTATAGATAATTTGAATATTTTGTATTATCCGTCTTTCAGTCTAGTTGACCAACGACGTCGAGCAAAAATTTTTGTAGATGTCAAATCTCCTCGGAATCTGACCTCAAAATTGGTAAAATAAAACTATCCTTTTACAAATAACTTTTATACAAAAAATATAACTTATCTTAGCTTAATTTACTTAACAATACACAAATGGTCGTTTTAGGTTTGAAATAAAGTTAGACTAGCGCTTTGGGACGTCAAGTTCTTGCTGATATTCTTATCTTTATGATCAGCAGTCTTTGGCTATTTAACAAATTGTTTCCATTGGAATTAACTGCATTGAAACTTTTCTGGCTCCAAATTTTAGATTTGCATTTTTTAATTAATCTCTAAACGTCGAAATATGTTGCCTCAGTTTTGGAAAATATTTTTTACTGATTAAAGTAGCAGGTGACCTTGCACACAGATACCTTATTATTTATATTGGAGCAATAAGTCGTCGTTTCATAAAATAATTATCTATCAATGGTCGAATGTTCAAAACTTCAATGCTAAATCTTGAATACCGAAAGAATAAATAAATCCTGCCCTTCATTAAATTTTTTTTTAAATAGTAAAATTCCAAATAGATAATCTTTTCGATTACATTCTAGTAGTATGATACATCCGCTTGATATAACAATCTATAGCAATTTCGCATTCTTATCTCTTTAGTGGCATGACATTTTACAATTTATTACGGCCATAAAAGTTTTTCTTGCTCTATTAAAATTCGTTACCTTATTTGTTAAACGGATTGGCGGTGTTATCGCGTTCTACGAATTCGACGTGTGTCCATTTACTTTGCTTGTTAACGTTAATATAACTTATTCTAGAACCGTCCCAAAATTGGCCTCTTTGAAATAAAACTGGTTTGCATTAAAATCACGCAACTGCATTATAAGGATTGAATAAATAACTTCTATTGACCGATATTTCTAAAGAGGGTAAATGCATTATGGAATTTACATTTTAGAAAAGTATGGATTTTTATAGTTTCGCTGTGTAGAACTAATTAGTTTTAAATGATTACCTTAGAGAAGACAGCTTGACATCGAAGCCATTTAGTGTTTTTAAAGCAGATAGAACCTTAGACTCGTCTTATACGATCTATATAAATGCAATAAAAACTTGTATTAAAGGTATTCTTCTCGAATAATTATTTACACACGGAATTGGATCAATGCTTTTGTGTTTTAACGGATTTTAAAATTGGGCTTCGTTCTTGAACGGTTTGTGTCAATGCTATATGTACTTAAAGCGTTTTATTTTACATGGGAATACACTTATTTTGTTGAAAAATATTATACGGGGTAAGAATTAAATATTGGAAAATTTTATTTCCTTAGCCTTGGGGTTTGTCTTCTCACAGAAATTGGTGCTCAATGATCTATTGTGACCTCATTAGCACATCATTCTCCCCAAAGTAAAGTATAAAATTTGAAATCAATTCCGCCGAGTCAAATTTTTACATTGATGAGTAGTTTTCTATTTTTATCTCTAACTAGGTGCTATATACAACTATTTCTATTAGACTTATAATACGCACGCATAATCCTTTTCTTGCAGTGGCATTCCTCTTTAATCATTCGTTTCTTTCACAATATCTCCACTTCAACTTGCCATTCCCCAACTCTATCCTACTATCACCTAACTTTTCTCATGTCTTCTTTTATTTCTTATTCACTTCTCTTTAGACACGGTTTCATCATGTTAAAACCGAAATATTCCCCCCACATACATAAAGTACATAAAATTCTATGGAAAGTTATCCTGTAGAGTATCACTATCTTATAAAAAAATGGCCTAAAATTTACTGAATTTAGTCAGTTTATAAATGCGCCCTTCTATCGAAAGCTTTTATATTTTCATTCCAAAAATGAATTATTTAAGTCAATTTTAGAAAACACCAAATTTTGCAAAAATACCATTAACCGAAATTAAACAATTAATTTATTTATTATAACGTTGAATTATACCTTTCATATTTGAATTCAACTTCTCATAAACATCGCGTCTTTTCATATCAATTATACGATTCACAAAACAAGCATTTGATCCCTCACAGATACAACCTTCAAAATTTTTCTCTTTCTCGTTTAAATTTTTACCACCGATACCCTCATTTAAATTTGTCTCAAACTTATTTACATCTTGTGACAGGCAGGGAGCATACTCCATCTTTAAGCTAATATGACTCTTTAACTTGATATTGTACTAGTGCAAAAACACTAAACAATTATAAGAATACCGGGCGCCAAATATTTAGTTCATAAATATTACAAATATTAGTTTCAGATTCTCATACAACACTGACTACGGAAATAAAACCCAACTTCGTTCAGTGAACAATTAATATTGAATTTAATGAACACCCGTTCTTTTTAATAAATACTCTTTTAATTACAACTAACCAAATTATACCCCATAATAATCTACTCATTACTATAAACTCTATTCTAAATCGTGCAAATAATTCGTTTAAGTCAAACGACGTAAAATCAGGACAATAATATTTTCACTCACCCTTTGTCACAATCGACGTGTCAACAAAATCAGTGTAATCTCACTTCCCCACGGCTGCTTTTCACTAGCAGATGATGTCGAGCTTAACGGCACACACCAATTTTTAACACAAACTTCTGAATGCAGATGGTATTCCTCAACCTTATCTCACCACCGCTACACATATAATTTTAAACGTTAATATTCACAACGTTAATGCGTGTTTATCAATTATTGTGGACCTTAATGTTTTATACCCGCTCTAAAAAAGACTTTCTTGTAATATCATTGTTATCAACCGATATATAAAAAGCTTATTTAATGACACCTTCACACAGTTCCAGACTCTATTCCAAACGCCTTCGGTACGATTAGATTTATCGATCAACATCTTTACCTGTTAAGCGTCTGTCTTCTACTACCCACTTTTCAATCGTTCGTGAGTCCGCACAACCCCCCGCAGTTAAATTGCAGTGTCCATCCATATGAAACATTCTTATGCTAAACGCTACTACCAAGATACATTTATTACTCAGTCAATAGATAACAAGAATACCTTAAAATTAATAATTAACGATTAATAACCGAGAGGCTTATCACATTACCACGCTATTGATTTGAATGCTTTGAAAATAACGAAAATCAATACACTTAAGATTAACGCCTTGTTCCACCTAACACTAATTGATCGCGTCGCCGTATGATAGACATACAGCTTTAAATTAGTTACATTTTGAATACCCAGCGGAGTACCATTACAACTACTTTCAATTTCGTAAGAATTAGCGCCCTTCCGTGCTATGACCCTAGCTGGTCCCGAATAAAGCAAAAATAGTTTTTTGATTTCACGATGATCACTAGAGGATTGTGGGTGGGTGCGAACCCATACTCCATCACCAATTTCGAACTTAACTAAATTTTTATTGTTTTACACATGGCGTAACTTACACATTACAGCTTTAGACCGCCGACCGTATTTGACCACACTTAAAAATCCACGCAAGTGCTTTTGAATTTGCGGCGTCAGAAAATTCATAATGGCAGACACCCGAGCAGGATCCATATCTATCCTCGCATCCGTTATCCAGTGACCGAGATACAAGGTCTGTTTCCTGGCAAAACTAGATTTTTAGCTTTTATGGTTATTCCCGTTTCGTGGAATTTCCGAAACACGAATTGAAAATGCCTCAAATGGTCTCCCGGATTCCATGAATAAATGAGCAGAACATCAACATATGGGATTACAAAATGGTCTCCCGTGTTCCATGAATAAATGAGCAGAACATTAGCATATGGGATTACAAAAGACTCCTCTTTAGAACTCAATATCTTACTCAGACACCTAATAAATGACCCCACTGCGGTGCTGAGTCCAAATGGTAAAACTCTGAACACAAGTGTTTTCCTCGTACTTAAAACCCGTATATATTTTTTATCAGGCTTGGTGGCTAACTGCCAGTAACTAGTGGTCAGGTCCATGTTACTTAAATACTGCACGTTTGTAAAATCGTACCATAGTTCTGCCGTGTTAGGCGGCATTACCCTATCTTGCACCATCCTCCTATTTAGACATCTCGCATATAAACAAACTCTTATGGAATTGTCATTTTTTAACAACTACCAGTGTGCTCACATATTCGGTTTGCAAGAGTTCTAAAACGTCCCATGCAACTATCTCCTCAAACTGTCTCTTGACTTCGCTTTTATAAGCGCAAGCGATTGGATACGATCTTTCCATAAATGGCGAATAATTGTGTAATACGATTTCATGTTAGTATATCCTAGTGCGACTAGGTTGGTCGGAGAAAATACCTTTAAAACTCATCAACATTTCATGCTAATTATTTTTTCGCTTCCTGAAAAAGCTTCCACAGGATCGGCTACTTCCCATAGCTCAGAAGGTTTGTACGATTTAATTTCCTTTTTTAATCGAAGCTCTTAAGGCCCGTCCTCACAAACCTTGCAAATTGTTAAGTGAACATCGGGATTGGGTTCCATCAGAAAACCTATTGCCTTCTCACAGCTATAAAAAAGTCCTGATAAGCAGCTCCTTGATAAATCTGTTTTAATTTCATGGTCCGTAAAGAAATCATAGCCCAGGATGATGTCCCTTAACAAACCTGACACTACTACACAAGGGCGTAAAATTTCAAATTCTTGAAACTCCAACTTTAAATAAACCTGCTCTCTCACAATGCAATTTTTAATTCCTATCGCACAGTCATAGTCGCACATGGGAGACGCAAAACATTTGGATTAATTTCAATAACTTTTGCCAAATATTTCTTGGAAATACACGTTACCTGACTACTTGAATCAGCTAACTCTCTAACCGTGAAGTTTCTATGGTCAGTTTGACCGTTGTCGCCCATATAACGGATTTAAGATCGACATCTTTTTCCAATAGTAAATTCTGATTATCAGTATTAAATAACGTCGTTATCATAGATGTCTGAATATTCTTTTCGTTACTCGTGGAACTACGGGTGTTTGCCTCCCTATCACCAGAATCGTTATTTTGCTGCGGTCTGTTATTCAAACGATTAGTCAGCTCAGTACTAGAATTAGGTCCATTAGACCTATTGCTTGTACGGATGCCACTGGCTTAACTAAAATTTTGGTTTTTTTCTCGCCAATTTGACTCTTGAGGTCCCTCTATAATTTCCCTGTCATAGCTATTTCTCTTAAATACTTTTCAATTTTGCCCACTGTTCGTGGAAAACAATTAATAATTCCCCGCTGTACTTCTTAGAAAAATATTTTTTTACCATGGAGATATTTTCTTTTTCTGTCAACTGATGAGTAAGAAATCCGGCCTCTCTAATAATCTTTAAAAAATAATCCGCTCTTGAGCTCCGTTCGTAGTCAACAAATTTAATTTTATTAAACAACTGCCTTTCCTCCTCTACTCCCCGGTACCGATCTAAAAACATATCTTTGAGTTCCTGAAAACTGTGTACTGCTTCCTCGTTTAACGAGCCCCAATCTTGGGCTGAGCTGCGTAAGCCGCCGACTGCTAATTCAATTTTACAGTGATCTGGAACACCTGCTTCCTTAAAAATACTTTCAAGTTTTTGTATGTAAAGAATGGGGTGCATCGCACTCTCTAGTGTGAAATTTAAGTTTGGACACACAGATATCGCCATAAAGTTATATAATTAGTATACCTTTTGCAAACCTTCCCGTATGATACTCCACTGGTATCCCTACATTCTATTTTTTCTTTATCAACTACATGTTCACTATCCCTAGCAATTTTATTTTGCTCAGATATTTTATTTACATCATGGCTCAATTTTTCCATTCCCCGGAAACTTTGACATTAATTCGATCTAACGACTCCTTCACACTAGAGTTATTTATATTCATGCTGTTTACGGCACTAATTAACTGTTTTACAACATCATCCATTCCTTCCTCGGCAATTTCTGTACTTCTTTATTATTTTTTCTACCCGGCATAATTATATAGTTTTAAACTACTTAGTTCTAACTTCAGCATTTATACTTGTATTCTGCCACGGATTAAATTTAACCACAAGCTTTGTAATAAAGGTAAAATTAATTAACTAGACCTACGAGCTGGGGGCCAAATGTGACAGGCAGCGAGCATACCCCATTTTTAAGCTAAGAAGAATTTTTTAACTTGATATTGTACTAGTGCAAAAAACACTAAACAATTATAATAATCCCAGGGCGCCAAATATTTAGTTCATAAAATATTACAAATATTAGTTTCAGATTCTCAAACAACACTGATTACGTAAATAAAATAACTTCGTTCACTGAACAATTAATGTTGAATTTAAAGAAAACTCTTTTTTAATTGCAACTAAGCAAATTATACCCCATAATAAACTACTCATTACCATGAACCCTATTCTAAATCGTATAAATAATTCCTTTAAATCAAACGTCGTAAAATCAGGACAATAATCTTTTCACTCACCCTTTGACGCAATCGACGCCAACAAAATCAGTGTAGTCCTACTGCCCAAATGGCAGCTTTTTCACTAGCAGATGATGTCAAGGTTAACGGCACACACCAAAATTTTAACACAAACTCCTTAATGCACGTGGTATTCCACAATATTATATCGCAATCGGTATACATAATTTTAAACGTTAGTATTCACTATGCTAACGCGTGCTTATCACTTATTGTGGACCTTAATGTTTTATACCCGCTCTAAAAACTAATTTCTTGTAATATCATTGTCAACAACCGATATATAGAATGCTTATTTAATGACTCATTCACACGGTGTCCGACTTCATTGCAAACATTTTCGGTACGATTAGATTTAACTATCAATATCTTTACCTGTTAAGAGTCTGCACTCTACTAACTACTTTTTAATCGTCCGTGAGCCCGCACAACTCCCCGCAGGTAAATTGCTGTGTCCATCCATTCGAAACATCCGTATGCTAAACGCTACTAACAAGATACAGTTATCCCTCAGTCTATAAATAAGAAGAATACCTTAAAATTAATAGTTAACGATTTAAAACAGGGCGGCCTGTCAAAATCTTTATCACCATCAATCAATCATCTTTACTTTTATTTTCATCAGTTTATTCCATCTTAACTTTGTAACTTGTAGAAAGATTCTGCATTTCATTTTTCTACTCACTATTTTCAAAATATTCAAACGACGCTGACTACTTTATCTTGTACCTTACCTAAATCCTCAATACATTCTAACTCTTCTACCCTTACTTCTTCCTGTACGTCTTTTACTTCTTCTTCTATTTCATCAACTTCTTCCTTAAGTTTAGTAACTTCTTTTACTCTTTTATTAACTTCTTTATATAAATTCAAACAAATAAAGTCTTTCTCGACTACTATATCTAACCTCATCCTCCCATTTAGAATAATCTTTACCGCACAAACCCTCTTTTTCTTCGTATATTGTACCTACTTTAGCTTTCAGTCAGCTCCACTCCGAAAAGCGTCTCAATTCTTAATTCAGGTACAATAATGAATTCTTGTTGAAAATTTTATGACCTAATTTACATCTTAGGATTGCCATGATACCTATACTAGCAAGCTTTCTCTTTTTTTGGTGCTACTAAGTTAGGTCTCTGTGAATATCAATTCATTATTTAATTTTTTACGTTATTTTTAATAAAATCTTTTAAAGTTAGCAATGCTTTACTTCTCGATTTGAAATGATTAATTGGGCTTTGCATAAAAGTCTAAGTTATTATTTCATCTTATTCACTGTAATACGACAGTATTTATCAACTTACTTTGTGTAATTAAATATCTAATATATATTGCTATAATTATAGGGTTAATTTAGGGGTAGGTTAAGTCATAGGGGTCGTAGAATAAACAAAGGAATTTTTCAAATATCAAAAGCACATAAATACAGATATTATAAGAGTAAATAGGTCACAATACATATTGTTAGTTGAGCGCACACTCTGTATAACAGTACAAGAGATTAAACGCATATCCAAGAGTAGCTACGAACAAAAATAAGATTTAGAAATGTAACGAAATGCATCGAAATTAAGTCAATGGAAAACCTATATGAATTGGCTAGATAAATATTCAACAAGTGCGTTAATATATCATAATATACGCAGGCAGAAATTATGCAAGAAATAAACAAACACTAGATTTATTTCTGTTTAGATTAGAATAAGCAAATAACAATGATGCGTGATTTAATAAACGAAGGTTCCTGGAATTTCTGAATTAAATGTGATGTTATGTAAATGAATTACGTGACAACTTGAGCGTTCTTCCAAGTAATTGAACTACACAATTGGTAAAATTTCCGAAGTACACAAGAGATAGGACAAATGGTGTCGCCCAACACGTGAAATCAATGAATAGTAAACAAAGGGGCAATGCCTATAAATACGATAACAATTGAGCAACGGGTTAGTATACATTTTAAACTGGGCTGTTACTATACTCAAAAGTACTAAAATATTCATGTAACCAGTTAAACGAATGTAAAGTGAATAGTATTTTATAAAAGTGTAAAAATTTTGCTGATCTATTATAGACGAAAGTAAACAAGATTTAGTAAAATTATACAATTTCTAAAATAAATAAAACAGGGCTCTGGAGACTTCTCTGGAGACTACTATGGAGATTACTTCCTGTTAAATTAATTTTGATAATCACTGGCATGGTAAATGTTCTATTACTGTTTTGTTAATTACGGAGATGGAAAACCTTTATTGGATTAACTTATGGAATTTTGAATAACGATTGGGATAGTATTTTGGTTTTGATGTCGACATCCAAATTCGACTTTAAACATTCAGACTGGACATGAAAACTCTTGGGGATGCAGAGAAGTTACTGAACTACTCCTGGTTAGATGTTTTGATATAATTTATTTCTGTAAACTGTTTAATTCTACAATTTTTCAATAATGTACGAGTTTTTTGATAAATTTATGAAAGGCAATAGACTTCTTAAAACGTTTCAAAAGGTCTCTAAATATAACAAAAGGCTCGTTTTGCTGGCTTCAATTTCTTAAATCTGGCATATGTAAATATTCTGAAAAAGAGGAAGATTTTAAACAGGTTGTAAATATTTAATCATTATATTGTGTATTTTTGAATTGCTTCATTTAGTTGAATCAGCTAGTTGAGGCAAAGAGATCTATAACTTAACATTTTACAAGTGCTTGATTAATAAAAGGGGTTACCACAGCATTTTATGACATGCCCAAACGTGGGGCCTAATATAAGGGAAAGTATCACAGCAATTTATGGCGACCGAAAGCGTAGGGGCGAGAACTCCACTAAAACAAAATTGAAATTAAAAAGAAAAATTAAAAATGAAAAATTTGTAGGAGCGAGAAATTTAAAATTTAAATTTGTAGAAGCGCGAATAAAAATTTAATTTAAAAAGGGTTAGGAATTTGAAAATCTGAAGGAATTTGAAATATTAATAATAATAAAAATTTAAAAATGGATAAACGAATAAAGGAGACCAGAGAGGCATTAAGGAACCAAGGGATAGAAGTAGGGTCACAAGAAAGCGTAATTTTACAAGATGCATCTATGGAAATGCAAGGACCATAATTGACGAGAAGTCAAAGCGAAGAACAACCGATTTCACAAAAAGCTGAAATCATGTCTATGCTAAACAAAAAAATGGACAAAAGCGAAGAGACCATGAAAAATATTAAGGAAAATGGGGAAAACTTGGGGTCGAAATGAAAATTATAAGTGACGGATTAAAAGAAAGTAATCAAACAGTAGCGAAAATGCAGGTACACTTTGAAAATAAATTCATTAGAATGATGGACGATGTAGATAAAGTTAGAGACGAGGTTTGTAAAGTGAAATTAGATCAGGAAACATCTGAAAAAGAAACAAATGACCGGATTACAGATTTAGGTAAACAGATGCGGGAAATTCAGGAAAACTGTGAAATAGGAATTAATGAGGTAAATAGAGAGTTAGGTAATTTAAAATCAGAATTTGAAAATGCGTGTAGAAATCAGGGGCAACACACTAGGATAAATAGACCGGAAATTTCAGTTGAACAGTATTCCAAATTTTTATGCGGACAACAAGATAAATCCAAAAGTATTTTTAAATAATATAAGAAAATTAATACAGGGATCAACGGATGAAAGGTACAATTTAAATTTCGTTAGATCAATGTTGAAAGAAAGCGCGGAGATATGGTTTGACTTAATAGAAAACGAGATAGGGACATTTCAGGAGTTTGAAAGTCGATTTTTGAGATAATTTAGGGAGGGATAATAAACAATACAAAGCGCGAGATAATTTAACTACAGGCAAATATAATCAGAACTTAGGGATGACCAGAGAAATATACGCCATACAAAAATTCAGTCTAGCGAAGCAACTAGACCCGCCGATGGAAGAAACTCAAATCATAAAGTACTTAGAAGGACATTTTGTATGATGTATGATGCCCATGAGGAAATTTAACATAATAGCACCAAACAGCAAAAGATTTGCAAGTGTGAGTAGAATAATAATTCTGGAATGTGAAATAGGTAAGATAAAGTTTGAAAATGAATTTATAATAGTGCTGGGGTTAAGAGTAGATGCAATATTTGGTAAGGACATAATAAATAAGTTGGGTTTAAAATAAATGCCGAAGGAAAGGCAATAGATGTAAAAGGGGAAAATATAAAATGGGATAATGAAGAGAGCATTGAAGTCGAAGGAGACTGTTTGAATATTAATTAATTTGAGAGTGAAGTTGATATAAAGGGGGATATTGAAGATGAAATAAAATGTCCAGAAAAAGTAAAAAAAAGGGTAAAGGCATTATTAATAAAGAATTTAGAACTAATAGGATCAGAATCCAGAATAGCAACGGGGTATGTGCATAAATTAGAAGTCGTAAATATGGAGCGGCTTAACACAAAGCTATATCCTATTCCAGCAGCGTATAGGGATAGAGGAAGGGAGATATGGATCAGATGCTAAGTGAGGGTATCATTGAGAAGGCAAACACGCATTTTGTTAATCCATTAGTTGTTGTTAAAAAGAATGATGACAGCATCAGATTATGTTTGGATGCTAGGAAAATAAATAAAAGGACCAAACCTCAATACAACAGTCCACCAACTATGGATACAATTTTAGCAACAATACGTAATAAGAAAATATTTTCAAAAAATGACTTAAAGAATTCATTTTAGCTTATTCTATTAAAACGTGAATCCAGAAAATACACGAGTTTTTCGATAGAAGGGCAAATTTATCAATTTAAAGTGGTTCCTTTTGGTTTGTCTTCAAGTACGGCTGCATTAGTGAAAGCTATGTAGGGTATATTGGGACCATATGAAGAATTCTGCATACATTATGTGGTTGATGTTTTTATTTTTAGTGATGACATAGAACAACATTTCGTACATCTTAAACGAATTTTGTTGGAGTTATATTTAGGAGGGAGAAAGGTAAATACGAAGAAGTGTGAATTCTTTCAGGAGGATGCAAAATTTTTAGCATACCATATAGGGTGTATAAAAGGGAGAAATAAGACAATTAATGATGTAAATTCAGAAAATAATGTTGTAGACATGATCAATTTTGGAAAGAAGAAGACAAAATAATTTCAGATAAAAAGCTTTTGATAATGGAAAGGAATAGAAAAGTGGAATTATAAGTAAATAAAACATATTGCAAATATTAAAAAACAATAGAACATAGGATAGGTTAGTAATAACTAGGATAGGTTTAGGATAAGGAGGAGTAGCATAGGTTGATGTAAATAGGAGTGATTCATTGGATATAGGAAAAGATAATGATGTTTATGAGAAATAAGAAAAGGTATAGATAAGTTGGGGATAAATAAATAGGAGGGGCTTATTAGAAACATGAAGAGATGAAGATACGTTGTATAAATTGATGATAAATAAGGAAAGGTATGTGAATGGGGATATAGAGACAGGAGAAAATATGAAGGGATGATGAAGAATTATATAAGTTAATACGAAAAGTATATTATAAATGGGAAAAGTCAATGTAAGTAGTAAAGGTATAGATAAATAAGGAACGAAAAATGAGAAAATTATAAAAGGTAGTGAGTAAATAAAAAAGGGTATGTAAATAGAAAAAAGTATGGATAGATAGGTAGAGAAAAATTAGTTGAGCATAAATAAAAAAAGTATACGTAAAAAGAAAAGTATACGCAAAGTATGGATAGATAGGTAGTGAAATATTATTAGAGAATAATAACACAATAGTAATAAAATTTAGAACTAATAGGTGTATAGGTATAATATAGAGCAAAATAGGAATAGGAATGTAAAAATAATGTAAGAATTGTGTAAATAGCAAAAGAGGAAATAAAAATAAAAGAGTTTTCGACCAATGTAAATTTGGCTCACGTTGGGCGCCAAAAGTTAACATTTTCCAAAAATTTTTATTTTAATTTGAGTGATTAATGCTATAATTATAAGGTGAATTTAGGAGTAGGTTAAGTCATAGGGGTCGTAGAACACGCAAAAGAGACTTTCAAATATCAAAAGCACATAAATACAGATATTATAAGAGTAAATAGGTCACTATACATATTGTTAGTTGAGCCCACACTGTATATAACTGTTCAAGAGATTAAACGCATATCCAAGAGTAGCTACGAACAAAAATAAGATTTAGAAATGTAACGAAATGCAACAAAATTAAATCAATGAAAAACCTATATGAATTGGCTAGATAAATATTCAACAAGTGCGTTAATATATCATCATATATAGGGCTGGGTCGACGTATCGATAAGATTGAATTGTCAGTAAATACATTATTTTAAAACGATCTTGTAATTTTATTCCCAAAGAAAGAGTAGATAAATTATCAATGCGTATCGATTTGTACCGATACGAATCGCTACGTATCGATATGTATACTGAATCTACACATCTAAACGTTCTGATACGAATCGCTATATATATATATATATATATATATATATATCTACACGTACCGCTACGTATCGATACGCATCGATACGAATCGATATGTATCGATACGTATCGATACGCACCGATATGCATCGATACGTATAGATACGAATAACATATCGATATGTATCGACACGCATCGATACACATCGATACTCATCGATACCGATCGATACGCATCGATACGTATCGATACGTATCGATATTTGATATATCGATACATATCGATATAGAATATGTATCGATACTCGATACGCAAAATCCCGTATCGCCCGCCCCTAATCATATACGCAGGCAGAAATTATGCATTATTTGAATAACGATTGTACGTGACATAAAAGTATTACATTTGTTCAAAAATCCAAGTTAACTAAGAAATAAAAAACACCAAATTTATTTCTGTTTAGATTAGAATAAGCAAATAACAATGATACGTGATTTAATGAATAAAGGGTCCTGGGATTTTTGAATTAAATGTGATGTTATGTAAATGAATTACGTGACAACTTGAGTGTTTTTCCAAGTAATTGAACTACACAATTGGTAAAATTTTTGAAGTACACAAGAGATGGGACAAATGTATCGCCCAACACGTGAAATCAACGAATAGCAAACAAAGGGGCAAGGCCTGTAAATACGATAACAATTGAGCAACGAGTTAGTATACATTTTAAACTGGGCTGTCACTATACTCAAAAGTACTAAAATATTCACGTAACCAGTTACACGAATGTAAAGTGAAACGTATTTTATAAAAGTGTAAAAATTGTGCAGATCTATTATAGACGTAAGTAAACCAGATTTAGTAAAATTATACAATTTCTAAAATAAATAAAACAGGGCTCTGGAGACGACTATGGAGATTACTTCCTGTTAAATTAATTTTGATAATCACTAGCATGGTAAATGTTCTATTACTGTTTTGTTAATTACGGAGGTGGAAAACCTTTATTGGATTAACTTATGGAATTTTGAATAACGATTGGGATAGTATTTTGGTTTTGATGTCGACATCCAAATTCGACTCTAAACATTCAGACTGGACACGAAAACTCTTGGGGATGCAGTGAAGTTACTGAACCACTCCAGGTTAGATATTTTAATATAATTTATTTCTGTAAACTGTTTAATTCAACAATTTTTCAATAATGTATGAGCCAACAAAACCGGGTTTTTTTTGATAAATTTATGAAAGGCAATAGACTTCTTGAAACGTTTCAAAAAGTCTCTAAATATAACAAAAGGCTCGTTTTGCTGGCTTCAATTTCTTAAATCTGGCATATGTAAATATTCTGAAAAAGAGGAAGATTTTAAACAGGTTGTAAATATTTAATCATTATATTGTGTATTTTTGAATTGCTTCATTTAATTGAATCAGCTAGTTGAGGCAAAGAGATCTATAACTTAACATTTTACAAGTGCTTGATTAATAAAAAGCATTTTGTGACATGCCCAACGGTGGGGCCTAATATAAGGAAAAATATTACAACAATATATATATATATATATATATATATATATATATTTCAACATTCTATAACAATTAGCTTCATACTAGAGTTTTAATACTGTATCTAAAACTTGCGTTTCAATACTCCATAACTCTTAGACTAAAACTTGCGCTGAAAGGGAAACGAGAAAGTGATTTGGTTGCAAAATTGAAATTTATTCACCTACCGTAGATAATGTTTATATTACTGCAACAATAGGTCGATTAAACTATAAACCGGTGTAATGGTATACGTCGACACGATTTCACTTGCCTTTGGGACTGCATATTTTTAAAACCTGCTGGCCCACGTTTTAACAAACTTGTTTATCGGATCACATTCGGACGTTAAATAACGAACCTGAACCACAAGGCAATTATTATTCAAGCACGCGCAGAATTGGATTGTTGCATCAACACTTACACAAATAAAAGAAAATCTAAATTCTACTTCGAGTCCATAGACATAGGTGGAGTTCTAAGTAACAAATAGATATTATATTGCTAAAATAGGAATTTGATATTTTCTGTATAATAAAAGATTTTTGTTAAACAAATATTTAGAACAAAAGCGTACATTAATGAAGCAGGTAATCGTACTCGTTACAACTTTTCCCTTTAGGAATAATCACGACATTCGCCTGTTTCTAGACGTTCGGAAAAACAGCTTGTCGTATGCATTCGTTGTACACTACTGTTAGCGTCGGTGTTAATTTATCTTGTAGGGCTATGCCAATCTCCGCAAAAATTCCATTCCGGTCCGGACGTTTTCTTGTACTTTAATTGACATAGTGCGTATTTCACTTCGTCTTCTGTGAAAGGATCTAAGTTGTCATCTTATCTGTTCCATGGTCGGTTACCTACGTTGTTTTTGTCAATTACTCCTTGTCGTCTGAGTCGGCGTCGCCATGGATCAATGTAGTAAGCGTAAGACTACAGATCCCAAGGTCGTGGGTTCGAATCCCGACACGGGCGACTGCTTAAAAAATGGCAGGTGAGCATTTTTCACAAATATTACGCCCTCGTTCGGATGAGAGGTTAAATGGAGGTCCCGTGTGTGAGTGTTGTCACGCACGTTAAAGATCCCTACCTTGCCTGGAACGGCAAGGGTTCGGCAAAATTCTAAATTTCCAGGCAACAAAAAACTCGCCTCCTGGCCAATGTAGTACCTTCGAGTGGAGCATTGGAAAATTACATGTAATGTCGTCTGAGTCGTTGTTCGTTAGTGTCGTCTTGAACGTTGTCATCAGGCGAAAGTGTTTGTAATAGTCATTTTGCAGCTTCCCCCAGTCTTTTGTGTATGTACCGGTCTTGTTTTATTAAAGTCGAATAAGTCATCGGTGGTTTGATTTTACGCCGAGTGATTTTATAGGGTATCTCCCTAGGTGTCAGTTTGTAAATGTCTTTCCACCAATAATTCCAATGACCTCCTCTTCATGTCAGTCAGTTTTTTGGTATATGTCTTTTAATAGTCGGTGATTTGTTAGGTGACATGTTCTCTCAGTCGGTGTTAAGGAGTTTTGGAGCTTTTTCTCGCTCACCGGGTTTCCTTTTTTAGGTTTTGTAAGCATCTTGTCCATTGAATTGTCTGTGTGTGTCGTGTTTTCTGTTGTTTTGGAAGCACCTGCTCCATTGTCCGTCTAATTGTGTTGCTGAGTAGTTTTGTATACTCGTGGACGTTTTCGTTTGATCTTATGTCTTGTGGGGGTAAGATATGTGAAGAGGGTTTAAGGCATTGGAGTAATGAAACAAGGAAATTCTTACCCTTGGAATATCAATGATTTGGCGAGATCCAACAAATCACCATGATGACTTTTATTTCTTTATGTGTAATGTACGTGGATATAACACAAAAAATTTAAACAACATTTATCCGAATCTCAAGTCTGCAGTTAGGCCAGTGCCACATGGTCCACACGTGCCAATACCTGATAAACGAACAAATTTAGAAGACGTTGCAAAGCAGTTCTGAACCTGAAGTTGATGAAAACAACTTTACCGGTGTCAGTGAAGTATCGAGCGTTTCTAAGCAACCGCAGTTATTTTTCAAGGCTGAACCTATCGACTTAGTTAGAGACGTAGGTCTTCTAAAGGATTTTTCCGAAATTTTAGCATTCAAACTTTAAAGTAATAATTTACTGGCAGTAGACGTTAAAATCTAGTATTTTAAGAAATGCAAGTCCGAGTATTCAAGCTATTTTGAAAAAGTGGTTGTTTAGTTTATTGCACCGACATTTCCAGTCTGGTAAACAAATTTGGAGGCACATACAATCCCGATGATTGGAGGCTTTTTATTGATTTTTCCAAAAGAAGCCTTAAAACTGTTCTCTTGCACAATGGGAATGTTTTCCATCTGTACCGGTTGTCCATTCTGTGCAAATGATGGAAAGCTACGAAAATCTTAAAACAATGCTTGAAAAAATCAAATACAATGATCATAGTTGGAAAATATGTAGAGATTTAAAAATTGTGGGACTTCTACCAGGTACAGCAGTCAGGGTATACAAAGTACCCATGTTTTTTGTGTGGGTGGGACAGTCGAAGTATACATCAATATTGGAAGAAAAAGGACTGGATAAGAAGAGATAACTTAACTCCCAGATCAAAAAATGTTCTGCATGAAAGTCTTGTTAATCCACAAAAAAATCTTGTTACCTCCACTGCATATTAAACTAGGATTAATAAAACAATACGTTAAAGCCTTAAATAAAGATGAAGATTGTTTCAAATACCTTTGTAGAAAATTAACGGAAGGAAT
This sequence comes from Platerodrilus igneus, assembly GCA_036346225.1. Classification (NCBI taxonomy): domain Eukaryota; kingdom Metazoa; phylum Arthropoda; class Insecta; order Coleoptera; family Lycidae; genus Platerodrilus; species Platerodrilus igneus. The sequence goes on from JARFIW010000295.1 coordinate 1,792,260, forward strand.
GAATTTTTGTCGGTCCTCAAATAAGAAGATTTACGAAAGATCAAGAATTTGTTAATACTATGACCGAAACTGAGAAAGAAACCCGAATTTCATTTGCTAATGTTTTTGAAGGTTTTTTGGGAACAACAAGGGTCCTAAACCACAAGGAAATTGTGAAAAATATGCTACAGACATTTTTGGAATTGGGATGTAATATGAGCATAAAAGTTCACTTTTTACACTCGCATCTTGATTACTTCCCCAAAAATCTTGGTGATGAGAGTAAGGGGCAACGTGAGAGGTTCCACCAAGACATGAAGGAAATAGAACGCATGTATCAAGGTCGGTGGAATGTTTCAATGATGGCCTATTACTGCTGGTCAATAAAAAGGGACAATCCCGCCCTGGAATACCAAGGAAAATACATTAAACGAAGTTTTTCATCCAAAAGGAAAGACCTTCTGGAAAGAAAAGAAATTAAAGATAATTTAAGACTTTTTCAATTTAATTTACTATTTGTAATTTGTTTTTGTCCCTGAATCAATAAAAGTAGCGTTTATTTTGAGCAAATTTTTCATTGTTTTTTTTCAACAATGATAAAAGAAACCTTAAGTGAAAGGGCAAAATAACGCTCGGATTTGAATTTAGCAGATCAAAATTATACAAAAACAGATGTCGGATGGAAATCAACTTTCAAAAAGTAGAAATTTGTTGGCTTGTGATCATACATTGTATGCCATTTATTTAACTACACAAGTGTACTTCCGCAAATAAGCTGTCTACATAAATCGTCTAAACACTTGCGAAAAAACTTCTTGTAAATACCAGTCGTAATTAGAAACCAAATTAAAGAAAAGAAACCCCTAATGGGGAATTGAACTCTCAACTACCGATCAAAAGCTAGTATTCTGACCACTACACCATGCAAGAATACAAAACCATTTGTTTCTAAAGTGTTTACTATTACACTTTGTATTTTATTCCACCAATACTAATATATTTTTTAAGAGTATGAACTAACATAAACCAAATTATATTCTATAGAATTCAAAATTATTTATATAATATAAAGAATTTATGATATCACAACAAACAAAATCAAGTGCTTCGGTTCGGTGGAATGAAAAGTTTCCTAACTGGGTAGTATTTCTTTATAACTATGACTGAAACACTTAATTTATCGCTTTAAAGCATGAACACTTGTATATGTATCATACTTTCCAAACGTTTTATTGTAGTCAGGTGCAGTGGAATTAATTGTAAACACGAAAGTCCGCGGCTAAAGTGTTCATAAAACTTTTCTGAAGTAATGAATTATGATTTTATACAAACGTAGTCTTTGTTTATTAAAGAAAATCGTTTGTGTGGTGATAGACTTGTTAAAATTCAGTACCCAGTTTATAAGTTAATAAACTACCATAATAAGATTACTTTTCTCTGCTTGAACATGGTTGCCACGTCTGTGGTCCTCACTGTATACCTATTGCATTAAGCTACAGAACAGGTAATATACATCGTTAGAAAATACTCATTTGACAGACTGCCACCTAGCGGAATAATTGCACATTAATGTATACAATTTTGACAGGTTTTCTTACCAAATTATGTCCGTGGTTTTCTTGCTTAAGACGAATGTACTGGAATGTACTGGAATACCATGTAATCAAATTTCGGTTATTTAACATTCTGAGGTCCGTATATTGGTCCTCACTTTGTGATGGACCTCACTTCATATGTAATTGACACTAAGTTCTATCATGGAGAAGATCGCGTTCCTTAATGAGTAAGCATACAAGACCTTTTTCCAACGGGGGTCAGCGTACATTATTTCAATCATGATAAACATCTCTACCTTTTTGTTTTACGTAGCACTAACTAGTTCTTGTAAGTCTCTAAGAACTTAGAGGAATGAATTAGTCTGATCTGATGTTCTTAATTTGCATTGTCTAATTGCATGTATAACCTAAACATACCTTGTCTTTTAATAGTAAAACCATTTAATGATATGCGTTTCTTATACAACGCTTAGAATTTTGACAAACCTCCGGTACCTAGTTGTGATTATTTTTAATCAAAACAATATCTTGTGAATAAGGTGTTGCGATAGGATAAACACTTTACAATTGCATTCTATCCAGTAGCTTGTGAAGAAAATTGAAATATAGTTCATTCGCGTTAACTTTAGGATGACGTCACAACTGGATGAATACGTTGCCAATGCTATATGTATTGTTTTAATTCTATAGATAAAGGTCGTATTAATATTAAGTGTGGCATGTTCTAGGAATGCAGGCAGCGGTATATCTGACAACAATGACATTCCGTAAAACAAAATAAAATGTTTTGACAGTATATTGACATACAAAACAGTAATAATTTATTAAACTTTTCTTGATAACGTAATTATGCTTTAACTTGCATCGCACAATTTTAGGATAATACAACAAGAAGCGTGACACACAAATTTATTGTAGTATTACTAAAAAGTGATGTTCTTAAAATTTACAGTATTTCATAAAGTATTTGAAGTCATAAACTGTTGCAGGTTTTAAGTAAACTAAATATTTATGGGTTAGTTTATTGACATTAACAGGTACGTAAATACGTTTATTACAAAATATACACAAAGTTTGAATTTTAGTCGAACTGATGTCTTGGATGCAACTTTCAAATTTGTAACAAAGCCTTTAGCACGAAGATATTAAGTTAATCAAGTCAAGGAAGAAGCCAAAGAAAAAATGAATCTTTTGTGTGAATTGTTGAAAAATAATTAATTGCTCATGTATTTATAGTAATCAAGTAGTAGAGTATAATTGGGGCATCCACTACCTCATTTGCACCAGCATCCTCATTTGCACCCACATCTGGACCAAAAAGTTTTCTTCGTCTAACCATTTTTCATCTTTCGAGATAAATATATCTTAAATTTTTCATCTTTCGAGATAAATGAGCATCCTCATTTCCTCCCACATCTGAACCAAAAAGTTTTCTTCGACTAACCATTTTTTTATCTTTCATCTGAACCAAATAGTTTTCTTCGTCTAGCCAATGCATCTTTCGAGATAAACCTACCTTGTTTGGTATCAGTTAATATTAGAATTTTCTCAGCTACCCGAATCTCTAGGAATTTTTCAGATAGCATCACCCCCCAAAGAGCTACCCTCATTTTAAGATTTTTTTACCGCTAACATTCTGAACCAAATAGTTTTCTTCGTCTAGCCATTGCATCTTTCGAGATAAACCTATCTTGTTTGGTATCAATTAATATTAGAATTTTCTCAGCTACCCATATCTCTTTAAATTTTTTAGATTGCGCCATCCCCAAGGGAGCTACCCCAATTTTAAGATTTTTTACCAAGACCGATTTCTAACCGTCCGCATAAATTTTTTTAGTCATGCGATACATCTTGTTAGCTTAGAATTTTACGCAGAATTTGAATCTGCAAACAGATTTGAAATCGGACCACCCCCTGCAAAGTTATACTTTAAGCTCTCAAACCTCTAAATTTTTGCTCGTATATATTTAACTCCATTTTTAGAACCTTTTTCGCTATCCAAGGTAACCAAACAGTTAGAGGTAGTAACACAAAAATTAAGCACGCAAAATTTTAATAATTTATTTACAGTTTAATAAACTAATTACAATTTTTACAAAGTATAACATTATTTCCTGTGTAGCCGAAAGTTTAACCTGTAACAAAAAAAGATTAATGGGTTGTTTAAATAAACCTGTAACAAAATGAGATTAAAGTAAAAGAAAGGAGACGTGTTTTCAGTCAATAAAACATATTGTTGGAACGTTTTGATTTTTTAAATAATATTAACAAAACCGCTAGTTCGCATGATCTGAAATTTGTGTAAACAAGGATGAACTCCATTCAACGGTACATCAACTACTTATTTTCTATTTAGGAATATACGCCAGAAACTTGCATGCTTTTAATTAATTAAAAGCAGAAAGTTTTGTCCGAAACGCTACTGTAAAATATATAGAACAAATAAATTATTCCCTGAATGTGTTTTCAATTGTAATAACTGACTATACAATCATTTATGAATTCTAAATTACACTTTATTTAACTAAGTTACTTTAAACAAGAAATTACCGCATCCAAAAATTCCAATGCATGCTTAACAATAATGTGGAAATGGCAAGGTCGACTTAATAATTAAGAAAGCGCATTTTGCTTGTATGAAATCTATGGAATTTCTCCTGTAATGAAAGAAGAATGCATTCGTAATTGGAAATGCGTGCTACAACTTTCGCTAGATACCAACAAAGTTAATTAGAAATTTTGTGTATGACATCATTAACTACCTAAATTTCAGAATTAACAAATGTAATAAACCAGATTAAGTACTGTTCAATAATAATTAGAGTGAAAGTAAATGGGTCTTATTACCTAAATCATCTTACGTGACGCGGTAGAAGCATTATAACGCAAATTCCGGAAACTTCCAACGTAGCCTTAATTCATTTGTAACTCGTAATCCAGCAAATATTTTAATTTCTTAACGATCATGTGAAAAGCTGTTTATAATTTCTTTTCTAGGAGTTTCTATTAATTATGTTTGTGCATTTGAAATCGAAATATAATTGCCGAGGATTTACACAAGGTAACCAGCACATATTTAGGGAAAATACAAACCTCATTTAGTAGTATAATTAACGGTTTCAAAACGTATATAACGCAGCCTGGTTAGTAGAATTCTATTAGTTTCGCACGCTTTTGTGTAAAGCCCGTCGAAATTTTAAACCGTCGTTTCGTAGTTCTTTTGTGGAAAGTTTTGAAGGAAGATTTAAGGTAAGTTTACATTTTTTTTATTAAAGTAGAACTGAATTTATTTGCAAACACCAATTATTATGTATTCTGTTATTGGTTCTTTGTATTTTAAAACATTAATTTTTCCAAAGTAATGCGCTGTTTTACAGATATACTTTTCCAAATTTTAAAGGTATGCTTTTGCTAGAATAAAAACAATTCTGACAAAATATTTTATTAAAATTAAATACATTAACAAAAGACCTCAATAGCAATACGTTTTCTTTAGAACAGCTTAAATTATTCAAACAATGGTTTAAACAGTGATTGTACCTATTACCGAATCTTCTTAATTCTTTGAGCCTTGGAAGTGAGAAAACACTCTCCATGTTTAAAATGTTGTTTGATAAATATTTTGACAGTAACTGCCTTTTCTGTTCGCCTTTAACATAGATTGTAGCATTGGGTGGTATGACTTCTTTCAGCAAATCGCCTACATTTGTATATCCACTTGTGGACTGTCCATCCCAGCTAAGCCCATGGATTCTTTGCTTTAACCACCAAACTTGCTTTTTGAAATCATCGCTTAGGGTGTTATACTCCACAGCCATGTCCAGTATTTCATGCCATATTACATTATTTGCTACATCCAAAATGGCAATCTCCTTGCAATAGAAATCACTAGTTTTGTATTGATATCCTTGTAAATCGATTATGAAACACATGCTTCCTGCTTCAAATCACAGATGGGAATGGGGTTCTAAGCAAATCTCTCCAATATATCCAGTTAAGGGACTTTACTCCCTTCTTTTATGATTTTTTCATCCAGGTAATTATTTGGATGATACTAAAGCAAGTCTGTTTTCTTAATCCAACTTTTACCATCCCCCAACCACGACACTAATAATTCGCGCCCGTGCTTCCGTTTCCGTAAAACTTTTCCACTAAGTACGTGTCGGGTGCTGCTGTGAGCTGAATTTCATCGCCGTAAAAGCACCTAGAATTGGCCGACCTTCCAAATCTTGTAGCAGATAGGTTGTCGGTCTCGTTTTTTGTACTTTAACAATTTTGAATAGTTCTGTACTCCAGTTTGGGTGAAATCCTCGATCGAATACTGCTTTATATTTTGATATACGCACAATGTCTCCAACCTTATACAACTTCTTGTAACTTTTAGAAACGCTGTTAGCGGTGTAAAGTTTTATTCTTTCCGGATGTTCTTCTGCTTCCATAGGTGCCATGTTAATAGCCCGATGCGGTGTATTATTGTATTCTTCCATAACCTTAGGCAAAATATTCACCCATTTATGACTGCCTTGCAAGTAAAATCTTCTGTACAATTTGTTTTTGATTGTTCTAATCAACCGCTCGACCATGCTAGCTTTGATTGCGGAATACGTAGAGTAATGGTTTATCTTATATTTTTGCATAAGATTTTAAACCAGCGGTTGTAGTACTCTTTCCCAAAATCCGTTTGTAGATTGATTTTAAGTTACTTTCTCCTTGCAGCATTTTGTCCAATATTTTTCATAGCATTTGTAACTTCTGATCCAGTTTTATTTTTAAAGGTTCAGCTAAAGCATATTTTGTGAAACAGTCCACTGCTATTATAATATATCTGTACCCATTGTTCACACGCGAGTAAGGCTGCATTTCGCACAAGTCCGATTGGATAAGATCACGTTTCACATGTTTCAGATTTGTATGACGACGCTGAAAATTTTTCTTGCAGGTTTAAATAATTCCTTAACGATGATTTCTTTACTCATTTTGCTTAACACTGTTGCTAAACTAATAGGGTTATCTTTATCCAATTGCACCTTTGACATAAACTGAAGCTTTGGTTTGTAGTATTTGTTTTTTATAGCTGCTGGTGACGCCTCGTAAATCGATGCTATTGCAAGACCGAGCTCCTTCTCATTTGTCTCAGAAGTTGCAGTCAAATTAATAAAAAACTGTATAAACGTTTTAAAGTCAGATACAAGCTTATCCAATTTTTCATTTACATACTGTTTATTAACTGCATCAGATGGCTCAACTGGTTGAGCAAGCATTGCGATACGCTGGTTTCTTGCATTGAAGGCTTTATCTTTACGCTGTATATCATCAGAACTTTTTAGACAGTATGAAAAGGCTTGATTCACGAGCTTGATTACAGATTTCTTATTAACACAATCACTATCTTCTTTAGGGTCCATTACATCCACTAGCCTTCTTTTACGAAAACTAATTGTTTCTTCTCCAGACTTGAATACTATAGTACTCCTCTGATTAACACAATCACCATCTTCTTTCGGGTCTGATGAATTCACTAACCTTCTTTGCTGCATATCGTACCCATCACCATCCAACGTTAGCACAAATCCTCGACCTGGAGGACCGCGCCGAATATCAGCATCTTTACGCTCTGAACGTCCGAAACGGTCGATAGGCATTTTAAAACTGTGTAATTATTTGCTGAGCTCACTGTATTATACCTTCTTCTCTCAACTCTTCTATTATGGACACCATCTCGTTAATGTTTTCCTCGCTTGTATTTCCAGCTCGGTTGGATGCGTTCAACAATCTCAGTCGATCCACAAGTTCATGTACATTATTCCAGTAGACATATTGCACCGGCTTTGAATTTAAACTTTGTAAAACCGATTAGAAAAGCCTAAACCCGCTCCCTTAGACTGTTTTCTTCTCTTTGGCTGTTTTCTTTCGGGATTCCTCCGAAATTCGGTGAGATATTTTTGCACATATTTGTTAAACTTTTTGTTATTTGTTGGGAATCCGCTTAAATCGTGCACCGCAAATGGGTTAAACTTTCTTCTCAAAATCGACGCAGATTTGATCATTTCCAAGTAATTCGGCAAATCTTCATGCAAATTGAAATCGCCATCTTCGGGGCTGATGTCTTTATAAACCAGCAGGTTGTATAAACCCTTCGTACCTGGATATATCACATTATTTAAATTTATATCGCTAGTTTCCGGGTTAATTATCAATACACTTTTCCACAAACTCCATGTATCGGTTTCCACATTATACTTTACTCCATAAATTGATTTGTCAATATTTTCGTCCTCGTCTCTAGCTAACACATCTGCATAGTAAAGATGGAACGGTTCTTCTGGAACGAGTTGTTTAATTTTCTTTATAGGTACCTCCATGTCTTCGACTTTAACCTTTGTTGTAGGTATGGGAATTTTTTCGGTGATCGATTGCAACTGGGAAGCGGTTATTTGCAAGGGATCGATCAATTGTTTGTGCATCTCTTTGAATTTTTGCTGAGATGTAGCGTCTCCCTTTTTGTACGCTACAAACTTTTTTCGTACAGCATCCTGCATAAGATGAAGACTGCGTTTATTCGCAATAAAATTGTTAACGTCCGTCATCATGAAACTTTGGATGAGAACTAGCTGTTTTTGAATAATGTCAAATATTTATATACTCGTCGAAATTCTTCCGATACCGCCCCTTATCCAAATCAAAATCTTTCACAACAGTTATAAAATTATGTTTTGAGTCACCCCAACACTGTAAACACATTTCTTTAAATTTCGGATATGCCATGTCACCACTTATATGATCCGAAAAGATATGGCGAAGGTTTGTATCATCCTGTTTCCATAATGCGATTACATTGGCGTTATCTCTGAGTCTATGTTTTAAGGCACTAGCGTAAGTCTGACATAGATAGAACGAATCTATTGCTTTATGTCGGCCGAACGAGAAAAATTGAGTGATTTTACTTTGCTCGTTTACAGGTATATCATCGAAAACCATAATTGAATCTTCTTTGGTATCCCCGGGTTCAATCAAATCGTCGTAATTTTCAAACTCATGGTATCCAATTTCTTCTTTTAATGGTGTAAAAACGTTTCTTAACAATTCGTATTTCGGTTGATATAAACTTTCGAAAATACATAGACATTTTTGAATCTAAGACCGTTCTCGTGCACGATCAGCGATATTAAAGCGTTAGTCTTCCCACAACTCGATGGTCCCGCGAAGATAGCTCGTATGTTAGACGGGAACAATGAACCATGTTTACTATCCTCTCTTGCACTAGCAATAGCAAAGTTATCATAATTCTGTATAGGTATTTTAACTTCTTGTTTCGCAGTCTCCATATTGCTTCGAGCGTACGCTTGCTTTTGCTGCTGCTTGCGGTGATAGCTTAACGTCTCTTTCGGTATGTTGTATTTTTTTACTGATGGAGTAAATTCTTGATTTACCCAGTCGAACTTCTTCTATAGCTTTTTCTAATGCTTCCTTACTGTATCCACTACTTCGTTTTCTTATGTAATTGCGAACCATGCTAACCAATACTGTCGGGGACACTTTCACTCTATGGGTTAATTTCACCCTATGGGGCAATTTCACCCTATGGGGCAATTTCACCCTATGGGGCAATTTCACTCTATGGGGCAATTTCACCCTATGGAGGTAAATTCGCTCTAAAATAACTAGAACTTATGTACAGAGTGGGAGATGCTCACCATTCGACAAATAAAAGTAGACTAATTGAAACAAATTAATTCCTTGCTTTTATACAATTTTATTAAAAATATATATATACAAAATATTTAATTGTGAATAAATCTATTAACAATTTCCGTAAACGGATTATATTCAAACATAGAGTCATGTATAATTAAAGCATAAGCCTTCATCGACGGTTCAAAATTTCTTGAAGCTTCTAATTCCATTCTTACATCAACAGTTGCATCCTTGATGCTTTCAAATTGATGACGACAGTCGATTACAAAGACGGGGGAGTCCTTAAACCTGCTGTAGTCCATTAAACATTTATTTGACGATTTGTTCGGATAGTATTTTTCCATAAAAGATGCATAAGACAGGTACGCTGGCAAGTAGTCATTCTGCTCGAAATCCAAATTTAATCGACCTTGAGGGAACATCTGAGAGTTTAAAAACACTTTGACATTGGTTATGCTGGCATTCGTAAAGCTTGTAGCATTTTCTTCTTTCTTATCATATTTTCCATTTTGCAGCGCCAGTAATATCCACCGAGCCTTCTCTGTTTCGTTCGATACTTTAATTCTCCATACTTGCGACTTTGATTGTGTTAGAGACGGTAATTCATGTAGTTCCCATTTTCTGAATGCAACCATTATAGATGATTGATTTTGCATTTCCGAAAGCAGCGACGCCTTGGCAAAGTCGCTTAATGTTATATGCGGGACCTCCCATGAAATACGTTGTATTTTGAACGTTACTGTATTTCCAATCGACTTGTAGCAATTTACGTCCGACTTGGATCTGATTAAAATCAGCTCTTGAGGCATGTTGACGATAGTTTTCTTGTAATCTTCAAAAAACCCAAAAATGGTTTTTAGTGGTATAGCACAACTAAACCGTCCATCTTGGAATATGGTATCGGGTTTCCACCCGGTATGTGTAATAGATTTTGTTTCTGATTCTTCCATGGATACTAAACCTTTAATAGTTCTTGTAATTCCAGGATTCGACAGACATCTATTATTTGATTATTACCCAATTTGTATTGAATTTCCTCAAACAGAAAATATGGTGCATTTCTAGTAAACTTGTAAGCTTTAGGATCTGGTTCTGCTGCTCTAATAGGATCTACAGTTGTTGACGCTTCTCTTAATGTTTCCGTAGGCTTATAGGTGCCCCTTATAAATATGAAACTTTCATGAGGATATGTGATGTTATCACTGCTCTGGATTTCGATTGAAATCCGATCGTTGTTTTCTGCATTCAATGTAAAGGGAAGATATGTATAATAATCTTCCTTTATTATGGTTTCGTCTAATTTATAACCTCCAAACACATCCAATTTGGGCACCTCCTCATATTTAAGCCTTCCAAGTTTAACGTTTTCATCACCGTGGAGATCTAAGCTGCGTTTACTTCTGCTACCCATCATTTATAACTTTTAATCCCAAAGACTTTAAGAAACGTATTTCTTCTGCTGTAAGTCTCTCGGCAACTTGACGCTTGGTTTTTTGAAGATTACAAGAAAACTATCGTCAACATGCCTCAAGAGCTGATTTTAATCAGATCCAAGTCGGACGTAAATTGCTACAAGTCGATTGGAAATACAGTAACGTTCAAAATACAACGTATTTCATGGGAGGTCCCGCATATAACATTAAGCGACTTTGCCAAGGCGTCGCTGCTTTCGGAAATGCAAAATCAATCATCTATAATGGTTGCATTCAGAAAATGGGAACTACATGAATTACCGTCTCTAACACAATCAAAGTCGCAAGTATGGAGAATTAAAGTATCGAACGAAACAGAGAAGGCTCGGTGGATATTACTGGCGCTGCAAAATGGAAAATATGATAAGAAAGAAGAAAATGCTACAAGCTTTACGAATGCCAGCATAACCAATGTCAAAGTGTTTTAAACTCTCAGATGTTCCCTCAAGGTCGATTAAATTTGGACTTCGAGCAGAATGACTACTTGCCAGCGTACCTGTCTTATGCATCTTTATGGAAAAATACTATCCGAACAAATCGTCAAATAAATGTTTAATGGACTACAGCAGGTTTAAGGACTCCCCCGTCTTTGTAATCGACTGTCGTCATCAATTTGAAAGCATCAAGGATGCAACTGTTGATGTAAGAATGGAATTAGAAGCTTCAAGAAATTTTGAACCGTCGATGAAGGCTTATGCTTTAATTATACATGACTCTATGTTTGAATATAATCCGTTTACGGAAATTGTTAATAGATTTATTCACAATTAAATATTTTGTATATATTTATTTTTAATAAAATTGTATAAAAGCAAGGAATTAATTTGTTTCAATTAGTCTACTTTTATTTGTCGAATGGTGAGCATCTCCCACTCTGTACATAAGTTCTAGTTATTTTAGAGCGAATTTACCTCCATAGGGTGAAATTGCCCCATAGAGTGAAATTGCCCCATAGGGTGAAATTGCCCCATAGGGTGAAATTGCCCCATAGGGTGAAATTAACCCATAGAGTGAAAGTGTCCCCGACAGTATTGGTTAGCATGGTTCGCAATTACATAAGAAAACGAAGTAGTGGATACAGTAAGGAAGCATTAGAAAAAGCTATAGAAGAAGTTCGACTGGGTAAATCAAGAATTTACTCCATCAGTAAAAAATACAACATACCGAAAGAGACGTTGCTATCACCGCAAGCAGCAGCAAAAGCAAGCGTACGCTCGAAGCAATATGGAGACTGCGAAACAGGAAGTTAAAATACCTATACAGAATTATGATAACTTTGCTATTGCTAGTGCAAGAGAGGATAGTAAACATGGTTCATTGTTCCCGTCTAACATACGAGCTATCTTCGCGGGACCATCGAGTTGTGGGAAGACTAACGCTTTAATATCGCTGATCGTGCACGAGAACGGTCTTAGATTCCAAAATGTCTATGTATTTTCGAAAAGTTTATATCAACCGAAATACGAATTGTTAAGAAACGTTTTTACACCATTAAAAGAAGAAATTGGATACCATGAGTTTGAAAATTACGACGATTTGATTGAACCCGGGGATACCAAAGAAGATTCAATTATGGTTTTCGATGATATACCTGTAAACGAGCAAAGTAAAATCACTCAATTTTTCTCGTTCGGCCGACATAAAGCAATAGATTCGTTCTATCTATGTCAGACTTACGCTAGTGCCTTAAAACATAGACTCAGAGATAACGCCAATGTAATCGCATTATGGAAACAGGATGATACAAACCTTCGCCATATCTTTTCGGATCATATAAGTGGTGACATGGCATATCCGAAATTTAAAGAAATGTGTTTACAGTGTTGGGGTGACTCAAAACATAATTTTATAACTGTTGTGAAAGATTTTGATTTGGATAAGGGGCGGTATCGGAAGAATTTCGACGAGTATATAAATATTTGACATTATTCAAAAAACAGCTAGTTCTCATCCAAAGTTTCATGATGACGGACGTTAACAATTTTATTGCGAATAAACGCAGTCTTCATCTTATGCAGGATGCTGTACGAAAAAGTTTGTAGCGTACAAAAAGGGAGACGCTACATCTCAGCAAAAATTCAAAGAGATGCACAAACAATTGATCGATCCCTTGCAAATAACCGCTTCCCAGTTGCAATCGATCACCGAAAAAATTCCCATACCTACAACAAAGGTTAAAGTCGAAGACATGGAGGTACCTATAAAGAAAATTAAACAACTCGTTCCAGAAGAACCGTTCCATCTTTACTATGCAGATGTGTTAGCTAGAGACGAGGACGAAAATATTGACAAATCAATTTATGGAGTAAAGTATAATGTGGAAACCGATACATGGAGTTTGTGGAAAAGTGTATTGATAATTAACCCGGAAACTAGCGATATAAATTTAAATAATGTGACATATCCAGGTACGAAGGGTTTATACAACCTGCTGGTTTATAAAGACATCAGCCCCGAAGATGGCGATTTCAATTTGCATAAAGATTTGCCGAATTACTTGGAAATGATCAAATCTGCGTCGATTTTGAGAAGAAAGTTTAACCCATTTGCGGTGCACGATTTAAGCGGATTCCCAACAAATAACAAAAGTTTAACAAATATGTGCAAAATATCTCACCGAATTTCGGAGGAATCCCGAAAGAAAACAGCCAAAGAGAAGAAAACAGTCTAAGGGAGCGGGTTTAGGCTTTTCTAATCGGTTTTACAAAAGTTTAAATTCAAAGCCGGTGCAATATGTCTACTGGAATAATGTACATGAACTTGTGGATCGACTGAGATTGTTGAACGCATCCAACCGAGCTGGAAATACAAGCGAGGAAAACATTAACGAGATGGTGTCCATAATAGAAGAGTTGAGAGAAGAAGGTATAATACAGTGAGCTCAGCAAATAATTACACAGTTTTAAAATGCCTAACGACCGTTTCGGACGTTCAGAGCGTAAAGATGCTGATATTCGGCGCGGTCCTCCAGGTCGAGGATTTGTGCTAACGTTGGATGGTGATGGGTACGATATGCAGCAAAGAAGGTTAGTGAATTCATCAGACCCGAAAGAAGATGGTGATTGTGTTAATCAGAGGAGTACTATAGTATTCAAGTCTGGAGAAGAAACAATTAGTTTTCGTAAAGAAGGCTAGTGGATGTAATGGACCCTAAAGAAGATAGTGATTGTGTTAATAAGAAATCTGTAATCAAGCTCGTGAATCAAGCCTTTTCATACTGTCTAAAAGTTCTGATGATATACAGCGTAAAGATAAAGCCTTCAATGCAAGAAACCAGCGTATCGCAATGCTTGCTCAACCAGTTGAGCCATCTGATGCAGTTAATAAACAGTATGTAAATGAAAATTGGATAAGCTTGTATCTGACTTTAAAACGTTTATACAGTTTTTATTAATTTGACTGCAACTTCTGAGACAAATGAGAAGGAGCTCGGTCTTGCAATAGCATCGATTTACGAGGCGTCACCAGCAGCTATAAAAACAAATACTACAAACCAAAGCTTCAGTTTATGTCAAAGGTGCAATTGGATAAAGATAACCCTATTAGTTTAGCAACAGTGTTAAGCAAAATGAGTAAAGAAATCATCGTTAAGGAATTATTTAAACCTGCAAGAAAAATTTTCAGCGTCGTCATACAAATCTGAAACATGTGAAACGTGATCTTATCCAATCGGACTTGTGCGAAATGCAGCCTTACTCGCGTGTGAACAATGGGTACAGATATATTATAATAGCAGTGGACTGTTTCACAAAATATGCTTTAGCTGAACCTTTAAAAATAAAACTGGATCAGAAGTTACAAATGCTATGAAAAATATTGGACAAAATGCTGCAAGGAGAAAGTAACTTAAAATCAATCTACAAACGGATTTTGGGAAAGAGTACTACAACCGCTGGTTTAAAAATCTTATGCAAAATATAAGATAAACCATTACTCTACGTATTCCGCAATCAAAGCTAGCATGGTCGAGCGGTTGATTAGAACAATCAAAACAAATTGTACAGAAGATTTTACTTGCAAGGCAGTCATAAATGGGTGAATATTTTGCCTAAGGTTATGGAAGAATACAATAATACACCGCATCGGGCTATTAACATGGCACCTATGGAAGCAGAAGAACATCCGGAAAGAATAAAACTTTACACCGCTAACAGCGTTTCTAAAAGTTACAAGAAGTTGTATAAGGTTGGAGACATTGTGCGTATATCAAAATATAAAGCAGTATTCGATCGAGGATTTCACCCAAACTGGAGTACAGAACTATTCAAAATTGTTAAAGTACAAAAACGAGACCGACAACCTATCTGCTACAAGATTTGGAAGGTCGGCCAATTCTAGGTGCTTTTTACGGCGATGAAATTCAGCTCACAGCAGCACCCGACACGTACTTAGTGGAAAAAGTTTTACGGAAACGGAAGCACGGGCGCGAATTATTAGTGTCGTGGTTGGGGGATGGTAAAAGTTGGATTAAGAAAACAGACTTGCTTTAGTATCATCCAAATAATTACCTAGATGAAAAAATCATAAAAGAAGGGAGTAAAGTCCCTTAACTGGATATATTGGAGAGATTTGCTTAGAACCCCATTCCCATCTGTGATTTGAAGCAGGAAGCATGTGTTTCATAATCGATTTACAAGGATATCAATACAAAACTAGTGATTTCTATTGCAAGGAGATTGCCATTTTGGATGTAGCGAATAATGTAGTATGGCATGAGATACTGGACATGGCTGTGGAGTATAACACCCTAAGCGATGATTTCAAAAAGCAAGTTCGGTGGTTAAAGCAAAGAATCCATGGGCTTAGCTGGGATGGACAGTCCACAAGTGGATATACAAATGTAGGCGATTTGCTGAAAGAAGTCATACCACCCAATGCTACAATCTATGTTAAAGGCGAACAGAAAAGGCAGTTACTGTCAAAATATTTATTAAACAACATTTTAAACATGGAGAGTGTTTTCTCACTTCCAAGGCTCAAAGAATTAAGAAGATTCGGTAATAGGTACAATCACTGTTTAAACCATTGTTTGAATAATTTAAGCTGTTCTAAAGAAAACGTATTGCTATTGAGGTCTTTTGTTAATGTATTTAATTTTTAATAAAATATTTTGTCAGAATTGTTTTTTATTCTAGCAAAAGCATACCTTTAAAATTTGGAAAAGTATATCTGTAAAACAGCGCATTACTTTGGAAAAATTAATGTTTTAAAATACAAAGAACCAATAACAGAATACATAATAATTGGTGTTTGCAAATAAATTCAGTTCTACTTTAATAAAAAAAATGTAAACTTACCTTAAATCTTCCTTCAAAACTTTCCACAAAAAGAACTACGCGAAACGACGGTTTAAAATTTCGACGGGCTTTACACAAAAGCGTGCGAAACTAATAGAATTCTACTAACCAGGCTGCGTTATATACGTTTTGAAACCGTTAATTATACTACTAAATGAGGTTTGTATTTTCCCTAAATATGTGCTGGTTACCTTGTGTAAATCCTCGGCAATTATATTTCGATTTCAAATGCACAAACATAATTAATAGAAACTCCTAGAAAAGAAATTATAAACAGCTTTTCACATGATCGTTAAGAAATTAAAATATTTGCTGGATTACGAGTTACAAATGAATTAAGGCTACGTTGGAAGTTTCCAGAATTTGCGTTATAATGCTTCTACCGCGTCACGTAAGATGATTTAGGTAATAAGACCATTTACTTTCACTCTAATTATTATTGAACAGTACTTAATCTGGTTTATTACATTTGTTAATTCTGAAATTTAGGTAGTTAATGATGTCATACACAAAATTTCTAATTAACTTTGTTGGTATCTAGCGAAAGTTGTAGCACGCATTTCCAATTACGAATGCATTCTTCTTTCATTACAGGAGAAATTCCATAGATTTCATACAAGCAAAATGCGCTTTCTTAATTATTAAGTCGACCTTGCCATTTCCACATTATTGTTAAGCATGCATTGGAATTTTTGGATGCGGTAATTTCTTGTTTAAAGTAACTTAGTTAAATAAAGTGTAATTTAGAATTCATAAATGATTGTATAGTCAGTTATTACAATTGAAAACACATTCAGGGAATAATTTATTTGTTCTATATATTTTACAGTAGCGTTTCCGGACAAAACTTTCTGCTTTTAATTAATTAAAAGCATGCAAGTTTCTGGCGTATATTCCTAAATAGAAAATAAGTAGTTGATGTACCGTTGAATGGAGTTCATCCTTGTTTACACAAATTTCAGATCATGCGAACTAGCGGTTTTGTTAATATTATTTAAAAAATCAAAACGTTCCAACAATATGTTTTATTGACTGAAAACACGTCTCCTTTCTTTACTTTAATCTCATTTTGTTACAGGTTTATTTAAACAACCCATTAATCTTTTTTTGTTACAGGTTAAACTTTCGGCTACACAGGAAATAATGTTATACTTTGTAAAAATTGTAATTAGTTTATTAAACTGTAAATAAATTATTAAAATTTTGCGTGCTTAATTTTTGTGTTACTACCTCTAACTGTTTGGTTACCTTGGGTAGCGAAAAAGGTTCTAAAAATGGAGTTAAATATATACGAGCAAAAATTTAGAGGTTTGAGAGCTTAAAGTATAACTTTGCAGGGGGTGGTCCGATTTCAAATCTGTTTGCAGATTCAAATTCTGCGTAAAATTCTAAGCTAACAAGATGTATCGCATGACTAAAAAAAATTTATGCGGACGGTTAGAAATCGGTCTTGGTAAAAAATCTTAAAATTGGGGTAGCTCCCTTGGGGATGGCGCAATCTAAAAAATTTAAAGAGATATGGGTAGCTGAGAAAATTCTAATATTAATTGATACCAAACAAGATAGGTTTATCTTGAAAGATGCAATGGCTAGACGAAGAAAACTATTTGGTTCAGAATGTTAGCGGTAAAAAAATCTTAAAATGAGGGTAGCTCTTTGGGGGGTGATGCTATCTGAAAAATTCCTAGAGATTCGGGTAGCTGAGAAAATTCTAATATTAACTGATACCAAACAAGGTAGGTTTATCTCGAAAGATGCATTGGCTAGACGAAGAAAACTATTTGGTTCAGATGAAAGATAAAAAAATGGTTAGTCGAAGAAAACTTTTTGGTTCAGATGTGGGAGGAAATGAGGATGCTCATTTATCTCGAAAGATGAAAAATTTAAGATATATTTATCTCGAAAGATGAAAAATGGTTAGACGAAGAAAACTTTTTGGTCCAGATGTGGGTGCAAATGAGGATGCTGGTGCAAATGAGGTAGTGGATGCCCCAATTATACTCTACTTCAAGTGCAGTTTTTTTTTATTATTAAGCTTATTTAAATTGAAATGTGAATAGGTCATTTAAATAATAAACTGGTTAGGAGCTATTTTATTTCATAATGCACTAGCCACACATAGCATTCATTACGTATTTAAATAATTACGAATAATTTCTCGTTTCCTTTCACCCTCTTCTCATGCTTTTTCTTCTCTTCATCATGTGAAGCATTACCTCCTCTTCTTCATCATCGTAGTAGACTTTGTTATCGTCTAAGAAATCTTTATGCATGCATATCCAAATGCAATAGCAGACAGAAAAGTCCTTTTAATGTAGCAAAGGACCCTGGTAGCAGATAATCTATAAAACAATCAAAGGGCCATATTCACAAGTAAATACAAAGTGGGCCCAAGCCTGCCAAAACCCATGCCATTAGGTATATTTCGACGAGTGAAACAAAAGTGCTGCTGCGCACATCTTTTGATTTCGTGTTCCAAGGACATTTTCGGGTCTTCGAAATTCACACTTGCCATATTATGGCATTTTTTTGAAAATAATACGAATTAGATAAGTTTATTGCGGAATAAGATATGGAATGCAGGCCTGATCAGTTTGTGTCAAGTTGTTTGGAGATATCTCCTTACGGAGGCGATGAAGGTGTCCCGGGAGTGTGCACGACACCAACGTGACGAACGTTTTTTTATCAAAGAACTCGATATAAAATCGTCTTCTGATTTTTCTACCAAGGCACCTGAATTAAGCTCACTATCTTGTGACGCATTGTGGGCCGTATATGTCATGCCGTCAACTGTTTTATCGGAATCTAATAAGCGACATTTTTGATGATATTGGTTATACGCGTTGCAATCGGCGTTTTATTACACTATTTGATAAGGAATCTTAATCTAATTATGCCATCTACCTCAGATGTTTTTCATCATTTTGATTGGTTTGTCTTTCAAGTCTTTTAATTGACTGTTAAGGCTACCTTGTTATTCCTAGTCGTAATAGTAATAATCAAGGCCTTTCAATAAACTGCTTGCTGCTAATGCTGCGAATTAGGCCTACCTCTAGCTCGGTTTCCCGAAATGGAGGAGGACGAGGTGGCAGAAGAATCGCAGCATGCGGAAACCAAGGCTCCAGCCTCCTCTATTTCTTCCACACTTGACTTTGAATTAGTTTTGAAATTCTACACCTTCTACTTCTGTAGTGATTGTTTGGGGAATAACGTTTTGTGGATTCATGACAGGAGGAGTTTCCGCAGCTTGGTAGTTGTTGGGATTCCGGTAGCGGATTACGTGAACAATGAGCAACTGGTTAGTTTTGCATAGGCAGAATATTCTGATGATGCTGCTGCACGGCTGTATTTGACCTAGAAACTGTTGAATACAGGATATAGTAGTTTCGACAAAGATATTCTTCTCCATCTATGTGACCGTTGGCACTTCCGGGATTCTGTTCCACAAAGTTATTCTACAAATCAGTTCCGTGTCGCAAATTATATTTTTGAGCCCCACCCTTAATGAATTTTTGATACGTTACGCACGGTTTTAACACCATATTTTTAATCAAATATTCTTCAAGCAATTCGGAAGAAACTATGAATTATTAATTTTACTTTAGACCAAAAATAAGTAATAAGACGGCAACGATATAATTAACCTTAGACAATTCTTAAAGTAAATTTGTCAAAACAATACGAGGGAAAGTGATTTAGTGTTTATTATGATTTCTCTAAGCTGGCAAATAATAACGTATTTACTTTAAAACTTTTCATTAACTGATCGACTCCGTGCGAATAGCTTGAAAGCATGTACAATATATTCCCATTTCTTATTGCATCATATCCCAAAGCACATTGCGCACTTACGCGTTATCGCCCTAATTAGTATTTAGAAAGGACATAAGTAGAGAAAAAGGAAATAAGCATTTCGAGATATTTAAGCAGGTTTTTACCGTTTTGTTCATGCTTGTTCTTTGTATGCATATTGCTACGAAAATACAATAGTTACACGTAAACCCGAGAGACGAATAAGGATCATTTTGCAATAGGGCGAATGGAATGAGAGATGAATGTCAAAAATAAAGTCATTTGACACGATTAAAAGAATACAACATTTGAAAACTATATGGAGAAATATTAGTACTACTCGTAACCACGGTATCTTGAGAAATATATTTGTCTCGAAATAATAAACCCTGTTGTACGGAGTGTATCAGATTCAGTTTAGCCAGCCCCAGGCAGCGCGCAAACCCCCATAACAAAAATCACCAAAAAGTCCCTTATTAGAATCTGATAAAACACAGTTGATGGCCTGACATATACGACCCACAACGCGCCATAAGAGAGTGGATTTGATGCCAGGTGCCTTGATAGTACAGTCAGAAGACGATCTTATATCGAGTGCTTTAATAAAAAAAAGTTTGGCAAGTTGGTGTCGCGCACACTCCCGAGACACCCCCACCACCGCCGTAAGGAGATGCCACTCAAACAAGTTGACGCAAAATGATCAGGTCTGCATTTCATATCTTATTCCGCAATATACTTATCAAATTCTTATTATTTTCAAAAAAAAATGCCATATGACTGGTACTGATAATATGGCATGTGTAAATTTCGAAGACCCGAAAGTGCCCTTAGAACACGAAATCTGAAGATGTGCGCAGCAGCACTTTTGTTTCACTAGTTGAAATCTATCTAATGGCATGGGTCTCGGTTTTGGCAGGCTTGGACCCACTTTGTACTTACTTGTGAATATGGCCCTTTGACTAAATTTTAAATTATGCTTATTAACTTACCTTTCATTAAAATGAATATGGTTAGTTGTAAGATTACCATAATTTTTATACGGAGTTATAATATTTATCCTTGTGTGATATGCGACATCCCCTAGTATGCGGTATTGATTACCATACAATTTTCCGAGTTTTTCACTAAAATTTGACAATTTAAACACTACAATCATGAACTTTTCCAGGTACACCTGTGAAAACATCAATAAATTGACGAATACGTATTTAGTAGTTTAAATATTTTTTGTGGTTAAGGGTTTTTATTTAATTTTATTTAAATCGTGCCACAGTGTTCCTATAGATTATTAACTATGACTTCCCGGTCTTCGGAACTTAATAGGTATCGGAGCTTAGCTCTTAAAATTAGTTTTGTAAAAGCAGATATTCGATTTCTAAAAAGTTGTAAAGCCCACAAAGTTTTTCCAAATTTCATTAACGTAAAAATCAGCAGTAATTGTAAACGTAGTAACGCAATAATCAATTTTGCAAAAGATAAATGGCTTAATTTGGAAATCAAATATCTGTACAGTAAACTTAGTAGATTGGAACTGGAAACGTATAAATCGCACCTAGCACTAACGTGCAATTTATCCGAGTCCGGTTATCAGGAATGGAATAATTTCAGAGATTTGTTTTGAAGTCAACAATCATAAATTGTTAGACAAAATTAATAGTCAAAACACTAAGTTGAAGTTTCTTTTAAAGAAACACAATGTCAATGTACCTCCTAAAAAACTGGAAATTACTTCACCTCAATTAGAGTCAATAGTTGTTAACGAATCGTCGAAAATCTTTAATATTGAAGAGTTGACTTTCCTTGATCGAGGCCTAAAATTTGGAGTAGATCTTTTGAAAACTCCTTTGGAAGACATTATTGCTGGCATTGAAAAATCCATTTCAAAATTAGATGACAATTCAAAAAACTTTATTAGAAACGCGTGCAAAATTCAACTTTCGAACAACTTACGCACTTGCGCAAGGAATGCCTCAGAACAAACAAGGAAAGATCATCTGATTATTAAAGATTTACGACAAAAGAATTGTTATTATTTAAAGGCTGATAAGGGGAATAGGTTGGTTATTCTGGATAAACAAGACTATGTTGATATAGTAGAGACTTTGCTGTCTGAGGGTCCTTACAGACCAATAGTCAAAAACGTAAAATGAAGTTCCTTTAAATAAAATGATTAAATCAACAGAGTCTGTTTTGAAAGAATGTCCAAACCTAATTTCGCCCACACTAAAATTAAAATTAACAATTTCAAATCCTGAAATGCCAAAACTTTACTGTTTACAAAGATTCACAAAATAATAAATCGATGAGACCAATAGTTTCAGGTATCAATTCACCGACTTACTATTTATCACGATGGCTGTCAAATGAATTTAAGAATTTAAAGTTTAATAGTTTGTCTGTACAAAACTCTTTAGAGTTCATTAATAAAATTAAAAATATCACATTAGAAGAGAACGAAATCTTAATTTCATTTGATGTCAGTTCATTATTCCCTAGTGTTCCAATACCACGTACTTTAACATATTTAAAGGATGTTCTTATAGATAGTGATATTGATGATGATAAAGTTGAGGACTATATCAAGCTTGTTTCGCATTGCATGTCCCAGAACTGTTTTCAATTCAACAACAAGTTGTACGAACAACATGAAGGCACAGCAATGGAAATAGCTTATCACCTTCCATAGCAAATTTATTTATGTCTCGTTTTGAAACCGAGTTAAAAGAAAACTCCAAATACTTCCCAAGAATATGGTTAAGGTACGTGGATAATATTTTTGCAGTTTTGACACTTCTAAATCAAATGTTGATGATTTTCTTAAAGAAATGAATTCAAAATTTCAAAGCATAAAATTTACGTATGAACTAGAGAATAATGGACAATTACCCTTTTAGATACATTAGTAATTAGAAATGGTAATAAATTAGATTTTGACATTTATAGAAAAGAAACCAATGTAAATCGCTTTATTTTGTCTTCCTCTAATCATAGCATACAACATAAGTTGGCTTCATTTAACTTTTAATTAATAGATTATTGAATTTCCTTTAAATAAAAACAGATTTAATAATGAATTTGCTCTTATTAAACAAATAGCGAATTACAATGGTTTCTCTTCTGATATTATAGATAATATTTTTAGAAAGTGTAAAATAGGATCAACATCCGTAAATCAACGACTTTGCAATCAACCACCTCTAACGATAATGTTAAATATGTTAAACTTCCGTTTCACAAAACCACAAAGGGTCTTGATAAAATATTCAAACAGTGTAATTTCAAAATTGCTTTCACTAATACTAATAAAATTAAAGATTTGCTAGGTAATCCAAAAGACAAGGGGGAAAAATTGCAAAAGTCGGGGATTTATGAAATTAGTTGTGCAGGGCCAGGGTGTTTTCAAAAATATATTGGTTCAGACCAAGAGGAATATAACAACAAGATTTAAAGAACACATTGCTCACTTCAAATATGGTAAATATGAAAGGTCTCAGGTCGCCAAACATATATTTGAAACCAGCCACCCCGTTAAACTAGAAAATGTTAAATTGTTAAAAGCGGTTTTTATTTAATTTTATTTAAATAAATTGACGGTTAAAATCGCACACTGCTTGCAATACATTCGAGGGCAAATCATGGCGATTTGTGTATGTACTTTTGATCTTATGAGCTGGTGTGCATATGTTAATGTAAGATTCATCGATACAACCAAGAACATTGGAAAAACCAGATATCTGTTACGCACTACTGTATACAAAAATAATCTCTGATTATTACTTTACCTTGGCAAATTCGGTGGCAACAAAATGCCTGTGAACTGCAGTCTAAGGCAATTTAATAATAGCTGGTGCTATTGAAAGTAAAAAATTCATAACCTTTTCAATACTACGAAAAACATGTGCTAACACATCTCTAAGAGCAACTTTGTTACCTGCAAACCTATTGCAACATAATTTTAATTTACGATATTAAACTCACAACATGATTACCACAAAAATGCTAAAAACTGTGTTTCTGGTGATACGAGTTCACGTCCTCCATGGCGGCTTTGGACGACTAAATAGAAACTTGAATCATTAAATTCGTCAACCAACACATCAAAGGTCTGTCTTTGCACTCGAAAGTGCTTCTAAAACTATATCCGTATTATATTTTGAATATAATTTTAATGTTATTTTTATACCTCTTTGTTGTCAAAATTATAAACAACACTTTCTACAAAATTTTTAATTTTTGGAATCCTTCGTTTTTGCTTTTTCAAGAAAACATATCTTTATCATCGCTACTTTCAGATGAGCTTAATAGTTATAATGCTACCAAAACACGATCCATCAATATATTTACTTTGTTTTGATTAGAAATCACAACAGAACCAACTATCTACGTAACCTATACAAAAATACCATATTTCACTGAAAGCTGCACGACCTAATCGAGCTTGCGCAAGAAAAAGTGCACACAGTGCAACTTGAAGTGCTCCGAGTTTGTCAATGGAACAGTGTAACTAGTTTGATGCTACATGTAAACTGAAATTGAAACATGAGAATTGCACTTGGTGCACACTGGTTTTCTGTTTGGAATTTGCTATAATATTTATTGATGATGCAACTCGCCTAAAACAAATAACTTATAATAAAACTGTTTAGTTTACTTAACCTTATTAAGTTTGAAATTATTCGAATGGAATCAAATACCTAAATACAGAAATTACTTACGCCTCTTACAGAAGCGAATGGTAGAAGAGGCCCATTATTATCAATTACTTTCTCAAAATAATCTATTCGTGTAGCTACCATTTCCTGAGCACGCGTATCCAACGGTTTAGGCATTGTGAAAACTTAACATATATGTTATATGTATTCACAAATCAAATAATATATTTTAGTTCTGAAAAGAATTGTTTTATAAAATATCCAAGAACAAGATAAAAAGAAAAATAAACAAGAACCAGCAGAACAAGAAAATGACAAGATGTCGAATGACAAATGCTTGGATTTGCAAGAGAAATTGGTGGCAACACCGTACAGAACCACCAACCTTTATTGTCTTAAATGACAATATTCTTCAAGTGTAATTCTAGGTATTCATTTGCATATAGTAGTCACCCATACTTTATTACTACATTTGACGTCATCCTAAAGTTGTTTTGAATGGACTACGGTAAGTTATTTTTATCATTCTCAGCTTAATTAAAAATAAGGTAAAACTCCTTAATTAACAAGTAAGGTCAGATAACAGCATATTTTACATTTTAATGAAATCCTATCCTCAAAAGTAACTTCAGGTGTAACTTTGTTGAAGCATTATCCCAAGATACTAATAATCCTAAAGTTTTGAGATTAAACCGTCAGCAACAGTGAGTTACTGTAAGGTATAATTTATTATAAAGGCAACCATCACAAAGGAACGAAATGAGAAGCTACAAACGTAAGCCAAGTCCTAAACCCACAGTTTCGACTGCTGCGGTAACACTAAAGAACTTTATTTTATCTGCAGCGTGTTAAAAGCAGCTCTTTTGCTCAAATCTTATTTACCAGAACGCGTGAATGTATACCTATGATACCGAGAATTCATGAAATCGATTTTATATTTGTTGACTACCGCAGAAACAAGCAGGAACTATCATATGAATAAAGTATGTAATTGCTTTTGCTTCTTAGAAATACTATAAAGTGACCCTATATGCGAGTGAACAATTACTGCTTTACTGTTAGGTTAACAGCCAGGGATTTTAGTTTATTTACAGTTAAGAGCTCGTCCTCTCTAAAAGCTTTTAGTTATTGGTGTATAAAAATAGAATGGGTAGGTAATTGCCTGCAGGATATTACATTGCGCAATAGTCATAAAAAGTTTGATAATGCAAGGTACGATGGGTTTTACATACAGAAGTCACATCTCCGAGAGCATATTTATCAAACTACAAGCGCATAGTCGCTTACGGATTTACGGTCTTCGTAGCACGGGTTATTCAAATACAAATGAAAACGTGTGGGCAAAGTTTTGCAGAAACGTCAGTCGTTAGAGCTTTCTTGCATCCAAAATAGAAAAAACACACTAAATACTCGTATTTACGGTCGCCGAGTATTTCGTACTAAATAGTAACTTACAGCAAAATTTACCTTCAACGCAGTACATCTTAAAAACTGGTTTGTAAGCCGTACCAGTTAGGAGCAAACAAAATTGGTTTCCTTGTTTAATTATGCTAATTAAATTTTTAAGTAACCTACAACTTACTATAGATTGCTGTATAGTAACAAAAAGCAACTTAACTCATTGACAAACACACAACTTTTATTGCTTAAAAAGCTATATTTAGTGGAATAGGTATGTAACTAAGGTGTTATAAAATTTTTACATTTTGGTTTGTATTATGCAGAGGGTGGCTTCAATTAAGATGACATAGAGCCAAGCAGTGTTTCCAAAAATAATTATATAAGCTCGCGGACTAGTTTCGGGGTCTATTCCTGCGGAGGCATGAGATGGGGGGTCTTTTATTAATTAACTTGTCTTTGTACAATTTTAGGGCACCACTACGTCAAACACATAAACAAAAAAAAAACAATCTTCTTAAGGAAAGACATAGATAAACCTTAAGGGAATCAACTTATATCTGAAGATACTCAACAACATAACTGTGTTTCTTATACACTTAAACCTTGTAGCTAGAATTTTCAGAAATAAAACTATTACCTTAGTTTGCAGATATGTAATAAAGTTATTTCGAGTTCTTGTATATACAAAAGAATAGATAAAATAAATTGAATCCAATCAGAATTATAAGACATGAACTGAAAAGGTTTATCGATGTTGAATTAAGAAAATTAGCAGTTACTAGTGGGTGAAGCCCATCATAAAAATAACATTTCATTACATTAGACAAATGCTTCAAACCTAGCAATTGTTAATGAGTGAAGCCCATTATAAAAATAATATTTCATGACATTACACAAATGCTTCAAGCAAAGATCTTTGTTCTCGGCTCACAAGGATAAGTCAAAGATTAGCTTATCATACAATTCATTTGTACAACATACATTTACTTGTTTAAGTAAACATGCAAGTCCAGCTGTTTATCTGACAGATGTTAAACCAAGATATGCTTTAATCGACTATATAAATTTAACAATTAATACAAAAAATTTAGCCAAATTATCTAACATATTTTAAATAAAGTGATTTTATTTTTACCAAAAACTTTCTAATTCTGTATTCAAAACACTAAAACTATTTTCAAACCGTTAAGCCAATTGTTTTACTTATATTTTGTGGCACATAATTTATTCTAATAGGAAAGCTTTTACACGTTAGTGTATGAAACTATGCTAGAATTTTAAAATCGTCTAACAGGAAACTTTTATACATTTAAGTATTAGAAATTTATTAAATTTTCTTAAAAAAAAAATCATTTAAAAAATTATATATCCTTCAAGTAAGCTTAATTCTTGTTTGGGTCAGTGTTTGATACAACAAATTACAGTGTACTCACCAAAGGAAAGTGTTCAACACTTACAACACCTGCAGATTATAGCCACGTGCAACTTAACCACCTTACAAACGAATACGTCATCATGTCGAAAGTTTATCGACTTCCATACGAACCAAAACCATACTAATCAATTCCGAAATCCAATATTTATTTATACTAAAAGATGAAACTTGTAGATGAAATTTATAGGTGAAACTGCTTGCGTTTTATCGACCTTGTTTATGCTGCGGATTGTATTCAATTATCATAACCTATGCCTTTTTTCATACACCAGGCAACATGTCTCTCCTACAAATCCAACTTCCAACTACCCATCTTGGTAGGGAACTTTCAACCACGTTTCTTTAATATATGTCTTTTGCGGACTACATCTGTTACAATAATGATAGATCAAGTACATCAAGCAGATGCCTTGAAGCCCACGCGCATGACGGCGCGGATCGATAAACGGGTCGACTACATTTTTACGCCTGAATCACGGCAATTCTTCGAACATATAGCAGTTTAATAATTGCCTATATATGAGATGTTACAAAGGTTCAAAAACTTAATAAAGAGTTTTTAAAAATTTTGTTTTACAATGTTTGAACTTGTTTTCACAAGCTAAAAGCCTAAATGAATACGAGGGTGAGGTAAAAAGTTATCGACCTGACACAAAGATGGCGTTCCAATCAGCAAAAATTTGTGCTTTCCGCCTGCGTGCACATGTCATTAGTTCGTATGACAAGTTTCAACTTGCTATCTCAAGTAGTTTTTTTACAGAAACTTTTTCAAGCAGACGTCTTATGAGTGTTTTCTTAAGATGGATAAACTTGAATATTGTGCAGACAAAAAATTCTTTCTTTAGGACGGATTAACCCCTCAGGAAATTCATCCGAAGTTGACAAAAGTTTACGGAGACCCTGCCCCTTCCCATGCATGATATCGTGTGAAAGTGAGGGAGATAGCTGAGGCTGTAGAGATATCGGACGATAAGGTGCGAAACATCTTACACAAAGAGATTGAGATGCGAAAGCTCTGCGCAAGATGGGTGCTGCATTTTCTGAATGCTGATCAAAAGCAAATGCGAAATCGAGTTTCGCAGCAATGTTTGGCCCGGTTCAATAAGGATCTGAGCGATCTTGTGCGGCGATTTGTCCTATGGATGAGACATGGGTCCACCATTTTACGCCAGAAACGAAGCAGTAGCCGAACCAGTCGGTGGAAGCCGGTTGTTCAGCGCCAAAAAAGGCGAAGTCGATCGTATCTGCCAGAAAGGTGATGGCCCGCGTGTTTTAGGATGCGAAAGAGATCATGTTAATAGATTACGTTGAGAAAGGCAGAACAATTACAGGCCAATATTACTCCACCCTTCTTGAATAGCTGGATACCAAAATTCGCCAGAAGAGGTCTGGCTTGAAGAAGAAAGAAAATCATCTTTCACCAAGACAACGCACCTGCACACAAGGGTGCGTTGACGATGGAAAAATTGACGGATTTGGGGTACGACTTGCACGGCCATCTCCCCCTATTCCCCTGATTTGGCGTCCTCAGACTTGTATCTGTTCCCAAACTTGAAGAAATTTGTTTCTGGGAAGCGCTTCATGTCCAATGAAGAAGTTGAGAGGGCCGTAGACGAATATTTTCACAGCCTGACAGACTCTCACTTCCGGGAAGGAATACTGATGTTGGAGAAACACTGAACCAAGTGTGTTGAAGTTAAGGGAGAATATGTCGAAAAATAGAATCATTTCTTTTACTGAAAATAGCAGTCTTTCATCCTAGGCTAAGAACTTTTCACCTTACCTTCGTACAAAGCTGATTTTCTATCGTCAATTTTGCTTATAAAAACATAGGAGCTTGACCGGGTCACTAATGTTAAATTATTAAGTGGAAAGTAAATATTCTCAGTGAAGGTGAAAGTCCTAATGATAAAGTATAATTGTTATTATATTTAAATGTTCTGATGGTAT
Source organism: Platerodrilus igneus (assembly GCA_036346225.1). Taxonomy (NCBI): domain Eukaryota; kingdom Metazoa; phylum Arthropoda; class Insecta; order Coleoptera; family Lycidae; genus Platerodrilus; species Platerodrilus igneus. The sequence continues at coordinate 1,821,489 of JARFIW010000295.1, forward strand.
GCGGATATAATTCCTCCTCCCTTAGGACACTTGGATACGTTCTCCACCTTTTCGTTGGAAAATTTTTGTGGCAAACCGTGTTAGCCACATTCAAGAAATCATTGCACCTAGCCGATGGTTTTATATTAAATCTTCGCATAATCCGGCTGATCCTGCATCTCGTGGATTAATGCCAAGCGCGGTTATTTCATGTTCGCTATGGTGGGCGGGGCCTGAATGGCTTCACTACCCTAGTGACTCGTGGCCGCCTCAACCAACATTGTCAACCTCAATTGCTGAGGTAACTACGGAAAAGAAGATCCTAACATTTGTCGCTCAAACAGATCCAAACGTCATTGACATTTTACTAAGTCGCTTTTCATCGTTATATAAAATCCAAGGCATCGTGGCTTACATCTATAGATTTTCTAAACCCATGGCTCAACGTCATACGGGTCCCTTAACAGACATTGAATTACACAATGCTCTCATGATTATCGTTCGGCATGTACAAAATGTTACATTTTCAAAGGAAATAGCTTCGATCAAGGCAAACCGTAAATTACCTAAAAGCTTGCGAAAACTTTCTCCATTTGTTGATCCACAAAACATCTTAAGAGTAGGTGGGCGCTTGACACATTCTTCGCTTTCCTATTTCGAAAAGTTTCCTGCGTTATTGCCTCAGCAGCACCGATTAACCGAACTTATCATTCGGTCAACTCATGAAAGGTATTACCATCCCGGTGTTAATACCACAGCGTATCTTATCCAACAGAATTTCTGGATCCTTTCTATTAAAAATTCAATCAGAAATTATTTATCATCCTGTCATAGATGTTTTCGTACCAAACCGGTCCTGATAACTCCTCCTATGGGAGACCTACCGGCAGCACGTATTACCCAAAACAAACCGTTCAGTATCGTTGGTGTTGATTTTGCTGGCCCTCTTTTAATAAAGGCTAACCGCCTACGAGGCTCTAAAGCTCTTAAGGCCTATATTTGTATTTTTGTTTGTTTTGCCACTAAGGCAGCACATATTGAACTTGTGTCGGATTTGTCGGCAGACGCGTTTCTTGCCGCTTTGCGACGATTTATAGCACGGCGAGGACGCTGTTCTCAAATATTTAGCGATTGCGGAACTAATTTTGTAGGTGCCTATCGTCAGCTTATGAGTTATCTGCATAGTGCAGTAACCTCAGAAAAGATAAAGTGGTCGTTTAATCCACCTAGCGCCCCTCACTTCGGTGGCTTGTGGGAAAGCGGTGTTAAGTCGGTAAAGACACACCTAGCTCGCGTAATCGGCGAACAAAAACTTACCTTTGAGGAACTTTACACAGTTCTTACACAAATTGAATCTGTTCTAAATTCAAGGCCACTCTGCGCTTTGAGTTCGGATCCAAATGACTTGCGTTGCCCAACACCAGGTCATTTCCTAACTATGGAGCCTCTTTCTGCACTACCAGATGAGGACCGTTCAACCAACGTTTTACCATTAAAAAGCAGGTGGAAACTCCTGCAAAAACTCCACCAAGACTTTTGGGCTCGCTGGAGCCATGAGTACTTACATACTCTGAATCAAAAGGTTAAATGGCACTCTAAGGTAGGTGTCCGACAAGTTGAAAAGGACACTATTGTCCTCATCAAGGATGACCAGCTTTCTCCACTTCAATGGAAGTTTGGTCGTATTATTAATACCTTTCCCGGTGCGGACGGTATTATACGTGTCGCTGAAATCAAAACGGCACATGGCACACTAAAACGACCTTTGGTCAAACTAGCGCCGCTACCGGTATTTTAATTTTATTTTTATGTTTAGATGTATATACACATTTCTTACAAGTATAGTAGTATATTATTTTTACATATTTGCTTATTTACATATATATCTTTGTTTTTGCATAGTTGGTAATATCGCTCGCTGTAGTGTACCACCCTATCTTTCGTTACCTGTTTTCCTAGCAAGGTCAAATCCCATGCGATTTCCTTCACCCAACCTACTTCCCTCCTTTTCAAAATTCTATGAATTTGGTGGGCGGTATGTTACGTCATCATCGAACATTTATTGGAATTGGTGACAATAAATACTTTGTGCGGGTATCCTACAGTTTTCAGTGAAACATTACATACCGACAGTGGAAGTGCGTGAACACAGTCGCATTCGAACCCTTGCAGAAGACGGTTGTATGAGAGCTTTTAAAAGCGACATCGACACCCAATCGTGCGTGTTATTGGTTGTCCGTCGAAAGCTTTTGTGTGTGAACGTTTATTGCCCACAGCGGCACAGGATAAAAGGTATTTATACCCTTTATTAAGTAGTTTGGTGTAGTTGTTTTTAGTTATTACATAACCGCTCCACCGCCAATCGGTATTGCTACAAAAAGCAATTGGTCCTTCCCTATAATTAGCATATTTATAAAACTCCTTTATCATCCCAACAAGCCACCTAGTAAAACCGAAATGTCATTCTTTCACAAACCACCGTGGTTGTTGTCCGCACGCGATGGTCAAGTAAAATTCTTTTTTTTAATGTTCGATTTAATTTACAATAGTATAACGTCAATTTCAGAAGATAAGTAAGTGTATGTTTGATCCTTCCATTAACATAGTAAGTACTTCTTCTTATGTATACAGAGATTGGATTTTGCTCCTGTGTTTAACCTATTGTTTATTGGATTTCAACGAGCTTTTATTTGTGTAATATACCTGTACCCAAGTTTATTGCCTTTATCTATATTGACATGAAATAAGTGTTTTTGCATTCCTTAAAAAAAGGAAAAAATTATACTGTTCTATTGGATTTATCCTTACGATATTAACATGAAATACAGCCTACATACATGATTTCTATTTATACATACAATAACTAATTATATAACAATAAGCATATTAACTAGAAAACCATTATTTCGGCAAATATCTAAGTGTTGGGGGATCTTAGTAGCCACAGGTTGCTTAACCCCCTTCACTGAATCTCGGTGAAATAAGACATAGAATTAGAAAACAATGGAAGCTAGCTCAGAATATAAATAAGTGCAGGTACGTGTCCAACCAGTTTTGAGATGAAGATCCAATGATGATGATGATGAAGCATATTAACAACCCCTGTAAAACAGCATTGGTATCTGACAAATGTAAACCTGCAATAAGGTTACCTCACAACCATATACAATCTCCGTTAAACAGTATTGGCATCTGACAAGTGTAAACCCGCCATAGGGTCGCCTCAGATCCATATACAACCTTCATAGAACAACATTGGTATCTGACAAGTGTAAACCCGCCATAAGGTTACCTCAGAACAATGTTAAAATCTACCAAAGAGGTAGCCTAAATCATAATGATTTCCCCTTCAAAATAAATATAAAAAAACGACTACTTAAGCTTTTTAACAATGCAATTGCACACTTCTTTAATAACCATCCTCTAAATTGTATAAATAGAAACATGTTAAAAAATGTTTTCCAATTTCCAAGTTAATGAATTTTTACAATAAAAATTAATCAGCTGATTTCACGTTAAGCGTATTGGCTACCTAAAAAAGTCGGTCCCAGGCCGTAACACAAATTGAAGGCAATCATTCATTTAAACTTTAAAAATTTTTGCTTGGTGTAGTCAAACCAAATATTTCAAACATCAATAAATCAAAGTCACCTTCAATTTATGTCATAAATGTCAAACTTGAAGTTTTTATTATTTTGAAAACGATCCTAAGTCATGGATCGAAACGTTAATAAAGATAATTTTAACAACTATGAGTGGTTTAATTCCCAAAGAAGATTAAGAAGAATATAAATTATGTCAGCGGTAATCTAAACGAAATTAATCTAATTTAGGTTTTTTTATTATGTGCATTCATTGCAATTTCTTTTTCAGACAATTAATCTAATTTATTATTTCTGCTGAGCAGTACCTTTAAAAAAAATTCTTATACAGCATAAAATCGCGTAAACACACAATTACCTATATATGCATATAAATTATGTCAGCGGTAATCTAAAAAACGAAATTAATCTAATTTAGGGTTTTTTTTTATTATGTGCATTCATTGCAATTTCTTTTTCAGACAATGAAACTAATTCATTATTTCTGCTGAGGTATAATTATATTCGCTTACATACTGTTTTGTTCATTAGATTAGATTACAGAGCTGAATTTTTTCAGAAAACGATGCAAATTTTTAATTTTTTCTAACAGATCAGTTTATTATTTAATATAAATACTTTACGTAGATTTTACCAACAGTATTCAATCAGATCTCTTGTATAATTATTAGTTACTATTACTAGCAACTTTTAAAAATGAGTAACTTATCATCAATCAAAAATTGTAATAGTGCCAACGTAAAAGTTCTAGAGCAATTTATATTACATTCTGACGAAGACGTGATTAAAGAAGTTTTTGGTTGCTCTTCGCTTCAACTCAACACTGCTGCTATTTTTGATAGTGACGTAATAGATTTATACATGTGTTTTTAAAACACTACTAATTTATAAGTTACATTAGATCAAAAAACCATTCTGGAAATTCTGAGGCTATCGTAGGATCGTTGACACACTCTGATCCTCTCAGAAACATCAGGTAGTATACAAAAGAAAAGGTGAACCTACAATAATCTTTTATGTTATGCTCACAGATCAGGCAAAAACATGTCGGCTATGAAAAAGTTATGTACAGAATCTAATATGGCTGTTTGCTGTGAAGATGACAAATCCTACGAAGATGACACAGTAGAGTTGCTTAACGCATTTAAAAAGCGTGGAGAGAAGCTACTGCGTCGTATATATTTGGAGCTAGAAATAATAAAGCAAAAAAGAGAGGAACTAGCAGCGGGGTAGCAGCAGATACTTCAAGAACGGGAGTTAATAAATACTTTTTCATTTATAAATAGTTAGATCAAAATATTCAACAATTTGTAAAATAAAAAAGTATTTTATAAAAGTTTCTCTTTTGAAACAAGATTTTCTCTAAACAAGGTAGTAAACTCAAAGTAAAACGCACATAAATCAGAACCCACTTTAATTTAATACATAATTCTTTATACAATCGACTTGGATGTGTTATAATAATAAACTAATTTCTTAGATAAGTGACATATTATTCTGAAGATTCTATGTTGACAGTTAGACCGATCGATCCCTTACTAGTTATGTATACGTGTTTGTTCGAGCCAATACTTTCATTTAATTGTTTCACTCCATGTGCTTGAAGGTATTCAAAATATCTCAATGGCAATATACTCTTGAACTCTTCTGTTTCCACTAATACTCTTTCTCCATATTTTGTCTTGATTGTTTCCACTTTAAAACTTTAAACCTCTTATTCACTACAAGATCTTTTGAATTTACATAAGGTTTGCGATATGTGGTTTTATTAAGAGTATTAAAATCCATATTGCTTTTCTTTGACTAATTAAATTAATATTAGGAGCAATCTCCTTATATAGCAGATTACCACCATCTGCGTACTTTGCCAACCCACTTTTCAACCTATCACAAGAGTGAACACATTTTGAATTGAAACCGGCCCATGTGTATTTGCAGCCTCTAAACATAAATCAGAATCCACTTTAATTAAACACAATTGACTTGAATGCGATATTTTGCATCTGTCATACCTTTTATAACTTCTCGCTAGAAAACCAAATTCAAAACATCTACACACATTTTCTCTGCACTTACATTTTTCAACATACGTGTGTTTTGAGGTATGTATGTTCCATTGAAAGTAATTTAAAGCCGATCCTAATTCAAAACGTGCCCACAAGTATTTTACATTTGAAAGTATATAAGAATTCAGGTTTTCACATTTTACATTAAAAGTATATAACGCCGATCCTAATTCAAAACGGTGCACGTGTAACTTCTCGCTAGAAAACCGAATTCAAAACAGCTACACACATTCTTCTCTGCACTTACATTTTTCAACATACGTGTGTTTTGAAATATGTTTCATTGAAAGTAATATGAAGCCGATCCTAATTCAAAACGTGCCCACAAGTATTTTACATTGAAAGTATATAAGAATTCATGTTTTCACAACTATTTTACATTGAAATGTTTTCACGACTATTTTACATTGAAATTATATAGGGCCGATCCTAATTCAAAACGGTGCAGGTGTATTCTACACATGGAAAATACGTCTGTCGCGTTTTGAATTAGGACCGGCCTTACCTACCTACTGGCGTAAATTAGATGCGTTTTTATTGACCTTTTACGCTCTGTAATTTGCTTGTTTTGTAAGACCCCTTTGTTATGGGCACGCATTGTTATTAATGCGTCGAGTTTAAGAAATTAGTTTCATGTTTGTTTAACTTTCAATGTTCTTGATGCGTATTTATTTAAAGTTTATGAATGCATTGCTATTCTTGAAAATGAATTGGATTGCGTACAAAGCTATTTATATGTTATTAAATTCTTGAAAAATGAGCTTCCTTTCATTTATTAAAGTTGGTTTTGATTTTTATACAATGTGTGTGATACTAGCTTCTTGTATAATTGGCGAATTGCTTACTCTTTATGATAAAAATGTTTAATTTTCTAGACTTTGGTGTCGTTTACATGGAGTTTATTTGTAACCCTATATACCCATAAATAACCCTATTATCATAGCAATATATATATATATATATATAATATATATAAATAAATAAATATATATATATATATATATATATATATATATATATATGTTGTAGTGGATTTAAAGAGTTAAATATGGGTATAAACAATGCAATTTCAAACACCCTGTGTAGAGAGAGGTACATATTTACGCGAAAAATTTATTTCATTTATTTAATTTAAATTAACAAGCATTGACATAATTTTATAATTAGGGATTAAAAGTTAATAGGTTCATAAAGAAAATCAGTTTTATAAGCCAATAGAAATTATTAATTAATTTAATTTAGTTTAACTCAACGGGTTATAACGTCAGAAAACGCATCAGGGCATGAAACATCGATAATCCCAAGGCGAAAAGCTTTCTTAACAAACAAACAGACGTCGGTTGTATAAAATACTGTGAAATGTAAGCTCCGAGAAGTGTTATTTTAAACGATCATTAATTGAGCACACCTGCATGTTGGAAAGGTCATCTTCGGCTTATTTGTGAAGATATCAAGGCGAGCTTTAAGAAAATATTGTTCAACCGTCGGTGGCTTCGCATAAACGCTAACAAAAGTTTCTTAAAGAGCAGAAGAAATGAACAATCAATAATACGTTTCGGAATGAGACGGGCATAAAAGCACTCACTTGAGTAGACACGTATTCGATCCACGTGAAGTCCATAAAGACGCGGGCAGCAATATCTATTTTCTACAACTCAAGCAAGGTTAGATTGCGACATCAAATATGCATAAGACAGGAATAGAGATATTACAGGCGGAGTTTTAAGACGTCACTGAAATGTATCATTGGTCGAAATAAATAGTTTTAGAACAGACGAACACGCGACAGGTGGCTGTGATAGTTTTGTATGATATAGCGTGTTGACGGGAGAATATTTTTGGAGGTTTAAAACGGTTATACAAAATTTGGAGAAATATTAATTTCAATTAAGTATTTCGCGTAAAGTGTGGCCAAGGGGGCCTAGTTTTATGATATAAACACTCTGAGAGAATTAGGAGGGCTCTCTTTAATTTTGCATCGCTTAACAACGTATTAAAATCAACTGACAAAGCTTGTGAGTATTAAAAATTTGTAACATTTAGCGAAATAGTATTAGATTATTTGTGACCTTATAGTTAGTAACGCAAGTATAATAGTGTAATTTAAATTTAACTGAGGTCCACGAATACTTTAACAAGCTCGTAAATTAATAATGCAACGATAAACAAGTGCAATATACATGGATTTGGATGTTGGAATTGGTGTTAATTGGTAGCACTAAACTCAGCTTAAACTGAGTTGTCATCTATAAATAGCTGGTAGAGCTGTGCGCTTAATCACGAAGCCGAGGTTTTTCAGGAATATAGAGCTTCTTCAACGGAGATGGACTTTTGACGCTTTTTCCAGGTAACGCATTTGAATTTGCTGTTTTTTTATATAAACTGTTGAAATTATTTGTGATATGTGAGTGAACTTTGATGGTTATTTTTGGTAATTTAACGTATTGAAAAAGATACGTATAACTGACTATTATTATGGTATTTTGGAATATAAAACAAAAGGTGTACGTAAAGTTTATTAAATTCCTTGATGAATTTAAATTTAATTGTTAAGAGTACACGGATTTTTTTTAAGTTTGTAGTAATAGTATGCAAAGTGGAAAGCATACAGTAATAAACTGGGTTATCATGAGCTCACCATACTCCAGTGTGCAGTAATAAATAAAGATAAGGTATTATTTGGGGCCCATTTACTCCTGTTGCATTAAATGTGTTTGAAATTTCAATTTTAAAAACAAGGATTTTACAAAGATAGCATTTATTGAGGTGTAACTTGAGCACCGAACTGTACATAACTATGAAATATTATTTGTAAATAGTGGTAAATAAATATTGTATGATTGTTGCATTATTTTGTGATTTTATTAAATGGTGTGTGAACGGTAAAGAGAATGATAGTAAATTTAGGTATCCGAGAGGAGGCACAACTGAGCTAGCCAGGGAAGCTGTTAAAGAAATTAATTCGATAAAGCAGAATACGGGTTAGAAAATTTTTGTGAAATTTTATAATTTTCGGAAATTAATTTTTTTGACTCTGGCAAGGTCCGGAGCTTAAATTAGAAAGTTCCACGGCAATTTATGACGCCCAATCGGTGGGGCTCGAATGTTTTTTAAAAAGTACCAGTTCCTGTGATCAAAAAGGCACATTCCACGGCAATTTATGGCGATCCGAACGTGAGGCAGAGCTCCAAATAGAATTTAAGCAATTTTATTCCAGGAAACTGGCGATCTGAAAGAGAGAGTCTGTTTTGTATAAATTTAAAAATAAATTTTAAGTGTGTGTGGGAGTGATTAGAACGTATGCAGAGAAAGGAGTGCTTAAGAAGCCAAGGAGTGGAAATTGGAAGTGACGATAGTGCTTTGTTTGATAAATCAGGAAAGATGGAGGAAGCTGGAGGTAGTAAGGATCGGTCGAGGACGGAATCAGGAGAAACTGGGAATGATTTGATAATAAGAATGTTAGAGGAGATGCGATTAGGTAGGGAAGAATCAAACAGGAAACTTGAACAAATGAGTGCCGAATCGAATAGAAAATTTGATCAAATGAATGAGACATTAACAAGAGTTAGGGAAACCCTAAGTGAAAAAATAGATAAACGAATAAAGAAGTTTCTGAATTCAAAAATAGCTTAACGATAAAAATGGGGGAAGTTGAAAATCGGGTAGATAAAAATGAGCGTGATATTAGAGGTTTAAATCAGGAAATGGGACAATTAAGGGCAGATGTAAGGATTTTCTGTGAGGACGAGATTAATGCTAAAATGACTGAAGTAACGGACTCATGTAAGGATCAGTTAGGTCGGGTAGATAGAGAAGTGACCGGTATTAAACAGAATGTAGCGACTTTAATGGGGGATGGTCCAAGATTGGTAACAGGTAATCTGTCGCTGGAGCAACAAATGAAATTTTATGGGGAAAGTAGAGTAAACCCTCAAATATTCATTAATAACATTAGAGGTTTAATAAATAATTTATATGACGAACAGGCGAAACTAAATGTTGTGAAAGCTTTACTAAAAGACCATGCTGAAGCTTGGTACAATTTAATTGGACAAGAAATTGACACTTACACTGACTTTGAGGACAGGTTTCTGAAACATTACTGGAGTGATCACAGACAGGACCAGGTACGAGACGATCTAATCACAGGTAAATTTAAAGGGGAATTTTCAGGAAGTAGGGAGCTATATGCTATACGAAAGTATAGCATGGCTAAGCAACTTAATCCTCCACTGACGGACAGACAGATTATTAATTACTTATCACGACACTTTGAGGTTGAGGTGAGGCAATATGTAGCGTTGCAGAATATTGTGGACAGGGAGATGTTTCTGGAGTACCTGCAAAGGTACGATGACGTTGATAGTGGACAACCTAAAGAAAGTAGGGAAAGACAAGTCAATGCAATGAGATTTGAACGACGGGACAACTACGCAAGACGGGGGAATAATTTTTCATACCAGAGACAAAATTGGGAAACTCGACGGACCTTTTTCAGGAGCAACAGTGTAGGCAGGGGACCTGCATCTAGACCGGGACCAACGAGACAGAACAGTTCACCGGACATGAGGGGGACATCTACAACAAGCAGGGAAGAAAACAACACGGAAAGTGGTAGCAAGACCAGGATCGAGTAGGGAAACCAGACCTGGACAGGATTTTTAGAGCAGGACAAACCACTAGACAATACTGTGTACAAGTACAAACATCCTAGGGAATTTTTAATAATAGAGGAAGGAGTTAAGCCAGAAATTATAGAAAAATTTTGTTTGCCCATAATTGATATTAAAATTTTTGAAAAAAATTTAGGAGCATTATTAGATTCAGGAGCTAAGGCGAGTTTACTATCGGAGGAATTCGTCAATGAAATTAAAAATAAAGTGTGTGACAGGATAATGCCAATAAAAAGAAGTCACCTGGTTGCGCCGAATAAAAAGCGATTTGCTGTCGTGAATAGCGTGGTCATTTTAAAAGTAGAGTTAGGTTCAGTAAGCTGTGAACAAGAATTTATAATTGTACCTGGGTTAAAGTTTAAAGGGATATTAGGGGTCGATTGTATGATGAAGTTAGGGGATATAATTAATATGGAGAAGAAAATAGTTAGAATTGGGGACAGGATATTGCCCTCGTAAGCAAGTTATGAGGTCACAGAAGATGACATGAGGTTATGTATTAATAGTATAGAGGGAGATGAAGAAGAGGTGAAAGAGATCGACTCAGGCAAATATAATGAGGAAAAGTTAGATGAGGTACAATTGGTAGCGAAAGAAGAGGCTGAACAAATAGAGGTAGAGTCAAGCGCAGCATTAATAGTGGATAACGAATCAGAATTAAAAAAGGTAGAAGTAAAAACAGCATTATGTGACACACAAGAGGTAAATGTTGGCATAAGTGAGTTAAACGGCAAAGATAATTTTGGTAATTTGAATTTGAATTTAAAAGACTTTTATGAGATGAATATTGTACATGAAGGGTCTAGAGAAGATGAAAAGTTTTGTATAGAGGGGAAAAATAAAGATGTTGAGGTAGTATCGTTGGGTTTGTTCACAGAAAAGGAAATTATAATAAATAATAAACAGACAAGTATAGGGATCGAAGAAGAAATATTTAAGAGTCAGGATAATAGGGATAAGTTTATTTTATGTGGAATAACAGGGATGATAAGTATAGAAATAGAAGGAGGAGAAATAGGGATAAAGTGTATTAGGATTGTTAGAAGAAAGACTTGGAGGGTCAAGAAAAGAGTCAGATTTAAATAAGAAAATGAAGCTTAATGAACAAAATATAGAGATAGGTGAATGGTAGTGTAGAAGTTGAATAGTGAGAGATAGGGATAAGTGTAAAATAGAAAAGTGGAAGTAAAAATAGGATAAATATGGTTAGGTGTATATAGAAAAGTAGAGATAGGTGCATAATAGAGTAAAATTTAAATAGATAGGGATAGAAATAGGTGTATTTAGAAAAGTAGAAGTAGGTGTTTATAGAAAAATAAAATTAGGTATAAGATAAATACGGGAGATAGTTAGATGTAGATATAGAATTAAGTGTGTTTAGTTAAGATAAGATATAAATAGTGATAGTAAGTAGGGTTAAAAGTATAAAAAGTAAAGATAGAAAGAAAAGTACAAAAAAGGTACTTAAAGAGTCAATAAAGGACGAAAGGGTGAACTAAAAAGAGGAAATAGACTGAAATAAAAGGGTAAAGAGTTAGTAATAAATAGAAATAGTTAGGTAAAAGGTAGCGATAGGTGTGAATAAGTAATTAGAAATATAGATAGGTGTAGATAGGTAGAAATAAGTCGAGATAGGTGTAGAAATAGATAGAAATAGGTAGATAAGTAGTGATAGGTTGGATAAATAGGCATAGGTAGGGTTAGGTGAGTAGATAGGTGTATAGAAATAGCACGTAAAATTAGATTAGAAAGTAGATATTTAAATTCAGAAAACATGGAGTAGTTTTCCTAGAATTGAAATAGGCGGATTATGTAGTAGATTTAAAGGGTTAAATATGGGTATAAACAATGCAATTTCAAACACCCTGTGTAGAGAAAAGAACATTATATTTACGCGCAAAATTTATTTCATTTATTTAATTTAAATTAACAAGTATTGACATAATTTTATAATTAGAGATTAAAAGTTAATAGGTTCATAAAGAAAATCAGTTTTATAAGCCAAAAGAAATTATTAGTTAGTTTAATTTAGTTTAATTCAACAGGTTATAACGTCAGAAACGCATCAGAGCATGAAAAATCGATAATCCCAAGGCGAAAAGCTTTCTTAACAAACAAACAGACATCGGTTGTATAAAATACTGTGAAATGTAAGCTCCAAGGGGTATTATTTTAAACGATCATTAATTGAGCACACCTGCATGGTGGAAAAGTCATCTTCCGCTTATTTGTGAAGATAACAAGGCGAGCTTTAAGGAAATATTGTTCAATCGTCGGTGGTTTCGCATAAACGCTAACAAAAGTTTTTTGAAGAGCAGAAGGGATGAACAATCAATAATATGCTTCGGAATGAGACGGGCATAAAAGCATTCACTTGAGTAGGCACGTTTTCGATCCACGTGGAGTCCATAAAGACGCGGGCAGCAATATCGATTTTCTACAACTCAAGCAAGGTTAGATTGCGACATCAAATATGCATAAGACAGGAATAGAGATATTACAAGCTGAGTTTTAAGACGTCACTGAAATGTATCATTGGTCGAAATAAATAGTTTCAGAACAGACGAACACGCGACAGGTGGCTGTGATAGGTTTGTATGATATAGCGTGTTGACGGGGGAATATTTTTGAAAGTTTAAAACGGTTATACAAAATTTGGAGAAATATTAATTTCAATTAAGTATTTCGCGTAAAGTGTGGCCAAGGGGGCCTAGTTTTATGATATAAATACTTTGGGAGAATTAGGAGGGCTCTCTTTAATTTTGCATCGCTTAACAACGCATTATAATCAACTGAGAAAGCTTGCGAGAATTAAAAATTTGTAACATTTAGTGAAATAGTATTAAATTATTTGTGACCTTATAGTTAGTAACGCGAGTATAATAGAGTGTACTTTAAATTTAACTGAGGTCCACGAATACTTTAACAAGCTCGTAAATAAATAATGCAATAATAAACAAGTGTAATATACATGGATTTGGATGTTGGAATTGGTGTTAATTGGTAGGACGAAGCTCAGCATAAACTGAGTTGTCATCTATAAATAGCTGGTGGAGCTGCGCGCTTAATCACGAAGCCGAGGTTTTTTAGGAATATAGAGCTTCTTCAACGGAAATGGACTTTTGACGCTTTTTTTAGGTAACGCATTTGAATTTGCTGTTTTTTTATATAAACTGTTGAAATTATTTGTGATGTGTGAGTGAACTTTGATGGTTATTTTTGGTAATTTAACGTATTAAAAAAGATACGTATAACTGACTATTATTATAGTATTTTGGAATATAAAACAAAAAATGTACGTAAAGCTTATTAAATTTCTTGATTAATTTAAATTTAATTGTTAAGAGTACACGGTTTTTTTTAAGTTTGTAGTAATAGTATGCAAAGTGGAAAGCATTCAGTAATAAACTGCGTTATCTTGAGCTCACCATACTCCAGTGTGCAGTAATAAATAAAGATAAGGTATTATTTGGGGCCCATTTACTCCTGTTGCTTTAAATGTGTTTGAAATTTCAATTTTAAAAACAAGGATTTTACAAAGATAGCATTTATTGAGGTGTAACTTGAGCACCGAACTGTACGTAACCATGAATTATTATTTGTAAATAGTGGTAAATAGATCTTGTATGATTGTTGTATTATTTTGTGATTTTGTTGGATGGTGTGTGAACGGTAAGGAGAATGATAGTAAATTTAGGTATCCGAGAGGAGGCACAGCTGAGTTAGCCAGGGAAGCTGCTGAAGAAATTAATTCGATGTAGCAGAATACGGGTAAGAAAATTTTTGTAAAATTTTATAATTTTTGGAAATTATTTTTTTTGACTCTGGCAAGGTCCGGAGCTTAAATTAGAGAGTTCCACGGCAATTTATGACGCCCAATCGGTAGGGCTCGAATGTTGTTTAGAAAGTACCAGTTCCTGTGACAAAAAAGGCACATTCCACGGCAATATACATATATATATATATATATATATATATATATATATATATATACATACATATTGCTGTTGCTTGTGGCATATAAAAATAATGAAATGAACTTCAAGATTGGGCGCCAATAAACTATGCTTTGAATTATGACCGGAAGATTCCCGAATTGCCTTGCTAGCTCAGTATAAATGAAACAATGAGATTCCAACATCAAACTTATAATGGCATCTAATATTCGTTTACAAACAGTCCTTTAAATGATAATTGCTGCATCTAGATACATCTCTCTTTAATACATTATCTAAGAAAATAATTACATAGAAACATTGAAATCTACAAATAGATTTCAATATCGTCAGGCTATCTTAGGAAATTAAAATTTTATATAACTACTAGATATTAAATAGAGTCCATAAAATCTCACTTTCTAATTAGTAATACACAAATCTCCTTTATGTAAGCCGCACTATATACAAATTTTTAGAAATAAATATGGATAATTCCTAATAATCTTTCTTGAAACGAATTTAAACGTAATTGATCCAATACTTGCAACAAATCCAATTATAATAGTCAAATTTTACCGAAACTCGACTTCATAGAAAAAATTTAAATTATCTATTTACAGAAAAGAATATACTTTACACACAAAAATTCTTATGTAATCCAGCTTACTTAAATAAATAGAGCAAACAAAATGTCTTTTAAAAAATTTTTTTAAAACAATAGTATACTTGCTTTTACCATTGGATTATGCTGGAATTATAAACTTGTCTATGCCCAAAATCGTTAGTTAAACCTCTACATCCAAATCCCATATTGTTCTATTCTTTTAAAAGTAATTTACCAATAAATGCCTTTAATAACCCATATCATACTCTTCCGTTTGAATTAAATTATTCTGCAAGAATTTATGGTTGTTTATTAAAAACACAGTTTCATTATTTACTTCAAAACCAGCTCACCCATCTGCTTCAAGTAGTCATAATTTTTAATGTCGCTCTATTATCTTTTACAAACCCACTATTATCGGGTGGATTAATATTTTTACGAGTCGTAAACACTCCGACCTTACTAAATTCCATTAAAAAATTAAAACCGTTATAATTCTTTAATCGATTTCTATAGTATAAATTCTACTACATCATTAAGATTTAGAACACTGTTTAAATTTCTGATTGATGCCATTCATGCGGCTGATATAATTTTCTGCAAATATGGCATTAATTAGTACATTTTACATGCTAAATTGCTTTTATCTTTGATATATCAAATGTCTAATTGGGGTCTTTATCAAATGGACGTTTAAAATGTTTATCTGCTATCTTGATTTTAGCCGTCATTGCTAGTTATCTATTTGATTTATTACATCGTAATATGTCTTACGATAGTTCCTAATTGGGATCTCTATTGAATGAATGTTAAAATACTTATCTATTATATTGATTAATAGATGTCATTGCTTGTTATCTGTTTGATTAATGGGTTCTGGTACTTGATTAATGTGGTTTAAAATTTTTTTAAATAATCTAGATTTCTTCCGAAAAAAGAAATGCACGACTTTAGTTAAAATACACAAGTGCACGTTTTGTGTTATTTATTTTTAATCTTGTTTGAAATGAACTGAACGCGTTTTTAATAATGTTTTAAGGAGAAGTACTTTTGGAAACACGTGTGTTTGACTTACGTACTATAACTTATTCCTATTAGAAATGTGATTAATTTATGCAACATAAATGAAGCTTGAAATATCACGAGTTTTTGCATTTAAAGTACAAGATGCAGTGTTTCCAATTACGGAGCATGAGTATTTAAAGTATTATAGTCTTTAGAAAAATTTCCCAGTTTGCCTTTTTTCATTGCTAATACCAACCTTCGGTTATGACACTGTGATTTCCTGTTCTATGCATTGAATTTTTAAGGACAGTTATTAACCACATGGTATTTTTTTGCTTTCTAAGAGTTTGTTTTAGAGTGTTGGTTTGGAATCCTGTAAATTTCGACTAGAAGTGAAATTTCAAGTTATGATTGGTAGTTAAATACATCTCCGGTAGGTTTCTTTGACTCACAGGTCTCCAGCTTAGCTAGCGGTACCCTAGGTTTGACTATCCGACGTAAAACCCTCTACATCGGCTACAGTTAGACATGGAGTGACACCACGTAGGGTATTTCTACTGGAGCAAAGTACATGAATTAATTGACCGACTGAAATTATTAGTCGCATACAACCAAGCTGGGAGCACTAGCGAAGAGAACATAAAGGAAATGACATCTATAATACAATAATTGAAAGAAGAGAGTAGAATAGCACAAGCCCAATAAAAAAGTAATTCAGTTCTAAAAATGTTCATTGATTGTTTCGGTCATCTAGAAGGTAAACATGAAGATAGATATACGACGAGGCCTTCTAAGTTGCTGATTTTTATTAACCACCAATGGAGAAAAGAAGTAGCCTTAAAGAAAATTAAACACTTCATTCCAGAAAAGCCTTTACATTTTTTTATTACGTAAACGTGTTGACCGGAGATTAAGGTGATAACATTCGTAAATTTCTTTATGGTGTAAAGTATAATGCTCAACTCCTTGAATTAAGGGTTGGGAGATTGTTTGCAGCATTTGCAAATCAAGCTATATGCGAAAGTGTAACACGATTTGACATCATGTTAATATTCACCATTTACCCGCTAAGCTGGTATCCTTTGTGTCGACTGGTGCAACTCCATGCCTAACTGTATCCGATATAGACGATTTCACGTCGAATACAGTCAAACGTAGTGTACCACTAGCTAAGTTGGAGATTCCCGCGTCAAAGAAACCAACCGGAGACGTGTTTAACTAGTAACCATAATTTTCTCTCAAACTTTCACTTCTAGTCGAAATCCACAGGGTTCCACAGAAACACTATAACAATCTCTGAAAAGCAAATAATACCATGTGGTTTATAACTATCCTGAAGATATTCAACGTATGGGATAGCAAATGACAGGGTAAAAACCGAAGGTTGGTATTGGGAATGAAGGCATTCAACCAGGAAAATTCGAATTTCTTTTTAAATATTTAATCAAAAGCTAGTCTATTTTGCAATTTTAAGTACATCAAATATCTGCGGTTTGTTCATTTAGATGTACCATTGAAAGTCATTCGATTTATCGCAAATGTATAGACAAAAATTAAACAAGGATAGAGTAAAATAAACCATATTTGCAGGTGTTCGAAAGTTTAAAATGGATGGTAAATATGAGCAAATATCCCTCACAATAACTTGACTGCGTCAAAGGTAATAGGTTTTTCCCAAATCTGCAATTACTTAATTGAATTCTAAACAAGATGGTCCACCGCAATTTATTTTTCACCCGATTATTCCAGAATTATGTAGTGCAGAATGCAATCAACAACCGAATTCCTAAAAATTTGTAATCATATATTAATTGCAAATCTCACGAGAAAACATGGAATACTGAGAAATCTGTTAAAACCAGTGCATAAACAATAACAACCTGCAGCTACTAACTTTATGAAAACCGGCAGAATACACAAAATCCACGTAGCAATAAATCGTAAGGTAAAGCACAATGACAAACCAGAATTCAATAGTGATATAAGAAAAATATGAAATATTATTGCGCCAAATAACAAAATAATTAGTGAAACCGTCGAACAAGTGACAACCAAATCCTTAAATTCGCTAAACACCATTGTGTTCAAAACTCTAAACAAAAAGCTACAATATAAGAATTATACGGAAGTGAAAACAGTAGTGGATCACGCTAAAGAAAATGTATTTACTTAAAATGCTACAAATACAAATGTACATGTCATTAACACACAAAATTCCGACAGAGTAACGGAAATGCAAGTCCCAAGGATAACCACCTTCAGAAAGAATGTGAGAATGCCCTGCGTAAAGTCACGGACCCAAAGATGAATGATTCATCAACTATGACTAGCTTCACCGAAATAAATTCCACTTTTATGAACAATTTTAAAGCAAAAGGTTTTAGTAAACTTAAAAAATATGCACAACCTAAAGACAATCCAAGTAATCGATATACGACCTTTGAAATACACAGAAAGCTCAAGGTGAACCGGATAAAAACATGGTCTATACTTCAGAAAGTGAAAGTAATAGCGTTAGTAACTTTGATATAACTGAAAAACGAAGTAAGCCGCGCAGTGCTAAACCGCCGCCTCCAATAGTAATACACGGTAAAGCCATAAACCATAAACAACTTGTAACTAATTTAAATAACAGGTTACATAAGTGATTTATAATAAAATACAGCTCAACTAATACAAATATTCTCTTAAAAGACAGAGAAGAGAGCAAAGAATTTATAAAATATATGGAGACTGAAAACGCTGTTTCACACATTTGCAGACTCGGACGAGAAATCGCACGCGTTCGTGTTACGCGGACTAACAAGTGACGTCGAACTGGAAGAATTTGAGAAAAATTGATAAATAAGAATATCCTTGTAACAAACTGTTACAAAATGAAAACCAAATTCTAGTAATTACAACAGACGACATCACACTTAAAAAATTGCAAACAGAAATTAAAAATGTCGTATGCACAAGGATTTCGTGGAAACAACAACATAACAAAAAACGCATCACCCAGTGTAGAAGATGCCAGCAATGGTCTCACGCTATATGGAACTATAGAGGGGCCATACGTTGCGTCAAATGCGCGGCGGAACATTGGACGTACACCTACACCAAAACAAGAGATACTCCTGCAAAATGCGCAAATTGCAATTGTCCCCACCCATCTAGCAGCGAGGAATGTCCGGAATACATTAAAATAATTAAGAAAGTAACAGAAAAAGTACTTAAGACAACACCTACATTTAACCAAACCAATAAGAAACAAATAACCCTATATATCAGAAGCAGAGTGCAATTCCTGAATATCACAACCAATGTAAACCCGTGGAAAACACAAAACTATTCCCAACCTCAACAGCAGACACCGAGAAAAGCAACAACTAATCCAGACGGCACAGAAGAGTTCCAAGAACTAATTAAAGAGCTGGGAGACTTAAACAAACTAATTAATGTCAAAGGCATGCTAAAAGCGGTTAAAGATTTAAATGATATTTTAAAAAACTGCAACTCGCCAATATGGATTGTAAAGCCAAAACCATGACCTGGAATGCAGACGGACTGTTGGGTAAACTAGGGCAGTTAATACACTTTGTAAAAACAAATAATATAGACATTGCACTCTTAAATGAAACAAAATTAAAAAACTCGCAAAATGTAAAAATAAGAGGATACGCCATCTTACGTGAAGAGGGCATTAATAACACAGTACAAGGAGGCGTAGCCATAGTGATTAAAAATAGTGTACCCTATTGTGAAGTGGACATACCCCAAAGCAGCATACAAACATTAAGTATTACACTGGTAAATAACACATCTTTAATATGTGCATATAACTCTCCCAGATTAATTTTAGTGACATAGATCTCATAAACATAACTAGTGTAAGTAACAAAGTAGTGTTAGTTGGTGACCTTAACGCAAGACACTATACGTGGAACTGTCACAGAAACAATCGCAACGGACTCACCCTACGGACATTTGTAAATAGAAACATTTTAGAAATAGTATACCCGGACACTCCCACACTATACCCATGGAACGGCACTACCCCCACAACAATAGATATCCTGTTAATCAAAAACATTAACTACACAATCACACCAGAAACACTCCCAGAACTTTGTTTAGGTCACAATCCAGTTCTCTTTAAAATAAAAATACAATCACCGCCAAATTTATTAATAAAGATAAGATCATATAAACACACCAACTGGAAACGGTTTAGGGAAACTCTACACAATCACATCCGTTTAACCTCAAATTATGAAACCCCTACGGAGCTAGACGCTAAAGTGGACGAACTCACACAACTGATACAGAAAACCGTTCAAAAACACACCAAAATAATTAAAACCAACCCAACCAAAGATGATATCTCGGAAGAGATAAAAGACACGATAGTAATCAGAAATAGGATTAGGAAACGCTGGCAGCAAACAGCAGATCCACTAATAAAAGAACAACTTAAAAGTTATAACACCATAATAAAAACACAAATCAAAGACCACAGAAATAAAGTGTGGACAGAAAAACTCGAAGCACTAAATCCACATGATAGTTCGCTTTGGAAAATTACAAAAGCCTTTAAAAAATCTTACGAACCTATTCCACCACTAAAAATCAATAATCAAAAATATATCACAGACAAGGAAAAGGCTAACATTCTCGAAAACCAATTCAAAAGTGTCCACATCTCAACTCTTGATGAAGCACAACACACAAGAATACACAACAAAGTGAACAAATTTTTATTAGAAATCGATACACTACAAGAAGAAGAAATTGCAGAACTCATTACAAGCCCGCAGGAAGTCGCTAAATTAATCAAAACACTTTTAAAAAATAAGGCATCAACTGAGGATACCATACAAAAAATTGTAATCAAAAACCTGTCCAAAAAGGCTATTCTACAAATAATTTATATCATAAATGGAATGTTTAAACTACGATATTTCCCACAAAAATGGAAATCAGCAACAGTTATCCCTATACCAAAACCAGGCAAAGACATACACGACCCAACTGCATATCGTCCACTCAGCTTATTATCTACCTCGGCAAAACTAAGTGAGAAAATTATACTACAAAGACTAAACACAGCAGAAGAAAAACTCAACATTACTCAAGATTGCCAATTTGGATTCAAGAAAGGACACAGTACAACGCAACAACTAGTAAGAATCACGCCTGACATTATAAACAATTTCAACAAGAACAAGGTAACGACCATGACACTACTGAACATACAAAAAGCCTTTGACAAGGTATGGATTCTCGGCATAATTTCTAAACTAATAAAACCAAGATTCCCAAAACTCCTTATCAAACTAACACATTCATACCTCACAAATCGAAAATTCACCGTCAAAGCAAACAGCACTTTCAAACAATAAAACAATTAACGCCGGAGTCTCACAGGGCTCCATATTTGGACCAAAAATATTCAATATTTACACATTCCAGAATTCACTCGTACTACAATGGCACTATACGCAGATGACACGGCTATATACGCTCACTCTGACATTGCAATAGTAAGTTGACAAGTACAGTTTCACTTAGACATCCTACAAGAATATTATAAAACCTGGAAAATAGCAGTACACCCTGAAAAGACAGAAGTTATCACATTCGCTAAAAAATTCAAAACACCAAAACATTCAAACCAATAAAAATTAACAATACAGATATACAGGACACAGATACAGTTAAATACCTTGGCATACATCTAGACAAAAGACTTATTTATACACATCACATTAAACAGACTAATAGAAAAGGCTTCGCAAGTACTAAGGCATTATACCCCTTGCTTGCAAAAATAGCAAAAAGTCCCAAAAGAACAAAAAATTAGTTTACACGGCAATAATTAGACCGATTATAATTTACGCCGCACCGGTCTGGTGCAACATCTCACAAATGCCACTTCTGCCAATGCAAGGATTTCAAAATAAATGCCTACGCTTAATTACCGGATGGGACAGGTACACAAGAATACGAGATCTACACAAACTCGCAAAAATTGAAACATTAAAAACTTATATTGACAAGATAGCACAAAAATTCTATAGCACAAAACTTCAGAATAATAGACTCTTAAAGAACATAACTTTAACTAGACAACACAACAGACAATACCATATCAAACACAAACTGTCATATCAAAACTTACCAATATTTAGCGAGCAAATAACATAGGCAACAAGCCCAAACTATCTAAATGTAGGTTTTTCACTCATCAAGTTTTCCTGCAAAAACAACACACAAATCAAAAACAAACACAGACAACTGAGAACAGCCACTGTATAGCAACATTAGTAAAAAAGGACAAACAAATACGTAGAAAAGAATGTGAAGCCACAAAGGCACGAACAACCTGAAAGAATACATCGTATCATATATTTGTGTTATATTGTTATATCTGTAAATATTAGGTACTTAAAAAGCTTTAATAAACTTGTTTTGTTGTTGTTGTTGTTGGTCCTCTCCGATCACCGAAGTTAAGCAACGTTAGGCGCGGTCAGTACTTGGATGGATAACCGCTTGGGAATACCGCGTGTCGTTGTATTTTTTTCTTTTTACGCTGGAATATCGCGGTTTTCCTTGTCTTTGTAATTTTTATTAAACTACACAACCCCAACTTTATATGGAACTACTGCAGCGCTTTTTTTTCAGCTTTTAAGAGCTCCGAGGGGTCGCAGGACAAATTCGCGACTTTATACAATCCCGTACACGATGCTGTGTTTATAAAGTCGCGAATTTGTCCTGCGACTTATCGGAGCTCTTAAAAGCTGAAAAAAAAGCGCTGCATCAGTTCCATATAAAGTTGGGGTTGTGTAGTTTAATAAAAATTACAAAGTCAAGCAAAACTACAATATTCCAGCGTAAACAGAAAAAAAATACAAGGACACGCGGTGTTACCAAGCGGTCACCATCCAAGTACTGACCGCGCCCAACGTTGCTTAACTTCGGTGATCGGAGAGGACCGGTGTTTTTCAACGTCTGCTTGACAGAGCGGTAGTGAGTAGAGGTATTTTTCGAGCTCCTAGTTATTTATTCGTAAATAAAGCTTTTTCAGTTAACGTTGATTAAATACGTATTCATTCACTTCAACAATATTATAGTGTTGTAGGTGAATAAAACAAATAATCATAACCACGGAATGCGATCCAAATATCCAGAAGGATGAATCCCGTTTATTAGCGGAGCTCATTAACACGAACAAGCGTAAAGTATTCCATCAAGAAGACACAACGAGCAATAAAATGCCTAAAAAATTACTAAAAATAGCAAATACAGCGTTCGAGCTGAAAAACAGATTTGCTCCGTTAATGGATGCTACCGATGTCTGCATGGAGAACGAAACTCCAATATATATTAATACCACTGCTTCGACTGCAAAATCAACAGTGAAAACCACGAAGATGCCACCGATTGCAATTCACGGTAAGACCCATAATCACAGGCAATTCGTTGAAATAATTAAAGCTAACGTAAAAAAGAACTTCCATGTGAAATATGGGAGAGACAGCTCGACGGTCTTCACTAACATCAAGGACGATCAAAAGAGAGTCATCGAACTTCTAAAAGACACGGAATATCACACGTACCTATACAAAGATGAGAAACGCAATACTCACGGTTTATATTGATTACCAGAAATTGAAACGGAAGAAGTCGTAACCGAACTCGAACAGGTATATGATGTTAAAATCGTTAAGTATTCCCGCATGAAAAACACGAAGGATCCGCTATTCCTAATCACAACTTCCAGTGCCATCAAAACTAAACAACTGAATGATACAGTTAAGTATCTGTATCATACTAAAATAAAGTTCGAGCCCTACAGGAATAAAAGACAATTAGTTCAGTGCCACCGTTGTCAATTATGGGGTCACTCGGCTGCAAATTGCAACGCGAAACTAAAGCGTCTTAAGTGTGCAACAGATCATTTAACCTACACATGTGTTAAATCAAAAGAAACAGGGGCCACGTGTGCAAATTGTGCTGCCAATCACATAGAATGTCCCGCATACAAACAAAGACTGAAAGCCGTTCAGAGGGAATACAATACAACCCCGACGACGAAGGACAACTCCATATACATAGTAAATAAAGAAAATTTTCCGCAGCTTAAAAGAAGTACGCCGCCACCGCCGAGCACCAATGTATGGGCAAATGCCGCCTCCTATTCGAACCAAGAAGCGAGAAACCCACAACTCGTGTATCACAAGCTAAGCGACGCTAATCTTCGCGAGTTGATTAGTGAAATCAATAAATTGAATAACTTGATTGACGTAGACAAAGTGTTACGTCTGGTGAAAGAACTAAATATTATTCTAAGTACTTGTAAGGATAGTTTAGTCAAATTCTTAGCTTTTAGAAATTTCTGCGATAAGATTAATGGATAAGGATATTAAGATTGCAACTTGGAAAGCAAACGGACTGCGAAATAAAATATAAGAAGCAGATGAATTTGTAAATAGGGTTCAGATTGAAGATATACTTTTAATTAATGAAACTAAGCTTGGAACTAATCATAAAGTTAACTTTAGGAACTACAATATTATTTGACTAGATAAAACCATCCACAGTGGAGGACTATTAGTATTAATTAAGAAATGTATACAATATTCGCAAATTAAGTCAAACCCCACATGTACAGTTGACAACGTAATTTTTAAGCTTAAGGACAATACAATCATCATGCTGTGTACAACAGGCCATCGAATACTTTCAAGGTTGGTGACCTAAAAATATTACAAAGTGCGGGTCGTAAAACCCTCATCGTGGGGATCTTAATGCAAAGCACCGTTCCTGGAATTTCCATAACAGCAACACGAACGGTAATACCCTATACAACTTTACACAAAGACATAACAATAATATTCACTACAGCCCCACAACAACACATTTTCCGACAAACGGCATGACACCAATAGACATTATAGTAGAAAAGAACGTGAACAACCTTCAAGAAGTACACTCACCTGCTGAACTAAGCTCGGACCATAACTCGGTTATATTTATATTAAAAAAAGTACAAACCATAAACAAAGAGACTATTCTTGACTACACAAACGTGGACTGGGACGAGCACCGTAAAATGCTTGAGACTCATATCACAATTAACAACGACAAAAAACGCAAATCAAATAAATAACTAACTGCATAAATTTATAAGAGCAATAGAAATTGCAAAAACTACTCCTATACAATACAAAATAAATCGTGAAGGAACAGCTCCGCTACTATATAACATTGTAGAGTCGATTAAAAGTAGGGTATAATTGGGGCTCCTGGGCCCTCTTTTGCTCCCAAATCCCTCATTTGCTCCCACATCTGGACCAAATTTACATGTAAATTCGCACTATAAAGTCTTATTTTTTAAGAATCGCCACCTTGCTCCACCTGACTCCGCCTTGCTCGGACACCCCCCAACCATTTTGATTACATCACACCCGCATTCTTTTCACCCGCGAGATAAATCTTTTTCCACACTTCCACCCACGAGATAAACCTATCTTGTTTGGTATTAATTAACATAAGATTTTTCTCAGCTACCCGAATCTCTAGGAATTTTTTAAATTGCATACTCCCCCCCCCCCAAGGCAGCTACCCCATTTTTAAGATTTCTTACCTGTAGCGATTTTTGAGCGTTCTTATAAATTTTTTTAGTCATGCGATACATCTTGTTAGCTTAGAATTTTATGTAGAATCCAAATCTGCAAACAGATTTGAAATCGGACCACGCCCTGCAAAGTTACACATATACCCTCTGCGAGATAAATCTTTCTCCACATTTCCATCCACGAGATAAACCTACCTTGTTTGGTATTAATTAAGATTAGAATTTTCTCAGCTACCCGAATTTCTTTAAATTTTTTAGATAGCGCCATCCCCCAGGGACCTACCCTGATTTTAAGATTTCTTACCTGTAGCGACTTTTGACCATCCTTATAAATTTTTATACATGCAATGCATCTTGTTAGTCTAGAATTTTATGTAGAATCCGAATCTAAACAGATTTAAAACAGGACCACCCTTACCATTTTACACACACCTCTAAATTATAAATTTCCTTTGCGTGCTTGGATTGGCCTCTTAAAACTTTTATTACAGACAATTTTTACTAATACAGTTTAAATTTTGTAAACCACATTTCTAAATACATATTCACAATTTTTATTCTTAACCTAGAACTTCTCATATCGGCTTGTACTTATTAATATTTATTTCTAAATAGAGCACCTTTTCCAAAGACCAACCGGACCCGCATGTTTCAAATTCCTCTGATTTTGTTCGCATGGTTTCGCTTAAGACCTCGTACATATTTTCCAGATTACTAGAAGACGTTATAACCACATTTTTGTGTTAAAGGATTTCACATCGGACTTCTTCCCCATTTTGGTGTAAACGCCGTAGAGTTCGCAGTAGACTTTATTGCTGTATGTTGTATTCTTTTTTCATTAATTAATCGAATAAATCGCTCTTTCTGCTTCCAAAGAAACTCGGACACTCCATCGTCGACACTGGCGTTCTTTATGCGATAGCTAGCCATACGGTTGTTAAACGCTGTACTAACCATTTCTACACCATCGTCGCTAGTAGCGGTAACTGATGCATTTTATGTCTGTTGCTTCTCAATGTGCGGCATAGGTAGTTTTTCCATTTCGAAATCGCATACTTTACACATAATTCGTGGTTGTTTCGTACAAGGCCCTTTAACAGCTGGCGGAGCTGAACGTTTACGGCTTAATGACATGCCGTGCTGTTTTTCCTTGTGTCGCTGTAAGTTGCCCATTCTCGTAAAAGCAATACCGCAAGACCCACAGTTAAAGAACTTTGCTGCAGACGGATGTATAAGCTAACCCGACGATGTTACACCACGACATTTGTTCTGGTGCCGTTTGAGAGCATCCTTCTGGTAAAGTAGACGTGACACGGCTCGCATTTAAAAACGTTTAGTACAAAACAAAATCCGCACTCTAAGACTTGACTTGTAAACGAACTAACTTATAACTAAAGAATTTACTCCAGCGTACCTGCTTTATGTACCCTATAGAATGCAAACCGAAGGTTTCCAAAACACCCGAACGAAGTTGAGGATTCATCGGTGAACTAAATGACGTCATAATCCTTGCTGCTCGTCCAATACATTTAGCGCCAATGCATGCACCTGGTTCGCATCGTCGATGGTGCGAATACCGTTAGTAGAAACATCGGAAACGTCTTCCATGTTATACGGATCGCTGCATATTAAAAATCCAAAGGGTGATAGCACACGCACACAAATTGTGTGCAAGTCGTGCTGTAGAAGATGCAGTGCTACTATAACCAAAAACACTTTAAACCATTACTAAGGAAATACCAACTTGTTGTCTACAGGATACTTACTAATAAAGTAATTTAATTTTAAATAACTTCTACGTCATATTTTAGGAAATGGTGGGCTTGAATATTTTCCAAATGAATCACCAAGCGAAAGTATATGCTTAGCAGTATTTAAATTAACCATTAATTTCCCATTTTTACGACCATAGTTAATTATAGATAAAAATTTAATTTGTGCACGTTCGAGCTTCTCGTAAACTAACATATTTTATAGCAACAATGCGTTGTATAATACATGCATACCCCTTCGCCGCGCTACTGCTATTCTTGTAATTGCTAGAAAAGTCACTCTTTTACTGTTAGGACCGATGCAAAGCACCATTTTTTATACTTTCTATAGCACATCGCGCTTTTTTCGTCTGATGATTAAATTTTGCTTCTGTAGGCTTTTACACTTTCGCATAGCGGTCGGCGCACGTAATGATTTCTAGAACCGGTAAGTACTTGATATCGTCCAAATAGAGAATTAGATGCTCGATGTCTGTCAACTTCCAATTCCATCGTAAAAGGTAGAAAAACTCAGTCAATCATCCATCTAACTTAAACTTCGACCCGCTTGTTCTGATAATTTACAAACATTTTTCAAACGACAATGGGCTGAGAATTTTAAACCTCCGAGGATCTTTAAGTCGTGATCAATTACACATCCGAACTACGCGTAACCAACATATTTTGTAGCAACTGTATAATACATGCATACCCCTTCTGCGCTACTGCTATTCTTGTAGTTGCTTGAAAAGTCAGTCGCCCTTTTATAGGGCCGCTAAAAGCACCATTCCATACTTTCTTTATAAGTGTAGCACATCGCGCACTTTTTGTCGGATAATTAAATTTTGTTTATGTAGGCCTTTACACTTTCGCTTATTTAAACATCTAATACGACCGATTAACCACTTTCGATTATTCTAACGGTGAACCACCATACATCCCACGCACCGTTCTTTTGAATTCCAACGATCCTATGGGCTTCCGCACACTAACACCTGACGTATCTTTCCTACTATTTGTTAAACAAAAACTACCGGTATCGCCATTGTGGACGTAAACAGATGTTTGTGGATGTGTACGAGAATATATAACCATATACATTAACCAGTCTAAGCTATTTTATTTAGTCCACGAAAACTACTATTTTCTAAACCATAATTAATAATCGCCTTTATAGGTTCCACATTTCGACCATTACCCAATGACTGGTGCTACGTACATGGAAACTTTAATTTCTTATTAGAGAGAATTTTATTCTCCACGCACTGCTGCGTAGTTGCATGCCTACCCCTTTTGGAGGTATATGCTCGTTATAGGTTGTAAGACCCTCGGTTTTACTTAACTACAATTCGTGAGACCCTTTAATCTTTTTAATCGTATCTTTCGCCTACAATACAGTAGGACTTAACATTACTACCAACAAATTCTAATACTGGACCCCATTAAATACGTCTTTAATTTTCCTACAACTTTTTGTTGACAAGTGTTATATTGTATTTATTATACGCGGGTAGTCACTCTTTTAAGATAAATATATTTTGCTAGGTATCAACTAATATTAAATTTTCTAGGGACCCCAAATCTGTAAACAGATTTTAAATAGGACCACCCCATACAAAGTTATGTTTTAAAGACCCAAATCACTGATTTTGCCCATCTTTATTTAACACCATCTTTAAAACCTTTTTCGCTACCAAGACATATGCCTTAGCCAACCATCTCCCGAGAAATCTAAAACCGCCGTGTCCCGCGAATACCACGTGGAGATAACACGTATACTCTGTCAACCAGGATAGAAGCCGGAAGGATTTGGAAGGTGGGAGAAGAACTTAAAATTATGGAATCTTAAAACTAATATATACAAATATAAACAACTATCTTATATCTTTACGCCCCCATGCGTAGATTGTTGTACTATTAGGAATGATGTACCTTTTGTCATCTTCCTCGATAAACTAATTTTATTAATAAGCTGCGTATGCAAATCGTATTTTTACTCCGGATACATACGCAGGCAAGTACTGATACCATCCAAATAAAGAATTGGATGCTTGGTGACTGTTAACATCCGCTTCCCTCGTGTACGCCCAGACACATCCCAGCCCATGAGCACCCCTGCGCATGCACACCCTGCCCATGCGCACCCTGCGCGTACGCACCCTGCCCATGCGCGCTGCCCATGCGCACCCCTCTCTGTGCGACTGCTATTTCGGGGTAACGTCACAGCCTTTTATAAATAAAGAACAATGTTATATACTATTATAAAATGTTTATTCTGACATTATACATAACAAATTTAAAATATTTAATGCCAAGCATGGGGTCATTTAAACTTAATTTTAATACAAAGTTATACACAGAAGACAGTCCTTTCTTTATGTTTGTTTGCAGTGGTTTTAATTTTATCTAATTTTATTCGCAGCTTAAAATTTAAATCGACCCCAAGTCTTCTATCTCCTTTTCTAACCAATAGTTTGATACATAAAGACCGTCTAGGTTTTCGAATTGTAAAATGTACCGAAGTTTGCCTCTATATTTAAAGTCTTTGATTCCGCCGACAACCAGATCCATTCCTTCGTGTAATTCTTGCAGCTTGTGACAATCTTTTAGTCGCAGCTTTCCCACTATATCCTGCATACGTATCTTGTTAGCTTGATCGACTTCTTCTTGTCGGTATTGGAGGAAACTTTTCTCCCACACACTGTTGCGTAGTTGCATGTCCACCACTTTTGGGAATATATGGTTGTTATAGGTTGTAAGACCCTCGGTTTTAAATGATCCGAAAGGTTCTTTAC
The DNA here is from genome assembly GCA_036346225.1 of Platerodrilus igneus. NCBI lineage: Eukaryota > Metazoa > Arthropoda > Insecta > Coleoptera > Lycidae > Platerodrilus > Platerodrilus igneus. Next base: position 1,851,524 of record JARFIW010000295.1, read on the forward strand.
TAGGCAAATATACAATGTTTAGCGGAACCCTTTGCGTGTGGTGTACGCAAGGTTACGAAACCCGCATTCCTTAGTTCGTCTTTGTTATCTGCCATTTTGATAAATACGTTTTAGAATAACCTTTAAAAAGTATACGGATTTAGTACCATCCTTTTCTGCAAGAACACCTACATAACTAAAAGAGTTTTTCTTACTAACCGCAAATGCATACAGCTTGTACAACCCGGATGTATCTAAGTCAGTCCATCGACACATAAAATAATCTTTTAATTCTTCCTCATTTTCTCTAATAAGATGTTCTTTGTCTAACACATCTTTGTATTGTTCGCGTATTGTCGCAGTGTTTTCCATGTAGTCCAATTTTCGCCTTTTTGCATCCATTTCTCTAATTCCAGTTGTCTTTTCCTTCCACTTACAGCGTATGCATACATAATTTTTTAGCGTAAACGGATAGTCACCAATATTTACGCGTTGTCGTACAACCTCTGGACGAATGTTAGCGTATCATCAATCCCAATTCCGAAATTACTTTCTTTTGGAATTGTAGAATATGGCAGATTGTGTAAAATATGTACTACCTGCTTTAATGTAGCACTTGTGTAAGATTTTTATTTTATCTGTCTTCCTCTACTATCTCCAAATAAATAGTTAAAACTAAAAGCCGAAAGCACATACTTTATCAATGTTTCCTTTCTCTGGTTTTTCGGACAACTTAATTTGCCTGTCAATTTTATTTACAATACGTACAGTAGTTATTATACACCAAACAGCAGCTATTTTGTAGCTCCACACATTACCGAGTACATTGGCGCCTTTAGAAGATATCTTTCTTCCAATAAGGTTAAACAGTCTTTTAAGGGTTTATACACCCCGCACTGACATAGCTTCCAATTGCATTGTATATTGTCGCTTCCAATCGCGTAATACCATGTTCTTGGCCAAAGTAGACGCAAATGTTTCCTTTAAACGTAAGTTGTTTATTAACACCAGTTGTATCGGACTTGTTGTAACATTGCATTGATTGTTATGGCAATAGCAGTCGGTCAACTATTACACTTTTCTTCGTATTCTATAGCAAAAGTTATGTTTGTAGAACACACATCTCCACCTGTCTGTTACATCCATGTCAAAAAGATAGAAATAATCTTTTTCGACTGTCTAATATATCTGGTAGTTCCTCCAATAAAGTTAACATCTGCTAGTTCCACTTTATGGAACACATAGAGATTTTTATTAATGCATTCGAGGTCTTCTTTTCCGATAATTTCTTTTACTCTGGCCCATCTTGTTAGCTTTCCAGAGAACACCATGCCTAGCGGAAACAAATCGGTCTTTCTTCGTAGATAGCTGTTAAATGCACCACAACATTGTGCAGATGCTTGTTCGGTGTCAGACAAATTTTAACCAACATTGTCAAATGGTTCTGTAATTGGTGTGTAGTCCACCAGTCAGCATCGCCGACATTCACCAATATTACCAGATGAACATACCAACAGCTAAATTCACGGTTTGAGAACGCTCACCTTAGAAATGTACTAACGAAATTTGTACAGACAAAGAATTACAATATGTAATGTTCTTTAATGGTGACAATTACAATATACGAATGTTGAAAATAAATATTTCAAAATATTGATTGAAAAACAAAAATCATCATTTGTTGTTTTATACAGAAATTACCAATAATATGGTCCTTTTTCGTTATTGATTCTTCAGACCATAAATATATATCAACATAAAAATCGTAACTATGACCAGAAATTAGATACGTATTAATTGATAGTTTAGAAGATAGGTTAAACAAAACATTTGTCATTAAACATGTAAAATGTAGAACTATAAAAGTTGTGACAATAGAACGATATAATTGCGTAGCATAATTGGCAACAATTTAGAATTGTATTGGAGTAATGTCTGCTGAATAAAGATAAATTCTGTATTAGAAGATTATGATGGTTTCATATTTATTGCATTGTAAAAATTGTTTATTCTTTATTGACTATTAGGTAAACAATTAATTTTATTAGAGTTAACGATTTTTATTTTAACGCGGGGTAGATAAAGACGGTATAAAAGTTTTGTGTGTGATGTACAATATAGTAAAATTATTTTATTTGAGACGAAGGAGAAGGGGAAGTATGATGTAATTTAAATAATAAACAATTGAGTAAAGTTACATTGGAGAGTTTTAAAAGCAGTTTATTTGTTTACGAACATCAGTATTTATTGAGATAAATAGTTTAATATTTTAATCGCAAATAGATATGGAGAAAAGATTTTAAGATTTTGTATTAAACGAATGAAAATATTTGACCGAGTTGAAATCCCATAAAAGGTGAATTGTATATATATTCAGTCTTCAGATTTCTTTAAAATAGCAAATGTTATTTAGAAAAAATCTAAGCTACAGATGAGAGATATGTTAGCATCATAAATTGAATAAAGTCTGATAGTATGAAGATAATTTTACAAGCGATCCACATTAGAAACCCATCTTGTTTGGTATTATATAAGATTTCAATTTTCAGATTTTAAAATACTTTTGCGCCACATTTAAATTTTCTTGTATGATTTTTGCTTCTTAGTCTACATTGTAGATTTATGTAGAACCACCAAACAATGACCACGGCAAACACATAGTAGATATTATTATCCACGAGAAAAACCTTGTTTGCACAATATTGATTTAGTCACAATTTCTTTAAATTTTTAGATAGATGATAGATTTTACATGAATTTTTGACTTTAAATTTTTAAGCGCAGTTAGTCAGTTTATCCGAACTGTAAACAAATGTAGGTACCTCTGTATACGACAATTTTTACTTTGGTTTGTAACATTTATATTTTTTATCACCAGACCATATCGGTTTGTACTTATTAATATTTGCTAACAGAGTCTTTCCAAAGACAAATTCAAAATATGGTGCTACACTATTATTTTCCAGACGATAACATTTTGTAGACATCACTATTTGAACGCAGAACGTATTCTTTAAAGAGAACCAATACCACAGAACGCTGTAAACATCAGACGGAGATGATGCGTACAGAGTTAGAACGAAGCAGAGCTTTAAGATTTGCCGTGGAAGGGTGAAAATAGAAAACGAGTTAATGTAGCCGCCAACTGGCAGACGATAGAAACAACAGGCGAGACCTATCATTGGTTGCATTATTTGCAGGTATAAATATCAAACAACGCATTAAGTTGACTAGAATCAACTATAACCAAATTTATTCAGCGTATTATGTACATAGAATGCAAACCGAAGGTTTCGAGAACGAGTTGAATCGAAAATGACGTCAGGAAGCCAGGCAAAAGCAGCATATTCGTCGATGGTGAAACCGTTGCAGGAAAAACCAATACGGATCGCGCAAAAAAAAGAGCACTTGTGTCGCCAGCAGTGAATAACCAAAAAACTTATAGTGGTTCAGAAAGTAATTAAATGGTAGCAATTTTAGATAGATTTACATTTTATGACAACAGAAGGATGTGAGCTGTAAACAACAACAACGTAAATGGTGCATTGTAATCGCTGAAAAAAGACTGTTTATAAGCATCGCGCACTTCATAAATAGCCTGCAGGCTTACCGCATAGAATCACCGATTTTCAGAACAAATGATATCGTCCAACAGAGATGCGATGCTGTCTTATTAAACGGTTGCTCACACAACTGAGGATTTTAATCAATCGTAACCACACTACATGCATTGTTCTGCGTTACGGCCATTCAGTAAAAATTCATTCACCATTCTTTTTAAGTATAGATTATTATCTTGGTATTCAATTTAACGAAAGCTGCTTTTGCAACATCCACATTGACGTTTTCACTATAAACAAAACCGGTTTATTGTGGACGAATGTGGATGCACGAGAAAAGAATATAACAACAGTAAGTATTTTTATTTGTTCCACTATTTTCTAACCATACTAATCGTTATTTCTGACCATAACTGTAATTACAGAGATTATTTGCGCACCTTGCGTTTGGTGATTGTTATAAGACTCGTTTAATCCACAGATCTTGATCGATCTTTCTCGCCTGCAGTAGACTGTCAAACAGGAAAATGTCTTTTCATTTGTTGACATATATTGAATTATACGCGTAGTCATTTAAGAAACATATTTTGACCAAGAAAACAGATTTTGAGACCCATGTGAGATAATATTTCTTAATTTAGGAGGAGCCAGCCCCAGAAATTAAAATCGTCGGAACACGTACGGTCATTGAATACCAACCAAAATATATGATTATCTTGCTTGTTGTATTAGAAGATGACTATCTTCCTCGATAAACAATTTTCATTGCATGCAACGTTTTATTCGCACACCACATTAAATAATTGATGCAACTTTCTCGTGTTTATCTCAGATGAAATACGCACATGCCATGTGCGGTCGCACTTTGGCGCGTTGCGTTGCGCGATCACTTGGAACGTCACAGCATACAATGTTATACAATTATTAAATTTTATTTAATACATGGTTTATACAAAAACACAGAGACAGTATGTGTGCATATTATTATTCGCAGTTTAAACGATGTTTATCCTTTAATTGTGAAAGAGAGGATGTATGTGATTTCAGATTTAATTTCAGCAGACATAGCTTAATTCCTGACAGAATGACTTTTGTCGGCATTGAGATCTATTTACGCACAAAATGTGATGTTAATTTTTTTGTTAGGTTAAGATTATTTTAACGATCCAGCACAAAATAGTTTATCGATCGTGTACGCAAGATACCCGCCCGTTCATTCAAATTTATGTTTTAGAATAACCTTTGTACATACGCATCTTTTTCAAGAAATACACCAAAGAGTCTTTAACGCTGTACAGCAATATGTCCACCTTATAATCATTATTTTAAAGTATCGCATTTTATGATCCATTTCCAGTTGCTTTTTCCATTCACAGCGTATGTCATCGGTTTACAACGGATAGCAAATTTTACTTGTCGTATGACGATGTTTTTATCATTAAGAAATTTTGAAGAATCAGGTGTCGCAAAATATGATACCCGAATGTAAGATTTTTTTCTAATCTTCCTCTTAACACCACAGGTGAGTGACAATTTTAGAGCTGATAAATTGATTTCCTCATTACTACCAACAGCACAGAAGTTGTCCATTTACCATTTAATAATACCTTTTAGCACCATTATTTTCCAGTAAATACAGTCATAAATTCACATTGTTGATACAGTCACCGCGTAAATAGTCGCATCGCAGTTTCAACGTACATAACCAGAGATTGAGCTTTGATACAAATGTCAGATTGACAATCCCTCGCATTTATCGCGGATTTTGATTTTTAAAGGTTAGTTTCAGAACACATCTATGTTAGTCTGATCCACTCAAAGACAGATAATCTCGACAATTTATATTGGTGTTTAATCAATCTGTTAGGCAATAATTTTGAATTTATTCATTTTATATCATTTTCCAGAAAAACAATATTATTAGAACAATAAGTAGCATTTCAGCAAGATAAACCATTCTTAGCAAGAGCTTCATGCCAAACAGACATTATTAGATACACAAAAACCAGCAACAGCCGTAACAACATAATGTATTATTTATGTCAGCAAATACATGAATACTTATTATACAATGATATACCGCACAGTGGAGCAGAAACAAATCTGAAAAATTAATGTTTACACACAGACACACATGACACACAAATGACACGGACCACACAAATGACCATGACCACATGCATGAGACATACGACCACGACCATAATATACACAGAACGATACAAGAAATGACAGTTTTTAAAAACCCATTGACCAGAAAACATTACTGCCGCGGCGCTGACCCAACCTATTATTTTCCTTTTATCTAACCTAGGTCCACACTTGGTTTATAATGGAAAAACTCATAGCAATTAGTGTTAATGGGTTTTTAATGAGAAAACCTATTAAAAGCAATTAGGTCATATGCGGTCATGTCATGTGGTCATATGGTTATGTGGTCATGTGGTCATATGGTCATGTGGCCATATGGTCATATGGCCATGGTCATGTGGTCATGGTCATGTGGTCATATGGTCATGTGGTCATGTGGTCATATGGTCATATGGCCATGTGGTCATGTGGTCATGGTGGTCATGTCACATGTGGGCCATGGTCATATGGTCATATGGTCATGTGGTCTGAGCATTAAATTTCACATAAGGAACCTACATATATCCGGACATATGTTGATGCGCATCCGACCTAGGTCGGATAACCAGTTAGAGAATGTAAGCGACAACATATTCGACTATTTTCGGCAATATACGCCCCACTCTGTAGAATACATAAGAGAACAATTTTTCGTATTCAATTTAGTATTCGGTAGCTAGAACGGTAAACATGAGCGTCTCCAAGGTGATTAACGTTTCTCAACTTTGGGAATAAAGTGAAACCGACAAATGAGCGATTTGGATTATGGCTGCAGAAAATATGTGCAACAATAATCTGGTGACAGATATTGGTAATATTTGTTATGTCGAAGAAAAAGATGCTGACTGGTGGACTACACACACCAATTACAGAACCATTTTGTGACAATATAATGTTGGTTAAAATTTGCGACCTTTCTGACACCGAACAAGCATCTGCAAACAAAAGGATGTTTATCCTAAAAAGAAATTTGTGGTGCATTTAACAGCTATCTACGAAGAAAGTTCAACCGACTGATTTGTTTCCGCTAGGCATGGTGTTAAAGCTAAGCTTCCGTTTTCTGGAAAGCACTAACAAGATGGGCCAGAGAGTAAAAGAAATTATCGGAAAAGAAGACCTCGAATGCATTAATAAAAATTCCAAAATCCTATATGTGTTCCATACAAAGTGGAACTAGCAGATGTTAAGTTGGAAACTTTATTGGAGGAACTACCAGATATATTAGACGAAGTCGAAAAGATTATTTCTATCTTTTGACATGGATGTAACCCAAGATTTTGCGGCATATTTAGCAAGATGGAGATGTGTAATTATTTAACTACAAAGCATAACTTTTGCTATAAGGGAGAATACGAAGAAAAGTGTAATATTATAGTTGACAACGATAAAACTGCGGGGATTGATTGTTTAACATGGCTAACAACCAATGCAAGAATTAAGATATACAACAAATTTGTGTGTCAGATAACAAGTCCTGGTGTTAATAAACAACTTGGCAATCATATACTAGATTTTTTACGTTGTCCAGATGTACGTTTAAGGGAAACATTTGCGTCTACTTTGGCCAAAGAACATGGTATTACGCGATTGGAAGCGACAATATACAACTGTGCAATTGGAAGCTATGTCAGTGCGGAACGGGTGTATAAACCCTTAAAAGACTGTTTAACCTTATTGGAAGATAGTGTTATACTTCCTAAAGGCGCCAATGTACTCGGTACCACTTGCCAAAATGTGGAGTAAGCTATCGGACAAGCTACAAAATAGCTGCTGTTTAGTGTATAATAACCTGCTACAGTACGTGTATTGGGGAATGGTAATACAAAGAAATTGACGGCTTGCAAATTAAGTTGTCCAAAAACCAGAGGAAAGGAAAAATTGATAAAGTATGTGCTTTTTTAGTTTTAACTATTTACCTGTAAATTATTTGGAGATAGTAGAGGAAGAGCCAAGATAAAATAAAATCTTACACAAGTGCTACATTAAAGCAGGTAGTACATATTTTACACAATCTGCAACACCATATTCTACAATTCCAAAAGAAATAGTGGATTGATAGATACCTAACATTCGTCCAGAGGTTGTACGACAACGCGTAAATATTGGTAGTAAACTTATCCGTTTACGCTAAAGGAAATTGCCCATTATGTATACCATACGCTGTAAGTGGAAGGAAAAGACAACTGGAATTAGAGGAAATGGATGCAAAAGGCGAAAATTGGACTACATGGAAAACACTGCGACAATACGCGAACAATACAAAGATGTGTTAGACAAAGAACATCTTATTAGAGAAAATGAGGAAGAATTAAAAGATTATTTTATGTGTCGATGGACTGACTTAGATACATCCGGGTTGTACAAGCTGTATGCATTTGCGGTTAGTAAGAAAGACTCTTTAGTTATGTAGTATATATTTTTAAAAGGTTATTCTAAAACGTATTTATCAAAATGGCAGATAACAAAGACGAACTAAGGAATGCGGGTTTCGTAATCTTGGCGTACACCACACGCAAAGGGGTTCCGTTAAACATTGTATATTTGCCTAGTAAAGAACCTTTCGGATCATTTAAAACCGAGGGTCTTACAACCTATAACAACCATATATTCCCAAAAGTGGTGGACATGCAACTACGCAACAGTGTGGGAGAAAAGGATTCTCCAATACCGACAAGAAGAAGTCGATCAAGCTAACAAGATACGTATGCAGGATATAGTGGAAAGCTGCGATTAAAAGATTGTCACAAGCTGCAAGAATTACACGAAGGAATGGATCTGGTTGTCGGCGGAATCAAAGACTTTAAATATAGAGGCAAACTTCGGTACATTTTACAATTCGAAAACCTAGACGGTCTTTATGTATCAAACTATTGGTTAAAAAGGAGATAGAGGACTTGGGTATCGATTTAAATTTTAAGCTGCGAATAAAATTAGATAAAATTAAAACCACTCCAAACAAACATAAAGAAAGGACTGTCTTCTGTGTATAACTTTGTATTAAAATTAAGTTTAAATGACCCATGCTTGGTATTAAATATTTTTAAATTTGTTATGTATAATGTCAGAATAAACATTTTATAATAGTATATAACATTGTTCTTTATTTATAAAAGGCTGTGACGTTACCCGAAATAGCAGTCGCACAGAGAGGGTGCGCATGGGCAGCGCGCATGGGCAGGTACGCGCAGGGTGCGCATGGGCAGGGTGTGCATGCGCAGGTGCTCGGGCTGGGATGTGTCTGGGCGTACACGAGGGAAGCGGATGTTAACAGTCACCAAGCATCCAATTCTTTATTTGGATGGTATCGAGTACTTGCCTGCGTATGTATCCGGAGTACGATTTGCATACGCAGCTTATTAATAAAATTAGTTTATCGAGGGAAGATGACAAAAGGTACATCATTCCTAATAGTACAACAATCTATGGGGCGTAAAGATATAAGATAGTTGTTTATATTTGTATATATTAGTTTTAAGATTCCATAATTTTTAAGTTCTTCTCCACCTTCCAAATCCTTCCGGCTTCTATCCTGGTTGACAGAGTATACGTGTTATTCCACGTGGTATTCGCGGACACGGAGGTTTTAGATTTCGGGAGATGCTAAGGCATATGTCTTGTTAGCGAAAAAGGTTTTAAAGATGGAGTTAATAAAGATGGGCAAAAATTAGTCTTTAAAACGCATAACTTTGTATGGGTCCTATTTAAAATCTATTTACAGATTTGGGGTCCCTAGAAAATTTAATATTAGTTGATACCTAGCAAAATATATTTATCTTAAAAGAGTGACTACCCGCGTATAATAAATACAATATAACACTTGTCAACAAAAAAGTTGTAGGAAAATTAAAGACGTATTTAATGGGGTCCAGTATTAGAATTTGTTGGTAGTAATGTTAAGTCCTACTGTATTGCAGGCGAGAAAGATACGATTAAAAAGATTAAAGGGTCTCACGAATTGTAGTTAAAACCGAGGGTCTTACAACCTATAACGAGCATATACTCAAAAGGGTAGGCATGCAACTACGCAGCAGTGCGGAGAATAAAATTCTCTAATAAGAAATTAAAGTTTCCATGTACGTAGCACCAGTCATTGGGAAATGGTCGAAATGTTAACCTATAAAGGCGATTATTAATTATGGTTTAGAAAAATAGTAGTTTTCGTGGACTAAATAAAATAGCTTAGACTGGTTAATGTATATGGTTATATTCTCGTACACATCCACAAACATCTGTTTACGTCCACAATGGCGATACCGGTAGTTTTGTTTAACAAATTAGTAGAAAGATACGTCAGGTGTTAGTGTGGAAGCCCATAGGATCGTTGGATTCAAAAGAACGGTGTGGCGGATGTATGGTGGTTCACCGTTAGAATAATCGAAAGTGGTTAATCGGTCGTATTAGATGTTTAAATAAGCGAAAGTGTAAAGGTCACATAAACAAAATTTAATTATCCGACAAAAAGTGCGCGATGTGCTACACTTATAAAGAAAGTATGGAATGGTGCTTTTAGCGGCCCTAGCAGTAAAAAGGACTGACTTTTCCAAGCAACTACAAGAATAGCAGTAGCGCAGAGAAGGGGTATGCATGTATTATACAGTTGCTACAAAATATGTTAGTTTACGCGTAGCGAATACAATACAACCCCGACGACGAAGGACAACTCCACATACATAGTAAATAAAGAAAATTTCCCGCCGTTTAAAAGAAGTACGCCACCACCGCCGAGCACCAAAGTATGGGCAAAAACCGCCTCCCATTCGAACCCAGAAGCGAGAAACTCACAACTCGTGGATCAAAAGGTAAGCGACACTAAATTTTCACGAGCTGATTAGTGAAATCTATAAATTGAATAACTTGATTGACGTAGACAAAATGTTACGTCTGGTGAAAGAACTAAATATTATTCTAAGTACTTGTAAGGATAGTTTAGCCAAATTCTTAGCTTTTAGAAATTTCTGCGATAAGATTAATGGATAAGGATATTAAGATTGCAACTTGGAACGCAAACGGACTGCGAAATAAAATACAAGAAGTAGATGAATTTGTAAATAGGGTTCAGATTGATATACTTTTAATTAATGAAACTAAGCTAGGAACTAATCATAAAGTTAACTTTAGGAACTACAATATTATTTGACTAGATAAAACCATCCACAGTGGAGGACTATTAGTATTAATTAAGAAATGTATACAATATTCGCAAATTAAGTCAAACCCCACGTGTACAGCTGACAACGTAATTTTTAAGCTTAAGGACAATACAATCATCATGCTGTGTACAACAGGCCATCGAATACTTTCAAGGTTGGTGACCTAAAAATATTACAAAGTGCGGGTCGTAAAACCCTCATCGTGGGGATCTTAATGCAAAGCACCGTTCCTGGAATTTCCATAACAGCAACACGAACGGTAATACCCTATACAACTTTACACAAAGACATAACAATAATATTCACTACAGCCCCACAACAACACATTTTCCGACAAACGGCATGACACCAATAGACATTATAGTAGAAAAGAACGTGAACAACCTTCAAGAAGTACACTCACCTGCTGAACTAAGCTCGGACCATAACTCGGTTATATTTATATTAAAAAAAAAGTACAAACCATAAACAAAGAGACTATTCTTGACTACACAAACGTGGACTGGGACGAGCACCGTAAAATGCTTGAGACTCATATCACAATTAACAACGACAAAAAACGCAAATCAAATAAATAACTAACTGCATAAATTTATAAGAGCAATAGAAATTGCAAAAACTACTCCTATACAATACAAAATAAATCGTGAAGGAACAGCTCCGCTACTATATAACATTGTAGAGTCGATTAAAAGTAGGGTATAATTGGGGCTCCTGGGCCCCTCTTTTGCTCCCAAATCCCTCATTTGCTCCCACATCTGGACCAAATTTACATGTAAATTCGCACTATAAAGTCTTATTTTTTAAGAATCGCCACCTTGCTCCACCTGACTCCGCCTTGCTCGGACACCCCCCAACCATTTTGATTACATCACACCCGCATTCTTTTCACCCGCGAGATAAATCTTTTTCCACACTTCCACCCACGAGATAAACCTATCTTGTTTGGTATTAATTAACATAAGATTTTTCTCAGCTACCCGAATCTCTAGGAATTTTTTAAATTGCATACTCCCCCCCCCCCAAGGCAGCTACCCCATTTTTAAGATTTCTTACCTGTAGCGATTTTTGAGCGTTCTTATAAATTTTTTTAGTCATGCGATACATCTTGTTAGCTTAGAATTTTATGTAGAATCCAAATCTGCAAACAGATTTGAAATCGGACCACGCCCTGCAAAGTTACACATATACCCTCTGCGAGATAAATCTTTCTCCACATTTCCATCCACGAGATAAACCTACCTTGTTTGGTATTAATTAAGATTAGAATTTTCTCAGCTACCCGAATTTCTTTAAATTTTTTAGATAGCGCCATCCCCCAGGGACCTACCCTGATTTTAAGATTTCTTACCTGTAGCGACTTTTGACCATCCTTATAAATTTTTATACATGCAATGCATCTTGTTAGTCTAGAATTTTATGTAGAATCCGAATCTAAACAGATTTAAAACAGGACCACCCTTACCATTTTACACACACCTCTAAATTATAAATTTCCTTTGCGTGCTTGGATTGGCCTCTTAAAACTTTTATTACAGACAATTTTTACTAATACAGTTTAAATTTTGTAAACCACATTTCTAAATACATATTCACAATTTTTATTCTTAACCTAGAACTTCTCATATCGGCTTGTACTTATTAATATTTATTTCTAAATAGAGCACCTTTTCCAAAGACCAACCGGACCCGCATGTTTCAAATTCCTCTGATTTTGTTCGCATGGTTTCGCTTAAGACCTCGTACATATTTTCCAGATTACTAGAAGACGTTATAACCACATTTTTGTGTTAAAGGATTTCACATCGGACTTCTTCCCCATTTTGGTGTAAACGCCGTAGAGTTCGCAGTAGACTTTATTGCTGTATGTTGTATTCTTTTTCATTAATTAATCGAATAAATCGCTCTTTCTGCTTCCAAAGAAACTCGGACACTCCATCGTCGACACTGGCGTTCTTTATGCGATAGCTAGCCATACGGTTGTTAAACGCTGTACTAACCATTTCTACACCATCGTCGCTAGTAGCGGTAACTGATGCATTTTATGTCTGTTGCTTCTCAATGTGCGGCATAGGTAGTTTTTCCATTTCGAAATCGCATACTTTACACATAATTCGTGGTTGTTTCGTACAAGGCCCTTTAACAGCTGGCGGAGCTGAACGTTTACGGCTTAATGACATGCCGTGCTGTTTTTCCTTGTGTCGCTGTAAGTTGCCCATTCTCGTAAAAGCAATACCGCAAGACCCACAGTTAAAGAACTTTGCTGCAGACGGATGTATAAGCTAACCCGACGATGTTACACCACGACATTTGTTCTGGTGCCGTTTGAGAGCATCCTTCTGGTAAAGTAGACGTGACACGGCTCGCATTTAAAAACGTTTAGTACAAAACAAAATCCGCACTCTAAGACTTGACTTGTAAACGAACTAACTTATAACTAAAGAATTTACTCCAGCGTACCTGCTTTATGTACCCTATAGAATGCAAACCGAAGGTTTCCAAAACACCCGAACGAAGTTGAGGATTCATCGGTGAACTAAATGACGTCATAATCCTTGCTGCTCGTCCAATACATTTAGCGCCAATGCATGCACCTGGTTCGCATCGTCGATGGTGCGAATACCGTTAGTAGAAACATCGGAAACGTCTTCCATGTTATACGGATCGCTGCATATTAAAAATCCAAAAGGGTGATAGCACACGCACACAAATTGTCTGCAAGTCGTGCTGTAGAAGATGCAGTGCTACTATAACCAAAAACACTTTAAACCATTACTAAGGAAATACCAACTTGTTGTCTACAGGATACTTACTAATAAAGTAATTTAATTTTAAATAACTTCTACGTCATATTTTAGGAAATGGTGGGCTTGAATATTTTCCAAATGAATCACCAAGCGAAAGTATATGCTTAGCAGTATTAAAATTAACCATTAATTTCCCATTTTTACGACCATAGTTAATTATAGATTAAAATTTAATTTGTGCACGTTCGAGCTTCTCGTAAACTAACATATTTTATAGCAACAATGCGTTGTATAATACATGCATACCCCTTCGCCGCGCTACTGCTATTCTTGTAATTGCTAGAAAAGTCACTCTTTTACTGTTAGGACCGATGCAAAGCACCATTTTTTATACTTTCTATAGCACATCGCGCTTTTTTCGTCTGATGATTAAATTTTGCTTCTGTAGGCTTTTACACTTTCGCATAGCGGTCGGCGCACGTAATGATTTCTAGAACCGGTAAGTACTTGATATCGTCCAAATAGAGAATTAGATGCTCGATGTCTGTCAACTTCCAATTCCATCGTAAAAGGTAGAAAAACTCAGTCAATCATCCATCTAACTTAAACTTCGACCCGCTTGTTCTGATAATTTACAAACATTTTTCAAACGACAATGGGCTGAGAATTTTAAACCTCCGAGGATCTTTAAGTCGTGATCAATTACACATCCGAACTACGCGTAACCAACATATTTTGTAGCAACTGTATAATACATGCATACCCCTTCTGCGCTACTGCTATTCTTGTAGTTGCTTGAAAAGTCAGTCGCCCTTTTATAGGGCCGCTAAAAGCACCATTCCATACTTTCTTTATAAGTGTAGCACATCGCGCACTTTTTGTCGGATAATTAAATTTTGTTTATGTAGGCCTTTACACTTTCGCTTATTTAAACATCTAATACGACCGATTAACCACTTTCGATTATTCTAACGGTGAACCACCATACATCCCACGCACCGTTCTTTTGAATTCCAACGATCCTATGGGCTTCCGCACACTAACACCTGACGTATCTTTCCTACTATTTGTTAAACAAAAACTACCGGTATCGCCATTGTGGACGTAAACAGATGTTTGTGGATGTGTACGAGAATATATAACCATATACATTAACCAGTCTAAGCTATTTTATTTAGTCCACGAAAACTACTATTTTCTAAACCATAATTAATAATCGCCTTTATAGGTTCCACATTTCGACCATTACCCAATGACTGGTGCTACGTACATGGAAACTTTAATTTCTTATTAGAGAGAATTTTATTCTCCACGCACTGCTGCGTAGTTGCATGCCTACCCCTTTTGGAGGTATATGCTCGTTATAGGTTGTAAGACCCTCGGTTTTACTTAACTACAATTCGTGAGACCCTTTAATCTTTTTAATCGTATCTTTCGCCTACAATACAGTAGGACTTAACATTACTACCAACAAATTCTAATACTGGACCCCATTAAATACGTCTTTAATTTTCCTACAACTTTTTGTTGACAAGTGTTATATTGTATTTATTATACGCGGGTAGTCACTCTTTTAAGATAAATATATTTTGCTAGGTATCAACTAATATTAAATTTTCTAGGGACCCCAAATCTGTAAACAGATTTTAAATAGGACCACCCCATACAAAGTTATGTTTTAAAGACCCAAATCACTGATTTTGCCCATCTTTATTTAACACCATCTTTAAAACCTTTTTCGCTACCAAGACATATGCCTTAGCCAACCATCTCCCGAGAAATCTAAAACCGCCGTGTCCCGCGAATACCACGTGGAGATAACACGTATACTCTGTCAACCAGGATAGAAGCCGGAAGGATTTGGAAGGTGGGAGAAGAACTTAAAATTATGGAATCTTAAAACTAATATATACAAATATAAACAACTATCTTATATCTTTACGCCCCCATGCGTAGATTGTTGTACTATTAGGAATGATGTACCTTTTGTCATCTTCCTCGATAAACTAATTTTATTAATAAGCTGCGTATGCAAATCGTATTTTTACTCCGGATACATACGCAGGCAAGTACTGATACCATCCAAATAAAGAATTGGATGCTTGGTGACTGTTAACATCCGCTTCCCTCGTGTACGCCCAGACACATCCCAGCCCATGAGCACCCCTGCGCATGCACACCCTGCCCATGCGCACCCTGCGCGTACGCACCCTGCCCATGCGCGCTGCCCATGCGCACCCCTCTCTGTGCGACTGCTATTTCGGGGTAACGTCACAGCCTTTTATAAATAAAGAACAATGTTATATACTATTATAAAATGTTTATTCTGACATTATACATAACAAATTTAAAATATTTAATGCCAAGCATGGGGTCATTTAAACTTAATTTTAATACAAAGTTATACACAGAAGACAGTCCTTTCTTTATGTTTGTTTGCAGTGGTTTTAATTTTATCTAATTTTATTCGCAGCTTAAAATTTAAATCGACCCCAAGTCTTCTATCTCCTTTTCTAACCAATAGTTTGATACATAAAGACCGTCTAGGTTTTCGAATTGTAAAATGTACCGAAGTTTGCCTCTATATTTAAAGTCTTTGATTCCGCCGACAACCAGATCCATTCCTTCGTGTAATTCTTGCAGCTTGTGACAATCTTTTAATCGCAGCTTTCCCACTATATCCTGCATACGTATCTTGTTAGCTTGATCGACTTCTTCTTGTCGGTATTGGAGGAAACTTTTCTCCCACACACTGTTGCGTAGTTGCATGTCCACCACTTTTGGGAATATATGGTTGTTATAGGTTGTAAGACCCTCGGTTTTAAATGATCCGAAAGGTTCTTTACTAGGCAAATATACAATGTTTAGCGGAACCCTTTGCGTGTGGTGTACGCAAGGTTACGAAACCCGCATTCCTTAGTTCGTCTTTGTTATCTGCCATTTTGATAAATACGTTTTAGAATAACCTTTAAAAAGTATACGGATTTAGTACCATCCTTTTCTGCAAGAACACCTACATAACTAAAAGAGTCTTTCTTACTAACCGCAAATGCATACAGCTTGTACAACCCGGATGTATCTAAGTCAGTCCATCGACACATAAAATAATCTTTTAATTCTTCCTCATTTTCTCTAATAAGATGTTCTTTGTCTAACACGGCATGGTGTTAAAGCTAAGCTTCCGTTTTCTCTGGAAAGCACTAACAAGATGAGCCAGAGAGAAAAAGATATTATCGGAAAAGAAGACCTCGATTGCATTTATAAAAAATTCCAAAATCCTATATGTGTTCCAAACAAAGTGGAACTAGCAGATGTTAAGTTGGAAACTTTATTGGAGGAACTCCAGATATATTAGACGAACTCGAAAAAGATTATTTCTATCTTTTTGACATGGATGTAACCCAAGATTTTGCGGGTATATTTAACAAGATGGAGATGTGTAATTATTTAACTACAAACCATAACTTTTGCTATAAGGGCGAATACGAAGAAAAGTGTAATATTATAGTTGACAACGATAAAACTGTAGGAATTGATTGTTTAACATGGCTAACAACCAATGCAAGAATTAAGATATACAACCAATTTGTGTGTCAGATAACAAGTCCTGGTGTTAATAAACAACTTGGCAATTATATACTAGATTTTTTACGTTGTCCAGATGTACGTTTAAGGGAAACATTTGCGTCTACTTTGGCCAAAGAACATGGTATTACGCGATTGGAAGCGACAATATACAACTGTGCAATTGGAAGCTATGTCAGTGCGGAACGGGTGTATAATCCCTTAAAAGACTGTTTAACGTTATTGGAAGATAGTAAGTAATACTTCCTAAAGGCGCCAATGTACTCGTTACCACTTGCCAAAATGTGGAGTAAGCTATCGGACAAGCTACAAAATAGGTGCTGTTTAGTGTATAATAACCTACTACAGTACGTGTATTGGGGGAATGGCAATACAAAGAAATTGACGGGCTTGCAAATTAAGTTGTCCGAAAAACCAAAAGAAAGGGAAACATTGATAAAGTATGTGCTTTCGGCTTTTAGTTTTAACTATTTACCCGTAAATTATTTGGAGATAGTAGAGGAGGAAGACAGCCAAGATAAAATAAAAATCTTACACAAGTGCTACATTAAAGCAGGTAATATGTACATATTTTACACAATCTGCAACACCATATTCTACAATTCCAAAAGAAATAGTCATTTCGGAATTGGGATTGATAAATACACCTAACATTCGCCCAGAGGTTGTACGACAACGCGCAAATATTGGTAGTAAACTCTATCCGTTTACGCTAAACGAAATTGCCCTATTATGCATGCCATACGCTGTAAGTGGAAGGAAAAGACAACTGGAATTAGAGGAAATGGATGCAAAAAAGCGAAAATTGGAATACATGGAAAACACTGCGACAGTACGCGAACAATACAAAGATGTGTTAAACAAAGAACATCTTATTAGAGAAAATGAGAAAGAATTAAAAGATTATTTTATGTGCCGATGGCCTGACTTAGATTCATCCGGGTTGTACAAGCTGTATGCATTTGCGGTTAGTAAGAAAGACTCTTTTAGTTATGTAGGCGTTCTTGCAGAAAAGGATGGTACTAAATCCGTATACTTTTTAAAAGGTTATTCTAAAAACGTATTAATCAAAATGGCAGATAAAAAAGACGAACTGAGGAATGCGGGTTTCGTAACCTTGGCGTACACCACACGCAAAGGGGTTCCGCTAAACATATATGTGTACATACCATTAAATATCAAGTAACTGGCAGTAAACATAGTTTCACTAGGGGGCGTTTAACTAACCCTTGGGATGTCTTGACTGTAGCTACCCGAACGATACCGTCTCTACCAGGGTGAACATCTACTACTCTTCCTAAACGCCACTGTAGAGGGGGGTTATTTTCTTTCTTTAAGAGGACAAGCTAATCAATAGGTAGGGTAGCGGAATTCTTCAACCACTTACCTTTCTGCTGCAACGTGTGCAGGTATTCAGCACTCCATTTCTTCCAAAACCCTTATTGCATTTGCTGCAACAGTTGCCAGCGATTCAAACGAGAGGGGTTTATGGACAACAAATCTGGATCTGGTAACACCGAGACTGGTTCAACATTAAGAAAATGACCCGGGTTAAATACGAGAAATCATGCGGTTCGCAACTCAGTGCGCATAGTGGACGTGAGTTGAGAATCGCTTCGATTTGAATCAATACCGTCGAGAATTCTTCAAACGACAAAATTTGTTCACCGATAATTCTCTTTAAATGGGATTTTACCGATTTAATCCCGGCCTCCCACAACCCACCAAAATGAGGAGCAGCAGGAGGATTAAACACAAATTCGATAACCTCAACGCCTGCCGAATGGCGCATCAATTGAGAGATTTCACGAGAGGCCCCAACAAAATTAGTACCATTATCACAATGGATTTGAATACATTTGCCTCTTCGAGCAATAAATCGACGTAAAGCACCCAAGTAAGCGTCTGTCGACAAGTTAGACACTAGTTCCAAATGGATGGCTTTAGTGCTGAAACAAATAAATAAGCAAATGTACGCTTTCAATGATTTTGCGCCACGACATCGATTCATCGTGACAGAGAATGGTCCACCAAAGTCGACTCCCGTATGTAAAAACGCCTTACCTGGAGTTACCCTAGAAGCTGGTAAATCCCCATAGAGGGGCATAAAGCCCCAGGGTTTACACGAAAACAACGAATGCAGGATTTTAGACATTGCCGAATAGCCCTCTTGGCGCACAAGATCCAATAATTTTGAGTTAGTAAAAATTGTGTTGTTTGATTTCCAGGATGTAAATGTCTTTCATGACAATCTAATATAATAAGTTCAGTCAACCGATGCGACCGAGGAAGCAAAATTGGAAATTTAACATCATGCGACAACTCTGAGTTACGTAGGCGACCGCCCACCCTCAACAAATCATTACTATCTAGAAACGGACTAAGGCTGCGAAGTTGTTTACTAACAAGTTTTCCAGTTTTAATATTTGCAATGTCTTGAGCAAAAACATTTGTTTGAACTCTTTAATCAATAAATGTATAGCCTCTTGCTGCTGAGCTAGAGACAAACCATCAGAATATTTTGAACGCAAATCTGGACATTGAACATTACGAATGAAATGACGAATACAGGTAATAATCCTACAAATTTTCTGCAGGTTTGAAAATTTATCCAACAACATATCTAAGAAATGGTCAGACATAACGACTGTTAACGACAGAGTACGATATTCGACGTCCATCTGAGATGAGTCGATAAGTTTTGGCAGCGATGTTACTGGCCATTCTTCGCTACGACGCACTAACCAGGAAGGTCCTGTCCACCATAATGGATGATGAACCAACTCTGAAGCCAAAAGTCCACGTGAGGCACAATCCGCAGGGTTATCCTGGGACTTAACATGAAACCACGAAGATGGAGGAATACGTTCTTGAATATGCGAAATACGATTGCTAACGAATGTCTTCCACTTATGCGAGGAAGACCGAATACAAGACAAAACAACAGTAGAATCTGACCACGCGAAAATATTACTAAATGATAAAATATCTGTATAAGTATTTTTGACGAAATCTACTAAATCTGCCAAGAGTACGGCAGCACACAATTCGAGACGGGGCAATGAAACGCGATTAGTAGGAGCAACCTTCGATTTTGCGCATACTAATGATATGGTAATATTATCTTCCAGATCTAACGAACGGAAATAGATGACAGCTGCATACCCGGCTTCAGAAGCATCACAGAATCCATGCAACTCCACCCTTTTAAAATTATGACATACGATGCGACGCGAAATCTCAATATTCGAAACCGCTGGCAATTCACCCAAAAAATGTTTCCATTTTTGTATGACTTCCAATGGAGGCTCTTGGTCCCACCCGAGACCTAAAAGCCAAAGATCTTGAACTAAACGTTTAGCGAACAGTACTACAGGTGCTATCAACCCGAGAGGATCAAAAATTTTTGCGATAGCCGACAAAATATTACGCTTAGTGCAAGTGCGCTCTTCAACGTCTAAGTTGTATAAAAATGCATCTGTAAGAGCACGCCACGAAAGGCCCAAAATTTTTATTGAACCACTATCTTTATCTTGAAATGTAATTGCGTCCGAACTGGACAGGGACTCCTTCAAGTTGGACATCACTTCCGGGCAATTACTACTTCATTTTCTTAATTGAAAACCACCACTAGTGCAAATACTATTCAATTCACCAATTAATTGATTAGCAGCTTCAATCGAATTGCATCCAGTGACTAAGTCATCAACATAGGTATCGCTCGCCAATACCGATGACGCGAAAGGAAAATTAATCGACTCTAACCTTGCCAATTCTTGAACAGTACGCAAGGCCAAAAAAGTCGACGACGAAACTCCATAAGTCACAGTATTTAACTTAAAGTCCATAATAGGATCTGACGGAGAAAATCTCCAGACGATACGTTGATAATTACGATGAGTATCTTTAACCAAAATCTGCCGATACATTTGTTTAATGTCAGCTGTAATTACGATAGGGTGTACACGAAAGTGCAATAACAAAACTGCAATGTCCTTTTGCAAAGCAGGACCAATACCCAAGCTATCATTTAACGACTTTCCAGATTGATCCTGACACGAAGCATCGAAAACCACCCGCAATTTGGTGGTAGTGCTATCACGCTTATGTACAGCATGATGGGGAATGTAGTACATTTTCTCATGACCCGACGAATTTTCAGGCGATTTCACTTGAACCATGTGACCGCTTGTCAAATAATCCTCCATAAATTTTTGATAATCTGAATACAATTCAGGATTTTTTAACAAACGACGTTCTAACGACAAAAATCTTTTAATACAAGTTGATCTCATACCCACGAATGAGGGTTCCGAAATTTTAAAGGGCAAGGACACTACAAAACAACCGTCCTTGTTACGTCTATAACTTTCCACAAATTGATTTTCACACCTTTCTTCTTCAGGAGAAATGTGTTTTTTGAAGGGAATATTTTCTAATTCCCAAAATCGACGAATGTTACTGTCTAAGGGTTCAACGGAAGCACACAACGACGTAATAGAACTATTCGGGGAAACGACCTTTCCCGTTAAAACCCAACCAAAGGTTGTTTTAATAGCAACTGGCTCGTTAGCGACACCCCAACGAGACTCGTTCAACAAAACCTGAGCAAAGATTTCCGCCCGAGTAGCATGTCAATTTTACCAGGAACATTAAAATTAGGATCAGCTAAGGCCAAACCTCGAGTATGCGACCATTCCTTGACCCCTATCGACGACGAAGGTAATTGATTACAAATGTTAGGTAAAATATAACAATCAATTCCATATGCTGGAGACCGTGCTCCCGAGGGGCTGACTACACACGATAGTGCACCAGACACCAACGACGAATTCAAGCCAAGTCCTTGAACAGTGACATTGGCTCTCCGTTTCCTTAAACCTAATTTCTGACGGCACCTTTCAGTCATAAAACTTTCCATGGATCCGTTATCTAATATTACACGAACAGATTGCAATGTTCCTGTATAATCAAGCACCGACACCATTGCCGTAGCTAACAGCGTGGTTGTGTGTTCTAATGATGTCGAAATCAACGAGCTAGTGGCAGGTTGTTCATGCACAACCGACGACGACAGATTGTCTTCACTAGGTCTACTAGTAGAAGTAAGTATAGGCGCCGCTCTCCGAGGAGACGCTGACCTTTGACGATGGGTTTGTCGGCGTGGCGACACCGATTTTTCTTGTTTATCGAAGTGAAGCAACGAATTGTGCGACTGATGACATTTTCTACACGACCAATCTAACGTACAATTTTTCATCGAATGTGAAGTATTTAAGCATTTGATACAAAGATTTTTAAGCTTTACCACCTCAAATCTTTCTTAAGGGGTTTTATCGAGAAACTGCTTACATCTATAAATAGGATGCACAGCTTGACAGAAACTACAATTTTTAACATCATTGGTGGTACCAACTAAAGAAGTTTTAGCCGAAGTGCTAACAAACCTTCCTTTTTCTCTTTCTTTAGCGGAATCTCGAGCCTTTAAGCATGTTCCTGAAGCAATGTCATTTATTTCCAACACTTTACATTGTTTTTCAATGTACGACCTTAAATCTTTGAACGAGGGAATCTCGTCATTATTTCCTAATTCGAAACGCTTTAAAATATTTGTATCTAATTTTTTCGATAACAGATTAAACAACATGAAATCTAATAAATCTATTTCCATCTGCCTTAACGCGAATATATTTTCATCAAAACAACTAAATAATTGCCGGAGTTCCGCATGCGAGTCTGAGGAACTGACTTTAGGGCATTTTTCAAAAGCATTAAAATATGTTGAAAGTAATAACCTCTTGGACTGAAAACGATTAGTAATGATTTTATAGGCTTCCTCGTATGCATAATCATTTAATGGCAAGTGTTTTATCAACGCACGCGACGACTCATCTAATGTATCAACGAGATGGAAAAATTTGTCAACGGGTGACAAACTGACATTATCATGAATCAACCGCTTATAAATTGCATTGTAACTCAAAATCTGAAATTCGTCCAGAGAAGCGTGGGACTGAAAGATGTTTCAAGCGAATTGTACAATCTGAGGAAAAAGAATTATTCATATTTTCTACCTTTGGCTTATTTTCTACCCGATCTAATTCGCATTGTTCAGCGATAATACGAATATCTAATAGATAATCATCGATTTTCACCCTAAGAGCCAAAAATTCATCCAATTGTTCACTTTCTTCATCAAAGAAAATATCCTTGCAAAAGGATTTGAAAAGCGTTTCAATCTGTTCGACACTTTTAATCGACGCTCTAATTAAAGCAATCGATACGTTTTACGGTTGGTTGATCTTACTGTATATGTGATCCAACCTTTTAACTACAAATTTAGCTTCAAGAATAGCTTTATCAATTGATATAACCATATTTAATTAATGACTAATGAACGACAATAAAAATTAATGTAAAAACAATGCGTGACTCGAATACGCTAAATTACTAATTCATCTACGAAATTAAATTATTAATAGAAAAATGCAACTAACTACAGTGCTCGCCCGACATAGCTTTTAAGGTTTCAAATAAATACCAATAACCTCTTTGTTATACAAGTTGCATGAACCCGAATGGTTGCTCCAACTTGAAATGACAAATAAGGTAAAGATTTAGGATACAATAACCCTCATAAATAGTTTACATAAAAAGATACCGACGACGACCCTAATCTTTGCCACAAAGGATAAGGAATGTATTGTAAAATCTACCGTTATGACCAAATGTTACTAGCATTAAATGTGTAAGCAAGATGTTCTTTTCTGTGTAACCCGTTTAACCATAATAAAAACTACGACAATTTTATAAATTTAAGTATAAGGAGCTTAAAGGATGGGAACTAATTAATTAATTAATAATCCGGTGATGAAGGCCAATTTTGTTCACGCGCGGGGGGTCTTATAAATTTATACATCGACTTACCTCCGCGGTGTTTTTTTGTTCTAAGCTGCAGTTCCTCTTCCTTGAACCAAGTGGACTGTATGCGAATTGAGTCTGTGTTACATTACACTTGCACTGTGTTTTTTAGGGGTTTAACAACTAAAGTCTGCGGCACTTGACTCACTTACGGTACCGAACGAAGAAACGGACGGCCGTTCTGCTTCAATATCCATAAGAAAGTGTTTGTTCACTACTCTGTCCAAACTTATTCACACATGCACAGGGAATTTTTATGGCAGGATATAAGGGAACAAGGGATGACAGTTTTACAATTAGATTTACAACTACGAATTTGAAGTAGCTTAAATTAACCACGCAACGTGCGATAAAGAGACCGAACACATCTGAACCAAATAGTTTTCTTCGACTAGCCATTGCTTCTTTCGAGATAAACCTATCTTGTTTGGTATCAATTAATATTAGAAAATTCTCAGCTACCCGAATTTCTAGGAATTTTTAAATTGCGTCACCGCCCAGGGAGCTACCCTAATTTTAAGATTTCTTACCTGTTGCGATTTCCGACCGGTCGCATAAATTTTTTTAGTCATGCAATACATTAAATTAGTCTAAAATTGTACGCAGAATTCAAATCTGCAAGCAGATTTAAAATAGGACCACGCCTTGCAAAGTTACACTTTAAAGCTCTCAAACCTGTAAATTTTGCTCTTTGCTCTATAAGCAAAACTAACAAATAGTTTTCTTCGACAAGCCATTGCATCTTTTGAGATAAACCTATCTTGTTTGGTATCAATCAATATTAGAATTTTCTCTGCTACCCAAATCTCTTTAGATTTTTCAGATAGCATCATCCCCCAGAGAGCTACCCTCATTTTAAGATTTCTTACCTGTTGCTATTTCTGAGCGTTTTTATAAATTTTTTTATACATGCGATACATTAAATTAGTCTACAATTTTACGCACAACCCGAATCTGCAAACAGATTTAAAATAGGACCACGCCCTGCAAAGTTACACTGTAAAGCTCCTAAATCTCATTAAAATTTTTGCTCGTCTATGACATATGCTTTAACCAAACACGTAGCAGTATTAACATAAATAAATTAAGCACGCAAAAATTTAATAATTTATTTTATCCGATTTACAGTTTAATAAACTAATTACAATTTTTACGAAATATCACATTTATCTTCTTTGTTTAACCAAATCCAAGCAGGTTAAAGTAACCTGTAACAAAAAATAGAAATTAATGTGTTGTTTAAAAAAGACCTATAACAAAAAGAAATTAATGTAAAAAAGAGGAGACGTGTTTTCGGTCAATAAGACATATTGTTGTTAATCTAACAGTATGAGAATAATGTAAAGACATTCTAATGTAATGTGTTTTTAATATATAAATGGGAAGGTCGACTTTGGCGTAATCATCGCT
This sequence comes from Platerodrilus igneus, assembly GCA_036346225.1. NCBI lineage: Eukaryota > Metazoa > Arthropoda > Insecta > Coleoptera > Lycidae > Platerodrilus > Platerodrilus igneus. Next base: position 1,877,006 of record JARFIW010000295.1, read on the forward strand.
CCGAATTACATGTGAAAGCTGTATATAATTTCTTTTTAAAAGTGTACATATTCTCCAAACAAATACGGTTATTACAGTAGGAAAGTACGTTAAATGCAAGTCAATTAATAGCAATTTAATATTGCTTACTGACCTACCTTAATTAGGTTGCTGTACTATTAGGAATGATGTACTTTTTGTTGTCCTCGCCCGACAAACTGATTTTATTAATTAATTGGGTATAAAGTTGGTGTTTACATGGTTTTGTTTAAGACCTCGTACATATTTTCCGGATTACTAGAGGACGTTATAACCATATTTTTTGTGTTAAAGGATTTCACATCGGTAGTCTCTTTTCCCATTTTGGTGTATACGCCGTAGAGTTCGCAATCGAGTTTTATTGCTGTATGTTGTATTCTTTTTTTATTAAGTAATCAAATAAATCGTTCTTTCTGCTTCCAAAGAAACTCGGACACTCCATCGCTAACACCTCCATGTCGCACACTTTACACATAATTCGTGGTTGTTTCGTACAAGACCCTTTAACAGCTGGCGGAGCTGAACGTTTACTGCTTAATGACATACCGTGCTGTTTTTCCTTGTGTCGCTGTAAGCTATTCTTGTAAAAGCGATACCGCAAGACCCACAGTTTAAGTACTTTGCTGCCGACGATGTTACACCACGACATTTGTTCTGGTGCCGTTTGAGAGCATCCCTCCTGGTATAGTAGACGTGACAGGGCTCGCATTTAAAAACGTTTAGTACAAAACAAAATTCGCACTATAAGACTTTGGTTAAACTTGTAATCGAACTAACTTATAACTAAAAAGCTTACTCTAGCGTACCTGATTTATGTTCCTTATAGAATGCATATCGAAGGTTACCGAAAGTTACCGAAGACGACCGAACGATGTTGAGGATTCAGCGGGGAACTAAATGACGTCATAATCCTTGCTGCTCGTCCAATACATTTAACGTCAATGCATGCACCTGGTTCGCATCGTCGATGGTGCGAATGCCGTTAGTAGAAACATCGGAAACGTCTTCCATGTTATACGGATCGCGTGCATATTAAAAATCCAAAAGGGTGATAGCACACGCACACAAATTGTTTGCAAATCGTGCTGTAGAAGATGCAGTGCTACTATAACCAAAAATTTAATAAAAATACTTTAAACCATTACTAAGGAAATACCAACTTGTTGTCTACAGGATACTTACTAATAAAGCAATTTAATTTTAAGTAACTTCTACGTCATACTTAAGGAAATGGTAGGCTCGAATATTTTCTAAATGAATCACCAAGCAAAAGCAAATGCTTAGCGGTATTAAAATTAACCATTTATTTCCCATTTTTACGACCGTGGTTAATTATAGATTAAAATTTAATTTGTTCACGTTCGAGCTTACCGTAAACTAACATATTTTATAGTAACAATGCGCTGTATAATACATGCATACCCCTTCGCCGCGCTACTGCTATCCTTGTAATTGCTAGAAAAAGTCACTCTCCTTTTTACTGTTAGGACCGATGCAAAGCACCATTTTTGTATACTTTCTATAGCACATTGCGCACTTTTTCGTCTGATAATTAAATTTTGCTTCTGTCGGCTTTTACACTTTCGCATAGCGGTCGGCCGCACGTAATGATTTCTAGAACCGGTTAGTACTCGATATCGCCCAAATAGAGAATTAGATGCTCGATGTCTGTCAACTTCCGATTCCCTCGTAAAAGGTAGAAAAAACTCGGTCAATCATCCATCTAACTTAAACTTCGACCCGCTCCTATTCTGATAATTTCCAAACATTTTTCAAACGACAATGGGCTCAAAATTTTTTAAACCTTCGAGGGATCTATAAGTCGTAATCAATTACACGTTCGAGCTACCCGTAAACTAACAATGCGCTGTATAATACATGCATACCCCTTCTCTGCGCTACTGCTATTCTTGTAGTTGCTTGAAAAAGTCAGTCGCCCTTTATTACTGCTAGGGCCGCTAAAAAGCACCATTCCATACTTTCTTTTTAAGTGTAGCACATCGCGCACTTTTTTGTCAGATAATTAAATTTTTGTTTATGTAGGCCTTTACACTTTCGCATATTTAAACATCTAATACGATCGATTAACCACTTTCGATTATTCTAACGGGGAGCCACCATACATCCCGCGCACCGTTCTTTTTGAATCCAACGATCCTATGGGCTTCCGCACACTAACACCTGACGTATCTTTCCTACTATTTGTTAAACAAAAACTACCGGTATCGCCATTGTGGACGTAAATAGATGTATGTGGATGTGAACGAGAATATGTTATATAGATTAATCAGTCTAAGCTATTTTATTTAGTCCACGAAAACTACTATTTTTATAAACCACAATTAATAATCGCCTTTATAGGTTTAACATTTCTACCATTACCCAATGACTGGTGCTACGTACATGGAAACTTTAATTTCTTATTGGAGAGAATCCTTATTCTCCCACGCACTGTTGTGTAGCTGCATGCCCACCCCTTTTGGGAATATATGCTCATTATAGGTTGTAGCACCCGCGGTTTTACTTAACTACAATTCGTGAGACCCCTTTAATCTTTTTAATTGTATTTTTCTCGCCTACAGTACAGTGGGACTTAGCCCTACTACCAACAAACTCTAATACTGGACCCACTTTAAAGTTGTCTTTGAATTTCTCTACAATTTTTTGTTAACATGCGGTATATTGTGTTTATTATTTGCGGGGTAGTCACTCTTTTAAGATAACTATATTTTGTTTGGCATCAACTAATATTAAATTTTCTAGGGACCCCAAATCTGTAAATAGATTTTAAATAGGACCACCCATACAAAGTTATGCCTTTTAAAGACTAATTTTACCCATCTTTATTTAACTCCATCTTTAAAACCCTTTTTTTCGCTACCCAAGACATATGCTTTGACCAACCGTTTCCCTAGAAATCTAAAACCGCCGTGTCCCACGAATACCACCTGGAGATTACACGTATACTCTGTCAACCAGGATAGAAGCCGGAAGATTTGGAAGGTGGGAGAAGAACTTAAAAATTGGAATCTTAAAACTAATATATACAATAGATTTACAAAATCTATACAAATATAAACAACTATCTTATATCTTTACGTCCCCATGCGTAGATTGTTGTACTATTAGGAATGATGTACCTTTTGTCATCTTCCCTCGATAAACTAATTTTATTAATAAGCTGCGTATGCAAATCGTATTCTTTACTCCGGATACATACGCAGGCAAGTACTCGATACCATCCAAATAAAGAATTGGATGCTTGGTGACTGTTAACATCCGCTTCCTCGTGTACGCCCAGACACATCCCAGCCATGAGCACCCTGCGCATGCACACCCCTGCCCATGCGCACCCTGCGCGCGCAACTCCTGCCCATGAGCACCCCTCTCTGTGCGACTGCTATTTCAGGGTAACGTCAAAGCCTTTTATAATAAAGAACAATGTTATATACTATAAAATGTTTATTCTGACATTATACATAACAAATTTAAAAATTATACCAAGCATGGAGTCATTTAAACTTAATTTTATACAAAGTTATACAGAAGACAGTCCTTTCTTTATGTTTGCTTGGAGTGGTTTTAATTTTATCTAATTTTATTCGCTTAAAATTTAAATCGAACCAAGTCTTCTATCTCCTTTTCTAGCCAATAGTTTGATACATAATACCGTCTAGGTTTCGAATTGTAAAATGTACCGAAGTTTGCCTCCTATATTTAAAGTCTTTGATTCCACCGACAACCAGATCCATTCCTTCGTGTAATTCTTGCAGCTTGTGACAATCTTTTAATCGCAGCTTACCCACTATATCCTGCATACGTATCTTGTTAGCTTGATCGACTTCTTCTTGTTGGATGAGGAAATCCTTTTCTCCCACACACTGTTGCGTAGTTGCACATCCACCACTTTTGGGAATATATGGTTGTTATAAGTTGTAAGATCCTCGGTCTTAAATGATCCGAAAGGTTCTTTACTAGGTAAATATACAATGTTTAGCGGAATTGCTTGGTGACGCAGTCGAAACCGCATTCTAGTTCGTTGTTATCTGCCATTTTGATAAATACGTTTTAGAATAACCTTTTAAAAGTATACGGATTTAGTACCATCCTTTTCTGCAAGAACGCCTACATAACTAAAGAGTCTTTCTTACTAACCGCAAATGCATACAGCTTGTACAACCCGGATGTATCTAAGTCAGTCCATCGGCACATAAAATAATCTTTTAATTCTTCCTCATTTTCTCTAATAAGATGTTCTTTGTCTAACACATCTTTGTATTGTTCGCGTATTGTCGCAGTGTTTTCCATGTAGTCCAATTTTCGCCTTTTGCATCCATTTCCTCTAATTCCAGTTGTCTTTTCCTTCCACTTACAGCGTATGGCATGCATAATGGGGCAATTTCCTTTAGCGTAAACGGTAGAGTTTACTACCAATATTTGACGCGTTGTCGTACAACCTCTGGCGAATGTTAGGTGTATCTATCAATCCCAATTCAAATGACTATTACTTTTGGAATTGTAGAATATGGTGTTGCAGATTGTGTAAAATATGTACTACCTGCTTTAATGTAGCACTTGTGTAAGATTTTATTTACTGCTTCTTCTTACTATCTCCAAATAATTTACAGGTAAATAGTTAAAACTAAAGCCAAAGCACATACTTTATCAATGTTTCCCTTTCTTTGGTTTATCGGACAACTTAATTTGCAAGCCGTCAATTTCTTTGTATTGCCTTCCCTCACGCACTGTAGCACATACACTAAACAGCACTATTTGTAGCTTGTCCGATAGCTTCACATTTTGCAGTGGTACGAGTACATTGGCGCCTTTAGACATCTATCTTCCAACGTTAAACAGTCTTCGCATTACACGATTATACCGTTCCACTGCATCAGCACACGTTCATACGTCAGCTTCAACGCGATACCATGTTCTGCTAGACGCAACCCTTAAACGTACACGACGTTAAAAATCCAGTAGATTGACCAGTTGTTTACACAATGCATTTGTTATCACTGCATTGTTGTTCAGCCATGTTATCAATCAATGCTACAGTTTATCGTTGTCAACCATTAATACACTTTTCGTTCATTCGCTCATAGCAAAGTTATGTTTGTTAATTCACACATCTCATCTTGTCATACCAATCTTGGGTACATCCTCAACACGATAAAATATCTTTCGAGTCGCTAATCAGTTCCTCACACTAGTTCACACAACATCTCTAGTTCCACTTTAGGAACACAAGGATTTTGAAATTTATAATGCATCGACCTTTCCGAATCACTCCATCTGTTGCGCCAGAAACGAGCTAGCTCATGCCACGAAACATATTGCAAATTCTTCGTAAGCTGTTACACCACAAATTTCTTTAGATAAACATCTTGTTGCAGATCAGTTCGCGACAGAAGTCGCAAATTTTAACCCATTAATTGTCACAACAATGAGTTCTGTCAATTGTTGTGAGCCACCAGCACATTTCGCACGACATCATTACCAGAACTGCACCATTGTTGCACATATCGTACAGATAATAATCGCTCATTTGTCGGAGCGTTGAGACGTTAATCACCTGAGACGCTCATGTTTGTACTGCACACGAATACATTGAACACGAAACGATTGTCTTATGTATTCTACAGAGTCAGTATACCGAAGATAGTCGAATAGTTGTTACCCGACCAGCAGGATGCGCATCGACATATATCCGGAATATGTCAGGATGTTAGTTAGTGAATTTACCCATAGGCTGAAATTTTTCCTTTATCTAACCTAGGTCCATGCACTTGCTTGTTAATGGAAAAGCTGGTGTAAAGCAATTAGGTTTATGGTTTTAAGTGAGACCATTAGCATTAGTGATAGGTTAGGTCAGCGTACGAGCTGTCATACCTGGTCATATCATCCAGGCTACACTATGGTCAATATCCAACCTGTCAGTAGGCAATGGTCATATGGGGTAATTTCACCCTATGGGGCAGTTTCACCCTAACTCAACATCCTTCATATATCCGGATATATGTCGATGCGCATCCCTGTCGGCCTAGGTCGGTTAACAACATATTTAACTATCTTCGGCAATATACGCCCCCACTCTGTAGAATACATAAGAGAACAATTTTTTCGTATTCAATTTAGTATTCGATTGTAGCTACAACGGTAAACATGAGCGTCTCCAAGGTGATTAACGTTTCTCAACTTCTTGGGAATAAAGTGAAACCGACAAAAGAGCGATTTGGATTATGGCTGTTCACAGAAAATATGTGCAACAATATTCTGGTGACAGGTATTGGTAATATTTGTTATGTCGAAGGCGAACAGATGCTGACTGGTGGACTACACACACCAATTACAGAACCATTTTGTGACAATATAATGTTGGTTAAAATTTGCGACTTTTCTGACGCCGAACAAAGATCTGCAAACAAAAGGATGTTTATCCTAAAAAAAGAAATTTGTGGTGCATTTAACAGCTATCTACGAAGAAAGTTTGACCAATTTGTTTCCGCTAGGCATGGTGTTAAAGCTAAGCTTCCGTTTTCTCTGGAAAGCACTAACAAGATGGGCCAGAGAGAAAAAGAAATTATCGGAAAAGAAGACCTCGAATGCATTAATAAAAAATTTCAAAATCCTATATGTGTTCCATACAAAGTGGAACTAACAGATGTTAAGTTGGAAACTTTATTGGAGGAACTCCAGATATATTAGACGAACTCGAAAAAGATTATTTCTATCTTTTTGACATGTATGTAACCCAAGATTTTGCGGGTATATTTAACAAGATGGAGATGTGTAATTATTTAACTACAAACCATAACTTTTGCTATAAGGGCGAATACGAAGAAAAGTGTAATATTATAGTTGACAACGATAAAACTGTAGGAATTGATTGTTTAACATGGCTAACAACCAATGCAAGAATTAAGATATACAACAAATTTGTGTGTCAGATAACAAGTCCTGGTGTTAATAAACAACTTGGCAATCATATACTAGATTTTTTACGTTGTCCAGATGTACGTTTAAGGGAAACATTTTGCGTCTACTTTGGCCAAAGAACATGGTATTACGCGATTGGAAGCGACAATATACAACTGTGCAATTGGAAGCTATGTCAGTGCGGAACGGGTGTATAATCCCTTAAAAGACTGTTTAACGTTATTGGAAGATAGTAAGTTATACTTCCTAAAGGCGCCAATGTACTCTTTACCACTTGCCAAAATGTGGAGTAAGCTATCGGACAAGCTACAAAATAGGTGCTGTTTAGTGTATAATAATGTACTACAGTACGTGTATTGGGGGAATGGCAATACAAAGAAATAGACGGGCTTGCAAATTAAGTTGTCCGATAAACCAAAAGAAAGGGAAACATTGATAAAGTATGTGCTTTCGGCTTTTAGTTTTAACTATTTACCTGTAAATTATTTGGAGATAGTAGAGGGGAAGACAGCCAAGATATAATAAAAATCTTACACAAGTGCTACATTAAAGCAGGTAGTACATATTTTACACAATCTGCAACACCATATTCTACATTCCAAAAGAAATAGTCATTTTCGGAATTGGGATTGATAAATACACCTAACATTCGCCCAGAGGTTGTACGACAAGCGCGTAAATATTGGTAGTAAACTCTATCCGTTTACGCTAAAGGAAATTGCCCCATTATGCATGCCATACGCTGTAAGTGGAAGGAAAAGACAACTGGAATTAGAGGAAATAGATGCAAAAAGGCGAAAATTGGACTACATGGAAAACACTGCGACAATACGCGAACAATACAAAGATGTGTTAGACAAAGAACATCTTATTAGAGAAAATGAGGAAGAATTAAAAGATTATTTTATGTGCCGATGGACTGACTTAGATACATCCGGGTTGTACAAGCTGTATGCATTTGCGGTTAGTAAGAAAGACTCTTTTAGTTATGTAGGCGTTCTTGCAGAAAAGGATGGTACTAAATCCGTATACTTTTTAAAAGGTTATTCTAAAAACGTATTTATCAAAATGGCAGATAACAAAGACGAACTAAGGAATGCGGATTTCGTAACCTTGGCGTACACCACACGCAAAGGGTTTCCGCTAAACATTGTATATTTACCTAGTAAAGAACCTTTCGGATCATTTAAGACCGAGGGTCTTACAACTTATAACAACCATATATTCCCAAAAGTGGTGGATGTGCAACTACGCAACAGTGTGTGGGAGAAAAAGGATTTCCTCCTATACCAACAAGAAGAAGTCGATCAAGCTAACAAGATACGTATGCAGGATATAGTGGGAAAGTTGCGATTAAAAGATTGTCACAAGCTGCAAGAATTACACGAAGGAATGGATCTGGTTGTCGGCGGAATCAAAGACTTTAAATATAGGGGCAAACTTCGGTACATTTTACAATTCGAAAACCTAGACGGTATTTATGTATCAAACTATTGGCTAGAAAAGGAGATATAAGACTTGGGTATCGATTTAAATTTTAAGCTGCGAATAAAATTAGATAAAATTAAAACCACTCCAAACAAACATAAAGAAAGGACTGTCTTCTGTGTATAACTTTGTATCAAAATTAAGTTTAAATGACTCCATGCTTGGTATTATATATTTTTAAATTTGTTATGTATAATGTCAGAATAAACATTTTATAACAGTATATAACATTGTTCTTTATTAATAAAAGGCTTTGACGTTACCCCGAAATAGCAGTCGCACAGAGAGGGGTGCTCATGGGCAGGAGTTGCGCGCGCGCAGGGGTGCGCATGGGCAGGGGTGTGCATGCGCAGGGGTGCTCATGGGCTGGGATGTGTCTGGGCGTACACGAGGGAAGCGGATGTTAACAGTCACCAAGCATCCAATTCTTTATTTGGATGGTATCGAGTACTTGCCTGCGTATGTATCCGGAGTAAAAGAATACGATTTGCATACGCAGCTTATTAATAAAATTAGTTTATCGAGGGAAGATGACAAAAGGTACATCATTCCTAATAGTACAACAATCTACGCATGGGGACGTAAAGATATAAGATAGTTGTTTATATTTGTATAGATTTTGTAAATCTATTGTATATATTAGTTTTAAGATTCCATAATTTTTAAGTTCTTCTCCCACCTTCCAAATGCTTCCGGCTTCTATCCTGGTTGACAGAGTATACGTGTAATCTCCAGGTGGTATTCGTGGGACACGGCGGTTTTAGATTTCTAGGGAAACGGTTGGTCAAAGCATATGTCTTGGGTAGCGAAAAAAAGGGTTTTAAAGATGGAGTTAAATAAAGATGGGTAAAAATTAGTCTTTAAAAGGCATAACTTTGTATGGGGTGGTCCTATTTAAAATCTATTTACAGATTTGGGGTCCCTAGAAGAATTTAATATTAGTTGATGCCAAACAAAATATAGTTATCTTAAAAGAGTGACTACCCCGCAAATAATAAACACAATATACCGCATGTTAACAAAAAATTGTAGAGAAATTCAAAGACAACTTTAATGTGGGTCCAGTATTAGAGTTTGTTGGTAGTAGGGCTAAGTCCCACTGTACTGTAGGCGAGAAAAATACAATTAAAAAGATTAAAGGGGTCTCACGAATTGTAGTTAAGTAAAACCGCGGGTGCTACAACCTATAATGAGCCTATATTCCCAAAAGGGGTGGGCATGCAGCTACGCAACAGTGCGTGGGAGAATAAGGATTCTCTCCAATAAGAAATTAAAGATTCCATGTACGTAGCACCAGTCATTGGGTAATGGTAGAAATGTTAAATCTATAAAGGCGATTATTAATTGTGGTTTAGAAAAATAGTAGTTTTCGTGGACTAAATAAAATAGCTTAGATTGATTCTGGTACACATCCACAAACATCTGTTTACGTCCACAATGGCGATACCGGAAGTTTTTGTTTAACAAATAGTAGGAAAGATACGTCAGGTGTTAGTGTGCGGAAGCCCATAGGATCGTTGGATTCAAAAAGAACGGTGCGCGGGATGTATGGTGGCTCCCCATTAGAATAATCGAAAGTGGTTAATCGATCGTATTAGATGTTTAAATAAGCGAAAGTGTAAAGGCCTACATAGACAAAAATTTAATTACCTGACAAAAAAGTGCGCGATGTGATACACTTATAAAGAAATATGGAATGGTGCTTTTTAGCGGCACTAGCAGTAATAAGGGCGACTGACTTTTTCAAGCAACTACAAGAATAGCAGTAGCGCAGAGAAGGGGTATGCATGTATTATACAGCGCATTGTTAGTTTACGGGTAGCTCGAACGTGTAATTGATTACGACTTATAGATCCCTCGAAGGTTTAAAAAACTCTGAGCCTATTGTCGTTTGAAAAATGTTTGGAAATTATCAGAACAGGAGCGGGTCGAAGTTTAAGTTAGATCTGATTGACCAAGTTTTTTCTACCTTTTACGAGGGAATCGGAAGTTGACAGACATCGAGCATCTAATTCTCTATTTGGGCGATATCGAGTACTTACCGGTTCTAAAAATCATTACGTGCGGCCGACCGCTATGCGAAAGTGCAAAAGCCTACAGAAGCAAAATTTAATTATCAGACGAAAAAGTGCGCAATGTGTTATAGAAAGTATACAAAAATGGTGCTTTGCATCGGTCCTAACAGTAAAAAGGAGAGTGACTTTTTCTAGCAATTACAAAGATAGCAGTAGCGCGGCGAAGGGGTATGCATGTATTATACAGCGCATTGTTACTATAAAATATGTTAGTTTACGGAAAGCTCAAACGTGAACAAATTAAATTTTAATCTATAATTAACCGCGGTCGTAAAAATGGGAAATAAATGGTTAATTTTAATACCGCTAAGCATATACTTTCGCTTGGTGATTCACTTAGAAAATATTCGAGCCTACCATTTCCTAAAGTATGACGTAGAAGTTACTTAAAATTAAATTGCTTTATTAGTAAGTATCCTGTAGACAACAAGTTGGTATTCCCTTAGTAATGGTTTAAAGTGTTTTTATTAAGTTTTTGGTTATAATAGCACTGCATCTTCTACAGCACGACTTGCACACAATTTGAGTGCGTGTGCTATCACCCTTTTGAATTTTTAATATGCACTCAATTCGTATAACATGGAAGACGTTTCCGATATTTCTACTAACGGCATTCGCACCATCGACGATGCGAACCAGGTGCATGCATTGACGTTAAATGTATTGGACGAGCAGCAAGGATTATGACGTCATTTAGTTCCCCGCTGAATCCTCAACATCGTTCGGTCGTCTTCGGTAACCTTTGATATGCATTCTATAAGGAACATAAATCAGGTACGCTAGAGTAAGCTTTTTAGTTATAAGTTAGTTCGATTACAAGTTTAACCAAAGTCTTATAGTGCGGATTTTGTTTTGTACTAAACGTTTTTAAATGCGAGCCCTGTCACGTCTACTTTACCAGGAGGGATGCTCTCAAACGGCATCAGAACAAATATCGTGGTGTAACATCGTCCACGGTTAAGCTTATACATCCGTCGGCAGCAAAGTACTTAAACTGTGGGTCTTGCGGTATCGCTTTTAAAAGAATAGCTTACAGCGACACCAGGAAAAACAGCACGGTATGTCATTAAGCAGTAAACGTTCAGCTCCGCCAGCTGTTAAAGGGTTTTGTACGAAACAACCACGAATTATGTGTAAAGTGTGCGACATGGAGGTGTTAGCGATGGAGTGTCCGAGTTTCTTTGGAAGCAGAAGGAACGATTTATTCGATTACTTAATAAAAAAAGAATACAACATACAGCAATAAAACTCGATTGCGAACTCTACGGCGTATACACCAAAATGGGAGAAGAGATTACCGATGTGAAATGCTTTAACACAAAAAGTATGGTTATAACGTCCTCTAGTAATCCGGAAAATATGTACGAAGTCTTAAACGAAACCATGTAAACACCAACTTTATAGCCAATTAATTAATAAAATCAGTTTGTCGGGCGAGGACAACAAAAAGTACATCATTCCTAATAGTACAGCAACCTAATTAAGCTAGGTCAGTAAGCAATATTAAATTGCTATTAATTGACTCGCATTTAACGTACTTTCCTACTGTAATAACCGTATTTGTTTGGAGAAGATGTACACTTTTAAAAAGAAATTATATACAGCTTTCACATGTAATTCGGAGCGATGATTACGCCAAATTCGACCTTCCCATTTATATATTAAAAACACATTACATTAGAATGTTTTTACATTATTCTCATACTGTTAAATTAACAACAATATGTCTTATTGACCGAAAACACGTCTCCTCTTTTTTACATTAATTTCTTTTTGTTATAGGTCTTTTTTAAACAACACATTAATTTCTATTTTTTGTTACAGGTTACTTTAACCTGCTTGGATTTGGTTAAACAAAGAAGATAAATGTGATATTTCGTAAAAATTGTAATTAGTTTATTAAACTGTAAATCGGATAAAATAAATTATTAAATTTTTGCGTGCTTAATTTATTTATGTTAATACTGCTACGTGTTTGGTTAAAGCATATGTCATAGACGAGCAAAAATTTTAATGAGATTTGGGAGCTTTAAAGTGTAACTTTGCAGGGCGTGGTCCTATTTTAAATCTGTTTGCAGATTTGGGTTGTGCGTAAAATTGTAGACTAATTTAATGTATCGCATGTATAAAAAAATTTATAAAAACGCTCAGAAATAGCAACAGGTGAGAAATCTTAAAATGAGGGTAGCTCTCTGGGGGATGATGCTATCTGAAAAATCTAAAGAGATTTGGGTAGCAGAGAAAATTTTAATATTGATTGATACCAAACAAGATAGGTTTGTCTCAAAAGATGTAATGGCTAGTCGAAGAAAAGTATTTGTTAGTTTTGCTTAAAGAGCAAAGAGCAAAATTTAGAGGTTTGAGAGCTTTAAAGTGTAACTTTGCAGGGCGTGGTCCTATTTTAAATCTTTTTGCAGATTCGGGTTGTGCGTAAAATTGTAGACTAATTTAATGTATCGCATGTATAAAAAAGTTTATAAAAACGCTCAGAAATAGCTACAGGTAAGAAATCTTAAAATGAGGGTAGCTCTCTGGGGGATGATGCTATCTGAAAAATCTAAAGAGATTTGGGTAGCAGAGAAAATTCTAATATTGATTGATACCAAACAAGATAGGTTTATCTCAAAAGATGCAATGGCTTGTCGAAGAAAACTATTTGTTAGTTTTGCTTATAGAGCAAAGAGCAAAATTTACAGGTTTGAGAGCTTTAAAGTGTAACTTTGCAAAGAGTGGTCCTATTTTAAATCTGTTTGCAGATTCGAATTCTGCGTACAATTTTAGACTAATTTAATGTATTGCATGACTAAAAAAATTATGCAACCGGTCGGAAATCGCAACAGGTAAGAGATCTTAAAATTAGGGTAGCTCCCTGGGGGGTGATGCAATTAAAAAAATTCCTAGAAATTCGGGTAGCTGAGAATTTTCTAATATTAATTGATACCAAACAAGATAGGTTTATCTCGAAAGATGCAATGGCTAGTCGAAGAAAACTATTTGGTTCAGATGTGTTCGGTCTCTTTGTCGCAGGTTGCGTGGTTAATTTAAGTTACTTCAAATTCGTAGTTGTAAATCTAATTGTAAAACTGTCATCCCTTGTTCCCTTATATCCTGCCATAAAAATTCCCTGTGCATGTGTGAATAAGTTTGGACAGAGTAGTGAACAAACACTTTCTTATGGATATTGAAGCAGAACGGCCGTCCGTTTCTTCGTTCGGTACCGTAAGTTAGTCAAGTGCCGCAGACTTTAGTTGTTAAACCCCTAAAAAACACAGTGCAAGTGTAATGTAACACAGACTCAATTCGCATACAGTCCACTTGGTTCAAGGAAGAGGAACTGCAGCTTAGAACAAAAAACACCGCGGAGGTAAGTCCATGTATAAATTTATAAGACCCCCCGCGCGTGAACAAAATTGGCCTTCATCACCGGATTATTAATTAATTAATTAGTTCCCATCCTTTAAGCTCCTTATGCTTAAATTTATAAAATTGTCGTAGTTTTTATTATGGTTAAACGGGTTACACAGAAAAGAACATCTTGCTTACACATTTAATGCTAGTAACATTTGGTCATAACGGTAGATTTTACAATACATTCCTTATCCTTTGTGGCAAAGATTAGGGTCGTCGTCGGTATCTTTTTATGTAAACTATTTATGAGGGTTATTGTATCCTAAATCTTTACCTTATTTGTCATTTCAAGTTGGAGCAACCATTCGGGTTCATGCAACTTGTATAACAAAGAGGTTATTGGTATTTATTTGAAACCTTAAAAGCTTTGTCGGGCGAGCACTGTAGTTAGCTGCATTTTTCTATTAATAATTTAATTTCGTAGATGAATTAGTAATTTAGCGTATTCGAGTCACGCATTGTTTTTACATTAATTTTTATTGTCGTTCATTAGTCATTAATTAAATATGGTTATATCAATTGATAAAGCTATTCTTGAAGCTAAATTTGTAGTTAAAAGGTTGGATCACATATACAGTAAGATCAACCAACCGTAAAACGTATCGATTGCTTTAATTAGAGCGTCGATTAAAAGTGTCGAACAGATTGAAACGCTTTTCAAATTCTTTTGCAAGGATATTTTCTTTGATGAAGAAAGTGAACAATTGGATGAATTTTCGGCTCTTAGGGTGAAAATCGATGATTATCTATTAGATATTCGTATTATCGCTGAACAATGCGAATTAGATCGGGTAGAAAATAAGCCAAAGGTGGAAAATATGAATAATTCTTTTTCGTCAGATTGTACAATTCGCTTGAAACATCTTTCAGTCCCACGCTTCTCTGGACGAATTTCAGATTTTGAGAGTTACAATGCAATTTATAAGCGGTTGATTCATGATAATGTCAGTTTGTCACCCGTTGACAAATTTTGCCATCTCGTTGATACATTAGATGAGTCGTCGCGTGCGTTGATAAAACACTTGCCATTAAATGATTATGCATACGAGGAAGCTTATAAAATCATTACTAATCGTTTTCAGTCCAAGAGGTTATTACTTTCAACATATTTTAATGCTCTTGAAAAATGCCCTAAGGTCAGTTCCTCAGACTCGCATGCGGAACTCCGGCAATTAATTAGTTGTTTTGATGAAAATATATTCGCGTTAAGGCAGATGGAAATA
Source organism: Platerodrilus igneus (assembly GCA_036346225.1). Taxonomy (NCBI): domain Eukaryota; kingdom Metazoa; phylum Arthropoda; class Insecta; order Coleoptera; family Lycidae; genus Platerodrilus; species Platerodrilus igneus. The sequence continues at coordinate 1,892,154 of JARFIW010000295.1, forward strand.
GATTTATTAGATTTCATGTTGTTTAATCTGTTATCGAAAAATTAGATACAAATATTTTAAAGCGTTTCGAATTAGGAAATAATGACGAGATTCCCTCGTTCAAAGATTTAAGGTCGTACATTGAAAAACAATGTAAAGTGTTGGAAATAAATGACATTGTTTCAGGAACATGCTTAAAGGCTCGACATTCCGCTAAAGAAAGAGAAAAAGAAAGGTTTGTTAGCACTTCGGCTAAAACTTCTTTAGTTGGTACCACCAATGATGTTAAAATTGTAGTTTCTGTCAAGCTGTGCATCCTATTTATAGATGTAAGCAGTCTCGATAAAACCCTCAAGAAAGATTTGAGGTGGTAAAGCTTAAAAATCTTTGTATCAAATGCTTAAATACTTCACATTCGATGAAAAATTGTACGTTAGATTGGTCGTGTAGAAAATGTCATCAGTCGCACAATTCGTTGCTTCACTTCGATAAACAAGAAAAATCGGTGTCGCCACGCCGACAAACCCATCGTCAAAGGTCAGCGTCTCCTCGGAGAGCGGCGCCTATACTTACTTTTACTAGTAGACCTAGTGAAGACAATCTGTCGTCGTCGGTTGTGCATGAACAACCTGCCACTAGCTCGTTGATTTCGACATCATTGGAACACACAACCACGCTGTTAGCTACGGCAATGGTGTCGGTGCTTGATTATACAGGAACATTGCAATCAGTTCGTGTAATATTAGATAACGGATCCATGGAAAGTTTTATGACTGAAAGGTGTCGTCAGAAATTAGGTTTAAGGAAACGGAGAGCCAATGTCACTGTTCAAGAACTTGGCTTGAATTCGTCGTTGGTGTCTGGTGCACTATCGTGTGTAGTCAGCCCCTCGGGAGCACGGTCTCCAGCATATGGAATTGATTGTTATATTTTACCTAACATTTGTAATCAATTACCTTCGTCGTCGATAGGGGTCAAGGAATGGTCGCATACTCGAGGTTTGGCCTTAGCTGATCCTAATTTTAATGTTCCTGGTAAAATTGACATGCTACTCGGAGCGGAAATCTTTGCTCAGGTTTTGTTGAACGAGTCTCGTTGGGGTGTCGCTAACGAGCCAGTTGTTATTAAAACAACCTTTGGTTGGGTTTTAACGGGAAAGGTCGTTTCGAATAGTTCTATTACGTCGTTGTGTGCTTCCGTTGAACCCTTAGACAGTGACATTCGTCGATTTTGGGAATTAGAAAATATTCCCTTCAAAAAACACATTTCTCCTGAAGAAGAAAGGTGTGAAAATCAATTTGTGGAAAGTTATAGACGTAACAAGGACGGTTGTTTTGTAGTGTCCTTGCCCTTTAAAATTTCGGAACCCTCATTCGTGGGTATGAGATCAATTTGTATTAAAAGATTTTTGTCGTTAGAACGTCGTTTGTTAAAAAATCCTGAATTGTATTCAGATTATCAAAAATTTATGGAGGATTATTTGACAAGCGGTCACATGGTTCAAGTGAAATCGCCTGAAAATTCGTCGGGTCATGAGAAAATGTACTACATTCCCCATCATGCTGTACATAAGCGTGATAGCACTACCACCAAATTGCGGGTGGTTTTCGATGCTTCGTGTCAGGATCAATCTGGAAAGTCGTTAAATGATAGCTTGGGTATTGGTCCTGCTTTGCAAAAGGACATTGCAGTTTTGTTATTGCACTTTCGTGTACACCCTATCGTAATTACAGCTGACATTAAACAAATGTATCGGCAGATTTTGGTTAAAGATACTCATCGTAATTATCAACGTATCGTCTGGAGATTTTCTCCGTCAGATCCTATTATGGAGTTTAAGTTAAATACTCTGACTTATGGAGTTTCGTCGTCGACTTTTTTGGCCTTGCGTACTGTTCAAGAATTGGCAAGGTTAGAGTCGATTAATTTTCCTTTCGCGTCATCGGTATTGGCGAGCGATACCTATGTTGATGACTTAGTCACTGGATGCAATTCGATTGAAGCTGCTAATCAATTAATTGGTGAATTGAATAGTATTTGCACTAGTGGTGGTTTTCAATTAAGAAAATGAAGTAGTAATTGCCCGGAAGTGATGTCCAACTTGAAGGAGTCCCTGTCCAGTTCGGACGCAATTACATTTCAAGATAAAGATAGTGGTTCAATAAAAATTTTGGGCCTTTCGTGGCGTGCTCTTACAGATGCATTTTATACAACTTAGACGTAAAGAGCGCACTTGCACTAAGCGTAATATTTTGTCGGCTATCGCAAAATTTTTGATCCTCTCGGGTTGATAGCACCTGTAGTACTGTTCGCTAAACGTTTAGTTCAAGATCTTTGGCTTTTAGGTCTCGGTGGGACCAAGAGCCCATTGGAAGTCATACAAAAATGGAAACATTGTTTGGGTGAATTGACAGCGGTTTCGAATATTGAGATTTCGCGTCGCATCGTATGTCATAATTTTAAAAGGGTGGAGTTGCATGGATTCAGTGATGCTTCTGAAGCCGGGTATGCAGCTGTCATCTATTTCCGTTCGTTAGATCTGGAAGATAATATTACCATATCATTAGTATGCGCAAAATCGAAGGTTGCTCCTACTAATCGCGTTTCATTGCCCCGTCTCGAATTGTGTGCTGCCGTACTCTTGACAGATTTAGTAGATTTCGTCAAAAATACTTATACAGATATTTTATCATTTAGTAATATTTTCGCGTGGTCAGATTCTACTGTTGTTTTGTCTTGTATTCGGTCTTCCTCGCATAAGTGGAAGACATTCGTTAGCAATCGTATTTCGCATATTCAAGAACGTATTCCTCCATCTTCGTGGTTTCATGTTAAGTCCCAGGATAACCCTGCGGATTGTGCCTCACGTGGACTTTTGGCTTCAGAGTTGGTTCATCATCCATTATGGTGGACAGGACCTTCCTGGTTAGTGCGTCGTAGCGAAGAATGGCCAGTAACATCGCTGCCAAAACTTATCGACTCATCTCAGATGGACGTCGAATATCGTACTCTGTCGTTAACAGTCGTTATGTCTGACCATTTCTTAGATATGTTGTTGGATAAATTTTCAAACCTGCAGAAAATTTGTAGGATTATTACCTGTATTCGTCATTTCATTCGTAATGTTCAATGTCCAGATTTGCGTTCAAAATATTCTGATGGTTTGTCTCTAGCTCAGCAGCAAGAGGCTATACATTTATTGATTAAAAGAGTTCAAACAAATGTTTTTGCTCAAGACATTGCAAATATTAAAACTGGAAAACTTGTTAGTAAACAACTTCGCAGCCTTAGTCCGTTTCTAGATAGTAATGATTTGTTGAGGGTGGGCGGTCGCCTACGTAACTCAGAGTTGTCGCATGATGTTAAATTTCCAATTTTGCTTCCTCGGTCGCATCGGTTGACTGAACTTATTATATTAGATTGTCATGAAAGACATTTACATCCTGGAAATCAAACAACACAATTTTTACTAACTCAAAATTATTGGATCTTGTGCGCCAAGAGGGCTATTCGGCAATGTCTAAAATCCTGCATTCGTTGTTTTCGTGTAAACCCTGGGGCTTTATGCCCCCCTATGGGGGATTTACCAGCTTCTAGGTTAACTCCAGGTAAGGCGTTTTTACATACGGGAGTCGACTTTGGTGGACCATTCTCTGTCACGATGAATCGATGTCGTGGCGCAAAATCATTGAAAGCGTACATTTGCTTATTTATTTGTTTCAGCACTAAAGCCATCCATTTGGAACTAGTGTCTAACTTGTCGACAGACGCTTTCTTGGGTGCTTTACGTCGATTTATTGCTCGAAGAGGCAAATGTATTCAAATCCATTGTGATAATGGTACTAATTTCGTTGGGGCCTCTCGTGAAATCTCTTAATTGATGCGCCATTCGGCAGGCGTTGAGGGAATCGAATTTGTGTTTAATCCTCCTGCTGCTCCTCATTTTGGTGGGTTGTGGGAGGCCGGGATTAAATCGGTAAAATCCCATTTAAAGAGAATTATCGGTGAACAAATTTTGTCGTTTGAAGAATTCTCGACGGTATTGATTCAAATCGAAGCGATTCTCAACTCACGTCCACTATGCGCACTGAGTTGCGAACCGCATGATTTTTCGTATTTAACCCGGGTCATTTTCTTAATGTTGAACCAGTCTCGGTGTTACCAGATCCAGATTTGTTGTCCATAAACCCCTCTCGTTTGAATCGCTGGCAACTGTTGCAGCAAATGCAATAAGGGTTTTGGAAGAAATGGAGTGCTGAATACCTGCACACGTTGCAGCAGAAAGGTAAGTGGTTAAAGAATTCCGCTACCCTACCTATTGATTAGCTTGTCCTCTTAAAGGAAGAAAATAACCCCCCTCTACAGTGGCGTTTAGGAAGGGTAGTAGATGTTCACCCTGGTAGAGACGGTATCGTTCGGGTAGCTACAGTCAAGACATCCCAAGGGTTAGTTAAACGCCCCCTAGTGAAACTATGTTTACTGCCAGTTACTTGATATTTAATGGTATGTACACATATATTCACTTATATAAGTTTGTCGGTTAGGTTTCTTAGTTAATAGTTCTAATTATTTTTAAATATAAAATAAGTTAGTTCATACTTATTTTGGTGGGCGGGATGTTCGGTCTCTTTGTCGCACGTTGCGTGGTTAATTTAAGTTACTTCAAATTCGTAGTTGTAAATCTAATTGTAAAACTGTCATCCCTTGTTCCCTTATATCCTGCCATAAAAATTCCCCTGTGCATGTGTGAATAAGTTTGGACAGAGTAGTGAACAAACACTTTCTCATGGATATTGAAGCAGAACGGTCGTCCGTTTCTTCGTTCGGTACCGTAAGTTAGTCAAGTGCCGCAGACTTTAGTTGTTAAAACCCTAAAAAACACAGTGCAAGTGTAATGTAACACAGACTCAATTCGCATACCGTCCACTTGGTTCAAGGAAAAGAAACTGCAGCTTAGAACAAAAAAACACCGCGGAGGTAAGTCGTTGAAATCTCAGAATTTTCCACATGCCTTGCAACACGTCCGAGAACAACTAATTAATTCTACACACCAACTGATATGCTTCCCCTCTCATGTTTGCATCTTATTTCAACTCTAATCGCCAATCTAGTCTGTTCGTTCTATCTAAAACCTGTGCGCTTGTTTCACATTTTTCCCCTCATTTAACTGCTAATGCATTCCATCTCGCTTGTCTTTATACTACAAACTCGCTTTCTTACCTGCACTCATATAGCTTGAAGCTTATCGACTAACATATACATCGTTATTCTTGCAGGTGTTCCTGCGTTCTAATACGCTGAAGGCTTTTATATAATTTCCCCACGTCTTTATAATTTCTCGCTAGTTTTAGTACTTAGAACGATTAAATTAACTACAAATTGAACAATTTCACTCTGCTTCTTTTTATAGAAAGCGTCTAGTGAATAATTCAAATCCCTTATTTTTAACGAAACGAATAAATTTTTTATGCTCCACGGTTTTAATAATGCTTATTATCTAATGAAATTCTATACAAACCCTACCTTCTAATTGAATGATTTAAATCTACACAGTAGGCCTTTAATTAAGCGTACTATTTTCCACTGCTTTAATATACACGGTGTTTAACATTATCTAAACAATATAAACCCTATGTTTAAAAGAAAATTACGAATTTATCCAATATGCCTTTAAATGAAGTGTATTATTACCCAAAGCTTTCTTATACACGGTGATTAAAATTATTTGATGTCGTTTATTAATTTTTTTACCCTGGTCTAAATTTGAGTATATATATATATATATATATATATATATATATATATATATATATTGTTAATACAAACCCGATATCGGACGAAATGTAATTAATTTTCCTTCGATAATAGCGGACCACCAATAACAGACTTGTATTAATGTACGTAAACTAACAAATCACAGGTAAAAAAAAGGCACTTACCAGTCGAAACAGCACAGGTGTACTTATTGTCTCGATCTTCTAAATGTTGTAGGAATTGGAAAGAAGGATATGGATATTTGCACAAACATAATTTAATACCGAACGTAAACATCGATTTATGAGAGCACATATAATGTCTGACATAAACACAAACACGTCTTTGTACCACGGAAACCAAGCGACTCTTCTTTTACGAAAATTTGAAAGTGACTTTACCCAACGAAAGCTGGAAACCGACTCTATTACATATGCGCGCACAGGTAAAATAGTTGATCGTATCAGGTGGAACGACGATTATGTTAAATACACGAACGCTACTTAATGAAACACGAATTTCAATATTTCTCGCGCAAACATGCTGGCCGCCGAAAACACACTGTGTTTTCCCTAAAACTACTTAAATAGAAAACGAAGTAGAAGGAGTAAGTAAGGGGTTACTGTAACTTGTGGTTCAGAGATATAGAAGAACGTAAGAAGCTTTCATGATGTGTAGTCGCTTAGCTTGATTTATATTTAAATAAACCTTTCTTTAAACTTAATGTTGTTTATTGCATTACAACAACTTTGGTGCCGAAACCCGGGAAGATCTGGTGATAAATATAAACGAGCTTTAACGTGAATATTTAAAATAACGGAACGTGAACGCGAATATTTAACAGACGGCTATACTATCGAGGCTTCATGATGAAACAAGTAAAACGGACAATCTGTAGAACGCACTTAACTAAAACAGTTAATAATATAAATTCTATGCTAGAAAATAGATTCGGTGTCAAAAACATTTGTACAGCTATGTCAAAGTTAAAGCTTGCAAGTGACAATCTGAAAGAAATTGATAAGCAAATTGAACCTCTGCTTAAGGAAAATCTAGAGGACGAGTTAATGAAAAGGTATGAATATGAAGAGGTTGTTGTAACTACGATGTCTAAGTTGGAATTTAGATTAAAACTTCCAGAAAAATCGCAGATAGAGGTTGACTCGAATTTAACGAATACGGTACCAGTAAGTAACGAAGCAAATAGACCGTCCTTTACGTCAGTGAAGCTTGAACGTGTACAGTTAGCAAAGTATGATGGTACTGCAAAGGGCTGGCTTCCTTTCTGGGAACAATTCAGAAGTATGATCCACGACAATCAACAATTAACGAACGGATATCGATTCAACTACCTGCGAATGTATGTCACGGAAAGCAAATGAGGGATTTCCTCCATCTGGAGCATTCTATGAAGAAGCTTTGAATATATTAAAAGATCAATTTGGAAATGGGGAACGGCTAATTGAACAATATATTGATAGCATTATGAAAACCGAACCTGTAAAATCCAGAAATGAGGTAAGCACTTTAAGGAAAAATTACAATCTAATCACTTCAGCTATGCGTGCTCTTAAAATTTTAGAAGTATCTAGTTCTCAGTATAACATAATCGTAAAGTCGACTCTTATGAAGTCGTTGCCAACGGAATTGCGCTTAGGATTTTATCGACAAATGAAAATGAAATCATCCAATCATCTAGAAATTAATACGAATAATTTAGAAAGTTCATCATCAAGGTCAGAGGAAGATGCAGATCGCCAGGCAAAGGATTTGTTGCCGTTTCTTAAAAACGAACTCGAGTCGTTGAAACAAGCTTTAAAACCGGATGCAGATCGTAAAGAAAAGATGCTCCCAACAGAAGAGAGAACGCATTACAATGGAACTGCGTCTAGTTTATTAGTTACCCCGAACAAACGTCTTGAATGCTGTGCTTTCTGCAAGAAAGCACATAAAACCGAAATGTATGACGCAGATGTACTTTTGGCAAGGAAAAGAGAAATTCTAAAGGCAGCAGGAAATTGTTACCGTTGTACGAAAAATAACCATAGTGCTAAATATTGTAAAAATAAATTCTTAAGATGTAAAGAATGCAGAGGTAGGCACGCAACAACAATATGCGACCCAAACTTTAAGCTAGGTAAAGATAGACACAACGCTGAGACGACAGGTGTTACAGTGAAATTAACAAAAGGCGAGAGTTTAATGAACTCTTCGGCGCCGTCAGTGTCTAGTTTGATGACGAACATAAACACAAATGTGCTACTCCAAACGGTTTGTGTTTATGGTTTTGGCAAAAATTCAAAGAAGTTAATTAGATTAGTAATGGACGGCGGTAGTCAACTTTCATTTATTAAGGAAAATCTATCAAGGGCATTAAATTTACCTGTTGTCGGACAACATAGGGTTTGTATTGCCGCGTTTGGAAATATTTTATCAATACCGTCTAAACTCTACTACCGCGTTTTAATTACTTTGAAAGAACAATATACAGATGAAATTTTAACGATTGAGGCTGTGGAAGGTCCAGAAATGTGCATGGATAATTTACATATACCTAAAGAAAGCGCAGTAGAGTATGAAAACTTGCAGCTAGCTGACAGTATTCCGTTTAATATAGATCGAGCGTTAATTGTTGATTTAATTAATATACTTAGAGGGGCGGACAATTACTGGGCGGTAGTGACAGAAAAAAAATATTCGTCTTAACGAAGGTTTAGTAGCAGTGGACACAAACTTTGGTTATGCTTTGCATGGTCCCGTACAAGTTGATGCTACAACAATAGGAATAAATCTGCAGAGAGTGTTACATGCGACAGTTATACAGACAGAAGCCGAGATCAAAAGTATGTGGGATTTAGAAACAATAGGTATAACCAAAGAAGCAGACGACGATAAGAGATTTTTTGATAATTTTTTGAAAAATAACGTTCATACATGTGACGATCGATATTTAGTAGCGTTACCGTGGAAGAATGAGGATGCAGTGATTGAAGATGATTATTTAATTAGTGCGCGAGTTCGTGCTCAGAGGCTAAAGTTTAAATTGACCAATATTAACAAAATATGTAAATATAACGCTGCTATCAAAGGAATGTTGGATAATAATTATGCCGAGTTAATTTCCCGCGGTGATGCTGAAACAACAAATGGCGATCGTGTTATCTACATGGCGCAAAGGTCTGTTTTTAGAGAAGATAAACAAACAACGCTTTTGCGAGTTTCGATGGTTCTTCACATGCCCCGGGACAAAAGTCGTTGAATGACTGATTAGAAAAGGGGCCTAATTTACCTCCAGATTTAATTAAGATTTTGCTTAATTTTCGTGTAGGCGAGATCCGAATTACGGCTGACATTGAAAAAGCATTTTTACAAATTTATTTACATTCCGACGATAAAGACGCAACTTGATTCTTATGGTACAATAACGACAATGTTGTAGAACATTTAAAAGACTTTTCAATTAAGCTTTTTCAAGGAGCTTTCATAAATTTACGCAAATGAACGATTAACGATTTAGAAGTAAACAGCAAGGTTAAATCGCAAAATGCACAAATTCAAAAGGTGTTAGAAATTAACTGGTGCAATCAGAACGATAGAATTAGAATCGAAGAGGTAGTGCGGTGGACGATTCTCTGATCGCGTTGCATTGGATTAAAAGTGATTCGTCAAAGTGGAAATCATATGTGGCTAACCATGTTAAAGAAATTCACACCTTATCGAAAGATATAACATGGAAACATTGTCCGGGTCGAGAAAACTCTGCAGACTTATTAACCCGCGGAATAAGTACAAGTACCTTAATAAATTCCGAAACTTGGTTACACGGTCCTAGGTGGTTGCTAGAAAGTGAACAAACGTGGCCAGATAATACGATAGAGAAAGATACGTCAACGATAGATATAGTATCGAACATGTCTTTACTAATTAACGACACTATAAAAGGTATCAATCAATTTATAGATTCCTCCAGATACAGTGATTTTGATCATTTAGTGCGGATAACGGCGTATGTTTTACGATTTATAGGAAATTTAAAAACCAGAAATAATAAAGAAATGAAGAGCTTAACCGTAGACGAATTTGAAAGGGCCGAAATATGTTTACTGAGGCAAGCGCTGCAAGTAAGTTTATTATTTGGAGGTTAACAGTTTACAAAAGGGTGAGGGCATTGAACGGAAATCGAGTATTTCAACCTTAAGCCCTTTCTTGGATAAACATGAATTGCTGCGTTTGGGTGGACGTCTTCCTAATTTAAAAGAAGATTTTGACCTCGCGCATCCCGTTATTCTATCGAAAAGTGCACATTTAAGTAAATTATTAATAATAAAGTTTTATAAAACTTTTCATTATAGTGGTGTAAATGCAACACTTTATGAATTACGTAAACGATTTTGGATTGTACGAGGACGGCAATTAATAAAGTCTGTTTTAGCAAGATGTGTTATCTGTAAACGACTTCGTGGAAAGTCAGGGTCGCATCCCTTCGCGCCGTTACCTAGAGATCGAATACAGCAAACAAAGCACTTTGAAGTGACAGATTTAGACTTTGCCGGACCGTTGTATTTTAAAGATAGTTATCACTCAAAGCCATGTTATGTGCTTTTATTTACCTGCGCTGTTATACGAGCACTTCATCTAGAAATTGTTTTGAAAATGGATGTTGCGTCTACAATCAGTGCATGTAAACGGTTCTTTGCCCGTAGAGGGATTCCTAAGGTCATTTACTCAGATAACGCTAAAACACTTAAAAGAATATCATGTGAAATATCGACTTTAAACAAAGTGATGGCGAGTACAGAATTGATCGAGTTTGCAAACAGTCACCAAATTAAGTGGAAGTTTATAGTAGAGCGAGCGGCATGGCACGGAGGATTTTACGAGCGACTTGTAAAAAGTGTAAAAAACGCCCTTAGGGCTACGATAGGACGTTTTTTACTAAATTTAGATCAACTAAATACACTCATTACCGAGGTTGAAGCAACAATAAACGCCCGCCCGCTCACATACCTAGGTAGTGAACCTATAGATTTAATGCCGTTAACCCCTTCACATTTTTTATTGGAACCCGCTTTTGGCTACTATTCCTTTTGTTGACCGTGTTATTAACGGAGATGAGATTCATAGGTTATGGAAGCAGAGAACAAACGTTATAGACTACTTTTGGAAAAGATGGAACGCAGAATATTTACAATTATTAAGAGGAGCTCATAACAACGTGAATGCGCGTGAGTGTGCGATTAAGAAAGGGGATGTCGTATTAATATATGGAAATGATAAGCGACGGTTATTGTGGAAATTAGGGTTGGTGAAAAACGTGATAAACGGCCGTGATAGCAAAGTGCGTGCCTGTTACGTTAAGATTGCGAATGGCACCGTAATTAGGCGCCCAATACAATTATTGTATCCTTTAGAAGTAAGAAGTGATAAGCTAAGTTGTGCCGCCGCGCCGGAGGATGTGTAAAATATTTCAGGCCTTCTGCGTCGCGTCGATAGACCTAAGGGTAGTAGAGGGAGTAAGTAAGGGGTTACTGTAACGTGTGGTTCAGAGATATAGAGAAACGTAAGAAGCTTTCATGATGTGTAGTCGCTTAGCTTGATTTATATTTAAATAAACCTCTATTTAAACTTGATGTTGTTTATTGCATTACAGTAGCCTTAGAACCACGTGAGCGGCGTGGAATTACAAAGAAAGGACCGCAAAAATCAATGGCAATATGAGAAAAAGGTTTGAGCGCATAACTCGGAAATGAGGTAAAACGCCCATAAGTGGCGCTAAATACGTTTTTGGTGACATTCGGAAGCATTTGAAACAATTAGAAAATGCCCTTTTTATAACCTTTCTAGCTGATAATATTCAAAATTGTTGTCTCAGTAAGTAATGTAAAGTTTAGAATCCTGGATGTAAATATTTGAAATGCGTTAATTCTATAATCAGAGTTGTATGCCTATGTGAGCTAGGTAATAGTAGCGGATGTTTTGCTTCATAAGGCAGGTCGGAATTTTGCAGTCGACTTCCTACTCTTAAAAGCCCGTCGGGATCAAGAAATAAGCACAGAGATCTGAACGATTTTGGCAACAACTGATTGCTATTAATTTTCGTAATAAGTTCTGAAAAGACGAGGGATTGTACGTGCTTAAGTAGACACATTAAAGCACGTTGTAACTGGTTGGCGGTAATAGTCCCTTGTAGCCTCCGAGAAATTTTGCGAAAGTTGGTAGGGACACGTAAACAATAAGCTAGAATTCTAAGGATTTTGGTTAAAGAAGAAAATGATTCAATTAATGTAGTTAGAATGTGACATTCTGTTGTAACCATAAAAGCGTTAGACTTTTCTTCGAAATCTATATCTTTATCAAGTATAATAGGTGTAGTAGAAAAATCAGTCCACATTTTGTTTGGCAGATAGATAAATTCAGGACCATTCTACCAGGTGTCGTGGGAAAGTAAATCGCGAGGAAACATGCCTCTTGAAGCAGCGTCTGCGGCGTTCACTTCTGACGGAATATAATGCCAAGAACACGCAAGAACACGATCTTGAATATGACTCACTCTATTTGGGACAAACGTTTTCTAACGGCTCGGGGAAGCATTCAACCAGGCGAGGACTATCTGAGAATCTGTCCAAGCGTAAACGTTCTCGAAAAAAATTTTGTTCGAAAATGTGTTTTAACGAAAGAAATTAAATATGATAATAGAACAGCTCCCAATAATTCCAAGCGAGATAAACTTAAAACTTTCAGTGGCGCAACTCTACTCTTTGCACACACCAAAGAAACCGTAATATTATTTGACACTTCCATGCGGGTATAAACTACAGCAGCATAACCTACATTAGATGCATCAGAAAACCCGTGTAATTCACAACGGAAATCATTATTGAAATTAATATGGCGCGGAATTTTAAGTTCCGACAGTAAAAGAATTCATCCTTTAGTCGAGACCACGTGTCTATAACATTTTGAGGAGGTGGTTCATCCCAATCTATTTTCAATTTCCATAGACACTGCATTAAATATTTAGCGGAAAGTATTATAGGACAAATTAATCCAATGGGATTGAAAATCTTGCCTATATCTGAAAGTATACTTCGTTTCGTGCAAGGGCGAATACTAATATCACCTTTGTAAGAAAAGGAATCATCATGAGGGCATCACTGAATCCCCAAGACTTTCACAAACTGAGGTTCCTCTTTATCGAAAGAAAACGAAATTTGTGGATCCGAACTAGCAACTGAACATAATAATGCAGAGACGTTGCTTGCCCACTTACGTAATTCAAACCTTCCTGATTTTAGTAAGCTTGCCAATTCTTGCTGAAGGACGAGTGCGTCTGAAATAGATGTGCTGGTTCCCATCACATCGTCTACGTACATTTGTGTTTGTAGAAGATAGCAGGCGTGTGGAAATTGTTTTTGCTCTCGCACAGCAAGTTCATGTAATGTTCTCATAGCTAGATAAGGCGAACAAGTTAAGCCGAACGTAACTGTATTTAGCTTATATTCTGAAATGGAATCTTCGGGTGAAAATCGCCATAGAATTTTCTGAAAGTTTTTATGCGTGTGTACTACTAGTACCTGACAAAACATTTGTTTAATGTCAGTGACAAAAGCAACCGGAAACTAAGAAAAACTAATAACAAAGAAATTATGTCCTTTTGTAATTTGGGTGTATTCAGATGTTGAACGGACTCCAGAGCTTTGTATTTTTTCTCTAGGAATGAAAATAAATTATCGAACGTAGGAATCTCCACTTGGTTATATTCTAATTCGAAATCTGTACGTGAAACAACATCTAACTTTTCAATTATAATATGAAATAATAAAAAATCCCATTCATCAGTATTAAATTGCAAAGCTTTTAATGCTGAAATGGATTCAGAAAAAGTATTCAATAGAAAACGAAAATCCTTGGCCGTTTCGCCTTTTAAAGAAACTTTCATTAGACTATTAACAGCGTCTGAGGTTAAAAGCCGTTTGTTTTGATAATATTTAATGAGCTTCTGATAAGCGACCTTGAAACTATCATTTGTAATGGGAATGCCTGAAAGTAATTTTAAAGGCTCCTCGTCAATAAAACTCAAAAGGTATTGTAATTTTTGGACCTTTGAAATGGATTGTAATCAATCCATTAACTATATTTTCGAAAAGATCATAGAAAGTTGGCCAGAGAGATCTTTGACCTCTGAAAATAGGAATATTTAAAGGAGGTAATCTTACACTAGATACAACTGTTGCAGAGCTTGTGGCAGGTACTTTTGATGTAGCCGCACACAATTTCGAAAATGCAACCTTAATGGCATAATAGAATTTTTCTGTTTCTTCCCGAATCTTATCTTGAGCGGAAAATCCTTCATCGTCGACTAAACCTATTGTTTTGTTATGTAGTTCATAGAAACGATCGGAAGAAATTTGTAAATCGGAATTTTTACATTAAATTCGTCTAAGAATGTGGAATCTGTAGTCGATTTAATAGAAATTTGATACTAATATGTGATACGTTGAATATAAGTTTTTCGTTGCCTCTCAAGTTTCTTGAATTCAGTCATCTTGTAAGAAATTTACTGTAATCTGTAATACAAAAATCTACGAGAAAATGTAATGTAAACAACTTGTAACATTATTTTGTAATGTTAACTAATAAACAGATTAATTAATTAATCAAATTTCAATAACTTGCATAACTTATAGGAAAAATTCCATAATAAATTACTTTTATATTTTAGTTAGCACCCCGTATAATAAAAAACCAGGTTTAGAAATAGCTTAAGGCTTCAATATTATAAATTCCATAATTTAAAGCTTTACCCTTGCAAATCAAATACAATAACCCTTTTAAAGCTTATTTCGGTTACAGATTGACGAATCTGATAAAATTAAAATGGAATAGTACCTTTTAACGTAAATAAAGAAAAGCAATTTTCAGTTGAAAAACTTAATCTTCTTAATATTTTCGTTGATTGACAGAGGGTTATAGAAAACGAAACATTATAAATAGCCAAACTATTTCTAATTTGCTTTGTTCAAAGATTGCAAGTAATTTTAAGTAGTCTGGAGACAACTATTGTATTAGAAATCCATTTCGACTCAAGTGGGTTAACCGGTCTTTTGTTAATGGCAGACCACTGGCGCCAATAGGTATTAAGTAATTAAAATTTTAAGAAGATACAAGATATTTAAACCCTTAGAAAAATAATTGCTTTCAGTGACCCTCATTTTGAAAGGGGTTGGATTTGGTTTCTGAAATCTTGTTTTGTGAGAGGTTCTGTTAAGTCATTGGATAACAGAAATATGACGTGAATAATGGTTAGAGTAGGAATTAATCTATATAACTTAATATAACTTAAAGCTTTAGCCAATGGGGCTGTCCGTGGTTAAAAGGTAGAGACGTATCCACAGCAGTTCACGGGTAGCGTTCTCCGGCATCACAGATATGATATTGCACTTAGTATCACGAAGTGAAATTGGAAAGAAGTAATTAACTCTTCCAGTTCGCGAGGGTTACGCCCATGTGTTCGCGGTTTTATCAGTGATATAAAGTACATAATAAAAAGCTTGTATGCGTGTGACGCACAAGTTAAGTTAAATTATCAACAAGCTCCTGCCGGGTTCGTGTGCCATTTGAATTATTTAATAGTTGCGAAGATCCAGAGCAACAAGCAAGATTCTTTCCCCCAATTTAGGAGCTGTTCTACGTTGGAAGGCAAGCCATCAAACAAATGATGATTTTTAGTAAGTAAGTTTTTATAGTTAAGTTAGCATGACCAATTTTTAGTTAATTTATTTGTTAGGACGTTTTGGCCATAAACCTGTAGAATTAATTTAGTGTAAAATTTACAGTATAAGTTTTCTTCCATATAAAATGTTTGGGAATTAGTTATGTACGCAAAATTATCATAATTCCATATTCGCTCATTCAATTAAATGTCAAAATTAAAATCAATGAATGGTAAGAGGTTCACGTTTATTGCTCTGTTAATTAAATAGTTTTTGTTTGCCGTAGATTAAGTTAATAGTTTTTTATTTTTTTTTATCATGAAATTTGCATAAGTAGTCAAAAAGATAAGAGTTGATTAAAAGAAACAATTGTCCTCCTTGAGATGACAAGTCTCTCAAGTTTTTGCACGAACATTTGGACATTCTGGACTTGTCTGGCGCCCTTGGTAATTGGCATTAAGCCACAATATTTATGAAACGTAAGTGCCAAATCTTTTTTGTAGTATATTATATATTATTTTAGCCTTTTTTGCAAAATTTTAACGCTCTATATGATCCACGCCTTCCGCTAGCTGGTGCCGATGACCCCTTTAATTTTTGTTTTACAGGCCGCCTCCATTTTCTAATTTTAATGAAAAATATATACTTAGTAGCTTTTCCGCCTGAAACAAACTCTAAGAAATCTTCTATCGAAGTGTAACCTAAAGAAAATATGCAAATGGAAACTAATGGCTCACCCTCTAATTCGAAATTATTTAGAGTGTGTAACCATTGTAACGTAAGAAAATGTATAGCGTCTACTAATCGATATCCAGAATACGAAAGCACAAAAATGAAAAAACCTTGAAGAATCTGTTCGATTCGCACAACAACGAGCAGGTTGAAACCTTGGAAATTTGAGTGAACAACGAACTTGTTTACAATATTACAATGCGATAGGATAGCTAAACACCTGTATGTTTTCGAAGTTTTTATACCCGAATTTCACTGAATAAAATTGAAATTATCACTGGTTTGAAGGTTTATTGTATAATCTAAACGTTTGCTTTGATGAATGAGATCCAGTCGAATAGATTAATCTGTTAATACAACCCCGATATCGGACGAAATTTAGTTAATTTTCCTTCGATAATAGCGGACCACCAATAACAGAGTTGTATTAATGTACGTAAACTAACAAATCACAGGTAAAAAAAAACGTCACTTACCAGTCGAAACAGCACAGGTGTACTTATTGTCTCGATCTTCTAAATGTTGGAGGAATTGAAAAAAAGGATATGGATATTTGCACAAACATAATTTAATATCGAACGTAAACATCGATTTATGATAGCACATATAATGTCGGACATAAACACAAACACGTCTTTGTACCACGGAAACCAAGCGACTCTTCTTTTACAAAAATTTGAAAGTGACTTTACCCAACGAAAGCTGGAAACCGACTCTATTACATATGCGCGCACAGGTAAAATAGTTTATCGTATCAGGTGGAACGACGATTATGTTAAATACACGAACGCTACTTAATGAAACACGAATTTCAATATTTCTTGCGCGAACATGCCGGCCGCCGAAAACACACTGTGTTTTCCTAAAACTACTTAAATAGAAAACGAAAAATGGAAAATAATATCTCTAAAGAAAAATAACAAAATTAGATTGAAAACGAAAAATATATGTTTCTAAAGAGAAAAGGGAAAACGAAAAATGAAAAACGAAAAACGAAATATATTTCTAAAAAAAAAGGTGAAAATAGAACGAATTAGGAAGTAGGTAGAGGGTACAATTTAATAACTGGCCTTCTAAAAGTACCGGTAGCTGTTTTTATATATTTGAAACAAATATATATTACAAAATATTTTACATATACTAGGTTATCATAAAGTAAGGGATATATTTTAAATCATTACAACTTTTTAATAAATTAAGTTAGTAACATAAAATAAACGAAATCTAGTTGCTTAATAAATGGGATTTTACGTATCTATGAGAAACAAAAGCGTTGTCATAACAATTGTTGACACTAGTGTCAAAACGAAATTATTCAATTTGAAGTTTTATTTTGAAATTAAAACTCAAGTAAACGTTGAGTTCAAACGACTCAACTGTAATAACATGGATTTACAAACAAGAATTGGTTTAGTTCAGTGCTATTATGAATCCGGCAGAAATTACACCGCTGGATTACGAAGATTTCGCACGAGAATGGGTTTGAGAGCGGGACCCTGTCAAATGAAAGCGTACCGCAATTTGATACAAAATTTGAAGAACAGGGTCTGTAACTGACTTACCAAGATCAGGAAGACCAATAATTAGTGATGTCCAAGTTGCAGAGGTTCTTCATGAAAATCAAGACATAGCCAGAAGCAATTCACTCGCAATCAGCAGTGCAAATGCGATATCCAAGCGATTGCAAATGCCGTATACCACGGTTTGGAAAATTTTACGCAAAATTCTAAACATGTATCCGTATAAACTGAAAATGCTGTTTGAATTAAAGGACGCAGATTTGGCTACTAGTAATGGCTCAGATGGAAATTGAACCCGAATGGTTATCCCGTATTTTATGGACAGATGAGGCACATTTTACTGTGAATAGTGGAGTCAATACTCAAAACTGTAGAATCTGGTCTGCAGAAAATCCGCAACAAATCGTTCAAAAAGGTCTTCATTACAAGAAAGTCACGGTTTGGTGCGGTTTTACAACTGATTTTATTATTGGTCCGTATTTCTACGAGGAAATGCAGAATGGACAAGCCGTATCTGTAACTGTAAATGGTGAACGATACTTGCAAATGTTACAAAATTATGTTATTCCACAGCTGCAAAACGAGCACTACGGAATTGAAAACATCATTTTATGCAGGATGGAGCACCCCGCACATTTTCGACCAGTCAAAGAATTGTTTACCAACGTTTTCAAGATCGCGTGTTAAGCAGACATTTCGTAAATTCATGGCCACCAAGATCACCTGATCTAAACCCAGCGGATTACTGGCTGTGGGGTTATTTAAAAGTTTAGTGTTTAGAAGACGACCAACTACGCTACAAGAATTAAAAGACAGTATTACGGAGCAAATTGGTACAATTCAACCAGAAATGTTACGAAATGCTGTGTACAATTTGGAGGTAAAGATGGTGATCTTACAACAACATAATGGAGGTCATATTGAGCAATTGCCGTAACCTGTTTTGGGCATACTAAATCCCATTTCATAAGCAATTAGATTTCATTTATTTATTGTTATTAACTTAATTTGTTAAAAAGTTATCATAATTTAAAATATATCCCTTACTTTATGACAACCTTATATATTAGAAAAAAATATATATTTCGATGTTTATTATAGACACAAACGGCGCCTCATAATTGTCTGCTTTTTAAACAATTATATGGTGATGCTGGAAACTGATCGTCATTGATAAGAAATATATTTTTGACTTCGATTGTTGGATATAGGATTTTGGACTGAAAGCATAGGATTCGCTTGTGTTTAAGTAAAAAATTGTAATTATATTACTTTCAACAAATTCCTTTATTCCTATTT
The DNA here is from genome assembly GCA_036346225.1 of Platerodrilus igneus. Classification (NCBI taxonomy): domain Eukaryota; kingdom Metazoa; phylum Arthropoda; class Insecta; order Coleoptera; family Lycidae; genus Platerodrilus; species Platerodrilus igneus. The sequence goes on from JARFIW010000295.1 coordinate 1,911,151, forward strand.
GAAAATTGACAAATTACCTCTAAGTTATAAATCTATTACAAGCTAGTTAGTGAAGATCTCTACAATCACATTAGATGGATATTGATAATTTAAGACACTTCAATTTTTGGAATACATAGCTTTAAAAATAAATATTATTTTAGTTTTGTCTTCATTGGGGTTTTTACCCATTTCGAATGGACCTGCACCTTGCCGAAGCTCTAAATTACTAGAACAGGTGAAATGGCTTGCGTGTTCTAATGAGCTAAAGAGCCAAACTACAGGTTCAACCAAAGTAGTAGGGTCGTTAGTGAGGAACCAGACTAAGACAGATCCCCGAAAGAGGGCAGCGGCTCTTTCGGTACTTAGATTGGCAGAGACCATAGGTGTCGGTATGGCAGTCTAAGACACACTACCGCGATGTGGAAGGCAACGGAAAACCATTTCATTATCTCCCAAGTACTCAGCGTACTTAAATTGTTACAAACATGATGGCATTCTCTGGGGTAAAAGATTCCGGAGTTAAAATAGTCCCCCATTTGGATCTCCGCGAGGGGACTACTTCGGAGGATGCGATCGGAAAGTTAAAAATAAGAGTCGGGAACATTCTGCGAGTCGGAGCGTGGAATGTTAGAAGTATGAAGCAAGTAGGTAAGCTAGAGAACCTAAAAATCGAAATGAATAGGTTATCACTAGACATAGTAGGGATCAGCGAAGTTCGGTGGCCAGAGGCGGGGGATTTTTGGAGTGGAGACTTCAGGGTTATTCATACAGGAGCAGAGGAAGGAAATTTGGGTGTGGGGATAGTTATGCGGAAAAAGATAGGATACTGTGTAGAAAATTACCTACAAAAGAACGAAAGAGTACTCATGGTTAGATTAGAATGTAAACCGGTAAACACAGTAATAATACAAGTATACATGCCCACCTCTAGCTACGGAGACGAAGAGGTAGAAGCCATCTACAAAGATATCGAAAATATATTAAGATACGTAAAAGGACATGAAAATTTAATAATTACGGGGGATTTTAATGCCGAGGTAGGTGAGGGGAGGGAAGGAGCGGTAGTAGGTTTGTTTGGTTTAGGCACGAGAAACGACAGGGGAAATAGGCTGGTTGAATTTTGCGACAAGAACAATTTAATCATCACAAACACATTATTTCAACATCATGCTAGAAGACGATATACGTGGAAGATGCCAGGAGATACAGGAAGATATCAAATAAATTACATTCTTGTTAGACAACGGTTTAGGAACCAAGTAAAAGACTGTAGAACCTACCCAGAAGCAGATATAGATACTGACCACAACATCGTAATTATGAAGGCCGCACTTAAATTAAAAAATCTGAAAAAAAGGAAGGGAAAAGGGCACTTGGATTTAGAGAAACTAAAAGATAAAGATATTCAAGTGAGATTCGAAAAAAAGTCAAATGAATTGCTGAATGATATCGGGAAAATATCTGGAACTACGGAAGTGGAAACAGAATGGAATAACATTAAATCCAGCCTAGACACGGCGGCCAAAAATGTTCTGGGGTGTACACAAAAAGAAAATAAGAAACCATGGATAACAAAGGATATCGTGAATTTAATAGAAGAAAGACGAAAATACAAAAATAAATCAGACGAAACAGAAAAACAGAGATACAAAGCCATAAAATGGGAAATTATTCGAAAATGCAGAAAAGCTAAAGAACAATGGATTGATGAAAAGTGCAAAGAGGTACAAACTAAAATGGAAATAGGAAAGACAGACGAAGCATACAAATTAATTAAAATGAATTTTAGGGATATAAAACCGTATAGCAAAAATATAAGGGACGCACAAGGAAACATCATTATAGAAAACGTAGAGAAAGTGAGTAGATGGCAAGAATATATAGGGAATTTATATGCAGGAGAGGAACTAACTGCATTAGAACAGGAATCAGACATTGAAAATGATGACTTGGGATGTCCTATACTTCGAGACGAGATTGAATTAGCATTAAAGAGTCTGAAAAATGGTAAGGCGCCGGGTACAGATAAGGTGCAAGCAGAAACTCTAAAAGCCGCTGGACAAGCAGTAACAGAACGTCTCTTCCAACTTGTAAGCTATATGCATGAGACAGGCGAGATACCCAAAGATTTCAAACGTAGCATCATAGTAACTATACCAAAAAAGAAAGGCGCGGATAGATGTGAAAATTTTCGAACAATAAGTTTGACAGCACACGTGTCAAAAATATTAACTAGAATTGTGCAAAGACGAATGGAAAAACGAGCTGAAGAAATACTGGGAGAAGCCCAATTTGGGTTTAGGCGAAACGGGGGAACACGGGAGGCTATTTTAGCTCTGAGAGTGATAATGGAGAAAACAATAGAAAAAGGGGAAAGCAGGTATATAGGGTTTGTAGATCTGGAAAAAGCATTCGACAATGTAAATTGGAAAAAAATGTTTGAAATACTCAAAAAGATTGGAATGAGTTATAAGGATAGACGAATAGTACATAGCTTATACAAAGAGCAAACAGCAGTAATAGAATTAGAGCAGGAACGTAGAGAAGTAAACATTAAGAAAGGGGAGAAACAGGGATGTGCCTTATCCCCATTGATTTTTAACTTGTACATAGAAGAGGCAATGAATACTGTCAAATGCAGGAAGACATTTGGAATTACTATGCAGGGACAAAAAATTGATATGCTTAGAATTGCAGATGATATAGCAGTATTAGCGTCTAGCAAAGAAGAGTTAGAAGCTGCTCTTAATGAAATGGAAACGGTTTTAACAGAGAGATACGGTATGAAAATTAACAAAACTAAAACTAAAGTTCTAGTTTGCAAAGGTGGGGAAAATAAATCAAAAACAAGAATAAAAATATGTAACACGATCTTACAAGAGGTTAAGGATTTCTGCTACCTAGGAAGCCAAATAACGCAAGATGGGAAAAGCATAAAAGATATAAAACAAAGATTAGCACAAGGTCGTGCTACATTTAACAAGAAAAAGCAACTACTGTGCTCAAAGACCACAAACATAGAAACAAGGAAAAGATTGCTTAAAACATATGTGTGGAGCACAGCACTGTACGGCTGTGCAGCCTGGACAGTAGTAGAACCGGACAAGAAAAAGGTAGAAGCCTTTGAAATGTGGTGCTACAGGCGTATGATGAAGATATCATGGACAGACAAAGTTAAGAACGAAGAGGTACTAGAAATGGTAGGGGAAGAAAGAAGTATGTGGAAAACGGTAAAAAATAGGAGAGAGGATGATAGGCCACATACTACGGCATGAGGGAATAGTGCGGAATATATTAGAAGCAGAGATAGGAAAAAAGAGAAGAAGAGGCAGACCTAGATTAGACTACTGCACACAGATAGTAAAAGATGTAGGCTGTAGAGGATTCAGGGAGATGTGTAGGCTAGCCCAGAATAGAAATCAATGGAGGTACGCATCCAACCAATCCCAAGATGGATAAACTAATGACGAAAAGATAACTGTGCTTAAGCATGATGATTATTATAAGTAACTACAAGAATTGGTTGGGCAATATTCTCGAATAATGGTAAGTGTGTGAAAGGATTTACTGGAAAACCATTATTTCGGCAAATGTCTAAGTGTTGGGGGATCTTGGTAGCCACAGGTTGCTTAACCTCCTTCACTGAATCTCGGTAAAATAGGGTATAAAATTAGAAAACAATAGAAAGGGACCGAGCTGAATACACATGCTGTGTGAGAATTTCTGGGAACTATGTAAGCTAGCTCAGAATATAAATAAGTGCAGCTACGTGTCCAACCAGTTTTGAGACGGAAAACCTAATGACGAAAAAATAAGCGCCGATAAATCTGATGATTAGTATAAACAACTAGTTGTTGGTTGCGAAATAACTGCAACTAATGTTGACTGTGCGAAAAGATAAATTGGAAAATATATTAAATCGCCAAATGGTTAAGTGTTGGGGGAACTTGGCAGCCACAGGTTGCTTACCTCCCTTCACAACCATTGAAAGTCGGAGAAATAGGGCATATAACTGTAAAACAATAGAAAGTGATCGAACTGCATCTAACAAGAAAGAACAGTGCCTATGAGGAAAGACAACAAACATAGAATATGAAAAAAATTGTTGAAAGCATATGTGTGGAGCACAGCACAGTATGCCTATGAAATACGGGCAGTCTGAAACGCAGACAGAGAAACGGTAGCAGCCTTTTGAAATGCTGTGCTTCAGATGTATGAGGACGATAGCATGGACAGACAAAGATAATAACAAATAAGTTACAGAAATAGTAGGGGAACAAGGATATCTGGGGAAAAAGAGAAATAGTAGGGCGGAATATGTTCTAAGGCATTTTTAGGGAATAGTATGTGATATATTACAAGCAGAGATAGGAAAAAAGAGGTAGATGTAGACCTAGATCAGACAGTTATAGATGCAAACTGTGCATATTTCAGGGAAATCTATAGGTTAGTTCAGAATAGGGAACAATGATGGTACGCGTCTAACCAGTTCTAGGACTGAAGACCTAATGATGATGATGGGGTTTTTACAAAGAATCTGTATTTTATCGCGGCTTATCAACTAAATAATTATTTTGCAAATTTTGTACTACGTATTTTAGATAAAAGAGTTAATATATTTGAAGCCACATGATTTTAATTGCATGTAAAATCGATTGAAGATAATTAACCAGGAGTTTATTCACATTTAATATAAACCACGTGTTTTTAATATAATTCAGAAAATCTTTTACTTTTCCGGTTCATTTATTTTTTTTCAATTCAATTCATTTTGTCAGATATTTGAAATCTCCAGTAAAATTTTAGATCGATCTTAATTTTCTGCAGGTTAATAACTAAAGCGTTTCCAAATTCGAATTACGTACCCGTTTTATTATAAAAGCATACCAAATACAGCTTAATCTACTCTAAAACTTTCAGTGATAATCTGATTTTTGTTTTAAAAGTTATAAATAGTTAAGGGTTATTTGATTTAGCGATAATTAAATTCTACATTTATTACACGTCCAAAAATACACAGAAATCTATGTTTAAAAATTTTTAACGTTTAAATCTATAATCCAGCAAGGTTTGGTTCAATTTTGTGATTCGTTGAAAAATTCTTAGGCAAATGCATACATTGAAGATTTAGAAATGTTATCGAAATAAAAAAAACATATGCTTCTTGTATACCGCATTTAGGGATATGTTTCAACTATTTACTTACACCCAAAATTCTGTTGCCATATATCCTAAATTGATTTGTCAAATGTCCAAATTGTTTCCATTAAGGCGATAGTACCTATATTGGTTTCCGGACTGAAGGAATAAAGCTTATAATATATTAACATGCCATTTGTGATGATAAATTGTTCAAAAACAAAATTAGCTTATCTGGGGAAGATGACAAACGACTTTTCAACGCGGGATCTGTTAATACGTATCCATGGGGCAAATATAGACAATTATTATTTCACCTAGTTTTTATGTTTTGTATATAATTGTTATACCTTACCTTAATGCTACTTATAATAAATATGGCATTCGCACTGTATGTAGTAAATTTAAATGTTGCAAAATAAACAGTATTATAGCATATTGTCACTATTGTAAATTAAAGAGAATTAACGACGAAAATCCTGCAAGTCCAATTAAGTACGAAAATTTGGCATTAAAAAACAGAAACCTCTTTCTATAAAAATTAAATTTTGGCAAGTGTACCATATAAAAATATAGACTCTTGATGCCTATGGGCAACACATCGCAAGTCTAATTGGTAAAAATAATGGTATACGTTAATTTAAAGACTTGGAATGTCAGTCTTATTTAGCATATTTGTAACCTTTTCTTCTATTTTCAGATTCCTAGTCCGTGGATATTCCAGCTTAATGATATGGATGTAAGGATGCCCTAAAATGCAGTAGGACGATTAAGTGTTACTTATATTTTTGCAATGTATAATTTTACCACTTGATTTGATTCTATGTAAAAATGCTTTAATAATTTATTTTTAACCGAATAAACTGTGTAATGGGTCTGATTTTAAATCACGCTTTGCAATTCAAATAATATAATTCATTCCGCGCTGTATGTAGTAAATCTAGAGTGCGCAAAATAAACAGTATTATCCCATATATTGTTACTCTTTATGAATCACAAAGAGTAGCTCTAAAAGTTCCCGATATCCAATTAGGTACAAATATTGGTATTTACAGGTTAAGCTTGTAAAATGCATTGCACCCATCGAACGTTAATTAAATGGTGCCAATATTGCAAAAGTGTTTGCATGCTGTTTTTTATAGGAGGATAATGAGATTTGTAATAGAGCTAGTTAAAAAAAATATATGTGTTAAGTATCTCTCATATAGGTAATAAATGGACCAAGGGTTTTAAAGATCTCTTTGTGCTAATATTGCGTAACATTGCTTACTCTGGAATGACGTGTTAAAAGAGCAGGTTTGTAAAATTTCCTCAGACCTGTGAAGCAGATAAGCTGGTGTAATTAGGTGAATGTATGTCGATCTCTCTTCCAAACACGTATAGTCCATATAGAGAAAACTACATGTAAAATCTCATAAGGTCATGCTTAGTCTTACACATGCATTTTGCTATAAGAGTTATGTTTTGTTGCTTACTAGGCAAAAACACCCTGCTTACTCATTTTGTCCTTAAATGTAGGCAACCATTTATCTTTAAACCAATTTCGTATTTTAATTTAAATTTGATTGCTTCTGCAAAAAGTATATCTTTAGCTTAATTTTGTATTGCATGTTAATCTTGTTAAAAGAGTTAAATGTTTTCTCCCTTATGGTGAAATTTGCTATGTTTTTAGCGACCAAAGTCTTGTTCTGCAGCTATTCATTCATTCTTTGTACATTCAATTCACTAAGCCTTTGTCACTCATTCTTTTTACATGACGAAACATCAGAATGCGCGTTTTTCATACTTATCTATAGGTTTCGATTTCAAACTACACGGATTTGTTATTCACTCAATGCTAACTATGCCATACTAGTTTTATCACATACATTTTTCAATAACTGTAAATAGGTTACTTACCTAAATATATTCAGAGTATTTTTTGAATCACATGTAAGTAAAGAAATTTTTCTTGAACATTGTCAACTTGTAGTAGTTGCAGGAAGACAGCTGTGTTAATTGATATATTCTCCCAGGATTAAGTGGAAGAATAATTCTTCCTTTCCCGACCATAAAACCTAACTTGCGTTTAAGGTAAATTGCTTTGGTTTGTTATATCTTTTTATATTTATCGCTTTTTTGTCTTAATAAAGATGTTGATAATATGACTAACAATATCTTAGTATTGTTTTTTGTAAAACAAATTTTACCACGGCGCCTAATAAATTACACATATTTTGTTATTAGTCTGTCGTTAAATTTACCACGGTAGCCTAAAAATTAATATTTCAAGCTTCTCTCTGGAACTTAAAACAGTTATACAAAGATCGCATTTGGAAACTATTTTATGAACAATGAATTTTTTGTCAAGTAGTACATGTAAAATAAAATGGCTTTTATCAAGCAATTGTTTTCGCACATTCAATTCGGGATCCCCATATCAATTTACTAAATGTTTCCCATTACATACTTATCTTTGCTCCATGTTTCTCTTTCTCGCGAAGCGTACATTCTATCAAATGTATTTTTCAAGCTTTTTTGTATGGAATTACTCCCTGGGGTTACAAAAAGCAGCATTTCAATTTTCTATATATGGGAAAATACGGTGGTGTACTCCTTCAATAAAATAAAGGTGTCTTCAGTCAATACTGCGATGTCTATACATATTACAATATGCTGCGCGATTGTAATTTAAACCTTGAAATCATTTTCTTTTTCCTTTGTTAAAGTTTAGGGTATTTTATGTTCCCTGTAGGCACTATTTAAACAGAGTCTATTATCACCAGGTATTTGAGCAAACGCATGTAGCGCTATTGATGTTGGTTCTAACATTATTAAACTTCATAGGTCACACACGCTTGTTCCACTGTCGCAAAAGTATTAACCGATAATCTTTTCGATGCAAACTGAACACCATTTACTGAGTTAGCTCTAATGAAATGGCAAAGGACGAACAAACACTACGGTTAAAAATCATACCATTGGATTAAAATTACAGATACAGATATATTGAGCATCCTAAAGCAGTCTTGTAAAGATACACATTTTACATACATACATACACACACACACATACACACACAATATATATATATATATATATATATATGTGTGTGTGTGTGTGCGCGCCTGTGTGAATGTGTGTGTGATTATAGGTCATCAAAAGGTTATCTGGCAACATTTCGTAAACATACCACGCTAGAAATTCAAAACAATTCGGAGAAATTTAAGAAAAAGCTCGGATTATGTAAATATTCATTTCCAAAGACAAACGTATTTGTTAAGGCATTCTGTGCAGACAAGAAAAATCGCAGCAGAGTAAGTAGAGAAAATTGCATACACCAAATATCCCAAAAAAACACAAGCACAGAATAGTAGAATCAAACTCCTCAAGGATCAAAGTTCGGGATAGTTCAAAACGTCGTAGAGTGGTGTGACCTAGAAAGAAAAGAATTGAAAACCTCAGCAACAAAGAACTATATTACGAACTTGTAGGAAAACATACAGACACAAAAAATATTTATAAAAGTCAAAACACATTTATGTAATCGTTCGTTACAACGTGATGTACAATAACCATCGGTTTACATATAATACAGTATAACCTAAACATTTAAAAATAAAGAGCATAAAATCTTATTATCTAAATATAAGCATGTTCCAACCCTAAATATGTACAAGAAATCAATTAATAAAACAGTAATCTACTTTAGGAAGCACACCTCCTAATATTAAATATTTAAACGGTCAGTTAGTGACGGTAACATTAATTTACGTAAAAAAGTAAGCGGTAGAAACGCATTAAAATTTTAGTTAACAAGTTTTACGAATAAGTACATAATTGTTAGTGTTGGTAGGATTTACAAAATAGAATACATGGTTTCTTATTTTCTTTTTGTGTATACCCCAGAATATCTCTGGCCGCCATGTCTAGGCTGGATCTAATGTTATTCCATTCTCTTTCTATTTCCTTAGTATCAGATATTTTCCCGATATCTTTCAGCAATTATTTGACTTTTTTTCGAATCTTTCTTTAATATCTTTATCTTTTAGTTTCTCAAACTCAAAGTGCCTTTTTCTGTTTCTTTTTTCAAATTTTTAAATTTAAGTGCGACCTTCATAATTATGATGTAGTGTTCAGTGTCTATATCTGCTTCTGTGTAGCTTCTACAGTCTTTTACTTGATTCCTAAACCGATGTCTAACAAGAATGTAATCTATTTAATATCTTCCTATATCTCCTGGCATCTTCCACGTATATCGTCTTCTAGCATGACGTTGAAATAATGTGTTTGTGATGATTAAATTATTCTTGTCGTAAAATTCCACCAGTCTATTTCCCCTGTCGTTTGTCATGCCTAAACCAAATAAACCTACAACTGCTCCTTCCCTACCCTCACCTACCACTGCATTAAAATCCCCCGTAATTATTAAATTTTTATGTCCTTTTGGGTATCTTAATATGTCTTCGATATCTTTGTAGATCGCTTCTACCTCTTCGTCACTGTAGCTAGAGGTGCACATATATATTTGTATTATTACTGTGTTTACCGATTTAGATTCTAATCTAACCATGAATACTCTTTTGTTCTTTTGTAAGTAATTTTCTATACAATATCCTATCTTTTTTCGCATAACTATCCTCACACCCAAACTTCCTTCCTCTGCTCCTGTTTGATTTAACCTGAAGCCTCCACTCCAAAAATCCCCGCTTCTGGCCACCGAACTTTGCTGATTACTACTATGTCTAGTGCTAACTTACTCATTTCCATTTTTAAGTTCCCTAGCTTACCTGCTTGCTTCATACTTCTAACATTTCGCGCACCGACTTGCTAAATGTTCCCGACTTTTATTCTGGACTTTCCGATCGCATCCTCCGAAGTAGTCCCGTCCCGGAGATCCGAATGGTAGACTAATTGTTATATACGTTATTATATATATGGCTCATTTTATTTGATCCCCTTATAATGAAGAGAAATCGAGTCTTCTGACTAAGCTAGGGGTCTTGTCCTCGGGTAGAGCTTATGAGGAGTGGTCGTGGGTTTACAACAAAATTATTGTTTTCTATTCTGACTTTAAAATACAAAATAGGATTGCAAAAGGGGCGCCACCAAGTCCTAGAATAGATAAAGCATGGGTTACCCTAAAAGAGAACTTGAAAATCCTCAAGGGGAATAATCGCTTTTACTGAGAACACGCAGGATCTGAAAAAGGACAATGTTATTATAGTAACGAAGGACGCAAAAGAAACACCCTTGCTACCTTATGCAATAAAGAGAAAGAGTAGTTATTAATACCAAAAATTTAAGTCTACATAGCAAAAGGAAATTTAGATATCTAACTTCCAAAAAGCGCTGTTTGGTACTTCTTTATTGAGTCACAGCCAATAACCTATTTTTTATAAAAGGGGTTTATGTTTTTTTTTTATCTTTTAACTTATTTATCTCTATCTTTTGGACGCACTTGTCCAAAATATAACAGTTGTTCAATTAAATCATATGATGGAGCTTTAATTAAATTTATCTCTTTCTGTAGTAAAATTTTATATACAAAAATGTACAACAATAAGGCAGTCTAATCTTTTAGACTCATTTATCTAAATATGAAAATTTTAATAATTTGTACTAGGAATCAAAATGTCAGCAATAAATTAAATATGACCGTAAAGTTTTTAAATACCCAAAATACACAGATCTGTTTACCTTGGTTCACATATATGTGTTATATATTCATAGCTAAGTAAAATTCGTTCTCATAATTACTTTATGTGTTATTGAACTTGAAAGAAATACTTTTCCGGATTAAATAAAAAGATTAATAATCTTAATTATTTGCAGTAATATCAAATGCAAGCAATAATTTATATAATAAATAAATCCAAACAATAAAAGTTTAATCGACTTCTTGTAAAACAAATTAAAAACGCTAGCATTTAAGTTTCAAATATTCGCCTCGCTGTCAAGTTATTTATAGTAGCTGTTGCTAAGTCAAGTTCTTTTGCTAACGCTTACCTCAGCAACCTGCTTGTACTTTGAACTTCATTGTATCAAATACTTTGTCGAAACCACATGTGTTATCCTGCAATTCTTCGACAAACAAGTAACGTCAGCGAAGTTTCCATATCTGCGTTTTACAAAGCCTAAGCTTGAGTTTCTTTTTTTGAACTGATGACAAATTAAATGCATCTTTGCGTAATATACTGGACCATTACTGGGAACTATTTTCATCAATTTGTTGTGCAATCCATCTAAGTAAATCGAAACATAAAATCGATCTATAAAACTAACTATTCAATGTGCATCATTTTTGACTCTTCCTTAACTTTTGTTACAACGAGAGTAATTAAAGGTAAATTGAGAAATTAAACATGCTATTTGAACTTGCAGGTTCGTAACTTTATAAAAGGCGAGGGTGAGCGTGAGCGCTATAATAAAATGATTTAGTCTACTTTAATGATTATTTAACTGGCTTACCGTTATTAGAAACAAACAAAAGGCAAATGCATTCAGCACTTGATTACACCGCCACGTTTATGGCCACGCGTAGATTTCTAGCTCGCACCTCAATGGTCTCCATGATGCTTGTGACTGCAACAAGTGGTCAAGGCAGACTGGCTCTACTGTCGATAGGATACGCACAAGACACAAAAATTGTCTGACATTGGAAGTGCAATTCAAAAGACCAACGTTTACGAACGGAGCTTATACTATTATTATTAATTAATATACGCCTCGTGATTGGGCTCACGGTACTGATCTAAACATTTATTAACACCATAAAATTAATTGTTTATTTGAATAAACAGTGCAGTGTATTTTGTAATTAAATTTATAAGCTTTTATAATCGTCAAAAGAAATTGTTACAAATTTAAATACGCTGTGTACTTGGGAGGTAATGCGGTGGTTTCCCGTTGCCTTTCACATCGCGGTAGTGTCTTAGACTGCCATACCGACCCCTATAGTCTTTGACAATCTAAGTACCAAAAGAAGCGCTGCCCTCTTTCGGGGACCTGTCTTAGTCTGGTTCCTCACTAACGGCCCTGCTACTTTGGTTGGACCTGTAGTTTGGCTCTTTAGCTCATTAGAATACGCAAGCCATTTCACTTTTTCTAGTAATCTAGAACTTCGGCAAGGTGCAGTTTCATTCTAATGGATATTCCACGTACTGAGAGAAATTTATGCAGGACAGTTTAAATACGTATCTGTTAGGTTTAGATTATTTGAGAATAACATAAAAAGGGTTCGGATTAGCGCTTTTCAATTTAGATCATTGCAATTTAATGCAGAATCAGTCTATTTCAAAAAGTTACTGTAACAAATTTCTCCCTTTCCAAAATTAAAAGGTCGGGGTAGGTAGCAGAAGCAACGGAGCAGGCAGTACAGCAATAGCATAAACCAAAGAGAAGTGGACCGAAAAATTTAATATGGTGCATATGAAGACTAACAGTAAGAAAACTCAGCAGGAGAAGAGGGAAAGGAAAGTGGATCAAAACGAACGCAGCAGTAAAATTGAAACAAAAAAAACATGAGAGAGCAGCACTAAAACTGCAAGAAGAGGACAAAACAAAGAAAAGCAAGAACAAATGTGTTAGTGTGTGTGTGTGTGTGTGTGTGTGTGTGTGTGTGTGTGTGTTGTGCCGTAGGACTATTCTAATCCGGACCCACATGTGGTGGATACAAAGAGAAAACAAAAAGAAAAGAAAACAAAGCAGAAATATGTGTGTAACAAGTGTGTGTGTGTGGTGTGTGCGTGTGTGTGTGTTTGTGTGTATGTGTTGGACCGCTTTAGTTGCCTATTACGACAAGTAGGCCTTACAGTGGAACTATTCTAATCCGGACCCACAACGGGTGGATACAAGAAGTGTGCAGGCCGAATAATAAGAAGAGAACAAGGTCCAATAAAAAAACCAATCAGAACAAGAAAATTATCTAAAAATAAGAAAAGTAAAATCCATAAGTCAAACCTAAGGAAGTGCAGAGTCACCATAGGAATTAGAGACGCAGAGAACTAGTAATAGGCCTTACGACTTTTACGACGCAAGAAAGAAAACGTAGCAAGATTAGAACATTAGGATTTTGTCGACCAATATCTTTAGGTTCTGAATCAGTGTAGAAATTCTTCTGCCTCTTATTTCTATTGTGAACCGGTTTCGTGGGTTGAGTAACCGGAATAGGCATTATTTTGCAGAACAGGATTAACAGAAGGTGTAGTAGTTGTAGTACGCGGTTGGGGAGGTGGTGGTCATGGTGGAGGTAGTAATGGTGGTTGTGGTTTGGGAAACTCAGAACGCGTTATGGAAGAAAGTCGTTTGTTTTAAGATTATTTGTAAGAGAGTCAACGGTCGAAAAGGGAACAGTTTTTGTTGTACGAGTATCAACGTTAGGAAAAGGAACAGAATCAGATAACACTTCAGCTACATTAGATAAAGGAACAGAACCAGGTACAATTCAATCAACATTTGATAAAGAAGTAGAATTAGGTTGAACCTCCTCAACAGTAAAAAAGGAGCAGAATCAGGATGAACTACATTATAATTTAATTAAAGGTCGCTATGCTTGCGGCCACGTCCCCAATGCTCCACCCAAAGGTACTAAATTGGGTTTAAACGCGAAAATATAAACGTGCTCCTAATTATTCTAACTTCAAAATTAACACATCCTAAATAAAAATCTAACTACTAAAACAAAAACTAAAAATAGGGTTTCATTGATGCTATCCCTAGCGTTGATTTGGAGTGTGCACGATCAACAAGACACAATCAAAATAAATAAGGAGGGATCCATGATGCCGGATAGCAGCTGCCAGCTCTGCTTACCGGTGCGACCTGAAAGGTCGACTTAAAACTATCCAAATCTAGTTAGCTAATTTAAAATGGATTCGAATTTTCTAAGAATACGCCAAATATATTAATAGTGAATCCATCTATTTTACCTGCTCTATAAATTTACAGATTCGTCTTCCCTGGTCTAAGTAATTTATTAGCCTAAGTCCGTCCCTAGCTTTTCCTATCATTCCCTAACTTATTTATATTGTAATCACAATCTTCTCAAACAATCTTTTTTCCTATATATAAGCTGCCACCAAAAATGACGGCAGGACGTCAAACAAATAATATCAAGCCACAAACAATAAAAGCAAGCAAAAATATAAATATAAAAATAAATTAAATATTTATGTAAATATATGAATAAACATCTATAAGCATTAAGCGTTGAGCAGTGCATAAAATTGCAAAAAGCATAACCCAAATTATCAGGCGAACTCGCATAAGCATTATACCGGCTAGCGCTATTACGCACAAAACGTGCTCGTTAAATTATTTCAAATCTACTAATTATCATAAATCAATGCTTATGCCAACACAACCGCCACAATTTACTTACTAGGGGGAAATGGATACACTGCTAAAGTTCTGGTGGGTATGCACTAATCGTGGGGGTGGGGGGGGGGGTGGTCACAATCACTATTACTTCACTTTAAGTCCAGGAGGGATGCGCGGTTTTACTCTATTTTATTTATTATTTTCTTTCTTTCTTTATTTCACTGATTTAATTTAATGAAGTTTTTGATTTATATGTTCTTATTTACTTCTTTGCCCGGATTAAGTTTTAAGTTTTTCTATTTATTCCCGATTTCCGCGTGTATAACGTTATATAGTGGTTATAGTGATTGTATTAGTAGTGCGGGGGTTGTCGTGCATATGGATTTTTATAAATAATGTGGTAATTTTTTTTGGTTTTTTTTAGTTATTGTTTTATATTTTTAAAAAAATTTTTTTTTTACTTTTTTTTTCTTAAATTATTTACATACAGATTTTGGTTACCATTTAACGCCAGGTCAAAATCTAAAATTTTCAATCCTACCCCCACCCCCCTTTTGTTTTACGCGCGGTTATCGCCGTCTAATCTCGCGACCCTTCCCGCGAACTCTTTAAAGGCTGTCCAGAACGCCTTCTGGTTAGCCACTTCCCCAACTTCCTCTAGGCTCTTTGGCCATGCTAGACCTAGGATAGCTACTTTGCTATCAGCTAACCCTCGATTTGCCGCTTCAAGCGGGCAGTCAAAGAGTACGTGCTCTGCGCTTTCAGCGCCTTCACCGCATTCGCAGGGGTCGTTGTCGGTTAAACCAAATCTTTGTAAATACGCTTTTAGGGCGCCGTGTCCTGTAATCAGTTGCACCATTTTATGATCGAGTTTTACCTCGATATTACCTCTAGCTTCTAAACTCGGTATGAATTTGTGGGTCAACCTGCCCGTGGCAGCGTTGTTCCACCTCTCTTTCCATTGTCTGATTGCCTTTTTGCGCAGCTTTCTTTTAATTAGAGACCTCGGTATCGACGGATGTGATATTCGAAAGTCGCCCGTCGCGGCCTCTTTAGCTAATTCATCCGCCCTATCGTTCCCTACTTTACCATCGTGCGACCTAACCCAACAGAACTTTAACGTCGAAACTAGAGCGATAGTTTCGCGTCCTTTCCCTGTATCTACTAACCTTATATCTCGAAACTCCCTAACGATATATTCGATAGGGAGAGTCCTACTGATAACCAGGACCGCCTCCGTGGAGGTGGTCCTGTACGTACGCCCTCGCCGAATTCACCGCGGTAGTACGTTGAACGCTCGTTAATTGACGCATCTCTCAGACTTTGCAACCTTCCGCCCATACAGATGCTGCGTACAGCATTGCCAGCTCTATCGCTCCGGCATAGACCGTCCTCAGCGATTCGCCCCTGAAACTCCAGTTTATTTTCGCCGCTGCCATCATTTTGTTTGATATTTCGCTGCCTTTGCTTGTAAGGTACTGCACGTGAGCTTTCCAATTTAACTTATCGTCAATCTTTACACCGAGATATGTAATTGCTTCCTTAAACGGTATTTTCTCCTCTCCCAGCTCTAGCCTAGGGGGTCGCTGTCCCGGTTTCTTTCCGAAATAGAGCGCCTTTGACTCGCCGTGTTAAATTTTAATTTTACCGCCTGCAACCATTCGTGTAGTTTATTAAACGCCTCGTTCGGATTTGTACGCATATCCATTAATAATCGCGATCTGACAATTAAAAGCGTATCATCCGCAAACCCAACGATTGAGCATCCTGTGGGCAACTTGACCCTAAAGATGCTCTCATACAACAACTTCCAAAATGTGGGACCGGAGCATGACCCCTGCGGACATCCCCTTTCCACCTCGCGCAACAAAACTTCAACCGGAAGGATAAACTACAGCAAAAGGAACTTCATCAACATTAGAAAAAGGAGTAGAAGCAAGTAACGTAGCGTCAAATAAAAAAAATAGGAGCAGGCAAAACTTCATGGAAATGCTTTCTCGAAAACAGCAAATAAAGGAACGAGAACAGGTACAATTTTGACAACAGCAACAGGTTCACTAACTTCAACAGGACCTTTTCTAACAGAATTAGAAGTTATCGTCACTTCAGCTACATTTGCGATTGCAGATACGATAGGAATTCCTTGGGTAAGTCCATGTAAGTCACTAATTTGAAGTATGGATTCCAATGATAGAAGAAGCTCAGTTTGAGGTGGAAGTGAAAAAGTAGGATTTTTTTGATTATTGTTCGAGCAGCTAAAGACAAAAGAAATTTGGCTCTTATTAGAAGGTGGTCGGTAAATAGGGCCATGGTAGCTATAAAAATCAATATTATAGTTCGAAAGCTCATATGGCTGAAAAGGATATGAGGTGCTGGTAGTACGACGAACAGGAGGATGTACAGGAGAGAACTATTTGCCGAAGAAAGGTATGTTTTGTCAGTAGTTGTAGAATGACGTGCATGAGGTACAGAAGAGAAGGTAGAATTAGAAGATGAAATTTGGCTCCTAGAGCTGGGGACAGAATTCGGAGTATTATTCGAAGATCTATTAGTAATAGTATGACAGTTCAGACAGTTGCGGCGATTAACTCCCTTATGCCCGCAACTATACCAATGGAGTACTTGAAGAAGAGTGCAACATGTCGAAACATGATCAGGTTGATCGCAATTGAAGCATGTGGACTTACGAGTAGAATTAGACATAGAAAAAGGAACAGAAGAGGAACAGGAGAAGTATTTGATCTACCCGTAGGCGTATGAGAAATCTCAACAGTTCGGTTATGAGAAGTAAAAGTATTTTTTCAGTTGTAGCGAACTAGTAAACAAAATTGCGTTCAGCAGAATATGTGTGAGTGGTACTAGAAGTAGCTGTCAGAGTAGTAGCGGGACGGAAATTTTCTATTTTAGTTTCAAAAGAAGTGTGGAGATCATCTAAAATATGAAGTATTTTCCTATAGGTTTGGCGCCATGCGTCTGGGGGAAGGATCTTACTATAGCGATGTTCAGTGCGAACCCACAGAAAACTAATGCGTTTGAAAACAAGCGAAGATTTGTCATCATCAAATTTAGCATGGGATTGTGAAGCCCTTGTATAGAAGTTGTGACTGCTGCAAGGTCGGCAGCGTAATCGAAAACTTTGAGAAGGGGGTGAAAGAAGTGCCCCCTCGCGTTCTGTGCAAAAAGCGCCCTTCACGAATCTGCGGAGCTCATCTCTGTAGACCTTAGAATCAAGACCACCAGAATATAATTCGTACAGGAGCTCGGCTTCACGTAAATGTCTCAGACGTATGCGTCAAAGGACCATTTTAACTCAATAAAAGAATCACGAAGCCAACAGAAATTAAAGTATACCCGAAGGAAAAATTGAAATTTAAAAGAAACAAAAAAACTTGTTAGGATTTAGAAAATAGAATCTAAGAACGGTATTAAATAGGAGCAGCAGAATCTAGGAATAGAAAAAATAGGGGGCCAGTGTTTTCTAAGAACTCGAATTTCCAGCGAAAATACAATTATGGTAACTTGACATAAAGAAAAATTTACAGAACATCTTTTCGTAACGGACGAGGAATAATAAAACGAACGCAACAAAGTACAATTTTTATCAGGACGAAACGGAATCTGTACATAAAAAATCAAGACTAAATGTTGAGTAAGAATAGGGGTTTCCAAACATTGGGGACAAACTCTTACGCAAAAGGTACGACTACAGAAATTAAGCAAATTTTTAAGAACAACAGAAAGGTCTAGAAAATCGTAGCCCACATTAAGTAAAAGAAAAGATTTAAAAATCTTAACCAACAGTAAGTAAAAGGAACGGTTTTGAAAATCGGAGCCAAGATTAAGTAAAAGAAACGCTATCGAAAATCGAAGCTTACATTAAGTAAAAAGCTCGGTTTCAAAAATCGGTGTCTCACGTTAGGTACGTCAAATTTTTTTACGTTACGGTATTCCGTGCAGACAAGAAAGAACGCAGCACAGTAAGTAGAGAAAATATTCTACACCAAATACCTTAACAAAATACAGGGACAGAATGGTAGAATCGAACTTCATAAGGATCAGAGTTCGTGATAGCTTAAAACGTCATAGAATGGGATGAGTGACCTAAAGAGAAAAGGATTGGACACTCAGTATTAAAGAACTATATTACAAACTTGTAAAGAGCCTACAGTACCAAAAAAATATGTACAAACGTCAAAAACACATTTACGTAATCGTTCGTTACAACTTAATGTACACTAAGTGTCAATCTACATATAATACAGTATAACCTAAACATTTAAAAATATTGAGATAAAATTATCTAAATATAATCATACTTACAACATCTTTCGACTCTAAATATGTACACAAAATCAAGTAATAAAACAGTAACAGTAACGTCTACCTTAGAAAACGCACCTCGTAACATTAAATATTTAGATAGCCAGTTGTTGACGTTAACACTAATTTATATAGAAAAGTAAACAGTAGAAATCGTTTTAAGGCTTTAAAATTTTAGTTAACAAGTTTTAAGAATAAGTCATAATTGTTCGTGTTGTGAGCGTACGTACGGTTAGCAGTTTATTGTGGAATCAATCAAAAAAAAGTGTCTATCTTCTAAAACAGCACCACAAAATAAAACAAACAAAAATATAACGTTCCTAGAGTTATCTTTTTTTTCGTACCAACTTAGTTTGAAGAAATGCGGCTGTATTCGTCTACGGCTCGGGGCAGGAACAACTTTATGAACTGTACTAGCACAATCGCATTTTATAAGCGCGACTTTAGAACGCTTAAAAGATGTGGTATAGCAAAAGAAGAAAAAAGTAACATAGCTAGAAGATGTGAGAGCGAAGTCAAATAAATAAGTAAAAAGAGCTTTTTCAAGTTAGACTTGTATTTATACAGCTTTGGAACCAGGGAAGAAATAACATAAAACCATTCCCAGCAATAAATTCTTACAGGTTCTACAAAAGTAAGCGAAAATATATATTCCAGACGATAACGGCGAAACCATTCGTAGAATCCAAGCAATAAAGCAAACAAAATAGGATAATTAATGCCATTGAATTTCTTTGCCAGAATTGGAAAGCAAAATGCATTTTAAATCGTCCATGCGGGTTTAGACCACCAGACATGCTGTCAAGCAAATAAAGTTGCTTGGCTTTTCAGAAAAAATAGAGGTTCGTATGATTGTCGATCACGCTACAAATATTCCACGAAATAACTTGATTAGGAAGACGATTTTACTATCCATAAAATTTGAGCTGCCAAACACGTATAACAAAATAGAATTTCACGGTAAACGCGCAGATAACACAACACAACACATTATAAGTATTTAATTTTTTGATGAATAACTATTGAAAATAATAAGCAGCGGTTACGAAGAATTACTAAGGCACGCTTCTAGGTTTCAGAAGTGGTTTTACGATAGCATTATCAAAAATTTATAAACAGTTATAGGATATATTCCACTTACCGAGGGAAATTTATATAGGATGGTTAAAATACGTATTTGTTAAATGTGGATCATTTGAGAATAACGTAAAAAAATGGTATAGTTTATCGTTTCTTAATTAAGGTCGTAGCAATTTAATGTAGAATTGCTCTGTTTCAAAAAGTTACCGTAACAGATTAATTTGGGGAATTTATTTTTGGGGCGGAGGTATAATTGATTTTTGGTAGAAGAGTGTATTTACCAGTTTAAAGTTCTTACATTTACATCGGTAATTACATTTAAAAGTTCGATAAATACAACACCGGAAGCGGGGTTTACTAGACACCACCGGTAGTTGGTAGCGCTAATCTTATACAGATTTTGGGCGCGCTCATCTACCAATGACGTCACAAATGCACAATTTATATTGCGCAATAATCGGAGATTGATATAAATATAAAACAATAAAGGATAATAGCGAACAATTTAACAAAAGAGTACTCACTCAGAAATCCGGCATTCGACGGAATTGGGTTATAGTTGGCTTCTCCCAAGTCCATCAGGCTACTAAAGGCCCTTTTGCGGTAGTTAAAGATGGTGACTCCCGACGCTCTTCTAAAGCGTTCGGACCAGCACTCAGGCAATCATGAGCTCGTCATCCAGGGTCGTGCAGTACGGTTCGCCTAGGTGGCTTCAGATTTCCTCCTACCTATGCAGGGAATGACGGGAACATGGTATAAGGGGCGGCAAACAAAAGATAAGCAAGCAAGGAAATCTACATAGGTAAAGATAAGCACGATACGATACCTCAAAGCATCCACTCTACTCGAAGGTTCGGGCGAAAGAGCCTCGTTCAAGCGTCTAACGGAAACCACTTGTCTCCACTTTTCCTTCTTTTCGCGTCAGCGCGAACTTATTCGTCTAACTCTCGCGCGTCGCGCGATCTGGCGCAGACGCACTGTGACGTAACGGAAATACGTGCCCCGAGTCTTTTGAAATTGTGGCGCGAAACCACCGCACATCAAAATTAACCTAAACACAATGTTTAAGGGCCAATTTGATTGGCACGTAACAATCGCGACAAAGCCACAAGAGAAAAAACTTAAAAAAAGAAAAAGTCTGTTAGCACAGTAACAGCTTAAAATCTAAATCCTAACTACCCTACATAAAACCTAACTTAAAACCTACAAAATGTTTATATAAGGCGCCACCTGGTTTTTTGACCGATAACACGTCTACCGAATTACCAGGAAACGGAATAGGTAGCCCCATTGTTTTTGACTACACTAATGATCGACAGCACAAATTTGTCGGGGAGCATGAAACACTACTTAAGTTAAAATGGATGCGACAAGTCGCCTAACCTATCTAAACTAAAGCTAACATTAAAGTTCTTACGTGCAAACACACTTGAGTGTTGCATCACAACTGTTCCTTGTTGGCAAGAAGTGCCCAAATTTAAAAATGTTTATCAGAGTGCATTAAGTCTACACTCTAGCAAATTTTGTTACTGGTACTTTGGTTTTCTAACGATGCACATTTAAAACTTGTTCATGACATAGTTGTGAATCAACAAATTTACCAAAAGTACCACCCTACTAAATCCTTATATGGCTAACCTAACAAATTACATTTCTATATCGGGTTAGCTTTTTCACTTAAATTTCAAGAAAAATAATTCCCACGTCTGGTCATAGATACCACACGTTAGGAAGATAAAAAGATAAGACAAGATCTCAAATTGTTGTTAAAGATAATAGATAAGATAATGATATTAAGCTTAAATTGTTATACTCAAAGGTAATGAATAAGATAACGGTATTAAGCTTTAGTTATTATTTGAGATACTAGATAAGATAACGCGATATTAAGCTAAAGTTATTACTAAAGATAACCGGTAAGATAACGCGAATTTAAACAAAAGTTATTACTAACGGTAGTCAGTAAGATAACGAGAAATTAAACCAAAATTATTACTAACGGTAGTCGGTAAGATAACGATATTCAACTATAGTTATTATTAAAGGTAATCGGTAAGATAACGATATTAAAACTAAGGGTATTATCAAAGATAATAAACAAGACAAAGCTATTGGCCTAGTTATTACCAAAGACAATGAATAAAGTAAAGTTAGAGTGACTCCTTGGAGTCGTTAAATGGGGATTGTTTCGTGCCCTCTAAAAAGAGCGACCTGTGAAGCAGGTCCGTTTGCAATAAACAGCACGAGGGACCGTTAAAGACATTTGGGTGCATCCCTGCACCCGGTGTTAATCGGTATCGGTGATATAATCACCCGATACCCACACGGTATATACGATATACACATAAATTTAAAAAAGCTAGGCCCTTAAGAGAACTAGTACGATGTTTTTTCTAACGAGTGCATCCACTACGATAAGAAAATCAGACAAAAGTTGACACAACAACTTAAAAGTATCATTACAGATACATTCACACAAAAACAAACTGTTTTAAGGTAGTTTTTCAAAACGGTAGCACCCTAAACACACAAAAATGCCCAATTATAAGCAGTTAAATACAGGTTCACTGTCCCAATATGCTAAAACAACCGAGAATTTAATAAGATAACAATAAAAAGCAATAGCACCTCACCACAAAGTTCAACAAAAAACAATGAAAAAAAATGTTTATAAGTTAAGTTGATTTAGTAGAAAAAGAAACAAATAATGCTGTAGTATAATGTGGGCGACTGCAATAATTCAGAGGAAAAACACATGGAATAGACAATCCTAGTTTTTTGCAACTGCGAACATGGACTATTTCTTACAATGGCATAGACTGCGCATGACCTATGTGAGTCCAAGGAAGAAAAACATTCAATCTAACCTCATGCAAAACCAATCATAAAAATTCAATGAGTTATTACAACTAAAGTTACGCCAATTACCACACAAAATTAAATAACGTAAGAAAAAATACTAAAAACTGAATAATATGCAGTAGGAAAAGTTCGAGGGTTGATTAAATGAAACAACAGAGTTATATTGGGGGGGTGTAGAGAATGAAGTGATATATATCTAACGGTATGGTCAAGGAAAAGTCAACCAAAAGAAAAAGATAGCTAATTTAAGGTAAGTAAAGTTAAACGTGTAAGATATTATATACTATATGAGAGAGGGAATAAGTAATTAAAGTTAACTAATTGATGGTGAGAACAAAAAATATTAGGTAAATCGGAAAGGGAATGGAACGTGAAAAACTTAACTAGCATTTGGGTCAGCAGAGAATGGCTTAAGGTCTTTAATATGCCACCTGCCTTGGCGTTTTCCTTCAGCATCTTGAAGTTCGTAGATAAGGGGACTAATGACACGAATAATCTTACACAGGATGAATTTAGGGGCTAATTTTGAAGAAAATTTCTTAGATGCATCCGATAAGACATAATTCTTTTTCCAAACTTGTTCGCCCAAGGCGAAAGAAATATTTCGTTTACGTAAGTTATAATGGTCTTTACTCTTTTCGTAAGCTTTTAACAAATTTTTTCTAACGTCGTTAAAGATAGAAGGTAATGACTGTTGGTCTTTGCCCCAGCGTACTTTATCGTCAAATTCAATTACGTTAGTATCGTCAGGCACTAAACCATAGTAAATCCCATCGATTGGGGTATATCTTCCAAAAACAAGAAATGACGGAGTGAATTGGGTTGCTTCGTGTTTAGATGTACGCAAAGCTTGAGCAATTTTAAAAATATGTTCATCCCATGTAGTATGGTCTGAATCAATATAGGAAGAGATAGCGGTAATTAAGACTCAATTTACTCTTTCGGTAGGGTTTACTTGGGGATGGTATTTTGCGTTAAACCAAATTTTTTGTACTTTGTAACTTTTAACGAAATTCTAAAAATCTTTAGAGATAAATTGTACCCCATTGTCACAAAGGATAATCTGTGGGACACCAAAGATAAGAAATACATTTTGTTCTAGGAATTTAATTATAACAGCATATGTAGCTTTACGTAAGGGTTGCACCATAAAAATTTAGAAAACCAATCGGTGACAACTAAAAGATATTGGTTACCTTTTTTCGATCGGGGGAGGGGTCCCAATAAGTCAAGCAAAATTAATTGAAAGGGATAAGATACACGTTTAAAGTTACCCATTAAACCAGGGCGCGCGTCTTGTGAACTCTTATGAGAACCACAAATTTTACAGTTCTTAATATAGCGACAAACAGATTGCTTTAGTGTGGGCCAGTAATATAATTCAAATATTTTAGCGAGAGTTTCTGTAACACCAAGGTGCGCAGCTATGGGGTCATCGTGACATAATTTGAGCACCTCACTACGGTTAGCAGTAGACACGATCAGTTTCCATTCAGGGATATTGGATATTTTATGTGGAGACGAAGATACAAATTTATATAGTCTATTATTAGTTACACGAAAGGTAGGAAATTTATCAGGATTATCGGAAACTTTTTAATCATATTGAGATACCAGGTATCAGGAATTAAATTTGGAAGGTTAAGAGAAACGACATCGCGAGATAAGGCATCAGGTACGATATTTAATTTGCCAGGCCTCTGCCTAGCGTCAAAAGTAAATTGAGATATACGCAAGTTCCATCTTGCCAAACGACCTGCGGGTTGTTTTAAGTTACTAAGCCAAGTGAGAGCTGCACAATCAGTGATTACGGTAAAGTGTGCACCTTCAACATATCCTCTAAATTTCTCGATGCCAAAGATAACGCCCAATAATTCTCGTTCGGTAGCAGAGTATTTTTGTTCGGCAGAAGTTAAGGCACGACTTGCATAGGCGATTGGATGTTCTAAACCATTACTTACCTGGAATAACATTACACCTAAACCAGTAAGTGAGGCTTCGGTTTGTATATAAAACTCTTCATTGAAATTGGGTGAAATTAAGATAGGTGCTGAAGTGATTAATGTTTTAATTTGTTCGAAAGCCTGTTGAGATTCTGAATTCCACTCGATAGTTTGGGATTTCTTTTTATTTTTAATTAAAGCGGTAATGGGTGCAGATATAGTTGAAAGATTGGGTAGAAAGATGCGATAATAGCTAATCATTCCAATTAAACGTTTGATTTCGGTAACGGTTTTAGGTGTTTTGAATTTAGTAATAGGGTCGACTTTAGCAGGATCTGTTCGTAGGCCAGTTCCATCGATAATAAAACCAAGGAATGTAAGGGACGAACAACAAAATTGACACTTTTCCCAGTTTATCTTAAAACCTGCTGCATTTAAACGTTCTGCAACCTCATTCAATGTAGCGATATGTTCATCAAAGGAACTTGAGATAACTAAAATATCATCCAAAAATACAAAGGCACGTTCCTGATGTAAGATTGGACCTAACGTTCGATCCATAGTACGTTGTAAGGTTTGTGGTGCGTTACAGAGACCAAATGGCAAAAAATTATACTCGAAAAGACCTCGGCCTGGAACTCAAAAAGCAGTTTTTTGACGAGAAGATAGATCGAGAGGTATCTGATAAAAAGCTTGTCTAAGGTCGATAGATGAGATAAATTTTGCGTTTCGAAGCCGGCTTAAAATAGAGTCAGTTCTAGGTAAAGGGTTAGGCATCAGAAACAGTCACGGAATTCAACTTTCTGCCATCGAAACAGACACGCCATTCGTCATTCTTTTTCCGAACTAGTAATACGGGAGGCGTCCAGGGTGAATTTGAGGGAGAGATAACACCAGATTCTAACATTTTATCTATTTTAGCATGTTAATGCTTTTGTAATGCAGGCGATAACGGATATTGACGTTGCTTAAAAGGAAGGGCATCACCTGTAGAGATAACGTGTGTTGCAGTAGTAACGCAACCAAGTTCGGTGGTATTAAGTTTGCGAAATTTGTCGATTGTAGCGTTAAGAGTTACATTTTGGGAATCAGTAAGAGAAATTTTGTTAGATATTCCTGTAGATGCACAGGAATTTGTTTTAAGAGAGGTTTGCCATGAAAAATCCTGGAGATAAAGTGACAGATTAAAAAGTTTACAGAAATCCACACCTAGTAGAAAAGGATAAGCTAATGCAGGGACAATCAAAAATGAAACATCACGTTCAAGGTATTCTACTCGAATATTTAATTTAAGGGAACCCGTTACATATATTTGATTATCGTCAGCTAAATTTATGGAAGTTTTTTCGGGAATAATTTGAATTTCAATATTTTGTTTAGATAGTTGATGTAAACCTTCGTTGTTTATAAGGGAGCAAGAGGAACCTGTATCCAATAAAGCAATTACCTTTAAGGAACCAATCGAAATGGGCAAGTGTGGACGATTATCAAAGGGTTTCTTAACAAGTTGTAAAGCGGCAGACTTTTTATGATAAAAGGAATTGACGGTTTGTAACCACTTAGACCACTCTGATGGAGTAGTATAACATAATTCTTCTAATGAAGGTAAGGCAGTTTGTACATTAACAGTAGCAGTATTATTGTTAGATAAATTTAATGACGGTACGGCATTGGAGGTAGTTTTATGATTTAAATTTATTGACGTCTGGGTCCGTTGAATGATTGGTGTTGAGGACGATTTTGATTCCTTGAGATATTCACGCCCTGATTTGGAATATCTCGACGGGAGTTTCCCGATACATTAGGATTACATTTTGTGCAGTTAGATTTGTAGATATTTGAGCGGCCACAACCATAACAAAAAATATTTTTAGAGTATGTGCAGAAATTATAGTTATGTCCACTTCTCTTACAGTTCCAACAGGTAAGTGAGTTATTAGTTACGGTAGAAGGAACATTAAGTGTAGATACTTTATGGGAAGCTCGGACTTGACAAGCTAAATCGGGTTCTAAAAGACCAGATTGTTTTTCTGGGGGCGGGCGATATTTATCAATTCTTAACTTTACTTTCTGAAGAGAACGACATAGATTTTTAAAGTGGGCTAAGGAAGAGATGTGTTGTAATGCCAGACGTTCAGAGAAATACGGGTTTAAATTTCTGAATAACTGATCGATAATTTCAGATTCTGAAGGTTTTTTATCGAGTCTACTATATAAGGCTTCTAATGAGGTAATGAAAGAAACAACATTTTCGTCAGGACCTTGGGTTCGATTTCGTATCTCGTTCCAAAGGTCGGTAATATAACCATGCGGAAGAAAATCTCGTTTTAGGCACGCAACTAACTCCTCCCAGGTAGAAATTTGGTCTCGGATGTTCCTGTACCAGATGAACGCGGAGTCTGAAAATAAGTCACCTGCGGAAACAAATAAATCTTGATCTGTACAGTGGCGAGAGATTTTGAAATCATTAATATGGTCAAGAAAGGACGATAGAAAGACTTGCGCGTCAAACCCTTGAAAAGTGAGACCCCATTTGTATACAGGTATGGATTTTCCTACTGGTTAAGGTGAAGCAAGTACGAGATTTGAAAAGGGTAACGATATGTCTACGTCTGCATTTGGATTAAGTCTTTCAAGAACAACTCCTTCCAGTAATAATATCTCCGACAATAAATTTTGTTTAGCTTGGTTTGCTTGCTCGTCGTCATATAAAGATAATAATTCGATACGCTGTTTAACATGCATTATTCTAAAAACTAAACGCCCTAGCTCAATATCACTGGGACGGGGATCTATTCTATTTATTATACCAGATATGTCATCCAAAGACAGTTTAATTTCCGATACGTTGTGAGGCCAATCGTTAACGGGTTTCTTTAAGATAGGAATACCTTTCATTTCCTGCGCTAAAATTGCTTTAAGTTGAGATCTCCGATCATTTTGATTAGATGCTGGGGTAATATTCCTACACTCAATCTCGTAAATTAACTCGAGGGATTTTAAATGTGAAATATTCATTTTAAATTTATATTTGAGACACGATATATATGAGATATGCAATACTGACGTAAATCAGAAGGTAAAAAACGATACAGCTACTTCAAGTCAGTACGATAAGATATTTAATGGTAAAAACTTGCTATGAACGTCACTCGTAAAGAATAATATTCAAATTTTATCACGTTAAGTAACCAAAAACTAAAAAAAACACGTTTAGACTGTATGCGGACAAGGTTAGTATTTAACAAAGGGATATATCATTGATAAAGTACAAAAAGACACTCCAATTTATAAAAACACGCTGGTAATTTAGGTACAGTATTTTTTTAAAAAACAAGGGTTATATTTAAATTTAATATAAATAGATAATTTTCGTGATAAACGGTGTTTAAAGGCATGCAAATTAGTTAAACGATTATGTATTTGTATTCATTCCTATATAAATGATGCACTCACCTGTATAATTTAAAAGCAGGGTGGAGGGATAAATCCTAAAAGCTTGCAGGTCTGTTTAGAACAACTAAACACATATTTCAGATAACTTCAGTTATAAACTTCATTTAAAGTTACAGTAAATTAATTAATGTAGCATTTTTAAGACAAAAGGTATAAATCACAATAACCTCAAAATGAAGGTTTTCATTACAACCGCTGACCTGTCAATTCAGGAAAATTTCTGGGAAATTCACAAGATACCAACCTGAAATTTAAAATCCACAGATATCTTAGTGAACATAGATAATGACGTTTATTAATTTAATTAAGATGAAAAAGCTATTTAAAACATTAATTAATACATTCCATAAGCATACAGGAATTATACCACCTAAAAAAACAACACGTTGGACGGCAAATTCTTACATTAAAAAACGATAGTTACATTTAAAAGTTCGATAAATACAACACCGGAAGCGGTGTTTACTAGACACCACCGGTAGTTGGTAGCGCTAATCTTATACAGATTTTGGGCGCGCTCATCTACCAATGACGTCACAAATGCACAATTTATAGTGCGCAATAATCGGAGATTGATATAAATATAAAACAATAAAGGATAATAGCGAACAATTTAACAAAAAAGTACTCACTCAGAAATCCGGCATTCGACGGAATTGGGTTATAGTTGGCTTCTCCCAAGTCCATCAGGCTACTAAAGGCCCTTTTGCGGTAGTTAAAGATGGTGACTCCCGACGCTCTTCCAAAGCGTTCGGACCAGCACTCAGGCAATCATGAGCTCGTCATCCAGGGTCGTGCAGTACGGTTCGCCTAGGTGGCTTCAGATTTCTTCCTTCCTATGCAGGGAATGACGGGAACATGGTATAAGGGGCGGCAAACAAAAGATAAGCAAGCAAGAAAATCTACATAGGTAAAGATAAGCACAATACGATGCCTCAAAGCATCCACTCTACTCGAAGGTTCGGGCGAAAAAGCCTCGTTCAAGCGTCTAACGGAAACTACTTGTCCCCACTTTTACTTCTTTTCGCGTCAGCGCGAACTTATTCGTCCAACCCTCTCGCGTCGCGCGATCTGGCGCAGACGCACTGTGACGTAACGGAAATACGTGCCCCGAGTCTTTTGAAATTGTGGCGCGAAAACTCCGCACATCAAAATTAACCTAAACACAATGTTTAAGGGCCAATTTGATTGGCACGTAACAAAGTGTCTCTTTAAGTCTGCTTAAAGGTACGGAAGAATCAGTACTGATATTCAGTGTATTTTAAGACTACTGAATAAAGTTTTTATGTATGTTCTGTTTAGTAAGGGGTTTCTGCTATAATCTATGAATTTAACGTATGCCGAAATTTTTTTATTGATATAGTTCGCGACCTCTACTAAAACTTTGCATTAATATAAAATAACGAAGAAGTAGAGGAAGGCAACTAAAGACTTTAAATGATAACGTTGAAACATCTGAGAAAAGGCCACTATAAGTAGAACCATGCGTGTGTAGTGTAAGTGTAATGTAAATAATTGTATATAGTAGGTAAATAGACATAAAATTAGAAAATTATTCATCCAGGTAAAAACTATGGTGCTCAACGTGAGCTTACAGGGATTGACTTCAAATTTTATTTTTTAACTTGGGAAAAATTGGTGATGTGAAAACAGATAATCAAAAAGTCATCTAGCATCATTCCGTCAACATACGATGCCGCAAACCCAGGCAAATATGGGGAAATTTGAAAAAAGTTTGAATTATGTAAGTATTCATTTTCACAGAGAAGTGTATTTGTTAAAACGCTTGGTATATGAAATATAAATTTAAAAAAAACCGTTATTAAAAGAGCTTTCATTCTTAGTGACGAAGAAATAGTGTTCTTAGATAAGAACAGTGGTATATTCCGCAAGTAGAAAGACGTTTTTAAAAGAACTTCATTTACACATTGTTACAAACTACTCGGTTACAGAAATAAATAACTAATTCAAAAGATTTCATTTGATCATGTTTGTGTTTAAAGGAAAATGAGCGTCTTCAATATTGTATAAAGTATTGAACTTCATTTTATTTAATAAACGTGTATAATATTTAATTGCGTTTTTTAGTTAATACCAAACGTAAATTGATATTTATATGTTCAATTAAATTTCAGAATATTTGTCGATATTTTAAGAAAAAGTTATGAACTGCATTTCAATTGAAAATATAGTATTTTGCAGGTAATTGCTATGTACATCGACGTAGCTGGAAGGACACTACAAGAATGACCGGTCTCAATCAGTGAGTAGATGGGGTATTATACTTACCAAAAATTAAGGAAAGGCCTAAGTTAAAAAAAATTAACAGTGCTTATTAATACATATAATTATCCTAAATGACATTTTGGAGACACATAAAATTGTAGTATACCCAAAAGCAAAAATCAATAAGTATAGTGGTATATATAGCAGAAAATAAACCCAAAAAAAAATACTGTGTGGCACAAAAATTATTCAGAGAACGAAAACGACAATTGCTCCGTGTCGTATGCAGAAAATAATAATTATTAACTCGTTTGATAGCACCAATTTATATCCATGCCGGTATTATCAAACATACGAATGTGATTAGCAATTTGAAACAAGCTCTATCGGTGAAGTAGGATTCATTATTTCAACGATTTTCTAGGTTGGAATAGTATAAGAAATAATTATGCTTTATAGAAAACTGCATCACGTCGACGGATACTTAAAACAAAATACCAGCTACTCGATTGTAGAAGAGCTTTTTGTTCCGAAGTAAATGAGTTTAAATTGAAAATTATTGTACAGCGTTTTTATTTAGGAAGGCAAAATATACAGGACGTTGTTTGAGTATTAGAAAGCAGAATCTGTGTGAATGGATAATTAACTATAAGAGTACGGTTTAAATTTACCGGCAAAAAATGAACGTAACATAATAAGAAATGTATTCTGGAATAATCTAGTACTAAAGATAAATGACATCTTGCAGAAGAAAAATCGAGATTAATTACAGCCGTAAATCTTGAAAGTCGTAACGGTAAAATAACGCATAGGTAAATGATACTTATTAGTGAAGGCTGTGTCGTTCATGAAAATTCTCATAGCTTACATGAAAAGAACAGTCCACTTCTAACACCAATTCAAACATAGAAACGACAACTATAAGTCGCTAGATTTCTTTATATTGCCTACGTCACACGGAGGTTTGTCTATATAATTCAATGGAAGTCAAATATGGAGATCAGGTCTCATTAGAAACATCACGATGCATTAAAAATACTGATAATATGTCACGTAGAAATAATACTACAGTTTTAATAGTTGAAACTATTTTTGTGAAATAGCAAAGAAAAAGTATTTTAAACGCTCAGAAGTATACGGGATCATTGGAAATACGTAAGATGAATTAAAATAGAAAATATATGAATAGATTACTACAAGATTTGAATAAAAGTATATGAGATTAAATTACCATTCTGATGGGGTGTAAAGAAACATTTTTAACGATTTGAACGATTTTAAACATTTATTGATAGAGACTACGTGCTAAACAGGTGCAAAAAACGTCCAGCATAATTTACACGGTATAATCATATTCATCATCATCGTTAGGTCTTCAGTTCTGGAACTGGTGAGACGCGTACCCTCATTGTTTCCTATTGTGAGTTAACTTACTCATTCCTCTGAAGTTGCTAGAGTCTGCATGTTTCACTATCTGCGTGCATTAGTCTGATCTAGGCCTACTTTTATTTTTTTTCTTATCTTTGCTTGTAGTATATCTCGCGCTGTTCCCTAAAATGCTTTAGCACATACCCTGTTTTTCTATTTCTCTTATTTTTTTTTGTTTTCTACATATGGTTTCAACAATTTTCTCGTTGTTTTTATTTTTGTTGTCTTCGAACATAGATTGCGCTCTTTTTTGTTAGATGCAGCTCCGTTCCCTTTCTATTGCTTTACAAATATATACCCAATTCCCCCGATATTCATTGATATGTGAAAGGGGTTAAGCAACCTGGGGCTACCAAGATCCCCAACACTAGAACATTTGCCGAATTATTTGTTTTCCAATATATTCTTTTGAACAAGGTTATCGTATTCAAACTGGTTGTACGCGCCCCTCCACTTATTCATATTTTTGGATAGCCTACACGGGTCCCTGAAATTTCTACAAGCTCAATACAGCTCGGTTCCGGTTCGGTTGTTTTCTAATTATATGTCCTATTTTACCGAGATTAAGTAGTATGTGAAGAGGACTAAGCAGCCTACGGCTACCAAGATCCTCCAACACTTAGACATTTACCGAATTAAGAGTGTCTTAGTAAATGCCTTCGCACAATTAACATTAGTTGAGAATATTGGAAAACCAATACCTGTAGTTGTTTATAATAATTATTAGGCCTAAGTACAATTATTTTCTTTGTCATTAGGTATTCCATTATGCAACTGGTTGGACGCGTACCTACATTGATTTCTATTCTGAGCTAGTCTACACATTTCCCAGAAATTCCTACAACCTATATCTTTAACATCTGTGTACAATAGTCCAACCTAGGTCTACCTCTACCTCTCTTTTATCCGATTTCTGCTTTTACTATATTCCGCACTATTCCCTCATGCCTCAGTATGGGGCCTATCAACCTATCTCTTCTATTTTTTATTGTTTTTCACGTATTTCTTTCTTCACCTACCATTTCTAGCATTTCTTTGTTCTAACTTTGTCTGTCCATGATATCTTCATCATACGTCTGTAGCACCTTATTTCAAATCTTATATTTTTCTCCTGCACGCTTCTCTTACTGTACAGGTTTCCCAGCCGTACAGTGCTCTGCTCAACACATATATTTTAAGCAATCACTTCTTTGCATCTATGTTTGCTGTCTTTGGACACATTAGTTGCTTTTTTTTGTTAAATGTAACACGACCTTGTGCTAATCTTTGTTTTATATCTTTTGGGCTTTTTCCACTTTGCGTTATTTGGCTTCCTAGGTAAGAGAAATCTTTAACCTCTTTTTAGTTCTCGTTAACTACTTGTATTCTTGTTTTTGTTCTATTTTTCACTCTTTTACATACTCGCGCCTTGTTTTATTTTTGTTAATTTTCGTACTGTATCTCTCTGCTAGAACTGTTTCTATTTCATTAAGAGCCACCCTTGCAAGATACTAATACCGCTATATCATCTACAAATCTAAGTATATCAATCTTTCGTCGCTGCATGGTAATTCCAAATGTCTTCCGGCATTTGATAGTATTCATTGCGTCTTCTATCTACAAGATAGAAATCAATGGGGATAGGGCACATGCCTGTCTCACCGCTTTCCTCATATTAACTTCTCTATGTTCTTATTCTAATTCTATTACCGCTGTTTGCTCTTGGTGTAAGCTATGTACTATCCGTCTATCCCTAAAACTCATTCTAATCTTTTTGAGTAATTCGAACATTTTTTATCATTTTACATTGTCGAATGCTTTTTTTAGATCTACAAACCTTATATACACGCTTTCCCCTTTTCTATTGTTTTCTCCATTATCACTTGTAGAGCTAAAATCGCCTCCCGTGTTCCCCTGTTTCGCTTAAACCCAAATTGATCTTCTACTAGTATTTCTTCAGCTCGTTTTTCCATTCGTCTTTGTATAATTCTAGTTAATATTTTTGACATATGAGCTGTCAGACTTGTTGTTCGAAAATTTTCACATATATCCGCACCTTTCTTTTTTTGTATAGTTACTATGATGTTACGCTTGAGATCTTTTGATATCTCGCCTGTCTCCTACATATAGCTTACAAGTTGGAAAAGACGTTCTTTTAATGCTGGTCCAGCGGCTTTTAGAGTTTCTGTTTGTATCTTATCTGTACCAGGCGCCTAATTATTTTTTAGACCCTTTAATGCTAATTCAGACTCATCTTGCAGTATAGGATATCTCAAGTCATCATTTTCAATGTCTGATTCCTGTTCTAATGCTGGTGGTTCCTCTCCTGCATATAGGCTCCCTATATATTCCTGCCATCTAACCACTTTCTCTACATTTTCTATAATGACGTTTCTTCTCGCGTCCCTTATATTTGTGCTATACAGTTCTATATGCCTAAAATTCATTCTAATTGGTTTGTATGCTTCGTCTGACTTTTAAATTTTTATTTTAGTTTGTACCTTTTTGCAGTTTTCATCAATCCATTGTTCTATAGATTTCCTGCATTTTCGAATAACTTCCCATTGTGTGGTTTTTATCTCTGTTTTCCCGTTTCGTCTGATCTATTTTCGTATTTTCGTTCTTGTTCTATTAAATTCAGGATATCTTTTGTTATCCAGGGTTTCCTATGTATACCCCAGAATATGTCTGGCCGCCATGTCTAGGCTGTATTTAATGTTATTCCATTCTGTTTCTACTTCCTTAGCATCAGAAATTTTCCCGATATCTATCGACAATTCGTTTGACTTTTTTTTAAAATCTTTCCTAGATATCTATATATTTTAGTTTTTCAAAGGTAGTGTGCATTTTCTATTCCTTTTTTTCAAAATTTTTAATTTAAAAACGGCAACCATAATTACGATGTTACGGTCAGTGTTAACATCTGCTTCTGGATAGGTTCTACAGTCCTTTACTTAATTCCTAAACCGTTGTCTAACAAGAATGTAATCTATTTGACGTCTTCTTATATCTCCTGCCATCATACACGTGCATCGTCTTCTAGCATGATGTTAAAATAATGTGATGGTTAAATTGTTCTTGTCGCAAAATTCTACTAATCTATTTCCATGTCATTTTTCGTACCTAAACCAAATAAACCTACTAGCGCTCCTTCCCTACCCTCACCTACTACTGCATTAAAATCTCCCGTAATTATTAAATTTTCATGTCCTTTTACGTATCTTAGTATGTCCTCGATATCTTTATAGATCGCTTTTACCTCCTCCTCACTGTAGCTAGAGGTGAGCATGTATACTTGTATTATTACTGTATTTACCGGTTTAGATTCTAATCTAACCATGAGTACCCTTTCGTTCTTTTGTGAGTAGTTTTTTACACAGTGCTCTATGTTGTTTCGCATAACTATCCCCAAACCAGAATTTCCTTCCTTGGATGAATTACCCTAAAGCCTCCACTAGAAAAATCCTCGCCTATGGCCACCGAACTTTGTTGAACCCTACTATGTCTGATGCTAACCTATCCATTTCAATTTTTAAGTTTCCTGGCTTCTTTACTTGCGTTATACTTCTGGCATTCCACGTTCGGACTCGCAAAATCTTCCTGATTCTTTTTCTAAATTTTCAGATCACATCCTCCGAAGTAGTCCCCTCCTGGAGATCCGAATGTGGGACTATTTTACTTCCGGAATTTTTTACCTTAGAAGATGCCATCATTTTAGATACAATTTAAGTACGCTTTGTATTTGTTTATTTTATTTATTTATTTATTTGTTCCAACGTTTTAGTAGTCTGCTACCTGAAATTTAAGCAGACCTGGCTTTCCCACAAAAAGTAACCGTCTGTAAGGCGTGTGTGTGTGCGCGTGTGTGTGTGTGTGTTTGAGCGCGCGTTTGAGAGCATGTGTTATGTGTGTGTATGTGTGTGTGTGTGTGTGTGTGTCTGTGTGTGTGTGTGTGTGTTGTGATGTTGAGGTTCGTGTTACGTTTCCCCTCTAGAACCAGGACCATCGGCATCCGGATATCCTAGTCGTCAAGGAAAAACGCTAACGGATTTGCCTTATCAGCCTGGACCATTGGCAGCCGGAAATCCAGATGTTGAAAAGGCAATGTAAGTGTGTGAATGGTGTTTTGTGTTTGTGCATTGTTTGAGAGGTGTTTTGGGTGTTTATGTGTGTGTGTGTGTGTGTGTGTGTGTGTGTGTGTGAGGCTTGTGTGTATGTGTGTTGTGTATGTGATGATGGTATCCCCCTTTAGGACCAGGACCATCGGAAGTCGGATAACCCAGTCGTCAAAAAGGAACGCTCAACGGATATTGTGTGTGAATAGGTTGTGTTTGTAAAGTGTGTGTGTGTTTGTGCGCGGGCTTGAGGGCGTGTGTTTTGTGTGTGTGTGTGTGTATGTATGTGTGTGTGTGTATGTGTGTGTGTGTATGTGTGTATGTTGTGTTTGTGATGTTGATGTCCGTGTCCGTGTTACGTTTCCACTCTAGAACCAGGACCATTAGCAGCCGGATATCCTAGTCGTCAAGGAAGAACGCTAACGGATTTGCCTTATCAACCCGGAACATCGGCAGCCGGAAATCCAGGTGTTGAAAAGGCGATGTAAGTATGTGAATGCTGTTTTGTGTTTGTGCATTGTTTGAGAGGTGTTTTGCGTGTTTATGTGTGTGCGTGTGTGTGTGTGTGTGCGTGTGTGTGTTTGTGTGAAGTCTGTTTGAAATGTTAATTTATGTTTATGTTTGCCCAGGTTACCAAAAGGTTGAATTGAATTGGTATAATTTTGTATATGTTTGAACTTATACTATTGTAACATGCCTTTTTGCCTATATTTCAGCATGTTTCATCTGTGCTTGGCACTATTAGCATATAAATGCTAATACCTACATTTGAGTATGGGATTGCTCTCTTTATTATGTATTAATATTTTCTATAAGAATTTATCTCGTACATTCCTGGATTATTAGTTTTAATCCACAAGTTATAAATTTGTTTACATAGTACAAATAAATATATCTATATGTAATTTTCCAATTGGTCATTTCTAATTTTCCTATTGGTTGTATTATAATTGTATCTAAATGAAACTTTCCTATTGGTCATTTCTGAAGTGTTTATTCTAGAAACACAACTGGTGTGGTTCTAATTCTGTAATATAATTATATGAAATTTTCCTATTGGCTATTTATTTGAAGTGTCAAATTTTCATTTCTCAAATACCTGATTGCTTATCTGGCATTGCATTTGCTGATTTAACTTGTACCTTGCCGCATGTGTTTACCTGGTATGTAAATTTTCTAGTTATAGATCATAAATTAACATTTAAATATATTTGTAGATGTTTTATCTAATGGATGAAGGAGTTATTTCTTCATTAATCCCATCAACTACTTATGATGATGGTAAGATATAAACCGATATAACTTTTCTTTGCACCTCGTGGTAGGTTGTCACTTTTGTAACACAACTGAATTTTCTAGGGTCCTTTGTTACCTCTGGCTCCAGCGGATTTGTATGTTCCTTTGCTACCTCTGGCTCCGGCGGATTTGTGTGTTCCTCTGTTACCTCTGGCTTCAGTGGATTAATATGTCCCTGCAATATGTGTTCCTGTAATATTTTTTACATGGAAAAGTTGCATGTGCAATTCGCACAAACAGATGATGTAAAATAAATAATCGTCACAAGTATTTTATATTTCGTTTCCTTCTACGTTACATAATGAATGCTCAGTTATTATCTTATTGAAAAATATCTACAAGTTTAATTTTATGGAACAGAAGTCTGTAAGGACAACATTCAAAGTTGCCCACATGTTTCGTTTTGTACCTACGCTAGGAGTTCCTCAAACGCAGGATGTTTCTGTTTCCTGGATATTGGAGGATTCCTGTAACTTAAGTAACTTTGTATTAGTTTAGTTACTGGTACAACAGGTAGTATGAACTTTAACTTTTACCTTACCGTTTCTCTGTTAAAATAAAGAGGCCTAACCTCTATTTAAATTTGTCTTTGTCACTACAAATATTTTGTATTGATTATTAATTACCTTTACTTACCTTAATTGATTTCAAATAGAATTCTCTAATATATAATCTTATCTTAAATGATTTCAAATATAACTATCTAGTATATAACCTAAAAATATGTAAACATTTGAAGCTTCATATGGTGAAAAGGTTTATTACTTGAACTTTCATTTCATGTGCATTTTGTTGCATAACATTATTAAAATTAGGATCACTTTTTGATTTACTACTGAATTAAGTAAAGTTTTGAGTTTCTAGACCGAGATTATTTATTTTGATTTCTCTATAAAAATTTCTCGTGTTCTTTTATTAAATATATGACTTATACCATGTTAAAATATATAGTGATGTCTACAATGTTAATGGCACAAGCGTATATTTTATACATGCATTTGGAATTGTAATAATTTGAGTATTAATATACATATTTAGTCGAATTTCTCTTATCGTGTTTTAACTTTTGTCTCTCTAAGTTATCTTACAGTTGTGTAAACAGGTGTCTTGATATTTAAATTCTAACTTTCAGATATTCTCTAAACATTCCCCTTACCCTGATGATTTCAAGTCTCATGCAGCCTCCGGAACCATAAAGGTCGATGCAAGCTGTGCCGAAGTATTTCTTATACTTCGTCGTGCGCTTACTCTTTTTATAACATCGAGAAAAGAGTAAGGTGCACGTGGCGCCCAACGATTAATTTTTTTTTCTAAATTTTTTCCCAACGTCTCTACGTGACGCCCAACGCCCTTTTTTTTTCTATACCTACCCACGTTTACACGTGGCGCTCAACGTCTCTTTAATTTTTTGATACAACACAACCCTACGACTTTTCTTTAACTTTTCTATACAACGCATTTTTCTCTATACCTGTCTACGTTTACACGTGACACCCAACGCTTATTTTTTTTTACATATTTCTACCTTAACGTTCACCCTTTTGCCGCCCAACGATTACTTTTTTCTATACCTGTCCACACTTACACGTGGCATCCAACCTGTTTTTTTAATATTTCTAATTTGTCCACGATTACACGTGGCACTTTTTTTACAATTCTCTTATTGAAGAACAAACAAAATTTTTATTGATATTGTTGTTTAAAATTTATTGTCAGAATACGTTTCGCATAAACCTCCACATTTTTGTCCATATTTTTTTCCTACACGACCATGTTTGCACGTGGCACAAAATTGTAAAATTTTATCTTCCCGTAATTTAGCTATTTTTTAAAAAAGCATCTAATCGTATCTTAAGGTAATTTTTTGAAATAAATATATAAACATAAATTAAATAATTATTTTTTTAAAAATAATAAATCAAAATGGATCAATATTTAAAAGCGGGATATTTACTAATAGATGAACTTGAATATGAACTCAATATAAGATCAATAAATACAAAAAAGAAGTCCATGGAAGAAAAAAGAAAACTTTTTAGCTCGTGAATTACGTACTGAAATAAATAAACCACCCCCGCATAAAGATATCTTAAATTATACAAAAACTTTTGAGCAAGATTGTGAAGCAATAACTAATACATTAGATTCTATTACTATTTTATTAAACGAATTTGAAGGTGACAGTAAAGATTCAGTATATAAAAGAATAAAATCCCGTCTGGCACATGTTTGTGGCAGAATTCAACTTTTAAATATTACAGATAGTGAAGATGAAGAACATGCTACAATGTTTAAAAATGAAAATTATGCAACCGCACTTTTAATTGATGCTGAACTTTATGAAAAAATAGACAAATATGAACAAATATATGGTATCAATGATAATTCTTTAACAAATAATAGTAACCCAACAATAAATGTACATCCACCTACCGTAACTTGTATAACAAACCCTGATCCAATATCTTCTTGGTCAGTTAAATTTGATGGCAAACAGTCATCAGTGTATGAATTTTTAAAGCGAATTACTGAACTTGCTGATACTAGAAATGTGACAAAACAAGTACTTTTCAGTTCGGCAATGGAATTTTTTGTCGGAGACGCTATTATATGGTTTAGGGAAGTCAAACATATAATAAATGATTGGGATTCTCTTGTAGAACGTTTAAAACGTGATTTCTTACCTCCAAACGCAGAAAATTTACTTTGGGACGAAATAAAAAACAGAAGACAAAAACAAGATGAACCAGTAATGCTATATATAATGCAAATGCAAAATTTATTTAGACGTTTAAAAAAATTACCGTTAGAATCGACAAGAATAAGTATAATTGTTCAAAATTTACTTCCAGATTTCATAACTCCACTTACTCATTTCCCTGTAAATACAATAGAAGAATTAATAATAACTGCACAAAGATTACAAGAATCGTTTAGATTAAAAAATTTAGCAATTTCAATTGATAACGAAAAACAAACAAATACCTCCACTTTTATTGAAAATAAAAATACCTTACCTAATACCTCACTTAATCGAGTAAATAAACAAAAATCATTTCAAAATATACAACCGATACATAAAGTAAATTATTTATCGCCAAGAAATACTAAATTTCAACCATCAATGAGTGTTCATCCTAGAACCACATATAATAAAAATTTTAATACCTCTATACCTCAAATAAATTCAACAAATAATGATATAAAAAATAATGTTACCTCCTTTCCTCAATATAAAAATAACTATCCAGTAAATACAAATTTACATAAAATACAACCCCTAATACATAGAACTCAATACTTTTCTAATAACTTTACACCAACTCAAGTCACATGTTTTAATTGCAAACGACAAGGTCATACCTATTCAAATTGTAGACAAATACGAAAAATATTTTGCTACAGATGTGGTTTCCCACAAGTAACTATAAGTAACTGTCCTAAATGTTCAAAAAAGCTAAATAGTCAGTACACGACAAGTAGTCGATTTTGTACGTATTCCCTAAAGGCTACAAAAATACCTAAAACAAATAAAAATGTAATTTCTACCTTTAATAATAAAAATTTAATTACTACTTCTAAATTTACAAATAACAGTGACTGGTTAAAATGGTTAAACACAGTTAAAAATTTTTATAAACCAACAAAATTTTATGTTGAACCTTATAATTTTATATCTAAACCATCTGATAACAGACCCTATATTAAAGTTAAGTTAATAGATACAGATATCACTGCATTGTTTGATACTGGAAGTAATATTTCTGTAATAGGATCTCTTGGCATACCTTTAATTAAAGATTTAAACCTAAAAATTTTCACTTTATCAAAACATAAATTATTTACCGCTGATGGTACCCCACAAAAAGTTGATGGTACCGTAGATTTACCTATTTTTATAAACGAAGTTTGTCGTTTTATTACATGCCTTATAGTACCTACCTTACCTCATTCATTTATCTTTGGAACAGATTTCGCAAAGAAATTTGAAATTACCTTAAATTTTAAAAATGATTCCTGGGAAGCTTTTTCCAAATCAAATACCTTAATACCGTTATTAGATACTCCTGATTTATCAGAAATTTCTAAATTAAATAATAAACTTAGTACCTTAGAAGATTTACATCCATCAGAATTATCTGAAGCTAAACAAATAATAGATTCCTTTAATACAATTGCTAGTAATACATATAATTTAGGCCGAACAGAAAAAATATATATGAATATAGACACAGGTGATAGTAAACCTATTAGGAAACGTCCATATCCAATGTCTCCCTTCATGTCAAAAATTTTAAATGAAAAATTAGAAGAGATGCTAGCTTTAAATGTAATAGAAAAATGTAACTCACCCTGGTGTTCCCCAGTTTTATTAGTAAAGAAACCTTCTGGTGATTATAGAGTTTGCTTCGATGGAAGAGCTTTAAACGAAATTACTACTCATGATAGCTATCCTATGCCTAATGTAGACCGTATTCTAAATATGCTTAGAGGTGCTACATATATTTCAAGTTTGGATTTAAGACATAGTTTTTGGCAAATTCCTTTAACTGAAGAATCGAAAGATAAAACAGCCTTTAGTGTCATCTCTAGAGGTCAATTTAGATTTGTAACTGTCCCGTTTGGTTTGAGGAATAGTGCTCAAACACAACAACGTTTAGTTGATACAATTTTTGGACCTGAACTGGAGCCAAACATTTTCTGTTATCTTGACGATATCGTAGTAGTATCTTCCACGTTCGCTGAACATATTAAATTATTAGAAACTGTAAGAGACCGCTTAAAAGAAGCAAATTTAACTTTAAATTTAGACAAATGTGAATTTTTTAAAAAGTCATTAAAGTATCTAGGATATATTGTAGGGTCGAATTCAATAAGAACAGATCCAGACAAAATTTCTGCCATGGTAAATTATCCAAGACCAACAACAACCACTGAAATAAAACGTTTTGTCGGTATGGTCAGTTGGTATCGAAAATTTGTGAAGTCTTTTTCAACTTTATTATCTCCAATTAATGATTTATTAAAAGGAAAAAAGAAAAAAGAACCAATAGTTTGGACTCCTCAAGCAGAATCGTCATTTTTAAATATAAAGCAGATTTTAGTGTCTGAACCAATTTTATGTCAACCCGATTTTAGTCAACCTTTTATAATAGAGGCTGATGCGTCAAATACAGGTCTAGGTGGTGTCTTATTACAAAATTTGAATGGAGAGAATCGCATTATTTCATATGCTAGTCGATCTCTCACTCGTTCTGAACGTAACTATTCAGTTACAGAACGTGAATGCCTTGCTGTAATTTTTTCTATAGAGAGATTTCGTCCCTGGATAGAAGGCACTAAATTTACAGTAACAACTGATCACCACAGCCTCCTGTGGCTTAATAATATACAGAATCCCTCTGGTAAACTTGCGAGATGGGCAACTCGTTTGCGACAGCATACCTTTGACTTAATTCACCGATAGGGTAAATTAAATGTAATACCTGACTCACTTAGTCGTTCAACTCTAGAAGACACATTAAACTTAAATATTTTAGATATAAATCAAAATAATCTTGATGAATATTACATATCTTTAAGAAATAAAATAATAAATTCACCAAATACCTATCCACAATGGAAAATAGAAAATAATTTTTTATATAAATTTATACCTACAAATCTACCTTTAAATACAAACATTAGTAATTGGAAACTTTTAATACCTATACAACAAAGAAATGAAGTCATATCAGCATATCATGATCCTCCTACAGCTAGTCATTTTGGTTTTTATAAAACTTTAGCTAGAATTCAAGAAGCCCATTATTGGCCAAAGATGAAATATGATGTTCTCAGATATTGTCGAAATTGTCTTGTCTGTGGTGCACAAAAATCGTCAAATCAGAAACCTTTAGGATTAGTAGGAAAGGAAAAAGATGTCCATTTCCCATTTCATACAATAGCACTAGATCTCATAGGTCCCCTACCTCGTTCAAAACAAGGCCACAAATGGATACTTGTTGTTGGAGACTGGTTTTCCAAATTTACTTTGCTTTTTCCTTTACGTAGTGCTAAAGCACAACACATAGAAAAACATGTAGAAAATAATATATTTTTAACTTTTGGTGTTCCTAAATTTATAATTTGCGATAATGGTTCTCAATTATCTGGAAATATCTTTAAAAACTTAAGTAATAAATATAATGTTGAAAAGATCTGGTATACTGCAGTATATTCGCCTCAGTGCAATTTTGTAGAAAGAATAAACAAAACTGTTGGTACCGCAATAAGATCTTACGTTGAAACACACAATATGTGGGATGAAAACTTGGCAAAAATACAGTATGCTATAAACTCTGCTAAGCATGAAGTAACCGGGTTTTCACCAAATTTTCTCGTCTTTGGTAGACATGTTCCTATCTCAGGAAAATTTTATAGTTCGTCATATAATCCTTCTGAAGACGTCGATATAATGCCTGAAGATAGAGTTGCATATTCCACTGATCAACAAGGTCTCTTTAACTTATTCAAAGATGTTAAAAATAGGCTGCATTCAGCATATAAAAAAATGTCTAGTCGATATAACCTTCGACGTAGACAAATTTCATTTAATATCGGTGACTTTGTTTGGAGAACGAACAAAGTGTTATCTAAAGCAGGAGAAGCTTTTACCTCAAAATTATCTCCAAAATATATTTTATGCACGGTGAACAAAAAATTGTCTCCCTTGGTGTATAATTTAACTAATCCTGATGGAACCAAAACAAATAATTGGCACATCAAGGATCTTAAGCGATATACTGGCATCGAAATAATTTAAATATTTAATAATTTGCCTTTTACTTAAAAATTATATTCTCTTATCTAAATATCTTCCCTCATTAGTAACTTTGTAAAATACACTTTAGTATTTTAATTTTAGACCCCCACCCCCCTTAAGGTTTGCAAACCTCCCACTTTTTTCCCAAATCCGCGCTCTTTTAGTCCCAAACCCTAGTATTTTTTATTTTTTAATTTAATTATATGAGTGATTAGACTTTACCGATTTTGCCTTTACTTATTTTTGTCTTTACCTATTTTTGTCTTTACAAATTTTAATCTCCCTCGAGACGGGTGATACACGTCAGATATCACATCACTCATAATTTTAAGTTTATTTTCAGTATTTTTTTTCTTTCCTTTTCCT
Organism: Platerodrilus igneus; assembly: GCA_036346225.1. Lineage (NCBI taxonomy): Eukaryota > Metazoa > Arthropoda > Insecta > Coleoptera > Lycidae > Platerodrilus > Platerodrilus igneus. The sequence goes on from JARFIW010000295.1 coordinate 1,955,449, forward strand.
TATTAGTTTACCCATATCTACTATATAAAAAAAAATATTCCTAACGTCATATTTTTTTTCTCTTTGGTCCGGGGCAGTGTAACATGCCTTTTTGCCTATATTTCAGCATGTTACATCTGTGCTTGGCACTATTAGCATATAAATGCTAATACCTACATTTGAGTATGGGATTGCTCTCTTTATTATGTATTAATATTTTCTATAAGAATTTATCTCGTACATTCCTGGATTATTAGTTTTAATCCACAAGTTATAAATTTGTTTACATAGTACAAATAAATATATCTATATGTAATTTTCCAATTGGTCATTTCTAATTTTCCTATTGGTTGTATTATAATTGTATCTAAATGAAACTTTCCTATTGGTCATTTCTGAAGTGTTTATTCTAGAAACACAACTGGTGTGGTTCTAATTCTGTAATATAATTATATGAAATTTTCCTATTGGCTATTTATTTGAAGTGTCAAATTTTCATTTCTCGAATACCTGATTGCTTATCTGGCATTGCATTTGCTGATTTAACTTGTACCTTGCCGCATGTGTTTACCTGGTATGTAAATTTTCTAGTTATAGATCATAAATTAACATTTAAATATATTTGTAGATGTTTTATCTAATGGATGAAGGAGTTATTTCTTCATTAATCCCATCAACTACTTATGATGATGGTAAGATATAAACCGATATAACTTTTCTTTGCACCTCGTGGTAGGTTGTCACTTTTGTAACACAACTGAATTTTCTAGGGTCCTTTGTTACCTCTGGCTCCAGCGGATTTGTATGTTCCTTTGCTACCTCTGGCTCCGGCGGATTTGTGTGTTCCTCTGTTACCTCTGGCTTCAGTGGATTAATATGTCCCTGCAATATGTGTTCCTGTAATATTTTTTACATGGAAAAGTTGCATGTGCAATTCGCACAAACAGATGATGTAAAATAAATAATCGTCACAAGTATTTTATATTTCGTTTCCTTCTACGTTACATAATGAATGCTCAGTTATTATCTTATTGAAAAATATCTACAAGTTTAATTTTATGGAACAGAAGTCTGTAAGGACAACATTCAAAGTTGCCCACATGTTTCGTTTTGTACCTACGCTAGGAGTTCCTCAAACGCAGGATGTTTCTGTTTCCTGGATATTGGAGGATTCCTGTAACTTAAGTAACTTTGTATTAGTTTAGTTACTGGTACAACAGGTAGTATGAACTTTAACTTTTACCTTACCGTTTCTCTGTTAAAATAAAGAGGCCTAACCTCTATTTAAATTTGTCTTTGTCACTACAAATATTTTGTATTGATTATTAATTACCTTTTACTTACCTTAATTGATTTCAAATAGAATTCTCTAATATATAATCTTATCTTAAATGATTTCAAATATAACTATCTAGTATATAACCTAAAAATATGTAAACATTTGAAGCTTCATATGGTGAAAAGGTTTATTACTTGAACTTTCATTTCATGTGCATTTTGTTGCATAACATTATTAAAATTAGGATCACTTTTTGATTTACTACTGAATTAAGTAAAGTTTTGAGTTTCTAGACCGAGATTATTTATTTTGATTTCTCTATAAAAATTTCTCGTGTTCTTTTATTAAATATATGACTTATACCATGTTAAAATATATAGTGATGTCTACAATGTTAATGGCACAAGCGTATATTTTATACATGCATTTGGAATTGTAATAATTTGAGTATTAATATACATATTTAGTCGAATTTCTCTTATCGTGTTTTAACTTTTGTCTCTCTAAGTTATCTTACAGTTGTGTAAACAGGTGTCTTGATATTTAAATTCTAACTTTCAGATATTCTCTAAACATTCCCCTTACCCTGATGATTTCAAGACTCATGCAGCCTCCGGAACCATAAAGGTCGATGCAAGCTGTGCCGAAGTATTTCTTATAGTTCGTCGTGCGCTTACTCTTTTTATAACATCGAGAAAAGAGTAAGGTGCACTATTACATAAATAATTGGTTCCTTCAGAGGAAAGAATTTGTTTACTGTATTATTTGCCTCAGGTATGTGTAAGTTTGGTTCTTAAAATTTAGGGTTAGTAAAAAGAAATGAAATTCCCTATTTTACTACTTAAGATTAACTTATACGAATACTTAAAATTAACTTATACTACTACTGTTAGTTATTATTTGATAGAGACGGGGTTGCTAATATGTAGAAACATGCAAATTCTACATATCAGGGAATTGGATTGTTTCAAAGTTGGGTTAATGTTTTGATCTTGTGGCTTCTGGTCGTCAAGAGCGGAGCTCTTGGAATTTCAGGAGATTGGTCTCCGGTCTCCGGGGCAGAGCCTCGGTCCAAGGAGAGGTGGTACTTTTATGTCTCTGTCCTTGAGTTTGTTTGTGTTTTATCCGTCAAGATAACGTTGGTGGAAGTGTGCCGTGGTTTTTTGCGTGAGTGCATTTAAGTGTGGATAGAGGTTTTCGTTCCAAATCATCTGGTGTAGGGTCTTGTTTAATAATATTTGTCTATGTGCGTAGAGGTACGGTTGTAAGTCATTACACTCGAATACTATATGTTCCGGTGTTCCTATTTCTCCGCACGTGCATATGTTGTTGTCAACTAAGTTCATGCGTTCTCTGTATGTTGGATGGGGTCAGTGGCCAGTTAGGTAATGAATAAATCCCCGACTGGGCACCAGGTATTTGGCTTTTAGGCGGTCTTTAATATTTGGGATCATTGCGTATACCCTTCTACCGGTTGAGCTTTGATCCCATGTTGTCTGCCATTCTGCAAGTATGCAGTTTTTTATTTCCGTCTTTGTCATGGGCAGTTGGTTTGTGTTTAAGATGCGTTGTAGTTGTTGGTTGTCATTGTGTGTAAGATTGTATATTGCAGCTCGCTGTTTCACTACTAGGTCCAAGGGCATAGTTCCCACCAGTACATGAAGTGCATCATGTGCGGTAGTCCAATAAGCCCCCGTCAGTCGCAGTAAAACACTTCGTTGTGTACTGTTAATTTTTTGTCTAGGTTTGATTGTGTTAAGGCGATGTCCCCACGCGCTCGCGGCGTATGATACCATAGCACCGAGCACACTGTTGAGATATAGCCTTACGCAATTAAGTGGTATCTTATAAGTCCTTTGGGCCAGCGTTGCAATGTTCTGCATTGCAGAAGTTGCACTTGCACAGACGCTGTTTATATGTGCTGAGTAATTCTGTTTTTCGTCTAATGTTAAGCCCAGATATTATATGTTTTGTGTTCTACTTATATTTACACCATCTAGTTTGATGGTGGGGTCCCTTGACGAGTTTCCTTCATCACAAGGTATGTAGTTTTTTGTGGTGTTATGGTCATTTTGTTGGTTTTGCACCAACTTTGTGTATGGGTAAGGGCGATGTTAGCTTTACGTTCGATTTCCTTTCTGGAATTGTCTTTAACCACCAGCAAGATGTCGTCGGCGTATGCAATCGTCGACAACACTTCGTCAACGGTGCCCAGCTTTTCCAAGAGTTCATCCATTACAGTATTCCAAAATAGGGGCCCGCATATAGAACCCTGCGGGCAACCTTTGTTTATATGTTTGGTAATGCTCTCCGTGCCTTGTAGGGTTACGTACCTGTCCCTGCAGTAGCTCCTGAAAGAATGGTATAGTTGTGATGGACAGTTTATGGTCGTAAGTCTTGTAAAAAGTGAAGGCCACCAAAGGTTATTGAATGCACCTTCTATGTCCACTAATATTAATAGGACGTATTTTTCGTGTGATTGCTTGATGGTTTGTATTGGTTGGTTTATTGCGTCCTCGGTCGATTTGTTTTCTGTAAAACCGTATTGCCTTGGATGTACTCCTGTGGTTTGTCTGCGATCCTGCAATCGTTTACATAGTAGTTTTTTATACGTTTTCCCTAGCGTGTTCAAAAGACATATAGGTCGGTAAGAGCCTGGTTGTTTGAGGTCTTTACCTTTCCCTTTGGGGATTATCACGACATTCGCCTGTTTCCAGATGTTAGAAAAAACAGCTTGTCGTATGCATTCATTGTACAGTGCTGTTAACGTCGGTGTTAATTTATCTTGTAGCGCTATGCAAATCTCCGAAAGAATTCCATCCGGTCCGGGTGCTTTCCTGCTCTTCGATTGGCATAGTGCGTATCTCACTTCGTCTTCTGTGAAAGGATCTAAGTTGTCGTCTTGTCTGTTCCATGGTCGGTTACCTACGTGGTCTCTGTCGATTACTGCTTGTCGTCTGAGTCGTTGTTCGTTAGTGTCGTATTGAACGTCGTCATCAAGCAAAAGTGTATGTAATAGTAGTGCCGCAGTTTCACCCCAGTCTTCGGTGTATGTACCGTCTTGTTTTATTAAAGTCGAATAAGTTATCGGTGGTTTGATTTTACCTTGAGTGATTTTGTAGGGTATCCCCCAGGCGTCCGTTTGTAAGTGTCTTTCCACAAATAATTCCCATGACCTCTTCTTCATGTCAGTCAGTTCTTTTTGGTATATGTCTTTTAATTGTCGGTAATTTGTTAAGTGGTATGCTCTCTCGGCCGGTGCTAAAGAGTTTTGGTAGCTCTTTCTCGCTCGCTGTGTTTCCTTTTTTAGGATTTGTAAGCGTCTTGTCCATTGAATTGTCTTTGTGTGTCGTGTTTTCTGTTGTTTTGGGAGCACCTGCTCCATTCTCCGTCTAATTGTGTTGGTGAGTAGTTTTGTATACTCGTGGACGTTTTCGTCTGATCTTATGTCTTGTGGGGGTACAAATGTGTTCCTAAGTTTGTTCCAATTTGCGTTTTGTATTTTGTATTGTTGTACTTTGGTGAAGTTTTGTGGTGTGTCAAATGGCCTGGTTGTCATGTCAATGTTGAACGTGATTAGGTTGTGGTCACTAACGGTTTGGTGTTCTAATACCTGTCAGTCTTGTATGTAGTTGTACGCCAGCCCATTTGTCAGTGTAACGTCTATGTTTGTTCCTGTTCCTGCATGGGTGTTGTATGTGGGTGAGTTATTAGGAAGGTTGATTACTTTGAGTTGTAGTTCGTTAATCAAGTTTTCGACTTGTTCTCCGCGTTCGTCTGCGAGGGAACTGTGCCACATTGGGGATTTTCCATTTACGTCTGCCATAATAAATATTGGTTTGTTATTGTAAGTGTGTAATATGTTGCGAATGTTGTTTATGTACGGCTGGGGATCCAGTCTGTACTGGAAGTAGCTTGTTACCAAGATCCACTTTCCAATCCGATCGTTTGAGACCTCCAGACATGTACAATGTTTTTCCGCTATTTCGTTGGATTGTCGTGATTGTTAATGTAGGGTCAAAAATGACAACTGCCGTTTGTGGATTTCTACCTGTATGTATTTGTCTTGCCCTGACTGGCATGTTTGGAATCTTCCCATGCACCAGATAAGGTTCCTGTATAAAAAGTGCATGTAATCTTAAGGTTTCAGCTAGTTGTCTAAGCTCATTCATTACAGTTGCACAGTGCATGGCATTTATTTGACCAATTCTGATCTTTCCGTCGTCCATTAGGGGTAATAGGCATGTATGCTGCATTCTGGTTGTGGCTTGTGTTAGTGTGAGAGTGTTGTGTGTGAGTGTAGGTTTGTATTCCGTTTGTGGGTGGGTTTCGATTTTGTCAGTGTGCATGTTCTCTTGTAGTGTTTGTTAAAGATGTTGTCGATATGTGATTGCCCTTGCTTTGTCCCTTTGAATTTGTGAGGGTGGTTTGTGTTTAGGTTGGTTAGGTTTACTGTCCATAGTCGGTCTTTTGTATGAGTCTGTCCATTAACATTTTGTGGGTTGGGCAATCTTTAGGGCTACAAGCGCACATTTTGTTACGTTTTAAGCATGGTATGCAAACTGAGGGTTGTCCGTGTTTGGGGCAGTCTGCCCTTTTGTGCTTGGAGTCCTCTTCACCACAGTGTCCACATGTATCGGTGGTGCGTGTGCAATGTTTCGTGACGTCCTAAATCGAGACATTGTAGGCATTTGGGTACTACTAAAAAGTCTTTCGCTGTAACACAGCGATATTCGATATAGAGTTTCCCTAGATTTATTAATATGTTCCTCACTTTGCCGCTTACCGTCGCAACATGATGTTGAGTCGGTTTGTTTTTCGGTCCTGTTTTGAAACTAAGTTGAAAGGCCTCTCTGTTAATTAGGTTTTCAAGGTTTTGAGTATAAATTAAATCTGTCACTTCTTGATCTTTTAGGTACGTTGGTATGTCGTATATAATAACTAAGGGTTTTTTCTTGCGTGGTTTTTCGCAATTTAGGGATTGTTTTAGGGTTTCATGGTTTAAAATTTTATTTGCCTCGGTTTCGTTATCAGTATCTATAATTACTGCTTTGTTGGTTGTTCGGATGTTTTTAATTTTAATTTTATCTTTCAGTGGATTTACTGTTTTTAAAAAAATTTCTTGAATCTGTTTAGGTGATTCACCACGTTTTGACGTTATGAACACCGTTGTATTTTGGTTCGAGATCGCTTTTGATATTGCGTCTTGTTTTGGGGCTTTCGGTTTTTGTGCCATAGCACTGGCGTACGTCTGTGTTGGAATTGTAAAATTTGGAGCATTGGCGTTTTGTTTGTAACTCGAGCTTTGCCTCAATTATTTGGTCGTGTAGGTTTCCGTTTTGGTTTTTAATGACCTTATGTTCACCTGCAAGTTCTGCCTGGATGTATAAAAGCTTTTGTATTTTATCTTTAAGTTCTTTTTTGGCCCCTACGCGAGTTATGGTTCGTGGCTTCGAGCGGTCCTTTTTAAAAAGACTTCTTTGGTCCTTAACACATTTATTTGTTTATACAGATTTGAACAATTACAATCTTGAATTAATTTATTCTATGTTCCAAAATTATTACTTAATTGTACAGTGAGTTATCTACGAACTGCAAGGTAAAAGCTGAACGTTTGATGAACTGACTGGGAGCGGAGCTCCCGGTCTTTTTATAATCTCCCTACCTCTTTACAATTCTGTGGGAACCTGTGGACCTATGTCCGCTTACCCTTGACTCTATTCATAATACTTAGTTGCTATCTTAAAAGCTATTCATAATTACAATGTTGCAGGCTTATTCTGCGTAATCTCGGTACGTGACATCCTACGACCGTCTGTGATCTGACATCTGCAGTGTTTCTTATCCTTGTGCTACTTTGTAGCGTTTCCACTCGTGGGAACTGAAATCATCATAATAAATTGTAATAAATTGTTGCAATTTGTCTTTTATGACATTGTTGCACTGTCCTAACATTTCCTAATATTTCCTAATATTTTTATTAGTTTTATGTGTATAATAGATGGGGGATCCTATAACTCCTCCCAACGTACATTAAAAATTAAGGGTTTTTTACCTTATCTTGATTTTTAATTAAGTTCGTTTTCGTTTTTTCTCATTTAAAATTCATATTTTCTAGGTGTTTGTTTGGGTTTCTTAAATCTAAAACTGTTTTCTTTATTATTCTTAAATCTAATACATATTTTGTACGTTACATAAATGATCGATAAAATAGTCAATAAAATCAATATAATTGTCCATACACTAATATTATCGTAGTGCACTTTGGGCGTCTTGATCTCGTTCAGTTTTTCTTTATATTCTTCCATGAGTTTTATGGCGTGGTTTAAGTTGTCTAATTCCAGGTGTTCCAATTGCATTGGTTTTTGCAGGGTTTCTTCATCTTCTTCTTGGGTAATCTTGATTTGCAGATCGGGTAGATTTGCTAATTTCTTGCTTTGTACTGGATTTTGGTAAACTCTAATTATTTCGTTTTTTAATTTTAAATAACAATTTTCCTTAAGGGTGATTAATTTACTTCCGGTTAATGCTAAATTACTTTCACCTTGATTGCAATACATTATTGCGATTACTTCGGTGGGAAAGATGGCTATCCATTTATTTTCCGTTACTTTCTGAATTTTCATATTGTTGATTAATACAGGTTTGGCTTCACAATTTTCATAGTGATTGGTAAATTTTAGTAGTTGTACTTCGAAAGAGCTGTTTTCTTGAATTGTTGTTGTTGTCAACGATTGGCATAAGTATTGACTGGGTGTGACTTAATTACATTTGTCGTTTGTATAACCATATCTTTGTTCATTTAAGGATAGGAATTTGATTTTTGGAATAATAACTTTGTATGTGCTAGTCATTTTCATTGGAAAAGCAAATAAGTGATAATAATTGTAACTATTAATCTCTACTATTTATATTTCTATTAAAAATGTTATATGGTTATTTATTACATAGCCTTTGACTAGAGCTATTTTTTCAAATATTAAAATGTTTGATTCTAATACATCGAAAGGTAATTTACTATTAGTTATAAAAGATTTTATTCTCAATAATTCTTTTAATAAATCTATTGGTTCTATGATGCTTGAATGTAGGGTATTTAATTTTGCAAAGGTGACTGCGTTTTCTAACGTTGCTAGGATTTGTTGAATTAAAGTTAGGGTTGATATTATTTGGTTATGTATCGTATTGAATCGGATTAAATCTCGCATGCCTAACATGGTAGTTCGCATGTTATTTTCTAAGGTTTCTATTCGATTGGCTATACTATCTTGATTTCTAACTAATTTTATTAGGGTTTCATTAAATTTGATGATCGTTGATTGTGTTAACGATATTTGATTACTAATTATGGCTTTAATGTCGTTTTGATTTTCTATCAATTGTTGTATCGCGTTGTCATAGCGTTTTGCGTCTTGGTTATCTAAATTTCCGGTAATTGCTTTGATTAGATTTCCTATTCCGTTGATTAGTCCTCTTTTTCTTCTCGTCATTTGCTCGGTAAGTATTAATCGATTAAATTTGTCTTCTATGTTTTTCAAAATGCTTTCTGTTATACTGTCGTAGTTCATCATTTCGATTGCGTATTCTTTTCCGAATTTTGTTGTGTTCATTGACTGTTTTAGTCGAAAATAATTGTTTTTTATTATTTGAAATTCTTGTTTTAGTTCGGTTAAATCAAATTTTTGTGCAAAGGTCCAATAATCTATAGTGTTTTGCATACTGCCTAATTTTATTGGTAGCATACCGGGGTTATTCTTTATGTCTTCAATTATAATTTCTGTGTCCGTTCTACCTGGGTGGAGGTTGACGGTAAGGGTGACGATTGTTCATCTGAAAGTACAGGGTGTCTTAAATTTTTGAGGTGAACATATTTTGTTATCTTGCCGTCGTCTATTGCGGCTTCGTTTTTGTCGGATACTTGTTTGATTTTAAAGGGTCCTAAATTTCTCGGTGCCGTTTTGTGTCTCTTACTTTGGTAATTTTTCTCGAATACAGTTTGTCTTATGGAAAATTTGTTTATGTCTGAGTTTTTATTACGGGTCGCGGTAATGCGCTCTTTATCGTTATCTAATTTGTCCTTTACTTTGTCGTAAGTTATTTTTAGCTTCTCCTTGTGATCTTTAGCATATTGCTGATAGATTTCTTTGTTATAATGTATATCGTAGGGGTTGCGTGAATCTGAATGTCCTAAGGTTAGTTCTAAGGGTGTAAAATTTGTAGTTGAATGAATCGTGTTATTATACGCGATTAATGCGTATGACATTAAGTTAGTTATGTGTTCTTTCTTGTAGTTTATTCTTAATAATCTGATCTGTTCTAATAGGGTTGAATGTAGTTTTTCGATTAGTCCGTTTGATTCAGGGTGGTTTTCCGTTATAAAGTGAATTTTTATTTTGTGTAATTCTAAAGTGTTTTGAATTGTTTCGTTTTTAAATTCGCTTCCGTTATCTAATGTTATTGTTTCGGGTGTTCCGTAAAATGTAAAATAGTGTAGAAATCCTTGGGTTACGTCTATACTATTTTTAGAAGTGATTGGTATTGCTTGTCCTATTTTCGTAAATGCGTCCACGATTGTTAGGTAACTTTGTGCTTCTACTACTAGAGTATCTGCATGTAATTTTTGGAAAGGTTTGTCTGGTGTTTTAGTTAACATTAAGGGTATCTTTGGGGGTTTTCTGTCATATTTGGCTTTATCACATAATTCACACTGGTTGATAAAGTCTGTAGTTAATTCTTTCATGTCCTTGAAATAGTAACGTCTCATAATTTGTTTTAGGGTCTCGTTTATTCCTCGATGGTTGGTCTTTCCTTCGTGTTGGTTTCTTATTACGTCTTTTATTTCGTCAGGGTCGTCTAATGTTATTAATTTTCTCGTGCATCTTATAAGTTCGGGGCCAGAATTGTTGAATAGTTTTACATATATTTCTGAAAATCGTTTATATAAGTTTTCAGTGTTAAAATAAAAGTAAAATCGTTTTTTCTCGGGGGTGTATTCTTTTAGAATTTTAATTATCTGTGATTCATTGTCGTCTTTAGTTATTTGAATTTGGTAAATTTTTTTATTATCCACTTTCGTGTATTTTACAGGGTTGGGGTTGTTTAAAACTTCCGTGATTATAAATTGATTGGGCTTCATGTCTATAGCTTCGTTTAAAATTTTTATTGTGGTTTCCGGTTCGTTATTTTGTGTCGAATGTATGGTTTCCATTTCTTCTGGGTCTTCTCTGACTTCGGTTTCGTCTACGTTTCCTACTAATGATTCTGTCTCAAGTGCGTTAAGTTGGATTCTACTTAAAGCGTCTGCATTATTGTTGTAAATTCCCTTTTTGTATATGATCTCATAATCATATTCTTCTAGTCTGATTCTCCATCTTTGTAATTTCGAGTTAGGTTTTTTGAGTTTGCATAGCCATACTAATGGTCTATGATCGGTATATATATAGAATTTCCGTCCGTATAGGTACGGTCTGAAATACTTCGTTGCCCAAATTATGGCTAACAATTCTTTCTCTATCGTACTGTATCGTTGCTCTGTTTTGTTAAGGGTTTTTGATGCGTAACTGATAGGTTTGTCGTTACCTACTGTTCCTTGACTTAATACTGCGCCTAAGGCTACATTTGATGCGTCCGTTGTTAATATGAATGGTTTCGAAAAGTTTGGGTATTCTAATATGGGGTGATTTGTTAAAATGCTTTTGATTTTATCTACTGCTTTTATAAATTCTGGGGTATGTACAATTTTGTTTCCCTTTTTTAAGCAATTGGTTAGGGGCTTAGTTATTTGAGCATAACCTTTTATAAATTTTCGGTAATATCCGCTAAGGCCTAAAAATCCTTTAATCTCTTTATTCGTTTTGGGTATGGGGTAATTTAATACAGCGTTCGTTTTGTCGGAGTTTGGCATCACTCCTTGGGGTGTTATTATGTGTCCTAAAAAGGCTACTTCTTTCTGTAGAAATTCGCTTTTATCTAGTTGTACTTTAAATTTTGCGGTTCTTAATCTTTCGAACACTTCTCGTAATCTTTTAATGTGCTCCACTAATGATGTTGAATACACTATTATATCATCTAGGTACACAAGGCATTTTTCGTTGTGTATCCCTCGTAGTATGTTATCCATTACTCGTTGAAAAGTTGCGGGTGCGTTCTTCAGTCCAAATGGCATCCGTTTATACTCGTAGTGTCCTCTAGGTGTGCTAAAGGCTGTTTTCTGTGTATCTCCTTCTTCCATTTCTACTTGATGGTATCCTGATACTAAGTCTAGCGTCGAAAAATATTGGCACTTGCCTAATTTATCTAATATTTCTGTGATATTCGGTAAGGGGTATTTATCGTCTACCGTTTTTTCGTTTAATTTGCGGTAATCTATTACCATTCGGTATTTCCGTTTTCCTGATGCGTCTAGTTTCTTCGGTACTATTAGTACGGGGCTGCTCCATGGTGAATTGGAGTGTTGTATAATATCTTGATCTAATAGATCGGTTACTTGTCTGTCAGCTTCTTCCTGACTTGCCTGGGGTAATCTGTATGCTTTGGTGAATAGGGGTTTGTTATCCGTTAGCTCAATGTTGTGTTTAACTGTATTTGTAAACGTTAGGGGTATTCCTTCGCAATGGAATATATCGTGGTATTCGTAACATAATTTTTGTATTGCTTTCTGCTCTTCGTGATTTATGTCGCGTTAAATCGGATATTATTTAAATTCTGTTTTAACATTTCGTCATTTTCTGCGGGGTTGTAATTTTCGTTTGGGGTTTCATCTATTTCCATTTCGTTAAAGTTTAATCTTCTACGTTAATCGGGTTTGTTAAAGATAGTTCTACGGGGTAGTCATTTGAGTTTATTATTGTCGTTGTGGCGTAATTGTCTTTGATTTTTACTAATGCGGTTGGGGTTTTTACTCCTTGTTGAAAGGTTATGTGGTTTATTATTCCTAAGTTTTTATTTGAATTTACGGGGATTCTTATGTTTTTTTCTGTTCGGGGTTCTAATGTATATTTTTCGTCTATTTGGGTATTTTGAAATTTAATGGGGATTCGTCCATATTTGGTTCTTAATAATCGGTTTTTGATATCTATGTTGGCTTCTAATTTTCTTAGAAGGTCCATTCCTAATAGTCCATCATATTTGTCATTAAAATCAAATATGCAGAATTTATGTTTCATCTTCACGTTAAAGGTTTTTGGTAAAGGTATGTTTGCTACGAATTGGTGTATGGTTGTTTGATGGGCGGTTTTAATTTTAAAGGGTTCTCTCTCTACATAGTTTAGATAATGTTTCTTTACTGTTCGCGGGCTTATTAATGTTTTTGAAGATCCGGTATCGATTAGTAATTTAAAGTCAGCGTGGGGTATTTTGATATAAGGTAATACAAGGTGATTCATATTATTTAGATTTATTACGTTAGGTCGTTTATAAAATGGTCCATTTGAAAATTTGAACATGTGTTCTCTTCGTCGTCTTCCTCGTAATTTTCGTGTGGTTCTTCGCGTTCATAATGGTTTGATTGATTCTGTTCGTTATTCGTACACGGTTGATTGTTATTATTCTGGTCATCTTCATACTCTTCTACTTCTTGGTGAAATAGCTCTTCTGAAGTGAAAGTGCGTTTTTGATTGGGGTTTGGTCTTATGTGCGTTATTTTTGTTTTAGGTCTGGTGTTACCAGATGAGGTATCCATTGGTGTAGGTTTGTAATAATTATTGGGATTATTAGTGTTTATCATCGGTGAGTTGCTGTTAGTATTCGCGTTAAATGCTGGTCTTTGTTGATTTATATTTTGGTTAAATCTCGGTTGGAATGCGGGTTTTAAAAAGTTCGAGTTAAATGTTGGTTAAAAGGTGGGTTTTGAAAAGTTCGGATAAAACGTTGGTTTTGAGAGTTGTTTGTATTGTTTGTTAAAGTTTGAGTTGTTAAAATGTGGATTATTTGTTCGCGTTTGGTTTGTTTGTGCATTGAATGGGTTAAATTTTTGATGTGGATTTATTTGTCTTGCGGGTTGTATAGTTTTCATTGGCGTGTAGCTTTTATTTGCGTTGGGGTTATATAGTCGGTTTCTATAGTACATTACATTCTCTTCTTTAATTATCATATTCATTGCTTTTTCTAAGTTTTGGGGATGTTGAAATCTTATTTTATCTGAAAGTCTTTCGGGTAGTGCATTTAGATAGGTATCTAATGCCATCTCGTCATACATTTTCGTTTTTAAAAGTCTCACGTTTGGGTCGGTCTCTTCGATTTTGAGTTTTGTCAAGATTAAACTTCTTACATCTTGGCATCTCATTCCAAATTGATAGGGTGACTGGTTGTGTTCCATTCTTAGGCTAGTTAAATCCCTTACTAAACATTTTAAGTTCCGTTGATCGCCGAAATATGCAATTAATATTCGTTTATATTCGTCCCATTGGTCCACGTCCTCGCGACTGGCTATTAACGTTAGTGCCCTTCCGGTTAGTTTACTGGTAATAAGGCGGATAAGCAAAGTGTTCCTGTCGTGGTCACCTGGTTTATAAGAGGTCTTTAGAAATATTTCGCTGGCTGAAATATACGTACTTAACATACATTGATCTCCGTTAAAGAGTGGGATTATTTTGAGGTACAGTCTCATTTCATTAGTCATCTTGGCTGGGGTAATATTTGAATAATTTTAAAAAAGTAAAATTTTTTTTTTTTTTTTGAAAAAAATTTGGTTTTATTTTTGTAGTTTTCGGTGTTATTTGATGAGTTTTACGCTTGGTATTAGTTTGGTTAAGTTTACTTTTGATTTGCCGATTTTTAATTTTAATTTCTAAAGTTTCAATAGGCTGGGTTATTTTTGTGGTAATTTATCGGGTGTAAATGTTTTGCGTTATTTGCGTCAGTTAAAACTTCTCTATTTTTTATTATGTCGATTTTATTTAGGTGCGTAATAATTATCTCGTTGGTTTATGCGATTGTAAGGTGTCTGCAATGCTTACAATGTTATCAATTAATTAGTTGCGTTAGCGTCTCTATTATGAGTTATTTTTAATTATACCGTGGGTGTTTTTTAGTACTCGCAGTGATTTTATACACTGAAATTTGTGCGTCTTTAATTTATTGAAATATTTCAGTAAAATTTACACGTTTGAATGAGGTTGTAATTTGCGTTTTAGTTCCGTAATTATTTATCTTTCCTGAGTAGTTTTAGTTGATACTTTAATAAAGTTTCCGATCGTAATTTTATGTTGCTTTTAATTTAACAATGCTGAAAGGTTTCGCGATGTATTTAAATACCTTTTGTACTGTGATCTATAATTAGATTTTAGGCGTATTTATTCAAGGTTAGTTTTTCTAAGAATTTTTCTTACGTTAATTAAAACGTGATCTAGTCTCTTGCGCTTTGCGACTTTTTTAATAATTGTCTCTAGTTTTTGTTTCAGAATAGTTTTTCTCAGTTCTTAGTTTTTGTAAATTTTTCATATATACAAGTAAAACAATAATAAATATTCAATAAAGGCTTGAAGATAATCTCTAGCAATTGCTAAGTCGATTATTTTCAAAAAATGGCATAAAATATTTGTAACAATAGTCAATATATACATAAATAAATCATAAAACTAGCAAATATCAAATGTCTTTGTTAATAATAAAATAAATTTCAATTGGTTTAGGAAAATGAACTTACACTAGTTGCTTGGTTGCTTTCATTGATTTGTTCTCTTTGTTTCTGTTTTTCTTTTGGTTTCTTGGATTTCTATGCTTGTATCGCCTCCAATTTTTCTTTTTGTTAAATTCGAACTATGCCTGTTTCTCCTTCAACTGCTGGACTTGAACGATGCGTGTTTCTCCTCCAACTTTTTGTTTTTGTTATGCCAAAATCGAAATTGAAATTCCCGGACCACCAGTTCCTCGAAGTTGGATTCGCTAGTGCCCTTTTGACATCCTACCGTCTGCGCCAGTTAAGGTACGTGGCTTCGAGCGGTCCTTTTTAAAAAGACTTCTTTGGTCGTTACAACATTTATTTGTTTATACAGATTTGAACAATTACAATCTTGAATTAATTTATTCTAAGTTCCAAAATTATTACTTAATTGTACAGTGAGTTATCTGCGAACTGCAAGGTAAAAGCTGAACGTTTGATGAACTGACTGGGAGCGGAGCTCCCGGCCTTTTTATAATCTCCCTACCTCCTTACAATTCTGTGGGAACCTGCGGACCTATGTCCGCTTACCCTTGACTCTATTCATAATACTTAGTTGCTATCTTAAAAGCTATTCATAATTACAATGTTGCAGGCTTATTCTGCGTAATCTCGGTACGTGACATCCTACGACCGTCTGTGACCTGACATCTGCAGTGTCACTTATCCTTGTGCTACTTTGTAGCGTTTCCACTCGTGGAACTGACATCATCATAATAAATTGTTGCAATTTGTCTTTTATGACATTGTTGCACTGTCCTAACATTTCCTAATATTTCCTAATATCTTTATTAGTTTTATGTGTATAATAGATGGGGGATTCTATAACTCGCGTTGTCGATTAGACGTGTCCAATTTTTCGTCAATGTATTTCATCAAGTCTAGGTACATGAACCCAATTTTGTCTAGAATGTTTACTGGATCAGATTCTGTGTTAATATTTGGACTATTTCTGGTTTCTAGTGTGGACGTAAAGGGTGTCAAATTAACATTAACCTGGCTTTGAAAGGTCTGGCTAAGGGTGGTATTAGTGTTTTGCGTACTTCTCCCCAATGAGGGGAACGAGGTGTATGCATCTTAAACCTTTCCTAGTTCTTAATTTTGTACAAAATTATTAAAAAAATTTAAATTAAATAGATAAATTATAATCAATAAATAGTAAATAGTAAAGCAAAATGTTCAATATGACAGTCATTAATCTCTACGCAAATACAAAAAATTAAACGGTGTCACTTATACTAGTTCAAGTTCAAGTAAGTTTACATATTATTCATAACAGCATGACGTTCAATGGAATGCGCTTGGTGTTAATTCCTTGTTGAATGTTATAAATAATTGTGATTGTGATAGCTATTACGATTGTTATCAATAGAGAATCAGAACACTACCGGGTTTAAAATGGAACGTAAGCTTTTCCTGTTTAGAATATGTTGTGGTACGCGGAAATAACTATGGTATTAGAAAAACACGTAAGTTGAACCACTTAACCCGGACCCACTTCCCAAAATAGTCTCCCAAAACAGTTTAGTACAGTTTAAAATTCACAACAAAAGTCCTCCAAAAACATACCTTCATGTATAATCGCACGTGCATCAAAAGGTCCAGAACATAGTTGTACAATAGTCCTTCTTCGCGTGGTAAAAATTCAGAACAAAATTCGAAATCGTTTGGTCCTACGGTATTTTTTCTTGGTGCTTTTTGTTTTTGTTTGTGGTTTGCACTTTATAATTAAACTTATTTTAAGAAACTTAGATAATAAGATTAATTAGATTACGGACTACATCGTTTGCACGTCTGTTCACGGCAACGTTCACAACTATACTTTAAGCTTTGTATTTTGGAGATAATGTGGTGCTTTGCCGTTGCCTTTCACAACGCGGTAGTGTGTCTTGGAATGCCATACCGACCCCAATGGTCTCTGCCAATCTAAGTACAGAAAAAGCCGCAACCCTCTTTCGAGGAACTGTCTTAATCTGTTTCCTCACTTAAGACCCTACTAATTTAGTTGAACCTGTAGTTTGGCTCTTTGGATCACTAGAACGCGGGTTTCAACAAATTGCAAAAGATTTCTATCATTTCGATAATGTGTTTTTTCTGTTAAAAATAGCATTTTTATGAAAGTTGGATACATCAGTCCAGATTATACTGTCTAAAAATTCTCTTCCAACATTTAATATTCATATATAAAAACCACCTTGGCTGTTAGGATCATTGAAATGTAATGTTTGAACCAAACGTATCTCAAATGCTTTTATTGAATGACGCCTCAAAACATTAAAAATCTGTCTTCTTGAAACGTTTAATTCAGCTGCAGCTTGTCTCGTAGAAACTATAGGATAAGGTAGGGTAAAATAATCTATTCACGATCTTCGTTATGTTGTACTTGATATCTGGTAGTATTGAAAAGCTACTATTAGACCTTAAAGAATTCTCTAGATTCTTAAATGTATTTATATTTGGCTGTCTACGGTTAGGGTCTGTCGAATTGCGAATCAACTAATTCCAAATCTTTTGTATGTGACCAAACGTTTGACCTTAAAGGTGATAAAGGCAATTTACCACAAATGTCTGGCAGAACAAAGACATCAACCTCATATTGAGAATATCTCTTCCCTTTAGGTCTGATTTTGCATGATAATACACCAGAAATATGTGATGATGTAAGGCCTAAACCTTCAACTTTCATTGCGACCTTTGATTTATTTAAAGCAAGCTTTTTACGACACGATTCTGTCATAAAACCTTCCATGCTTTCACCATCTAATAGCGCAAGAGCTATTTGAGCTTTGCCAAAGCCATCGCAGACAGTTATCTCCACGGTTGCCAACAAAGTGACCGTATTTGAAGTACGTGACGAAAACAAAGTGCTGGTACTAGAAGTAGAAGCACATTGTGCAATTGGTGATGATGCAACCTTTTGCTGTTCAACACGAGGTTTTTCTAAATGCAACAACGTGTAATGACATTTTCCACATTTGCGACAACCTGTCTTTGATTTACAATTAGCCGCCAAATGCGAATCACGAAGACAACTGATGCAAAGGTTTTCTGTTTTACAAATTCAAATCGCTCTTGTGGCGATTTTTCCAAAAATTTCTGCCACTGAAACATTGCATGTGAAGTTTCAAAAAATAAAGATTTTTCACTTGACGATGTTGTTATCAACGATGTACGCGCGGTGTGACCCTTTGAATGAAAATAAGTGCGTTTTTCCAAGTTATTACCAAATGTCTTGCTAGGCGTTTTCTGCTCAATTTTGACTTGTTTGTCTGGCGACGACACAACCACTTTACTGACTTCTAACGCTTTAAAATGTTTTTCAATGTACGATTTTATTTGTTCGTACTTTGGAATTTCTTCCACATTTTCCAATTCAATTGTTTTTAGAAAATGATGATGTAATTTTTTCGACAACAAATTAAATTTAATAAAATCCACTAGATCAATTTTGGTTTGATCTAAGCCTGCAAAATTCTCAACAAAATAATTAACCAAATCGCTAAGTTCTACTGACGAATTTGACCTAGCCTATGGTGCATTTTCTAACGCTGACCAATAATTATTGACTATTAGACGAGGAGATTCATTTCTTTGAATTAAAATATCATAAACTATCTTAAAATTGGCATCTGTGACAGGTAAATGCCTAATGCAATTTGTCGAAATCTTCATCTATCAAATCTAGAAAAAAAGAATTCTCCACAATTATTTAAACTTAGGTTTGAACCAATGAGATCATCAAAAAGACTTCGAAAACTGCTCCAATCTTTTAATGCCTTGTATAACGAGGGAGACTGATTTTCGGCAACTTGATGTTGCTATGAAAACTAATTGTGTCATGAGACTGTCGTACCACATGTTTACTTTCAAAGCGAGAACGAAAATCTGCACCTGTAATTTTTATTTATAACAAATGTTTATCTATTTCTGAACGAACCTTATTCAATTGCTCTAAATCTGCCTCACTCCTTTTGTCTAAAGAGGTGTTTGTATAACTACTCTTGAAATTCTGTGAAATTTCAACTGCATTTTCCAGCACAACTTGTACTGTAAATGAATTTTCTTGTGTTTTTTTAAGATTTATCAACGTTGTAGAGTAACGCTTCAACCTATCAATTGTGTCACTACCTTCATTTAGTAGCCTTTCAAAGCTAAATTTGGACATGATTATACAATTCATAGCTAATCACGACCACGAAATGTCCACTTAAATAATGCAACAATCAATGTAAAATGAACAAACTTTCAAACTAAATACTTTGTCAATGTGAATAACTTCAAAAGTTAAAGTATTTATTTTCCAGTAAACCTGAATCTAACGCTGTAATTTCTAGCAGGGAATGCTAAAATTTTCCAATTTGTATTTGTTTAGACAACAACCACCTGTTGTCAAGCTTGTACGAGGTTAAAAAAAGCGAACTACTTTCACAACGTTCGTGTGACATAGATAAATGTATTTAAAAACTGTCAATCTTAGCGAAGATTAAAGATATTCCCCGTTTTGATCAGTTACCTGAAATGAAGATCTAGCACTAAATATGTTCACGCCTAATTAGTTTTAACAATGTTAATGCCCCAAATAATTTACTTTTCAATGGAACTTTCATGTAATTTTAAGCACTGTACCGCCCTAACTAAATTTGCTATGTTTAGAAAATTTTCCATTTCGAATGGACCTGCACCTTGCCGAAGTTTTTAATTACTAGAACAGGTGAAATGGCTTGCGTGTTTTAGTGAGTTAAGGAGCCAAACTACAGGTTCAACCAAAGTAGTAGGGTCGTTAGTGAGGAACCAGACTAAAACAGGTCCCCAAAAGAGAGCAGCGGCTCTTTCGGTACTTAGATTGGCAGAGACCACAGAGGTCAGTATGGCAGTCTAAGACACACTACCGCGATGTGGAAGCCAACGGGAAACCACCACATTATCTCCCAAGTACACAGCATACTTAAATTGTAACAAACATGATGGCATTCTCTAGGGTAAAAGATTCCGGAGTTAAAATAGTTCCCCAATCGAATCTCCGGAAGGGACTAATTCGGAGGATGCGATCGGAAAGTTAAAAATAAGAGTCGGGAACATTCTGCGAGTCGAAGCGTGGAATGTTAGAAGTATGAAGCAAGTAGGTAAGCTAGAGAACCTAAAAATCGAAATAAATAGGTCATCACTAGACATAGTAGGGATCAGCGAAGTTCGGAGACCAGAGGCGGAGGATTTTTGGAGTGGAGACTTCAGGGTAATTCATACAGGAGCAGAGGAAGGAAATTTAGGTGTGGGGATAGTTATGCGGAAAAAGATAGGATACTGTGTAGAAAATTACTTACAAAAGAACGAAAAAGTACTCATGGTTAGATTAGAATCTAAACCGGTAAACACAGTAATAATACAAGTATACATGTCCACCGCTAGCTACAGTGACCAAGAGGTAGAAGCCATCTACAAAGATATCGAAGACATATTAAAACACGTAAAAGGACATGAAAATTTAATAATTACGGAGGATTTTAATGCCGTGGTAGGTGAGGGTAGAGAAGGAGCGGTAGTAGGTTTATTTGGTTTAGGCACGAGAAACGACAGGGGAAATACACTGGTAGAATTATGCGACAAGAACAATTTAATCATCACAAACACATTATTTCAACATCATGCTAGAAGACGATATACGTGGAAGATGCCAGGAGATATAGGAAGATATCAAATAGATTACATTTTTGTTAGACAACGGTTTAGGAATAAAGCAAAAGACTAGAAGCTACCCAGAAGCAGATATAGATACTGACCACAACATCGTAATTATGAAGGCAGCACTTAAATTTAAGAATGTGAAATAAAGAAACAGAAGAAGGCACTTGGACTTAGAGAAACTAAAAGATAAAGATACATATCTTTATCTTTTAGATTCGAAAAAAAGTAAAATGAATTGCTCAAAGATATCGGGAAAATATCTGATACTAAGGAAATAGAAACAGAATGGAATAACATTAAATCCAGCTTAGACATGGCGGCCAGAGATATTATGGGGTATACACAAAAAGAAAATAAGAAACCATGGATAACAAAGGATATCCTGAATTTAATAGAAGAAAGACGAAAATACAAAAATAAATCAGACGAAACAGGAAAACAGAGAAACAAAGTCATAAAATGGGAAATTATTCAAAAATGCAGGAAAGCTAAAGAACAATGGATTGATGAAAAGTGCAAAGAGGTACAAACGAAGATGGAAATAGGAAAGACAGACGAAGCATACAAATTAATTAGAATGAACTCTAGGGATGTACAACCGTATAACAAAAATATAAGGAACGCACAAGGAAACGTCATTATAGAAAACGTAGAAAAAGTGGGTGGATGGCAAGAATATATAGGGAATTTATATGCAGGAGAGGAACCAACTGCATTAGAACGAATGAGACATTAAAAATGATGACTTGGGATATCCTATACTTAGAGGTGATTTTGAATTAGCATTAAAGAGTCTGAAAAATGGTAAGGCGCCGGGTACAGATAGGGTGCAAGCAGAAACTCTAAAAGCCGCTGGACAAGCAATAACAGAACGTCTCTTCCAACTTGTAAGCTATATGTATGAGACAGGCGAGATACCCAAAGATTTCAAACGTAGCATCATAGTAACTATACCACACAAAAAATACCCGGATAGATGTGAAACTTTTCGAACAATAAGTTTGACAGCACACGTGTCAAAAATATTAACTAGAATTGTGCAAAAACGAATGGAAAAACGGGCAGAAGAAATACTAGGAGAAGACCAATTTGGGTTTAGGCGACACAGGGGAACACGGGAGGTTATTTTAGCTCTGAGAGTGATAATGGAGAAAACAATAGAAAAAGGGGAAAGCGTGTATATAGGGTTTGTAGATCTGGAAAAAGCATTCGACAATGTAAATTGGAAAAAAATGTTTGAAATACTCAAAAAGATTGGAATGAGTTATAGGGATAGACCAATAGTACATAGTTTATACAAAGAGCAAACAGCAGTAATAGAATTAGAGCAGGAACGTAGAGAAGTAAACATTAGGAAAGGGGTGAGACAGGGATGTGCTTTATCCCCATTGATTTTTAACTTGTACATAGAAGAGGCAATCAATACTGTCAAATGGAGAAAGACATTTGGAATTACTATGCAGGGACAAAAAATTTATATGCTTAGATTTGCAGATGATATAGCGGTATTAGCGTCTAGCAAGGAAGAGTTAGAAGCAGCTCTTAATGAAATGGAAACGGTTCTAACAGAGAGATACGGTATGAAAATTAACAAACCTAAAACTAAAGTTCTAGTATGCAAAGATGGGGAAAAGAAATCAAAATACAAGTATGTAACACGAACTTACAAGAGGTTAAGGATTTCTGCTACCTAGGAAGCCAAATAACGCAAGATGGAAAAAGCACAAAAGATGTAAAACAAAGATTAGCACAAGGTCGTGCTACATTTAACAAGAAAAAGCAACTACTGTGCTCAAATACCACAAACATAGAAACAAGGAAAAGATTGCTTAAAACATATGTGTGGAGCACGGCACTATACGGCTGCGAAGCCTGGACAGTAGTAGAAGCGGACAAGAAAAAGGTAGAAGCCTTTGAAATGTGGTGCTACAGACGTATGATGAAGATATCATGGACAGACAAGTTAAGAACGCAGACGTACTAAAAATGGTAGGGGAAGAAAGAAATATGTGGAAAACGGTAAAAAATAGGAGAGATAGGATGATAGGCCACATACTACGGCATAAGGGAATAGTGCGGAATATATTAGAAGCAGAGATAGGAAAAAAGGGAAGAAGAGGCAGACCTATGTTAGACTACTGCACACAGATAGTAAAAGATGTTGGCAGTAGGGGTTTCAGGGAGATGTGTAGGCTTAGCCCAGAATAGAAATCAATGGCGGTACGCATCCAACCAATCTCAAGATGGATAAACTAATGACGAAATAATACCTGTGCTTAAACATGATGATTATTATAAGTAGCTACAAGAATTGGTTGGTCAATATTCTCGAATAGTGTTAAGTGTGTGAAAGGATTTACTGGAAAACCATTATTTCGGCAAATGTCTAAGTGTTGGGGGATCTTTGGCAGCCACAGGCTGCTTACCTCCTTTCACAACCGTTTATTTACATTTCCAATGCTCCACCCGTAGGTACTACATTGGCCAGGAGGCGAGTTTTTTGTTGCCTGAAAATTTAGAATTTTGCCGAACCCTTGCCGTTCCAGGCAAAGTAGGGATCTTTAAAGTGCGTGTTAACACTCACACACGGGACCTCCATTTAACCTCTCATCCGAACGAGGGCGTAATTTTTGTGAAAAATGCTCACCTGCCATTTTTCAAGCAGTCGGCCGTGTCGGGATTTGAACCCGGGACCTTGGGATCCGTAGTTATACGCTTACTACATTGATCCACGGCGACGCCTCTCCCTTCACAACCACAGAAAGTCTGAGAAATAGGGTATATAATTGTAAAACAATAGAAGGTGGCCGAACTGCATCTAACAAGAAAAAACAGCGCCTATGAGGAAAGACAACAAACATAGAACAAGAAGAAAATTGTTGAAAGTATATGTGTGGAGCACAGCACAGCACTGTTTGGGTTTGTCGGTTTCAAACCAAACTCGCAAACTGGAGCACTTTCTTCCAGTGCAAATTGTTAGCCATACGGTAGGCTATCGATTACGTATTAAAACACGCGGGCAGAGATGAATATTATATAATCAGCGACAGTAAATCAGAGCTGACAGCTTTAATAAACATGAACACCTCGACAGACCTCCAGGCGGACGTCTAGAGGATAGCGCATACAGCGCTCGAGTTTCGACGTTTAAAGTTCTGTTGGGTTAGGTCGCACAATGGTAACGTAGGGATTGATAAAGCTGACGAATTAGCTAAAGAGGCCGCGACGGGCGACTTTCGAACATCACATTTATCGATACCGAGGTCTCAAATTAAAAGAAAACTGAGTGAAAAGTCAATTCGACAATGGGAAGAGAGGTGGTACAACGCTGCCACGGGCAAGTTGACCCACAAATTCATACCGAGCATAGAAGCTAGAGGTAAGATCGAGGTGAAGCTTGATCATAAAATGGTGCAACTGTTAACAAGGCACGGCACCCTGAAAGCGTATTTACAAAGATTCGGTTTAGCCGATAATGACCGCTGCGAGTGCGCTGAGGGCGCAGAAAGCGCAGAGCACGTGCTCTTCGATTGTCCACTAGAGGTGGCAAATCGAGGGTTAGCTGATAGGAAATAAGCTATTGCAGGGCTAGCATGGCCAAAGAGCCTAGAGGAAGTCGGGGAAGTGGCTAATCAGAAGGCGTTCTGGACCACCTTCAAAAAATTTTCGGGTAGGGTCACGAGAATGTACGGTGATAACCGCGTGTAAATCGGAAGGTGAAGGGAGGATTGGAGAACTATAACTTTGACTTGGCGTGTGAAATGATATGAGCATGATAACCATAACTTGTAAAAAAAAGATAAAAAATAATAATAATAATAATAATAATAATATAAAAATAATTATCAAAAGTCTAATATGCACTGTGAACCCCCCACTCCACTAACGCAATCGTTATCCCACCATCTACGCGCGGAAAATCGGCAATAATCGAAAACAAATAAATAATACCGAACTAAATCAAAAAACCTCTTTAATTTAAATCAGTGTAATAAATAAAGAAATCAAATAGAGTGAAACCGCGCCTCCCCCCCAGGACTTTTAAAGTGATAGTGATTGTGACTCTCCCCGAACGTTTACTGCATACCCACTAGACCTATAACAGTGCATAACCAGCCCCCTAGAAGTAAGAAACAAATAGATGTAGGCAGACGACCAGGTTCTCGGATGCTGGGAAATTTATAATTAGGGTAAGAATAAAATTGTGGCCGCATTAGCATTGGTTTGTATTAATAAGAAAATTTTTAAATACTTTAACGCGCACGTTTTTTGTGTAATGGCGCACCTGATAATTTATTTTGTTTGATGCTTTTCCTAAATGCACTGTTACATTCTTATGCTTTTAGATGTACATTTGTTTATATATATATATATATATATATATATATATATATATATATATATATGCTGTGTTTCCCTTAAAATCCGGGAACTACGGTTTTCGAATCGAGCCACACGAATTGGGCGTCATGTATGCTGTGAAACCTCCTAAATTAACTGGTCCGTCGACTTTCTTCTGTTCATCGCCTCGGCTGCTCCCCTAGATAACTTACATCCTCAATCATAAAAAAAACAAACACATTCCTATCACAAACATCAACGTTAACTCTATTTACATCAATATTCACAATACTTTAAAATTTCAAAATTAAAATTCAGCATAAATTTCAGTATCAGAAAATTTCGAGATTAAATTTATTATCATTTTAATGTGCATCCAGAATTAAAGTCCTTGTAGGATGCCTCCTAATTAATATAACAATATATGCAGACCTGAGTCTTAGTACAAAGGGAGCATCTACCACCCCTTTACGTTAATTAACCAGGTTCGTCTAATTGAGCTCAAAGGCATACCCAAATTTTCATCATAATCCCGAACATCAATACTAAATACCCCTTTCTACTTAAACAAGCAAATTTCACCTTAAAATTAAAATTTTATTGTTAGTACAATTTCACTACTGTCCATTTTAAGTAAATCAATTATAAAGTTATTCAACACACACCAAAATATCAAAGTTCAAACAAAATAGTATAATTTACCCGAAGGTTACTGCACTCGTAGCTTCAATGTACATCGTCCCTTTTGTTAATCACACCAATCCAACTGGGTTATATTTACGGCTTCTGATTCTCAACGCTTTTAAAATTTTCTACATCACCATCCATCTAAAGTAGTTTCAGTGCTTCTCCGGAACTCATTTGTGTATATCTGAAGCTTGTTTTGTGGATCCAGACACGTTTACGAATCATTTAATTCTTAATACCCCCGAAAAATAGCAAAGAAATTCATACTTCTTTCACCAATATACGCCAAAACTGCCTACTTTTGTGTATTCATTTGTCGTTGAAAATTTTACTAATTGGTACAGTGATACTAACTTTATTACCTTGTATCTTCTTTTCTAAGTGCACTAACGTACATTCATTGTAGCACGTAAAGAACAAACTGTTTTAAATCACCAAAATATACGAGCAAACTTTAAATTATTCTATCAAACTCGGAAAACTAAAAAGCACTGTTTAACGCATTGAATCAAGTCGCAGAGCTAAGAGAGCTTGTTCATATTAACCTGGGTATATATAGAGGTTAGCCTGTCTGTCGGTCTAGTCCCCAAAACGGACAATTCTAAAGAATTTCGCATGCTAGGTTCCCATTCCGCAGCCCGGCATGCAATTTTTACGAAATTTGCACTCGTACCCCTTAAATCTCAGAAATTTCGACACGGCTCGCAACGTCTGGAAATAACTAATTGAATTTTCTACAAAAATGTTATTTTTACTTCTCAATTTTTGCCTTTTATTTTCAACCAATCGCAACCCCGTGACGTTGCTCCACTCACGCCTTTTACTATATGTGTCTCGGTCTCGCGCATATTATCTGTCTCTATCTAACCTGTTCTTAGTGGTGCAAATTGATATTCCTTACTATCGATTATTTCAGTCCACATGGACTGTTATCTGGGTTAAATAACCCCGTATCCAACCTTCCCGTTAATATAAGCGATGGTTTCTCCAACATTCTCTGAAACCATTTGTTATCTGCAAGATTTTCGCCGTACGTGACTTTTAAACTACGCAGGTGTTCAATCGTACTATTAATTCTCAGAGCTTTATTTCATGGTATTTTAATCTTGGATTTTCACAGGCTTTTATGCTTATTATTAATAATGGTTTAATTAACTCCAACTAAAATTGACTTCTAATCAAATATTAATTATTATCTGTACGTTTTGTTTAATACCGGTTACTTAAAATAGAGTTAATTAATATAAATTTTGGACGTAATTTCTCTTGTTTCTTTACTAGGAATAATTAAATTACACGTAGCTTTTAATACTGCTTCTTTTGATATAAAGCGTCTTGTAGATGATTTAAATCTCTTATGTTTAATGAAACGAATGAATTTTTATGCTTCACGCTTTTATTTAATAACGCGTACCTTTTCCCAAAGCTTCTACACGGTGATTAAAATTATTTGATGTGATTATTTAATTTTCTACCCTGGTCTAAATATGAGTAATATATATATATATATATATATATATATATATATATAAAGTATATACGATGTATAAATAATCACAACCTTTACGAAAAATCGAAAGGAAGTTATTAATTATACAAAGCAAGCTAGTAATTTGCATAGCCATAAATGAAAGAATTTGTTTGTTTCATAAAGGGAATAAACATTCATCAACTAGTTTCGATCTTAGTGGATCTCATCAGGATGAAGTGGTTTATAACCCTACTAGCTTGCTTTGTATAATCAATAACTTCCTTTCGATTTTTCGTAAAGGTTGTAATTATTTATACATCGTATATACTTGTTTTATTTATTTAAATTGCTATAAGCAATAATTTTCATATATATATATATATATATATATATATATATATTGCTGGGATATTCTTTATTTTAGGATTATCGAGCCCCTACGATGGAAGCCATTTTTTATTTGCTGTGAAATAAATTTATTAAGCCCCTACGGTGGGTGTGTCATTTTTTGTTTGTTGCGGTATTCGCCCCACGATTGGGCATGTTATTTTTATCGCTGTGATATTCTTCTATTGCTGTGCTATTCGCCCCATTTGATATGAAAAGTTAAATTAGGATTTTACCCCGACTAGCTTACTGAATATATTTTATTCAATCAAATAAAGCAATTCTAAAACACACAATATAATAATTGATAGTATTTACAACACTCAAAATTTCCATTTTTGTACAAAATATCTACATAGACCAGATTTATGCTTTTCTGAAAGCCATATCTTTTAATTACATTCAGGGATCTTTGAACGTTCCAAGTTGCCTTCCTCTGTTTTCATATATTTTTAAGTGACCTTTTTAATGACTTTTACAAATATACAATGCATATCGAATATTAAATTGAAAACAGTCTTTCATAATACAGTGTATTAAAAATTGCTAACCGGGAATGGGTTCTGGAGTTCCATACTAGTCTATAATCTGCATCCCTTTGCTGTGTCCGCTTTGCTTATTGGTATATTTTTGTTTGCGTTAAAACATCAACAAAATACCGTCCCCATATAAGAATCGCCTCCCATAAATAGCTTCCAATTAAAATCGTACCAAATTAAAGTACATCCTAAATTAAACTCTCCAAATTAGAATATGTCCAAATTAGAATATATCCAAATTAAAATATGTTCAAATTAAAATATCAAACATCCCAAATTGAAATGTGTCCAAATTAGAATATCACCAAAATTAAACGTCCCAAATCAGAGTATGTTCAAATTAGAATGTCCCAAATCAGAGCCCTGTTTTGTTAATATTAGAAATGAATTTAATTAAGTTGTTTACCTTACGTCTATCTATAGATCGGCTTATATTTCGTTGCACAAAATTCTCGCATTTTTAAATCTCATTTGTTTAATTTTTATTTTACTAATTGCGTGAGTCTTTAACGCCTTCGAACATAGTTGTTGCTCAGTTCAATATAGACTAAAATTGTTGTTAAGTTTCTATCGTATATATATAAGCCCTTCCTCCACCAGTTTTCACTGGCGTGTTTACAACCAAGGCTGGTACTTTTCCTTATCTGGCAGAATTAGGAATTTTTACAACTTACCTAGTTTAAATCTTCGACGAATGCTTTGTTCATCACGTCCGCCTTTAGCATATTGCAGTATTGTCTTAGGATTTCTAACTTTTGGCGTTTCATTAACTAACGTATTTGATGTTTGTTAACTTATCATATAATTGAACCGCCTGGTGTTTATTTGTTTTCCACAGAATGTTGGTTTTTTGAACAAATGTGTTCTCCTCTAGTCACGTAACGATTTTCTAATAATGAATTATTTAGAATGCGTTTACGTTGATATTTTCGACGCAATTGTTAAATATTTGCAATGCCAATTTATCTATGTTTCCCGGTAATTTAATTTTGATGGAATTTGTTGCGTTTTCAAATCTTATCTTTACTTGTAAACTATACTTAAACATTTTTATGTTCTCCTGCATTCAATTACATATCTTTTATATTCAGTGTCCTCGTAATTGACATTACGTAGAATCGTCGATTTACTCTTGTAATTTCTGGAATTATTTGCTTTTCTTAAAGTTGGAGTTATTTATATTTATTCTACAACCCCTATGATTTAATCTACCCTTAAACTACCCTATTATTATCAATGCCATTTTTGGCGCCCAACGTGATATTAAAAACCCATTGATAAAAATTCTTTTATTTTTATTTTATTCTCTAACTCTTTTGTTTTCAGTTGTTCCCCCAATATTATTTGCAAAATCTAATTAATCTTATCTCTAAATTGCTGTCTTTGATGCTATCTACACTCATGATTATTATTTACACTAGGCTCTATACTAAACATTTTATATCCCTAATTCCTATCTATCTATATTTTTTCTATTTCTTCTAAATTCACACTACCTATTGTAATCCACTAATATTTCACTCTTTATTTGTCTATACTTTTCCTATTTCTTCTCAATTTACACTACATTTGTACTCTACTAATATTTCACTCTTTATTTGTCTATACTTTTCCTATCTCTCTACAATTTACAATACATTTATAATCTACTAATGTTTCACTCCATATTTATCTATACTCCTTCCATTTACATCAATCTATGCTAAATATCTTTTTCTTCGAATATTTCTACTAAACTAGTTTCTATTTACATATTTCTTCCAATTTCCATCAACCTATACTACTCCTACTTCTCCTAAACCTATCCTAATTTGTAATTGTATTTCTATTTAGTTCCCCTATTCACACTAGTTTATATTACAGTATGTGCACTTTTTCTCCATTATTAAAAGCTTTTTTCGGCAATTATTTTATCCTTCTTATTTTCACTACACATTCTCTTTTCAAAATTATTTTCTGAAGTTAATTTATTATTTTGTTATTTTTCCCCTTAATATGTCCCACTTCGTATCCCAAAAATTTTGATTCCCTCTGAAAGAATTCACACTTCTTCTTGTTTAACTTTAGTCCCTCTAAGTTTAACTCTAACAAAATCCGTTCGAAGTGTACGAAATGTTGTTCCATGTCATCACTGAAAATTAAAACATCATCTACATAATGTGTGCAGAATTCTTCATATGGTCCCAATATACCTTGCATAGCCTTCATTATTGCAGCCGTACTTGAGGACAAACAAAAGAAAGAACTTTAAATTGATAAATTTGCCCTTCTATTGAAAAACCCGTATATTTTCTTGATTCGCGTTTTAATGGAATAAGCCAAAATGAATTTTTTAAGTCAATTTTTGAAAATATTTTTTTAATACCTATTATTGCTAAAATTGTATCCATATTTGGTGGACTGCTATATTGAAGTTTGGTCCTTTTATTGATTTTCCTAGCGTCTAATCATAGTCTGATACTATCATCATTCCTTTTAACAACAACTAATGGTTTAACAAAATGTGTGTTTGCTTTCTCAATGATACCCTCACTTAGCATCTGATCTCTCTCCACCATCACTTTATCCCTGTACGCTGCTGAAATAAGATATAACTTCGTGTTTAACGGCTCCGTGTTTACAATTTCTAATTTATGCACATACCCCGTTGCTATTCTGAATTCTGATCCTAGTAATTCGAAATTCTTCATTAATAATGCCTTCACCCTATCTTTCATCTCTTCTGGACATCTTATTTCATCATCAAAATCCCACTCTACATCAACTTCACCCTCAAATTGATTAATATTTAAACAGTCTCCTTCGACTTCTACACTTTTTTCATTATCCCATTTTATACATTCCCCTTTTACATCTATTACCTTTCCTTCGGCATTTATTTTTAACCCAACTCATCTATTATGTCCATACCAAATATTACATCTACTCTTAACCCCGGCACTATTATAAATTGATTGTCAAACTTTATCTTACCCACTTCACATTCCAGAATTATTATCTTATTCACATTTGCAAATCTCTTGCTATTTGGTGCTATTAAATTAAACTTCCTAATAGGCATCATTCTCCCCATTAACTTTTCCCGTTTAACAAAATCTTCAGACACTAACGACGCTTTTGCTCCCGTATTAATAAGTGTTCCACATCTACTATTTCCAACTTTCATTTAAATTATTGGTAATAAGCTTTTATTCAGATCATTTTCCATTTCACATTTTACATATTCGCGCTGGTGTCCATATTCATTAATTCTTAAAGGCTTACTTGGTTTGTCCTCATTCAAAAATCCTGATTCAACGTAGATAGTCTTGCCTGACTCGTAACTTCTGCATAGGTTCGGTTCGTTCTTATTGGTTGTGCTGATTGTTCCCGATGTCGTGCTTGTAGTGTATACTGATTTATGTTCTTGTCGTGGTTTGTTTGCTCTGTTTCT
Source organism: Platerodrilus igneus (assembly GCA_036346225.1). Lineage (NCBI taxonomy): Eukaryota > Metazoa > Arthropoda > Insecta > Coleoptera > Lycidae > Platerodrilus > Platerodrilus igneus. Next base: position 1,986,907 of record JARFIW010000295.1, read on the forward strand.
CTTCTTGGCGTGTTTTTTGTATTCCAATTCCGTCTAAAATTATTATCGTTGCAGTTATTATAATTATTTCTATAAAAACTTCTCCTATAATTTAGTCTATTATTATCCGTACTCCTTTGCATTCTAACTTTGTTTTCTCGTTTCTTTGTATCATCCTACCTTCCGCCACACGACTCTGTCCCAACTCATCACAACGTTGTAAATATTCCAGGAAGATCTCCCTATTTACTATATTTTGAATTATAACATAATGTCTTATCTCTTCTCCAAAATGTCCCGCTAATTACTTTATGGTTTGTGTTTCTTCTATCGGAGATTCCAATTGTTTAGTTGTACTAAATTTTTGTATGGCGTATAACTCTCGTGTCATCTCTAAGTTCTGATTTTCAAACTTCGTCTCTAATTTCATCCACATCGTCCATGACTCTAATAAATTTATTCTCAAATTGTACCTGCATTTCCGCGATTGTTTGATTTGTGTCTTTTAATTCGTCGCTTATAATTTTTATTTCGGCACCTAGCTTTTCTTTATTTTCTTTTATCTGCATCTTGATGGCTTCTTCGTTTTTGTCCATTTTTCTCGTTAACGCTAATAAAATTGACATCACTTCAGATTGTTGCGATATCTGCTGTTCTTCACTTTGACCTCGTGTCAATTGTTGCCCTTGCACTTCTGTTGATACATCCTGTAAAATTACGCTTTCTTGAGACCCTATTTTTACCTCTTGATATTTTAATGTTCCTCTAGTTTCCTTTATTCGTTTATCCATTTTTATTTAATTTCAAAATTTTTTAATATTTCTAAAGTTCCTTGCAGATTCTAAATTTCCTAGCCCTTATGCTTTTTAAATTAAATTTTATTCGTGCCTCTACAATTTTTAATTTCTAAATTTCTTTTTGTGGTGTTCGAGCCCCAACAGCTTGGGTTCCCATTTTTATTGCTGGGATATTCCCTATTTTAGGATTATCGAGCCCCTACGATGGGAGTAATTTTTTATTTGCTGTGAAATGAATTTATTAAGCCCCTACGGTGGGTGTGTCATTTTTTATTTGTTGTGATATTCGGCCCACGATTGGGCATGCTATTTTTATTGCTGTGATATTCCTTCTATTGCTGTGCTATTCGCCCCATTTGATATGAAATGTTAAATTAAGATTTTACCTCGACTAGCTTACTGAATCAATCTTATTGAATCTAATATAGTAACTCTAGAACACACAATATAATAATTGATAATATTTACAACACTCAAAATTTCCTTTTTTGTGCAAAATATCTACGTAGACCAGATTTATGTTTTTCTGAAAGCCAGCAAAAATATCTTTTAATTACATTCAGGGATCTTTGACCGCTCCAAGGTACCTTTCTCTGTTTTTATATATTTTTAAGTGACCTTTTTGATGACTCTTACAAATATACAAAGCATATCAAATGTTAAATTGAAAACAGTCTTTCAATAATACAGCGTATTAAAAATTGCTAACCTGGAATGGGTTCTGGAGTTCCATCCTAGTCTATGATCTGCATCCATTTGCTGTGTCCGCTTTCCTTATTGGTATATTTTTGTTTGCGTTAAGACATCAACAAAATACCGTCCTCATATAAGAATCGCCTCCCATAAATCGCTATCAAGTAAAATCGTACCAAATTAAAGTACATCCTAAATTAAACTCTCCAAATTAGAATATGTCAAATAAAAATATGTCCAAATTAAAATATCAAACATCCCAAATTGAAATGTGTCCAAATTAGAATATCACCAAAATTAAACGTCCCAAATCAGAGTATGTCTAAATTAGAATGTCCCAAATCCAAGCCCTGTTTTGTTAATATTAAAAATGAATTTAATTAAGTTGTTTACCTTACGTCTATCTATAGATCGGCTTATATTTCGTTGCACAAAATTCTCGCACTTTTAAATCTCATTTGTTTAATTTTTATTTCACTAATTGCGTGAGTCTCTAACGCCTTCAAACATAGTTGTTCAATATAGACTAAAATTGTCGTTAAGTTTCTATCGTATATATAAGCCCTTGCTCCACTAGTTTTTACTGGCGTGTTTACAACCAAGGCTGGTACTTTTCCTTATCTGGCAGAATTAGGAATTTTTACAACTTACTTAGTTTAAATCTTCGACGAATGCTCTGTTCATCACGTCCGAATTCAGCATATTGCAGTATTGTCCTAGGATTTCTAACTTTTGGCTTTTCATTAACTAACGTATTCAATGTTTGTTAATTTATCATATAATTGAACCGCCTGGTGTTTATTTGTTTTCCACCTAATGTTGATTTTCTGAACAAATGTGTTCTCCTCTAGTCACGTAACGATTTTCTAATAATGAATTATTTAGGATGCGTTTACGTTGATATTTCCGACGCAATTGTTAAATATTAGCAATGCCAATTTATCTATGTTTTCCGGTAATTTAATTTTGATGCAATTTGTTGCGTTTTCAAATCTTATCTTTACTTGTAAACTATACTTAAACATCTTTATGTTCTCCTGCATTTAATTACATATCCTTTATATACGGTGTCCTCTTAATTGAGATTATGTAGAATCGTCGATTTACTCTTGTAATTTCTGGAATTAGTTGCTTTTCTTAAAGTCGAAGTTGTTTATATTTATACTACGACCCCTATAACTTAATCTACCCCTAAACCACCCTATTATCATAGCATTATATATATACATATATATTTATTTTATATTTATTTATATTTATATTGTATATGTATTTGCATGTATTATATTATTTTGGGACTTGAATTGTTTTTTTGACGATCTGCCGCCATTTTTGGCGGCAGCATTTTAATATGAAGGAAGAATGTACTAGAGAAGATTGTAATTGTAGTATAAATCAGTTAGGGCATGGTAAGTAAAGCTAGGGACGGATTTAGGCTAAATTACTTAGACCTAAGATCTAAGAACATCTGTATATGTTGTCAAAGTGTTTTCACGGTATACCCTTTTTGGGTTGACCGTACGACACTATCTTTTACTTCTTCCCAGGCTGTATAGCAGTTTTCAAAAGGATTTTGACATCAAACCTAGACTGTAATTACGAATCAGCACCACAAAAGGCACCTAATTTCACAATAATTATACAGAAAGCAAACCATTAATGTTAGCTTGTAGGTTAGGAAATTGGTAAAGTCAAAATAAAGCCGCCCTAAATAAAAGCATTCCTTGCTTGTATTTATACTAAATAATGGTGCATTCTACTTTAATAAAGTGCAAAAATTAAAGATGTGTTTATTGCGCATGCGCAGACGCAGAATAATAAATAACTTTATTAAAAGATTGGTAAAATGAACGTTGCAATAGCTCTCCATTAACAAGCAGTTAATGGTATTCAGTACATAATCGCTGTTCTAGTAAAATTCGGTTGAGGAATAAATATTTCATGTAATATAGCAGCTCCTATTCATTACAAAGAAATTTAATTTTATCACGTCTACTGCAGTTTATTAATTATTCCGCTTTAAGGTGGTAGTCAACATTTTTAAAGTTACTTGGGTTTGTATGTTTATTTGAGTTCTAGTACAGACAAAAAATACCCTGTGTTCATTATTCGTTACATAAACCAGCGCAGAAGATTAATATCAGGAAATTTAATATCGCTTTTCATGCGAAAAGGACTATTAATTTCATTTTAAGCGCACAACGGGTATCGTTTGTTTATTCTGTCAAAATTATACTACGCTATGAAGTTTTAAATATTTTGTATGCCTTCAGAGATACTCCTGTGGTTCTGTCTAGTGGTTGCACACCCAAAGTTGTTCCTCACCTTATTTTACAATTTCTTTAAGTTACATGACTACTTCGATCATGATTATTTCCTTGAGCTTTGGTAAACCAAATTCGAATAGAAAATTGCAACATTTGTAATTGACAGGGTAAAATATATATAAAAACGCAGAAGTATAACAAAAGTTAACGATACCGCAATTATTGAATAGAAATGGTTTATAAATCGTAGCCTTTGGTTTTCCGGATATCCGGTTTTGCAGAAAACAACCTGCAAAGTGTACAAATTCTATCCAATTGTAGCTCTGCTTTTATTATATAATCCAAAGCATCGAGGCTTGCGGATTATACTTTCGACGTAATTGAATCGTTAAAAACTTATATTTGTATTGACTTTCGTTTAAAAATACAACAAAAATATACATAGTCAATATTAAACTTACATTACGTGTGATGTATTCATATTAGCACATAGTGAGACACTACCAGAATTGTAAGCGGTGTCAGGTTTGTCTAACGGAGGTCAACCTGGTCACATCGTGAACGTGTTTGTAAAACTGAATAAATTATAAATCCAGTCTCATATATAGTTTTATTAGCAATCCACAACACGGCTGCGAATATACAACAAAACTGGCGACGAGAAAGACGAATTCACCGTATATTTTAGGTATTTAACAAAATATCTACGATTTTGAGGTTAAGCACATGGTGCAATTTTTTTTTTAAATTTTGGTGCAGTTTTAAGTAATAATGGCACAGGCACAGCAAATTACAGTGGTTAACCAGGGTAACTTGGCATCTATAGCAAATTTTAATATCGCGGATGATTTTGAAATTTTTGTGGAGCGACTGGAACAGTTTTTCTTAGCAAACAAAATCGAAGAAGATCGAAAGGTACCAATTTTGCTTACTTCAGTTAGTGAAAATGTTTACAGGATTCTTAAGAATATATGTGATCCCGATAAACCTGCAAGCAAAACGTACACGACTCTAATTGGAATGTTGTTAAAGCAATTTAGGCCAACTGTATCCGTGTTTAGGAAAAGAATACAGTTTGATTCACTTAGACAAAGTAACGAGTCTGTACGAGAATGGTATGTTAAAGTGAAGGATATTGCAGCCCATTGTGAATTTGGAGTGGAGTTGCAGTCTCGGATCAAAGATAAGTTTGTAGTAGGTATGAAGGTGGGTAGAATTTTAGATCGCTTGTGCGAAGAACCAACTACTAAAACATTACAAGAGCTGTATGATGTTGCTCTTAACAAAGAAGCTACATTAGAAGACAGCCGAAGCATGGATATAAATCGCATCCAGAATGTTAATCGCAAGACCGCAGAACCAGCATTACAACAAATGAAGGTAGAAGCTACGGGAAGCGGTAAGAAGAAGGTTTGTATTCGTTGTGCAAAAGGTGGTCATAGTTTTAAGCTATGCAAATTTAAAAATTATATTTGTAATAAGTGTAAAAAAGTAAGTCACATTGCTAAAGCATGTCGTTCTGTATTTAATATCAATGTTAACGATAGTAGTATCGAACATGATAATGATGAAATAGGGATTTTAAGTTTTGAAATTAACGATCTGCAAATGATTAAACCTATTCATAAGAAAGTGGAAATCAACGGTAAATCAGTTTTAATGGAACTGGATACTGGTACAGGAATTTCTTGCATACCCTTTAGTTTATACAAAACACATTTTAATGATGTTAAGTTGGAGCCAACAGCTGTCAAATTAAAAACTTATACCGGTGAGGTTATTGCTCCAGTAAGGAAAATTGCAGTAGAGATTCAGATTAATAATTCAAAACAATGTAGTGAGTTAATTGTAGTTAGAGAAGCTCGCAAAGTCTTTTTAGGTAGGGATTTACTTGATTTATTTGGAGTAGAATTTAATGTCCTTAAAGTAAATGAGGAAATAAATCTAGAATCGCTTTTGGAAAAGCATAAGGAATTATTTAACAAACAGTTAGGAGCATATCAGAGGGAGAAAATAGTGTTAGTGAGAATTCACAACCAGTTTTTCATAAACCCCGGCCTATAGCTTTTGCTTTCCAAGAAAAGGTTAAACGGGAGTTGGAAACTCTTGAAAATAAAGGGGTAATTAAGAAAGTTAAAAATTCAGCTTGGGGCACTACGTTAGTACCTGTACTTAAACCTAATGGGGGTGACATTAGGGTTTGTGCCAATTATAAAACTACGATAAATAAATATTTAGAAGATGTTTACTATTCTTTGCCACGGGTAGACGAGCTATTAAATGCTTTACAGGGTGGTCGGAAGTTTACAAAACTAGATTTTGAAAATGCATATAATTAAGTAATCGTGGATGAAGAAACCAGTGGGTTGTTAGCTTGGAGTACACCCTACGGGATTTATAAGGTCAATAGATTGCCTTACGGTACAAAGCCGGCTTGTTCTATTTTTCAACAGATTGTAGAAAAAACTCTACAAGGTATTAAGGGAACAATAAATTTTCTCGATGATATTGTGGTCACTGGGAAAACTGAATCTGAACATTTAGGGAATTTATCTTTAGTCTTGGAACGATTAGAGAAAGCAGGATTCAAATTAAATTTAAAGAAATGTGTCTTTTTTAAAAAGGCTATAAATTATTTAGGGCATATAGTTTCTAAAGATGGCATTAAAAGGGATATAGAAAAGGTTAAGGCGATGTTGGAATTTCCTAAACCTTCTAGTACAAAGGAAGTACACAAGTTTACGGGAATGGAAAATTATTACTCTAAGTTCATTTCTAATCTATCGCTTAAACTAAAACCCTTATACGAGTTAGTTAAAAAGGAAAAAATATTCAAATGGACAAGTGAATGCCAGAACTCTTTTGAAGTTGCTAGGAGGGAGTTAAGCTCTGATCGAGTTTTAATCCAGTATGATCCTTCTAAACGTTTACGTTTAGTATGCGATGCTAGCTATTTTGGCCTAGGGGCAGTTCTGTCTCATGTGTTAGAAGACGGATCCGAGCGGCCTATTTGTTTTATTTCTAGACTTTTATCAAAAGCTGAACAAAATTACTCAATGGTTCACAAAGAAGCCTTGAGCATATATTGGGCGACGCAAAAACTTTATCAATACTTAATGGGTAGAAAGTTTGAATTAGTCACTGACCATAAACCGTTGCTAGCCCTATTTGGGGAAAATAAAAGTCTACCGCAGATGGCGGCAGGGCGGTTACAAAGATGGTCGATTTTTCTGTCAAACTTCGTTACATTTTAAAATATACTAAAGGCAAAGTAATATTAGGGCAGACACTCTGTCAAGGTTGCCTTTACCGAGAACTAATGATGGTTGTATAAAGACTGACTTTGAATATATTCATCTGGTAGAAAATTCCATTCCGGTTGATTTTTATAAAATTAGATCAGCGATCCGAAGAGACCCAGTGCTAGGTAAAATATACAATTATATACAGTATGGGTTTCCTAAAGTCTCTGATGACACATGGTTAAAACCTTATTTTAATCACAAAAGTGAGTTAAGTATCGAAAACGGAGTGATAATGTGGGGGTATCGTGTTATAATTCCTCCCCTTTATAGGCATCAGTTATTAGAAGAGTTACATTCCACTCATGGCGGAATTGTTAAAATGAAGACAATGGCTAGATCATATTTTTGGTAGCCTGGTCTTGATAATGACATAGAAACATTGGTAAATAGTTGTAAGGTTTGCTTACCATTTAGACCTGAACCTAAAAAATGTAAAATTGTTGCCAATAATGATGCAGATTATTTCTATGAAAGAATTCATGCGGATTTTCTTGGTCCAGTATCTGGTAAAATGATTTTAATTATTATTGATAGGTATTCAAAATGGCCTGAAGCTTTTATTATGAATAGCATAAATTCTAAGGAAACAATAGAAAAAATTTCGAGAATGCTTTGCTCGTTTTGGGTTGCCTAAAGTGATCCTAACTGACAACGCAAGTCAGTTTGTTTCAGAGGAATTCATTACATTTTTGTATCAAAATGGAGTTAAATTTTTAACGTCACCACCTTGGCATCCCGCAACGAACGGATTAGCGGAAAATTGTGTCAAAAATGTTAAACATTCTTTATATAAGTTATTAATGGATAGCACCAATAGTCGAAGTAGCATGCAAACCTTAATCGATAGGTATTTGTTTCATTACAGAAATTCAGTGCACACGACTACAGGGGCTACACCTTCTAGTTTATTATTTAAGCATAAAGTTATAACACGCTTTGATTTGTTAAAAACTTTGTCTGTTAGAACTAATCGCATTAAGAATGAGCAAACTGTTAGAGAAGGACGAAACGAAAAATTTGAAGAAGGGGATAAAGTGTGGTGTAGGGATTATCGTAACCCCAATAGAAAAAGTTGGGTACAGTGCGAAATAGACAAAGTGTTAGGTGATCGAGTTTATTTGTGTAAACTAGTTAATGAGAATTTGATTTGGAAGCGTCATTTAGACCAAATTATATGTGATAAGTCTAAGTTTAGTAATGAAGTTTCAGAGGCTGTTACGATTGAAAGGAATAGAGACAAAGTCTTACCTGAAATAAACTTACCTGATCCTTTAGTCGTGGTAGAACCTGAAATAGTACCTTTAGTAAGTGAGGAACTAGTATCTGGCAATGTACCAACAGAGGTGGAAGCAATTTTAGCACCCACTACTTCTGGTGTGGTATCTGCTAATACTACTAGCCCAAGAAATGTATCGTTAAATGTAAATACAAGACCTCGGAGGGTAATTAAGCCCGTGGAGAGACTAAATTTATGAGGGAGGTATTGTGATGTATTCATATTAGCACATAGTGAGACACTACCAGAATTGTAAGAGGTGTTAGCTTTGTCTAACGGAGGTCAACCTGGTCACATCGTGAACGTGTTTGTTAAATTGAATAAATTATAAATCCAGTCATATATATAGTTTTATTAGCAATCCACAACACGGCTGCGAATATACAACATTACGGACTTAGATAACACTTCAACTGAGGAATGGTTTGAAGTTTTACACGCCCATAATCGACTAAATAAATAGCAGGTGCGGATAAACACAGCAATAAATCTAAACACGGTTGAAAGCATTTGGAAAAGGTAAGCGGAATTTAAAAATTACAAAGGCAATTAGTATTTCATATACGAAAAAAATTTACAATTTAAAGGGATTCAGAATACAAATTACTGGGATAATTTTTTTCACAAGCAATTTAAAAGAGTTGTTGGGTTAACGTAGTGCCTATGTGATCACTGAGGCACAGTTTGCATGTTTTGTATTCAGTAGGCACCAATTTCCATAAAGGATTTGACAGGTTAAACATTTACAGTATCTCGTTTCTATCTCTGTTTACCCAGCTTGCGTTTTTCCTTCCAATTCCATACAATAGGATACCATAATGTTCCACTTATAACATTTAGCTAAGATAACGTAATCGTATAATAGAGATAAGTTATTAAAATATTATCAGTATTTCATGTTTTGTCCGCGTAGTGACTAATGCTTAATAGAAAGTTGAACATTTATCGAACCTACTAAATTAGTAGTATGCGCTTATGTCCGAAATCCCCATAGAACATCTAAAATGTTAATATGTAAATTTCCCTCATATACTAACTAGAATAGGGACTTTTAGTACGCGCCTCCTTCTAGTTAGTATTATAGATAGAGATTGTAAATGATTAGGACTTTGTTTAAAAGTCTAGTAGCCGAATCTGTTCTCTAATATAAAGGTAAATTTTTAGTGTGGCAACGCTCGATAACTTTGTTGTTAGAAAAGCTACGTAAATAAAACTTGGAAACGAAATAGATACCACTAAATTGCACATTCTAAAAACATTTGAGAGTAAAGGGGATGTTTCACAATTTCTGAACAAATAAAATTTTTATTTATTTGAACGGAACTTTATGAATGCAATTTGTAAGAAAAACCCTAAGCAGACTGTAATTTGCTGAATTCGTTTCCCCTATTTATTTGAAATTGATAACATGCATTAGCTTAATGCTCATTTCAAACTACTAATGTCACATTACATTGTCACACTGACAATTTTTGTACATATTACTAGATCATTATTTGATACATAGAAATACAAAGTACGTTTGAATATAAGTTACAGAACACAAACAAATACAAAATTTGTACCTAAATCTTAACATCCCCCCACCTTGAAGAGACACCTTCAAAAAATGAAATAACAATAACAAAACGAAATATACGCGTTTAAGCTAACACGATAAACTAAAAACTAGCTACACGGTACATTAAAATAATCTTCAGTTTTGTTTATACCAGGTAATGGGCATACATTGCAAACAGCTGTCTTCAAAAATTCTTTGGCAGTTTTGATCGTAACGACACGATTAATGCCATCAGATCCTGGGTGTAGATTGACGACACGTCCAAGGAGCCAATCCAAAGATTGGAGGTTTTTATTCTTTACGAGAACCATTGCACACTGAGAAAAGGGTTTTGTTGCTTCAACTTAAAATTAGTTGATTCAATTAGAATTTTGTTTTGTATATAAACAATGATCTACATGCATTAAATAGACAATAATAATATGTTGCAAAACCGATTTTGAAGCAAACAAACCTAAATTTGTACCACAATAATTATGGCATTTACTCAAATGGCCATTAATGTAACTTGAATGTTAGGTAAAGTTTCTTTAAATACTTGTGGGTTTGAACTGAATTATTTAAAACTTTTATCAAATAAACCGTTATGTTAAAACAACACGTTGAATATCCCACTTACAAATAAAAGTCATTGAAGCAAATACACATTAATTTTATCAAAGCACGAATTTAATACTTGAAAGGGTTTCCAGCATTAAAACAAACTATTCAAATTTTTCCGCTAACCAAAAAGCGTCATTGGTTTAAAATTGAGTATACATTGATTTAACTAACCTATATGTTGAGCACAGTTAATAATTATTAAGCTAAGTGGCTAATAAGGGTTGAAGTAATAACATTTTTGGTTTAATCAAACTTTTATTGTGTTCAGTTGAAACATTTAGCTGTCAAATCAACCATTTCGCTGCGTGGTACATTGTTTAGAAATAGAATTAGTTTAAACATCCAAGGTGGTTTGATTTAATATCCAGCTTGATTGATTCCGACTTAATGAAGTTATTTTAATCAATTTTTTTAAAATCAACTTGGCGATCAACACATGAGTTTGTTTATCCCTAACAAATTTAAAAAAAAATTGATTTAAAATAACTTCATTCTGTCACATTATCAAGTTGGATATTGAATCAAATCACCTTGAATGTTACATTAACTCTAGTTCATGGTTCATAATTTTTAGTTTAGCTTCCACTTGAATTTTATAAAACCGATACTGATTAATGAAAAGTTTGTTTATTCCTTGAGGTTGCCATGGGTCTTTGAAGTTAGACGTTCGCTTATATAGTTGAATGCTAAAAACAACGGCATTTAGTTATGGGCAATGAGACCAATTTATAAGAAGGTACTTACGTGTTTTTAGACGAAAAGATTTTGTTTGAACGTAGTACAGCATACCAAGTTTATCTTCCATGTATTTTTTTAGTTAGTTGAAATGCTTTTATGGAAACTAACACAATAAACAATGCGAAGTAACGCTTGACGGCATGTTGACGTGTCGCAGTCGAAGGGTAGCAGTATATTAAAGATATAATGTGCGCGCGCCGTACATCCAATACGCAGTATCGGACACTTACTAAAAACGGTTGGGGTTCAACAAATAACCACGACGGTTTTGTTGCTTTTCCTCGAGTTTTAATATTGGAATTTGCAGGTTTGTGATAGATAATACGTTATAATTTATGGTTGAAAGCTCGGGCTATCGATTTTAACGTAGAGGGTTGTTCAGCAGTCCGCTTGTCTGCCAGCTTCTTCCTGACTTGCCTCGGGTAATCTGTATGCTTTGGTGAATATGGGTTTGTTGTCTGTTAGTTCAATGTTGTGCTTAACTGTATTTGTAAAGGGTAGGAGTATTCCTTCGCAATGGAATATGTCGCGGTATTCGAAACATAATTTTTGTATTGCTCTTTGTACCTCCGGATTTATGTAGTGGTTAAATCGGATATTACTTAAATTTTGTCTTAACATTTTGTCGTTTTCTGCGGGGTTGTAGTTTTTGTTTGAGTTTTCATCTATTTCCATTTCGTTAAAATTTAATTCTTCTACGTTAATCGGGTTTGTTAAAGATAGTTCTACGGGGTAGTCGTTTGAGTTTAATATTGTTGTTGTGGCATAATTATCTTTAATTTGTACTAATGCGGTTGGGGTTTCTACTCCTTATTGAAAAGTTATGTGGTTTATTATTCCTAATTTATTATTTGAATTTACGGGAATTTTTATCTTTTTTTCCGTTCGGGGATCTAATGCATATTTTTCGTCAATTTGGGTTTTTGGAATTTAATGGGGATTCATCCATATTTGGTTCTTAGTAAACGGTTTTTAATATGTATGTTGGCTAATAATTTTTTTAGAAGGTCCATTTCTAATAGTCCGTCATATTTGCCATTAGATTTAAATATGCAGAATTTACGTTTCATCTTTACGTTGAATGTTTTTGGTAAAGGTATGTTTGCTACGAATTGGTGTGGGGTTGTTTGATGAGCGGTTTTAATTTTAAAGGGTTCTCTTTCTACATAGTTTGAATAATGTTTCTTTACTGTTCGCGGGCTTATTAATGTTTTTGAAGATCCGGTATCGATTAGTAATTTAAATTCAGCGTGGGGTATTTCGATATAGGGTAGTACAAGGTGATTCATATTATTTAGATTTATTACGTTTGGTCGTTTATAAATTGGTCCATTTGAAAATTTGAGCACGCGTTTTCTTCGTCGTCCTCTCCGTAAGTTTCGTATGGCTCTTCGCGTTCATAGTGGTTTGATTGGCTTTGTTCGTTATTTGTACACGGTCGATTGCAATTATTCTGGTCATCTTCACACTCTTCTACTTCTTGATGAAATAGCTCTTCTCAGGTGAAAGTGCGTTTTTGATTGGGGTTTGGTCTAATGTGTGTTTTTTGGTGTTGGGTCTGGTGTTACCAGATGAGGTATCCATTGGTGTGGGTTTATAATAGTTATTGGGATTATTATTGTTTATCATTGGTGAGTTCCTAATAGGACTCGCGTTGAATGCTGGTCTTTGCTGATTTACATTTTGGTTGAATCTCGATTGAAATGCGGGTTTTAAAAAGTTCGAGTTAACTGTTGGTTGAACTACGGGTTTTGAGAGTTTGGGTAAAATGTTGGTTTTGGGAATTGTTTATATTGATTGTTAAAGTTTGAGTTATTAAAATGTGGCTTATTAGTTCGTATTTAATTGGTTTTTGCATTGAACGGGTTGAATTTTTGTTGTGGATTTATTTGTCTCGCGGGTTGCATAGTTTTTATTGGCGTATAGCTTTTATTCGCGTTGGGGTTATATAGTCGGTTTCTGTAATACATTACATTTTCTTCCTCGGTTATCATGTTCATTGCTTCTTCTGGTTCTTGGGGATGTTAAAATCTAATTTTATTTGAAAGTCGTTCGGGCAGTGCACTTAGATAGGTCTCTAAGCTACCTCGTCGTACATTTTTGTTTTTAAAAGTCTTACATTTGGGTCGGTTTCTTCAATTTTGAGTTTTGTCAAGATTAAGCTTCTTATATCTTGGCATGTCATACCAAATTGATAGGGGGATTGGTTGTGTTCTATCTTAAGGTTTATCAAATCTCTCAGTAGAATATTTAGGTTCCTTTGGTCGCCGAAATATGCTATTAATATGCGTTTGTATTTATCCCACTGGTCTACGTCTTCTCGACTGGCAATTAATGTTAGTGCCCTTCCAGTTAGCTTACTTATTATAAGGCGGATAAGCAACGTGTTCTTTTCGTTATCACCTGGTTTATAAAAGGTTTTTAGGAATATTTGAGAGGCTGAAATATAGTTCCTTAACAAATTTTGATCACCGTTAAAGTTATGGATCATTTCCATGTACAGCTTCATTTTATTAGTCATCTTGGCTGAGGGAATATTTGGGTAATTTAATTTTTTTTTAAAAATTGGATTTATTTTGTGGTTTGTGGTGTTATTCCTTGCTTAGGTTTATTACTTTTTCGTTTGGATTGCGTCAGGTTATTTGCTGTTTTTTATTAAGGTTGTTTCGGATTATTTGAAAATTGATTTGCTTAATTTGCGTTTAATTGCACGGTTGTGTAGTTATTTAATAAGTTTTACGCTTGGTATTGGTTTGGTTACGTTAATTTTTAATTTACCGATGTTAGTTTTAAATTCTGAAGTTTCAATAGGATTGAGTGGTTTTTGTGGTATTTTATCTTGCTTGAATGCTTTGCGTTAGTTGCGTCAGTTAAAACTTCTCTATTCTTAATTATGTCGATTTTAGTTAGGCGTGTAATAATTATCTCTTCTCGTGGGTTTATGCGATTGTAAGGTGTCTGCAATGCTTACAACGTTCTCAGTTAAATAGTTGAGTTAGCGTCTCTGATACAAGTTATTTTTAAATATACTGTAGGTGTTATTCACTAATCGTTGTGATTTTATACAATGAAATTCGTGCTTCGATAATTTACTGAAATATTTAATTAAATTATCAAGTCTGAATGAGCTTGTATTATGCGTTTTTCAATAGTAATTATTTATATCTTTCCTGAGTAATTTAAATTGATACTTTATAAAAAGTTTCCGGTCGTAATTTATGCTGTTTCAACATACAATGCTGAAAGGTTTTATTCTGAAGCGATTTCGCTATGTTTTTAAATAGTTTTTGTACAGTAATTTATAATTAGATGTGTTCAAGGTGAGGATTTTATTCACTTTTTAAGATGATACGATAAATGTTGGTTCCGTTTGAATAATTCTCGTGGTTTTAATAATAGAAGGCAAGTTGTCTATTTATGGATCGTATTCCGTTTCGCGTTTGAATAGTTGCGTTGTTATAAGGATTTTGGTTTTAATTGTTCGTGATTTAGCTTTCGCTTTTTATTCTCGGGGTATTTAAATTATTTTTATGCGCCAGTTAATTCTCGTACTGTTGAATTAGAAATTCGTTTTTTGTTTCTAAAAATTTTTCTTGCGTTAGTTAAAGTTGTTAAATTAGAAATTCTAAAAATTTTCTTGCGTTAGTTAAAACGTAATATAGTCTCTTGTGCGTTTAAATTTGCAACTTTTTAATTGCCTCAAGTTTTTATGTCTCAGAAATAAATTTTTCTCAGTTCTTATCTCTCTCTTTTTATATACAAAGTATAAAATAATGATAAAGTTTTAATAACAGCTTGAAGATAATCTCTAGCAATTGTTAAGTCGATTATTTTCAAAAGTTGCATAAAATAGTTGTAACAATAGTTAATATACATATATAAATCATAAACTAGCAAATATCAAATATGTTTGTTAAAAATAATAAAGTACAATTGGGTTAAAGGAAAATGAACTTACACTAGTTGCTTTGTTGATTTCATTGATTTCTTTCTTTGTTTCGGATTTCTTTTGGATTTGATCTATTCTTGTATCGCCTACAATTTTTCTTTTGTTGAATTTGAACTATTCTTGTTTCGCCTTCAACTTCTTTTTGCTGGGATTGAACGATGCTTGTTTTGTTCCAACTTTTGTTTTGTTTTGCCAAATTCGGAATTGAAATTCCAGACCACCAGTTCCTCTATTTTGGATTCGCTAGTGCCCTTTTGACATCCGTTACGACTGCGCCAGTTAAGGTTCCTGACTTGGGAGAGGGTTTTTTAAAAAGATTTCCAACCTTCTTAACACATTTATTTTATTTTTATACAGAAATTAATCTTGAATTTAGACAATCTTGAAATTATTACTATTAATTAATTGTACAAAGTGAGTTATCTAACAAACTGCAATGCTAAAGCTGAACGATGGATTAACTGCCTGTGAGTGGAGCTCCCGGGCGTTTTATAACATCCCTACCCCCCAACAGTTCTATGGGAACTTGCAGACCTAATGTCTGCTTTCATTTGACTCTCATTCATAATACATTGTTGTAATCTTAAATCTATTCATAACTACTTCGTTGCGAGCTTACTTCTGCGTAATCTCGGTACGTGACTGTCTGTGACCGCCTGTGACCTGACATCTGCAGTGTCACTTATCCTTGTGCTACAAAGTAGCGCTTCCGTTCCCATGAACGTTAATAAACTGAAATGAATTGTCTTTCATGACATTGTTGCACATTACTTAGCGCATTTTCTAATATTTCTAATAACTTCTTAATTATTAGTTTTATATATATATATATATATATATATATATATATATATATATATATAATAATAATAATAAATGGGAGATTACATAACTTGCGTAGCATTAGGTTAGTCTAGACGAGAATCAGGAAGAGTTGGTCGCTCATCATTATATAAATCTAAACGAAACTCGTGGTAAGTTTGTCGCTGTAGCAGTTTTGGCATCATTATTTGAGGTTAGTTATAATGTAATTTTTTTGTTTGTAAGTCTAGGTGAGGCTCATAGAGGAGTCTATCATTCTAGCAAGTTTATGCGTTGTGAAGCACTTTTGTTTTTTTGACAGTTTGATTTTGAGTAGTATTAGAGTGTACCAGAAAATTGATTTATTGTTATTATCAATAGAAGGTTAAAAGTAAGCGAATCTATAAATTTATTACGCCCATAGTTATCATTGTCTGTGAATTTAATTGAAAAGGTAAATTTAAAGAAAAAGAGAAATTTCAAATCTCTGTGTGACAGATATGATGTTCAAAAGATTTGGTATACTGCTGTGTATTCCCCCCAGTGTAATTTCGTAGAAAGGATCAATAGAACTGTTGGTACCGCTATCCGTTCATATGTTGATGAGCATGACGCGTGGGATCTTGAGCTGCCACAGATCCAATATGCGATAAACTCCGCTAAGCATGAGTCTACGACTTATTACCCAAATTTTTTAGTTTTTGGAAAGCATGTTCCAGCCAGTGGTAAATTTTTTGGTGATAATGTTACTCCTGAGGGGGATATTGAAGTCTTTCCTGATAGTCGTCCTTCGTATGTTTCAGATCGTCTACGTCTACTTAAGATATTTAAAGATGTTCGTGCAAAATTACGTTTAGCCTATGAACGTTCCAGTAAACAATATAATTTGAGGAGACGAGACATATCATTTAAAGTTAGTGATAAAGTGTGGAGAGTGAACAAAGTGCTCTCTAGCGCAGGTGATAAGTTTACAGCTAAACTTGCACCAAAGTTTGTGTTGAGCGTTGTCAAAAAGAAGTGCTCAAGTGTGGTATATGATTTGAATAATGTAGATGGATCAAAAGCCGGTAGATGGCATGCTAAAGATTTGAAGCCTTTTTCTACTCTAGATCCTAATGACGCTTCTGAAGGTTAAGCAATGTTCTTAATGTCTTGATTAGATATAAGAAACATTTTTGACTGTTTACTGTTTGTTCTAGTTAAAATTTTTTGGTCTTATAGAATCTTTTTGATGGTAACTAGTAAGTTTTCACTTTATTAATTCCAGACTATAGTTCACAAGGAAACACATCTATATCGCTTTTTCGTTTTCTAGTAGTTCAGTCCTGTTTTTTCTTTCGATGTGATCTTACCGTAATGATAGCGGAGATGTTAAGTTAAGTAGGGACATCTTCGTGGTGAAAAAGTGCATTTGAGTGCACGCGTTTTTTGTGAGCTTGCGCTTTATAGATCTTGATGTTTTTTCTTGGGTTGCTATGTCTTCTTTAAATAAGCTGTTTTAGAGTAATTTACTTGTGAAAATATTAGTTTTTGTTTTTGTTCAAGGTTATTTGGTATGGTATGTACAGTATGGTTAAGGAATTCCTATTTGTGGGCATACTTTTATTTTTTGGTTTAGATAAAATTCTTTATTGGCTGTTTGCCAGTATGTAGTCTTGGTATGGGATGATTGTAGACAAACATATTTAGTTTGTTTGAACTTAGTTCATTTTGGGTTTTGCTATATCCTGTCCGGATATAAAGACTATATCATAATATAGTGTGGAAGTAGTTTACGGTGGTGTTGGGCTTGAACTATTCTCAGGTTGAATTTTTAGGAAGCTGAATGCTTCATTATATGGTTGATGTTCTGTGGCAATGTCTAGGAGAGACTACATGATCACAGAGCTGAGTGATATAAATTTGATCAGGCAGAATTCCGTTCTGATTGGTGATTCTGACCTCGATGTTTTATTATTCTTCAGCACTTTAAAGTTCCTTTGTTTAGTGGAGCTGACGAATATAGTTGTAATTATGTAAATAAATCTAGATATAAAGTCAATATTAGTAGGATTAAAAAATCTTGTAAATTTTTTTGAAACTATTATCAGCATTTATCGGAATAAGTTTGGGGCATTTTTGTTAAATCTTCTTGTAATGGTACAAGTATCCCTGACTTGCATTTTATGTCATTCTATTCTTTTTAACTTTTGAGTGTTGGACTTACCTATTTGACAATTCCCGTCTGTGTATTCCCAATTATGACTCCTCACGGACGTGTGGTACGCGCAGTTACCGTAGCACTCAATTGATTAATTTTGGTGTGTATTAATTATTGCCCAATACACCCCCCAATTTAATCCCTTACATGGTTGAATTTTTTTTAAGTCAAGTCATATTTTATGTTAGGCTTTGTTCTTTGTTTACTTGATCCGTATAAAAAAATGTTCGGTTTGGTTATTTTGATTTTGTTAACATCTCATTTTTTTCTTTTCGGAGAGAGGCAGTGTAACATTTTATATATAGGCAATTATCAAACTGCTATATGTTTGATAGATTGTCGCGATCCAGGCGTAAGTATGTGTCGAATTGTTTATCGATCCGCGCCGTCATGCGCATGGGCTTCAAGGCATCTGCGTGATGTACTTGATTGATTATTAAATCAGATGTAGTCGGCTAAGCACGAATACTAAAGAAATGTGGTAGGAAGTTTTCCTACAAAGGTGGGTGGATTGAAGTTGGATTTGTGGGAGAGACACGTCGCTTGGTGAATGAAGAGGGCATAGGTTATTATTATTGAAGACAATCAGCAGCATAAACAAGGTCGATAAAACGCAAGCAGTTTCATCTATAAATTTCATCTATAAGTTTCATCTTTACGTATAAATAAATAATGGATTTCTGAATTGATTAGCATGGTTTTGGTTCGTATGGAAGTCGATGGGCGTTGGAGGTGATGAAGCATTTGTTCGTAATGTAGCTAAGTTACACGTGGTTATAATCTGCAGGTGTTGTAAGTGCTGAACACTTTCATTCGGTGAGAACGCTGTAATTTGTTGTATCAAAACACCGACCCAAACAAGAATTAAGTTTATTGTGCAACGTGTCGACTTAGAGGATATATAATTTTCTAAATGATTTTTTTTTAAAAAAAATTCAATAAATTTCCGATACTTAAATATATTAAAGTTTTCTGTTAAACGATTTTAAAATTGCAGCATGTTTTCATACACTAACGTGTAAAAGCTTTCCTATTAGAATAAATTATGTGCCACAGAATATATGTAAAATAATTGGCTTAACGATTTAAAAACAACTTTAGTATTTTCATTACAGGATTAGAAAGTTTTTGGTAAAAATAAAATCACTCTATTTAAAATATGTTAGATAATTTGGCTAAATTTTTGTATTAATTGTTGAACTTAAATTGTCGATTAAGGCACATCTTGGTTTAAGATCTGTCAGATAAACATCTGGACTTGCATGTTTACTTAAACAAGTAAATGTATGTTGTACAAATGAATTGTATGATAAGTTAATCTTTGTCTTATCGTTGTGAGCCGAGAACAAAGATCTTTGCTTGAAGCATTTGTTTAATGTAATGAAATGTTATTTTTATGATGGGCTTCACCCACTAGTAACTGCTAATTTTCTTAATTCAACATCGATAAGACCTTTTCACTTCATGTCTTATAATTTTAATTGTCTCTAATTTAATTTAATTTAATTTTTTTGTACATACAAGAACTCGAAACAACTTTATTACATATCTGCAAACTAAGGTAATAGTTTTATTTCTGAAAATTCCAGCTACAAGGTTTAAGTGTAAAAGAAACACAGTTATGTTGTTGAGTATCTATCTTCAGGTATAAGTTGATTCCCTTAAGGTTTATCTACGTCTTTCCTTAAGAAGTTTATTTTTTTTGTTTATGTGTTTGACGTAGTGGCGCCCCAAAATTGTACAAAGACAAGTTAATTAATAAAAAGACACCCCCATCTCATGCCTCCGCAGGAATAGACCCCGAGACTAGTCCGCAAGCTTATATAATTCTTTTTGGAAACACTGCTTGGCTCTATGTCATCTTAATTGAAGCCACCCTCTGCATAATGCTAACCAAAAAGGTAAAATGCTATTACAGTTGTTTATGCTTGCTCATAACACCAGGGTGTTAAAGTACAAAAAAAAATTACTTACGGTAGAACAAATTCTAATAATCATGTAGTGAAGTACTATGAAGCACCAGTGACGCACGAGTAACCCAAGTAGGAAGAAAAGAAGTGCTCCCGATATATGGGAAAACTAATACAACATACCTCCAAGTGCCTGCTATTATCGTGTGCCTATTGCATCCACGGAAGTGAGCCAGCGAAGCGTCCGGGTGCTGGGGTTTAGATGTAGCGTCACCTAGGTCGACAGAAGTTGAGCGCTGCGACACTCCCTGCAACAGCGCAACACATACCAACACAGTTGGTTCTGCATAAGAAGAATAATCGGCCTACGTGAAACAATTTGATCTCCAGCTAAGAGCTAGAAAGAGAGTCTTACTAGTATTAATAACTCAGGAGCACTTACCGATACACCCAAAATCTGCACTTCTTATAATGAAAAAACGTGCATCGCTATTTGAGTAATAGAACGAGTAGTTTAAAAAATATATATGAGGACGAATTGCAGAATCAAATTGAAATTGTTTTAAATAATAAGAATTCGAGCTTTGATCCTCGCGTTATCAACATACCAAAAAGGAGATTAGAAAACTTGACTCAAGCTTTATCAAATAATAGAATACACTATTTCAACGAGTCTTTCGGTCGTAGCAGTATAAGGATTAATTTTACGCTATAGTAATGTGTAGCCAGTTAACGAATACTCAAAACAAGGTGCCAACTATAGAATTTATGACGTAAACTGGTCGTTTTACAGTAGATAGATTGAAATTGAAAATTATTCGCGAGCGTATTTATTACAAAAAGGTAAAATATATAGGATGCTATTGGCGTATTGAAGAGTAGAAACGGTATCTACTAGGTTTTTAATTCATCGACCGTAAATGAACGTAGCAAATGCAAGTGGCAATCATCAAGATTTTACATAACATAACTATATAGACGAATGGAATCTACCTGACAGTGTTCTGTATGGAATCATAGTTTATTTGTTTGTGTGGAGTACCTGAAATTTTAACAAATTAATATCTCTTGACTACATAAAAATTTTGAAAATCAAAAATAAAAATTTGTCAGAGAAATTTGGTATTTGAGAAGTTTGAATGATTTGTTACAACTTTTCTTAATACTTTTTTGTTCTATCTTAATAGCTACTTTTCATTTTAATCATAGTTGGCCAGATTTTGACTTTACAAAAACTGAATTCACTCGTAAAGATGCGCAATAAAAATTTTGCATTGCTTACTTTAAAAATAAAAAAGTTATTTGGTGTCCTCATGAAAAGTGAAACACATTTTCTTGGGCAGCGTCATATGTACGACGTAGGTAATGTAAAATGGATTTCCGTATTTTTTTTAAATTACTATTATAAACTAAGTATACTGTCAAATTTATCATAGATAATCTGTAGATACGATAATTTTACTTTGCTGTAATCAATTTATAATTTGTGATTTATGCAATATGACTTGTTATCCGCCTTCCAAAGAGATTGTAGTTTAAATCAATTGTAATTTTTTTCGGACATTAACTAAGGAACGTTCCAAATGTAGCAAATATAAATATTTAAAAAATTGTAAATAGAATAGTATTTATGAAGATTTTTGTAATCAATGGATTAGATAAAAAACTTAATAATCGACTAAATTTTGTCAAAAGTGACTTATCTTTGAAGAGCCTTGCAGACCTGATAAATTCACGTATCTATGATACATACATGTTACAGGTTTGCAAAATTTGCGTTGAAGTTACTTAACTTAAGATTATTTCTAATAAAATCTTGGCAAAAATAACATCATTTTAAAGCAATATATCATCGCCGAGGTAAAAAACTATTTTGCTTTTGAAGAGCTAGACGTTATAGGTTTATTTCTTTAATACATAAAGAACTATCATATTTGATTTTGGGATTCTACATCAGCAAAAATGCAGGAAGTACGGGAAGTATGGGAAGTAACAAGGAAGTGTAGGAAGTATCGGGAAGTACGGGAAGTATCGAGGAAGTATGAGAAGTATAGAGGAAGTACGGGAAGTACATAGGAAGTATGGGAAGTATCAAGGAAGTATGGGAAGTATCAAGGAAGTACGGGAAGTATCAAGGAAGTACACAATACTTCCTAGGAAGTACAGGAAGTATATACTTTTTGGGAAGTAGTGTAAAAATTTGGGTCAACGGTTTTCCCCTCGATAGGATGTTAAAATGATCACTAGTGTAGCGTGAAAAATGTTGAGTTGTAACGATTTGGGATAAAGTAAAGTGCGTCCTACTTTTAGTTTTGAGCTCTAGAGTGTCTTCGTAAAAGTAACGTGTTCCAGAATTAGTAGATTATCAACAAGCGGTTGAGAATTTATAAAGGAAGCAGCGGCAATTGCAAAGCAACGCTAATGCAGGTATTTCTACCTTTTTTATAGTTGATAAGTTTGAATCTGCGTTGGGTACGAGGCATATGCTTATTAAGTAGTGTTTGTTTGTCTAGAACGTAGACACGCAAATTGACACGTCATTGTGCTTTTGGTTTATTACCACAACGTAAGTTGTGTTGGAGGATTGTACATTTTGTTTACGTGATTTTTATGTCGGTTTACTGGGCCCTCGGCGAATAAAACGTTCTCGGCCGCAACGCACGTGCTTGGTACCGACGATTAATTTAGTGGGGTGGGAAGTTTAGATATTATTTACTTTTAAGGCTACCTTCTGTAATCGCAAGGTTAATGGATCCGTTCTTGTCAGTGCGATCTTGCGTTAGTAGAAATTAGATATAGGAATTGTTAATCTATAAATACAAAGCGCGTTTAGTAACTGATTTAGTTACCCTACCAAATTTAATATTAGGTTTAATTCTAGTGTTAGTTTAGTTAAGAAACATTAGCTAGGCGGCATTTGTTTTTATCTTTGTGTAATCTGTCTTAATTTTGGTTATTGAATTAAAAGTAAGTTAAGATGAGGTCGAGTTTATTTTAGTTGTAGATTTCATGATCCTAAAAAACCCTCGAAGAGAACCCATAAGAAACGAGTTAGCGAACCCCAGAGTCTAGTTCCACTGGTTCCATTTTTGACGACGTTGAAGTTTGGCAATATACTCTGATGACCACCTTTTTCGTATATGTTGCTTTAAGTATTGCAGCCTTTGATGTAAAGAAAGTCTGTTTTCTTTAACATTCGTCATATCTGGGTCTATGAATTCCTCAACCGCGCGACCGATGAGAAAGTTGGCCGGCGTAATTGCACTAAGGTCATCCAGATGATTTGACAAAGAGGTAAGCAGACGTGAGTTAAGCATTCCTTCTATCTGCACCAAAATAGTATTGAATTCTTCGTAAGTTAATAAAGAGTGTTGTAGTACACGGCATCATATGAGCTTTCATCGACTTAACTCCTGACTCACACATCCCACCAAAATAAGTATAGGAAGGTACAAATTTTCATATAATATTTTTCTCTGAGCATTCATCAACAATAGCATCTGAATCCTTTCTCAAATACTCTTTCAACTTTTTCAATTCGTTAGAAGCCCTTCAAAAATTGATACCATTGTCTAAACAAATGACAAGTGGTTTTCCTCTAGGCGAGTTATGTATCCTTTCGGGAGCCCCAGTTGACAGCAGTCGGTCTTCGAACTCCATACTTCGTTGTTTAAGCTACTCAACTGAGTCAGTCTGAGTATTACAGCTTTTGCATTGTTGTTTACCTAATCTACTCGCCCTAATATTAATTCAATTAACTAACTAATTTCGATTTAAAGTTATTTTATTTAGTTTGTCAAAATTCCATGAGAATTTCTGTTTAAGATAAATAAATTGTTTAGAAGTTTTGTAACTTGTTTCTAAAAAAGTAGCTCCCAAGGACCGAACCTTAACTGGCGCAGTCGTACAGATGTTAAAAGGGAACTAAGAATACAAAAATCAAAACACTGGTGACCAAGAACTTCAATTCGCAATTTTGACAGAACCCAAACAAGGTTGGAGAACGTTCAAGCATCGACCAAAATCCAGAAAAACAAACAAAGGTTGGAGGAGATACAAAATCGATTGAGTCCACAGCCAAAAAACAAAAGAAACAGATGAAGAAATTAATGTAAGTTTATTTTCCTTAAACCAAATTGATTTTCACCAATATTGATATATGCTAGTATAAAAGAAATTGTTTTATTATATGTACAGAATTTTATTTTATGACAATATTTTTTGAAAATAGTTTACTAAGAGAAATTATTTTCAAGGAAGAATCTATTTTGAGAAAGTTTATATTTAAAGCAAACGAGAACTATTTCATGAGACTTGATTTTAAGAGTTTTTTTGCTTTGAACTAAATAGTACAAACAACTATTAGATAAATATTAATACCAAACGTAACCGAAGTACGAAAAATTTTTAACACAAAATTAACTGGCCCACAAGTATTAAATTAAGACAAAAACGCGACGATTTAATTCAACAAACAAAAACAGAACGTAAATTAACTCCATCATTTAATACCAAAAGGCTAAACGCAATTTTTATAAACAAACGCAACAGAAATGATTTATTCCAGACTTAAAAACTTCAGTAGAGAAACGACTATTTAAAAACAAATTAACTTTCAAAACACTTTTAAAAATTAAGTTACAATCTATAAATAATTAATCCATCACGAAGAAAAATAAAGCCCATAAAATTACGACCAACATTGAACGAAACTATTCATTATCGCAAACCTATAAATAAACCAGATTACGGAAAGCTATAATTAACTTAAAGACGTGCAGCATAATTGAATAATCTTTATACGGAGAGATCTAAAAATAATTATCCGACGCAACATTTATGCAGTAATTAACGAAGTAACAAAGCGAATTATTTAATTCCCACACCAACTAAAAACAACACCCTTCAAAAAAGTATTAATAACTCCAATAAGTATAATCGCATATTATACAAAAGCATTTACGCAAATAAAATTATCAAGAGATTAAAGTACATCTTCGAGTAGACATAAAACTTTGTGATTAAAGTACAAAGACAAATTGTAACAAAGTAATTAATTGAAAATCTGCAAACTTAATATTTAAAATTCAAAATGACAAGGCAGATCAATTACACATTTATGCAATTCAATTAACACCCACGTATAGGATATAATTGTAACAGACTCATAAAATCAGCAGAACTAGATGAAGATAAAGTCACAACTGGCGCAAAACATACAAAGTGAAGTAAGTACCGCGAGAAATCATTTATTCATATCGGAATCTTTTAGAAGGCAAAACCATGTAGAATTTACGACAAATTAACGTCGGCAAAATAAAAACATACAAATTCAAGACTACCGCAATTAATCCAACATTATTAAGTATAAATCTCACAAATTAATTACCGCACCGTGTAACAAACTACAAATAATAGCAATTACGATTCTATAAATAACCCGACGCAATCTAAACTGAAAATTAACAAATCCAATCAGAAATTACGATACAAACAGCGAAATAAATCTCAATTTTACAAAATTTGAATTTACTCAAAAACGAAAGCAACCCTTAATCAAAATGAGTGCAGATATAAAACTTTATTTGAAAACGATTCAAGTTTTTAATGGCAAGCAAACTCACCTCGTGAATTTCGACGGAGCATGCGGAATGTTTTTGAAAACTTTCTACAAACCCGGATATAACGATAGTAATTCATTACTCTTACGCCTGATAATAAGTAAACTGACCGGACGGGCACTAACTTTAATTGCCAGTCGAGATGACCTTGAAGAATGGCAAGACTTGAAACGCCTACTAATTGTTTAATTTGGCGAACAACGTAATCTAAAGTGCTTTGTACGAGACCAGATAAACCTCAGAATGGAAAATAACCAATCCGCGTATCAATTCGGAATGAAATGCCAAGACGTGACAAGTCTAATCCTAACGAAATTAAAAATAGAAGAACCCGATCAAATTATTCGACATATGAAAACGAAAATGTATAACGAAATGGCACTGGACACATATAAACACTTTACCAGAACGACTATCAGATAAGATCAGATTCCAACGTCTCCAAAACCTAGAAGAAGCCATAAACTTGGTAATAGAAAAAGAAAATGTAATGTATTACCGCAACAGACTATACAACACCAACGCAAATAAAAGTTGTTCACCAATAAAAACTATCCAAGCTGCGAGACAAACAATCCCCCAACAAATATTCACACTCTTCAACGCACAACCAAATGAACCGCGAATTAATAACCCACATTTTAACAATACAAATTTTAATAATCAATGTAAACAATTTCCGAAACCAACGTTTAATTTAAATTTTACGAAACCCGCATTCCAACCAAGATTCAATCAAAACATAAACCAACAAATTCAGCGCAAACCCCATCAAAAACGCAATTTTACATCGGAAGAACTATTTTACCAAGAAGTAGAAAAATTTGACAATGACCAGAATAATTACATTCAGCCCAGTACAAACGACGAATCAAGCCACGTAGAAACTTATGAACGGGACGAACAATACGATACTTACGAGGACGATGAAAAAACTTCTGCTCAAATTTTCAGATAGACCGATTCATAAACGACCAAACGTAATAAACTTGAATAACATAAATCACCTAGTACTACCATACATAAAAATACCCCACGCCGAATTTAAACTATTAATCGACACCGGATCCTCGAAAACATTAATTAGCCCCAGAACCGTAAAGAGACATTATTTAGATTATGTAGAAGAAAGGAACCATTTAAAATTAAAGTAGCCCATCAAACAACACTACACCAATTCGTAGCTAATATACCTTTACCGAGAACATTTAATGTAAAAATGAAACATAAATTTTGTATTTTCGAATTCAACGACAAGTATGACATTAATCGGAATGGACCTTCTAGGAAAATTAGGAGCTAACATTGACATAAAAAATCGTTTATTGAGAACTAAACACGGAAAAATTACCATTAAACTTTAAAATACCCAAGTCGAACAAAAATACACAATAAAACCCCAAACAGAAAGAAAAATAAAAATACCAGTAAATTCTAACAACAATGTAGAAGTAATAAATCACATAACATTTCAACAAGCCTTAGTACAAATAAAAAATAATTATGCCACTACAACGATATTAAATTCAAATGACTATCCCGTAGAATTATCATTAACAGACCCAATTAACATAGAAGGATTAAATTTTAAAGAAATGGAAATAGACGAAAATTCAGAAAACAATTACAACCCCGTAGAACATGACAGAATGTTAAGAGAAAATTTAAGTAACATTCGCATTAATACCGACATCAATCGAGAAGAGCAAATAGCAATTAAAAACTTATGTTTTGAATACCGCGACATATTCCACTGTGAAGGAATACCCCTAACATTTACCAACACAGTTAAACATAATATCGAACTACCAGACAACAAGCCAATCTTTACAAAAGCACGTAGACTACGTCATGCATGCCAAGAAGAAGCTGACAGACAAGTAGCAGACTTATTAGAACAAGATGTAATCCAGCACTCCTACTCACCATGGAGAAGCCCGTGTTTATAGTACCTAAGAAGGTACACGGAACCGGAAAGAGAAAGTATAGAATGGTAATAGACTACAGAAAGTTAAATGAAAAAACGGTAGACGACAAATATCCACTACCAAATATAACCGAAATTTTAGACAAATTAGGCAAGTGCCAACATTTTTCAACATTAGATCTGAAGTAGGGCGGCTGTAGGAAATTAACTTTCAAAAATTAAAGATGCCCGAGACGCAAAAGAAAAATTATGACCTCGAACGGCGTTACCAACAAACGGATACCGAAAAATTCTGAAACAAATTACAAATTACTTACTAATTTTTATCCACAAAACAATTTTATAAATGAAAGATGGAGTTACCGAATGTTAGCCTCTAAAAATAGAATAACGAATAATTCCCTTATAGTATGAACTACAACTTCTCATTTTGAGCTTTCAAATACTTATACAAATTAGTGACTAATTTTGATTTTAGAAAATATCCAAAAATTGACAACTGCGGCTGCCGAGAAGTTAACCGCCAAAAATATGATCACGAGTAATTTGCTAAAGAGTGACGACTTACGAATTTTAGTTTTGGACTTAGAAATACTCACACATTACTTTCTAAGAGCATTTATAGTTAATTTCTTTGCTGTGTTTAATTTAAAGTGTAAGTATATTGCGATCAAACGACTACAAAAACTATTAATCTACTTTATAATTTCCAAAGATTTTTAGAATCGTCATTTATTGATTGTCATAGAATCTGATAGCATGTCGATGGAGCGCTTAATTACCCTTTGCAATGTATAGTACTAAAGAGAATATTGCATATGCATGAAATATTTTGAATGTTTAATTTTAAAGAAGGGGACACATTTCACGGCATAAAATATGAATGTCGCATTCACGTTCTAATTTTAGCACAAAACTCCTAAATTATAAGAAAACAAGAACTTGTAGTTTTATAAATGATCTTTTAGCAGGGGTTATCCTAGAGTATGAAATAGTTAATAATTCTTTTTGAAGATTTATTAAACTATATTCAGCCTTCTAATCAGTGTAGAACTAGAAAAGCACGCACGGATTTTGTGCATGCGACTAAATGGTGTCGGAATCAGAGGTATTAGGTACTGATTAGCCAAGTAGTTAGTGTTTTATTACAACTGCTTAAAATGTTCCAAAGTTGAATTAAATATTCAGTTGAAATATCAAGATAAAATGTTGGTTTTTGTAGACTAGCGCATGAAATATGCGAGGGAACTAAGCGTAATTGGCTACAACAACCAAAACATTTGGATACATTCAACCTTACAATACATAAATTGAAAAAACGAATCACAAATATATAAGCATCTGACTCTATTTATTATTGCATGGAATTAAAAGATGGTAATATACTCCAATGCTGTTTCCGAAATAAAGTAAGAATTTTTTCCTATACCTACGCTTTAGTACTGCAAAGCTTCGAAATGCTAATAAAGCCGTGTAGTCAAATACATTAGCTTAAAACTTTATTTAAATTTTGTGCGTGTTGTCTGCAATTTTGAACTGTACTCTATGCTGTAAAATAAAGAACCGGGGTGTTCTGTTTTTGCAACCAAAGGCCGGGGAAAAGAATTTCTATCAGCTAGACCCGGTGTCTATTGCTAAAGTTAGCAACGAGAATGTAGGGGTAGGTCTATATTCATAAATACTTCTTAAAAAATAGAGATAACTGCACAATATTCCAGGTGCTACTGGGTCTAATCTAGACAATAGAAGGAAGAACGCAAAAAACCCTTATGTGTAACTTTTGAATTTAATAATATTCAATATCTTGTTTACGCAAACCCCGCTAAAAAATCACAACCTGAAATAAATGTACATAAATTATGAATAATTATTATGATAAAGGGAAAACGATTTATGTCCCAACAAACCCATCACTAATATTATAATACTCAGTATCGTCTCATGTATCACCATTAAAAAGATTGCTGTTTGCTTAAAGCTTAATATATTTGAAATTACTTTCTATTGTTTGTGTTTTTTTGATTATTTTTAGAAATTATAGAAACTGAATAAATTAAGTATTTAAAATTTTTATACTTTCCAATTTAACATGTTTTAGTTTTCATAATTCATTAAATTTGAAAGTATATTTACCCCTTGCACAACAAAAATATGTACTTGTATTATCTCCGACTTCTACTGAAATTCGTAAGTGTTAAACAAGGGTCGTTGATTTACATGTATATAACTATCAACTAAAAATCTCAATACTAGTATAATGACAACATTTGCACTACTGAAAGGTAATCTCTGCTTCACATGAATTAGATTGGAGCTTTTCTTTTTACCACAAAATTAAGAAAATGAATTTTTGGGTCTTTGACAAATGCAACTGGCATCAATTCCAGTTCTAAATATTATTAGTAATAAAAATACTTCTAAATTTCTATGTTACAAGTTATGGTAACGTTACTACCTCAATAACCAATAAAACATTAAAACTTGAGTGTATGTAGATTTTATATTCATTATTCAAAATTCACTCTGAAATATAATTATATTTTTATCTGCGGCAAACTGGACGCCGGTTCGAATGAAATCCGTATGGGCACAATTGTATTTTAAACTTTGGGGTTAACAAACGCATCCTCCTCTAAGGTCATAATCCAATAAAGATAAAGTTTTAATCAATAATGAGGGACTTTAAGGAGACTTCCAAACAAACTCTGAACTCGAACTTCAGCGGAGGTTAACGAGACTGACAAGGGGTTAGTTACGGATTGCCCTTAAGCGTCATTACACTTAACAAGTGTATACCAAGAGCACCGTCCAAAAAGTGCAGGAACTAAACGGTAATGAACGGATTTAAGCATAAATGCTTAAGTTGAAATATCTTTGTTGTGGAACCTGTAAGGAAAAGTACTCATAGGTTTATGAACATTATTTATAAATATTAAATAACAAGATATCAGCATAGTAAGAAGGGAGTGCAAAACGTAAATGTTTTGCCCTTATTTACTTGTGAACTGACATCTACATGGACGCTCTACTTATCATGAGAAAGATTACTTATCACTTTTAGTATAAACTCTTTATCATTGTCTTTTCTCTTCGGCTGGGAGACTTATAGACTGGTGTTTGTCATACTTTTAGCATAGTTACTTACTGAAATCGTAAGACCGGACAACGAATATCACATTTCTATTTCTCTTTAAATACTACATTCATTTAGAATATTTACACAAAAGTATCAAGTATTTTCACTAGACGGAAAATATGTTAATGCATTTGTTATTTACTTAAAATGACTGGGTGGTTAAAATTCTTACAGCCATGGTAGGCAGAAATTTTACTTATCTTTCAGATCTGAACCACAGGCATTGCAACTTACATTAACTGTGTATGATAATTAAAATAGGTTGTAATAGGATATTGTTAAATCTTTAAAATATATAGCCTTCTAAATTAACCACACCTCGGTATTACATCAAACAAAACTACATCATTTTATCGTAGCATAATGTACATTTTTTTATGGACTAAGAACGCGAAGTTATTTAATATAATTCAAACTAGTTTTTGTGACGTTAGATTCTTGGATGAAGTGAAAACAGAAAAGAATATATTTAAACTGTAAGAGTACATTCACCAGACAGTTTGTGTAGTGTAATTTGAAGGTTATACTAACTTAAATGAACACCATCCTCTTTGAGTCGGCCTCACTTCTGAAAATGTCTACAGAAAAATACTAGTGAATTTTCATAACCAACTTCGTAATGGGATTTCTTCGAGTCACTTCGAACGGACTGCAGTTTGTCATAAAGGGAATCATCATATCTCGGATTTGATAAGAAGTTTCTGCATACGGTTGTATCAAAAGGTGTTAGAATAAAAATAACTATGAATAGTTGGAAGTTGGCCGTAGTAATTAATCGTAATTATTTATTATAGTTACCAAAAAGTTGTCGTAGACGTATTGTTACACATAACGCTATTATTTAACACCGTTATAGAGACATGGTATTAAATCTTATTAATAAAAACATGATTATAAAAACGTGATTGTTGCGAAATTTGAGTTAACAACTGCAATTTGCCGTGTCCGTCCATTCAAACACACACACAAATATATTTTGGAGCGAGTCTCCAGTCCCCGCGGCCAACTTCATTTCCATGTTGTTTAGATTAAGGTTAACGGACAACTGTCGGATTTCGACTATAATTTTAGCAACGCAAGGCTGGAACAGAACGAACATGCGCCAGATGTTGCTTATCTAATTTTATCACTGTATAATAAAACAACAACGGCTAAATATAGTGGGAAATGCAGCGTTTTGCTTCAACTTTAAAAGTATGTGCTTTGTTTTCGATGAATTCAACTACGCAAGCCAACATTTGTTAAGCAATAAGCATTAACTTATAACTTCGATTTGGTAGGAAACAAAAAAATACAATACAGAGTATGTTATGTCGCGTATAAAACGACTTGAAACCAAATCTATTTGCAATTTCTATGTTTACAGAAAAGCGTTACAACTCATCACCTGACGTATAACGGCACTGTTTTGAATTTTTACCAAAACAAATTTTACAAGCAAAATACCAAAGTTGCAGGCCAAATATTTCTGAGACAAAATAACCACTATTACGGCTACATATTTTGAAAACTTGGTTGACAATTTCTAAAATAAAGCAGCTGTTCTCCAAACTATTCCAGCAAAATGAACTCTTTACGTATCTGTACTGCTAACAAGAAAACACAATTTTTTATTCTGCTGATTGAATATTGACTTATTCAAAAGAAAAAACTCGAATGTATCCACAAACAGAAGAACGTTGGATAGTATGGCTGTCAAAATATTACTGACTTTAACTAACAACTGACGAGGTAACCATATTGAAATTTAAAGCATTAACTTTAGGACTTGCTAAAAAGGGAACCTAGCTTTATTACTACAATATAATATTGTCAAGATGCTGACGGCCTTACTCTATATCAGGGGCGTTAATTTGATATTGATTAATGTGTAAGATGCACTACTTAATTTCAATAATGGCAACTTTCAATTAACATCACTCTAAAGCCTTGGTAGACTTTCACGTGCTAAACAAATTTTCGAATCATTAATCCAGAATAGAATACGTATGAACATATACCTAGAACGACACCTGGAAATATATACCAAAAATGTCATCATGCCTGGAATGTAAGCAGCGTAAACGATCAATTCATGTGTATGGGTTGCACATACTGAAATACCAATCCAATGATATTTTATTTATTTAGATATACTATACTGCAATATGCAGTATTTTAATAACACTTAACGGCTTCTCCAAAAAGAAAAAAAACATATTTTAAGAGACAATTATAAGGTTTGAATGATTTTTTTGCTTGATTCTTTAAGACTAAGAACAACTAAGTTATGGATAAACCTTTCAATAGCTTCTCAACCTACTAACTAAACTGAGGTAAATGGTGTAGTAAACAGGTGTCCACCCTAACAAGACACTAATGTGAATTGCTAGACGATAAACTAATCGACAACATTTGGAAAACGGTAAAAGGGTGATGGAGTAACTACGCGAGTTATGTATTCCCCAATCTATGTATGTATAATAAAATAGAAGCTATTAGAAATTATTAGAAATTGTTAAAAAAATTATTAAGTCAAGTGCAACAATGTAATTTAAGGATAATTAAATAAAGGTTATTAACAGTTTTGAGAACGGATACAATACATTATATTTCAGACGATAGTGATACTGCAGGTAGCAGGTCACAGACGGTTAAGAACCGTGATTACTTAGAAAGTAAGATTGTTACATTGTATAATGAATAGAATTGAGAAATAAGCAGACATGAGCTCTCCAAGTTCCCACAGACATGTGAGGGGCAGGGACAACATAAATACCCCTGGAGGCCGAGATCAGTCAGTCAGTTTCAAGTATTTCAGCTTTAACATTGCAGTTTGCTTAGGCTACTCACTCATGTTAGTTCACTTATTTATTATTTTTCGACTTAGAGTATAATTAATCAAGATTGTCAAAATTCCATATTAATGTCTGTATAAACCAAATAAATTGTTACGAAGTTTTGGAAGAAGTTTTTAAAAACACCGCTTGCAAGGCCCGAGACGTAGCTCGCGTACCACACGTCCTCGAAGGAGACACATCCGGGTAGAACCATATCTGGAAGGACACAATCGGAAAAGTCCAATATCACCCATGACAACTCAAAATCGTAAAAGATAAGCAGCATTATAGCGGGGGTATTATGAGAACAAAGAACAGCATCGCTATTGGATATGTACACAAATCTATTCTAATATATTTCACAAAGCTATGAGTAGCTAACTCTCTCTTATGAAGCATGATCCTCTATCTATAGCTTTATCAAACATCACTATGTACTACTTATAGCTGTATAATTCACATACCAGAACAAAGCACAACTCCGTACCTCAATAAGATAGTCACCGAACTTCAATCCTATGCTGGTAAAAATACTCTACTCAATCAATTAAAGTTTCTTCTGCTACACTTTTTCCAGATACACAACCTATAGGTGTACTTTACGGAGATGATCGCGCAAGCATAGATCAGTATTTCTACTCTAAAGCTCAACCAAACTGAAGGTTTCTTCCAATCTGAAACATAATAAAACGCAAATTTTAAACAAAACAGTGCTCACGAATCACTTACCTCGCCACACAATCAATGTTTTTTTCCATAGCAGAAAATGACTTCAGACCCTTGACCTGCTACCTACTTGCTCTGCAACCACCTAAATTGATACACCGATAAACTAAACTTAAAATCTTTTTCTAAACCTTACACATAACGAACTTTTGAACCTACTTCCAGTGAATTTGATACCTGCTCCAAAACACTTCATTAACCCACAAAACCTTTTTTTTTCTTTTCCTTCATCCGAAAAATTTTTCTTTTTCAAACTAAATAACTTACATGAACGCTGATATGCCGCGTGCAATTTTTAAAGCACATCTGTAAAAACTTGGAACAAACCTTAACGATAAGAAACGTCAAGGTATAACATCTACGTCCTTCTCAGTAGTAAATCCTGAACCATAATGTTTTCCACCGGCGGGACTGTGCGTTCGAACAATAAAAACTTTGAAGTATGACGCATAGGCGTGTCGAGCCGAATTAATTGCAAACTGATTCCGCAACAGTTCAACATACCAAAAGTTATAGTCTTCTATATAGCAACGAATCGCAATTCCTGCCATGTTATCGAACCTCTCAACAAAATTTAGCGGAGGCGAATAGACAGCATTGTACCATATTTCCTTAGTTTATAGCCTTTATAGTTATTATGGGATTTTATT
The DNA here is from genome assembly GCA_036346225.1 of Platerodrilus igneus. Taxonomy (NCBI): domain Eukaryota; kingdom Metazoa; phylum Arthropoda; class Insecta; order Coleoptera; family Lycidae; genus Platerodrilus; species Platerodrilus igneus. The sequence goes on from JARFIW010000295.1 coordinate 2,021,865, forward strand.
TTACGAGAATTTCCAGTAAGAGAATAGAGCCCACGGCAAGTTCTGATGGAAAATGGCCCAAAGTTGTGGAAATCTCAAAGGCAAAGCGGCTAGTCGAACTATATGCTCTGGGTGGAACATGAGCTGTGGGTCGGGGTTGGATTGCGACCAAAAATATGAAGAATAAGGCGCCACCGTATTTTTCTATACAGAGAAGATCTTACTCAAGTCCCTTGTACAAGGCGAATGCGGAAACCTTTATTCTATAACCGCTATACAGTTTATTAAAGACAACATAATCCCTAAAGTTTCTTACCTTATGGCTCGACTTTGACCTTAGTATTTCCCTGCTTCACCTGTGAACAGATTAAACAAAGAATAGCACTGTTTGTGCACCTATACTCAAAAATTTTAAAATTCAAATGGAATCAACTTTCATTCATCCTAATTAAAAAGAATAGTCTTGTTCAAAAATAAAAATCTATTCTTCTTGTATTCAATTAATGTGCTTTTTTTTTACAAAATATCCTTTCATTTATTATATATTTTTGATTAAATTAATTTGTGAAAATTATTTACAAAGGCACTGGATAAAATCAGTACCGTTCAAGTTAAATGTGGTTATTTCTGTAAGAAATATCTAGCCAAGTTTTATTAACAAATTGATTAAGCATAAAGTTGCTTTCTAAACTGTTACTTACTGATAACAAAAATGTTGGTTTGGGTAGATCTACCATAACCTCACAATACATAATTCCAGATAGTTATTAATGAAATAGCAAACATAGAAGTTTAATTTCTAATTTTTCTTAAATAGAAGAATTTACTTTCTCTATCACATAATGACATCTTCCGTAGTTTCAGTGAATTAATAAAATATTAAGAAATGTAAAATTTACAGATTCCTATTTTTAATATTGAAAAATATATTTATAGTCTGTCCTTGACCTATTTTGAAGTTTAAATACTTGATTAAACAAAAAATTATCTAACTGCTATGTCCATAGTTCAGCTAACATATGAAAACAAATTTCTACATACCAGAACTCCGTCTGACTGAAGAAATACCTGCTAGGCGTCTTGCGTCAGCATTAAAATTAGGAAATCTCCAATTTAGAACAAATAATTTTACTGCATACTGAAACTCCACATTACTCGGCATCCATTTTGAATAATTAAATTTCGCCAGGTCCACACTCGAACAAAGCGTAAACTCCTATATGTTCTTCTAGTGCTTTTAATTAAAATTACGTTAAACCAGACTCCTGTTAACTAAGGATGGTATGTTTTTCTTCAAGCTAAACATTATTTCCAATTTTCATCTTATTACCAATCTGCATGTTAATTTAAAGTTGCCTTACGTATAAATTAAACTACGAAAATTATCAAACGTTGCATGTTATTTTAAATTGAATACTATATGTAAAATTGCATGTTATATATAAAGTTGCATGTTACCACGGCCCTTCAACCAAAAAAATTTCACGTCATCTACGAGCTGTTCCAGCAATTGGACAATACAAAAGTGCTTTTCGAAGATGACATTCTCTCCTAAAACAACTTAAATCGTACGTGCTTCCAACACGAAAAACTGCAAAAACCATTGTCCTCGGATTCAAGGAACAAACGACCTGTTTTCACCACAGCTGTATTGGAAGTGTCGGGGTCAAGCGAGTTGCTGCCCAGCAACAAGATTACCTTACAACTGTCTAACAGAGGGAGCTCTAGAAATGACACTAAATGAAAACTTATTTTGTCACCGTGTAAATTAAATTTTAATTTGAATTGAATGCTAATACTTTATTGGGCAATAGGTAATATTTAATTAGTGGATTGTATAGCATTATTATGCATTATATTGTTTATTATTAAATAAAGAGATTAATTATATGAACACATCTAGATAAGAAATAAAATCGTTACAAGTTTTATATTTCTCACATAAAGAATTGAAAATTCGTCCAGTCAACTGTAAACCATTATCAAAATTATGTATTATGGTACACCTAGCATCAAAAATATTTTTTCATAGATAAAACGTTCTATGACGTGTGCTTTTGCACTACACATAGGATGCAATATGGTGTATTTTGTAATCCAGTCTCCAAACGTGGAAATGTACCAATAAGATTTAAGTCCATAATTTGAAATAGAAATTTGGCTTTCTTTTCCTTTTCTCATTTTTCTGAACGGAACTAAATTCGACGATTCCTGTATCACATATACGAACCATAGTCGACAAAATCTTAAAACGTTAGTCTACATTTTTGGTCAATTATAATTTTGCTCAATGAACGCAATGGTTTTATAAAATCCAAAACGTCCTGCCACTGACGGATATGACTTTTAATCTCTGTAACAAGGGCATTAAAATTTTCCATTCAACTAAATTAGACTCAAAAGGTAGATTCGAGGAAATAAACTTCAAAACAAAATCCTCCAGAACCTCCACTGTGGATAGTCATCAAGCGACAACAAAATCTTCTCTTTCAACCAAACATATCGTGGATCCAATTTGTTAAGCCTGATCTGAACTAAATTTATTATATCATGCTCCTCCTACGGAAGAGCCTGATAAAGACAGTCTGGCACTACGTTGAACATACACAAACTGTTCTTATAGTCTGCTACAAAGTCAAGCAATTTAGCAAAATCGATTATCAAAATAAAAGTGTGGTATAAGAAAGGCACTACTAACGCGTTCAGAATTCTACACTTATTCCCAATACAAATCGGCAAATCAACCGGACACAGAATAGACTGAATCAAACCTTCGGATATAGTTATTCCTTTTTATACGACCCAAACATTTTTAACTTTATTTCTTCAATTAGCGACATTGCCGTAGATCCTGCAACCGAAATGGCTCAAACTGAATCAAATTGAACTATTACTTCCCTATCAAACAGCCAAACCATCACGTAAGGAAGATTGTCACACTTCTTCTGCACAAACAATGCATCAGCCTTGACTTTCCTACAAAAATTTTTGACCACATGAAGTTAAACCGACCATTCCCTTTTACACAATTTATTTATAACTTGATTAAACATAAAAGTAGCCTGATGACACAAAACAGCAAGGCGACCACGAGATCTATATATCTCTATTCGTTTTCTTGAACTTGTGCATGTTGGAAGGGTGGCACTCTTCTGACCACAACCATTACAAAAAATCTTCCTCGGAGCCCAACAAAATCTATAAATATGACCAGGACGGAGGCAATTCTAACACACAAATGTACTCACTGGGTTTACCCTTAAAGACTCGCCAACCAACGGCTTCTGTTCTTCATTACTAATAACTTTAATCTGACAAAAGGTTCATATTCTTTTCCAAGCGTTATTCCTTAACATAGATGCTTTTCCAAAGAAAACTCTATTGTCGACATGTAACTTTGAAAAATATCCCATTTTAAAATTACTACTTACCGAAACGAAACGAAACTTATTAACGAAATTTATTACTCGACATCTCTGCATTCTACAACTTCTCACCTGACGTTAACGAAGTTGCAACATTTTGAATATCATACACAGCAAACTGTAAAATGTAGTCCGACAACAAATTATTTTTCCTCAATATATTTACCATATGATTCTTTTAAAAAACTGCAGCTGTTAGTATTGCAATATTTTCAACTAATTTAGATTGTGCGGAGGGATTTATTAGAGAACTAATAATTCGGCAAATGTTCAAATGTTGGGCGATCTTGGTAGCCAAAGCTGCTTAATCTACCTCACATACCACTGAATATCGGTCAAATAGGGTATATATTTACAAAACAAAAAAAGGGGAACCGAACTGTATCTAACAAGAAAGAGCAGCGGATATGTTCGAAAACAACAAACAGAAACATAGACAAAAGTGTTGGAAGCATACGTGTGGGGCACAGCACTTTACACCTACAACATAGGGACTGTAGGAAAAGGAAAAAGCCTTTTGGAAGGTTATGCTTCAGATGTATTATGATGAAAGAATGGCAAAATGAAGTTAATAGCAAAGAGGTTATAGAAATAGTAAGGGAATAAAGATATCAGTCGGAAACGAAAGAAAAAAGAAGTAGGATAGAAGGGCAGGATACGTTCTAAGCCATTTTTTGGGGAATAATGCGGGCTATATTACAAGCAGATAAGATAAAGGGAGGTGGATGTAAACCTAGATCAGAATATTGCACGCATATAGTAAAATATTTAGACTGGGAATTTCAGGGAAATGTGTAGGTTAGTTCAGAATAGAAAACAGTAGAGGTACGCGTCTAACCAGTTCCAGGACTAAAGACTTTACTGTTACTTCTGCTGGTGATTGTTGTAATAGTTCAAATATATTTTCCATATGCCTAACAAATAGAACAATAGATTAACCTTTCTTTTTTCTACGAGCTTTAATAGTTTCCCATAACTCATCTTCTAAATATTGCCGAAAGGGGTTCTCTGTCACAGGCCTAACTAAATTATCCCAATCTTGTAACAAATCTTGTTTACTCCTATACCAGACCAACGCATTATTTTAAAAAGACTTGAACTCACTCTGAAAAAGATCCTCATAGCCGCTTTGTGGGATACTGCTAGCTCACATACCATATTAAAAATAAAAACAATTGTTTGGGAACACTTGAGAACTTAACAGACCACAACCTTATAGGCAGAGATGGTGTAATAAATGTCACAGTCTGGGATGTGTACTTTTCGCTTGACCAACCGCAAGAATAGTTTCATTAAAGCTATTTGAACCTGTCCTTTTATCTACACTACCATACAAATCTGTCTCCAAAATGAGAATTATTTCGGATGTCTCATTTTTAGAGGAGACGACTTCATCTTTTTTGCCTGCTAGAAGCTTCACTATCTTAACATGACCTGCAAAATTATTTAATTTCGATTAAATTCTTTTGAAAATAGAATCTAGTGGATTACCGTTAAATTCCGCCAGAATTCTCTTAACAGCTTCTGACATATCATTAACTCCTACATGTTCTTTAGAAAACTCTAGACTATACCCTGACATAATAAGTCAACCACGTTTCTCTGCTTCCTTAGTTAGCAATCCCACTAACATGTTTCTTTTATCCGATCTGGCTTAATACTATTAGTTTCTCTAATATTATGTTCCTATTTCAACTCTGTTTGAGATAAGCAAAGCATGGAATACTTCTCTGTCATCTTAAATTTTAGCTCTGAGGGTGATACTAGAAAAGACAATAGAAAAAGGAGAAACTATGTATATTGTGTTTGTAGATCTAGAAAAAGCATGCAAGGACAAACGATTGATATGCTTAGATTTGCAGACCATATAGACGTAATAGCATCTGGCAAGGGAGAGTTAGAATGAAATGGAAACAGTTCTAACAGAGAGATACTGTATAAAAATTAACAAAATAAAACTAAAGTACTAGTAAGCAATGGTGGGGAAAATAAATAAGAAACTAGAACACAAACAGGAGAACTTACAAGAGGTTAAGGATTTCTGCTACCTAGGAAGTCAAATAACGCAAGATGGGAAAAGCGCAAAAGATGTAAAACAAAGATTAGCACAAGGTCGTGCTAGTTTTAACAAGAAAAAGCAAATACTATGTTTAAAGACGACAAACATACAAACAATTGCTGAAAGCATATACACATATGCATACGCCTGTGAAACTTAGACAGTAGGAAAAGTGGGACAGGAAAAAGATATGTCTTTGAAATGTGGTGCTAAATCGTATGATGAAGATATAATGAACAGACAAAGTTAAAAACAAAGAGGTTTTAGAAATGGTAGGGGAGAAAAGAAATGTGTGGAAAACAGTTAAAGTTAAGAGAGATAAAAAAAGGCCACATACTAAGGCTTGAGGAAATAGTGCAGAATATATTAGAAGCAGAGATAGGAAAAAGGAGAAGTAAAGGTAGACCTAGGTTAGACTATTGCATACAGATAGTGAAAGATGTAGGCTGTGTGAATTTCAGGGAAATGTGTAGCCTAGCTCAGAATGGAAATCAATAGAGGTACGCGTCCAACCAGTTCTAAGACGGAAAACCTATGACACAAACTAATTGGAATTAAACCTGATGATTACTATAAACAAATGCAGGTGTTGGTTATGCAGTTTTTTAACTAATCTTGATTGTGCGAAAGTATTTATTGAAAAACTATTAATTCGGCAAATGTTCAAGTGTTGAGGAAATTTGGTAGCTACACGCTGCTTAACCCCCTTCACATACCACTGAACATTTCAACTAAGCTTGATTATGCAAATGGACTTATTGGAGAACTATTAAATTCGGCAAATGTCTGTGTTGGGGTATCTTGGTAGCCACAAGCTGCTTAACCCCCTTCACATACCATTGAATATCAGTAAAATAGGGCATATATATAGAAAATAGTAGAAGGAAAAATGAACTGTATTTAGGCTGTAGGAATATCAGGGAACTGTGTAGGCTAGTTCATAATAAAAATCACTGAAGGTACACATCCAACCAGTTCCAATACAGAAAACCTAATGACGAAAAAATAATTGCACTTAAACTTGATGATTACTATAAACAAATACAGGTGTTGGTTTTGCAATATATTAACTAATCATGATTGTGCGAAAGGATTTATTGGAAAACTATTAATTTGGCGAATGTCTGTGTTGGGGGATCTTGGTAGCCACAGGCTGCTTAACTCATTCACATACCACTGAATATCTGTGAAATAGTGTATATATTTATAAAACAATAGAAGAGGAACCGAACCGTATCTAACAAGAAAAAGCAGTGGCTATGTTTGAAGACAACAAACTTAGAAACAGGGAGACAATTGTAGTAAGCATATATGTGGAACACAGCACTATACACCTATGAAGGAGAAGCAAACAGGGAATTAGAGAAGCTTTTTAGAATGTTATGCTCTAGATGTGTGATAATGATAGCACGGACAGACAAAGTTAACAACATAGAGGTTATAGAAATAGCCGGAGAGTAAAGATATTTGTGGCAAACCCAAAAAATATAGGAGGAATAGAAGGGCAGGATACGTTTTGATGTTTTTAATTTGGGGAATAGTGCGGACTGAATTACAGGTAGATATAAGAAAACGAGAGGTAGATTTAGACTTAGATCAGACCTTTGCACGGAGATAGTGAAAGATGCAAACTGTGGGAATTTCGGGGAATGTGTAGGTTAGCTCAGGAAACAATCGAGGTACGTGTTCAACCAGTTCCAGGACTGAAGACTTAATGATGATGATTATCTTAAATTTATTATTGTAATTATAAAATTGATTAAAAAGACAAATATAACTTGCATATATATCGTTATCAAAGGAATTTTTTTAACTTTACTCTATGTAAAAATTTGCACACAAATTTCAAATTTGGTAACTACTGGACGCGATTAAACGAATACAAACGAAAATCGAATCTCACACGTTGTTGTGTCTCTATTTTAAAAATCCCATAAGATTTGTTTTATTGTCAAATACACTTTTTGAACGCGAGTGTATGCAAGTTAGTTATCATACTAGAAATAACCGACAACCAAACTGAATCAACCAATAATAAATTCTGCAAGCGTTTGAAAAATAAAGCTAGGAATGTTTAGATTGCACAAATTAAAGCAAAATAAAAACTATAGAAATTTCAAAATCTTTTAACAATGCGGGCACGAAAACGTTGGGTCGCAGTGAACATTCTTTTTTATGGTGTGAAAGGTAGAACAGGGCCGTCTTTTTCTAGAAATTTAAGCCCAGGGGAAAAAGATTCCTTCCAGCTAGACTGCGACCCTTTCCTGCAGTAGACAATAACAGTGCAGGGGTGGGGTCTATACCCTAAAATACTTAATAAAAATTAGAAAAAACTGTGTAATAGCCTAGGCGTCACTACGACTAATTTAGACAAAAGGACAATTTAAGGGAGGACGCAGAAAACCTTTATGTGTAATGTTACTGATGCATCGTACCTAGCTGATCATTTACTTTCGCTTAGTCCCTTTAATGCATAATCTTTATTCATCTTTGCATTATTTCGATGATATTCCGTTTCAGTTTGGTATAAATACTCTTGTTCTTCCTTAAATTCTTTCGTATTTTTTCCGGGTAGACCTTTAAAGTTCCCTTATGACACAAGTTTTTCTTTTGCCAACGACTAGTACTTGCACTAAAGAAGTTATAAAGTTTTTATAGAAACACTAGAAGCGGTTTGTAGTCCTTACGGGACTACTTTGAGGCCTCTACTCGCTTTGTGGACCACTCTCTTTACGCCCCGCCCTCTCTGCGCCCCGCCCTCTATGCGCCACGCCCTCTCTGCGCCACGCCCTCTCTACGCCCCGCCCCTCTGCGCCACGCCCTCTCTACGTCCCGTCCCCTCTGCGCCCCGCCCTCTCTGCGTTCTACCCTCTACGTCCTACCCTTTCTACGCCCCGCCTTCTCTACGCTACGCCCTCTCTACGCCCCTCCCTCTCTACGCCCCGCCCTCTCTACGGCCCACCCTCTGTACACCCCGTCTTCACTTCCCCTAGTAGAATTCATTAAAACGACTGAGAAGTTGAGCGAATCAAGATCACCTAACTCTAGTAGACTTTGTCGTAATCACTTCTGGAAGTCAACCGGATCAAGATCACCTCGCTCAAGTAGACTTTGCCGAAATCACACCGGGAGTCGATCGGATCAAGATTTATTTCGCTGTAGTAGACTTTGTAGTAGACTCACCTCTCGCAGTTAATCGGATCAAGACCACTTTGCCCTAGCAGACTTTGTTGAAATCACTTCAGGGAGTCGATAGGATCAAGATGCCCTAGTAGACTTTGTCGAAATCATCTCGTAGAACGACCGGATCAAGACTACTTCGCCCTAGTAGACTTTGTCAAAAACGCTTCGGGGAGTGGAATGGATCAAGACCACTTCGCCCTAGTAGACTTTGTCAAAATCACTTCGGGGAGTAGATCGGACCAAGATCATTTCGCTGTAGTAGACTTGTTCAAAATCACTTCGATGAGTACATCAGATGAAGATCACTTCACTCAAGTAGACTTTGCCGAAATCACTTCGGAGATTTGATCGAATTAAGATCACTTCGCCTTGTAGTCTTTGTCGAAATCACTTCGGGGAGTCGATCGGACCAAGATCATTTCGCTGTAGTAGACTTGTTTGAAATCACTTCGGGGAGTACCTCAGATCAAGATCACTTCACTCTAGTAGACTCTGTCGAAATCACTTCGGAGAGCTGATCGGATCAAGATCACTTCGCTTTAGTAGTCTTTGTCGAAATCACTTCGGAGAGTCGATAGTATCAAGATCACCTCGCTCAAGTAGAATTTGCCGAAATCACACCGGGAGTCGATCGGATCAAAATTTATTTTGCTCTAGTAGACTTTGTCAAAATCACCTCTTGTAGTTGATCGGATCAAGACCACTTTGCCCTAGCAGACTTTGTTGAAATCATTTCAGGGAGTCGATAGGATCAAGATGCCCTAGTAGACTTTGTCGAAATCATCTCGTAGAACGACCGGATCAAGACTACTTCGCCCTAGTAGACTTTGTCAAAAACGCTTCGGGGAGTGGAATGGATCAAGACCACTTCGCCCTAGTAGACTTTGTCAAAATCACTTCGGGGAGTAGATCGGACCAAGATCATTTCGCTGTAGTAGACTTGTTCAAAATCACTTCGGTGAGTACATTAGATGAAGATCACTTCACTCTAGTAGACTTTGCCGAAATCACTTCGGAGATTTGATCGAATTAAGATCACTTCGCCTTGTAGTCTTTGTCGAAATCACTTCGGGGAGTCGATCGGACCAAGATCATTTCGCTGTAGTAGACTTGTTTGAAATCACTTCGGGGAGTACCTCAGATCAAGATCACTTCACTCTAGTAGACTCTGTCAAAATCACTTCGGAGAGCTGATCGGATCAAGATCACTTCGCTTTAGTAGTCTTTGTCGAAATCACTTCGGAGAGTCGATAGTATCAAGATCACCTCGCTCAAGTAGAATTTGCCGAAATCACACCGGGAGTCGATCGGATCAAAATTTATTTTGCTCTAGTAGACTTTGTCAAAATCACCTCTTGTAGTTGATCGGATCAAAACCACTTTGCCCTAGCAGACTTTGTTGAAATCACTTCAGGGAGTCGATAGGAGCAAGATGCCCTAGTAGACTGTCGAAATCATCTCGTGGAACGATCGGATCAAGACTACTTCGCGCTAGTAGACTTTGTCAAAATCGCTTCGGGGAGTCGAATGGATCAAAACCACTTCGCCCAAGTAGACGTTGCCAAAATTACTCCGAAGTGTCAATCGGATCAAGACCACTTTGCCCAAGTAGACGTTGTCGAAATCACTTCGAAGTGTCGATCGGATTTAGACCATTTCGCCAAAGCAGACTGTCGAAATCACTTCGAAGTGTCGATCGGATTAAAACCACTTCGTCCAAGTGGACTTTGTCAAAATCACTTCGGAGAATTGATCGGATCAAGACCACTTCGCTGTAGTAGACTTTTTCGAAATCACTTCTGAGAATCGATAGGGTCAAGACCATTTCGCCCAAGTAGAGTTTGTTGAAATCACTACGAAGTGTCAATCGGATCCATACCACTTCGCCCAAGTAGACTGTCGAAATCAATTCGAAGTGTCGTTCGGATGAAGACCACCTCGCTCCAGTAGACTTTGGCAAAATCACTTCGGAGAATTGATCGGAGGAAGACCACTTCGCTCTAGTGGACTTTGTCGAAATCACTTCTAGGAGTCGAACGGATCAAGAACGATTGAGAACGATGCAGAACGATGCAGAACGATGCAGAACGATGCAGAACGATGCAGAACGATGCAGGACAAATGAGAACGTAGCAGAACAATTTTGAACGAATAGAAAATTCCTACAAATAACGCCGGTTAGTAGTTGCCGTTCCGTTTGAGAATAGATAATTTGAAGGAAGGGCATTTCGAACAATCCCTTAATTCTTCCAAAATTAATAAACAATATTTGAGGTGGTTTTCAGCAGTAGTTTTATAAGTAGAAATTAATGAAAGTGTTGAAGCATAAGTTGAAATGTAAACAAATCCCGGAATAGCATGTTAGAGTATGTTTAAAAATTCTTCTAAATATTTTCGAGTCTGTAAACTAAAGCGGCAACTTTGTTAAGCTCTTTCGTTCGTAGAAGTTTTGTTAGTGGCTAAATAAAGAAGCAACTGTATTTATTTTGCGATTATAAATATTAAAGTAGAAAATGAGTACGAATTTTTGCTAATTGTTTTTTATTTTTGATTTTTGATGTATTATAAAATGAAGGTTATTGAGTATATGTATTCTTTTAAAGCGGATATTTAAATAGAGCTAATATTACTGGAGCTTTCTGTATAGAGGAAATAATGTATGTTAAACAAACGAATAGATCTCAGTCTACTTTTGCAATGTATTCTGTGTATGTAATATATTCTATAAGAAGATTAAGAAGAATATATTTAATTTGTTTTATAAGGCTGATATGTGAAAGTAGTTGAAATGAGGTGATTGGTTTAGTTTAATTTACGTGGAATGAATGTACCGAGGATATATTTGGATACTTGTGTATGCTAATTCGTGTGGTAATAAATTTTCTTTTTTCAATATTAATAAACAGGCGTATTTTATATTTCCGATATATGATGATAGTTAAAAGTAGTAAGTTATAAAAGTGCTGCAAGCAATCGTTGGATAAAGCATAAGGTGAAATGTTAACAATATCTTGAATAGTATATCGCAGGTTAAATTGGCAAGCGATTTAAAAATCACGGTGATTCTACACGAAAGTGGCTCGGACGTTTAGCGTTTGCGTTTGCGTTTGTCGAAGCTGCAAATGGTTAAACAAAGAAGTATGAGATTAATGTAGCCTCATTAAAAGTGATACGTTTTGAAATATCTCTTTTAACATATTGCGAATGAAAATAATGTACATGTACGTTTTAGATATTTTTCATTGGTATTGAGTATTTCCTGTGAAGGCGTATGAAATCAATCTAACCTCGAATGTACCTGTTAACGAATATAAATAAACTTTTAGTAATTATAAATATACATGAGGTGTAATGTTGAAAGTGTGTGTTCTGAAAAGTGGTATATGCGCGGCATTTGATTTTTGACTTATACATAAGAAAAGCTATGTATTTGATGTACACCCTTTGAATGAAAATGGAAATAAAGCTGTCGTGATAGTTATATTATTAAACGGCCTAAGTAACAACAAAAGTGATAGAAATCGAAGTCGATCCCAAACTGTTGTTGTTGCAGTGCAAACCTATTAAATTGGGCATTCCGTATGATTTATTTATCCCAATAAATTGGAATGATTTTCACATATAAAATGAGACATAGTTGTGCACGTTTGAGAAGCATTTGGATATCTGCAAATGTACGTTAGACCATTATTAGAAAATATAATAATTTATTATGTGTGCAATGTAGAGAACTCGAAATACCTAAATGAACTGCGATATGCCCACAACTGCCAAATAAGAGGGCCCTTTTTAAAAATAGACCGCGCATATTAATTTATTCTGTAAAGCGGGTATTATTTAAATTAGATACTAAATTAGATATTAAATTAATCCAGATTTCTATGTATAGCAAATGTTCTATGTTACATAAAGAAAAACATTGAATTCTATTATTTGACTATAGTCTGTGTATTATTCTGTTGTTGACGTTACTGGAATTAATTATACAAAATTTAATAAATGTTTTAAGGAAATACCGCAGTACCTGCTTTCAATCTGTAAACATTTCAGGTTTTAGGATACGGATTGTGTTTATTGACATATATATTAGTAATTTCTTAGAAGCCTAATACGAATTTCGAAACCAACGCGATCTTCCACCTCTCATACTAAAGCGCTCCGTGTTTTTAGAACGATCAACTTTAAACGTCCGAACCTTGCTTGATGCATAAGACAAAGCAGCATTTGTTACTACAATGCGGAGAATTCCTGGAATAGAAAAGCGTCAGTAATGATATTTAAGCAAACGTAACTGACAATTTTGAAATGAAAGAGCGGCGTAAGGCATATGAAAAAATGTTCTGGTACTTTTTATGCATATTATTGAATTAAATAAATGCTGGTGTTGTTTATAAAGTTGACGAAAAATTAAAAAAGTAAATAGAACTGGGAATTGAACCATTAAACTTACGCTTGGTAGCCAGATATCATAGCATCGCGCTATGGTGGTGTCAGTATTTGTAAATTGGTTAGTAGTATACTTTCAATTACTTTTAATCACCCCGAATTACTTTCAATTTAGCGGACCAAACACGAAATACACCGAATTCTGACCAAATCACGGTCTATTGAAAATGCTCGGCTATCATCGTGAAGAAACGCCAAAATGAAAAATTTATGATTTTTGAAATAAATAGCCAGCGTATGTGGAAAAGCGACGTTTTCCTATAATTTAAATCAAGTAACGGTACTTCTAAATCATATTGGTTGAATTGTAATGGATAATTCCAGAAATTTGAAAGGAAGTATGTTACCATAGATTTTGAAGGTACACGCTCGTACTTTTCCGTTGGTGATCGTTACCTGATTTTGACATTTGTCGAATAAATTATACAATTTTTAATAAGTGTTTTAAGAAAAAACTGCAGTGGTAGCCCGCAAATGGTGAATTATTCAGTTTTTAGAATACGAATAGCGTTGTTTGGCATATATTAGAAATTTTTTAACACCCGAATACAAATTTTACAAACCAACTCGGTCTTTCTTCTCTCTCGTACTAACGTCAACGGAACAGTTCCCGACCTCGTCGCACGACTGGTTCGGTTTTTAGATCGGAATTTTTTGAGGGATCCAAGCTTTTTTAACACGTTAACGAATACGTCGCTTCAAATTAATCTTTTCCCGGAAAATCCTTATTTCTCCGCAAGTTATCGGTTTTCCGCCATAAAAACCGGCCTATCCTAAGCACGCAAAAATTCTCCACCTAACCACCACCCGTCCGCGCCCCCAACTCCGAAACCCTCGGACGCAAATCCCAATAAGCGATCGATTCGCGCCTCTCAACTTTAACACAAAGACGGGCGTACGAAACTTATAGTTATTAGATGAAGTAATCTTCAGCAAAAGTGCAATTTTCAGCAGCATATGTTCCAACTAAATTTGAAGAGTGTGTCGTTTATGGTACGTGAAGTGAGAATAAACTACGTTTATTCAAGCGGGTTTGCAGACCGGAATATATTCCAAACATATCACTGGTGTTGCCGTAACGCTGTTCCCTGCAGTTATTTATGCCCAAACCAAGTTCAGTTAATAGCGAAGGTACAACTGATTCGAGAGGTTTTGAGTTGTGATTTGATATTGGAATAAAAGTAATAAAACATTTGATTGAATTGCCTTTTTCGCTTACAAATCTAGATACGACATCTAATTGATGTATGTGCGAAATGTCAGTTGTAGAATCCACCTTAAGCGAGTAATATTTTGCCTCTATAATTTCAACGATAGCCTGTCTTCTAACTTTATTGCCCATAATATTTAATATTTCGTAGAAAATACTAAGAATATGAAGTTTAGTACTTTCCGGGATGTATATGCCATTTTAAATGTTTTGCAGGAAACTCGCTAAACTGCCCAATTAGTTGCAAAAGACAAATGATTTCTATTATTAAGTGATCCCAGATTTTTATTAGATCCGAAAAATACTAACCTACCTGAGGGAAATCGTATTAGTGCAATATGTCTTTTAAAAAAACCGATCCCCAGTACAAATTTTCTTCGGTGTATTGTTTTGAAGTTCTGAATTAGTATTAAAGTAGTTTTATCTTGTGATTAAAGCAAGCGAATGTTTTCTATGCTCACGGATTCGTTCATGATTGGTAAATGCTTCATTAGCGTATTTTCAATCGTTAAATCTATCACGTATAAGTTGAGTAGAAGCATTCCTGAATAATCGACAGGGCATGCAGTAAACTTTTGCGGTTGATTTAGAATATAGTAAGAAAGGAAATGTGATTTCTGTGAATTTCTATTGTGTCCATCAAATTCACGTTTACACTATAAAAATCTGTATCAATATTCTGTTTTGAGATATTACATACATTTGCCACCACGCAGGGCCGTCTGAACTACCATTAAAGCCTAAAACTGTAAAGGATAGACTATATTTTTCACCCGTACCGAAAATATTCGAAATTGGCGACTTTTTGTCTATTCCAAATTTTGAGCATTCACTTACGCGATCTAAATAAATGACGTCAATAGATGTGACAAGTGTTTCACAATTATTGTTTACGCTTTCAATGTGTGAATGTTGATTTCTATGCATGATGAAAACAATGTAAGCAGTGCATTTTTACTTAAAATCTTTGCTTCTTTTTTCTTTTGGAAGTTTTTTGTATTTGTGCTTCTTAGCTTTCTTCTGTCAGTTATTGTCGCTTCCGATTTTTGATAATAAAAAAAACAAACTATGATTGTAGTATGTTTATCATCGTTACCTTGATGTTAAAAGATTCACCGCAACAGAGTATTACAAGTTTTACTTTACTGGAGGGGTTAAATAGTTAGGGGTTATTTTTATATCCCCAAATATGACCAGTAACCTTTAAGGAAGGATTTCCTTAAAATGATGGAACGCAATTATCTTCCGACTATGCTAGGGGTCTATTCCTTGGGCTATGAGGATTAGTCGTGGTTCTTTTTACAAAGCATTATTTTACTACTAGGGCTAGATTCTCGACAAAACAGGGGTTTAAACAGAGCGCCACCAAGTCTGTAATTTTAAACACAGGATTTTCTTAAGGGGGACTTGGGCGTCCTTAAGGAGGAATACCGTATTAACTACTGCCGCAGGAGCTGTAATGAAAATTTAATTAAATATACTAAAATGAGGACACTAGATGTTTTCTCTTGCTGCCTCATTTAAAAAAACAACAAAGACCAATCAGACAACAATAGTATGAACACAAGTTTTGTTCCTTAAATACTGAAAAGGCTTTTAAAGCTCCTTATTAAATTGGGTTTACCACTTTACTTCTATTTGGTCTTATTCTTTGTCACCTTACTTCTGAACGTACTTGTTCAGAATAAAACAATTAATTAAGAAAATTAAATGTTGTTTCTTTAATTAAAAATGGTACTTTCATAAAAATTGTAGATATAAAATTTATGTTTAAGAAAAGATAATACAAGCTTCATCTACTCATAAGGTAGAATTATATATACAAAGAAAAATATCAAGACTTCAAATATTACTTTAGTTACAAAAATCTAACTTGAATTTATACCAGAAATGTCAGATCTGCTTTTTCTGTTTACACTTTATAAAACTTTAACTAGTTCTCTATTAATTCATTATTTAAAATTGTAAGTGAAATCATGTGTAAATAAAACATCAATAACAACTCTTTAAGTTCACATTATTTTATAAAATTTAATAACTGTAATTGTATTGAACTAATATTGTCAACAAAAATTTACTAAGATCCTTTTTACTATGCGAAATGGATTTGTCAAAATAGATAGTTACAAATATTTTCTGAAGCAGCCTGGTATTAAAGATCGCCAAATGTAGACATGATGCAAGAATAATTTAATCTCTTACCTTGGCTCTGCAGGTGTTCTTTACATGTTGTCTTCACAACATGTTAGGGCAGGTGTTTATACATACATTTTCAGAAAACAAGGAACACGAACAACTGCGTGACCTTTGGACTGGACCATGCTAACTTCCATGCGTTCTTGTTATACGCAAGAAGTGGACCCACAAAATTCCAATACTTTCAAAAACGTGTTAGGACTTAATTTATAAACCATAAAAATTTCTACCTGCTTTGTAGAATGTTTGTTTTACATTCCAACTTATTGCTTTTCCATAACATAACACAAAATCCAACTATCCATCGTACGGTTGAAGGACGTTCATATTTTACATTCACAGATGTAAAAGTAGAATTTTATCTTCCATTAAACACAGTCTACTCGCTGCTTTAGTTTTGGTAAAACTAGATAATACGAAACGACCTCTTGAAGTTGTTAATTATAATATAAAAATCTAGTTGACGAATTCTACGAAGCGTTGAAAAACATATCTTATCGTACTTTTATGAAATCATTAAAAAATTGTCTTCTGGGTTATCTACACAAATGTCCAAAAAGTTATTAAATGAGTTTATCTCAGTAATGATCAAAATGAAGTTGTTTATTAGAAGTCATTTAAAATCGACTTTTAAACGGAACTTTATAACAAAAATATTGAAGATTATCAAAAATAAAATTACGAAGAGTGTAATTATGAGAAGGGAAATTTATCAAACGAACATCTTCAAAAGAACAATTTACAAAAGAGCAATTTCCAAAAAAACAATTACCAAAAGAATAACTACCAAAAGAACGAATACCAAAAGAACAATTTCCAAAAGAGCAACTACCAAAAGGATAACTACCAAAAGAACGCTACAACAAATTGTTTGGTTGATCTAATTAATTATTATTTCAATTCTTACCATTGTTAAAATCACAAAGCCTAGTGTTTTAGCGCACTAGGGCTGTACTCCGCACAAAAGCTAGGCGTAAGTTACACGCCAGAACCTTTAGTGGTTCCATTATTTTCTCTACGAGAGCTCTGGCGAAAGTGCCGCAAATGTGCTATGCACTAAACAGGAAAGGTGTTTGGCTTTGATAGTGGTTGTATTAACTTTCTGCGCCTGATGTTAGCAACCAAACCAACATTTCTGTATGGCGGTTAGCGCATACAATATCGATACTTGTTTGTTTAAAAATGGTTTGCATGATTTAATAGCTATACTTGAGTTATTAGAACTAAAATTCGTTGATACAGTGTAGCGGTAAAAAAAACTGTTACGACGAGACATATTGCTCCCACACAAAGATAATATTCAAATAAAGCTACTGCCTACTGTTTGCGTCACTAGTTTCACAGTTCAAACGTAATAGTTCAATGCATGCGTTATTCCACGATACAGAACGATTATTTTCCTAGCACGTATGTGTTAAATCATTTAATAAACAAAATATTGATAAAGGATTGTGAAAATTTAAAATAGTATAATTATAATACAATAACACAATCTCAATATAGTATCACCCACAAACTCACTCACACACGCGTGTTGTACACACACACACAAACATACACACACACACACACACACACACACACACACACACACACACAGAAACATACACACACACACACACACTAGTTGTTAGGAATCTGCGGTTTGTTCTACTGATTAAAACGGTTTTTGTTGCAGTATAATTTGCTAAGCGTAACAACCAGTCATTTCACTTTAAGTTACGGTAATCTACTGAATGTGTAAGTGACTCACAGGTCGCAGAAATTCGAAAGTCAAGAGCTTTTAATAACTCCTACATGCCTATGCTATTCATTTACTTTGAAATATTCTTACAGAAGCAGTGATCCCTTGCTCTCGACCGGTAGTATTCCATCACATTAGTTGTATCTTATGTAGGGCTAGCACAGTAACTATCTTGCGCAAGCGTTATATAAAATAAATGTAAATAATGGTAATAAACGTAACGCAAGTTCGAAAGACGCTCCAACTTTTTTAAATTTCGTTTAATTTTCTAGTTTAATGTGTTAATTGGTTCTCCCGTGCTACCTACTTTAAGAGTGCCACTCCGGGGAAAATGCCGTTTCCCCCCTCCCCCACGAAAAACAGGCACTGGCAATACAATGCTATCGTTAAAGGCACAATTTGAAAACAAAATGCGTGCTTTTGGGCTAAAATTAAAGAATGTTTCTGAAGCAACTCTTTGTCTTCCAACACTGTATCTTATTACGTTCAAAACCCTGCAAATAATTTTTGCTGCCTGAATATTTATTGATCCTACTTCTATTAAAAGCACCCTCAAATTTCTCAACAAGCTCGATTTATAAAATTTATAAAATGTTTTAAATTATTCTATATAAAATTTTGCCTTATAAAATCAAACAGCTGCATAAAAACTCCACATTACAAAGCCGCTACAAATAGATTTTACCACTTGCTGTGACTACATTTTCATTACAGTTGCGCATAAATGCACAGCTTTCTTCTAAAGAATAAGACCACTTAACCATCTGACTAGTAAATGAACACTTGCAACGGGTTTGTAATTTGTTATACGGCAGCTGTGAAGACGTTCTAAAGCAATAAGATTGCATTCTTTCCTTTGTTTAAAAATCCTTTGGTAATTGCGTTATCTCTTTGGTGGCAATCTGTAGATTTTTGCAGCTGCCGTCCTAGAATTCTGCACACTTCATACTTCGGCGATATTTTTGAAAGCTAAATATCTACCCCAAACATGGTTTTTCTTTTATAAATAAAGACAGTACTTTTAAAGCTAATCATTCCACACGCTTTCTTCGCAAAAAAGCCTAGTAAAGTCACGCTACTAAAAATGCTTCCTGCGCTAGTATGAGCTAAGTTTATGGTTTCAGCATCCAGCCCATAGAGAAATGCAGTCCCATTTTCTCACCCATAAGATAATACCAGCAAAAAACCGATTGCTCAAAGTACAGTTTTCTGTTTTCGTTATTTTTTGATGATGCTGTGAAGAATAGACATTTACTGTTTATAATGTTATTACTCATGGTTATCCAGTAAATTGCCAACGCCACATTATAAACTCACGTTCACAATGCACGAACGCATATGTAATAATTCTTCAAATTAAAAATTAGTCAATCAACGTTTGTGTTAGAACCCGTCTTACTGTTTCTTTTGTCTTTTTGCATAGATATTAATGTCAAAAACTTCCGCATCAATTTAAAGGTAGTTAACACTTATACAATTTAAGTTAAGGTGTATAAGTTTAATGTTACACCATTTCTTGAAAAGGTGCACTTCACAATGCAGAACGTATAAATTATGTACATTTCTTTTTCTAAAATCACTATAGAACTTATGTTTTATTTTCTTTTGTATATATCTAAGTCAAATATGAAATAAGTACGCAGATTCTAAGATGTTATATTAGATTATCAATTTTATATTTTTATGTTGTGATTCTTTGTTTACCATCACGTTGTAACAGACGGTTACGCAATTATTGGTTTCTTTGTTGTTTTGTAAATAGCCTTTCGAGATTGTATTCTGACAATATAGTTTTACTGAGGTTTCCAATGTGTTCCCTTTGTTTTACTTACACCATTCTACGATGTTTTGAGTTAGCCCAAATTCTAATTCAACTCTACCATTTTGTCTCTGTTTTGTTGCGGTATTCGGCGTAAGTGATATCTTTACTGACTTTTGCCGTTTTTTTTTGTCTTTGCGTAAAATACCGTAACAATCTGCTATACAAATATAATTTAAAAATTTAAATGTTTAATGGTTAGCGGTATGGTTAAGCTGAAACTGTTAATCAATAATGTAATCTACTAAATTAGTGATTTGGAACAGCACGGTCGTAAGAATTCGTTAATGGTTCACGTATGCTCGAAAGTAAAAGATGAAAACTTAATACATATTTTATCAAAGTTATTATAAGATACTGTGAGTATTTAACCCTGATGTAATGGTCGACAGATACCATGGCCTGGTAAGTTAAATACAAATACAAAGAAATCAAGAGCGATAATTATCAAATTATCCTCATATCACTTTGGGAATATTATTTGAGGTAAAAAGAGCAGTCGTAAATTTCAAAAATTATTATTTCAAAATAGCTAACAAAATTTAGAACAGTACAGAACTGCCCTAAAAAAACTACTTTACAGGAAGACATGGACTGCTGATGTCCGAATTTTCTTCTTGCAAGTGATTAAAAGATTATTTTCAAAGATTTCGTAACAATCGATAAGGTGCTTAAAATTTACGAAGACTCATATATCAATACCATTCAACTGTATAATACACACAGCAAAAATGACAGCGCTTGCCCGCAGTCACCCAATCAACATTGTCGGTAAAATAAACGTATCATTGGTGCACAAAAACAGCATTATTTTGTCCATATGTTGCGATTGATAATATATGTATGCTTTATTAAATTAGTGCAAGTTTACTATTACAATTAGAGAGTTACCATTTACTAACTATCTATTTGATTCACGTACAATTCAAACATTTTTACACACATTTTATAACACACCAGAAAATATATACACACACTCACTCACATGAACACCTTGTCATAAATAAACACTCGTGCATAAATAATTACATCAATTTATTGTATACATTTAAAGTATAGCAAAACTGCATTTCAGTACAAATTAATTTCTACCTGATGGTCTATGTATCTTGTAGATATATCTGTAGCATTGTGGCAAACGAAAGAGGTAGAAATACACGCTCAGAATGTAAGGGGCACAAGATCCTAAACCGAGACTTTTTAAACAACGTGTTTTATAATAATTATGATCTGTATGTATGACAGATGGCTTCTCTCAGGCATCCACAACTCTGAAATTTTTGATGATAGGTTCAATATCTTTTATTGTGATCGGGTAAACAAAGACAGAACCACAGAAGAAGGTGTACTTCTAGGTGTAGATAGAAAACATTGTGTCTCAAATGTCTTAATGCAACCTTAGATTTAGTCTCAGTAAAAGTAAATATTTATAGAACTATTTATTTAATATGTGGGGTTTTCTTCGGTACAAGTAGTACAATTCGGCCAGTCAAATTAGACCAAAAAATGACCCAATTCGGGTTTAATTAGTGGAATGCTGGAAATTGTTTTAATTGCTTAAGTATAGGTCTAATATTAAAGAAACATGTCCCCCCCCTTCAAGGTTGGCGTTGGCCGCCATCTTAAAAAAACAGCTCCAAAATCGGAGTTTTTTTAGTTTTTTGATAATTATTCAAAAACTATAAGTTTTATGAAAAAATGTAATCCGCTCTAAAATATAGAGCGCTAAATTCTCTACAAAATTAAGTCTAAAATAATGAGATCAGTCTAAAATTAAGCTTCATAAGTGACGTTAAAAAGTACATATTTAGAGGTTTTTTAAAAAAATTATTTTTTTTTGTTTTTTAATTTTTTTGAAATCCGTTGATTTTACGACAAAAAGTCATACCTTACAATTTGTAGAGATTGTAATTTTACGTCTAACAGTGTTACACTGAATGATTTTGACTTAGTATCAAGGTCAATAATAGATTTTGATATTTGACTTTCAAATCACCGGTTTTAAATGTAGGCGTTTCAAATACGTTTGTAACAAATTCGTATGTAATTTATGGTGAAAAACACCAACAAATATTTACTCATTTATACCATGTATTAAATATAGTTTTAATAATTACAACATGGGTTATTAAGTTATTAGTTGATAGTTACTGATAATATTATGTAATTAAATAATAATATGTCATATTTTATGTATAGTAGTAACGCGTAGGCGTCACATTTTATAATAAACATTTAGTTTTTAAATGACCACAATATTTATTATATTATGCTTGTACTAACAACTAACTACTCATGCCAATTTTGAAGGCACGGGTGTGTATGCGTATGCGTGTGTGTGGAGTCTCGTACATAATAGACGTGCAGCAACAGCTGTCTTATTTTTTTTACGGGAAAAGCTTGAAAATGAAAATTTTATTGTAAAGCAAGCTATTGAGGATGCTGACACTTTAATTGTTCGTAGTACTATTGAGATCGCAAATAGTGCAGAGTGTGTTGTTATGGTTGGCGAAGACACTGATCTTTTGGTTCTACTGTCAGCTCTATCCCCTTCATCTTGTACCAACATTTATTTTTTAAAACCAGGAAAAGGGAAGTTGGACCATTTGTGTTATAATGCTAACAACTTCAAATATTTAAAGCATGTTAAGGATAACATATTATTTCTCCATGCTTTCAGTGGATGTGACACAACTTCGTCATTTTTCAGAAAAGGAAAAATACAATTCGTGAAATTGTTAGTTAAAAATAACAAATTGCAAGATATTGTTTCCATTTTCTTTGATAAGAACACTAATGCAAATGTTATTGATGACGCCGGTCAACTTTTTATTACTGCGCTGTATGCAGATATGTGTGTCGTGTGTCGAAATGTTGTCAATAGATAAATTACGATATCAGCTTTTCACAAAATCTTTAATGAAAAAGGATTTCAATCTTGCTTCTTTACCTCCTACTCGAGCAGCTGCAGGTCAGCATTCCTTACGTACATATCATCAAATTTAAATGTGGATTGGAAATAAAAAAATTCCCCTAGATTGGGGTTGGAAGAATACTTATTACGGTTTTGTTCCAATTACCACGAATAAAGATCCAGCTCCACAATCGGTATTGAAAAAAGTTTTGTGTAAATGTGCGAAGGGATGCAGAGGATTGTGTAGTTGCCGAAAACTAGGCATGGCTTGTTCAAATATTTGTTTTAATTGTCGGGGACAATCATGTACAAACTGTTTAAAAGACGATCAAGAAAATCATTTCAAAACTGATGAGGATTTTGAAAAAATAATTGAAAACTACTGTGAAACAGATGGAGAAAACGAAGAAAACGATAAGACAGAAGATCAATTAGAAGAACAACATGAAGGAAATGATGATAAAGAAGACCAGATTGAAAACTAACTAATGTGGTGTGTATAAATTATCTTATATTTTTATTTCTGTATATTTAAAAAAAATGTACTTATATTTTAATTTTAAATTATTTTATTCTAGAAAGAAGTAGATCAGAAATAGCAGTCGAAAAAGATAACATGGGCCATAACATAAACAATAAATTCAAATAGTATTGAATAAATTTTGTAAATAATATAACATTTGTAATATATGTAATATGTATGTATATTAAAATTACAATACCTTTAAATTTTTTGTGTTGAACGAGTTACCTAAAATATAGCATATTATTATTTAATTGCATAATATTATTTGTTAGTAACTATACTCACTCAACTACTAACTTAATAACCTTGATTGTAATAATTATAACTACATTTACTAAAATGTATAAATGAGTACATATTTGAATATCAAAATATACCTTGATACTGAGTCCAAATTATTGAATGTAACACTGCTAGACGTAAAATTATAGTTTCTACAAACTGTAAGGTATGACTTTTTGTCGTAAAATCGTCGGATTTCAAAAAAAATTAAAAAAACTAAAAAAAAATCAATTTTTTTAAGAAAACTTCAAGAAACGTACTTTTTTAACGTCACTTATTAATCTTAATTTTAGACTGATCTCATTATTTTTCAACCTTATTTTGTAGAGAATTTAGCGCTCTATATTTTAGACTGGATTATATTTTTTCATAAAACTCATAGTTTTTGAACAATTATCAAAAAACTAAAAAACTCCGATTTTGGAGCTGTTTTTTTAAGATGGCGGTTAACGCCGACCTCGGACGGGTGGGGGGGGACATATTCCCCTAATACTAAACCTATACTTAAGCAATTAAAACAATTTCCAACTTTCCACTAATTAATTCCGAATTCAAACCTAATTTGACTGGCGTAAATTGCACTATATCAAGAATATAGTGATTTAATGTCTGGGTGGTACATGAGGGATAATGACAATATGATAGTTCACGGAGACTTTAACCTACAAAAGTAAACGGAACCAAGTTTAATATCAATTGCCAATTGAATCTATAGGATGCAATCGGGAAGTCAGTAGACTTTTGCAACGTACAATCTAATAATGATATAACGGATATACTCGGAAGAGTTTTGAACTTGGTGTTTTCTAACGTTCATTTGGATGCTTCGTTATCTGATACGTCACTAGTACCTATAAATAACTGTTACCCATCGCTTATAATCTACTTTCAGGTTGCATCCAAAAATACGGTGTCTATTTCAAGTTATAGAATACACTTTAATTAAAAGGATGCGAATTTTCTACTGCTATACAACGTTTACAAGATCTTAATTTTGATTGTTTGGATCGTTTTACCGAAATCGACAATGCTGTAAAAGCATTTTACGATTTAATTTTTGAAGTTATGGACAAATGCGTACTAAAGGTTACTGCAAAATCTAGAAGAAAATATCTGTCGTGGTTTACATGTGAAAAAGTGAATGAAATTCGGGAGAAGAATTTTCGTCGTAAATAATATAAAGACACATCAGAATTCTATAGAAACAAATTAAAGCAACTCAAATCGGAGCTTAAAAAGGATATTCAAGCAACCCATAAAAATTATACTAAACAAGTTGGATATAATATTATGCAGACCCTGCGGTCCTTTGGAGTTACGTTAACGAGAGAAAATCAAAACATCTAAGTCTCTAGTTTTTGAATACAGCGGTCCACAGCTAAAATCATCCGCAAAAATTGCTAACGCATTTGCTAATTATTGTTCATCAGTATGGTGAGAAGTCAAACTATGTCACAATTAATGCAAATACACACGTCAGTAAAAGTAACTTTATTTTTAATATTCATTGTGTGACTATCAAAGAAGTAGAAGATGCAATTAAAAAAGTAAAACATAAAAAAACTGCAGGAACAGATGGTATGCCTATAATGTGTTAAAGACGTGTACAGATATATGAAAATATCCGCTGTGCCAATTTTATAACTTAGCGCTAATATCACAAACATTTCCACAGCAATGAAAATTGGCCAGGATTACACCAATTTACATATCACATTCGACTCACGCAATTATAAATTTTAGACCAATAATTAGGGTATCGGGGCCGGTTCTGGAACCTCATTTCCTCCAGAATCCCTCATTTCCTTACTCATTTCCTCCTGCCTTCCTAGCTCATCTTTTGAGATAAATCTATCTTGTTTGGTGTCGATTAATATTAGATTCTTCTCAGCAACCTGAATTCTTAAGATTTCTTTTAGATAGCATTACTGCCTGAGGCGGTACCCAATTTCAAGATTTTTCACCAGCAGCGATTTCTGACTGTCCTTATAAATTTTTTAGCCATGCGACACATCAAATTAGTCTAGAATTTTATGCAGAATCCGAATTTGTAAATAGATTTGAAATCCGACCACCCCTTACCGTTTTACACACATACCCTCTAGCGAGCACATAAAAGATAATTTTCGTTTCTTTTAAGATAAATATATCTTGTTTGCGCGTTGTTATGAGGTTTACGGAGATCTAATTGCATACCTAACGTTCTTCTGGGTATACAATGTAGCTTACTTGCAAAGTTAACACTTATACCTTTTTGTATTTTACTAATTGCTTTCTCTAAAGATACCTTGATGTGCATCTTTCAAATATAAGCTTAAACTGTTTCAAATTGAAAATAATACCTCTTATATACCAGCATTAGAGGAATGCGCATGGGCAGGGGTGCGCACGCGCAGAGGCGCACATGGGCATTCCTGTAATGCTGGTATACAAGGGGTATTATTTTCAGTTTCAATGAGTTTAAACTTATATTTGAAAGATGCACACCAAGGAACCTTTAGAGAAAGCAGTTAGTAAAATACAAAAGGGTATAAGTGTTAACTCTGCAAGTAGACTGTATGGTATACACAGAAGAACGTTAGGTAGGCATTTAGGTCTCTGTGAACTTCAAACAACGCGCAAACAAGATATACTTATCTTAAAAGAAACAAAAATAGTCTTTTATATGTTTGCTAGAGAGTATGTGTGTAAAACGGTAAGGGGTAATCGGATTTTAAATCTGTTTACAAATTCGAATTTTGCGGAAAATTCTAGACTAATATGATGTGTCGTATGGCTAAAAAATTTATAAGTACGGTCAAAAGTCGCTGCTGGTAAAAAATCTTAAAATTGGGGTACCGCCTTAGGGTGTGATGCTATCTAAAAAATTCCTAGAGATTCAGGTAGCTAAGAAAAATCTAATATTAATTGACACCAAACAAGATAAATTTATCGTGAAAGATGAGCTAGGGAGGCAGGAGTAAATAAGTGAGGAAATGAGAGGTTCTGCAGGATATGAGGTTCCAGAATCGGCCCAAATACTTTACTACAGTCAAAAACCATAATACAAATAGGAAACGCGAACTTATAAGTGGTTAAATATTTCCGCTACCTAGAAAGTCAAATAACACAAAATGGGAAGGGTGCAAACAATATAAAACAACGATTAGCACAACACTGTGCTGCCTTTAACAAGAAAGAGTAACTACCATATTCAAACATGGAAACACGGAAAGGATTACTAAAAGCATATGTGTGGAGTACAGTGCTATACGACTGAAACGTGGACAGCGAGAGAAGCAGACAGGAAAAGGTAAGCCTTTGTAATGTGGTGCTACAGACGTATGGTAAAGATACCATAGACAGACAAAGTTAAGAACAAAGAGGTTCTCGAAATTGCAAGGAAAGAAAAAAATATGTAGAGAATAGTAAAAAATATGAGAAATAGGATGCTAGGCCACATACTAAGGCATGAGGGAATAATGCAGAATATATTAGAAGTAGAGATAGGAAAAAAGAGAGGTAGAGGTAGACCAAGGTTAGACTATTGCACACAGATAGTCAAAGATGTAGGCTATGTGAATCTCAGGAAAATGTATAGGTTAGCTCAGAATAGAAAACAATAGAGGTGCGCGTGCAACTAATTCTAAGACTGAAGACTTAATGATGATCAATACAATCATCTTTGTCGCTCGTTTCTACATGTCGCAAATTTCAACACTTTTGAGAGATTAATTTCAAACATTAAAGCGCAGTACGATTTGAAATTTTCAAAGATATTAAATCCCTTAAAAACACGATTTTAAAGTGTTTATTTCTGTACAGTTTTTTTAAAGCACTTATACACATACGTGTGTCAAATACTATAAAACAAAGAAAAACGAACAAAAATACTAAATTTTTTCCTTTATCGTTCAATATTTCGAAAATATCCATCATGCGCGAAAATGTCACATAACAAAACTTGTAGAGCACAAAAACCTAAAAAAAACTTAAATTACGTTACTTTTTTGCGTCCATGAATTCGAACATATTCCCGAAAGCGATTTGGAGCCGCGATCGACGTGACCACGCGGTGGTGCCGACATTCCACTTTGAGGCACTCTCCAAGGCGTACTTTTCAACGAAATGAAACGAATAAAAGACGAAAATTGTAGGTTTTTGTCCACTATAACTTATATTTGAAGCATTTTTCAGTTTCATTCGATAATAATGAGAAAACAGCAGAAAGCTTTTTGTGTTCTTTTGTTGTTTTGGTAAACCATTTATAAGCATACAAAGTAGTCTAAGAAAGAATTCAAATTTGATACTCGTGTATTATCATATTATTAATGTACTAAAATTCAAGTAAAATGCTAAAGAACTGTCTATAATTAAAATACGCTTTCCATCTACATTACGCACAGAAAGTATATATATATAAATTAAAATACCTAAAAATTTACTAGAAGCTTCCAAAGGCAATGTGGAAAATTTCATTTCTGTTCTAAATCGTAGCGATTTTTTCCCAATTTTCTTGTGTTGACAAAATTCTTGCTTAAACAGCACTGACCATATTGCAGAACAGGTTTCGTGATTAATGTTACATACAGGATTATTACCAACTCGAAACTGCAACGCAAGAGTTTGAAATGTCTATCGTGCATTTAGAAATCTAATTAAAGTACTTTTAACGTTCGTGCTTAAATAAATTCTTTTTCTAACGTGATTGTAATTGCTAAACAGTATTCAAAATTCAAAGGCTCCTTTCTGCTTTTCACAATCAATGGTCTCGCAAAAGACAAAAGGTTATCAAACTGTTCCACGGTAAGACGAGTATAATTAAAAAACATTTCTCTTTCATAAAGTCTCATTTCTTGCATAAAATTGTAATAACCACCTTGTCTATTTCTGTTTGCATAAATGGGTCGCACTCACAATCTAAAACTATGTTAAGTATACTATAGCATAATCATAAATTCAAACAATACCTTCTAAGCTGCCTTTTTGTTATTATTCTGCATAAACTGCCAAATAGGCTCATGACATTACAAATACAAGATATTTCTTCTAAATTTTGTGTTTTTTCCTTATAAATACGTTCCAATATTAAATTCAATTTGTTATGTTTTGCAGTATTCCGTACCGACAAGGAAGAATGCAGCACAATAGGTAGTAGAAAATCGCCTACACTGAATGCAGCAACAAAACACAGGGACGGAATCAAACTCAAAAAGAATCAGAGTTCGGGCTAGCTCAACAATGTCAGAGAGTGGGATGGGTGAGCTAAAAAAAAAAGAATTGGAAACCTCAGTAACAACGAAATTTGATTACGAACATGTAGGAAAACATACAGTTCCAAAAGAATATTTACACACGTCGAAAATACATATTGCGTAATCGTTTGTTACAATGTGATGTACATTAAGCGTTAATTTACATATACTACAGTATTGAAAAATATAAAGCATATTTACAACACACCAACCCTAAATATGTACAAAAAATATCGAAATAATAGTATATTAAGTACAAGTTATTGCAGGAAATGCATCTCGTAACACAAAAATTTTAAACAGTCCGTTGTTGACGTTCACATTAATTTATACAGTAAAAAACAACCAGTAGAAAAGCACTCTAAACGTATTAAAATTTATAAAATAA
This sequence comes from Platerodrilus igneus, assembly GCA_036346225.1. NCBI lineage: Eukaryota > Metazoa > Arthropoda > Insecta > Coleoptera > Lycidae > Platerodrilus > Platerodrilus igneus. The sequence continues at coordinate 2,051,270 of JARFIW010000295.1, forward strand.
AATAAATACATAATTGGTCGATTAGAAAGCGTGCGTTAACTTCGGACTGCAATGTATTGTAGAATTAGTTAAAAGAATGTCTATCTTTCATAACAGCAACACCAAATAAAGCAAACTGAAAAGCACACTGTACCTGGAGCTATCTTCTTTTTGGTATCATCTCAGGAAATGCAGCTGGCGCTGGAACTACTTAACTGTACCGTACTAGCAAAATCGCATTTTAAAAGGGCAACTTTGCAACGCTCAAAAAACTTTGTATAACAGTACGAGAACGAAGTCGAATAATAAAAAGAAAAGTCGAATCAATAAGAGACCTATAACGGCAGAAATCTTCGTAGAATGCAAGCTATTAAAGAAAGCAAAATACAATAATTAATTCTATTGAATTTCGTTGCCCGAATGGGAAAGCAAACTACATTTTAAAATATTCCTGCGAGTTTAGGCAAATAACAACACCGCTAAGCAAATTGAGCTGAATGCCCTTCTAACAAATGCTAGAGGTTTTTTATAATTATTATTCTACGCTGCAAATATTCCCAGAATAACTTAAAGAGGACGAACGCTATTGCCCATAAAATTTGAACAGCGAACACGTGCCGATATAACGAAATAAATTTCACAGAACACAGGCAAACACCAAACCCATTTAAGCATTTAACCTTTCCAAAGAACCTCGACCAGCAAATATAACGAGCAACGGTTAATATATTCTACAAAGAATTGCTAAAGACGAGCTTCTCGGTTTTAGATGTGATTTTACGATAGCAAATGTAACAAATATAACTATTTAAAATTACAGAAGCGTATTTGAAAAAAGTGTTTGTTTGTTTTAACGAATAACTATCAGACATAACAGGCCGCGGTTTTAATATTTGAATATCGCACTTGTTATTAGTTGAGAATGACATAAAAGGTTTAGATTAGCGTATTCAATTAGGGCCGTTTGCCATTTTATACAAAAATTCCCTATTTCAAATAGTTACCGTAACAAATTCCCCCCTAAAAAATTGAAAGGTCGGGGTAGAGAGCAAAAACAACGAAGCAGGCAGTACAGCGAAAGAAAATTTGTTTGAGAAAACTCAAAAAAAAGCAAAAGCCAACAAAAATTAACATATCCGGCTTCAAAGACCATTATACACTAATAGGATGAACCGAAAGGAAATTTGCTTGAGAAAACTACACCAACCACTCAAAAACCAACAAAAGAATTTTTATCATCCACGAAGAAACAATACACCGGACTAAATCAAGAAGTATCAGGGGCATAGGAAAAGGAAAAGGAAAAGGAAGCAATAATCAAGAACAAAAACGCTGAAAAAAATAGTCAGAAGACGGACGTCTCTAATAAAGAAACAGTAAAGTTTTTAACCTCAAGAAAAGAAATTGGTTTATCGCGATAAAACGCTAAAGTAAGAAAAAGAACGAAGAATAAAACCAACAGCATAAGCTAAACGTGATAATAATTGTCAAACCTCAAAGTAAGCAAGGGAACAATAAGAATGTTGGATAGAAAAAATTGAAATACGTCAAGCTGTGGTACGAAAGAACCTAAGAAAATAACAGCTAACTAGGCCGAAAGTTTACTAAGTCGTGGTTTCCAAAGAAAATAAAAAAGACTAGAAAGCACCTACCACAGGAAGTCGATCGCAAAATTTCACAAAATGCCGTATGAGGACTAACAGTTAGAAAACCAGCAAATGAATGGGGAAAAGAAAGTGGGCCAAAATGAACGGAGAAGTAAAACTACAACAAATACCATAAGAAAGCAGCACCAAAACTGCAAGAAGAGAGCAATACAAAGAAAAACAAGAACAAAAAAAAATGTGTGCAGAAAGTGTGTGTGTGTGAGGACTAATAACAAGGTTTAAGGCGTTTGCGACGCCAGCAGAAAAACGAAGCAAAATCAAGAATATTAGGATTTTGACGAACTACCGTTTTAGGTTCTGAATCAGTATAGAATATTTTCTGCCTCTTACTTCTTTAGCTAATCGGTTTCGTGGGTTGAGTGACCGGAGCAAGGGGTAATATTGAGCGGGCAGTATTTCACAAACTAGGATTAACAGAAGGTGTAGTAGTTGTAGCACGCGGTTGAGAAGGTGGTGGTGATGATGGAGGTAGTAATGGTGGTTGTGGTTTAAGAGATACATTACACATTATGGAAGAAAATCGTTTTTTTTAGGGTTGGTTGTAAGAAAGTCAACGGTATAAGGCGGAACATCGTGGGCTGTCAGAGTATCAACAATAGAAAAAAGAACAGCATTTGTCGTAAGAGTATCAATCTTGCAAGAACAAATGAAATCGGGAAGAGCTTTATCAAGAGGAACAGAATCAAGTAAAAGTTTATCAAGATTAGGAAAAGGAGCAGAAACAGATTGATCTTTGTATACATTATAAAAAGGACCAGAATTAGAAAGAACTTTGTCAACATTGGAAAAAGGAACAGGAGCAAGTATTCCTTCATCAATATTAGATAAAGAAGTAGAAATAGGTTGAACTTCGTCAACATTAGAAAAAGAGTCGAAAGCATGTAACGTTTCATCAACGTCAGATAAAGGAGTACAAGCAGACAAAATTTCAACTATAACAATTTTAACAACAACAGCAACAGACACTAACGATACGGGTTCACTAACTTAAACAGGACCTTGAACACAATTAGAACTTATCGTCACTTCAGCTACATTTGCTATTGCAGTGACGACAGGAATTTCTTTAGTAGAATTATTTAAGAAAATAGGAACAGACTTTTGAGTGGCTGTCTGTAGGTCACTAAATTGAAGTATAGGTTCCAATGGTAGCAATGGTAGGGGAGGCACCGTCTGAAGCGGAAGTAAAAACGTAGGATCTTTCTGATCACCGTTCGAACAGCTAAGAACGGAAGAAATTTTGATCTTATTAGTAGGTGTGCGGTAAGTAGGAGCATGATAGCCGTAAAAATCAATATTATAGTTCGAATGCTTATATGCCTGAAAAGAATATGATGTGATGGTAGTGCGACGAACAGGGGGAGGTGCAGAAAAGAATGTAGATCAAGAAACGGAAGAGACTTTATTTGAAGCCATATTTGCCGAAGAACAGTATGTTTTGGCAGTAGTAGTAGTAGTAGGATGGCCTGTATGAGGCACAGAAGAGAACGTAGAATTAGAAGCAGAAGAAGATCCGAGGACAGAATTTGAAGTATTATTAGTAGTAGGATCACATTTTAGAGAGTTGCGGCGAGTAACTCTCTTATGCCCACAACTATAGCAATGGATTACTTGAGAACGAGTACAGCGTGTTGAAATACGAACAGGTTTGTCGCAATTAAAGCATATGACCTGACAAGTAGAAGTAGAACCAGGAATAGCAACAGCAGAAAGTACATATTAAATATTTGATCCACCCGCAGGCGTAGGAGAAATGTTGACAGTTTGATCACGTAAAGTAAAGGTATTTTTCTCGATTGTCATAAACTTGTAAGCAAAATCGGGTTTGGCAGAAAAAGTGTGAGTAGGACTAGAAATGGTAGCGGGACACAAATTTCTATTTCAGTTTCGAAAGCAATGCGAAGATCGTCCATAGTTTGAAGTAATTCCCAACGAATTTTGCCCTCCGCTTCTATTAGACGCAACTTAATACAGTGATCTCCTGCGTGGATCCACAGGGAACTAATGCGTTTAAACGCAAGTGAAGATTTATCACTATTGAAGTTAGCAAGGGATTGTCGAAGCTCTTAGATAAGAGTTCTGAATGCTGCAAGATCATTTTCGTAATCGAATATAATGGGGGGTTGGAAGGAGGGCAGCCACGCTTTATGCATAAAGCACCCATCACCGATCTGGGGAGTTCATCTTCAAAGACCTTAGAATCAAAACCACGAGAACATAATTCGTACTGCAGCTTGGTTTTGGGTAGATGTTTCACATATGTGCGCCAAAGATATATCCGAAGGAAAAATTAAAATTTAAGGCAACCCAAAAGAACTTGCGAGGACTTACAAACTAGAATCTAAAAACGCTAGTAGAAATAGAAGCAACATAATAGAACCCAAGAATAGAAATAGGATGCCAGTGTTTTTAAAATCTCAAATTTCCTAGGAAAACAGGATTCTTGTAACTCGACATAAAAAAAAACGTGCAGAAAATCACCTTACATGTGATTTTCAAATGCTCCACCCGAAGGTACTACATTGGCCAGGAAGCGAGTTCTTTTACCTGGAAAATTTAGAATTTTGCCGAACCCTTGCTACTCCAAGCAAGGTAGGGATCTTTAACTTCCTTACAACACTCACACGGGGTCTCCATTTTACCTCTTATCCGAACGAGAGCGTAATTTTGTGAAAAATGCTCGCCCAACATTTTTCAAGCGGACCGTGTCGGGATACAAAAAATCACCACGTAACGAACAAGGAACAGTTATACGAATGCAACAAATAAAATTTTTTATCAAGACGAAATGGCATATGTACAGAAAAATACGGGACCAAATGTTGAGTAAGAATAGAGGTTTCCAAAAATCAAGTATAAACTCTTAAGCAAAAAGTGCGGTTTGAATAATCGAGCAAATTTTTGAGAACGACAGAGAGGTTTAGAAATTGTACCACACATTAAGTAAAAGAACGGTTTCGAAAATCCGAGCCAACAGTAAGTAAAAAGAACGGTATCGAAAATCGGAGCCAACAGTAAGTAAGAGAAATGGATGCGAAAATTGAGCCTCACCTTCAGTACGCCAAATTTGTTAAGTTTTATGGTATTCCGTGCCGATAGGAAAGAAAGAACGTAGCAAAGTAAGTAGTAGTAATGCGCCTACACGGAATACCGCAAAAAACACAGGGATAGAATCAAAGTTTGGGCTAGCTCAGGAACGCCGTAGAGTGGGGTGGGTGACCTAGAAAGAAAAAATTGGAAACCTTAGTAACAAAAATATTTTATTAAAAACATGTAGGAAAACTTACAGCCCCAAAAGAATATTTACACAAGTCGAAAATAAATATTTACGTATCGTCTGTTACAACGTTATGTACATAAAGCATTACCTTACATATAATACAGTATTGAAAAATATCAAACATAAAATCTTACTATCTAAACACAAGCATACCTACAATACACCAACCCTAAATATGTACAAAAATTATCTAAATAATAATATAATAAGTAAAAGGTTTTAGGAAATACATCTCGTAACATTAAGATTTGAAACAGTCCGTTGTTGACATTTTCATTAATATATACATTATATACATTAAAAGGCATCCAGTTGAAAAACACTTTAAATGCGTTAAAAATTTTTAAATAGTAATTTGGTCGAGTAATAAGCGTGCGTTAGCGTCAATCTGCAATGCATTGTGACATTAGTTGAAAGAATATCTATCTTTTACAACAGAATTACTAAATAAAACAAACACAAAATCATATTGTACCTAGAGCTATCTTCTTTTTGGTACCATCTCAGAAAATGCAGATGGGGTTGGAACAACTTAACTATACTGCACTAGCACAAACGCATTTTAAAAACGCGACTTTACAACGCTCAAAGGACGTTGTATAGCAATACGAGAACAAAGTCGAATAATAATGAGAAGAGTCGAACCAATAAGAGACCTTTTTTAAAGTCGGACTTGTATTTGTACAGCTTTGAAACCATGGTAGGGAACATAAGACCATTTCCACCGATATTAGTGTAGAATATTCTGAAAAGGCAAGCGAATCCTTCGCAGAATGCAAGTTATTAAAGATAGCAAAATACGATAAATAATTCCATTAATTTTCGTGGCCGATATGGAAAAGCAAACTCTATTTTAAAATATTCCTGCAAGTTTAGGCAGATAGCAACACAGCTAAGCAAATTGAATTGCCTCCCTATCTAACAATGTATAGAGGTTTGTATGATTATCGATCCACTCTGCAAATATTTCCGGAATAACTTAAAGCAAGAGAACGTTATTACCCATAAAATTTGAGCAACAAACTTGCGCGGATATAACGAAATAGAATTTGATAAAACGCAGGCAAATAATAACTACGTTTAAGCATTTAATCTTACCAAAGAACCTATTTAGAAGTAGTTTTAACGACCAGCGAATACAACAAGCAGCGGGTAGAGTATTTTTGGAAAACTTGCTGAACAATAGTTTCTCGGTTTTAGAAATTGCTTTTACGATAGCAAATACAACGAAGCTTTAATCTTTTGACGAATAACTATTTGAAATAACAAAAGCGTATTTTAAGGAAGAGCGGCGGTTTTAATATTTATATATTGAACTTTTTATTATTTGAGAATAACATAAAAGGTTTAGATTAGCGTTTTCAATTAGGGTCGTTGTAATTTAATGCAGAATCTCTCTACTTCAGAAAGTTATTATAACAAATTTTTCCCTAAATGAAGAGTACTGCGCATACGCAATCTGTTCTTTCATCATTTTGTTTTCGACCTTACTTAAGGTCGGTTTGACGCAGCTCTAACTTCTTTTCTAATCTAAAAAAGCTCTACATACCCTTCACAACCTAAATTTCTAATAATTTGACTAATATAGTTTGGTCTAGATCTTCCTAAATCCTTCTATCTTTTTCCTATTCAGCTGACTCTACATAGATATTAGCAACCTGATGGTTGTTAAAGAACTCTAACATGTTTACATGATTTCCATTTTTACCATGATTACCATTCATAAGGAAATGAAATATAACCTGGTTATCCGCTTCAAAAATGAAAAGTGTTAAATAATATGTTATGGTAAGACTTAAGCAACGAATCGCTGCCAACATGCCAGACCGCTACCTAATTGTGAGTTATGTCATGGTGACGTTTCTTAAATTATATATTATGGTAAGGCTTAAGCAACGAAACGCTACCCACATGCCAGACCGCTACCTAATTGTGAGTTATGTCATGGTGACGTTTATTAAATTATATGTTATGGTAAGGCTTAAGCAACGAAACGCTACCAACATGCCAGACCGCTAACTAATTGTGAGTTATGTCATGGTGACACTTAGTTAACTAATTTTTATTTTTTTTTGTTTTGTTTTCGAACTTACTTAAAGTCGGTTTGACACAGCTCTAAATTTTTTTCTATTCTGAGCTAGTCTAAAAAGGTCTACATACCCTTCACAACCTAAATCTCTAATAATTTGACTAATATAGCTTTGTCTAGGCCTTCCTACTCTATTTTTATTTGGTAGTCTATAATCTAAGACTTTACTAAATAGTCCCTCATGTCTTAACTGGTGCCCTATCATTCTATCTCTCCTGACCTTCAATTGTTTCCACATACAGGGATCCTCACCTATCCTTCTATAAACTTCCTCGTTTGTTACTCTATCTGTCCAACTAATCTTTAACATTCTCCTATAACACCAAGTTTCAAAAGCTTCTATCTTTTCTTATCTACTTCTTTAATTGTCCAAGTCTCACTACCGTATAGTAGAACGCTCCATACATACGACTTTAAGAAACTTTTTCTATTATCTAAACTAATACTATTAGCTATTAGTAAGTTTTTCTTTTAGAAACATTTTTCTAGCTTGAGCTATTCTAGCTACTATATTCCTTCTGCTACGTCCGTCCTATGTAATTATACTACCTAAATAGCAAAATTCATCTACCTCCTCTAACTCGGTATTACCTATTTTTAATTTTGGTTTAGAACTAGGCTGTAACTCACTTGTCATTATCTTTGTCTTTACCGAGTTAATTCTCATACTATAGTTACTCCGTAGTATCTCATCTAAAATATTTAAAAACTCTCCTAACTCTTTTCTAGACTCTGCTATAATGGCTATATCATCTGCAAAACGTAACATGTCTATTTTCTGTCCCTGTACACTAATACCTATCTCTTTTCTCTCTCTAGCTAAGTTTAAAGCTTCCTCAATATAAACATTAAAATCAAGGGAGATAGTATACAACCCTGTCTAACACCATTTCTAATCTTAGCTTCCTTTTCTATTTCATCAAATCTAATTACTACGCTTTGGTTTTATATAGACTGTAAATAATTTTTCTATCTTTATGAGAGATTCCTATTTTTGCAAAACCCTGAACATAACAATCCAATTAACCCTATCAAATGCTTTTCTAAATCTACAAATGCGAAATGAGTCTTTTATTTTTGTAACCTTTTTCGATAATTACCCTAATCATTAGTATCGGTTCTCTAGTCCCTCTGTCTTTACGAAAACCATATTGGTCTTCGCCTAAATAATTCTCAGTCAAAGCTTCTACTCTATTTTTAATTATTATGTTAGTATTTTGGAAGCATGAGAAGTTAAACTAACCGTTCTAAAATTCTCACACCTATCAGCTCCTGACTTTTTGGGATTGGGATAATAATATTTTTTCGAAATCTATTGGAACCTCACCTGTGTCATATATTACATTTATTAGTTCATATAATCTGTCCAAAGTTTTCTGACTTGCATATTTTATTAATTCTGCGGGAATATCGTTTATCCCTGGCGCTTTATTTAATTTAAGATTCCGAATAGCTCTATCAAATTCCTCTCTTAATATTGAGAACCCTATTTCTACATCCTCTTCTTGGTCGTTCTCTAACTCATCCATATCGTCTCCCTTATATAAATCTTCTAAATATCTTTTCCATCTATCAGCTACCTCAACTTTATTTATTAGAAGCTCATTATTCTCGTCTCTAATACCATTATATTTTTTCCTATCTTCCCAAAAACTTTTTAACTGCCCTGTAAGCCCTGTCTGTCTTACCTACTCTCAAATCATCTTGTATTCCTTACAATTCTCCTCCATCCATTTATTTCTAGCTTTTCTACACTCATGTACTATCTTATTTCTAACTGTATTATATTTTTGCTTCCTTTCACTATCCACTTCTCTGAAAGGTTTAAGCTTTCTTCTATTCTCTATTAAATCTAATATCTCCTTTGTTACCCACGGTTTTCTAGCTTCTATTTTTTCTTACCTATAGTCTGTGTTGCTGTATCATGTACCGTCAGTTTTATTTCTTTCCATCTATTTTCTACGTTCCTTCCTACAGCTATCTCTTTGCTCTTATTATCTAATACTTGTTTATATTCCTCTTTTACCCTACTTATCATTAAGCTTACCTAGATCCCATCCTCTCTTTTCACCTTTCTCAATTTTTGAATTTTAGTTTACACTTCATTTTAACTAAGTTATGATCGCTATCTATGTCAGCCCCTGGATAACTACGACAGTTTTAACTTGGTTTCTAAATCTTTGTTTAACTAAAATATAATCTATTTGGTATCTAGCTCTATCACCTGGGGCTTTCCAGGTATATCTTCTCTAACATGTTGTTCGAATAGGGTGTTTACAGTTACTAATCTATGTTCCTGGCAAAACTCAACTAATCTTTCTCCTCTATCATTTCGTCTGCCATACCCAAATTTTCCTACCATTTTCCCTCACTACCTTCTCCCACTGATGCATTAAAATCGCCCATAACTATTAAATTCTCATCTCCTTTTACTTTTCTCACTATACTATTTATATCCTCGTATACCTTTTCTACTTCCTCATCCTCGTACTGAGTTGTTGGCATGTAAACCTGTACTAAAACAGTGTCTGTGGGTTTTGTACTCAATCTAACCATAATTATTCTATCACTAAATTGTAAGTACTCTTTAACTTTATGCCCTAATCTTTTATCTAACACTATTCCTACGCCTGCCTGTGCATTAGTTGAAGAAGTTGTAATTATTCTATAATTATCCTTCCAAAAGTCATTACTATCTGGCCATCTCACCTCACTAATACCTAAAATGTCCAGCTTTTGCTTTCTCATTTCGACTAATAAATTCGTTAACTTATCTACTCTGAGTAATGACCTTACATTCCAAGTCCCTATCACTAAATCAAACTGTTGTTTTATATTCTTACGATGACGAGCCCCAAGTACCCCCCCCCCCGGAGATCCGAATGCGGGAGTATTTTACCTCCGGACAAGAATTTTACTTGTGAGCTCTCCATCATATCTATTTCGTGTTTTAGGCCACGCACACCTGGGAAATATTGTGGTAGGCTCCCATATCTTTCCACAACGCAGTTTTTAAAGATCTGTTCTTTAATTAGCCCATATTTTTAAATATAAACAGTTATGATTTATTAAGTTATGTTGCGTTGAATTACGTTTTGAGTTACGTTAAGTGACTGTAAATGACACTTAACATAGAAATGAAAAGTAATGTAATTCTAATCTTATATACAAACTTACATGTAACTAGCTATATAAATAATAAAATTTAACAAATCCTTGTTACGTTGCAATCTTGAAAAAAACTTAAAAATTTCAAACTCTTATTATCCATTCGTTTAAATATAGTATATAAGGTTCGCATTAGCTGTAATTTTTTTAAAAATTTCTGGAACTATTCTATGCCTATTAAACTATTCGAAAGCCTATTGGGTATATAAGCGCACTATTTCTAAAAGCACTTGTAAATTGTCGTGTTTTTCAGTATTTTCAAGTTTTAGGAAGCGATTAGCTTTGACGCAATTTTAAGCAATAGAACCTGGTTAAATAAATTTGTTCATGCTATCGATTGCACTTGAATCAGCTGTGTAATGCATTAAGATACCATTTTTACATCTAATAAATGATGTGGTACATGGAGTTACCAATAGGTTGAAATATTTTATATTCTTTCAGTTAGAAAACCCGTAGAGATCACAGAAACTTTAATCTAAATTAATATCAATTATAGCAGTATGATTGGATCTTGTTTGCCGCCTGGAAAGTAGTACGCACTTCCAACGTCATCTATATTTCAACAGATAGCTTCAATCTCGGTGCTAGAGGTGTTTAAATCTCGCACTACCTAGAGTCCCTCTTAATTATTAATCACTGTATATCAGATTCCCAGCAAACGTGACCGTAGTGTGTTCGTAATACTTTCTACCTTTTGAGAAGCCGTAAATTTCAAATTTATATCTTTCCAAACAAATCGAGTTTCACTTTCTATATTACACACGAGAAGTATTTTCAGAAATTGTAAACGAACAACCCACTGGAGAATCAAATTAAATTGCTCCATATATCAAATAAAAATTGCAAAACAGGGATCTAATAAGAACTTGAGTGAATATTTTGCATACTGATATGTAAAATACAATTAATTGATTTTCAACCTTCCTTGTTTAATAAAAACGCAATATCTTATATTGCCCTAATTACCCTTCGATAGAAAAAATTTTAATAGATGATCTACTTTAATTGAGAAAATTATTATTAAAATTCGGTTTATATTCATGTCATTAGGATTTAAATCATTGCAAAAATTTTAACTTGAAAGTCCTACGTTGTCATCACTATTAAGGTCAATTGGGGTAAATGGAAACAGGGGGTAATTGAAAACACGACACACAACCAGAACGTCTGTAAGTTTATGTGAAAAGTTGAAGCAGGGATCTATTTGATGAGGTTTTGGTAGGTTACAACATATTATGTAACGAAAGAGCTTAGTTTGCATCTAATCCCACTTAGTGGCGCTCCTTCTAAGTCCTTGGTGTTGTGAAGTAACTATATTACTTTTGAATATTTACATAAACATTTTATGTGCATTTGTTTGTGTTATTTTAAACGGTGTCTTATTTAATAAATTTCGTAATAAAGCAAGTTATGTATCCCCCATATATATGTACCATTAACAGAAGGTATTAAAAATTATTAACAATTATAAAGAATTACTAAGTTAGATGCAACATTGTATTACATGGATAATTAATAAAGGTTAATAAAAGTTCACAAGCAAGCTGCGAGAACGGATGCAATACATTGTATTCCGGACGAAAGTGATACTGCAGATGGCAGGTCACAGACGGTTAAGAACCGTGAGTACCTAGAAAGTAAGATTGTTACATTGTATCATAAATAGTATTAAGACATAAGCAGACATGAGCTCTGCAAGTTCCCACAGACATGTGAGGGGCAGGAACAACATAAATACTACGGGAGCCCCAAGACCATCAGTCAGTCAGAAATAACTTTAACATTGCCGTTTGCTTAGGCTACTCATTCATATTAGTTCAATTAATTATTTTATTTCGACTTAGTTTAATTTACAACAGTTTGTCAAAATTCCATAATTAATGTCTGTTTAAACTAATAAAATATGTTACAAGTTTTGGAAGTAGTTTTTAAAAACACCGCTCCCAAGGCCCGAAACGTAGCTAGCATGATTTTTTAGGAAAACAACAATATTTGCTTAAAAATGGTTTGAAACTATGTAAAAAAACAAACAGAGATGACTTACACTGCTTCTGATCTTGCTGCTGCTATTAAGGATGCTATTAACTGTCAATATATCGCAATGCATTATAATTTGAATAAGGGCCACTGTACTTGCGGACCACGTCTCCAATGCTCCACCCGAAGGTACTACATTGGGTTTAAACGCGAAAATATAACGTGCTTCAAATTAAACCTAACTTCATAATTAATCCATTCTAAATAAAAATCTAATAACCTGAAACAAAAACTAAAAATAGGGTTTGAATAAAGGTGTCCCTAGCGTTGATTTTGGAGTGTGTCTGATCAACAAGACACACGCGAAAGTAAAAGATGAGGAATCCGTAATACCGGGTAGCAGTCGCCAGCTCTGCTTACCGATGCGACCTGAAGGGTCGACTTAAAACTATCCAAAGCTAGCTAACTAATTAGAAATGGATTCAAATTTCAAAGCATTCGCCAAATATTTGAATAGTTAATCCAGCTATTTTTCCTGCTCTATGTATTTACAAGTTTGTCCTCCCTGGTCTAAGTAATTTAGCATAAACCCGTTCCTAGCTTTCCCTATCATGCCCTAGCTGATTTATATTATAATTACAATCTTCTCTAGTACATTCTTCCTTTCTATTAAAATGCTGCTACCAAAAATGGCGGCAGAACGTCAGAAAAAAACAAACAATTCAAGCCCCAAAATAATATAATACATGCAAATATATATAAAATATAAATATAAATAAATATAAAATAAATATATATATAAACAAATAAACATATAAAAGCATAAGCATGTAACAATACATTTAGCAGAAGCATCGCCCAAATAAATTATCAGGTGCACTCGCATAAGCATTATGTTGTCTGGCGCCATTACACACAAGAACGTGCACGTTAAATTATTTCAGAATATTCTTATTAATACAAATCAATGCTTATGCGAGTACAACCGCCACAATTTTATGCTTACCTTAATTATAAATTTTCCCAAAGTCCTAAAGGAGGGGGGGGGGTAGCGGTTTCACTCTAATTTATTTCTTTATTTATTACACTGATTTAAATTAATGAGGTTTTCTGATTTAGTTTGTTGTTATTTATTTGTTTTCGTTTATTACCGATTTTCCGGTGGAATAGGCGATTGCTTTAGTGATGTGGGGGGTTCACGGTGCATATTAGACTTTTGATTATTATTTATATATTATTATTACTTTATTTTATTATTATTTTTTTTTTGTTTTTTTTACAGGTTATGGTTATCATGCTCATATCATTTTTCACGCCAAGTCAAAATTAAAGTTTTCCAATCCTCCCTACGCCCTCCCTTCACCTTCCGATTTACACGCGGTTATCACCGCCCAATCGCGCGACCCTTCCCGAAAATTCTTTGAAGGCGGTCCAAAACGCCTTCTGGTTAGTCACTTCCCCGACTTCCTCTAGGCTCTTTGGCCATGCTAGCCCTGCCATAGCTAATTTCATATCAGCTAACCCCCGATTTGCCACCTCTAGTGGACAGTCGAAGAGCAAGTGCTCTGCGCTTTCCGCCCTCGCCACACTCGCAGCAGTCATTATCGATTAAACCGAATTTTTGTAAATACGCTTTCAGGGCGCCGTGCCCTGTTAACAGTTGCACCATTTTATGATCGAGCTTTATCTCGATCTTACCTCTAGCTTCTATGCTCGGTATGAATTTGTGGGTCAACCTGCCCGTGGCAGCGTTGCTCCACCTCTCTTCCCATTGTTGAATTGACTTTTCGCGCAGTTTCCTTTTAATACTGGACCTCGGTATCGACGAATGTTATATTCGAAAGTCGCCCGTCGCGGGCTCTTTAGCTAATTCGTCAGCCCTATCATTCCCTACGTTACCATCGTCCGACCTAACCCAACAGAACTTTAAACGTCGAAACTCGAGCGCCGTATGCGCTATCCTCCAGACGTCCGCCTGGAGGTCTGTTGAGGTGTTCATGTTTGTTAAAGCTGTCAGCGCTGATTTACTGTCGCTGATTATATAATATTCATCTCTGCCCACGTGGTTTATTACGTAATCGATTGCCTCTCGTATGGCTACCAATTCGCACTGGAAAATAGTGCTCCAGTTTGCGAGTTTGGTTTGAAACCGAAACACCTCCTTTCTTGCTTATACACTACAAACGCCGCGCCTGCTTGCCCGTCATCTATGCTGAGCCGTCCGTATAAATTCTGATACCCGTCGCGTCCCCATTGCCTTCTACAAACTCGATTCCTCTAATATCGGCCGGGTGTCCCAACTCCGATACAACGATCTTTCGTTCTACCTTCCTATTACCAAGATGAATATCTTCGATAATTTTGCGCCCTTTACTTATATTTATCAATCTCCTATCTCTAATCTCCCTAACGACATATTCGATAGGAACAGTCCTACTGATCACCAGGACCGCCTCCGTGGAGGTGGTCCTGTACGCCCTGGCCGCTTTCACAGTGGTTATGCGTTGTACGCTAGTCAATTGACGCATCTTCCGGCCTTTACAACCTTCCACCCATACAGAAGCTGCGTACAGCATAGCCGGCTCAATTGCTCCGGCATAAATCGTCCTCAGCGATTCGCCCCTGAAACCCCAGTTGATTTTCGCCGCCGCCATCATTTTGTTTGATATTTCGCTGTATATCGCAATGCAGCAGCATACTACAATATTCCAAAAACTGTAATTGGTAATAGAATAGTTGATCGTAAAAAGCTGGTAAATTTGTTGGGCGCAGGTAGACATATTACTCTAGTAGTGGAAGTTGAAATTCAGTTAGTAGACCTTAATGTGACAAGAACGGATTTTAGGTATCCTATTGAAGCAAATGAATTATTTGACTTTGTGATCGACTTTGCCATTTACCAAAATAGTTACGCACCTTTCTGTCACGGACAACCAAGTCAGAATTAGTACATGAATTTCCTGAAGCGACGTTCCCTGTTATGTATAAATAAACTCAAAATTTGTCGTGTAAAACCATTTTAAAAAATTACAAATTATTGTAGATAAAAGTAATTTGAATCGGCACGCACACATGTTTTAATTTCGACAAATCGAGTTTTTGTACCAATGCTTCAAAAATAAAGTCAATCGGTATAAAAAATAAGGCATTATACCAGTGTATTTGAGACACAGACACAGTTTGCGTTAGTGCAGATGGAGAGACATTAGCGCCGCATATTATCTTTCAAGACTGTTCAATTTTATCATTTTGGGCGAGGGGGGATTTTCCTGGTACAGTCTATGCAGCTACACCCAAACGTTACATGGAAGAACACATGTTTTGTAGTTGGTTGGCCAACAACATGTCTCTTAAATATATAGCTTAAAAAAAAATTGGAGAACACTGGTTAAAAGACTGTTTTAATGTGCTCGCGAAACCATTAAAGACAGCGAATTATAAAAGGAAATGCAAATTATTATAATGGAAATAGTGATGGTGACATTTATTTTAACAATGATAAGAATAACGTAGATTTTCAAGAACAATCCAAAAATTTCCAAAAATATTCGCAAATGTTGCTAAGTATTTAGTAAAAGGGGCTAAGAAAACTACTACAAAAACTAAGGAAAAAAAGATAAAAATATGAGACAAATCAAATAAAACTAGTTACATATTCTATGACAATGTATACTGACCGCGCAACTGTTGAAGCAGACATTGCTGCAAATGATATAGAAACCATAACAACGTGAGTTATGACAATGAAAAAGAATATATAGACAGACAAAAAGGGTTTGCAGATACACAACAACATATTCAGGAACAGACGTTACTACAGTAAGAAACCACCTGAACATTATCACTGATACAAATCTTGCTAATACTTACACGGCAATCGGCAGCGTAAAAACCTATTACGTTGGGTGTATATTGAAGACTTCTTCAAGTGCGCGTGTCACAATGAATTTTTTTTTGTAAGAATAGGAAGCGTATTTAAATGGCCAAAAACGGATAAAATTGAATCGATATCACCTGCATCTTTTCTAACACTAATTTTTATAGGAGGTGATTGCAGTTTTAAAATATATCATAGTGTTAATGCGATTGAAGAAATATGGAAAGACGCAGGGGGCTAAATATAGAAATACTAAAAATTATGTATCAGTTAGCTAAGAATGTAATGGTTCTCGGTCCTTTTATAATTCATTTCTTAATGAATTTTGTGAAAGGTAGGTTTTACGGATTCGTTCTTATATGTGCCATATCAATATAATGTTGTCTTATGCAAAGTAATTCAGTGTACTTTTTTACCCCATTTGTTAAGGCAAATGGGAACGCTTAATTTAAACAAAAGGAGCGCATTTACCATATTTTTAATTGACACATGAAAGTCATGTACAACATCATTTACTAAAACGGTATTCGCTTTAATACATACTAAAATTTGAAAGCGATATGTAGCTTCGTTTGATTTTAGGACACCAAAACAAATAAAACTTGAAATAAATTTATCTAATTACGCCAATTGACAATATAAGTTAGTGATGATTATGATATTAACTTACGATACGAGTTACATATCCCCCAAATTAGAATATCTATGTAATTAAATGAAACTATTAAAACTTAAGTTAAATGTTACATTGTATCAATTGAAGGACATAATAAAAGGGTTAATAAAAGTTCAACAAGCCAAACAGTGAGAACGGAAACAGACATTGTATTCCAGACGTAATGTGATACTGCAGGTGCAGATTACAGTAAGTTATAAGACAGTAATTATTGGAATTAAGATTGTTACATTGTATTAAATACAGAAATAAGCAAACATGAGCTCTGCAGTTCCCAAAAGCAATGTGAGGGATAGGGACAGCATAAATACCCTCAAGAGCCCAAAATGACCAGTCAGTCTAGAGCTTCACAACTTTAACATTGTTGGTAGTTCAGCTACTCACCGTAATTTTAGTTAATTTAATCATTGTAAATTTCAACTTAGAATTATTTTGATCTCCACTTGTACATCAAAAATTAATTGTAATTCAGTATAAAATAAATTTGATAGAAGAAGTTTTTAAAAAAGCCTTTTTAAAAAGCCGCTCTAAAAAACCCAAAACCTATCTGGCGCAGTCGGTAGAATACCAGAAGGGCATTAGCAGAATCCAAAATCGAGGAAGCTGGTGGTCTTAAAGTTCTATTCTTAATTTGGGACAAAGAACCATCTGGGCAAAGTACAAGAATACACAAAGTCCAGAAGCAAAGGGAAAGAAATAATGGAACTGGCAAACAAACTTTTGTAAGTACCAAAGTTTATTTTCCTAAACCATTATCAACTGAATATTGATACTAACTAGGAAGAAAATTTTTTAATGTACAATTTTTTTTCATCGCAATTTTATTATTATCATTTATGAAAAGAATTACTCAGGAAACTTATTTCTAACAAAGGAATTATAAAGACGCATTTATGTGCACAATTTACTACAATTTATTACGATAAAATAAAACAAAGCTTTAATATATAAATAGAACGCAATTATTTCTACCATTTTTATTACAGCAATTATTACTGAAACATTGCAATTTTCATTTTTCTATAATTAAACACGTTAACGGAAGTGTAAAATTATAAAAAAGCATTCATGTAATTTATTATTTGCAACACTTAATTACTCATCATAAATCTGAACAAAAGCGTATAATTATAACGCAGTTATTGCAAGAAATTATTACTCAGAAAAACCTGAAACTCAATTCGCAGCAATTGTAATATCTGCAAAGTTGTCAATACACACTCCAACGCGACAGTAATTGACGATGCAGTTACCAAGCAGAATTCCTCAATGTAATTATAGCAATTTTTAATTACACATAAAATATACGTAAAGCAATTCTTTAAATAATTGTATACAAACTAAACTAAAAGGTAACCATCCAAACCAAAAAGTAACAATACAAACTGAAAAGTAACTCTCAATTTATACAAGAACAATACCAACTCAACTGAAAGCAACTATTAATTATTATAACAACCATGAACTCAGACATAAAACTTTATCTTGAGAGCATCCTTCAATATGAAGGAAGTTAGGCATTATTAAAGCTCTTCATCACCTTGGGCGAAATATTCTTAAAATTCTTTTACAAACCAGGAGGCAGCGAACGCAATGTTTTACTCTTACGCCTGATAACAAGCTAACTAACCGGCGGAGCATAAACCCTGATTGCCAGTCGAGAAGATCTGATAGAGTGGGTAGAATTCAAACGTATCCTAATTGCATATTTCGGCCACCAACTAAACATTAAATGTCTAGTCTGCAATTTAATAAACCTACGGATAGAAAATAACCAATCACCCTATCAATTCGGTATAAAATGTCAAGACGTAGGAAGTTTAATTTTGACAAAACTAAAAATTGAAGAACCCGACCAAAACATAAGATTATTGAAGACGAAATTGTACGATGAAATGGCATTAAACACATATATCAATCCTTTACCTGAACTGTTATCGGACAATATAAGATTTCAACACACCCAAAATTTAGAAGAAAAAATGAACATGATTGTAGAGGAAGAGAACGTTATGTACTACCGAAATAGACTGTATAACCCAAACGCAAATAAGAATTAGTTACCGATAAAAACCATACAAGCCGCGAGACAAATATCCACACAACCAAAATGTACACCATTTAACGAACAAACAAATTAACCATGAATTAGCAACCCAAACTTTAATAACACAAACTTCCATAAACAATTTAGACAATTCCTAAGGCAAACGTTTAATGCAAATTTTACAAAACCCGCATTTATACTAAGATTTAATCAAAACGTAAATCAGCCAAGGCAAACGTTCGGCGCAATCCCTATCAGACACGCACCGATGACGAATAACAACCCTAACGGTTATTACAAACCAACCCCTATAGACACTTTATCTGGTAGCACTAGACAAAACACAAAAATATCACAAATCCGACCAAACTATAACCAAAAAAGAAACTTTACTTCCAAGGAACTATTTACCAAGAACTGGAAGATTTTAATAATCGTGACATGAATAATTATGCAAATTCTAATAAAAACGTTTCACCGTTCAGAAAACTACGAATGTTACAACTTTTATGAAAATTACGAAGGGGACGACGAAAATTTTATTAATAATGGTAATCATTTTATTAACTATGTATGTATTATACAAAATGTATCTTAGATATAGGAACAAAGAAACGAATTTTAGTAGTAAGAAACAAGAAACAAAAGGAATTAAAGGAATAATAAATGAACCATTAGGGACAATAAGTTTAAAAAATTAAGCAAAACCCCTTAATTTTTATCTACGTCGGGAGGAGTTACATAACCCCTCAAATTAGAATATATATATATATATATATATATATATAGAAACTATTAAAACTTAAGTTAAATGTCACATTGTATAAATTAAAAGACATAATAAAAAGGTTAATGAAAGTTCAACAAGCCAGACAGTGAGAACGGAAACAGACATTGTATTCCAGTGGTAACGTGATACTGCAGGTACAGGTCACAGTAGGTTATAAAACAGCAATTATTAGAATTAAGATCGTTACATTGTATTAAATACAGAAATAAGTAGACAAGTAATGTGAGAGGCAGGGGCAGCATAAATACTTTCGAAATCCCAAGATGAGCAGTCAATCTAGAGTTTTACAACTTTAACATTGTTGATAGTTCAGTTATTCACCGTAATTTTCGTTAATTTAGTCAAAGCGAATTTCAACTTAGAATTATTTTTATCTCCACTTGTAAATTAAAAATTAATTGTAATTCAGTATAAAATAAATTTGATAGAAGTTTTTTGGAAAAAGTTTTATTAAAAAGCCGCTCCAAGGGGCCCAAAACCTATCTTGCAACATGAATTATTATTAATTTCAATAAATCGTCTGAAAACAAGTATATGCCATAAATGAACTGATAACTATTAGAATATAGCTAAACCATATATTTCTTTAATGATATAGTGAGAGTAGTAAGTACTTCATTTTTGTAACATAATGTTTTCAGATACTTACAATTTAATTTATGTTTATATTATGTACGGTCTTGCATACAACGCTGAACTGTCAAAGCCTTGAGTTACTTGTTGAAAAAGAATTTTGTAAAACACTGTTTGAAACTTTGTAGTTTAAGTAGATATCTCGTTTATTGTTAAAAATTACTAATTTATTAAAAATTTTAGCCCAGTATGCGTATACTTACAGCTTTTTATAAGAAGACAAACAAAAATTAATCATTTTTACCACACTAGTCAAATTGAATAAAGATTTAGCAATGTTCAGCAAGGTTGAAATCTTTGGATCATTAAATTTTATTATTGTTAATAAGAAAATATTGACAAAAAATAGAAGTAAAAGTTGCTTTTAATAAACAATTATCTTAATTATTTATAGTATCAATAACAGTCCAATAAAGTTAAACATTTTCTTAAATTAGCATAAAAACGAACTTGTTTACAATTACCCTCATTGGACAGCCGATACATTGATTGTACTATTAAGTTACTATCTTTGGACTACAGATAATATAACGATTTCTTTAGTAACAATGTACGATGTAACTTTAAAAAACATTTAGAACTTGTATTTTATTTTTTTATTAAATTCTAATATAATAATGAAGATATTTATGTTTTTGATGTTTATCATGCAATACATAAATATATTTTTGCAGACTTATTAATACTTGCACAATCTTCGTAAATCCAGTCATTATCTATTAGACATTGTATCATATCTTCTTTTGTAGACTAAAATCAGATTAATACAGACCCATTCATTATCTTCTTTTTTTTATGTGTTTATTGCTTTTCAACTTTTTTGTCTTTGCTTTGATCGCCATGTTGCTTCTTTTCTTTAAAGTGCGTTTATATAGCGGCGATATTAATTGTATTTTTAAACTTCTATTTTGTAATATTTCTGCAACCTCTTTGGCGCCTGGAAACATGTTATTACATAGTATTGCAAACTGGTGTTTGGAGTTGGTTCTAATGACAATTTAGTTGGAGAAAGATTAGAGACTACAATTGGCTCTAGTTCTAACATAAAAACTGAGCCCGTTTCTTTATCTGCGGTCCGTTCTAAATTCCTAGATAATTTATTCGGAGTATTTGCTTGATTCTTTGACTTGTTAAATGCTCATAGTCAGCAATTACATCTTCATTTAGAGAATGAATTACTGTTTGCATAAAATCATATGCAATAGTACCGATAACTACTACTACAAATGCTGTTACACCTCACAGGATTTTGAGGCAGCGATTTTTCGGTTTTATCTATACAGTAACGATTCAAGACTTCAAAAATAACACACCGTGGGGCTGTAACATGTATGATGGAAGCAAAAGCATTGCCGTATCATATTTTTCAACGTATGTTATTGTGTCTACGTTTTTAGTGGGTGTTGTGTGTCCGTCCGGTATCAGGAAAACCTTTTTTTTTTCTGAAGAAGGTTTTTACATCCTCTACAAAATGCTGTACCTACGGAAAAGATATTTCTTTGTTACAATACCCGTTAACTGGATTGAATACAAATATTGTTGAAGCAGTTTAATTTTCTAAATTCCTTACGAATCAATATTGCAACGTATATGTCATTTTTAGTTTCCTTAAAGTTCTTCTCGACAAAATATTTTGTATTACAAATTTGCCGAACACCAAATATTATATGATTTTCATAAATAAAATTTTAATAATTTCTAAAAACCAGAAATCTAAATTTGTTACAAGTCAAATAAAATCACGGGATAGCTGTGTATCCACCGGTACTAAAACACGCCTCAAGTTGTTTGTTCCGTTGGACACTGGCAACTGCAAAGAAAACCCCATCACTTGTAATTCAACCACCAAGACGCTAACACGTTGTTCCTTAGTACTTTGGCGGAAAGTCTTCGAATAGCAGTATTCATGGCACACCTGAATAATTAACCAAACCAATCTTTATTAATGGTTCGTATAATTCCTATCCAGAAATTTTAATTAAATTTTATTACCTTGTAGCACAACTACCTTTAGATATTGATCAACAAAATTTAATGCAATAATGAAAAATATTTGTAATTACAATATATGATGTCACCTCGAAGTTCAACAAAAGAATCCTGGACTGATAGAATTATATGATAAATAATAGACGCAGCAGCACGCCTTATTTAAGATGTTACTATTTACTGATGCAGTATATTGACCCTGTTTAACCTACGCCAGGGCACGTTTTCGATGTCATTAGAATCTACCACGCAAGTTAGAGGCACCGTTTAGGTTACGGTCTGATGGTAGGCTTTCTATGTCATGGAAAGGTTATGACGCGTCGCCAGAAATAATAAAGGGTGAGTCGTTTCAAAAACATTTCTTTTGAACATCGTACTGATGGATTACCGTATGAAATTTTTATTTAGTATTGATGATCTGAGAAGTCAGTTACAAGATAAATTATTTCGTATAAGTTGAAATTAATTTTAGAAATCTTGCTATATAAAATACGATTAAGTGTTTGGCACTAAACTTAAATAATTATAACATTAAATGATTTTATGATCTTAAGTGTGAATCGTAGGAAACAGATCTTACCCCTCCTATAATTAATTGTTTTTTTATGAAATGCAAATTCAATTTTTAATATAATATTGACTGATTTAGAAAGTATCTTTTATTTGATTTTGTAAAGGTTAAATTTTCATTAGAAATAGATACATTGAGTTAACTTATTTTTATTAATGCTAATATATTTATTCAAGAGAGAGGAGTTTAGATCATGCAGTTCTGATTATGGACTTAAGCTAGGATTAGAAAACTGATTTGAGATACCAACTGAA
This sequence comes from Platerodrilus igneus, assembly GCA_036346225.1. Lineage (NCBI taxonomy): Eukaryota > Metazoa > Arthropoda > Insecta > Coleoptera > Lycidae > Platerodrilus > Platerodrilus igneus. The sequence goes on from JARFIW010000295.1 coordinate 2,074,270, forward strand.
TAATTATAAGAACCATTCATCTTGCTATCACAAGTGTTGTTAAAAGAAACATCATTTAGTTGAAATTAAATTCATAAAAATTACAAATAGAGTTACACACTTATGGTGATGAGATTTAAAATGCTGACAGTAACTCCATTTATTATGTGTGATTGTATTCTCTTGCAAGTGTTAAGTTAAGAGTATAAAATTAAAATCGTTTCCTTTAGACACGTTTATACACTAGAAGGTTTCTACTTTTACCCTGTAGTGTTGTCTAGTAGAGTAAATTTTAACAAAGTAGTGGCGCCATACTATGTCCGTAGAATAAGAATCCCCTGAAAGTCTTTACAAGTAACCGTGGGAGTTAAAGTCCCAAGTTAGTCCGGAAGATTCCAAAGGTCGCATCAACTACTGATATACCTACAACTTTGTTGTCAAGATTTTTGTGAATGCATCGGGAGCTGATCGCAAGGTATTACCCACCCGAGCCGAGTGTTCAGACTTGCTTTTTTGTTCATTTCGGATTGCTTTATAGATAGTCGAACACATCCAAAAAGTACCCATCATTGTACCAAACAGTGCTCTATCTTTCAATTCGTTTATGCTCTCATGCGTTGAAACATAGTTTTTTTTTTCTTTTAATTTAACTTAATTATGGAGTGAGTCAATTAGTGAACAAAACCTCGGTGGACCCACGAGCTTTACTATATTCGCGGCTTAGTCTGGTAATTACCCCAAGGGTGAGCAATGAGTTTGGGCGTGGATATAGGGTGGGCTCGACTACAAACGGGAACAAGAAAACGTAAATGGACGCCACGGCATATATATAGACAATAAACAAAACTAAAGTATCCTACAGGAAGACGCAGAAACCTATAGGATATAATGATTACCAAAAAGCATACAAATTACCAAAAGCAACACCTCTGGAAACCTCTTGGACCTCTGCTCCAGCTTCTGCGATTTCGGACCTGCAAGAAAATGTCACACAAAAAAAATAAAATATAAGACACTGTTTGTGCCTTACAACAACAAAATATTTCGCTCTTTATAGATCGATTGGCCTGAATTCAAAATCTCAACAACACCTTACCTAAAAAAAATACTCTACTGGAAATTACTTATTCCGTTTCTATTACCTGGTACTGTATCAACTTTTTTCTACATTCAAAATTTTGCTGATCTAATTTGGACAATGCTAATTTCAATTAGTGAAATAAAAAGACGAAGGTATTAATTCAAAGTTTAATTTAAATGTAATTCTCTTTTGTTGCAAAAATTATTTATAAAAAATTTAATAATCAAAATATAATAAGTTCCAAAAATTTCTTAATGTGTTTCTCTATAATCAAAATAATCAACATAAAGTAAGTTTCAAAAATCTCTGAATTTGCTTCTCTACATAGAGAGGTCTTAGCATTTATAAATTATTTAATACAGTTGGGTTCTTAAACATCCATAAAACAGATCTGTTGTGGCTTACAAAATTTCTCTAAAGAACTTGTTACATAAACAGTTCATATGGCTTGAGCATTATATGTAATTAAAGGAAGTCAGTTCAACATATGTTAGAAGCAGCTTAGGTATTCTACTAATCATATAGCATAATGTAGTTAAACATCTTTCAATCAAAAGTGAACTTTATACTTATTTTTATCAATTAACATGTGCATTATATACGTGCTTTGAATAACAACTTTTAAATTATCTAAAGGTTCAAAAATTCCTCTTATAAAAAAAATTTAGTTCTGAACAAAAAGTATTTGACCTTTTAAATTTCTAGGGTATAATTTTCAAACTGATTTTTACGTGGGATTAAACATATCTCAAAAAAAAATTTGACATTTACATTCTTTAACAAAAGTTTCTTACGATTTGGTAAATGTTAAATCAAAGCTTTGACCGTAATTAGTACGTAAAATTAATTTTCAGTAAATAGTTTTATAAGTACCTGATTGATTTTGTTTTAATTATACAACGGTGATGCTGATAAACGTAGTAGATCAACTAAAACACATAACATCCATCTCCTTGAAATTCAGAAAGATACGAAACGTGCACTTACTAGTTGCAATCGCAGGGACAGCTTCAAAATAAGCAATTTCACAATACACGACCAAATTCCAATTCCATTGTCAAGCGTGTTTCCTGAATGTGTTAGAGAAATTGAACCATCTATTAGTTTTATATAATGCTGTCTAATTACACAAAGCTCACCACTAATGGACTTCCTCACCACGTGTTGTAACAGTTGCTCTAGGTTGTCTGGGCAGCGTCCCAAGAGCTCTATTGTGACGCCTCCGCACGGCAACCTCTAGCCCTTCCATTATGGTAGAGCTATTCTCAGCTTCCACCTGCAAACAAGGCTCTTCATTTTTCAACGAAGCGTACTTCTTCGTAGTTGCTTGCAAGATGGCTGCATTCCTTGCCAACACCCTAGTTATCGCGTCACCTTTACGCGCAGACGTTGTGTCTAGTAATTGCACAAGTGGACTTCAGAACGCCTGTAGCTTATGCAACTCAAGTTACGTTCAGGGTATTCGCGGATATCGAAAGCATAGGAGTCCCTATTAAATATTTTGTATACGTGAAGATAATGTAAAAATCAAAAGAGGTGTTCTTCCTTATAGTAAATTAAACCATTTAACGATCACACGCTAAATGACAAATTCGTAAAATAACAACAGCTAGAAATGTTTTTCTTTAGAGATATTTAATGTAACAAAAATTTTGTTACACTGCCTCTGACCAAAAAGAAAAAAAACTTTGAGGTTAATTACTTCTTAATATATACATAACCGAGAAGATTTTTTTTTATAGACGAAAACTATTGCCTTAACCAAAAGATAAATACAAAAAAGAAGCATTATAACTAATCTAAGTAAGGACAAAGTAAGTTCGAACTTTGATCTCTGAACCAAAAAAATTATGAGTGACCTCTTGAATTAAGAAGAGGAAAATGGGGTGCAACCAAATGAGTGTGTAGGTAACTCTGCGTACCACACATCCGTCAGGAGTCAGTATAGGTAAGTCGTAATCGGTAAAAAGTCATAATCGGTAAAAGTCAAAATATTGTAGTCTAACACTCGAGTTGCAACCAAACGGGGGAACTAAAAAAACTAACCTACTTTTCAAAATATAAACTGAAATTCAAACAAAAAGCTTGACATGAACTATCGCAAAATAACAACAAAAAGATCTATTTTCTTACTATTACCCTTGACACGATAACCTTACTAATATTAATAGTAAATCGAAAACTCACACCTATATACATAAATATCAATAATCTTCCAACAATGTTTATGTATTCGCTGGTCTCAAAAATTCCAGCTCAACACATTCAGCAAAACTTGATTATTGCTTCTACTAAAAATAAACCACTCATCAAGCCAATATTCCATACTCATTGTAGCTTACTAATGAATACTTGGCTTCTTCAGCCCATAACCATTCATAGCCCTATCGCTACTCTTTGGGACACTTCAGTCTCAAAAAAAAATCCTCAACTCTACTGTGGCCACACCAAACATCTCGAACCAAAGGCTACTCAATACTACAATGGCCTCACCAACTAGCTTACTCCGACCTATATCAACAAAACAGACTGCACCTATCTTCCTCACTAACTCTAAACATAACACCACATGACGTGATCAAAACACGTCCACAAACATGAAGCAACAAATACTTGTTTCGCTCCACTATGGGCTACAACAACAACACGGGCGAAATAACATTTTTGTCTCTCTCATCTACTACTACTAAATATTCCATTAATGCACATTTAAAAACAACACTATTTGAGAAATTTAATCTTCAACAGCAACGAAACGCTGGTAAAAGCCTTCAATTAGTCATCACTACTCTATCCCATAACTAAATTTATAATATATCCTTCGCGACACAAATACTAAAGACAACCAATCAGTCCTCTGGTACATATTCTGGATCTACGACAGAATAGGGTTTTAGATCCTTGACATGCCACCTGCCTGCTTTTGATCCATCTAAATTAATTAGGTCGTACACCACATTCGAGCACTTATTTTGGAGCCAGTTTAGCAGTAAATTTATTAGCCGCGCTCGACAACACCTTATTGGCCCTCCATACTTTATTACCAACCTCAAAATAAATGTTCCTCCTCCTTAGATTATATCGATTGCTCGACCTTTGATAAGCTACATGCAACTTCGCACGAACGTCTTCAAATACCTTAAAAATACCTTGATGGTCTGAAGCATATAATGGGCGACTACCAGGAATGATTTCAACATCAGCTTCAGGAATAAATCCACTACCGTAAAATTTACCGGATATGGGGATGTGTCGGCCAAAAACCAAAAAATTCGGAGTATAACCCGTCGACTCATGCTTAGCAGAATTAATAGCAAATTGAATCTGCGCTAACTCAGTATCCCAGGTATCATGTTCTTCGAGATAGGATCGAATAGCTGTTCCTACCGTCCTATTAATCCTCTCAACAAAATTACATTGTGGCGCATAAACAGCATTATACCATATCTTTTGAATTTCAAACCTATTACATAAGGACTTAAAAATTCGACCAGCTAAATTTGAACCATTATCGCAAATAATAAATTGGGGCACACCAAACATTAAAAAAACTTTCTGTTCCATAAACTGTTCAACAACATGTGACTTTGCACTGCGTAAAGGATGTAGAATCGTATATTTCGAGAACCAATCTCCTACTACCAACAACCATTTAAATCCTAATTTTGAGCGAGGGAATGGACCCATAAGATCTAACGCGATAATTTGAAATGGAAACTTGGCCTCTTTCTCCTTTCCCATTAAGCCTAAAGGACCTGCATTAGAAGATTTTTGCGCACCACACACTAAACATGCACGACAAAATTTCAACACATCTAAATTCATTTTGGGCCAATAATAATGTTCTTGGACTCTAGCAATTGTCTTCGAGAACCCAAAATGTCCTGCAACTGAGGGGTCATGACACGATCTGATGACTTCTTCCCTTTGAACTATTGGCACTAAATATTTCCACTCTACTACATTTGACAACATAGGCAGGTTTGACGGAATAAACTTAAAAACAAATTCATTATCAACTTTCCATTGAGGGTAATTCTCAGGCGACGCCAAAATTTTCTTACGTAACGACACATACCAATTTTCTAAATTATCAAGCTTGACTTCTATTAAATTTACTACATGTTTTTCTTCAGGATCAACATTAACTCTACTTCTTCTATGAACTTCGCAAACAATGATAACTTTAGACGTAATAAATTTATATATTAAATTGCTTTCAACCTTCCATTGAGAATAACAATAATTAAATATTTTGGTACACTCTTACACTACTCATAATCAAACTGTTAAGAAAAACTATAGTGCTTCACAACGCATAAACTTGCTAGAATGACAAACTCCTCTATGAGCCTCACCTAGACTACTAAACAAAAAAAATTACATCATAACTAACCTCCAATAATGATGACAAAACTGCTACAGCGACAAACTTACCACGAGTCTCGTTTAGACTAATGTAATGCTGAGCGGCCAACTCTCCACGAGTCCCGTCTAGACTAAAATACCGCTATCCGACAAACTACTACGACAAGTCTCGCTTAGACATACAAACAACTTAACATACTGCGTTGCAATGCGGATATAAAATAAAAAAATTGCTAGCAAATCAAATCAAAAACGTGCCGATGCACAAGAGCAAATCCTCAAACAATATTTCAACAGTAAAAACTAGTGTACCAAATTCTTAAAGCATTATTTCTTAAATCAAGAAATTAAACAACAACTATTTTAACTAATATGAATGGAAGATGAACCTACTATCGATATAGTACATCCAGAATCAAATAAACCTATACTATCTATATCAAACAACTTTACTATCACCTATGGTCGATTATCACCAGATTTTTCAATAAATAACGAATCAGTCTTGGGTTGTGAATTAGTATGACAAAAAATTTTTACTACACTGAACCAAACTGACCAATCTTTTTTTTTCTAAAATAATTTTTCTGCTACCAAATCATAATGGCTGCCTTTTGAGAAGGAACGGCCATTTAAAAAAATTTATTATGACAACCTAAAAGTATTTTATTTCTTGACCAACTCAATATGACAAAAAAATTTCTTTAATGCGAATCAAACCTGTTGGGACATTCAAATAACTAATGCTTAAAAGACTTGAGGTTCCAGACACGATATAAATACTATGAAAATTTATAACCAAATTAATTTTGAGTTTACCAACTAAACCAACACATTAAGTGATATTGAAATAACTTATTTTTACAAATCGAGCACCAACAAAATCGAGCCCCACGTTGGGCGCCAGTGAAACATAGTTTTTTTTTTCTTTTAATTTAACTTAATTATGGAGTGATCAATTAGTGAACAAAACCTCGGTGGACCCACGAGCTTTACTATATTCGCGGCTTAGTCTGGGAATTACCCCAAGGGTGAGCAATGAGTTTGGGCGTGGATATAGGGTGGGCTCGACTACAAACGGAAACAAGAAAACGTAAATGGACGCCACGGCATCTATATAGACAATAAACAAAACTAAAGTATCCTAGAGGAAGACGCAGAAACCTATAGGATATAATGATTACCAAAAAGCATACAAATTACCACAAGCAACACCTCTGGAAACCTTTTGGACCTCTGCTCCAGCTTCTGCGATGTCGGACCTGCAAGAAAATGTCACACAAAAAAAATAAAATATAAGACACTGTTTGTGCCTTACAACAACAAAATATTTCGCTCTTTATAGATCGATTGGCCTGAATTCAAAATCTCAACAACACCTTACCTAAAAAAAAATACTCTACTGGAAATTACTTATTCCGTTTCTATTACCTGGTACTGTATCAACTTTTTTCTACATTCAAAATTTTGCTGATCTAATTTGGACAATGTTAATTTCAATTAGTGAAATAAAAAGACAAAGGTATTAATTCAAAGTTTAATTTAAATGTAATTCTCTTTTGTTGCAAAAATTATTTATAAAAAATTTAATAATCAATATATAATAAGTTTCAAAAATTTCTTAATGTGTTTCTCTATAATCAAAATAATCAGCATAAAGTAAGTTTCAAAAAATCTGTGAACTTGCTTCTCTGCATAGAGAGGTCTTAGCATTTATAAATTATTTAATACAGTCTGGGTTCTTAAACATCCATAAAACAGATCTGTTCTGGCTTACAAAATTTCTCTAAAGAACTTGTTACATAAACAGTTCATATGGCTTGAGCATTATATGTAATTAAAGGAAGTCAGTTCAACATATGTTAGAAGCAGCTTAGGTATTCTACTAATCACATAACATATTGCAAGTAAACATCTTTCAATCAAAAGTGAACTTTATACTTATTTTTATCAATTAACATGTGCATTATATACGTGCTTTGAATAACAACTTTTAAATTATCTAAAGGTTCAAAAATTCCTCTTATAAAAAAAATTTAGTTCTGAACAAAAAGTATTTGACCTTTTAAATTTCTAGGGTATAATTTTCAAACTGATTTTTACGTGGGATTAAACATATCTCAAAAAAAAATTTGACATTTACATTCTTTAACAAAAGTTTCTTACGATTTGGTAAATGTTAAATCAAAGCTTTGACCGTAATTAGTACGTAAAATTAATTTTCAGTAAATAGTTTTATAAGTACCTGATTGATTTTGTTTTAATTATACAACGGTGATGCTGATAAACGTAGTAGATCAACTAAAACACATAACATTCCATCTCCTTAAAATTCAGAAAGATACGAAACATGCCCTTACTAGTTGCAATCGCAGGGACCGCTTCAAAATAAGCAATTTCACAATACACGACCAAATTCCAATTCCATTGTCAAGCGTGTTTCCTGAATGTGTTAGAGAAATTGAACCATCTATTAGTTTTATATAATGCTGTCTAATTACACAAAGCTCACCACTAATGGACTTCCTCACCACGTGTTGTAACTGTTGCTCTAGGTTGTCTGGGCAGCGTCCCAAGAGCTCTATTGTAACGCCTCCGCACGGCAACCTCTAGCCCTTCCATTATGGTAGAGCTATTCTCAGCTTCCACCTGCAAACAAGGCTCTTCATTTTTCAACGAAGCGTACTTCTTCGTAGCTGTTTGCAAGATGGCTGCATTCCTTGCCAACACCCTAGTTATCGCGTCACCTTTACGCGCAGACGTTGTGTCTAGTAATTGCACAAGTGGACTTCAGAACGCCTGTAGCTTATGCAACTCAAGTTACGTTCAGGGTATTCGCGGATATCGAAAGCATAGGAGTCCCTATTAAATATTTTGTATACGTGAAGATAATGTAAAAATCAAAAGAGGTGTTCTTCCTTATAGTAAATTAAACTATTTAACGATCACACGCTAAATGACAAATTCGTGAAATAACAACAGCTAGAAATGTTTTTCTTTAGAGATATTTAATGTAACAAAAATTTTGTTACAGCGTATAAAAATGGCTAGTAGCGGCACAAAATATCCAGCAGCATTGACACTGCACACAACTGTATTTGTTGTACAACGTTCTCCACTAGTAATTGATCCAACTTGGTGTTTACTTTTCACAGCCAAAATTTTTCTAAATTTTTTCTGTAGAACGAAGAGTTCCGATCCATACATTAAATATACGGTGAACATCGTTCGGTCTAGTTCAGACAAATTAAAATTTTTTTAACAGAATCTTTAAATTTCTTCTAATTAGACCCAGTACCCCTGTAGTAGATATGCTACGTTACTAGGCATATAAAAAACCGGTTTTCTTATTACTAACGTGGGAAACTCTAAAGTTAAGTTTGATAATTTATACCAGATATAAAGGTCATTCACGCCGCGTTCCCTACATATATGTTACACAATTAATTAATGTAAAATGGAATTCCTTTGCAAAAAGTAGGAGATGGAGGTGGTCTGTGTAGGTGAAGGTTGTGTGTTGAGTTGTAGGTAGTATGTGGAGGTGTAGGTGCTGTATGGAGGTCTGGTGTAGAAGTGTAGGGTGGTGGAAGTTGTGTGCGGAGGCAGAGGTTGTGTGCGGAAGTTGTATGTGCAGGCGGAGATGCAAGTGGTAGTGGTGTGGAGGCAGAGGTGAGGGTGTGGAGGTAGTGGTTGTGTGTAGAGCTATTGGTAGTATTTAGAGGTGGTGGATATGTAAATCGTGCATGGGGGTGCACGGTGTTGGAAGTTGTGTAAAGATGGGGATGGTGTGTGGAGGTAGAGGTAGATATAGAGATTATGTGTGGAGGTAAAGTTGTGTTTATGGAAGTGAGGATGTGGTATATAATGGTGTATATGACAAGCTCCTCTTGTGCCTCGAAGTGCCTTACACGCCACCAGACGCAACCCGGCGCGCAGAAGGGCGTGCCTTGGCGCGCGACCAAGCGATGGTGTGAGTGTGGCAATTAGAGACTCGACAAGTAATAGTAACTATTTCCGTCCATTAACGATCCTAGTAGAATAGTCGCTTTAGACTAAAAATGTTCCCCAAAGAAATTTTTAAAGGTTCATATTTTGTTTACTTATCATTATTGTGTTATTTGGAAACAAGACAGCGTTGCGGATTAACAAATCATTATGTTTACACCGATCGACAAATAGACCTTTCTTTCTTTATATGCGTAAATAAATTCTAACTCTGCAAAGTTTAGACTCTTACAAAAGACGAAGGTCAACCGTCCAGTAATAGCCATGACAGCCTCTTGGAAGTCAAAGGCACAATTCATATAGCTCAAGGCAAACATATTTTACGGCGATCGATATTAAAGCTAACATCTGCGGTGCTGATAGGTTTACAAGAAAACATTTAGGGACCGAATGTCGCTGTAAACTGCGTGCCACAGCCACAAAAACTGCTCAACACACATGGGTGTTTAATGTAACTGACCTTCACCTGGTGGAGTAGAATGGGAATATATATAAAAATATTGTGTTTATTTATCAAACCCTACAAACTTTATAAATAAAAATTATTACCATGATATCTGAGTACACGGTATCACTGCGTTAACGTTTATCTCGCAGCCAACTTGCCGGGCTTTAGACGTTGAGATGGAACTACGACGCGATCGCCATGGACCCAGAATTCGTCTGAGGCACAAACAATGAACTACCCATGAACACAAATGCCAAATATTAAAATTTGAAGACTTATCACTTGGTGTCTGTTACGTACCTTGCACCGCTGCTTCAAAGTTGTCCATTCTTACATTAAATAATTCAACTAGTCCTTGAAGTTCCTTCTGACTGTGGCTCATTGTAATAAACAGTATATTTACAACACGTTATCACAACAAAAATAATATTTCCCCGGTTGATATTGCTTAATTTGACGAAGAAAATATTAGCAATAAAATAGATAAAATAAAATGAAAAAACCCTTACCACAAAAAATATTTAATGGTATTTTAAATATTTTTTGTGGTAAGGGTTTTTCATTTTATTTTATTCAAATTGTGCCACAGTGTTCCTATAGATTATTAATAAAATAGTACACCAAAACGAGACCGAACTAAACAATTTCATGAGCAAACTTTTATCAATATTCTGCAAACTAGGCTTAGACGACGTAAACGATGTCTGCTCACTCGCGGTCATTACTTATTTTATAAGTTATTGACGGCCGCACTAATCCACACCTGGATTGTAACTATCAAGACAACGTGCTAAATTGATCCCACTCTCCACGGTTTTGCTTTGACATTTGTATATTTTTCCCTTCATTCCTTAGCTTTTTTTTTGATTTTTGATTCAGCCTTCAGTGTTTCCAGTTCGTTTTCTAGTAGGTGCTTTTAGGTTTATAGCAGTATTTACAATATCCTCTGACGTTTCGTTCATCTGATTACTTGCCAAGTCTGCTGTTTTGTAATAAATTACATCTAAAGTCACTAAAATGCTTGTTGGCGTACGTAACCGAATCAAATCTGTCAATTTAGATTCAGTGTAACTAAAAACCAGTTATTTCTTAATTTCTGACAAATCGCTTTTTCCCTCTGAGTAATCGGAGTCACTTTCAGGAACATGACTCTTATCTATAATACAGCCATCATCATCTTCTGTATCCTCCTCTGAACTATTTGACTTTAGTACGGTATTTTTTATAATTGTCACTTAAGAAAAAATAAATACGTTTTTTAGCTAGAAACATAATATAATTTTATATTCTAGGTCTGCATTATATGGCAATTCTTGTTTAAGTCTACATTCTGCACTAAACTGGTCGATGGTTGATTGTTAAGAAATTCAAAATCAGTTTCCTACTGAGGTCCCTATTGTAAAGAAATTATGAAAATTATGACTATCAAATAATGTGATTCAATGTCTAGTTGAATATGTTGTCCCGAATCCTTGCGATTGTTTACATTTTGAAACTGGCTGGATACTGCTATGTAGTCTTGCTGATTACAAATATTTCTGGCACTGGTATTTTCTTGCAAGGCGAAAGCACAAATAACTTGGTAGAATTGGTAACCTTTGAAGTTTTTAAGGGCTTATCAGTAAATAAATCCGTATCTGCTTAGTAATAACAGATCACTATTGCTAAAAAATGTATATTTCTGTTGTTAGAAATATTCAAAACCAATTTTAAAGTACGTTATGTACAATTTTATTCTACAGGACTTTTTGAGAAAAAATAAAATACATTGCTTAGATTTTCCTCAATTGAACAGTATTCGAATTGAAGCATAATACCGATATTATTGTAGGTACTTTTTACTTAAAGTAGCTGATTTAACATTATACCTACTTTAAATGGTGTATTACACCCATTATTTTTACTAGATACGGTTGGCCTTAATAGAAACTGTGCTATTGGGTCAAATGGTTTTTTAACTACAAGACCTGCAACTGGCTAGACGAGTACCCTCATTATTTTCTATTCTAAGCTAACCTACACATTTCCCTGAAATTTCCACCGTCTGCATCTTTCACTATTTGCGTGCAATAGTCTGATCTATCTCTTTATTTTTGCTATCTCTGCTTGTAATGTATCCCGCACTATTTCCAAAAAATGCCCTTCTATTTCTCCTATTATTTTTCGTTTTCCACAGATATTTTTATTCCCCTACTATTTCTATAACCTCTTTGTTATTAACTTTGTCGGTCCATGCTATCATCATCATACATCTGAAGCACAACATTCCAAGACGGTTCTACCGTTTTTCTCTCTGCTTCTCCTACTGTCCCTATTTCAAAGACGTACTGTTCTGTGCTCCACATATATGCATTCAACAATTTTCTCCTTGTTTCTGTGTCTGTTGTCTTCGAACATAGCCGCTGCTCTTCTTTGTTAGATGCAGTTTGGTTCCCCTTCTATTGTTTTACAAATATATACCCTATTTCCCCGATATTTAGTAATATGTGAAGACAGTTAAGCAGCCTACGGCTACCAAGATTCCCCAATACTAGAACATTTGCCGAATTAATAGTTTTTCAATATAGCCTATCGCACAATCAACATTAATTAAAAAGATTTCAAAACCAACATCTGCAGTTGTTTGTAATAATCATCAGATTTTAGTGCCATTATCTTTTTCGTCATTAGGTTTTCCGTCTTGAAACTGGTTGGACGCATACCTCCACATATTTCTTATCTGAACTAGCCTATACAGTTTCTTGAAATTCCAACAGCCTAGATACAGCTCGGTTCCTTTTCTATTGCTTTCTAATTATATATCCTATTTCACCGAGATTTAGTGGTATGTGAAGGAGGTTAAACAGCATGTGGCTACTAAGATTCCCCCAATTCTTAAACATTTGTCAAATTACTAGTTTTCAGGTAAATTCTTTTGCACGATTAACATTAGTTGAGAATAATGCAAGACCAATACCTGTAGTTGCTTATAATAATCGTCAAGTTTAATTACAGTTATTTTTTTCGTCATTAGGTTTTCCATCTTGGAACGGGTTAGACGCGTATTTTCATTGATTTCTAATCTGAGCTAGCCTACTCATTTCCATGAAATTCCCACAGCCTATATCTTTCACTATCTGTCTTACCTAGGTCTACTTCCACTTTTCCTATATTTGCTTCTAATATATTACGCATTACTCCCTCATGCCTTAATATGTGACCTATCACCTTATTTCTCCTATTTTTTACCGTTTTCAACATATTTCTCTCTTTCCCTTACCATTCCTAGTACCTCTTTGTTCTTAACTTTGTCTGTCCATGATATCTTCATCATACGTCTGTAGCACCACATTTCAAAGGCTTCTATCATTTTCCTGTCCGCTTTTCTTCGTGCATTTCGTAATAAATAATAATAAGAGAGAAACTGAACGGGCTCGGTTGGTAAAGTGGGCGGGGTCGTACAAATACAAAAAAAGAAAATTTAAGGAAAACTTGAAATAAAAATAAAAAAAATGTAAACATACTTATTAGTACTTATAATTATTCTAAATAACATTCTGGTTAGACATGCCAGCGTAGTATACAACAAAAGCAAGAAAAAAATTCAATAACCACAATACACAAAAAAAATTACTTCTTACAACTGGCGAGCTGTAGTTTTTAGGTCCCTCACCATATGAATTACGCAAAGAAGAATTACCCACTTACAGCTCTAAAAACCACATACCTACAGTATCAGTGTAAATACCAAATTCAGTACATAGAACTATCAGAACAAATACAATATTAATGACAAACATCTTCACCCTTAAAAGTAATCATTTTAAACCATTTACACATTAATAAGTAGTATAATTTCTTTTTAGTTATTTGGAACAAATAGTACTGCATTCCTAGCAGGGCAATAAATAGCAATATAGTTCCGTGATTTTCGAATATGCAAATTAATGTTGAGAATGCCGGAGTTTAAAATGTAAAATTTAAATAGATATGGTTTCAACGTAAACAAGGAAAAACACTCACCAGCATGTCTAAGGTGTAAGCTAGTTACAACGTCTCCAAAGACAGCGCAAAACAGATGTTCACGGGATCACGCCATGTGCGTGTCCTCCCGTACCAACAGGAACGGCGGTTCAACCAGATCTTTTCAGTCTACCGGGTGGAGCTATAACAATTACCGCAAACGATTAAACCCCCCTACAAAAGAAAAGTAATTTTTTAAAAATAAGATACCACACAGTGAGTGCACGAAATTTTGAAGACGATTCAAAAGATAACGAAAAGAAAAATTAAGGAGTCATTATTGTCGTATTCAGAAACAATCAGAAACAATCGAGTACAAATTAACTCGTTTAAATAACAAGAATTCAATGCAATCCTCCCGTTATCATACCATACCAGCAGGTGATTGGAAAACTCGAAACACGGATAACAAAAACAGGATATAAACTATTTAATTTATAGCAAAAAATGTTGTTTGAAAGCAAATAGGTTTAAGTTGAAAATTATTAGAAAACGTATTTATTATAAACTGGTAAAATGTACAGGATGTTGTTGAAGGATTTAAGAGTAGAAACGGAATCTATTTGAATGTATAATGAATTAAAAAGTAAAACAGGGTACTTTAATTTATGCCGAAAATGAACGTAATAAATTCTCCGTCCCACCCCAACCAGCAAAATTAACTGTTCGGGGTAGGAAAGTCAAAGTGCAAGAGTGAGCAGTAGAGAAAGGAAAAAACCAAACACAAAAAAAATTGGCTTAAAAACTAAAAAAAAATTCGTTACGAAAACAAAAGAAACCAAAAAAAGACCCAAAAAAAAATTTATCCGGCTCGAAAGCCCAATAATAAAAAGAGAAAAAAATCGCTTAACGGAGTAAATAAAAAAACCCAAAAGAAAGCGCTCCAAAATAAAAAAAAAGGAATTCTCATACAACTTGAAGAACCAACGTATCGGATGAACAAAAAATAATAAAAATTGAAGGAAAACATAGGGAAAAATAGGTAGGTAGTAGCACTGACGAGGGCAAAAGTAGAATGGCGTCAATACTGGCAAAGTCGTCAAAGGACGGATATTTCTTCAGAAAAGAAAGAGGAAAGTCTGCGACCTCAAGAAAAGATTAATTTCCTGTAGAAAACCAACAGTAAAGAAAAGAAGCTAAGGAGAAAACCAACAGTAACAGCCAAAATCACAAAAGTGTCAAGCCTCAAAGTATGCTCGGGAACAACAAGAATGCTGGATAGAAAAAAATTAATTACTTTTAGCTGTGGTACCCAAAAAATCGCAACAAAGGAAGAACCAAAGAAAAAAATAGCTAACTAGACCTAGAGTCGACTAAGTCGTGGTTTCCGAAGAAAAAGAAAAGCGGACTAGAAAACACAGGAAGTGGAACAGAAAAATATGCTGTCAGCACGAAGACCGACAGAACGTAAAACCAGCTACAGGAAAAAGGTGAGGAATGTGGAACAAAAGGAACGAGGAAAAGAAATGAAAAAAAAAAACCAAACAATAATACCAAGCACCAAGTACAAAACCACAAAAAAACTGTAAGGATCGCACAAAAGAAAATACAACAGAATCCCAGTGTAGTTATGTATGTGTGTGCGTGTGCGTGTGCGTGCGTGCGTGTGTAGGTATGTGTGTGTGTGTGTTGATGCATGAGTATGTGCGTGTATGTGTGTATGACGTGTGTGTGCATGTGTGTGAGGTGTGTGTGTGTGTGTGTATGTTGGACCGCTGTAGCCGCCCCTTACGACAGGCAGGTCGTATCATGGGGCTATTCTATTCCCGGACCCACACGGGTGTTGGGATACAAGAAGATAACGGAAAAAAGAACAAAACAGTAATCTGTGTGTTTATAAAGTCTGTGTGTGTGTATGAAGTATGTGTGTGTGCGCGTGTGAGTATTTGTGTGTTGGACCGCTGTAGTCGCCTCTTACGACAGGAAGGTCGTACCATAGGGCTATTCCATTCCCGGACCCACACGGGTGTTGGGGTACCAGAGGAAAGCGAAAGAAAACCCAGGAAACAGGGAAGTAAACAAAAAGAAAACTTAAAGTCCAGAAATCAAAACCCAATGATAGCAAAGTTGGCATAAGAAACGGGCGCGAGGACTATATATTGGGCTTAAGACTTTTGCGCCGCCAGCAGGAAAATTAAACGAGATCAAGATTAGTAGGAATTCATCGAATAACATCTTCAGGTTCTGAATCAGTATAGACAAAGTTCTGTCTTTTATGGGCAGTTTTCCGCAAAACAGGAATAGCAGGGGATGTAGAAGTTGCAACACGCGATGTAGAAGGTGACGAGGGTGAAGGTAGTAGTGGTTGTCGTAGTTTATGGAACTCAGAACGCGTTGTGGAAGAAAGTTGTTTCTTGTTAAGATTAAGAAAGTCAGCGGCAGAAATGGAAACATCATGGGTTGTCAGAATATCAACGGTAGTAAAAGAAAAAGTATTGGCTGTAAGAGAATCAACCTTACGAAAAGAAACAAACAGAGCACACTTCAGTTACGTGAGATAGAGGGATAGAAGTAGATAAAATTTTAACGACGTTAGATAAAGAACTAGAAGTATCACAGTTAGGAGAGAAAACAGCATTGGCTGTAGGAGTATCCACTTTAGGAAAAAGGCCAGAATCTGAAAACACTTCTACAATATTACATAAAGGAACAGAATCAGGTAGAAGTCCATCAACGTTCAATAAAGGAGTAGAATCACATAAAACTTCAGCACTGTTAGACAACGGACTAGGAACAGACGAAGTTTCATCCACAGTAGGAACTGATTCCTTAACAATAGTAGATAACGAAACCGACTCAGGTAAAACTTTGACGACAACAGCAACATGCATCACAGCTACGGGTTCACTAACTTTCACAGGACCTTCTCTACCCGTATTAGAAATTATCCTCACTTCAGCTACGGCTGTTATTGTAGACACGACAGAATTCTTGAGTAGAACAAGTTAAGAGAGCAGGAACATGTAGAATTTTGACAGCAACAGCAACAGACATTAAAGATACAGGTTCATAAACTTCAACAGGACCTTTGTTTACTAAATTAGAAATTATCGTCACTTTAGCGACATGTGTGCTTGCAGACACGACAGGAATTTTTTGAGTAGAGCCATTTAAGAAAGCAGGAACATGTAGAATTTTGACAGCAACAGCAACAGACATTAAAGATACAAGTTCATGAACTTCAACAGGATATTCACTGACTAAATTAGAAGTTTTCGTCACTTCGGCGACATGTGTGCTTGCAGACGCGGCAGAAATTTCTTGGGTAGAATCATTAAGAAAGTGGGAACAAACTCTTAAGAAGCTAGTCACCAATTCAAAGTATAGGTTGAAATGGTGGTGAAGGCATAGTCTGGGGTGAGAGTGAATAAGTAGGGCGAGCAGAAGGAGGAGTAGAATAGGATGTAGAATTAGAAACGGAAGAAAGTTGGTTCGAAGCTACATTTGCCGAAGAAGGGTATGTTTTGATAGTAGTAGCAGGATGACCCGAATGAGGTATAGGAGGGAACGTAGGGTGAGAAGCAGAAGAAATTAGGCATCTAGAGGTAAGGGCAGAATTTTAAGGATTATTCGAAAACCTATTAGGAGTAGGATGACAGTGTAGACAGTTGTGGCGAGTAACTACCTTATATCCACAACCACAACAGTGGAGTACTTTAAGACGAATACACCTGGTCGGAAAATGATCAGGTTTGTCGCAATTACAGCATACGACCTGACTAGTGGAAGTAGAACTAGAAGGAAGAACGGTAGAAAGTACGGAGGAAATATCTGATCTACCCGTAGGCGTAGGAAAAACCTTAACAACTCGGTCATGTGAAGTAAAAGTATTTTCCTCAATAGTAGCAGACTTATAAGCAAAATCCAGGAGTAGGAATTATAAGTTTAATAAAGTAATAATGTCTTCCCAACATTTGAGGGAACGCTGAGGCGCTCGGAAGAGAAGTAAAGCCTTTGCGGTAAGTAATTCCGGAGTAAAACGAAAAAATTGCTATGCAGAAATATTACGCGAAGCACTGAATTCCTTAATACGAAAGAAGAATTCCGGTAGAAAACCTTCAACTGAAAAAGAGACATTCAATTTAGCGATCGGGTATCCTTTAGTAGGGGTCATAGTATTGGCAGCAGTAGAAGTATCCAATTCTTCCTCTAAATCTGAAGAAAGATAAGGAACTTTTTTGGTGACGGCGGCAGTTACATTAAGGATTTGTGGACTGGAAGAAGGCTGTTGACTCAAATCAGCAAAAGTAACATCGCTGGAATTTTCTAACAGTCGCCTCATCATAAGAACGAATGGTCTCTAAAGCAAATAATAACTTATTTTTCGTTAGGGCTTTTTCCTCACAACGTTGCTGAATGTGTACCCATAAGGAGCGTAAACGGGCAAACTTATTATCAGTAACATCCCCAGTAAAATCGTTAGAAGACAGTTCAAGCTCAAGGAGCGCGCGTTTAATCGCCTCATGATTCTCTGTAAACGTAATTGTACAAGGGCCACTTCAATCGCGTTGCGGACGACTTTACTCAACCCCTCGACTTTAATGTCAGAGTCAAATCCTCAAGAAGATAACTCATATTGGAGTTCGGGTTTTAACAGCCTATTTACATCCAACCCCCACGTAACCATTGTGGCAAAAGAAATACACACTGTAAATCAGAGTAATACGAAATCCAACCTCGACCGAATAAACTATAAAATATCAGAAGTGAATTGCTACAAAACGATTTTATCCAATATGGAAGTAACAACCGGATTAAATTTCAAAAAAGTACTAAACGTAAGTGTTCCGTTTATATTGTAAATAATTAACGGCAAAATTTATTTTCAGTTGAGTTTGTTGATTATTTACGTCCGCTTCGGTATATTTAAATTTGTTAGTGTAAATTTACATGTTTTACTTCAAGCACGTGCCTACAAGTGCCACGAGTGATAAACTTTGAGATCCGCATGTGCAAGAACATTGTATTAACTGGGAAAACACACGAAGCAAGTATCAGTATCGATTTGTCGTTCTTGAAGGCCGCATCACTGCTTACATGTTCTACGTAGAACCATTAATTAGAAGAACCGCTTTCATTCAGAACAACCGCTATCGAAATAAATGTGCTTCGCTACACCCGCCAAAAGAAGAGTAGTTTTTTGGTTTCCCGTAAAGGACAGACAAATTCTACAGTTTTGTTTACATCGTTTTTCCGTTGACACGGCTGCGTAAACAACAGGTGAGTGTTTGAAGTAAATGTTGGGTCTGGTTAAAATCATTAATTATATGTTGTCTGTTAATTATCACTTTTCTGTCGTATACATGTCCACTTTTCTTTACCACAGGGCTATTCGAAATTGTCGCAAAATCTTACAGTAAGAGAATAAAATCAATATAAACAGAAATAGGGCGCCAGAGTTGTCAAAGGGTCTAGGATTATTGGCGGAAACACAAGTCCAATAATCTGAAATTAACCAACCAATAATATTAAGCGATTAAGAAAGAAAGCAAAACTAAATTTTAAGAAAATCGATCCCACCCAAGAAACAAAGAAAAAAATAAATACAAGTTTGAGTGTAGGGGAAGAAAACTTAAGTAGTAGCAGGCCGAGAAAACGGATAACGTAGTAACTTGGGAAGTACAAAAAAAATCATGTCAGAAGCAAAACAAAAATTAGGTCAGAAATTAAGCGAAACCAAATCAGAGCATAAATCTCGGAGCAAAAGTTAATCAAAAAATTGGAGCCCTACGCCAAGGCGACGTAGTTACAAAAAAACAAAAAGAACCAAGAAGAGAAACTGACCGGGCTCAATTGGTAGAGTGGTCTGGGTCGGAAAAATACAAGAAAAGAAAATTTAAGGAAAGCCTGAAATAAAATTTAAAAAAAATTAAACATACTTATTAGTTCTTATAATTATTCTAAATAACATTCTGGTTAGACATAGCAGCGTAGTATACAACAAAAGCAAGAAACAAAATCAATAACCACAATACACAACAAAAAATTACTTCTTACAAATGGCGAGCTGTAGTCCCCATATAAATTACCCAATGAAAAATTACCCAACTACAGCTCTAAAAACCACAGCCCTACAGTATCAGTGTAAATACTAAATTCAGTACATAGAACTATCAGAATAAATACAATATTATTGACAAACAGTCTCTCCCCTAAAGGTAATCATTTTAAACCATTTACACATTAATAAGTAGTATAATTTCTTTTTAGTTATTTAAAACAAATAGTACTGCATTCTTAGCAGCGAAATAAATAGCAAAATAGATCCGTAATTTTCGGATATGCAAATTATTGTTGGAAATGCTAGAGTTTAAAATGTAAAGTTCAAATAGGTAAAGTTTCAATGTAAACAAGGAAGAAACCAGCATGTTCAAGGTGTCGGCTAGTCACACCGTCTCCAAGGACAGCGCGAAACAGATGTTCACGGGATCCCGCCATGCGCGTGTCCTCCCCTACCAACAGGAGCGGCGATTCAACCAGATCTTTCCAGTCCACCGGGTGGATCTATAAGAATTATCGCAAACGATTAAACCCTATTTACCAAAGAAAAGTACTTTTTTTTAAATAAGATAGTCACCACACAGTGTGTGCACGAAATTTTGAAGACAACACAAAAGGTAACGAAAAGAAAAATTAACGACGAGTCATTAATGTCGTATTCATACAGAAAAAATCGAATACAAATTAACCCGTTTAAATAACAAAAATTCAATGCAATCCTCCCGTTATCATACCATACCAACAGGTGATTGGAAAACTCGAAACACGGATAACGAAAACAGGATATAAACTATTTAATTTATAGATAAACTTTTGTTCTAAAGCAAATAGATTTGAATAGAAAATTATTAGAAAGCGTATTTATTATAAACAGGTAAAATGTACAGGATGTTGTTGAAGGATTTAAGAGTAGAAACGGAATCTATTTAAATGTGTAATTAATTAAAAAGGAAAACGGGGGTACTTTAATTTATGCCGAAAATGAACGTAACAAAGGCCAATGTAAAAAAGCAATAATTGTTACAATGTTCTATACTATAAAGCAGAAAATTTTCATTTAAATAGTGTAACTAACTCAAAGTCTTAATTAATTCCAGTTGTTACGGTATTGCATTGAGGTATCGATATAACACCCCTCGGGTTGAGACACTGCGAATTATGACATTATATCATTTGTTTGAAATCTTGAATTGACATAAGGTTAGTACTATTTCAGAGTTTACTCGTTTTAGAACCCTGTATTAGGTAGAATCCGTTTACGTTGTTTATATTATTAAACGTAGCACCAAACGTGAAAACAACTGCTTTCTTTGTAATTAAAACTAGATGATCTACCTAATTTTTATTATGGCGGTCCTTCTTAACAATGCCCAAAGGCCCACGAATTCCTAAAGCGTTTTGAAGATTACACTCAAATACATAACTTGAAATTTTTCTCAAATGCTATTATAATACATTTTTATTTTAGTTAGGCTGGTCACGCCAGTTCTGTATATTATAATTATGCTGTGACATAAGTACGAATATTATGCTTAATCAATTAGGGCCGGCAGGGGTGGACAAAAACAGAAAGCGAGTATTTTATGACAGTATGTCATGCAAGTATTCCTCGACCGGTGTTGCTAATTATATCGTATAGGTAAACAGCCACGAATATAGTACATATAGTGGAAATTTTACTAATAACACGTAAGCAGCAGAATTACAACTATAAAATTCATACATGACGAACAGTCAACAGATGCTTTAAATTTTTGTCGCAGTGTGCACTGCAATAGCGGAATATTGTAAAGCTAAAGGGGATAACAGATGATCGATACGCTTCCGGCCTTTCATAAGTTTTAAATTATTAAACATTTCATTGCTGCCAGTAGTTAAATATTTTAAATTGCTATTGATTCTTTATAGTTTTATAATTTCCCGACTGGGTTTGGAAACAGCAGCTTAGACAAGGAGTAAATAATAGCACTCTAGAAATAGGTGTTCAGACACTTCTATAGTTTTAAGAGAAGCATGATACTTAATTATAAAGTATAGTATATCAACGCTAACTTCTGCAACAAGGAGACATACAACGTTGACCAATATAATTATAAGGATTGTAGAAAGACTATGACCGTTTGTTTGGTGATGGAAGCTTAAGAGATTAGTATGGGAATTTGTATGTTGGTTTAACAAAGCAATTTGTAATGCTGTACATAACTTGTGTTGATGAGGACATGGCATAATGTGGACATAACAGAATGTACGCGTTCTTTGAATTTCGTTTGATAATAAATAAAAAATACGTTAACAAGTTACACTCTAACGGCAATTAATAATAGTGACTTTATCTTCTTGCATTCAGAATAAGAATTCCACTTAATTTACAAGAAAGTCTTTGCAATAGCAATTTTCAGGTATAAAAAAGGGTTTGTGACACAGTTACTCTAAATGCTTCCAAAGAGTACACAACAGTTTATGAAAAACTAATTTAGAACTTGATAGAAAATTTCACGGTACTAACCTAGAGTCGCCCGATCGTTTCCAAGACGTATGTTAATGTACGAATATGCAACCAACCGTACTTCTAACTATCTCACCAATAAACTCGCAATATGCAAATAAATAGCATGCATGGAGAAAACATTTGATCAATACTAGACTCGTCCAACACCTCTCGAAATACATAATCGAACTGTTCGAACGTACAATACAAACAAACCTACGATGTAAAAGGGGTTCCAAACACCATAGCAAATTACATTTTAACTGTTCTCTTTTTAGGGTAATAACCACTCTTGGAGAGAATAGTGCAGACGGAAGTCACTAAGCTCTCGTGCACTAAGAGTTCTCTTCAAGATTATCTCATTGCGACCACTAAACCTAACGTGATATAATGAAGTAAATCCTTATAATCGCATTACGAACGCAGGAGTCTGCTATTACACAGCTTGAATCCGTTCCACTTCTAGACTCATCGAGACCTCCTCCTAGAACACGGGACGCCAACATGCACGCTGGGGACATTCCGCCTTCAGCCAGCTTTACTTTCTACCAACCAAGGAATACGTCAGTATGCCAGCATCTCTGTGTACCAGCCGCAGGGTACCGAAGTATAAAAATCATCTAAGTGCTGAAGTGCATTCAGCTTAACGATAGGCATTATCCTCTACACAACACAGATCCAGGCAACGTTAGTTTCTTCGACGTGGAAGCATATCCAGCAACTATACAAACTAAAGTCTTTCTGTGTTAAAAGATATTTGCAATAAATACGCACATAAAACTTTTATGAATATTTTCTTTGTGCGTCATGATTTGCTACATACAATGACGTAGTCAAAAAAAGCAAGGAAGAGGAAAGAAGAGAAATTGACTGGGCTCAATCGGTGAGTGGGCGGGGCAGAATACCTACACAAATTAAATAACACCCTCCTAACCATAATCATACAACTTCTAATTAACAAAAAAAAATTAAAATTATTAGGTACAAAAGCATAATGGTACCACCTAATAAACAATCAGTAATTACAAGGTACACATATTTACAAGGTCGACAGAAATCCTCTCTAACACGGAGAGCTGCCGTTTTTAGGTGCCCACCCTTTACGTTATTTCGCAACACAACATAACCCTAAAAGAACACTAAAAACCATAGCTCATAATGGTTGTAAATATAAAAATTACACATACCTCATTGGCAGGACAATATCTTAGCTAATAAAAATTTAGTACAAAAATTAAAGCACATGGTAACCCAACAGCTATAACTCATACTTGTGCGCCTACGATTACTTACAGTAATCCGTTTAAAGTCACCGAGTGTGGTTACCAAATGGTGTCAATTAGTACTTACGCACTCACCCTTAAGTTGCTGCCGCCGGACCGGCTCCTACCGTATCTAACGACGAGGGAAGGAGAGGGGCGCGTGATCCCACCTTGGGGGTTGTCCTCCCATTACAACAATGGGCGACCATCCATCGTGGCTTTAAGGGCCACCGGAAGAAGCTATAGTAAGTACAAGTAAAATTAATTTATTGATGTCGAGAAGTACAATTTTACTAAACCATAAATACCCACCACGCTGTAAGGCGTGCGCGAAATTTTCATAAGGAAAACAAAACGAAGAAAACCAAAACGGATGTTTTCGTCGTATCAGTTGAAAAGCAAATGAATATTAATTTCGTATAACTAACGACCAGAGCTCAAAGTAATATAGTTGCTAAAGATTAAAACTGGAAAACACGGTTTTGTAGGATAGTACGTAGCTTCAGTTCGACGAGCCTTTCGATGGAAGCCAGTGACCAGAGTTCAAAGTAATATTTTTATTCAGAATTAACCTGGAAAAACACAGTTTATATTGGGATAATACACATCTTTAATTCTACGAATTTTTCCGACGGAAAACACAACATAAGAAGCTATTATTGGATACCTAGAACAAGTGACTAGTTAATTATAGCATAAACTTTACGCTGAAGAATTCTGAGAAAGAGTATTATTAATTAAGCGGTAGGATTTAACAATAGAAATAGAATTTATACGAACGGAGAATGCATTAACGAGGGAAAGGGTTATCTTAATTTTCCGAATTAATTTTCGTTCGTAAAGAAAAAGTAAGTTGAAAATCATTAGACAGCGTATTTATTATTAATTATGAATTAACGAATTTATTTAACAGTAGAAACGGAGTTTATTCGAACGGATAATGAATTAACAAGGGAAAAAATGGTAATTAATTTGTGCTGAAAATAAACGTAACTCTGTTGCTTATTTCAGAGTCGGAATCGGACGGAAAACCTGAAATGGACCTTACTTCTAAACCCAGATCGATCCCTACTTTCTTTCCTACTTTATGACTAAACAGTGTCGCAAAGGAATGTAAAATTTTCCTGCAATCCGGATATGATCACGGTGCATCATTTTCTGGAGCGACTCAAAAAACTTCGAAGAGCGCAAAAGGTATCAACGTTTCAGTTATTTGAGTCCTCAGTGGATGTATTAGGATCTAAATCGTTGTTGTGGTACCGTAGTAATCGTCACTGATTTTCTAATTAGAAGTCGTTGTTCAGCCTACTTTTACAACATTTTGAGTGCCCGGATTATAAACGTCGATTATTTAACGATATTTTGTAACGAACACTGGATCCTTTGAATGGTATTTTCGAGTACCTATCTTGCATAACGGCCATGTTTCGGCGTCACGAAATTATACCTGATGATGTGCAATTGGATGTTGTTTCAAAATATTTATCCCCCTTCTAACTAGGGCAATTGTCTACTGCTAATTCTTTGCAGAAGTTAGAGGAAGCGTGTTTGAGACTCAAACCAAATATTCCGTGTTGATCGCTATGTACCTACTAACTAAGACAAACGCTTCTACTTAGAACCGGGTTTCGCTTTTAAGTGCGTTGCGATTGAAAAACTATATTAGTTCACATGATCGATCAGTCAAGATTTGTACTACAACTACAGTTAGATTAAACATTGTTTCTATAACTCCTTCAGCTCCTATTCCTGTGTCCACTTCTACTCGTCAGGTCACCTGCCTCAACTGCGACCAATCTAGTCATGTGTCGGCACACTGTATTCGTTCTAAAGTACTCTATTGCTATGGTTTCGGGCATAAAGGAGTTATTCGACCCAACTATCTTACTTGTCAAACTTCCTTAAACGCACGATATGGTCTTCGGACAATATAATTTCGTTGATCTAGGATTCTCCGTTTCCCGTTACTCTTTCTCGTTCCGTTCCTGTTCTTCAACACATCTCTCTTCCGGCCATTTCTTCCCTTGAAGGTACCCTTACTACTCCTGGTCCTTGATATAATTCCATGCTGAAAAAAGTTTCCATCCATCGTAAACGTTATCCCTACTGGTTCGTGGTATATCACAAGCTTTACCATTGTCACAAAACTTTTATGGCTGCCGATTCTCTGAACGATTAGAAAATCGTATACCTTCCGAGCAGGGTAAACAGCTGATATCTCTGTACTATGATCCTCCTATTTCCGGTCACTGTGGTGTGACTAAAACTTTTACTCGTCTCCTTCAAACTTATCACTGGCCTTTACACAAAGCTGACGTAGCTCACTAAATCCGAAGTTTTTCTGTTTGTGCTGCTCACGAAGTTGAACAGTTACTACCTCCTGGTCTATCTGCGCCTATAGCCAAACCATCCTATCCTTAACAAGGCAGTTCCTGTAATATCGTAGGTTCGCTTCTTCGTTCCATTCGAAGTCTTACCTATATCCTTGTAGTGACTGATCATTCACCAAGTTTTCGCTTTTTTCCCTTAGGCAGCGCCACTGCAATTACGGTTTTAAAAATTTTTAGGAACAAGTCTTCCTGGTTTTGGTGTCCCGCAATACCTCATCACTGATAACGGTGTACCGCTCCGCAGCCTTCAATTCACCTTCATGTGTGCCCGTAATCTTTCTAAACTCCTTTACACCTTTACAATCCCCAAACTCATCCTGCTGAACGTGTTAATGGATCCCTTAAGACCGTACTTGCTTCTTATATTCGTGGCAACAAGCGTCACTGGAATGACAAACTCGCTAAAATTTTCTGCGTCATCCAAACATCCAAACACAAAAACACTGGCTGAACTGCCTTTTTTGCATTGCTAGGTAAAGAACCCATTCTCCCTGGCAATTTTTTCGGACAACTGTCCGAAATAAATGACATGTATATTCCTGATCGTAAACACCCTTCACCCGATCCCGAACATTTGAGAAATATCCGCTTGCATGTCCTCAAAAACCCATAGGCGTTATAATCTCCGTCGACGGCCTGCTTCTTTCCAATTAAGCGATACTGTATGGCTCCGCAATTACGCTATGTCCGACGTCATTTTAATTGTAAACCCACTCCTAAATTCTTTGGCACTTTCTCCATCAGTAAAGTTGTTTTCCCTTGGACCTATGAACTTACCGATCCTTTTGTTGCCAAGTGCATCTGGGACATCAATGACATTAAATCTTCTCATCCCAACAATCTTAATATCCCCAATCAATCTCGCTTCGTTCTCCTTCTAGCGACGCAAACATTGTTAACCTCGTCCTCAGTCCCAAATTTATACGTCGACTCTGCATTACTTCAATATTTAGTTCCAAATAATTGTCTTGTTTTGTCTGTTCTTATTGTTTTCGTTTCACTTATTCCCAAGTGGATCCGCATTAGAGTGGCCCTACGGTACGGCCTTCCTGTTGTAAGAAACGAATGAAACGGTCGAACAGTCTCAATACACTCTTCGCGCACGCACACACATACACACCACACCGTGCGCAAATACACTTACACTCACACACTCACACACACGCACGCACACACATACACACACATACACATACACTCACCATACACACCTATTTTTGTTTGTAGTTTTTTTTGTTTGTCCCTTGTGCCCATCCCCAAGTGAGTCCGAATTAGTATAGCCCCACGGAACGGCCTGCCAGTTGTAAGAAGTTACCAAAGCGGTTCAGCACACCCTTAACTCATTTTCCGTACACATACACACACACACACACACAGAGATACACAAATACACTACACATCATTCTCCCCATACACACGCACGCATATTTTTGTTTGTTTTTTTCCTTTCGCTCTTCGTACTCATCTTCGAGTGGGTCCCGATTATGATAGTCCCACTGTACCACCTTCCTGTCGTAAGGGACGGCTAAGGCAGTCCAACACACTTTTCGTACACACACACTTTACACACACACACGCACGCACACACTAAATACACACACATGCAAACTCAAATCGCACACACGCATGTTAACTATAACTACACTAGGTTTCATTTTTGTTTCTTTTCTTGGAATTTTGTGCTTTTTCTTCGTGTACTTTGAATTTTAGTTTGCTTTTTTGTTCATTTCGTTCCACATTTCTCTCACTTTACTTTGGCTGGTTTTTCTTGCTGTCAGTGCTCACACTGACTTTTTGTAAACTTCGGTTCTCTTCCTGTAGCATGTGCTTTCTATATCTTTCGAAGTTTCCACGAAAACTACGACTTAGTGACTTTTCTGTCTATTTAGCTATTCTTTTCTTCGATTATTTGTTTGACACGATTGTTTGTTTCCACAACTTGAAGTGCATTCGTTTTTTATCAAGTTGTTCTTGACGTTCCTTAGCATACTTTGATGCCCGACAAGTTTTGGCTCTTGCTGTTAGTTTCTTCCTCGTTTCTTTCCTTACTTTTAATTTTTCTCGAGAAACCAATTCATTTCCATAGGTTTGAATATTTTACTGTTTCTTTATTAAATATATCCGTCCTTCGACGACATTTGCAGTGTTAATGCCATTCCATCTTCTTCCCCGTTGATTACTACTATGTGCCTTATGTTTTCCTATGGCCCCTACATTTTGGTCTTTGTCCAGTGTATTGGATCTTGAAGTCAGATAAATCTTTTTTCTCTTTGGGTTTTCTCTTTTGTTTTCTGATATGAATTTCTTGTAGTTTCTCCTGATAGAGTATTGCTTGGTTCGTTGTTTCTGTGTTCTTCTATGACCTCCTAATTTTGATGGTGGGATTTGTTACGTTCTATTTCATACTTAAAAATTTAATTGCTTTATTACATTAAGACCGCATTCAGTCCCTACTTATTTAAATTTACCCTACCACACTTCTTCAAATTCAATAGGCGTTGATAGGCAACCAACTTTAATCGTTCCTTATTTAATTCAAAATCGGCACGTTTTTGTTTATATTGATTTCCTTATCAGTACATGAACACCTTTGAGAAAAAACATCATTCATGAGTGTTGGGAGAAGTTTGTTGGGCAATATTGGATTCATGCATTTTAGTTAAAACTGTCGTTCACTTTGGAAAACAAGGGTCGTATTTTTCTGTTTTTTTTTTTATCCCATGCGACACGAACAATTTTAGTAATCTTCTAATAAACAATTGATGTTTGCTGTTTTAAACATAAAAACAATTTTAAATGAGATACGACATGATGGCCAGTGTTGCCAAGCGGTTTTCGTGCAACAATAACAAAGGAAACTTGAAATAAATATCGGCGTTTAAAATGGTGGATTATTACGGTGAGAAAATGGTTGCTTTGTTTACGTGTATATCCATGACATTTATTTTATAACAAGGAATGTAGGTGGTGTAACTTTTGTTTATAAACTTTTCTCAACAGAAGACGACATTGAAGACTGAATCAACCGCAAAATACTATAATTAAAGAAATTGGACATTAAGATGAAAATTAAGAAATAAAGCGTATGACAAACTCCAACATGAACTACCGTGCAAGAGTTTTTCGGGCGAACAGATCTTGTGGTTTTTCTTTTTCTATGACCCCCTTCTCCTCCCACTACGCAACTAGTTAGTTGGCGCTTCATATTTCCTTTCCATTTCTGTTGTGGTAATTGTGCAGGCTAAATACGTTGTTTTCGTTGCTCTGTTCCGTGCCCACCCGTTATAGAGTAACAACAGTTTATTTCTTTTGTAATCAGATAGATAAAAACACTAACTTGTGTTCAAGGCCTTCAATAATTATAGTTCAGTTTAGTTTCTTTAAGAAAATCAAAACTTATTTTACTTGTTTTAAACATAGATTACATTGAATTTACTATTTCTGTTTTAATTTCTTTAGCTGTTGAGTTTTTTATGAATTTAGAAACCTAGCTACCACCTCAGATTTTGTCAGGCTTTCCCTACATTTGTGTTTTCAATGCTCCACCCGAAGGTACTACTTTGGCCAGGAAGCGACTTTTTTTTACTTGGAAATTTTGAATTTTGCCGAACCCTAGCTGTTTCAAGCAAGGGAGATATCTTTATAGTACGTGACAGTATTAACACACGACACCTCCGTTTTACCTCGCATCCGAATGAGGGCGAATTCTTCTGAAAATGCCCGCCTAACATTTTTCAAGCGAACTGTGTTGGGATTCGGACCCGAGACCTTGGGTATAGTAGTCACACGCATACGAACTACGACACGAAGCAGTCGATTAAATACCACAATATTATAGTGCATACTAATTGCGACATTGTAACCAGACCTACTACGCACCGGGCTTAGGCGGCAGCTCTTAGGCGGTTCTAGGACGAAACAAATTAAAGAATGTACGAGTAGCTAAATCTCAAAACGGTTACCATATTGATTGGCTAAAAATAAAATAAATAAAATGTATTTTCTAAAACTACCAAGACAGCTTATAATTTCTTTACTAGTAGAACATATTGACTACTACCTCAGCCTCAACAATTATTTTCGCAACCCATCCTAATTAAGGTTTTCAGAAAGTACACTCTAAATATATTTGATCTAACATAAGTCTTAGTCAATGATATGGATATTCGTTTTGGGCTCATGAATGTTATTTGTCGTACTAAAAAACAGCTAAGTTTTAATAGAACTTGGAGGACGAGTTAATACGTACCTATAATGTATTGCTTGTGTTGTGTTCAGCTTTTCTAAACCTAGTGAGGTGCTATTGCGTCCGTGATAATGCGTTCAACTGCAAGTTTGAACGACCCTTCTCAATCTACAACTGAAAGACAAAACTCTATACTACGAATAGAAAATTGCGCCATACGTACATCCAAAACCACTGACATTAATCTTATCTCCTTTTTCACAAAAAATTCCTGCAGTGTACATCTCCTTAAACCTAAACTCCCGCAGACATTATCTTTGACTTAGACAAAGAGATCCCATCTACAGACGCTCTTAACTTTATATACCTACAGAATTCCTTAGATCTACTTATTCCTGAAGACACGTACCGAACAGAAATCCCCATTGCCATCCGCCGCACAAAAACAAATCACTCCGACAACTTAATTCTAAACGTCTCTCCCAGATTACGATCCATCCTCACCACAAATTTCCACGTTTTTATAGGTTACAAATCCTGCAGAATCAAAGACCTCGTTTTCGTTATCGATGTTTTAATTGCCAGCGCTTTGGTCACTTTGCCAAAACCTGTCGATCCCCAACCACCTGTGGCCACTACGCCCGAAGCCACTCCTCCAAATCATGTCCGAACCCCCACTGCCGCTCTTGTTTGCACCAATTGTTCCCGCATTAATCACCCCCACGACCATTCCGTTACTAGCCCTGACTGCTCTGTCTATAAGCAATCTCTCTACATAACTAAACTACGTACAAATTATGGGTTCTAGACAACACTCACGCAAATGGACGTAAGACTCGCACCACTCACACACCAAACTTCGCACAATTCAAATCAACCTCAAACACTCTCGCGCCGCTATCCTAGAGCTGTCCCACACACTCCAAGAACACAAAATCCAAATCGCCCTAGTCCAAGAACCATACCCAGTCCGAAACAAAATTCCTAACACCCCCGTACTTATATTTACCTTAGGCTGCCTGACCCTAACTACACCTCCGCCATCATTGTTACAGACCCCTTATTGACGTTTCTTACCATACCTCCTTTTCCACCGCCCAAATTACCGTAATTGAACTTCTCTGGAAATCAGACACCATTTTCTCCATTTCTTCTTGCTTCCAATACAGAACAGACATTAATACCTATTTACACCAACTAAACCACGTACTTACAACGATTGGAGACAAACCAATCATATCTACTGACGCCAATTCCAAATCCACACTATGGTTTAACGACTTCACTGACGAAAACGGCAATACTTTAAAGGACTTTACACTCCAACACCATCTTTGAATCTAAAACTCCCCATCCCTTATTCCTACTTGGGAATCCCAATGCGGCAAATCCAACATCGACATTACTATTACCAACCCCCCAGCCTCGAACCTAATTAGTTCCTGGACAGTTTCACATTCATCAATCCAGTGATCATAATCCAATTGCATTTGATATCCAACCCAATCTTCCCTCCAGAACACACCAAAAGATTCAATCCTTTAACACCCGAAAAGCAGACTGGCCATTACTTCCAGAATCCCTAGCTATACTCATCTCTGTTTTCCCATCAGTCTCCTATGCAAACTCCACACCTCATTCCATAACCAACAATATTCTCACAGCGGCTTCAAAAACTGTCCCACGGAAATATTACACCCCACGAGCCACGCCGTGGTGGACACAACAACTTACTCACGCCAGACGCTCACTTACCACTACTAGAGACAGACTTCAAAGAGAGAAACGTACCAATACCGACCCCATTGCTATTAATATCTTATCTAACAAATACACCACTGACAGACGACAATACAAAATCCTCATTAACACCACGAGAAAACAGCACTACCTTGACATAATCCGCGATCAACACACAAATCCCTGCAGTACGTACTATAAACTGATCAAGCCTCCCTCCATACACATCCTCACAGCAATTTCAACTACAATCCCTTCCACATTAAAGCAAACAAAGTTTACCCTCCTAAATATAGCAATACCTTTGGCTCCTCTTGACGTATCAACCCAACTGCAACAACGCATAATCGACAACACTCTAATCCAACCAGACATGCACCCAGACACATACATTAAACTCTCCCTCTTAGATTCCTTCGTTACCAAACTAAACCCCCGGCCCAGACCTCATCACCTATCTGATCCTACAAAAATCCTGGCCCCTTAGTAGAGAATCCACTCACCTACTATTCCAAAAATGCCTCTCCTCTGTGATTTTCCCTAATCCATTTGAATATGCTTCCATCTCCCTTATACTCAAACCCAATAAGTCTCCCGAACACCCCAAATCCTACAGACCTATTGCACTCCTTATAACACTTGGCAAACTCTTTAAACATACTATCCTATACAAACTAAACTCACACATAGAACGTCATTCCTTACTTTCACCTAACCAACACGGTTTTCGCTCGGAACATAGCGCTGAACCTACAATCGTTCCCTAATCCCAACGGTCCAAACATCCCCTTATACATACGTAGTCTCCTTATTCCTCGACTTGCACTCAGCCTTCGATCTCCTTTGGTGGCCCAATCTTCTTAATCAACTTAAACAAGCCAATTTCCCTTCCAATCTCTACCTTTTAATAAAATCCTTCCTCTCATCCCGAACAGCTACCCTAATCTCCAATTTCCACTTGGTTACTAAACCTTTCACCCAAGGATGTCCACAAGGTTCCCGTTTATCACCAACCCAATGGAACATCGCAATCAATCCTCTCTTAGACCTCAATATCCCAAACACCTCCACTTTTGCTTGTGCCGATTTCGTACCTTTCCTTATCTACGGCAACTCCCGTGCCCTTATATAATCCACCGCTGTCGTCCTAATTAATTTAATTAAATCCTGATTCTCTTTATACAGACAACCACTCTCTCCATCTAAAACAAAACTGCTCTTTCTCAAAGGCCACATCAGCCCAAACCGAAATCCTAAAATTCACATCCTTAACACACCAATTCCCCTCTTAACAACAGCTCCCAACTTGGAAAACACATTGATACACGCCTAAAAATGAACTTCCATCTCTCCAAACTTCGAACCAAAACACAAATCATATTCCATAACGTACTTTACGCACTCCCAAAGTCAGTCCACCTCACCAATCCAACACGAAGGTTAATCATTAACCACATCATAAACCCGATTATCAAATACGCTGTAAATTCTTGGCTCCCGCTTACAACCCCCTCCTTCAGACGTACGGTCAACACCATCATGACCTCTCCCACTCTACACCTCAAGAGCGTTCAGAACCACCTCCACAGCGTCCTTGTATACTTTGCTTGAAATCCCCCTGACCGAAATCCAACTAAACTCCGCACTCCAAATCCGTAACCTCAAACATAAGCTACCAATCATCCTACACAACAGAACACTTCACTATGACGAATACCGTACTCTCCCTAAAACTGACATTAAATCCGGAATACATAACTCACTACTCCATTCCTGGCAAGATCTTTGGTCACACTCCACCACCGGCAGCTACACATTTGATATCTTCCCTGATATCACAAACATCCCTCCACATATCCCTTTCTCTAATTCCCCTACAATGCAATTTCTGTTCGGCCATGGAAAGTGCCTTAATAAACTCCATTTAACTCCTTCCCCTCACTGTCCTTGCAACAATCAATCTCTAGAAAACCCACAACACCTGATATACCCTTGTCCCCTAGCCTCTCTCTACAAATCAACCTCAAGTAATCTACAAACTTTTACCTGTTCTCCCCAATTCCTAATATAAACTACCTTAACACTAAGTACCCTCAAGAATTTCACCATTTTCTAAATGAAATCCTTTGAACCAAACATAACACCCACAACCAGCGGCACTAACACACTTAATATACACTATTGCAATTCACTACCACATCACACTTACACTCACACTATGCACACAATTAGCACCACTCCACGTGCACAGTCGACGACTAAAGTAGGGGCACAAATTCCCGTCACCAGAACTTCAAGCACCCAGTTGTCTTTGAATTGTTTATTCTAAGTAACAGATGTAAATACTTATAGTGTACGGCTAGTATGGGCTCTGTCCTAGGTATAGTACACAACAGTAAATTAATTTATTTATCTATCATACATGAAGATACGAAGAGGGACCCGTATAGACGCGTACAATAATGTGCACTCGGCACAATTCACATTTTCATACACATTTACTGCCATACACGCGCGTGCATTCATACACCCAACACACACGCACACACACACACTGACGCACACGCACGCAGGCACACACACACACACACAACCACACACACAAAACACACACACAACACGCACGCACGCACGCACACACACACACACGCGCGCGCGCACACACACACACACGCGCGCACACACACACACACACACACACACACACACACACACACACACACATACATACATACCCCATGCAGCACGCACGAGCGCACAACATTCACATTACCAATCTCATTTGTTAGCATTTGTAAAATGCGTGTCTTTCATTTTCTAATGTGAAACGTTTTTGTTGCAGTAATTACAGTGCTGTTTAAGAACTTGTAACTTGCAAAAGTTGAAGCATTTGCTAAAACGTTATACCCACTAATAGAGTATCTCTCACAATCACTAAGAAAAAACGGTCACGTATTTCAAAATACTCGCTGCTAATTGAATGTTTTTGAACATTCAGTTGTTCACTTAGAAATGTTACACCCAAGAATTTTTCATTTCATACA
This sequence comes from Platerodrilus igneus, assembly GCA_036346225.1. Classification (NCBI taxonomy): domain Eukaryota; kingdom Metazoa; phylum Arthropoda; class Insecta; order Coleoptera; family Lycidae; genus Platerodrilus; species Platerodrilus igneus. The sequence goes on from JARFIW010000295.1 coordinate 2,109,263, forward strand.
GAATAGATTGTAATTAAAACAGTGTAACCAAACCTTATATAAGTATCAAAATAAAATCGTAATGTTTTTAACTGCTCTCCAAATATCTAAATAAAAACTCATTAGAATTCTGTACTATAAGCATCAGCATATATTCAGGAATTATATTTTAATTTATATATCGGAGCGTGTTTATTTGCTATTTCTGTACATTGTGGAAATTTTTGTTTCGTGCACACTTTTTAGTGAAATGAATACGTAGAAAACTCAAACAACGTCCAGTTTATTTAGGTGCGTAGTTTAATATACGAGTAACCTATTTTTGGAAAGCGTAAAGAATTTATTTAATATTCCAAGTGTGTCTGATACTCTCCCTTTGTCAAATTTACATACTGCTTTTGAGCGAAACACGTGCAAATATATTTTATCGCAACTGTTTTGCTAGAGCTTAATCAAAATGGAACGTTGTTTAAACCCTTCAAAATAATTCATTACCTCGAATAACTAAGGGTGATAAATTTAGACTAGGTATAGAGAACCTCAATCAGCAAGTGCTATAGACATTATTCTGAAGTACTTCAAATCTCTACTTCTGCTTAAACACGATGCTGCATAACCTCATTAAATGAATTGTAGAAATTTATTTTGCTTTCCACTGTACTAATCCATTATCCCTATGAATTCCATATTACTACGTTTCAATAACTTAGTAATGTTTTCTTTTCCTTAATATATTAAGGAGCATTGTTGGTTGCATACTTGTGGCGTGTCCACAAACACACCATTTATACATATGAACGCATCGTTATTATACATCCCGGATTCATCAATCTTAGGTTATAGGCTTGTTCGTTATCTGTTCGAGTTGATCGACCCGCATAGGAGATTGACGCAACATGTGTGAAAATTTGGGGTCGACGAATTTGCGAATAGCAATTCGTATTCTTTTGTGCAGTATGTGACTGCAACATTGCTCTTTACTTATCATGTGCAACTTGATAAAACTTAATGTAACTAAGTAAAACTTAATGTTCAACTAAAGTACAAGCAAGCATTGTTTTATCAAGTGACGAAAATTAAAGTTTAACATCTGAAGCAAACGTTTTATGACAAAACGTAATGCAGTTCTATGAAGACCTCTATGGTATTTTAAAGGGATATATCCCAAGACGTTTTAGAATACAGTCAAGGAAAATACTACAAAGGCCACCTGTTGAACGTGTTGGATCAACATGACGGATCTCCTAAATTTTAAATTAGGTAACAAGTTAAAAACAAACCGGTTGGTATGTTTTTCTTGATTATCATTCGAATAGACTTTGGTAAGTGTCGCCTTTTATTTCTAAAGTGCAATAGGGTTTATTGGTTACATCTATTTAACACCTCATGTCATTTCTAAATTTGATAAATAAACTAACCTAAAAAGATTATTTAAAAATTGTTGTGTGTAGGATTTGAAAAAGGTTATTTAAAAATTGTCGTGTGTAGGATTTGATCCATACTAAACGGAACTGCACCTTCAAAAAGTTCTAAAATACTATAACGGGTAAAACGGCTTGCGTGTTTCAGTAAACAAAAGAGTGGAGGTCTTTGCTGAGAAACCAGACTAAGACAGGTGCCCGAAAAAGCGCAGCAACTTTTTCGGTAGTTAGAGTGGCAGAGACCGTAGGGGTCGGTATGGCATTCTAAGACACACTACTGCGATGTGGAAGGCAACGGGAAACTACCACATTACCTTCCAAGTACACAGCGTACATAAATTGTTATTAATGACGATGGAATCCACTGGGTTAAAATAGTCTCCCATTCGGATCTCCGAGAGGTGACTACTTTGGGGGATGTGATCCGAAAATACAAAAAAAGAGTCGTGAACATTCTGCGAGTCGGAGCGTGGAATGTCAGAAGTATGAAGCAAGTGCTAAAAGTGCTACAGACATACGATGAGGATATCATGGACAGACAAAGTTAAGGGAAAAAAAAGGTACTAGAGATGGTAGGGGAAGAAAGAAATGTGTAGAAAACAGTAAAAATAAGAGATAGAATAATAGGTCACATATTAAAGCATGGGGCAAAAGTGCGTAATGTATTAGAAGCAGAGATAGAAAAAAGCGGAAGTACAGATAGACCTACGTTAGTCAACTGCACAAAGATAGTGAAAGATGTAGGCTGTGAGAATTTAAATGGAATGTATAGGCTAGCTCAGGATCGAAATCAATGGAGGTACGCGAGTTAGAGTTCGTGGCTTCGAGCGGTCCTTTTTAAAAAGACTTCTTTGAACTTTAACACATTTATTTGTTTTTAACAGGATTGAACATTTACAATTTTAACTAATTTATTCTAAGTCGAAGTTATTAATTAATTTGTACAGTGAGTTACCAGTGAACTGCAAGGTTAAAGCTGAACGTCTGATGAACTGACTAGGAGTGGAGCTCCCAGTTCTTATATAACTTTCTCCCCCTTACAATACTGTGGGAACCTGCGGACGTAATGTCCGCTTACATTCTACAATACTTAGTTGCTATCTTAAGAGCTATTCATAAATACAATGTTGCAGGCTTATTATGCGTAATCACGGTACGTGACATCCGTCGACCGTCTGTGACCTGACTTTTGCAGTGTCACTTATCCTTGGGCTACTTTGTAGCGTTTCCACTCGTGGGAACTGAAATCATCATAATATAATGTAATAAAATGTTGCAACGACATTGTTGCACTGTCTTAACCTTTACTAATGTTTCCTAATATTTCCTAATACGAATATTAGTATTATATATATAATAGATGGGGGTTCCTATAACTCCTCCCAACGTACATTAAAAATTAAGGGTTTTAACCTTTTCTTGATTTTAATTAAATTCATTTCGTTTTCGTTTAATCTCATTTAAAATTCATATTTTCTAGGGGTACATTTGTTTGTTTGGGTTTCTTAAATTTAAAACTGTTTTCTTTATTATTCTTAAATCTAATACATATTTTGTAAGTTACATAAGTGATCAATAAAATAGTCAATAAAATCAATATAATTGTCCATACACTAATGTTATCATAGTGCACTTTGGGCGTCTTGATCTCGTTTAATTTTTCTTTGTATTTTTCCATGAGTTTCATGGCGTGGTTTAAGTTGTCTAATTTCAGGTGTTCCAATTGCATTGGTTTTTGAAGGGTTTCTTCATCTTCTTCTTGGGTAATCTTGATTTGCAGATCGGGTAGGTTTGCTAATTTCTTGCTTTGTACTGGATCTTGGTAAACTCTAATTATTTCATTTTTTAATTTTAATAACAATTTTCCTTAAGGGTGATTAATTTACTTCCGGTTAATGCTAAATTATTTTCGTCTTGATTGCAATACATTGTTGCGATTACTTCGGTGGTAAAAATAGCTATCCATTTATTTTCCGTTATTTTCTGAATTTTCATGTTCTTGATTAATATAGGTTTGGCTTCACAATTTTCATAATGATTGGTAAATTTTATTAGTTGTACTTCGCAAGGGCTGTCTTCTTGAATTGTTGTGGTTGTTAATGATTGGCATAAGTATTGATTGGGTGTGACTTCATTACATTTGTCGTTGGTATAACCATATCTTTGTTCATTTAAGGATAGGAATTTGGTTTTTGGAATAATAACTTGGTATGTGCTAGTCATTTTCATTGGAAAAGCAAATAAGTGATAATAATTGTAACTGTTAATCTCTACTATTGGTATTTCTATTAAAAATGTTATATCGTTGTTTTTTACATAGCCTTTAACTATAGCTATTTTTTCAAATATTAAAATGTTTGATTCTAATATATCGAAAGGTAATTTACTATTAGTTATAAAAGATTTTATTCTCAATAATTCTTTTAATAAATCTATTGGTTCTATTATACTTGAATGTAGGGTATTTAATTTTGCAAAGGTTACTGCGTTTTCTAATGTTGCTAGGATTTGTTGAATTAAAGTTAGGGTTGATATTATTTGGTTATATATCGTATTGAATCTGATTAAATCTCGCATGCCTAACATGGCAGTTCGCATGTTATTTTCTAAGGTTTCTATTCGATGGGCTATACTATCTTGATTTCTAACTAATTTTCTAAGTGTTTCATTAAATTTGATGATCGTTGATTGTGTTAACGATATTTGATTACTAATTATAGTTTTAATGTCGTTTTGATTTTCTATTAATTGTTGTATCGCGTTGTCATAGCGTTCTGCGTCTTGGTTATCTAAATTTCCGGTAATTGCTTTAATTACGTTTCCTAATCCGTTGATTAGTCCTCTCTTTCTACTTGTCATCTGCTCTGTAGGTATTAGTCGATTAAATTTGTCTTCGATATTTTTCAAAATACTTTCTGTTATACTGTCGTAGTTCATCATTTCTATTGCGTATTCTTTTCCGAATTTTGTTGTGTCCATTGATTGTTTTAGTCGAAAATAATTATTTTTGATTATTTGAAATTCTTGTTTTAGCTCGGTTAAAACGAATTTTTGTACAAAGGTCCAATAATCTATAGTGTTTTGCATACTGCCTAATTTAATTGGTAGTATACCGGGGTTGTTCTTTATGTCTTTAATTATAATTTCTGTGTCCGTTCTACCTGGGTGGAGGTTGACGGTAAGGGTGACGATTGTCCATCTGAAAGTACAGGGTGTCTTAAATTTTGAGGTGAACATATTTTGTTATCTTGCCGTCGTCTATCGCGGCTACGTTTTTGTCTGATATTCGTTTTATTTTAAAGGGTCCTAAATTTCTCGGTGCCGTTTTGTGTCTTTTGCTTTGGTAATTTTTCTCAAATACGGTTTGTCCTATGGAAAATTTGTTTATGTCTGAGTTTTTATTACGGGTCGCGGTAATTCGCTCTTTATCATTATCTAATTTGTCCTTTACTTTGTCATAGGTTATTTTTAGTTTCTCCTTGTGGTCTTTAGCGTATTGCTGATAGATTTCTTTGTTATAATGTATATCGTAGGGTTGCGTGAATCTGAATGTCCTAAGGTTAGTTCTAAGGGTGTAAAATTTGTAGTTGAATGAATCGTGTTATTATAGCGATTAATGCGTATGACATTAAGTTAGTTATGTGTTCTTTCTTGTAGTTTATTCTTAATAGTCTGATCTGTTCTAATAGGGTTGAATGTAGTCTCTCAATTAGTCCGTTTGATTCAGGGTGGTTTTCCGTTATAAAGTGTATTTTTATTTTGTGTAATTCTAAAGTGTTTTGAATTGTTTCGTTTTTGAATTCGCTTCCGTTATCTAATGTTATAGTTTCGGGTGTTCCGTAAAATGTAAAATAGTGTAGAAATCCTTGAGTTACGTCTATACTATTTTTAGAAGTAATTGGTATTGCTTGTCCTATTTTCGTAAATGCGTCCACGATTGTTAGGTAACTTTGTGCTTCTACTACTAGAGTATCTGCATGTAATTTCTGGAAATGTTTGTCTGGTGTTTTAGTTAACATTAAGGGTATCACATAATTCGCATTGATTGATAAAGTCGGTCGTTAGTTCTTTCATGTCCTTGAAATAGTAGCGTCTCATAATTTGTTTTAGGGTCTCGTTTATTCCTCGATGGTTGGTCTTACCTTCGTGTTGGTTTCTTATTACGTCATTTATTTCGTCAGGGTCGTCTAATGTTATTAATTTTCTTGTGCATCTTATAAGTTTGGGGCCAGAATTGTTAAATAGTTTTACATATATTTCTGAAAATCGTTTGTACAAGTTTTCCGTGTTAAAATAAAAGTAAAATCGTTTTTTCTCGGGGGTGTATTCCTTTAATATTTTAATTATCTGTGATTCATTGTCGTCTTTAGTTATTTGAACTTGGTAAATTTTCTTATTGTCCACTTTCGTGTATTTAACAGGGTTGGGGTTGTTTAAAACTTCTGTGATTATAAATTGATTGGGTTTCATGTCAATAGCTTCGTTTAAAATTTTATTGCGGTTTCCGGTTCGTCATTTTGTGTTGAATGTATAGTTTCCATTTCTTCTGGGTCTTCTCTGACTTCGGTTTCGTCTACGTTTCCTGCTAATGATTCTGTCTCAAGTGCGTTAAGTTGGATTCTACTTAAGGCGTCTGCATTATTGTTGTAAATTCCCTTTTTGTATATGATCTCATAATCATATTCTTCTAGTCTAATTCTCCATCTTTGTAATTTCGAGTTAGGTTCTTTGAGTTTGCATAGCCAAACTAATGGTCTATGATCGGTATATATATAAATTTCCGTCCGTATAGGTACGGTCTGAAATATTTGTTGCCCAAATTATGGCTAACAATTCTTTCTCTATCGTACTGTATCGTTGCTCTGTTTCATTGAGGGTTCTTGATGCGTAACTGATAGGTTTGTCGTTACCTACTGTTCCTTGGCTTAATACTGCGCCTAAGGCTACATTTGATGCGTCTGTTGTTAAAATGAATGGTTTCGAAAAGTCTGGGTATTCTAATACGGGGTGATTTGTTAAAATGCTTTTAATTTTATCTACTGCTTTTATAAATTCTGGGGTATGTACAATTTTGTTTCCCTTTTTTAAACGATTGGTTAGGGGCTTTGTTATTTGAGCATAACCTTTATAAATTTTCGGTAATATCCGCTAAGGCCTAAAAATCCTTTAATTTCTTTATTCGTTTTGGGTATAGGGTAATTTAATACAGCGTTTGTTTTATCGGGGTTTGGCATCACTCCTTGGGGTGTTATTACGTGTCCTAAAAAGGATACTTCTTTCTGTAGAAAATTCGCTTTTATCTAGTTGTACTTTAAATTTTGCAGTTCTTAATCTTTCTAACACTTCTCTTAATCTTTCTATGTGTTCCACTAATGATGTTGAATACACTATTATATCGTCTAGGTACACAAGGCATTTTTCGTTGTGTATCCCTCGTAGTATGTTATCCATTACTCGTTGAAAAGTTGCGGGTGCGTTCTTCAGTCCAAATGGCATCCGTTTATACTCGTAGTGTCCTCTAGGGGTGCTAAAGGCTGTTTTCTGTGTATCTCCTTCTTCCATTTCTACTTGATGGTATCCTGATGCTAAGTCTAGCGTCGAAAAATATTGGCATTTGCCTAACTTGTCTAATATTTCTGTTATGTTCGGTAACGGGTATTTATCGTCTACCGTTTTTTCATTTAATTTGCGGTAATCTATTACCATTCGGTATTTCCGTTTTCCTGATGCGTCTAGTTTCTTTGGTACTATTAGTACGGGGCTGCTCCATGGTGAATTGGAGTGTTGTATAATATATTGATGTAATATATCGGATACTTGTCTTTAAGCTTCTTCCTGACTTGCCTGGGGTAATCTGTATGCTTTGGTGAATAGGGTTTGTTATCCGTTAGCTCAATGTTGTGTTTAACTGTGTTTGTAAACGTTAGGGTATTCCTTCGCAATGGAATATATCGCGGTATTCATAACATAATTTTGTATTGCTTTTGTTCTTCGTGATTTATGTCGCGGTTAAATCGGATGTTATTTAAATTTTGTTTTAACATTTCGTCTTTTTCTATGGGGTTATAATTTTCGTTTGGGGATTCATATATTTCCATTTCGCCAAAGTTTAATTCTTCTACGTTTATCGCGTTTGTTAAAGATATTTCTACGGGGTAATCATTTGAGTTTAATATTGTTGTTGTGGCGTAATTATTTTGATTTTTACTAATGCGGTTGGGGTTTCTACTCCTTGTTGAAAAGTTATGTGGTTTATTATTCCTAAGTTTTTATTTGAATCTACGGGGATTCTTATTTTTTTTTCCGTTCGGGGTTCTAATGTATATTTTTCGTCTATTTGGGTATTTTGAAATTTAATGGGGATTCGTCCATACTTGGTTCTTAATAATCGGTTTTGATATCTATGTTGGCTCCTAATTTTCTTAGAAGGTCCATTCCTAATAGTCCGTCATATTTGTCATTAAATTCAAATATGCAGAATTTGTGTTTCATCTTTACGTTAAAGGTTTTTGGTAAAGGTATGTTTGCTAGAATTGGTGTATGGTTGTTTGATGGGCGGTTTTAATTTTAAAGAGTTCTCTCTCTACATAGTTTAGATAATGTTTTTTTACTGTTCGCGGGCTTATTAATGTTTTAGATCCGGTATCGATTAGTAATTTAAATTCAGCGTGGGGTATTTCGATATAGGGTAATACTAGGTGATTCATATTATTTAGATTTATTACGTTAGGTCGTTTATAAAATGGTCCATTTGAAAATTTGAACATGTGTTCTCTTCGTCGTCTTCCTCGTAATTTTCGTGTGATTCTTCGCGTTCATAATGGTTTAATTGATTCTGTTCGTTATTCGTACACGGTTGATTATTATTATTCTGTTCGTCTTCATACTCTTCTACTTCATGGTGAAATAGCTCTTCTGAAGTGAATGTGCGTTTTTGATTAGGATTTGGTCTTATATGCGTTATTTTTGTGTTAGGTCTGGTGTTACCAGATGAGGTATCCATTGGTGTAGGTTTGTAATAATTATTTGAATTATTAGTGTTTATCATCGGTGAGTTTCTGTTAGGATTCGCGTTAAATGCTGGTCTTTGTTGATTTATACTTTGGTTAAATCTCGGTTGAAATGCGGGTCTTGAAAAGTTCGGGTTAAATGTTGGTTGATATGCGGGTTTTGTAAAGTTCGGGTAAAACGTTGGTTTTGAGAATTGTTTATATTGGTTGTTAAAGTTTGAATTATTAAATTGTGGATTATTTGTTTGCGTTTGGTTTGTTTGTGCGTTGAATTGATTAAATTTTGGTTGTGGATTTATTTGTCTTGCGGGTTGTATAGTTTTCATTGGCGTATAGCTTTTATTCGCGTTGGGGTTATATAGTCGGTTTCTGTACTACATTACATTTTCTTCTTCAATTATCATATTCATTGCTTGTTCTAAGTTTTGGGGATGTTGAAATCTAATTTTGTCTGAAAGTCTCTCGGGTAGTGCATTTAGATAGGTATCTAATGCCATCTCGTCGTACATTTTAGTTTTTATTAGTCTCACGTTTGGGTCGGTTTCCTCGATTTTGAGTTTTGTCAAGATTAGGCTTCTTACATCTTGGCATCTCATTCCAAATTGATAGGGTGACTGGTTGTGTTCCATTCTCAGTCCGGTTAAGTCTCTTATTAAACATTTTAAGTTCCGTTGATCGCCGAAATATGAAATTAATATCCGTTTAAAGCTTTCCCATTCGTCCACGTCTTCGCGACTGGCTATTAGCGTCAGTGCCCTTCCGGTTAGTTTACTGGTTATAAGACGGATAAGAAGAGTGTATCTGTCGTTATCGCCTGGCTTATAAAAGGTCTTTAAGAATATTTCGCTTGCCGAAATATAATTACTGAGTAAGCAGGTATCATTTCCATTGAAGCTGGGGATCATTTCAAGATACAGCTTTATTTCATTAGTCATCTTGGCTGGGGTAATATTTGGGTAATTTTAAAAATGTAAAAAAATTTATTTATTTTTTTTTTTTGAAAAAATTTGGATTTATTTCGTAGTTTTTGGGTGTTATTTGCTGAGTTTCACTTGGTACTAGTTTGGTTGAGTTTACTTTTGATTTGCCGATTTTTAATTTTAATTTCCGAAGTTTCGATGGGCTGGGTTATTTCTGTGGTAATTTATCGGGTGTAAATGCTTTGCTTTATTTGCGTCAGTTAAAACTTCTTTACCTTTTTAATTACGTCGATTTTGTTATGTCGATTTTATTTAGGTGCGTATTAATTCTCTCGTTGGTTTATACGACTGTAAGGTGTCTGTAATGCTTACAATGTTGTTATCTGCTGTTACAGGATGTTGTTAGTCACTTAGTTGCATTTGCGTCTTTATTATAAGTTATCTTTAATTTTTGCGTGGGTGTAAATTATTACTCGCAGTGTTTTTTATATGATACAATTTGTGAGATTTACTGAAATGTTTTCACGTTTGAATACGGTTGTACTTTACTTTTTAGTACCCTACTAATTTATTCGTTCTGAGTAGTTTTAGATTGATAATTAAATAAAGTTTCCGATTGTTGTTTATAATGCTTGAAGTCTGAAAGGTTTCGCGATGTATTTAAATATCTTTTGTACTGTTTGTACTGTGATTTATTATTAGATTTTTATGCGTGTTTATTCAAGGTTAGTTTCTATGAAGTATGAGGTATTACGTTCAATTTGAATTCGCGCTTTGTTAATTCTCGTATTAAGATGTGGGTTTTAATTAATAGAATGCGTTTTGTCTATTTATGGATGGTATTTGAATTTGAATCGTGGTGTTATAAGGTTTTAACTTTTTAATTGCTCGTTTTGCTTTCGCGTTTTTTCTTGGTGTATTTTAAATTATTTTTTGTGAGTCAGTTAAGATTGAATTGGAAATTCTAAAATTTGTTGCGTCAGTTAGATTAGAAATTCTAAAAATTTCTTGCGTTAGTTAAGTTTGTCGAGTTAGAGGTTTTTTAAAAAATTTTTTTCGCGCCAGTTAAGATTTCATTCCGCAATCTTAAAAGGTTTGATTTTGTTTTAAGAATTTTTTTTTACGTTAGTTAAAACGTGATCTAGTCTCTTGCGCTTTGCGACTTTTTTAATAATTGTCTCTAGTTTTTGTTTCAGAATAATTTTTCTCAGTTCTTTGTCTCAGAATTTTTTGTTGTCTCAAGTTTTCATAAGTTTTTCATATATACAAATAAAATAATAATAAAATTTCAATAAAGGCTTGAAGATAATCTCTAGCAATTGCTAAGTCGATTATTTTCAACAATTGGCATAAAATATTTGTAACAATAGTCAACATATACATAAATAAATCATAAATCATAAACTAGCAAATATCAATTGTCTTTGTTAATAATAAAATAATTTTTAAATTGGTTTAGGAAAATGAACTTACACTAGTTGCTTGGTTGCTTTCATTGATTTGTTTTCTTTGTTTTGTTTTCTTTTGGCTTCTTGGATTTGATCTATTCTTGTATCGCCTCCAATTTTTCTTTTGTTGAATTTGAACTATTCTTGTTTCTCCTTCAACGGCTGGATCTGAACGATGCGTGTTTCTTCTCTAGTTTTTCCTCTGCCAAAATCGGAATTGAAATTCCCGGACCACCAGTTCCTCGAAGTTGGATTCGCTAGTGCCCTTTTGACATCCGTTACGACTGCGCCAGTTAGAGTTCGTGGCTTCGAGCGGTCCTTTTTAAAAAGACTTCTTTGAACTTTAACACATTTATTTGTTTTTAACAGGATTGAACATTTACAATTTTAACTAATTTATTCTAAGTCGAAGTTATTAATTAATTTGTACAGTGAGTTACCAGTGAACTGCAAGGTTAAAGCTGAACGTCTGATGAACTGACTAGGAGTGGAGCTCCCAGTCCTTATATAACTTTCTCCCCCTCACAATACTGTGGGAACCTGCGGACGTAATGTCCGCTTACATTCTACAATACTTAGTTGCTATCTTAAGAGCTATTCATAAATACAATGTTGCAGGCTTATTCTGCGTAATCACGGTACGTGACATCCGTCGACCGTCTGTGACCTGACTTTTGCAGTGTCACTTATCCTTGGGCTACTTTGTAGCGTTTCCACTCGTGGAAACTGAAATCATCATAATATAATGTAATAAAATGTTGCAACGACATTGTTGCACTGTCTTAACATTTACTAATGTTTCCTAATATTTCCTAATACGAATATAAGTATTATATATATAATAGATGGGGGTTCCTATAACTCGCGTCCAACCAGTTCAAAGATGGAAAAACTAATGATGAAAAAAATAACTGTACTTAAACCTGACGATTATCATAAGCTACTACATGTATTGGTTTTGCAATATTCTCAAATAATGTTAATTGTGCGTGCTCCGTTTATATTGTAAATAATTTTACGCTAAATTTTATTTCTATCGAGTTTGTTGATTATTTACATTCGCCGCGGTATATTTACACTCATTAGAGCAAAATTCTCATGGTTTTACTTGAAGCACGCGCTAACATGTGCCGCGAGTGATAAAGGCTGTTATTCCGCATGTGCAAGAACACAGTGTAGTAACTAGAAAATCCATGAAGGGAATCGATTTATCGTTAGAACAGTCCGCATCGCTGTTTTGCATGTTTTACGTAGGAGAAATTAATTTGACGAATCGATTTTCGTCAGAACCGCTATTGAAATAAATGTGCTTCGCTTCACCCGCAAAAGGCAGAGTAGATGTTACATCGTTTGTTTCGTTCTCACGGTTTCATAAACCAACAAGTGAGTGCTTTTAGTAGACGCTTGATCTAATTATAAACATTAATTATATGTTGTTTGTTCAAATATCACTTAATTTTATACAGTCTACTTTTCTCTCCTAATTAGCTATCGTAGTTTAGCTTCAATATTTTACATTTGGTTAACTTCTCGCCGGATTTGAGTAAACAACAAACTCAGATAATTAATTATACCGCTCATCAAAACATTGACAGTTATTTAGCATAATATGTATCGTTTGAATTGTTTACGAGAATTTTTTATGTACTTTGCAATAGTTTTACGTATTTTGATATCGCCGCCAGGCCTTTTATAAATCGTCAAGTTCTCGTTCTCTATTTCGTCCGCTTTGTATTTAATTTAACAATGGCAGAAATATTGAAACGTAATGGTTTTCTACGTAATATCGCAATCAATTCGCTATAGAAAATGTTTAAAATCGCTGAAAAATGTACAGTTGAAACAGCTTTTTTTGATTCATTTCGCGCACAGTATAAATCTCTAGAAACCGTCAAACAAAATTTTCTTACGCACCATAATTGGATAGTAGGTGCAATTTTTGCCGCCGGTGACGCTGATGAAAAATTTGAGATGGAAGACGGTATATGAAAACGCTTTGATCATAAATACTTCCAAATAAAAGCGCTCTATTTCAAGCTGTTTATCAGCGAATCTTCGTCTCGGGCCGATGTGTCCCCGCTGCTAGATACTTTAAAGTCAAAAGTATCACTCCCGCCGCAGTCGCTGCCTACGTTTTATAGAAAAAGTTTTCTGTTTGGAAGTTTTATTGACCGTTTTGATAGTTTAGTTCATCTTAATAACGATTTCTCAGACGTAGATAAATTTTTGTATCTTCAATCAGCACTAAAAGGTTCCGCACCCCTAACCATTAAAAACTTTGACCTTAGAGAAGCCAATTACCCTCCTACATACACAAAACTTCGCGAAAAATATCGTAATATTTGTCACATTACCGCTGCTCTATGGAACAATATAGATAAATTTCCCAAATTAAACTCCCATTTTATAAAAAGTTAATTGCTTATCTGGAAAATACGTGTAAATTTTTATCGAATTTGTCGTTAAATCATAAAACTGATTTAAACAAAGTTATTCATTCCAATAACCCGTCTAAGCCTCGATCCGCTGTTTCTCTGTTAGTACAGACAAAACTTATTGTTAATAAATGATCACAATCTTTATCGCTGTAATGATTTCGTTAAACTTTTGTCGCAAGATCGCTACAACTTCGCAAAAACCAACATCTTTGTATTAATTGCCTTAGTAGTTCTCACATTTTAAGTAAATGCCGGTCTACTTTTTCATGCCGCCAATGCAATCAACGTCATCATTCGTTATTGCACTTCGATCGCGTTTCGTCTAAACCGGCATTCGCTGCTAGTAACCAGGCTCGCTTGAGCCCGGACACCGCCGCCTCTAAGGTATCACCTCGTACTACTCCCGCTATTCAAGACAGCTACAAGCCTTCCGTTCCTCGTGCTTCTGAGGAATCATCGATTTTGTTTAGCTGCAGTGATCCGTCAACTGCAAATGTTGTTTTATTTAATTCTTTAGCTAAATCTCCAATTGTTTTACTTTCAACCGTTTAAGTGGAAATTGCTGATATATCTGGTTCTTTCCAGCAAGTTCACGGTTTACTCGATTCGGGCAGCATGACTTCTTTTATTTCGCAAAGTAGTGTGAAACGTTTAGGTTTTGGTACTACTCCACATTCTCTTACCCTTAGTGGCTTAGGTTCCACGCGCTCTGCTGCTCAGCATGGCACTGTTGCCGTTTCGCTCAAACCAATAGGTGTGTCTTCACCGATTATTAATTTTCAAGCTGTAGTATTTCCCACACTTTGTGAAAATTAACCTACTTCTAATATTTCTTTAGAGCATCTCAATCATCTGGCTAATCTCAAGCTAGTTGATCCGCTCTTTGCTAAACCTGGACCCATTGATTTCTTACTTGGCGCGGATACTTTCCCCCAAGTGTTATTAGACAGGGTGATAGCGATCAACCTGTTGCTATTAATACCATTTTCGGATATGTTTCAATGGGAAGCGTACCTTCCTCGCCTGCTTCTGAAATAACTAGCTTGTTTTGTGTGACAGATTCTACTTCCCCATTGAAAGATATTGTCGCTAAATTCTGGGAAGTTAAAGCTGTCCCCACCGCTCAACCTTTCACGCCTGAAGAAACTCTTGTTGAAAAACATTTTGTCGATACGTTTCGCCGCAATGAACAAGGTCGCAATGTCATTTCATTGCCGTTTAGAGATCAAGAACCATTTTTTCCAGGTAGTCGTGATCTTGCCTTACAACGATTTGTTTCTTTAGAAAATCGTCTACTCAAGCAACCTCGTGTTTACGAACAATACGTTTCGTTTATGCGTGAATATCTTGATTCTCAACATATGCAATCTGTTGTTATTTTGGACTTTTCTTATTACATCCCGCATCATTGCGTTGTGAAACCCGAAAGCGTAAGTACGACATTACTAGTTGTTTTCAACGCTAGTTATAGGAACCCCCCATCTATTATATATATAAAACTAATATCTGTATTAGGATATATTAGGAAACATTAGTAAATGTTAAGACAGTGCAACAATGTCGTTGCAACATTATATTACATTATATTATGATGATTTCAGTTCCCACGAGTGGAAACGCTACAAAGTAGCACAAGGATAAGTGACACTGCAAAAGTCAGGTCACAGACGGTCGCCGGATGTCACGTACCGTGATTACGCAGAATAAGCCTGCAACATTGTATTTATGAATAGCTTTTAAGATTGCAACTAAGTATTGTAAAGAGTAAGCGGACATTACGTCCGCAGGTTCCCACAGAAATGTGAGGGGGAGAAAGTTATATAAGGACCAGGAGCTCCACTCCTAGGCAGTTCATCAGACGTTCAGCTTTAACCTTGCAGTTCACTGGTAACTCACTGTACAAATTAATTAATAACTTCGACTTAGAATAAATTAATTCAAATTGTAAATGTTCAAATCTGTTTAAACAAATAAATGTGTTAAGGACCAAAGAAGTCTTTTTAAAAAGGACCTCTCGAAGCAAATAGTGTAAGTTTATTTTCCTAAACCAATTAAAATTTATTTTATTATTAACAAAGACATTTGATATTTGCTAGTCTATGATTTATGATTTATTTATGTATATGTTAACTATTGTTACAAATATTTTATGCCAATTGTTGAAAATAATCGACTTAGCAATTGCTAGAGATTATCTTCAAGCTTTTATTGAAATTTTATTATTATTTTACTTGTATATATGAAAAACTTATGAAAACTTAAGACAACAAAAAATTCTGAGACTAAGAACTGAGAAAAATTATTCTGAAACAAAAACTAGAGGCAATTATTAAAAAAGTCGCAAAGCGCAAGAGACTAGAACACGTTTTAACTAAAGTAAGAAAAATTCTTAAAAACAAAATCAAACCTCTTAAGATTGCTGAATTACATCTTAACTGGCGAGAAAAAATTTCTTAAAAACCTCTAACTCGACAACCTTAACTGACACAAAAAATTTTAGAATTTTTGAATCAAAACTTAACTAACGCAAGAAATTTTTTAGAATTTCTAATTCAATCTTAACTGGTGCAACAAATCTTAGAATTTCTAATTCTACAATCCCAACTAACACAAGAAATAAAAATTTATAATCCCAATAAAAGAATTAACTGACTCACAAATTTAAATACACCAAGAATAAACACGCGAAAGCAAAACGAGCAATTAAAAAATCAAAACCTTATAACACCACGATTCAAACGCAAATACCATCCATAAATAGACAAATCGCATTCTATTATTAAAAAACCACATCTTAATACGAGAATTAACTAAGCGCGAATTCAAATTGAACGAAATATCTCATCATACTTTATCAAAGTGAATAGAAACTAACCTTGAGTAAATACGCATAAAATCTAATAATAAATCACCTACAAAAGATATTTAAATACATCGCGAAACCTTTTCATCATTGTTAAATTAAAGACAGCATAAAATTACAATCGAAAACTTTAGTTAAGTATCAATCTAAAACTACTCAGAACGAATAAATAAAGTACGGTACTAAAACTTAAATTACAACCTTATTCAAACGTGAAAACATTTCAGTAAATCTCACAAATTGTATCATATAAAAAACACTGCGAGTAATAATTTACACTCACGCAAAAATTAAATATAACTTATTAAAAAGACGCAAATGCAACTAAGTGACTAAGAACATCCTGCAACAGCAGATAACAACATTGTAAGCATTACAGACACCTTACAATCGCATAAACCAACGGAACAATTATTACGCACCTAAATAAAATCGACATAATAAAAATTAAAGAAGTAATAACTGATTCAAATAACGCAAAACATTCACACCCGATAAATTACCACAAAATTAACCCAGCCTATTGAAACTTCAGAAATTAAAATAAAAAATCGGAAAATCAAAAGTAAACTCAACCAAACTAATACCAAGCGTAAAACTCATCAAATAACACCCAAAACTACAAAATAAAACCAATTTTTTTCAAAAAAAAAAAAAATTTTTTTACTTTTTTAAATTACCCAAATATTACCCCAGCCAAGATGACTAATGAAATGAAGTTGTACCTCGAAATAATACCGCCATTTAATGGAAATGATACCTGCTTACTCAGTAATTACATTTCGGCAAGCGAAATATTCTTAAAGACCTTTTATAAGCCAGGCGATAACGACAGAAACACTTTGCTGATCCGCCTCATAACCAGCAAATTAACCGGAAGGGCACTAACGTTAATAGCCAGTCGCGAGGACGTAGATGAATGGCAACAGTTTAAACGGATATTAATCGCATATTTCGGCGATCAACGTAATTTAAAATGTTTAATAAGAGAATTAACCGGACTGAGAATGGAACACAACCAGTCACCCTATTAATTTGAAATGAGATGCCAAGATGTAAGAAGTTTAATCTTGACAAAACTCAAAATCGAAGAGACCGACCCAAACGTGAGATTAATAAAAACTAAAATGTACGACGAGATGGCATTAGATACCTATCTAAATGCACTACCCGAAAGACTTTCAGATAAAATTAGATTTCAACATCCCCAAAACTTAGAACAAGCAATGAATATGGTAATTGATGAAGAAAATGTAATGTACTACAGAAACCGACTATATAACCCCAACGCGAATAAAAGCTATACGCCAATGAAAACTATACAACCCGCAAGACAAATAAACCCACAACAAAAATTTAATCAATTCAATGCACAAACAAACCAAACGCGAACAAATAATCCACATTTTAATAATTCAAACTTTAACAACCAATACAAACAATTTACAAAACCAACATTTTACCCGAACTTTTCAAAACCCACCTTTCAACCAACATTTAACTCGAACTTTTCAAGACCCGCATTTCAACCGAGATTTAACCAAAATATAAATCAACAAAGACCAGCATTTAACGCGAATCCTAACAGAAACTCACCGATGATAAACACTAATAACCCCAATAACTATTACAAACCTACACCAATGGGTACCTCATCTGGTAACACCAGACCTAACACAAAAATAACCCACATAAGACCAAACCCTAATCAAAAACGCACTTTCACTTTAGAAGAGCTATTTCATCAGGAAGTAGAAGAGTATGAAGACGAACAGAATAATAATAATCGACCGTGTACGAATAATGAACAGAATCAATCAAACCATTATGAACGCGAAGAACCACAAGAAAATTACGAGGAAGACGACGAAGAGAACACATGTTCAAATTTTCAAATGGACCATTTTATAAACGACCTAACGTAATAAATCTGAATAATATGAATCACCTTGTACTACCCTATATCGAAATACCCCACGCTGAATTTAAATTACTAATCGATACCGGATCTTCTAAAACACTAATAAGCCCACGAACAGTAAAAAAACATTATCTAAACTATGTAGAGAGAGAACCCTTCAAAATTAAAACCGCCCATCAAACAACCATACACCAATTCGTAGCAAACATACCTTTACCAAAAACCTTTAACGTAAAGATAAAACACAAATTCTGCATATTTGAATTTAATGACAAATATGACGGACTATTAGGAATGGACCTTCTAAGAAAATTAGAGCCAACATAGATATCAAAACCGATTATTAAGAACCAAGTATGGACGAATCCCCATTAAATTTCAAAATACCCAAATAGACGAAAAATATACATTAGAACCCCGAACGGAAAAAAAAATAAGAATCCCCGTAGATTCAAATAAAAACTTAGGAATAATATACCACATAACTTTTCAACAAGGAGTAGAAACCCCAACCGCATTAGTAAAAATCAAAAATAATTACGCTACAACAACAATAATAAACTCAAATGATTACCCCGTAGAAATATCTTTAACAAACCCGATAAACGTAGAAGAATTAAACTTTGACGAAATGGAAATAGATGAACCCCAAACGAAAATTATAACCCCGTAGAAAATGACGAAATGTTAAAACAAAATTTAAATAATATACGATTTAACCGCGACATAAATCACGAAGAGCAAAAAGCAATACAAAATTATGTTATGAATACCGCGATATATTCCATTGCGAAGGAATACCCCTAACGTTTACAAACACAGTTAAACACAACATTGAGCTAACGGATAACAAACCCCTATTCACCAAAGCATACAGATTACCCCAGGCAAGTCAGGAAGAAGCTGACTGACAAGTAACCGATCTATTAGATCAAGATATTATACAACACTCCAATTCACCATGGAGCAGCCCCGTACTAATAGTACCAAAGAAACTAGACGCATCAGGAAAACGGAAATACCGAATGGTAATAGATTACCGCAAATTAAACGAAAAAACGGTAGACGACAAATACCCGTTACCGAACATCACAGAAATATTAGACAAATTAGGCAAATGCCAATATTTTTCGACGCTATACTTAGCATCAGGATACCATCAAGTAGAAATGGAAGAAGGAGATACACAGAAAACAGCCTTTAGCACACCTAGAGGACACTACGAGTATAAGCGGATGCCATTTGGACTGAAGAACGCACCCGCAACTTTTCAACGAGTAATGGATAACATACTACGAGGGATACACAACGAAAAATGCCTTGTGTACCTAGACGATATAATAGTGTGTCATTAGTGGAACACATAGAAAGATTAAGAGAAGTGTTCGAAAGATTAAGAACCGCAAAATTTAAAGTACAACTAGACAAAAGTGAATTTCTACAGAAAGAAGTAACCTTTTTAGGACACGTAATAACACCCCAAGGAGTGATGTCAAACCCCGATAAAACAAACGCTGTATTAAATTACCCCATACCCAAAACGAATAAAGAAATTAAAGGATTTTTAGGCCTTAGCGGATAATACCGAAAATTCATAAAAGGTTATGCTCAAATAACGAAGCCCCTAACCAATTGTTTAAAAAAGGGAAACAAAATTGTACATACCCCAGAATTTATAAAAGCAGTAGACAAAATCAAAAGTATTTTAACAAATCACCCCGTATTAGAATACCCAGACTTTTCGAAACCATTCATTTTAACAACAGACACATCAAATGTAGCCTTAGGCGCAGTATTAAGCCAAGGAACAGTAGGTAACGACAAACCTATCAGTTACGCATCAAGAACCCTCAATGAAACAGAGCAACAATACAGTACGATAGAGAAAGAATTGTTAGCCATAATTTGGGCAACAAAATATTTTAGACCGTACCTATACGGACGGAAATTCTATATATATACCGATCATAGACCATTAGTTTGGCTATGCAAACTCAAAGAACCTAATTCGAAATTACAAAGATGGAGAATCAGACTAGAAGAATATGATTATAAGATCATATACAAAAGGAATTTACAACAATAATGCAGACGCCTTTAAGTAGAATCCAACTTAACGCACTTGAGACAGAATCATTAGCAGGAAACGTAGACGAAACCGAAGTCAGAGAAGACCCAGAAGAAATGGAAACTATACATTCAACACAAAATGACGAACCGGAAACCGCAATAAAAATTTTAAACGAAGCTATTGACATGAAACCCAATCAATTTATAATCACAGAATTTTTAAACAACCCCAACCCTGTAAAATACACAAAAGTGGACAATAAGAAAATTTACAAAGTTCAAATAACTAAAGACGACAATGAGTCACAAATAATTAAAATATTAAAGGAATACACCCCCGAGAAAAAACGATTTTACTTTTACTTCAACACGGAAAACATATAAAAACGATTTTCAGAAATATATGTAAAACTATTTAACAATTCTGGCCCCGAACTTATAAGATGCACGAGAAAATTAATAAACGACGTAATAAGAAACCAACACGAAGGAAAGACCAACCATCGAGGAATAAACGAGACCCTAAAACAAATTATGAGACGCTACTATTTCAAGGACATGAAAGAATTAACTACAGACTTTATCAACCAGTGCGAATTATGTGATAAAGCCAAATATGACAGAAAACCCCCAAATATACCCTTAATGTTAACTAAAACACCAGACAAACCTTTCCAGAAATTACATGCGGATACTCTAGTAGTAGAAGCACAAAGTTACTTAACAATCGTGGACGCATTTACGAAAATAGGACAAGCAATACCAATCACTTCTAAAAATAGTATAGACGTAACCCAAGGATTTCTACACTATTTTACATTTTACGGAACACCCGAAACGATAACATTAGATAACGGAAGCGAATTCAAAAACGAAACAATTCAAAACACTTTAGAATTACACAAAATAAAAATACACTTTATAACGGAAAACCACCCTGAATCAAACGGACTAATTGAGAGACTACATTCAACCCTATTAGAACAGATCAGATTATTAAGATTAAATTACAAGAAGGAACACATAACTAACTTAATGTCATACGCATTAATCGCGTATAATAATACGATTCATTCAACTACAAACTTTACACCCTTAGAACTAACCTTAGGACATTCAGATTCACGCAACCCCTACGATATACATTATAACAAAGAAATCTATCAGCAATACGCTAAAGACCACAAGGAGAAACTAAAAATAACCTATGACAAAGTTAAGGACAAATTAGATAACGATAAAGAGCGAATTACCGCGACCCGTAATAAAAACTCAGACATAAACAAATTTTCCATAGGACAAACCGTATTTGAGAAAAATTACCAAAGCAAAAGACACAAAACGGCACCTAGAAATTTAGGACCCTTTAAAATCAAACGAATATCAGACAAAAACGTAGCCGCGATAGACGACGGCAAGATAACAAAATATGTTCACCTCAAAAATTTAAGACACCCTGTACTTTCAGATGGACAATCGTCACCCTTACCGTCAACCTCCACCCAGGTAGAACGGACACAGAAATTATAATTGAAGACATAAAGAACAACCGCGGTATACTACCAATAAAATTAGGCAGTATGCAAAACACCATAGATTATTGGACCTTTGCACAAAAATTCGATTTAACCGAGCTAAAACAAGAATTTCAAATAATCAAAAATTATTATTTTCGACTAAAACAATCAATGGACACAACAAAATTCGGAAAAGAATACGCAATAGAAATGATGAACTACGACAGTATAACAGAAAGTATCTTGAAAAATATCGAAGACAAATTTAATCGACTAATACCTACAGAACAAATGACGAGAAGAAAACGAGGACTAATCAACGGATTAGGAAACGTAATTAAAGCAATTACCGGAAATTTAGATAACCAAGACGCAGAACGCGATACAACAATTGATAGAAAATCAAAACGACATTAAAACTATAATTAGTAATCAAATATCGTTAACACAATCAACGATCATCAAATTTAATGAAACCCTTAGAAAATTAGTTAGAAATCAAGATAGTATAGCCAACCGAATAGAAACCTTAGAAAATAACATGCGAACTACTATGTTAGGCATGCGAGATTTAATCAGATTCAATACGATATATAACCAGATAATATCAACCCTAACTTTAATTCAACAAATCCTAGCAACATTAGAAAACGCAGTAACCTTTGCAAAATTAAATACCCTACATTCAAGTATAATAGAACCAATAGATTTATTAAAAGAATTATTGAGAATAAAATCTTTTATAACTAACAGTAAATTACCTTTCGATGTATTAGAATCAAACATTTTAATATTTGAAAAATAGCCATAGTTAAAGGCTATGTAAAAAACAACGATATAACATTTTTAATAGAAATACCAATAGTAGAGATTAACAATTACAATTATTATCACTTATTTGCTTTTCCAATGAAAATGACTAGCACATACCAAGTGATTATTCCAAAAACCAAATTCCTATCCTTAAATGAACAAAGATATGGTTATACCAACGACAAATGTAATGAAGTCACACCCAATCAATACTTATGCCAATCATTAACAATCACAACAATTCAAGAAGACAGCCCTTGCGAAGTACAACTACTAAAATTTACCAATCACTATGAAAATTGTGAAGCCAAACCTGTATCAATCAACAACATGAAAATTCAGAAAGTAACGAAAAATAAATGGATAGCCATTTTTCCCACCGAAGTAATCGCAACAATGTATTGCAATCAAGATGAAAGTAATTTAGCATTAACCGGAAGTAAATTAATCACCCTTAAGGAAAATTGTTATTTAAAATTTAAAAACGAAATAATTAGAGTTTACCAAGATCCAGTACAAAGCAAGAAATTAGCAAATCTACCCGACTTGCAAATCAAGATTAACCAAGAAGAAGATGAAGAAACCCTTCAAAAACCAATGCAATTGGAACACCTGGAATTAGACAACTTAAACCACGCCATGAAACTCATGGAAGATGACAAAGAAAAATTAAACGAGATCAAGACGCCCAAAGTGCACTATGATAACATTAGTGTATGGACAATTATATTGATTTTATTGACTATTTTATTGATCATTTATGTAATGTACAAAATATGTATTAGATTTAAGAATAATAAAGAAAACAGTTTTAGATTTAAGAAACCCAAACAAACAAATGTACCACTAGAAAATATGAATTTTAAATGAGATTAAACGAAAATGAATTTAATTAAAAATCAAGAAAACGGTAAAAACCCTTAATTTTTAATGTACGTTGGGAGGAGTATAGAAACCCCCCATCTATTATATATATATATATATATATATATATATAAAACTAATATCTGTATTAGGAAATATTAGGAAACATTAGTAAATGTTAAGACAGTGCAACAATGTCGTTGCAACATTTTATTACATTATATTATGATGATTTCAGTTCCCACGAGTGGAAACGCTACAAAGTAGCACAAGGATAAGTGACACTGCAAAAGTCAGGTCACAGACGGTCGACGGATGTCACGTACCGTGATTACGCAGAATAAGCCTGCAACATTGTATTTATGAATAGCTTTTAAGATTGCAACTAAGTATTGTAAAGAGTAAGCGGACATTACGTCCGCAGGTTCCCACAGAAATGTGAGGGGGAGAAAGTTATATAAGGACCTGGAGCTCCACTCCTAGGCAGTTCATCAGACGTTCAGCTTTAACCTTGCAGTTCACTGGTAACTCACTGTACAAATTAATTAATAACTTCGACTTAGAATAAATTAATTCAAATTGTAAATGTTCAAATCTGTTTACACAAATAAATGTGTTAAGGACCAAAGAAGTCTTTTTAAATAGGACCGCTCGAAGCCACGAACCTTAACTCGCTTCCGCAAAAACTCTGTGTCAATCGTCCTTAAATGATCACTTGTTTGTTGGGCCGAAGTTGCAACCCGATATTACCGCAATTTTGTTACAATTTTGTTTACATTCTTATGTTGTCACTGCCGATATTCGTCAGATGTACACACAAATTCTTGTAAATCCCGCTCAGTGTGACTATCAACGAATTGTTTGGCGCTTCTCCCATGAGGAGCCCATTCAGTATTTTAAATTAAATACCGTTACGTATGGAATCAATTGTGGTTCCTTTCTTGCCATACGCACGCTTCAGCAGTTGGCCGTGGACAAAAGGAATTCTTATCCGTTAGCAGCTTTCGCACTTCGCCACCATACTTATATTGATGACATCGCCACTGGTGGAGATTCTATTGCATCAACCCTCGTTCTACGTAATCAACTAACTGCTAACATGGTGGTTTCGAACATCATAAATGGTCAAGTAACCATCTCGAATTGTTAAAAGACCTTTCTGTTACGCAGCAATTCGCGCAACCCCGCTGCCTTGATGATCCTAATACTCAACCCTTAAAAGTTGTAGGTCTTTAATGGAATCCCACCTCCAAATTATTAGTCTTTGTCCTCAAAACCTTTGATTCGAACCTTACTTTTCATAAAATTTATTATTGGTCTGACTCTATGGTAGTACTTTCGTGGATTCGTTTCCCGCCGCACCGTTGGAAGACTTTCGTCGCCAACCGCGTTGCTTACATTCAGAAAACACGTCTCGCGCTTCTTTGCATTACATTTTCTCCACCGAGAATCTTGCCGATGTCGGATCACATGATTTACTCCCTACCGACTTGTTCCAATGTTCTTTATGGTGGGTGGCTTTACCAACCTTGTATCGGTCTTTCGAAATTTCAGTCCATATATTCCTCCTTCAGATATTCCTGAAGTTCTCACTGTACAACGCTCTATTGTTTTATCCGCTGTCGTAGCATCCTCTTGGATTCAATCAATTCTAGAAAATCACTCTTTCTTTCCATTTATTACTCGCATTGTTGCTTGGATTCTCTGTTTTTGTCATAATCTACATCACCCACTCGAAAGGTACTCCGGACCTTTGTCATTTTCTGAGTTGCACAATGCTTTGATCCCTTGCTTGTGTATACTCAACAATCTTATTTTGCTATCGAGCTTGAAGCCATTCATTCTGGATCCCCTTTAAAAGAGTTTTCGCAAATTGTCCCTTTTATTCGTGATAGAACCTTGCGCGTCGGAGGTCACTGTCTAACGTGTTGGAAGACCAATCCGGTCGCATAGCAACTTCCCATGGGCAACTTGCCTTCATGTCGAGTTACTCAAGTCAAACCTTTTTTGTATTCAGGCGTTGACTTTGCTGGTCCCTTTTCTATTACTGTGTCAAAGCTCTGCCCTTTGCCCTCAGTGTAGAAAAAAGAATTCTTCTTTTTTTTCTTTTGTTTTTCTAGATCTTTTTTTTGTTGCTTTTTTTCGATTGGTCATTCCCCCCCCGCCTTACGCCTTATAGTTATTTTTTCTTTGAAATGTCTTGCATTTTGGTGGGCGGTATGATCCGTTTATATTGTAAATAATTTTCAGCTAAATTTTATTTCTGTCGAGTTTGTTGATTATTTACATTCGCCGCGTTATATTTACATTTATTAAAGTAAAATTCCCATGGTTTTACTTAAAGCACGCGCCAACATGTGCCGCGAGATAAACGTTGTTATTCCGCATGTGCAAAAACACAGTGTAGTAACTGGAAAATCCACGAAGGGAATCGATTTGTCGTTAGAACAGTCCGCATCGCTGTTTTGCATGTTCTACGTAGGACAAATTAATTTGACAAACCGCTTTTCGTCAAAACCGCTATTGAAATAAATGTGCTTCGCTTCACCTGCAAAAAGCAGAGTAGATGTTACGTCGTTTGTTTTATTACCACGGCTTCATAAACCAACAGGTGAGTGGTTTTAGTAAACGCTTGATCTAATTAAAAACATTAATTATATGTTGTTTGTTCAAATATAACTTAATTTTATACAGTCCACTTTTCTCTCTTACTTAGCTATCGTAGTTTTGATACCGTATGTTTACAGTGCGAAATGTTTTATTGGTAAACTATTAGTTCGGCAAATATCTAAGTATTGGGGGATTTTCGTAGCCACTTGCTGCTTAACCTTTTCCACATACCACTAAATTTCAGTGAAATAGTTCATATAATTAGAGAACAATAGAAGGGAGCCGAGCTGTATATAGGCTTTTAGAATTTCAGGTAACTGCGTAGCCTAGTTCAGAATATATATAAGTGGAGGTACGTATCTAATCAGATTCAGGACGGAAAATCTAATGACGAAAAAATAAGTGCACTTGAATCTGATAATTATTATGAAAAACTACAGGAGTTGATTTTGCAATATGCGCAGCTAATCCTGATTGTGCAAAAGGGTATATTGAAAACTATTAATTCGGCAATTGTTCAGATGTTGGGAGATCTTGGCAGCCACAGGCTGCTTATTCCCTTCACATACCTACTTGTGATTTTCCAATGTTCCACCCGAAGGTAGTACATTGGCCAGGAGACGAGTTTTCTTTTACCTAGAAAATTTTGAATTTTGTCGAACTCTTGTTGTTCCAAGCAAGTTAGGGATCTTTAGCGTGTGTGACAACACTCACACGCGGGATCTCCATTTTACCTTTCATCCGAATGAGGGTGTATTTTTTGCCCCCCTTCACATACCTTACATGTGATTTTTTTCCAAAGCTCCACCCGAAGGTACTACATTGGTCAGGAAGCGAGTTCTTTTACTTGGAAAATTTAGAATTTTGCCGAACCTTTGCTGTTTCAAGCAAGGTAGGGATCTTCAACGTGCATGACAACGTTCACACGTGACCTCCATTTTACCTCTCATCCGAACGAGGGTGTATTCTTGTGAAAAATGCTCGCCTTACATTTTTCGAGCGGACCGTGTCGGGATTCGAACCCGGGACCTTGAACAAAAAAAATTAGAGAAATAGAAGCGCAGGATACGTTCTAAGGCGCTTTTGGGGAATAGTACGGAAATATTACGAGCAGCGATAGGATAAAACGAGGTAGAGGTTGTAACAAATACTTATAGTGTATTTCTTTTATATAAAGTTATTTTATATTGTTGAGCTGTAAATAAACAACATATGTATTTATTAATTGGTTTAATAAAACGATAATCATTTAGTACACATTACATTTTAATATATTTTCACAAAACGGGTATACTAGCTTATATTTAGTAAGTCTAATTAAAATTGTTGTGGTGACAGTAACCGTAATGTACAACGCATCTTCTAAGCGATCACTCATGGTCGATATTCGTTGATGTACGAATTGATGTATAACGTATCTTTTAAATATAGATTTCTCTTTGTTACAAGCCTGGATATGGCTAGGGTCGTAGAACAATTGTTAATTTATAACGACATGGCTTCAAACATATATGTTTGGAGCAGGCATAGAAAGAAGTCTGATAATGTAATCGAGACAACTGGTTCTCAAACTTTTGTAAGGAACGGAAAAGTCTTTTATATTTAACCAGAAACGTAGCATGGCGTTTTTAAAACCACATGCAGCTAACTTAAGGAGTAAAATAACTAAAGGGGCGTATTTGAATCTTTGATATAGTTAAAACTACTTTGGCGTTGTAAAAATTTTCGGTTAATTACAAATCTTATGGTATTAGAAGTAAAATGCAGTTATGACTTCAAGTGGTTTTAGCGACGTTGAAATCCAGAAGATTTTTGAAGTCCTTGTAGATCTAGTAATTTTGGTGGATGAACAAATTTTTAGAGTAATTGGTGTTATGATAATTTAAGATTTGATGGAACAAGTTTTACAAATTCGTTGGAAGACTTTGTATTGTTCTAGAATTGTTAGTGCTGTTAAAATTGGATTTGGTCCGGTTCCTGAAATAAATTTTCAAGAAATTATACATTTAGGTTATGAAAGCATTTTATGGATTTAGAATATAGTAGTTGGGATTCCAGTGTTTGATTGGAATATATTAATTCAGGTGAAGATTCTGAAATACGCAGTTCAGTAATTTTCGATATAAACATCTGTTTATCAGGCGGTAAGGACTTTCTAATTTTTCTATGATTAGACTGTAGTTATACAAGTATGGTTATATTGTCAACCTAAGATAATTTTTTTGAGTGTTATCACAAAACTAAATTTCAATGTGATAATCACGAGAATTTAGATTATATAAATTAAATCCTGTTATTCAGTATATTAAAAATATATTATTTGAATTTTCAAATGAAAAGTAAATTTAACTTTTGTTTTTCAAGAAATTTGCGTTATTATAAAGAAAGAGATTTGTAATAAATTCGTGTACGATCGATTACGGTACTATGAGCGATTACAAATATTGACATGTATTGTCGGAGGCTTTCACGGCTGGAGTCATTATAAATAATTATTGGTCCGGGTTGGGACCGTGTCATTTTATACATTAAGATCGACGTTTCGCCCACTTTTGTAAGGGGCTTCATCGGGACAAGTAAAGAACTGAGTAATAAAATAAAATAAAAATAAGACTGATATAATTAAGCAGACAAGTTAAAGCGTAAAGAAAAGAGTTACTCCTGAACTAGCAGACTCACTAGCCCATTCAAAGCCTTTTGGCTTTGAACGTAAAAAACACATTGCAAAAACCGTATAAAATATTCAACCCCATGTTGTACTCATTATTAAATGTAAATCAATGGATGTTTTAAATTAAATACCAATATATGAGGAAATAACAATAATTATGACATGAACGAAAGTGTGTGGTATTTTAAAGATATTATAACAGCTTCGGTTAACACAAAACTCAAAGTAATGTTTATTTAGGATTAGCATGTACTTAAAATTTGGCACGCCCATATTTTCTGCTAACTATCTTATGTACTGTTATCGTTTGATATTGTTCGATGGAAGCGGCGTCTGTAAGCAAGTAGGCTGGGCTTAGTTCATAGTTTAATAAACATAAGAAAAAGTCATTATAAATCCAAAATAAACATAATAGTAAAAGTGAAATTAAATGGTTTCAATTGTTAGGATGTCTTCAGGTAACTTCCTGGGGCTGTGGAGCCAGGAGTAACTGTATGCACCATTTAGTGGGGTGTGTAGGTCTTCGGAAGGCTTCGACTTTCTTCGGGAAGCTTTGGATGTTGCGTCAGAGGCCCCGTGTGAACTTAACAGTGAAGATTAAGACATATATACAGGTCGGCGTGGTCCAGACATCTTCGGTGGTGTTCGGTCCTGGTCGGTAATCTTCGTGTGTTTAGTGGTGGGGTAGCAATTACGTTAAAGCAATTATGAACTGAAAATTATATACACTTAAAAACTACTATTTACAAATATATACAAAAAGCAAAGGGTCAAAAGGTATTCGGCGTCTTCTGGAATCTTCCACGGAGTCGTGGGGTTGATGCTTCTACGGGGATGTCGTCCCTGTGGTAGAGCTTGACTGGTGTAATCACAATAACGACGTCGGTGCAGTATGGAACGGAGCTGAGCGTTCGTACGTGCTTGTTAATTGTGTGTTAATGAATTATGACGACGGCCTCCAGGTACGGCGGCGGTTAGGGTAACGTTTAAGGCGGGACGCAGGCTATGGTGAGCACTGCGCTTAGGATTATTTGGAAAGGTCTGCAGACTATGAGGAGCACTGCAGGTGGAGGAGGTGAACCCCAGGCTATGATGAGCACTAGGACTGATTTATGCAGAAATCGAATTCGTATTTATAGTCTTTAGGTCTCTATCCATCGTATGTTGAAAAACGCTTATCAGAAAGTTAACCAATGAATTGCTTTGTTAGTTTTAGATTGTAAATTTTGATTATTCAAAATTTGAAAAATGTTGGTTTCCCAATTCTTGGTAAAAGTTGTTCTGTGTTCAGCACGTGTACTCTGATATAGTCAAACTTACGTTTCGTTGTCCGCTCAGTGCATTGCATGCGATGATGAGTGTAATAGTACCATGTTACGGTTTAATTTACGGTAACGCTCACCTTAATTCTCAAAGCATCTAGTTTTCCCAACGCGATGTCTATGTATTTAAATTGTTGTGTTAAATACAATTTCCTTTCTTGATAGCAAGCTGTTTTGTTTTTATGAAGACAGATTAAGGAAAACCAGTCGAATGACAATGGTAAAGATGAAATATGGCATGCTCAGGAGTTACGTATGGATCCGCAAACTATACCTTAGTGTGAATTAGTTTGGTTGTTGTAACCTGGGTTACATAATATTTTGTTGTTTTGCTTGTATTGATTTTATTGACTTCCACTTAGAATTTTTGCGGTTGACCGTTTTGGTTTTGAAGAGGTTGTTTTTTTTTATTTGAGGCTTCGAAGTTTATGAGTTGTACAAGTGTTATAATTTTTTGGACTTTTCATTTGTGCTGTAGGCGGATTCATATGTTGGCTTTTGATATGGAATTTTTATGTTGGATTTTGATACTGGATTCTGAGGTTGATTATTGATGTTGGTTATTGAGGTTGGTACAGTAGTAGGAGATTGTTGTGGGTTTGAGACCTACTTTTCACTCTTTTGTTGGTAAGGGGGGAGATTATTACGCTTTAATTTTCTGTAACGCTCACCTTAACTCTTAGAGCATCTAGTTTTCCCAATTCGATGCCTCTATATTTAAATTATTGTGTTAAATACAATTTCCCTCCCTGATAGCAATCTGTTCTTTTTATGAAGTTGGATTAAGAAAAAACGGTCGAATTTACTTTAGCACGACCGCATACCTCGTGGTTGTTTTTGATTTTATTAGTTGTTAGAGTTTGACGTCACGTTTCTAATAGGAACAGATAATTATAGTTCAACCAATTTAAATTGGGATTTAATGGTTCGTTTCGTACAAGACAGATTTATTAGTGTATGGAAATCATATTTGCCTAATTCTTTTGTTGGATTTGTAGAAGTTTGAGGTAAGGTTAACAGAAATTACGTTCATTAATTCGTTATAATCAGGTCACATATTTATGTATTGAACTGGTGGTCGTTCACGTAATTTTTGTTCAAGTTTGGATGTCCGCTATTCAAACGGTAGGTTGTTTACGTGTGGGAATTATGACTAATGTTGTTTACTTATAGGGTTTTAGTATTGTTGTAGTAACCGTTTTACTATCGTCTTAGTATTGTTGTAACAGTTGTTG
Organism: Platerodrilus igneus; assembly: GCA_036346225.1. Lineage (NCBI taxonomy): Eukaryota > Metazoa > Arthropoda > Insecta > Coleoptera > Lycidae > Platerodrilus > Platerodrilus igneus. Next base: position 2,140,365 of record JARFIW010000295.1, read on the forward strand.
CAAGAGAAACTACCGATAACCGAATTAAATTGCGATTGGTTGCACCTCGTACTGTATGGAAATTTCTACTGGGACTTTGGCAGCTGTAGACTCCATTACGTCTGGAGCGGAACCGTAAGCAACTGGAAACAGGACACCCTAGTGATACATCATTCGGTAAGAAGTTCCATTTTATCTCTCCATAGATTGTCTGATCGTGAATTAATCTGTATGTTATTCGCTATAAAACGAAGTGATGAATATTATTTATTTTCTATAACATTGAATGATTGCTGCCGTTGTAAAGTATAACCAACGTTTATTAAATTTGAAATCGGTTTAAGGATTGTTCCCTTTGAAAAATATACAATCGTTACGTCAGTTCGGTAGTACCACCGGTCAGTATAATAAGTTACAAATAATAAATAAGGGTAACTTAAACTACCGGCGAATGTTGGATTTACCAATCTTGCCGCCCCAACTATTATATTTACATTGTTTACAATATATCGTTACTTACATTTCAACCGTAGAATACATTAAAGTGCAATTACACACCGTTTCAATTTTTCATTACTAAAAATACATTAAGATGTTTAATACCTAGGTTGTTATTACCGTGTGGTGTTGTTAGTTAATGTGTCGGTTTGGTATCTATTTAGAATTTGAGAATTTTCCTATATTGGGTTCGTGAGAGCCGTTTAGTTTCGATTTAGGTGACGCTCTCCTAGACCATAACTCACAGTCGGTATTATATAGTAGTGGCGATAAAACAAATCCCACCCCACTTGCCGCAAGGGTCTAGTCGTGATCTATTTTATACGTTACTCCTGCTGCTGACGACATAGGTGTTGTCTGCTATTCCTTGGTGTATTTGTTGTATTTGTGCAAAGTTATTTAATTATTCTAATAATTAATTGGCGCTCAAAAAAAAATAATGTAATAACCACATGGTTATGTACTTTAGTTAGAATAATGTCTTTAATGCATAAATCCCAACAAGCAACTGCAGTATTTAATAGAGTAAATATATACTCTACTACATACAAAACTAGCTTGAGCCGCTACATGACTTGATAGATGACCTTGTAACATTCTCTAAGACAAATTAGGATCAGTCAAATTTCAATTAATTAATTCTATATTGGCGAATCCTAAAATATCGATTTATAGTAGTAGGATTGGTGCATCCGAACGCAGATCCACCTTATGGGATCCACCCATAGGATTCACCGGATCCACCTGCTTATGGGAATTTACATGTAAATTCTTTAGAAGTGAACCTCCTTCGGACATTTACTGTAGATGTCCTCCTTGCTCCTCCCTTGTGGATCTCCTTGTAGGATTTTTACCCTCATTTTAAGAATTTTTAACGGTAACATTCTGAACTAAATAGTTTTCTTCGACTAACCATTGCATCTTTCGCGATAAATCTATCTTGTTTGGTATCAATTAATATTAGATTTTTTTCAGCTACCCAAATCTTTAGAAATTTTTTAGATGGCATCATCTCCCAGGGAGCTACCTTCATTTTAAAAGTTTTTACCGGTAACGATTTCTGACCGTTTTTATGAATTTTTTAGTCATCCGACACATCAAATTAGTCTAAACTTTTACGCAGAATCCGAATCTGCAAACAGATTTAAAATAGGCTCACCCTTTACCGTTTTACCTACATACCCTCTAGCGAACATATAAAAGATTATTTTTGTTTCTTTTAAGATAAATATATCTTGCTTAGCTCATCTTCGAGATAAATCTATCTTGTTTGGTGTCAATTAATATTAGATATTTCTCAGCTATTCGAATTTTTGAGATTTTTTTAAATTGCATCATTCCCCAGGGAGTTACCCTCACTTTAAGATTTTTTACCGGTTACGATTTCTAACCGTCCTTATAAATTTTTTAGCCCTGCGACACATCAAATTAGTCTAAAATTTTACGCAGAATCCAAATATGCAAATAGATTTTAAATAGGACCGCTCCTTACAAAGTTACACTTTAAAGCTCTAAATTTTTGCTGATCTATGACATATGCTTTAACCAACCATTCCTGAAAATTTAAAACCGTGGAAATTTTAGAAATGAACCCTTTATAAGCCATAAGTGTTTAATATTTAAAACCATTTTCAAAGAGTAATGTACTGTTTTCAGAATATTCAAAAACACAAAAAACTTTTAAAATGGGTAAAATTTTTTTTCAATTTCCTAGATTTACATTTTAATTTCTAAATACGTCTAACATAATTATGTAGTCAATGTAGTCAATGCTAAATAGGTACCTGGAAAATACAATTGCTATCCGAACTAATTTTTTGACGATTATGGATTACCCGAATTACATGTGAAAGTGGTGCATAATTTTTTTTCAATGGACTATTAATTATACTACTGACTACAAGCTAGAGGTATACAATAAATATGTTTTAATACCGTACATTAGAAATCCACGTATAATTGCTTGGAGATTTATATTCCTACGAGACGATTAACTGTATTTACCAGAATTAAAGAATGTCGTCGGCATTACTGCTCATTTTGAAAAAATTCCCATTCAACTTTCCATACTATTAACCACATATTTGGTGACGCCAGAAGGAATACAGTTATCGAATAGAACCACTTTAAGCCAAAAAAAACAAAAGTTGGTTTAATACGTCTATTAATAATTTTTGCTCATGTTGTAAAACGAACTTCATCAAGAAATATATTGTTTTTAACAAAATACATACATGTATTGATAACATCTATAAACCGCTGTGGTAACTAGAGTCTGGCGAATCTGGGATAGCCAAATCTCTAAACATTTGCGCAAACGATTGCCTTGCAGTTGCATCTTTTAAGTATTCGATAGGGTAACGTTTAATAATTTCCAACACTGTCAAGTAATTTAAATTGCTGCAATCATTAGACAGAGAAATACTGGCACGGCTCTCTTCCTCTAATAACGTTTGAACCCTTTCTTCCTCCGTCGTATTTCCACATACATTTTTTATATCACTTACAAATTGTTCGTAAAATTCTGGAAAGTTACTACACCTCAACTCAGCCATTTTAAAACAGATTAATTCTCGCAAATTTAATAGCTTGATATACTCGTACGCAGGTAGCACAATAACATTCCGATTTTTCGTAATTTCCATATTATATAAATTCTCTTTTTCAAAATTATTCAACAGCCATATACTTCTATTAAAGGCTGTGCTCAGCTGCAATTTGGAATTTTGATCCAATTGTATGTCAACAACGTCGTCTCCAGTAATCAAACCAATTAATCTGATTTGTTTTGAGTCTTGAGCAAATTGGTAAATTTGAAATTCCACTTGAAAAGTACACAATTTCTTCCAATCGAAGTATGAGAATGTTATCGTAGAATCTGCACGCATACTACTACAGCAAATAACATGGATGACAGGTTGAAGACCACCATATAAATCAAAACCAACTTCTATTATATGGTGGTGAGAATTCTTAGGAAATTCATCTAACCTATAGGTTGTCTTACAAACTAGTTGGTTGATATTTAATTGTGGTACTCGCACATCACTTGTAACGTCAACACAAGATAAATCCTTCTTTAACTTGTAATTTTAATCAAACTCGACGATACTTTGACGACTAATGCACTGGAACATCCCCCTCGTCTTTTATGCCGATGGTCGGGTTGCGCAGCTCTTTATTATGTTAATTGGCATTATATGCAAGTCCTGACTGGAAAAGTGGCGCCTATAATTGTTTTATAGTGGGTTTTACCTGTATGTATTTAACTACCAACACCATTTTTAGAATTATTATAAAAAATTACTTTTAGCAGTATTTTTAATATAACTCCGTCGTGTAAGATATTAATTATTATTGTGTTTTTCGTCAGGTTCTCAAATTTTTCGGAATTTTTTTCATATAGAACGACCCCTTACTGAATTACAGATCAACCTTTTATAAACCATATGAAATTCATCTTTAATCTATTTCTAAACAGTATTGCTCTGTCTTTTGAAATAAACCCATCGTGTAACCTATTAAATTAGTATTGAATTTTTCTGGGGAATCGAAATTAATTATCACGTTTTTTAAAATTAGCTCAACAGAGACCTGCATAGTGCCTCATAGGGTGAAATTGCCTTATAGGGTGAAATTGCCTCATAGGGTGAATTTGCCTCATAGGGTGAAATTGCCTCATAGGGTGAAATTACCTCATAAGGTGAAAGGGTCTCCGACATAAGATCATTGATTCCTTTTACTTATGTGGCACTTACGCTAGTACCTTAAAACATAGACTCAGAGATAACGCCAATGTAAACGCATTATGGAAACAAGGTCACACAAACCTTCGTCATATCTTTCTTGATCATATAAGTGGCGACATGTCATATCCAAAATTTAAAGAAATGTGCTTGCAGTGTTGGGGTGGGGTGACTCGAAACATAGTTTTATTACTATTGTAAAAGATTTTGATTTGGATAAGGGGCGATATAGTAAAAATTTAGAGGATTTATATAAATATAGAAGAAGGCGTTCAATGACTAGCCCCAATTTGAAGTTTCATGATGACGAACGTTAAAGATTTTATTGTAAATAAACGTAAGCTTCATTTTATGCAGGATTCCGTACGAAAGAAGTTTGTGGCATTCAGAAAGGTAGCCCCTATATCTCTGTAAAAATTCAAAGAGGTGCACAAACAATTGATCGATCCCTTGCAAATCACCGCTTCCCAGTCACAAGGAATAGCGGAAAGATTGTCAAAAGCTATAACTGAGGTTGAAGTTGAAAACAAAGGTTAGCTTTTAAAAAAGATTAATTTACCAGTTGACGACGAGCCTGTACATCTTTATTATACGGACGTGTTAGCTAGAGAGAGTCGGTTTATGGAGTAAAGTATAACCCCCAATATGATACGCATAGTTTGGGGAAAGTGTGTAGGAAATTTATTCAGAAAACAGTGACACAACCTAGAATAATAACGTTTATCCGGAGGCTAGAGGTCTAACAAGCGCTATAATTATTTTTGAAGTCCTTGGCATTTTCTTAAGGAATGTAATGAATTAGTTTATAAAATACATTCCCTACCGGTTGTTTAGTGTGTGCACACAATCGGTACATATCCGAATAGGTGTAGCTCATATAAAAGGACTGTTCGCGTAGAAGTTATTATTTCAGCCGTTTATTTTGAAAGTGGCTTAAGTCCATTTTCATCTTTTATCAAGTTAGGCACTTGTGACATTTATAATTTATGCTGAACTGTCAAAAAAATAAATCGGCATTTAAATATACTTAGTACATTTGAAAATTTTATATTACGTACATTTTCAAAATAATATAAATACTGAAAATCCTAATTTTCAAAGTGACCTAAGTCCACTTTTTATTGACGATGTCAAAAAGTGCGGCCCAAAATGTTGAAAGCAGTGATGAAGGTAATTTAAATTACGTTTTGATATTAAATTTAAATTTAAAAAATAATATTTAATTTAAAGAAATTATTAAACCCATGGGAAAGGATAAAATAACAAGATTCTTGATTCTGAAAGTGAAGAGGAATTATACTCACACAACAGATTTAAAAACGAAGGAGAATTTTAGAAGTTTATTCTTCAACAGAGGAAGAGGAAGTAATTGAGAATGAGAATTTACAAAACAGCACCTTCAAAGGAAGGATTCAGAGAACACAGAAGTGGTACTTATATTCAGAAAATTCGTAAAATTAAACGGAATTCTGGGAAAAGATACGATACACAATCGGGAAAAATTATTCCTGCTAAACTTTTTTAAAATGAAAATTGCCAATGCCGAAAAGACTGCTTGAAAAATTTAAATGAAACAGAAAGAAAACGTATTTTCGAAATGTTTTTGGGGTGGTTATTCGAAGATTTCGCAGTGCTCTACTAGTAAAAAAAGCAGAATGTGGGCAACGCTTTTTGATAGAAAGAGAAAAATGTTTTATGTGTCAGTCATACGAGTGAGCAATTTGGATGATTTTATGGAAATAATCGAGGAGATGGGGTTTATAAAACTGTTGGCAGATATTCAATGGGGTATATACTAAATTGTAAGTTTTAAAGTAAAAATTTAACCACCTCAAATATTATCATAAGAAATGAATAGTGTGAATTTAGAAATTATTTTTGTATATATTAGCTTGTTAATGTTATAAAATATAAAGTATACATTGGTATTGTTTAATTTTTCAAATGTCCACAAAACTGAAAAGGGTAACTAAGTTCTTATGAAGAAAATTATAACAAAGGTGTGTATTTTTTAAAAGGGTGTTTTAAGCGTTTTACAAAATTATTAATCAGAATCGTTTTATATAAAACTATAACATAATTTTATTTATAGCTATTAATATCTGTAGTTGAAATACAACAATTTAGAAACGTATAAGAAAACAAAAGTATAATTAATAGTGTTACAGAATTTTCTTTAAAATCTATGGCTTAAAATTTAAACATCGCTTGTAAATGCGTGGAATGGAAATCTGTTGTACTCTTTCACATATTCAACTTGTCTACAAATACTGTTTTCAAACAATCTTGGGTAGGTTCTTATAAATTCGTATAATATGACCCCAATATCACTATTACTGTATTTGCTTTTAATTACTTCATGTGCGAGATTCTGTAAAACATCATTCCTATTATATATTTCCATTACGTCATCTAACAGAAACAGATCTATATAAGGAGTACCGTTTTCCGTTAGTTTTTTTAAATTATTAGCATGGTTGAGAACGATCTGAGATACTCCTAAAAATGCTCTAAAGTTCCTTTGGTAAATAACATATAATTCACATCAAATGTGACTATCTTCACTAAACAATCCTTATTTAAATAAAAACACTAGTTGCCGAATTTGCATATCTGATTTCGCATGCCAACTTCCATAGTGCGTATAATGTATGGAAGCTTTGATATAAACTTCCTAAATACGTTGAGGGATACATCAAGTACGGACTGCGAAATGATGTCAACAAATCTAAAAACTATTTTATAATCGTTGAACGGGTTCAGACCTACAATTATGATTTTGGAAGAAGATTTTGTTATGGCGCATGGTTTTCAAATAGCAACTTGGTTCGCTTTAACTGAATTGCGTCGTTTATACATTCTTTATGCGCTGCGGTCGATTGGTTTTCCAAATCCTTAATTTGTTCCCACTCATTGTCTGTAATTTTTAGTTCCTCCGGAAAATAAACTATTTCGATGTGCCTCTCGTTGTGTTTTTTTATGGCGTTACATCCAGTAAAAACGCTTTCACACACTGCATGCAATACTTAAGATGTTCATTCTAGAAAAAATTAATGATTAACAGTTATTGAATTATACATTTAAATATTAATTTTTTTATGTTTGTAAATTCAAACTAAGACTTACTCTTCTTTGTCGATAGTCCTCACACGAAATTTTCAAAGACGGAAAATTCTGTAATACAATTAATTACACCTTGAACGACTATACGTTTTACAAAAATAAACTTAAAATAAACTTTTGGTATCATTTCTTCCGTATTTATGTACATAGAGAAAGTATAAGTATAATTTGTCTTTACATTATCCCAATTTAAATCAAATTATAGAATGTATATTCCCGTATATTAACTAGAAGTGTGAAAGGTACTTTTATTAAATTAATAGTCAGACGTTATTGACAAAACAATGCAAGGCTGATAATCATACATTTCACTAAATCTAGATCGAAAATACGTCTTATTTTGAACTACATTTAAAATAGATTATCGAATCATTTTCTAGCCCGCCGTGCAGAATTAATATATATTATGGATGCACTAATTAAAAATTTTAACAATCCTAGATACTAATAAATATTTTTTTGAGTTTTATTCTATTATCGAGCTAATTCTAAATGAAAATGCAGAGATGTTTTGCTGTTAGGTTTTGAATATTAATACACTATGCAGGTCTCTGTTGGAGCTAATTTTAAAAGACGTGATAATTAATTTTGATTCCCCAGGAAAATTCTATACCAATTTGATAGGTTACACGATGGGTTTATTTCAAAAAACAGAGCAATACAGTTTAGAAGTAGATTAAAGATGAATTCCATATGGTTTGTGAAAGGTTGTAAGTCAGTAAGGGGTCGTTCTATTTGAAAAAAATTCCGAAGAATTTAAGAAGCTGACAGAAAACAATAATAATTGATATCTTACACGACGGAGTTATATTAAAAATACTGCTAAGAGTAATTTTTTATAATAATTCTAAAAATGGTGTTGGTGGTTAAATACATACAGGTAAAACCCACTATAAAACAATTATAGGCGCCACTTTTCCAGTCAACACTTGCATATAACGCCAATTAACATAATAAGGAGCTCCGCACGCTCGACCATTGGCATAAAAGGCGAGGGAGCCATGTTCCAGTGCATTAGTCGTCAAGGTATCGTCGAGTTTGATTAAAATTACATGTTGAAGATGGATTTATCTTGTGTTGACGTTACAAGTGATGTGCGAGTACCACAATTAAATATCAACCAACTAGTTGGTAAGACAACCTATAAGTTAGGAGAATTTCCTCCAAATTTTCACCACCATATAATAGAAGCTGATTTTGATTTATATGGTGGTCTTCAACCTGTCATCCAATTTATTTGCTGTAGTGGTATGTGTGCAGATTTTACGATAACATTCTCATACTTCGATTGGAAGAAATTGTGTACTTTTCAAGTGGAATTTCATATTCACCAATTTGCTCAAGACTCAAAACAAGTCAGATTAAATGGTTTGATTACTGGAGACAACGTTGTTGACATACAATTGGATCAAGATTCCAAATTGCAGCTGAGCACAGCCTTTAATAGAAGTATATGGCTGTTGAATAATTTTGAAAAAGAGAATTTATATAATATGGAAATTACGAAAAATTGGAATGTTATTGTGTTATCTGCGTACATCAAGCTATTAAATTTGCGAGAATTAATCTGTTTTAAAATGGCTGAGTTGAGGTGTAGTAACTTTCCAGTATTTTACGAACAATTTGTAGGTGATATAAAAAATGTATGTGGAAATACGACGGAGGAAGAAAGAGTTCAAACGTTATTAGAGAAAGGGAGCCGTGCCAGTATTTCTCTATGTAATGATTGCAGCAATTTAAATTATTTGACAGTGCTGGAAATTATTAAATGTTACCCCATCGAATACTTAAAAGATGCGACTGCAAGGCAATCGCTTGCGCAAATGTTTAGAGATTTGGCTATTCCAGATTGGCCAGACTCTGGTTACCACAGCGGTTTATAGATGTTATCAATACATGTTTGTATTTTGTTAAAAACATTATATTTCTTGATAAAGTTTGTTTTTACATATCTGTATCGCCAACATTAGCAAAAATTGTTAGTAGACGTATTAAACTATCTTGTTTTTTTTAGGTTTAAAGTGTGCCACGGTAAAAATTCGATATCTAATCGATATAATGGGTTCCTTAACGTTACGATGACAAATAGTGCTCCGGAATAGCTCAGAAAAGACTCATCAGAGTGGTGGGTAAAGAATCGCATTCATGGACCATAAGGAACCACTAGAAAGGTCCAATAAGTCAAAACTAACTATTTTATTAATGGGCGCCAGGAACAGGAGCAAGCAGAATCAACGAGAAATGTTCCACTATTCTCGGGCAAAACCCAAGGTAACTCACTATATCAATAAATTAACAGGGCACAGAATTAAACCTGAATTTATTGAAGTAACTACAATGCCAAACATGAAATCAAACACATAAATATAAATTTGACTAGAACAAATAATTCTACAAATACTCATACATACAAAATTCAAACCCAAATGATTCAAGAGAAAATTACCCAAGCTAAGTGCTCACAATAAGCAAATATATGTTTACTCCAGGTGATTGTATAAATAATATTTAACAGTAATAACGCAATGGTGTTCAGAATATCCGGGCACGAGCCCATACGCAAAAATAATTCGTACTAAGTAATAATTGGGTACACGCAGACTTGGTGGCCACTAAGTAAGCTGTAACAGCATAACTCAAGTGAGTAATAATTTAACCAAGGGTCTAAGCTCGTGACTAGATTTACAATCAATATGTATAAATCACTGGAACGCATTAACGAGTTGTTAGCAACAATCATAAGAATATAGCACTAGCTATGGAAGCATTCAGACACTAATACCTAAATAATTTTTATCATAAATACAGATTTACGTTAGTTATTGCAACCCACCTTACACACAGGTGTAAGTATGGTTGCATGCAAAGCAAAATAATAATATGGTGCATATAAGGTTTCATATACACAAGTATTAATCCAATACTCTCAACAGAACATACACTACACACTTAAATAAGGAAGTATACGACCTCAAGAAGTAATTCCAATGCACCAGTAGCAGTCAGGGATTCCAAATCCAACTTAACAGGATTACAGCAATTACAGATAGTCACATAACATTGCTTCAGGTGTAATATTTATCCACGGATAACTCCAACAGGTTTCAATTAATATTTCGGTAGTCCAGCAGATGGAACTTGTTGTATTAATAATTAGTTCTTCGTCGGGAGCTTCAATACCATCTATTTCAGTAAGTTGTCGAGGTTGGGTAATCGTAATACCACCAGAACGATTACTTAAACGAATCTTCACAAATGTGCATCTACTTAAATTGGAACTGCTAAACCTAAAATATGCAATTACTCTTGGACTCGCACGCAGACGTAGACATAGACTTAAATTTGAAGTTAAATTTGAACTAAACTCTGGAGTTAAGTTTGAAGTTAGATTTGAACTAAACTCTGGAGTTAAATTTGAAGTTAGATTTGAAGTTAGATTTGAACTTAGATTTGAACCCTAAAATTCATGTAATACATAGAACAAGAAGTGCTATAACGCTATTACTTACCACATAACAATGTGGGTAGCATATAACAAATATCACAAAAATGTGCTTCACGAACTGAGTGAAAGCCAACCCAATAGTATTAATCAAAACGACGTAAAATCCGCCTAAGGCGTAATAATTAACTTTCGTACTCACAAACATCAGAAAGATTAATTTTATCCAAGGTAGTAAGCAAGAATCCGCTACAATAAGCGATATAAAGTTTGCTATCATACCAAGATCGTCGTTACAATTCAAAGGCTGGATCAAGAAGAACGAAGAGCCACCACATGGGCTCGTTATCGCCCTTAGGTGAGATAACATTTTCCCACAATTAAACCACTTTTTATGAACAAAAACAAATTAATGTGCATCAATTAATACAGTTTACAATAACAACTTGACAAATGTCAATTCAGTAAAATATCTAACCAAAGGAGAGATTCAATGGCTTCTAACCACAGAGCATTATGTTAAAAAGATACTAAAAATTGCAATGAGTTATGAAACTTAAAACGGGACGTTCCAAGTGGTGTATTCGATAATTGCATATATATATATATATATATATATATATATATATATATATAAAAGTTGCTGTGGTTTACTGTAGAGAAACCTTTTTTATTCTCGCCCCACGAATTGGGCACCATAAAATTGCAGTGGGTATCTCTGGATTATGCCCCTTCGAAAGTTAATAAATATTTTTCCTGAAAATAAAAAAAATATTCCAAAATCTCTGGAACGCCCCTAAAATTTCAGCATATCACGGATAGCTCTACAATCTGCTTCTTCAGAGATACTTACCATCCTAAGTTTGCTCTTTCCCAATTATACTACCAAATAAAATTACCATTCAAATGATGCATGTAACATACAACCTTTTATTCATACAAATCAAAATTTTACGTCACCAGCTAAATATATACAAGTTTGGATATACAGCTTTATAACATATTACAATCTTAATCATTAAATCCTTTTAAATTCTATGACTTTAATTTATATCAACAGTTTTTGTTTTATATAAGTAGATGGGCCTATTTTGAAACACTAAATTGAATTTTATTCTGGTCTATCGTGAGCTCAGTATAAACCCTGTTACCCTAAATGCATAAATAAACTCCTTCTTTGTCTTTTAACAACCCTAAAGACCCGTTTACTCTTTACATCGAATTTCTATGTCATTTATTTACACCTTTAAATAATAAATACAAATTGTCCTTTTCATATACCCTTCAAACTAGCTTCTATGTTTATAAAATATACACCCAATGTGTCAAATCACTCTAGCACAAAATAACAGAACAAAATGTTCAAGCAATAACAATAGAAACTAATTTAGTTACCTGAAATAAGTTTTTTTCGCCGTCACCCCTGAGATGTCGTCTACCCATAACCTCATCGTAGCATTCCATCACCTCTCTGCTATATGTACATTAAACTCATTTCCAATCGCTACCAATTCTCTGTAGATGCCTTAAATATTTGTACCAATATAATTATCCAAACCAAATCAATCACCTTTCGTATCTACCAAACACCCAGCATCCTCGTTCCAAAACTTCTCTAGGCACGCTTACCTCAGTAACAGCCCTCGTTCGTTCTTTGTATGTAGCTACAGCACCGTTTACAATATTAGCACCCACACGTGCTTTCACACTTTTAATTAAATTTCGACGGACTGCACTAACACCGATTTATAAAATTTTAAACTTGGATGTTACCCTAGAAGTAAGTCAAGTAAAAAGCTAAGCAAAGTAAAAGAGCACTACTACGTCTTCTAGTGTTTTTATAATGGTAGAAACACACCTCCTGCAGCCTATTTCAGTCGAAAAGCTCTTCCTTCGTAACCGATTCTGAAAATTTTATATGCAACGCCCTTTCTAAAATCCAGAATTCTTATTGCATCGTCGCTTTAGTCCGAAACACTGGTTAACAAATACAACTGTCGCGTTCTTCTGGAAATTTTCTCTCATCCCCTAGCAATCAGTCCAATCACAAACATTTATCTCATTTGTAGGTCTAACCTCCAACTATCTTACGCTCGTCTAACTTATATTTATTGTCTCTTTTACAATCCCACTCTATCAATATAAAATTGATATTGTGGTTGACCTCTAAATTTTGTCGCGTACCTTAAATGGGCGTTTTATCCAACGTCCCTATTTGTTTTCCTCGTTTAGTCTATGCTATAGATAGCCCGTCTCAACTTGCTTTCAAACCACCTGTTATTTTCGTAGTCTTTGCATCGACCGTTAACTAAAATTTCTACAGAATTGTGTTCTAACGTACATTCTGGTCCCTTGAACTTGTTTATTTATCTGTCAGGCTTTCTATGAACCGATTGTCCGTTTGAAATTGGACTTTCCATGTTGTTCATCTTATAGAATTTCTTAGGATTTATATTTAAAGAACGCTTGTTTAGTTAAATGGAAAATATGCGCATACATTATTGATTTTATATACCAAAGCTCTCCTTATTATTTGATGTGCTTGATTTACACCCTTCAAAATATTAAAGCTAATTATATTCTTATCAACCTTGAGCATTCACGTACAACAAAGCTTCTATACCTATGCAAATTTAACATTACAATTTATTAATACAAATGTATGCTATTATCCGCTTGTTTTAAAGTTAAAACTAATTAATTTGGAGCTTAAATAAATTATTCCTATTTTCTATATACACGGTAGTTACAAAATCATTCTCTTGACTTATCTATCCCTCTTAACCTATAATTTACACGATAATATATATAAAGAATGCTGTGAAACCTACAAAATCCGTGAACTACGCTTTATAATCGAGCCTCACTTTTGGGCGTCAAGAATGCTGTGAAACCTACAAAAAGCTATTCATTACCTTAACTGTGTTGGTCCATTGACTTTCTTCCGTTAATCGCCTCGGCTGCTCCTCTAGATAGCTTTCATCCTCATACATAAAAAAAACAAACACATTCCTACCACAAACATCAACGTCAACTCTATTTACATCAATATTCACAATACATTAAAATTTCAAAATTAATATTCAGCATAAATTTTAATATCAGAAAATTTCAAAATTAAATTTATTATCATTTTAATGTGCATCCAGAATTAAAGTCCTTGTAGGATGCCTACTAATTACTATAACAATATATGCAGACCGGAGTCTGAGTACAAAGGAGCATCTACCACCCTTTACGTTAATTAACCAGGTTCGTCTAATTGAGCTCAAAGACATACCCATATTTTCATCATAATCCAGAACATCAATACTAAATACCCTTTCTACGTTAAACAAGCAAATTTCACCTTAAAATTAAAATATTATTGTTAGTACAATTTCACTACTGTCCATTTTAAATAAACAAATTATAAAGTTATTCAACACACACCAAAATATCAAAGTTCGAACAAAATAGTATAATTTACCTGAAGGTTACTGCACTCGTAGCTTCAATGTACATCGTCCCTTTGTTAATTACACCATTCCAACTGGGTTATATTTACGGCTTCTGATTCTCAACGCTTTTAAAATTTTCTCCATCACCATTTATTTAAAGTTGTTTCAGGGCTTTTCCGGAACTCATCTGTGTATATCTGAACCTTGTTTTGTGGATCCAGACACGTTTATGCACCATTTAATTATTAATACCCCAAAAATAGCAAAGAAATTCATACTTCTTTCACCAATATACGCCAAAACTGCCTACTTTTGTGTATTCATTTGTCGTTGTAAATTTTACTAATTGGTACAGTGATACTAACTTTATTACCTTGTATCTTTTTTCTAAGTGCACTAAAGTACATTTATTGTAGCACGTAAAGAACAAGCTGTTTTACATCACAAAAATATTCGAGCAAACTGTTTAAAATTATTTAATCAAAACCGGAAAACTAAAAGCACTGTTTAACGCGTTGAATCAAGTCGAAGATCTAAGAGAGCTTGTTCATATTCCCTGGGTATATATAGAGGTTAGCCTGTCTGTCGGTCGAGTCTCCAAAACGGACAATTCTAAAGAATTTCGCCTGCTATGTTCCCATTCCGGCATGCGATTTTTACGAATTTTGCACTCGCCCCAGTTAAATTTCAGAAATTTCAACACGGCACGCAACGTCTGGAAATAACTAATTGAATTTTATACAGAAACGTTATTTTTACCTCTCAAATTTTGCCTTTTACTTTCAACCAATCGCAACCCTATGACGTTGCTCTACTCACGCCTTTTACTATATGTGCCTCGGTCTTGCGCATATTATCTGTCTCTATCTACCCTGTTCATATTAGTGCAAATTGATATTACTTATTATCGATTATTTCAGTCCATGGGGACTATCTGGGTTAAATAACCCCGTATCGCGCCTTCCCGTGAATATCAAGCCACGGTTTTTCCAAAGTTCTTTGTAACCATTAATTATCTGCAACATTTACGCAGAATGAGCTTTTTAAAAATACGCAGGTGTTCAAACATAATATTACTTCTCAGAGCTTTATTTCATGGTATTTTATTGGGTTTTACAAGTTTTTATAGATATTGTCTGTTACTAACGGTTCAATTAACTCCAATTAAAATAATACCCTTTAGTTTTTAGTGAATCCTAATTAAATATTCAATTATTATCAGTACATTTTTGTTTAATACCGGTTACTTATAATAGAGTTAATTAATATAAATTTTGCACATAATTTCTCTTTGTTTCTTTACTAGGAATAATTAAATTACATGTAGAGTTTTCTAATACTGCTTCCTTTTATATAAAGCGTCCTTATAAATAATTTAAATCTCTTATTTTTAATAAAACGAATGAATTTTTATGCTTTCACGGTTTTTAATAACGCGTACCTTTTCCCAAAGCTTCTACACGGTGATTAAAATTATTTGATGTGATTATTTAATTTTCTACCCTGGTCTAAATATGAGTATTTTCCCCCTATTTGAATACAAATAATCCCACTTATTTGAATTCAAATATAAAATATTTAAATCGCAATCGAAATTTACAAAAAATGCCTATCTCTCTCTACCCTTATCTATCTAACTTACCTACCTTATCCAATCAAAAATTATTTACACCTGTCCTATATCCCTATCTTATTCATAACTCTCACCTAATTCTCTAAACTGAAATTATCCCTAACTTCATCCTACTTATCCATCTAATCCTATATATATCCTATATACCGATCCTATTCCTAACTTTTAAACTAATCTTCACTACACTTTACTTCTCCCTACCTAATCCCATATGCCTATTATACTCTTACTCTATTCCTAACTCTCCACTAATCTTATATGAAATATTTATACTTAACCTATCTTATTTTCTTCCTACATTTAATCTTTCTTTCTCATCCTATATACCTATTTCTAACTGTCTCGCATATTTATCCTATACCTAGCTTTATTTTCTATAAACACTTACTTATACTCTTCTCTATACTAAAATTCACCTATCTCTATCCTTTGTTCATCAAGTTATTTAAATCTAACTCTCTTCTTGACCCTCCAAGTCTTTCTTCTCACCATCCTAATACTCTTCATCCCTATTTCTCCCCCTTCTATATCTATACTTATCCTCCCTATTATCTCACATACAATAAACTTATCATCTCTATTATCCTGACTCTTAAATACTGCTTCTTCTTCAGTCCCTACACTTGTCTGTTCCTCATTTATTATTGTTTCCCTGTCAGCCGACAAACCAAACGATACTACTTTAAAATTATCGATTTTTCCCTCTATGGAAAATTCTATGTACCTTCTAGAATTCTTATGTAATGGAATCCGCCAGAATGAATTCCTTAAATCTACTTTATTAAAAACAAACTTGTCACTTAGCCTCGTCAAAAGTGTGTCCATGGATGTTGGACAATGGAATTGCGGTTTGGTCCGTTGATTAATTTTACGTGCATCTTTAATTAATTCTGCCTTCACCTGCTCCCGATATGCTGCTGTTGCTTCTACCCCCACTAATTCTGCATGTTTTTGTACTAAAGCTTGAACCTCTACTCTCCTATCCTCTGGACATCTTATTGTGTTGATCTGTTTACTTTCATCATCCTCTACCTCTACTACATTAATACTCAACCCCGTGTCCTCCTCTGTGACTTCATAACTGCCCTTCCATGGCACTACCCTATCCTTAATCCTTATTACCTTCCTTTCCATATCTATCAAAACCCCTAACTTTATCATACAGTCAACACCTAAAATGCTCTGAAACTTCAGTCCAGGTACAATTACAAACTCCTGTTCACAGCTTAAACCTCCTATATCTATCCTAAGCACCACAACACTATTTACTACAGCAAACTTCTTTTATTTGAGCTACTAAATGGCTACGCTTTATAGGCATAATTCTATCACAAACCTTATCCCTAATTTTGCTGACGAATTCCTCCGATATTAAACTCGCCTCTGCCCCTGTATCAAGTAATACTTCTACATTATTCTCAAAAATTTCTATATTAACAATTGGCAAACATAATTTTTCCTAAGTTTCTGGCTCTACTTCCTCCTCAATTTTGAAAAATTTACGTGGATGTTCATATACATTTACAGTGAAATCTAGTGGTATGTCGCGTTCTAAAAATCCTGTCCAGGTCTGTTTTCCCTACTTGGTCCTGGTCTAGCCGTCACCTCAGCGTATGTCCTAGGCGTTTCCACTCGTTCCGTGTCTGTATTAGCAGTTTCCCTCATGTCCGGTGAACTATTCCTTCTGGTAGGTTCCGGTCTCGGTGCAGGTCCCCTTCCTAAACTATTACTTCTAACGTATGGTCGTCGCTGTTCCCAATTCTGTCGCTGGTATCCGTAACTATTCCCCCGTCTAGCGTAGTTGTCCCGTCTATTGTCAAACCTAACTGTGTTGACCTGTCTTTCCCTATTATCCCGAGGTCGTCCATTACTTACGTCGTCGTACCTCTGCAGGTATTCTAAAACATTTCTCTGTCCACTATGTTCTGTAGTGCTACGTGTTGTCTTACTTCTACCTCTCGAAGTGTCGTGATAAATACTTAATAATTTGTCGGTCCGTCAGTGGTGGGTTCAGTTGCTTTGCTATGCTATACTTGCGTATAGCATATTGCTCTACTTCCTGAAAATTCTCCCTTAAATTTCCTGTGATTAAGTCGTCTCGTACCTGGTCTTGTCTGTGGTCACTCCAGTAGTGCTTTAAAATCTGTCTTCAAAGTCCGTGTAGGTGTCTATGTCCTGTCCTACTAAATTGTACCATGCTTCCGCGTTGTCTTTCAATAAAGCCTTTATCGTATTCAGTTTAGTCTGTTCGTCAAATAAATTTCCCACTAGATTTCTTACACTATTAATAAAAATTTGTGGATTTACCCTGCTATCGCCATAAAACTTCATGTGTTGGTCCAATGATCCTCTACCTGTATAAAATCTGGGACCATCCCCCGTTAAATTCGACATGTTGTATTTGATACTACCAACTTCGAGTGCTACCCTGCGTAACTGATCCCTACATGAGTCCGTTACTTCAGTCATTTTTACATTTATTTCTTCTTCACAAAAAATGCGAACTTCGGACCTTAAATGTCCCATTTCCCGTCGAAGACCTGTAATATCACGCTCATTTTTTTCAACCCTATTTTCAACCTCCCCCATTTTCATGGTAAGACTATTTTTAAATTCTGTAAATTTTTAGTCGACTGCTCAATTTTCCCGCTTATCTGCTCTAATTTTAGGTTGGACCTCCTAGCTCTATTAGATTCATCGCTTAGCAGTTCTAATTTTCTGTTGGACCTCCCTAGCTCTATTAGCTTCATCGCTTAGCTGTTCTAATCTTCTATTAGATTCTTTGTTCATCCTCTCTAGCATTCTCATTATCATCTCGTTTCCTTGATCCCTGATTCCGTCCTCGACTGATCTCTACTGCCTCCAGCTTCTTCCATTTTAGAATTTTTCTCACACAATGCACTATCGTCACTTCCAATTTCCACTCCTTGACTCTTAACCACTCTTTTCTCTGCATACGTTCTAATCACTCACACACTCTAAAATACTCTTAAATTTATACACACACAGAAACTCTCTCTCAGATCGCCAGTTTCCTGAATAAAATCACAAAATTTTATTTGGAACTCGAGCCTCACTTTTGGGTCGCCAAAAATGCTGTGAAACCTACAAAATCCGTGAACTACGCTTTATAATCGAGTCTCACTTTTGGGCGTCAAGAATGCTGTGAAACCTACAAAAGCTATTCATTACCTTAACTGTGTTGGTCCATTGACTTTCTTCCGTTAATCGCCTCGGCTGCTCCTCTAGATAGCTTTCATCCTCATACATAAAAAACAAACACATTCCTACCACAAACATCAACGTCAACTCTATTTACATCAATATTCACAATACATTAAAATTTCAAAATTAATATTCAGCATAAATTTTAATATCAGAAAATTTCAAAATTAAATTTATTATCATTTTAATGTGCATCCAGAATTAAAGTCCTTGTAGGATGCCTACTAATTACTATAACAATATATGCAGACCGGAGTCTGAGTACAAAGGAGCATCTACCACCCCTTTACGTTAATTAACCAGGTTCGTCTAATTGAGCTCAAAGACATACCCATATTTTCATCATAATCCAGAACATCAATACTAAATACCCTTTCTACTTAAACAAGCAAATTTCACCTTAAAATTAAAATATTATTGTTAGTACAATTTCACTACTGTCCATTTTAAATAAACAAATTATAAAGTTATTCAACACACACCAAAATATCAAAGTTCGAACAAAATAGTATAATTTACCTGAAGGTTACTGCACTCGTAGCTTCAATGTACATCGTCCCTTTGTTAATTACACCATTCCAACTGGGTTATATTTACGGCTTCTGATTCTCAACGCTTTTAAAATTTTCTCCATCACCATTTATTTAAAGTTGTTTCAGGGCTTTTCCGGAACTCATCTGTGTATATCTGAACCTTGTTTTGTGGATCCAGACACGTTTATGCACCATTTAATTATTAATACCCCAAAAATAGCAAAGAAATTCATACTTCTTTCACCAATATACGCCAAAACTGCCTACTTTTGTGTATTCATTTGTCGTTGTAAATTTTACTAATTGGTACAGTGATACTAACTTTATTACCTTGTATCTTCTTTTCTAAGTGCACTAAAGTACATTTATTGTAGCACGTAAAGAACAAGCTGTTTTACATCACAAAATATTCGAGCAAACTGTTTAAAATTATTTAATCAAAACCGGAAAACTAAAAGCACTGTTTAACGCGTTGAATCAAGTCGAAGATCTAAGAGAGCTTGTTCATATTTCCCTGGGTATATATAGAGGTTAGCCTGTCTGTCGGTCGAGTCTCCAAAACGGACAATTCTAAAGAATTTCGCCTGCTATGTTCCCATTCCGGCATGCGATTTTTACGAATTTTGCACTCGCCCCAGTTAAATTTCAGAAATTTCAACACGGCACGCAACGTCTGGAAATAACTAATTGAATTTTATACAGAAATGTTATTTTTACCTCTCAAATTTAGCCTTTTACTTTCAACTAATCGCAACCCTATGACGTTGCTCTACTCACGCCTTTTACTATATGTGCCTCGGTCTTGCGCATATTATCTGTCTCTATTTACCCTGTTCTTATTAGTGCAAATTGATATTCCTTATTATCGATTATTTCAGTCCATGGGGACTATCTGGGTTAAATAACCCCGTATCGCGCCTTCCCGTGAATATTAAGCCACGGTTTCTCCAAGATTCTTTGTAACCATTAATTATCTGCAACATTTACGCAGAATGAGCCTTTTAAAAATACGCAGGTGTTCAAACATAATATTACTTCTCAGAGCTTTATTTCATGGTATTTTATTGGGTTTTACAAGTTTTTATAGATATTGTCTGTTACTAACGGTTCAATTAACTCCAATTAAAATAATACCCTTTAGTTTTTAGTGAATCCTAATTAAATATTCAATTATTATCAGTACATTTTGTTTAATACCGGTTACTTAAAATAGAGTTAATTAATATAAATTTTGCACATAATTTCTCTTTGTTTCTTTACTAGGAATAATTAAATTACATGTAGAGTTTTCTAATACTGCTTCCTTTTATATAAAGCGTCTTATAAATAATTTAAATCTTATTTTTAATAAAACGAATGAATTTTTATGCTTCACGGTTTTTAATAACGCGTACCTTTTCCCAAAGCTTCTACACGGTGATTAAAATTATTTGATGTGATTATTTAATTTTCTACCCTGGTCTAAATATGAGTAATATATATATATATATATATATATATATATATATATATATATATAATACGGTAGTCAGACAAAATATGCTATACAGATAAAGTTAATTTTGTGTTACAACGAAACAAACCTTTGCTATAGGGATCGAAGGGTGTAGAATACAACTTCGGCTGAGAATATTAACATTTCTATTAAAGGAATCTTACCCTTGAAATATCCACCAAATACGTAAAAAAAGAAAGCACTTTTTTATCGTAAAAATTCTCAACTGCCCGATTTAGCAGGGAAAAACCAACGTGACTAAACGCTCAATATTTAGTGAACTCGTTTAACCAATGCAGATATAAAATTGATTTCTGAAGAAATAATCACGGAAGTCCCATATAGACTAGAAATAAATTCGAGCAAGTGCATATCTTGCCAAGGCAACACGCTGCTTTATCTAATTACTATTAAACTAGCAACATTAAGGAAATTTCTAGTTAGTATATGTTACGTGTCTAGATAAGGGACCAAAACGAGTGTAGAAGAAAGAACACGTGACTATAAAAAAGGACGAGTACAGTTGGCTGCCTAACCAAGCGACTTTGAAACCATATACGTTTAGCAGTTTGTAAATTCAAATGAGTAGAAACTGAAATGATTAAGTAGAGGCAGTAAATTTTCAAATACGAAGTGCAACGTAATGAAACTGCTAACGTTGGTAGCAATTTCATTTTTACTTGATGTATATCAAGACCAATGTCCCAACCGTCAAATGTCAATCTTGCGATTTCTTATATCTTCTAGCAGTGTTAAATGGAAGTACAATTTCTGTAGTTGTTGTTGTGTAGATGTTTGTTTAGGAATGTTTTATGAAATATGGAATAGTGTTCATGTTGCTTAGTTGGATTTATTTATGTTAAGGGTATTAATTGTAGTTCTTAACTTTAGTGCTTAAGGAGAACTTGAACTAAATATTTTGATATAGATATTATTGTAAAGAGTTTCGTTTTTGCGCGTCGAACACCTATGGCCGCATATATGTTTCAAATCGGAATTAGTCAAAATGCTATTTATTTACGGAAAAGTACAGTAAGATTTCCCACTTGCATTCAGGATGTACGCAAAAAGATTCCCTAATCGATTTTGACCACACACAGATGGTTTGTTTATTGTGCCAACCCAACAAGTTTGTGTTATTAGCCAGCCACAACCAGAACGAAGTCACAATGGGTTGGAAACCGACCAGCACAAGCTTGACGAAAATCCAAACGACAGGATGCGTTATATTGACCGTCGTCAGTTAAATGTTTTGACGAAGGTCGTATGGAAAATACTTTATGAAAATTCACAGTATCCTTTACGTTACCTTAGGGTACAGACTTTAAGAAGTGATGAATTTAAAAACTACATTTTGGTCAGTGGTTACTACAATTGAATGCAGCCAACAGAAATTATGTAAATGAAATTCCATTTATATACGAAAATATACTTACACGCATTGGTGTCTTCTGAAACCACCACAATAATCACCACTAGGCTGTTAACAAATCCTATGAGTAAGACAACCGAATCTTCTGCGTCGATTTGAAGTAAACATATGGGGCGGTGTTATAAATAATAAGTTTCTACGAGTGCACAAATTACCGTAAAAACGGTATTTGGACTTTTTGCGATGCACATGTAGAATTATTTGGAGAATGTGCCTTTAGCGGTGAGTCAGTGTATGCGGTTTATACACGATCGAGCTCCAAGTTATTTTCATGCCGAGGTGAGGGAGAATTTTTTAATGAACAATTTTCATACAGGCGGAACGAGCGCAGTATATCTGAAGCTTGGAAATGGTTGCAAAATTGAAATATAATTTAGGAGTAAAATTAAGCTGAATAGAAATATACGATAAAAGATTTCATGGGTTTTGGGAAATCGTTCATGTACCAAGGACACATGATGTACAATTTAATAGAGCGAAGAAATAACTACACTATCAAGAATAAAGTTATCCTAAGTATTGAACTGCCATTCAAGGCAAAATCAACCACAAAATATGAAACATTTTTGTAAATTTGTGTTGAATGCATTTGAATTAATTAGGCAATGCATAAATATACAGAACATTCTTGCTCATCGAGCTAGGCAAAATCGGTGTTGAAGCGTCGCTTTGAGCAACCAAGCAATAATTGTATGGCGTCGGCTCACCCTCAAGTGCCGGAAAGGTTTCTTTCTACCAGATCCACTTAACAAGTGCAAGCCTCAATTTGCTCGTTCGTTGCAAGTGAGTGAATAGCATTCGTTTTTGTGTCCTTAGTCAACTATGAAAGGGATCAAGAGCGGTTATAGGTATTGCATAGTATCAGAGTGCAAGAGTTCAACGTCTGCTACACCTGACAAAGTATTTATTTCATTACCTTTTAACAAAGACGCAAGGTTTTACAGCAACGGGCTATGTGACGTACACACTTTATTAGCGGCAAATCCGATAAGTACTCATGTTCCTAAGATTATTTTAATGTAAATAAATTTTGGAATTATATCTTGTTAGGAATTGCACTCGTTAGATAATCATTTTCGGATGGAAAAATATGTGAAAAATGGACGTGCCATAAAATGATGAAGAATGTAAACATAATATGGTGTTCTGGCTTTCTGGAGTCACACTGAAAATTTGTCGCAGTAACAGAAATAATATTTGTTTACAAGTTAAAAAGTAGATACCTATATTGCATAAACATCAAAGACATGACACGCATATTAACTGTATACAAATGTATTTGTATGCATAATTAAAGGGCAAGTATATTTAACACTAAAACTAAAAAATCACTTTAGTTTGTAAAGTTGTGGATAATGCTTCTATGTTGAAGAATTGTATGTTGCGACTTCACGACGAAGACTAGGGCCTTGTGTCGTGTAGGTGAAGATATCCATGGTTGTAACTAACTCTGATCCAGGTTACGCTGAATGTAATGCGGCACCTCGAATTCAGGTGGTTTCAGTAACTTGCGGCTAATAGGCTGACGAGAGTTCGGCGACTTCCTTAGTTGGGGTAAATCAAAGTAGAATGATGGAGAAATGTTTCCAATCCTGACGTGATTGTTGGCGTCACGTGCTCTAGGGGGTGGTTTTGATGACCATGGCTTGGAAAATGGAACGGGTTTAGGCTGCGTTAGAAAAGTTTACTTTACCTTTCCTCATTAGATTCGGTGGTCACAATTGGATACTCTGACAGAGAACCATTTGTGAACGTGAATCTCGGAAGCTTTCGCCTTGCACTAATTTTAAAGTTCCTCCAATGAGTTTGGTAGTTTTCTTAAAGAGAGAACAAAAAAATAGTTTTCAATAGCATTTAGAGCTCCCTTTATACTGAGATGTTGTATTGTACCTTCAAACAGTTCTATCTTGTATTCAAAGAGTGTCAGAGGGGTACATTATTGGTTGTGGGTGATTTATGCGCGCATTCTATTTGTTTTCATGCCGCGTGCTTATTGGTCTATTAGTTAGGGGTATGGTTGGTTGCATATTCCTACAATAAGAACCTAACCAGGGATCGCTGCTCATATTTTTGATTAGATAACTTTCGTATGCCAGCACCTTTAGCGAAACAGCGTTAAAACGAGCTAAAAGAAAGATTATGGGGGAAACGTTTCGTAAGGTTAAGAAAAATTTGCTTGTCTGAAATGATACGACATTTGCTGCAACAGAAACAACTAATAAAGCATTATTAGTAGTTACTTCAACCGCTAGTTTTAAAGACTAAGGTATTCAAGTAAAAATAAAACCAAAAAAAAATCCAAATCTTAATGTAGTAAAAACAACCAAGAAATAGCTTTAAAAAAGTCTCTTTGAAAGAAATATTTTCCTACATGGCTTGAGAATTTGTTTGAGGATACTAGTACCAGTAGTGCTACGCTGTTATCAAAATCAGAAGAAACTAGTAGCTCTTGCACTTTTGTACACAACTAGCATTCTATAGATAATATACAGAAAAGTGTAATTTATGTTATCGAAAAATCCCAAACTATACTTGCAATTCCAGTTACTTCCATTTATAGTAAATTTTCTGACTTAGAAATGCAGTCTCAAAAGAATAGCAATTTTTATAATATTAAAATGAAGTAAAAGTTGACATTTCGTACAATATTTTAAGTGACGATTTTTGTCTATCAGCAGCTATTATTTGTATGACGTTGAAAAATCTTTGCTGTTATTAACTAGCCACTTAGGACATTATATACAGTGAAAGAATTTATGAAAAACCTAAATATCTTTACCATTTTGTGCTTGATTCAAGAAAGTTTAAAGCATAATAGATTGTTTTGAAGTTTCTATTCAAAAATCATCTGATCCAACCCTTCAGTCATTTCCCTTCCTGCGACAATATGTCAGAGACATTGTTATGGGTTAAAATGTGAGACCAAGTCCAATCACGAGTAATTTGCCGAATTTCAGATATTCTGTGGAGAACAAACGCTTTTAAGAGATGCGGTGCCGTTCTTAGCTAGCCTAGTACGATTATGGAATCTGTCCATAGATAGCAACAGTTAATTTTGTACCTCATGGCACTAATTACTTGTAAACATTAATTTACTTTTTGAACAAAGATGCTGGCAAGGAATTACACCAGCAGAATTAATTGATCTTATGTAAAGCCACGCACCGTGGGCTTGCGAATTCGCGCCACAAAAACCATGGAATGCAATAATTTCAGGATTGATGCGTATAGCATGGCGAAGAATTTCCAATTCATATAAATCATAAAGTTCAGAGCGAAACTGGGTGTATTTATGATGTAAATCAAAAGATAGGAATTCGTCCCATGTAAAAATTTAATGGTTATAACACGTGGACTTAGTAGTCCGAAAGGGTTAAAAATTTGATCAACTTCTGAAAAGATGGATCTTTTTGTAATGCGTTTACTGTCAGTAGTTAAAATTACAAATGACAAATCATCGTGTTTAAAGTTTCAGTATACACCAAAAGCTTTCGTGTGGTTTTAAGCGCCAATTTGAATAAAATGGGGATGCACATCGTAAAGATTAATGCTCTGTAAAACAAGAGTTTCATTTGACATCGGTTTCTATAGGGGAAAATATCCCAAGGAGAGAATTTTGGCCAAATTTTCACATATTTTTTGCGCTTCTTTGATAGAATTTGCACCAGCAAGGAGTTCATTCACATAAAAGTCTTCCATTAATTATTATGGTTATAGAATTGTGGTGAGTGTCTTTGCATTCGATGTCTAATCCATGCAAACAACGAATTGTTAAAAAGAAGACTGAAGTCGTACTATAAGTTACTATTTTTAAATTATAAGCTGAAATATCTTTATTAGAGCTATTTCGCCATAATACTTGTGGAGAGACCATTGAGAGAGATTGATAAGGACTTGCGTATATATTTTTTAAATATCGGCCTATACGGCTACTCTATAAAAACAAAAACTGCGTGAAATAAATAGTAAATCACCTTGGATTACAGTCCTGATCATCTGAAGATCGTTGAGTGAGTAACCGGTGTTTGAGGGGGCACTATCATTAAAAACGACACGAAGATTAGTAGTGCACATTTGCTCCCGAAGAATGTCATGGTCAGGAAAAAAATATAACACTTCTGAGCTAGCATTTTCTGCCTTAGCCAAAGACATATGGGAAAGAGCTTGATATTCATTAAAAATTTGGAGTGTTTATTGCGAAAAGAATCATTTAATTTTAACCGTTTTTTGAGAGACAGAAATGAGCCCTTAGAAAAATTATAAGAATCCCTTAATCTTTAGGGGGGTTCCTTAAAGAAATGGTAATAACAACTCGACTATCGAGATTTCTGCAGGTGTTTGATACAAAGTGATTTTCACACCCACTCTCTTCTATGCACATGGGTTTCTTGAGAGAACACTTTTTGGTGTCCCAAAACTTTGCAATTTAATCTCAAACAAGTGCAATCTCTGAAGAAAAATTGCAAGCAACTAACTACATTAGAAATAAAATTTGAAAGAAACATTGGACCACAGACAGCCCAATCAAATAGGGTTTCTTGAAGCATAGGTTGGCCTTTACTTAAACAGATTTGTTCAACACACACTAAATCGTAGAAACACCTTGCCCCCAGTAACAAGTCTATGCTGCATGGGCGAGTACAATGGGGATCTGCCAATTCTACATTTGGTGTACCACAACATGGCTTGTGTTAATTGATGATCTTGGAATGCTGCCTGTAATTGTGGTTATCACTAACAAGAAGTGTGAAGTATGAATTGTACGTTGGCTTTAAGGTAACACTCCATTTTGAATTGATTTCTCAGCTAAAATTGGCTAAACTGTTGACATTCATTTGAATGTCGTCCCGTCGGAGCTTAAAAGTATTGCACAATTTGCTAGTAATAAATTTGATTTGATATCTACAATCCAATAGTAACCGGGTATATGAGATTTTCCATTAACGTCTAATATCGAAACTATAGCGGTAGAGAGAAAAACATTTGTATTATGTTTCAAAAAAAGAGGAGTGAACAATATTTTCTTCAGATATATAATCACGATTGTTTTGAGAAGCAGATGGAGTGCTAGCAACACTAACGTCAGAAGAGCGGCACCAAGTGAAGTAAAGAATTGTGTTTTGACTTGCAGGTCCCCGCAAAAATTCAAACATGGCTAAGTGTTTTTGTTTTTGATATTCTGTCTTCTACTTTTAGAGCTGTAAATTTTTCACATGTGCTTATTGCGCGAGAACCATTACAATCCCAAGCAGCATTTTTAGTCGTCACCACGTACCAACAACCATTTCCGAGAACTACAAAGGTTTTGTTACTGAACACAGTTACTAAATAACTACTATCTTATTACGGATTCTTAACCAAAATGGGGAACAATTGTTGCGTAGCAATTAAGTTGCCGTGTACACTTTGGAACTGATGCAAGAACGTTGAAGTTAAGTTGTGACTACCCACCAGGTTGGTAATAGTTTATCATCAGTCACTTTATATGGAACGTCAGTCTTCTTTGACAATTTATTGCTTTCTTTGTCTGTATAACTTAAAGCGTAGGTTTTAATGTATTTCCTATTCATTATGAGTGCTGAATAGAATAATGGCTTCTAAAAGTAAAGGAATAAACGGCGTTATATATTTGGAAATATGCCGTCCCTATTACACCAAATCTATATGCGACTATAAGTTTACTGATAAATGTAATTGCGCTAGATCGAAAATTTTCAAAGCTCTCTATGTAAAATAATTTTTGAGTGAAAATTCTTTAAACTGAAATTTGAGTTTTTTAATGTCAAGTGCATTTTTATGTACAAAAATATTTTTAAAATATTTTTTAAGTCTGAGAATATTTAAGAAGTATACTATTTTTAGGATTTTTAAAGTAAAACTACTTTACAGATTAAACATAATTCTAGATATAATAATGGCCGTCCACATTATGTAAATAAATATGGAAGTAGTTCATAAAAATTACCACAAAGTGATAATTACTGAAAAAAATGTGTTCATAGTAATTATCTTTGTATGGGTAGTAACGCTCTCTGAAATAATTTACACTAAGAAGTTGTGATCACTTCATAGTTAAAAATTTTCATACATATTTCGGAACTAAAGTGTAATAGTCACTCCGATACAACGTATATGCTACGAGAGCCACACTTTTCTTGTCAAATTAAGCGCCATTAAAAGTATTCTTAACCTTACTTTGTAATTTGCCGACGGTATGGACGGTTTTAAAATAGTGGCTACCAAAGAAAAGCTGGGTATTTATTTTACTCTAATTCCCCATAAATGGGAAGACGGGGGGACGTTATACTGGCCCCAAGGTGCATTTCTAAAAGGTGGAAGTTCAACTACGTTAAAAACCAAGCACAGAGTTTTTATATTTTCCTGAATTTTTATTTTATAGAAAGCTGCACTCAATGAATTTTTTATTCCATTATACCACACTTCTCCATTTCCCATTTGTGTAATAGGTACCGAACTTGGAGTTTTTAAAAGCGTTCTACTATCCGATGGTAAGTTTAAACCCTGAACATTTAATATTATTAATAAATCGTTTAGTGAAGAATGTGTTATTCTGTGCACTAATGCCCATTCTGATATTTGTTGCAGTAGTGTAACTTGTGTAGAAACAGCTTCCTCTTTTTCGTAATCAGATACATCACATTCTTGAACATCATCTTCGTTGAAATCATCGCTAACTGCTAAATCCACGTCCTGCACATCCTGGGTTCCACTAGTTATATATACAACATCATCAGTTGCAATTTGAATTTGTGGTGCCACAAATTGTAGTTGAGTTAATGGCAACTTTTCCTTGATATTGTTACTTTTCACTACTTTATATGCTAATAAATTAGCATTGCTGTTATTAGTCAGTTCAATTCCTGTTTTAGTTTCGTATAAAAAGTAGTTGTATGTCGGAAGGTCGTTTTCGTTTTTTATTGTACTTTGGCATTATGTTATTTATGATAAGATAAATACACAGTCCAACAATAGGAACAATGCAAATAACTAGCACAGACAGAGCAAATATAGAATTGTAGGTTAGAGTAGAGAAAATGTATCTGAGATACACAATGAAGTTAAAGTTACTAGATGGTTATTTTACATCAGAACTACAACTTGGTGGTCATTTTAATTTAAAACAAATAGTGAAAATAACTTTAAAGTATATTTGGAGATTGCAGAGAAGTAAATGTCCCTTGCAATACTACCATAACTAACCATCACTTTAGGGGTCTAGTGTGGGTTTCAGACATGTAGCAGCAACTTGATTTGTTACACCTCAGGGGTATTCTTTACGACTTTAAAGTTACAACAACTAGAAAATAGATTAACATAGTAATAATTACGTTCCGGACACTATAATTAATTACTTTGAGGTAATGTACCCAGGTAGTTCCCAAAAGCAGTAACAATTACTAAATTATTACCAGGGATTGCTAAGTGTAAGTAATTGTATCAATTAAAGTGCCAAAATTGGGATTTGTTTTGTAGCAACTCCTTGCTAAAGTTCCAATGTCAGTTGAAGCTACTTAGAATGCTGCTTGGGATAATTACAATGAGCGTTATTAAATACAAAGGTTTCAGTAATTTTGCATTTAACAATATTTTTATGATCACGACTTGTTGAATTTCTGGTCTGAGATTTATTTTCACTTTCAAGTGCTTATAGTACACTTGTCTTTTGTTCTAGAAATAACATAAATTCGGACAGGGCGGGTATTTTGTCATAACTTTTTCGAGTTTACTAATCACATTTGGTTACTGGGTCTAAAAACCATACTAAAATTTGGGTTATGACGACTTTACTAAGTTTCCTGGAATGTTATAGAGAATTGTTAATGATTTTCCTTATGTGATTGGAATATTCTTTCTGAGCGTTTGCTAAACAGAACAGCCCACTGACGTGGTGTATGATGAAACCTTGTTTATCATTATATCTTTAGCATGTTATTTTCTAAACAGTCAAATAATTAACGGCACGAAACGATTGTGATCTTAGAACATCAGCTGCCTTTTCTGTTAATGAGGATTTTTATTAATGATACTTTTGTATGCCACTAAGGTTAGTATTTGAGTTGATTAGACTTTTAAAGGTGTCTAGATATTCTGTCCATGAAATTTGAGATACGCAATTGAAGTGTGGTAGTTCCAGGACTGGTAAACGGACAAAGGGCGTACAAGACGTTAGTCTGGACGTGTTATTTGGACTTAACCTACCAGAATTGGATGGTTCGGGCGATTGCTTTGGCGAAGTAATAGCGTTTGAGAGATTGAGGTTTGAAACGAAATTACTAAAATTATCATAAGAATGCCGTGCGTTACAGCTTATCATAGTTTCAGCTTCCGCAACCAACATGTAATAGTTTTGTTCAAACGGTCCGTTGTTCAAGCTTGCTGTCAAAATCCTCAGCGCTAGCTTCAATTTCAGTTTGAACTTAATCAAAGTCGCTCGACAAACACATACAATTATCTAACCGCTAGCGCAATTCGGATGATTGAGTATGAGTAAGAGAGCTACTCACATTTCAATAAAAGTTTGTGTTCAAACCTTAGCTGAACGAGAAACGCAGTTCGCAACAATAAAATAAAATTGTATGTGAGAAATAATAAATGTTGTGGAATACTTACCGCATGTAAAACTATCACAACACTATAACGCACCTGTTTATACAAAAGTACAAAGGAGTATGAGGCGCTGTTTGTGTCTATAATAAATACCGAAATATATATATTTTTATAATATATATGTAAAATATTTTGTAATATATATTTTAATATATATATATATATATATATATATATATATATATTCAAAAAATATATATATATTTAAATAATATAAATATTCAAAAATATATATATTCAAAAATAATATATATTTAAAAATATATATATTAAAATATATAATAATATAATATATAATACCATATATTTGCCGGATCATACGCTCTACACAGTTATGCAGCTGATTGGCTAACTTGTTATTATACTACTGAAGCTTGTTTCTTTCGATTTTCAATTACGTCTTGCATTTAAGGAAATTGAATCTAGTTATATACATAATTCATGTACTAATAACGATCCTCCCATTTTGCAACGTTCGAATAATACAAACATGTAATATTTATTAATAGCGAGGAAGAATAATCCATTTGAATGCAAATGCATGTTTATTAATATATATTAACAGTTATAAGGTTGGGTTTTCATTTCATCTTATAACTGTTAGTATATATTAATAAACATGCATTTGCATTCCAAATGTGGATTATTCTTCCTCGCTATTAATAATTATACTTACAATCTTTGTATTATCCGAACGCAGCAAAATGGGATGATCAATTAAGTACATGAATTAAGTATATAACTAGATTCGATTTTCTTAAATGCAAGACGTAATTGAAAATCGAAAGAGAACAAGCTTCAGTAGTATAAATTAACACAGTTCAGCCAATCAGCTGCATAGCTCAGTTGGTAGAGCGTTGATCCGGCAAATCAATGGTCGCAGGTTCAAATCCTGCTGTGGCTGTTCTTTTAGCGGTTTTCAATTACCAGTTCGATTTGAAATGTCATTTCAACTTTACATAAAAGGTTGGGTTTTCATTTCATCTTATAACTGTTAATATATATTAATAAACATGCATTTGCATTCCAAATGTGGATTATTCTTCCTCGCTATATATATATATATATATATATATATATATATATATATAGTAATGAATGTTCCTGGAAAATGGTCAGGTATAAGTAAAACAACTCAATTTGTTTTCATTGGTTTTTCATATATTTTCATGCTTTACGCGTTTCGGTTCCAAATAACCATTTTTAAAATAGCAGCTAAAAATTACATTGTTATAAATACTATAAAATTATACACTATAAACATATACTTGCACTAAAACATTTTTAAAATAAATAACAGATACATTATGACTTTTGTACGTCGTAAAGGTTTAGAAATGTTATACTGAATGACTAGATTAGGTTAACTGGTTAGAACAAATAATCTGTTAGTGTTGATAATTTAAAATATGTATACTATTGGAGTAAATTGTAGTATGGAAAATGTGAATTACTTAAAAGCGTATTCTTATTGAGGTGCCACCGGTTACTATTTATTTTGTATTAGTCTGTAGTAAATGTTAGTGAATTGTTCATGGTCCGACTTGGAATTTACGGAGTGTCTGTCGCGTTGTATGTGAATGGTTTCTAAAATATTTCTTTTATTGTCGTTTGTTTCAGTACCTAAAACCTTAACATTCTTAAAATCGAAATTGTGTGATGTTTCTATTGCATGGTTAGCAAGTGCTGTGCATTTTTTATTATTTGTTTGGATCGAGTATTTGTGTTCGTATATTCTTTTATGAAGATATTGTTTTGTATTTCCTATATAACATCCCCTACAGCCAAGACAGTTGATTTTATAGATCGTATGTGTTTTGTTCTTATTTTCTATTTGTGGTTTTAGGTTGGTAAAAAATGTTTTAGTAAAATTATTTGGTTTGTGGGCAATATGGATATTATGACTTCTTAAACATTTTTTAATTCTTTCGGACAAACCAGGTATGTATTCAATTCCAACTATTGATTCACATTGACTAAGTTTGTTCGTATTATCTGTATTATTGTATATGTTGTGGATTTTATTTTTAATTAATGGCTCAAAGAATTGTTTTGGGTAGGCGTTATTTTTTAATACGGTTTTTACTTTTTTCAAATTCTTTGGTCTATATTTACCGTGTGATAATTGGATGGCGTGATCGACAAGGTTGTTTACAACGTTTTTTTTGTATTGTTTAGGGACACTAGAATTATAATTTAAATATCTTCCACTCCATGTTTTTTTATTGTACCAATTAGTTGAAATGGTACCTTCAGCATTATATTTAATTTGAAGGTCCAAGAATGATATTGTTCTATTGCTTTCTTTTTCTACGGCAAATTGTAGTTTAGGGTGGAAGGAGTTGAATTTATTTAGGGTTTCATTAATTTTATCAATTGGTAAGCACATGATACAATCGTCGACATACCTTTTAAAAAACGTCGGTTGATAACTTAGTTGTTTAATGACGGTATTTTCCAGCTCCTCTAAAACCAAGTTCGCTATGGTTGAAGAAATTGGTGACCCCATCGCTGTTCCATATATTTGGGAGAAAATTTTGTTATCAAATTTAAAGTACGTAGCTTCTAAGCATAACTTGGTTGCACGAATGAATTCCTCGACCGGTAAAGTTGTAAAAGGTTCGATTGTCTGCCATTTAACCTAATCTAGTCATTCAGTATAACATTTCTAAACCTTTACGACGTACAATAGTTATAATGTATCTGTTATTTATTTTAAAAATGTTTTAGTGCAAGTATATGTTTATAGTGTATAATTTTATAGTATTTATAACAATGTAATTTTTAGCTGCTATTTTGAAAATGGTTATTTGGAACCGAAACGCGTAAAGCATGAAAATATATGAAAAACCAATGAAAACAAATTGAGTTGTTTTACTTATACCTGACCATTTTCCAGGAACATTCATTACTATTTATATATGGTCAAGAAAATTTATATCTTAATATATATATATATATATATATATATATATATATATATCCATTTCGAATGGACCTGCACCTTGCCGAAGTTTTAAATTACTAGAACAGGTGAAATGGCTTGCGTGTTCTAATGAGCTAAAGAGCCAAACTACAGGTCCAACCAAAGTAGTAGGGTCGTTAGTGAGGAACCAGACTAAGACAGGTCCCCGAAAGAGGGCAGCGGCTCTTTCGGTACTTAGATTGGCAGAGACCATAGGGGTCGGTATGGCAGTCTAAGACACACTACCGCGATGTGGAAGGCAACGGGAAACCACCACATTATCTCCCAGGTACACAGCGTACTTAAATTGTTACAAACATGATGGCATTCTCTGGGGTAAAAGATTCCGGAGTTAAAATAGTCCCCCATTCGGATCTCCGGGAGGGGACTACTTCGGAGGATGCGATCGGAAAGCTAAAAATAAGAGTCGGGAACATTCTGCGAGTCGGAGCGTGGAATGTTAGAAGAATGAAGCAAGTAGGTAAGCTAGAGAACCTAAAAATCGAAATGAATAGGTTATCACTAGACATAGTATTGATCAGCGAAGTTCGGTGGCCAGAGGCGGGGGATTTTTGGAGTGGAGACTTCAGGGTAATTCATACAGGAGCAGAGGAATGAAATTTGGGTGTGGGGATTATTATGCGGAAAAAGATAGGATACTGTGTAGAAAATTACTTACAAAAGAACGAAAGAATACTCATGGTTAGATTAGAATCTAAACCGGTAAACACAGTAATAATACAAGTATACATGCCCACCTCTAGCTACAGTGACGAAGAGGTAGAAGCCATCTACAAAGATATCGAAGACATATTAAGATACGTAAAAGGACATGAAAATTTAATAATTACGGGGGATTTTAATGCCGTGATAGGTGAGGGTAGGGAAGGAGCGGTAGTAGGTTTATTTGGTTTAGGCACGAGAAACGGCAGGGGAAATAGACTGGTAGAATTTTGCGACAAGAACAATTTAATCATCACAAACACATTATTTCAACATCATGCTAGAAGACGATATACGTGGAAAATGCCAGGAGATATAGGAAGATATCAAATAGATTACATTCTTGTTAGACAACGGTTTAGGAATCAAGTAAAAGACTGTAGAAGCTACCCAGAAGCAGATATAGATACTGACCACAACATTGTAATTATGAAGGCCGCACTTAAATTTAAAAATCTGAAAAAAAGGAACGGAAAAAGGCACTTGGACTTAGAGAAACTAAAAGATAAAGATATTCAAGTAAGATTCGAAAGAAAGTCAAATGAATTGCTGAATGATATCGAGAAAATATCTGAAACTAAGGAAGTAGAAGCAGAATGGAATAACATTAAATCCAGCCTAGACATGGCGGCCAGAGATATTCTGGGGTATACACAAAAAGAAAAAAAGAAACCATGGATAACAAAGGATATCATGAATTTAATAGAAGAAAGACGAAAATACAAAAATAAATCAGACGAAACAGGAAAACAGAGATACAAAGCCATAAAATGGGAAATTATTCGAAAATGCAGGAAAGCTAAAGAACAATGGATTGATGAAAAGTGCAAAGAGGTACAAACTAAGATGGAAATAGGAAAGACAGACGAAGCATACAAATTAATTAGAATGAATTTTAGGGATATAAAACCGTATAGCAAAAATATAAGGGACGCACAAGGAAACGTCATTATAGAAAACGTAGAGAAAGTAAGTAGATGGCAAGAATATATAGGGAATTTATATGCAGGAGAGGAACTAACTGCATTAGAACAGGAATCAGACATTGAAAATGATGACTTGGGCTATCCTATACTTCGAGACGAGTTTGAATTAGCATTAAAGAGTCTGAAAAATGGTAAGGCGCCGGGTACAGATAAGGTGCAAGCAGAAACTCTAAAAGCCGCTGGACAAGTAGTAACAGAACGACTCTTCCAACTTGTAAGCTATATGTATGAGACAGGCGAGACACACAAAGATTTCAAACGTAGCATCGTAGTAACTATACCAAAAAAGAAAGGCGCAGATAGATGTGAAAATTTTCGAACAATAAGTTTGACAGCACACGTGTCAAAAATATTAACTAGAATTGTGCAAAGACGAATGGAGAAACGAGCTGAAGAAATACTAGGAGAAGACCAATTTGGGATTAGGCGAAACAGGGGAACACGGGAGGCTATTTTAGCTCTGAGAGTGATAATGGAGAAAACAATAGAAAAAGGGGAAAGCATGTATATAGGGTTTGTAGATCTGGAAAAAGCATTCGACAATGTAAATTGGAAAAAAATGTTTGAAATACTTAAAAAGATTGGAATGAGTTATAGGGATAGACGAATAGTACATAGCTTATACAAAGAGCAAACAGCAGTAATAGAATTAGAGCAGGAACGTAGAGAAGTAAACATTAGGAAAGGGGTGAGACAGGGATGTGCCCTATCCCCATTGATTTTTAACTTGTACATAGAAGAGGCAATGAATACTGTCAAATGCAGGAAGACATTTGGAATTACTATGCAGAGACAAAAAATTGATATGCTTAGATTTGCAGATGATATAGCGGTATTAGCGTCAAGCAAGGAAGAGTTAGAAGCTGCTCTTAAGGAAATGGAAACGGTTCTAACAGAGAGATACGGTATGAAAATTAACAAAACTAAAACTAAAGTTCTAATTTGCAAAGGTGGGGAAAATAAATCAAAAACAAGAATACAAGTATGTAACACGAACTTACAAGAGGTTAAGGATTTCTGCTACCTAGGAAGCCAAATAACGCAAGATGGGAAAAGCACAAAAGATATAAAACAAAGATTAGCACAAGGTCTTGCTACATTTAACAAGAAAAAGCAACTACTGTGCTCAAAGACCACAAACATAGAAACAAGGAAAAGATTGCTTAAAACATATGTGTGGAGCACAGCACTGTACGGCTGTGAAGCATGGACAGTAGGAGAAGCGGACAAGAAAAAAGTAGAAGCCTTTGAAATGTGGCGTATGATGAAGATATCATGGACAGACAAAGTTAAGAATGAAGAGGTACTAAAAATGGTATGGGAAGAAAGAAATATGTGGAAAACGGTAAAAAATAGGAGAGATAGGATGATAGGCCACATACTACGGCATGAGGGAATAGTGCGGAATATATTAGAAGCAGAGATAGGAAAAAAGAGAAGAAGAGGCAGACCTAGATTAGACTACTGCACACAGATAGTAAAAGATGTAGGCTGTAGAGGTTTCAGGGAGATGTGTAGGCTAGCCCAGAATAGAAATCAATGGAGGTACGCATCCAACCAATCCCAAGATGGATAAACTAATGACGAAAAGATAACTGTGGTTAAACATGATGATTATTATAAGTAACTACAAGAATTGGATGGGCAATATTCTCGAATAATGTTAAGTGTGTGAAAGG
This sequence comes from Platerodrilus igneus, assembly GCA_036346225.1. NCBI lineage: Eukaryota > Metazoa > Arthropoda > Insecta > Coleoptera > Lycidae > Platerodrilus > Platerodrilus igneus. Next base: position 2,177,892 of record JARFIW010000295.1, read on the forward strand.
ATTTTACTGGAAAACCATTATTTCGGCAAATGTCTAAGTGTTGGGGGATCTTGGTAGCCACAGGGTGCTTAACCTCCTTCACTGAATCTCGGTAAAATAGGGTATAAAATTAGAAAACAATGGAAAGGGAACAAGCTGAACACACATGCTGTGTGAGAATTTCAGGGAACTATGTAGGCTAGCCCAGAATATAAATAAGTGCAAGTACGTGTCCAACCAGTTTTGAGACGGAAACCTAATGACGAAAAAATAAGCGCAGATAAATCTGATGATTAGTATAAACAACTAGCTGTTGGTTGCGAAATACCTGCAACTAATGTTGACTGTGCGAAAAGATAAATTGGAAAATATATTAAATCGCCAAATGGTTAAGTGTTGGGGGAACTTGGCAGCCACAGGCTGCTTACCTCCCTTCACAACCATTGAAGGTCGGAGAAATAGGGCATATAACTGTAAAACAATAGAAAGTGATCGAACTGCTTCTAACAAGAATGAACAGCGCCTATGAGGAAAGACAACAAACATAGAATAAGAAGAAGAAGAAACCTGCCTGATTTCCTGTTTGAACATTTTCTATAAAATGCATATTGTTGATCTGGCAGAATTCTGTTAATAGCGTATTATTGTAGGTTGTTATATCTTTAGTGAAAATTGTGTAGTTGATTGTTAATCAAAATGTATTAATTGTTTTATAATATTCTCCAATAGTAAGTTATTTTTAGTTATGTAAATTAAAAACATTCATAAAATTTGAAGAAAATCAAAAATATCTCAGAAAGTAATGGATTTAGCTATAGGGAATGCTTAACAAAAATGAAATGACACTTAATGAACTATCCATTGTAGCAATAAAATTGGTAGGGTGCCATTTAAAATTTTTTTTTTAAATTGCATTTTGCGAAACTTGACACACCCTGTATACTGGGAAGAAATTTCAAAAAAGTGATATTTACAAATATACTATGGGATATGGTAAAATTTTCTGCATCTTGAAAATTAACATACGTTGTGTATTAGTGCAGTGGTAATGTATCTAATCAGGGTTATTTTTTTTAAAAACAGTTGAATATCTCAAAAACAAAAAGGAATAAACAGATACAATTTGATATTAAATTAAAGCTCTTTTTATGGGCTTTTCAAAAATGTAATAATATATAGGGTGTTCCATTTAAAAAAATATAAGTTTAATATGCCCTGGAATTATGAAACACCCTGTATGCTTCCAAATATTTTTAAAATGTGCACTTTAGGTATGCCTAATATGCCTCTAAATTTGGTTTACGTAGCTTTTATAATAACGGAGTTATCGACCGTTGCCACACTAAAAACTCACCCTGTATATTATATATATATATATATATATATATATATATATATATTGAATTAAGTAACAATGAAATATATATATAATTTTGCATTGGACTACCGCCCGATAGGAGTGCTGTTCTTATGAAACAAATATATAATTTTTCATTGGACTACCGCCCGATAGGGGCGCTGTTATTATTCTGAACGTTTTAGGTACAGTTCTATTGGAAAATAATCGTAGACAAGCGCTGTCCAGAAGCATAAATTTACATGAATTATACATCTTGTTTACCTCGTCAGAGGACGTTACATTATTTTGTACTATTATTAATTTACTAAATACTGTGGCGCAAAGAAAGATTTATTTACACGCTTGCTCCTAATCTAACAGAATTAATTTTCAGTTGTGTTCGTACCGCACTCTTCTTATTAATAATTTAACTAAATTGCCTCTAACTTCTTGAAAGTCGAATTCTGTACATAATTACGCTAATGTTCAGCTATTAACCGTTAGATGTCGTCAAAAGCTACCCATTCTATATATGAAATGCTTAGGTCATTTATTCTAAAAGAACGCCAAAATACACAAGCTTTCATAATTTTTATTATTTTATACAAATTCATTATAACAATACTTCGACTATTTTATAACGGACGTAGTTGTAAAGTATCCGTTATAAAATAGTCGAAGTATTATTATAATGAATTTGTATAAAATAATAAAAATTATGAAAGCTTGTGTATTTTGGCGTTCTTTTAGAAAATTGACCTAAGCATTTCATATATAGAATGGGTAGCTTTTGAGGACATCTAACGGTTAATAGCTGAACATTAACGTAATTATGTACAGAATTCAACTTTCAAGAAGTTATAGAGGCAATTTAGTTAAAATATTAATAAGAAAAGTGCGGTACGAACACAACTGAAAATTAATTCTGTTATATCAGGAGCAAGCGTGTAAATAAATCTTTCCTTGCGCAACAGTATTTAGTAAATTAATAATAGTACAAAATAATGTAACGTCCTCTGACGAGGTAAACAAGATGTATAATTCATGTAAATTTATGCATCTGGACAGCGCTTGTCTACGATTATTCTCCGATAGAACTGTACGTAAAACGTTCAGAATGAGAACAGCGCCCCTATCGGCCGGTAGTCCAATGCAAAATCTAATATTTGTTTCATAAGAACGCTCTATCGGACGTATCAAATATATATATATATATATATATATATATATATATATTCATTTCACTGTTACTTAATTTAATATATATATATTTTTTAAATATATATATTTTTTGAATATATATATATATATATATATATATATTTTGTAAATATATATATTTTTTAAATATATATTTTTTTTTAATATATATATTTTTTAAATATATATATATATATATATATATATATATATATATTACTCATATTTAGACCAGGGTAGAAAATTAAATAATCACATCAAATAATTTTAATCACCGTGTATAAGGAATTTTATTAGATAATACGCTTTATTAAAACACCGTGGAGAATAAAAATTCATTCGTTTCAGTAAAAATAAGAGATTTAAATCATGTACAAGACGCTTTATATCAAAAGAAACAGTTTTAAAAGCTCTGCGTGTAATTTAATTATTCCTAAGAAAGAAACAAATGGAAATTACGTGCAAAATTTATATTAATTAACCCTATTTTAAGTAACCGGTATTAAACAAAGTGTACACATAATAATTAACATTTAATTTGTATTCGCTAAAATGAAAGGATAGAAGTCAATTTTAGTTGGAGTTAATTAAACCATTATTAATAATAAGCATAAAAGTCTGTGAAAATCCAAGATTATAATACCAGAAAATAAAGCTCTGAGAATTAATATTATGTTTGAACACCTGCGTAGTTTAAATGTCATGTACGGCGAAAATTTTGTAGATAACAAATGGTTTCAAAGAATCTTGGAGAAACCATCGCATAATAGTTACGAGAAATGCTAAAGGTGGGATATTTCACACTCCACATGGACTAAAATAATCGATAATAAAGAATATCAATTTGCATCAATAAGAACAGGTTAGATAGAGACAGATAATATGCACAAGACCGAGACACATATAGTAAAAGGCGTGATTTAAGCAACGTCACGAGGGTCACAATTGGTTGAAAATAGGATGCAAATATCAGAGGTAGAAACAACGATTTCTGTATAAAAGTCAATTAGTTATTTCCAGACGTGGCTGCCGTGTTGAAATTTCTGAGATTTAACTGGGGCGAGTATAAAATTCGTAAAAACCGACGCGCGAGCGACGGAATGGGAACATAGCATGAGAAATTCTTAAGAATTGTCTGTTTTGAGGACAAAAGCGACGTGCCGGCTATCCGCTATATATACCGGTGGGAATATGAATTTCGCTCTCTTAGACTTTTGACTATTCGATGCGTTAAAAGCTCTCTTAGATCTTCGACTTGATTGAACGCGTTAAACAGTGCTTTTAGTTTTCCGGTTTTAATATTAAATAATTTAAACAGTTTGCTCGAATATTATGTGATTTAAAACAGCTTGTTCTTTACGTGCTACAATGAATGTACGTTAGTGCACTTAGAAAAGAAGATACAAGGTAACAAAGTTTAGTATCACTGTACCAATTGGTAAAATTTACTATGACAAATAAATACACAAAAGTAGGCAGTTTTGGCGTATCTTGGTGAAAGAAGTATGAATTTCTTTGTTATTTTTCGGGGGTATTAATAATTAAATGGTGCATAAACGTGTCTGGATCCACAAGACTAGGGTCAGATATACACAGATTAGTTCCGGAAAAGCCCTGAAACAACTTTAAATAAATGGTGATGGAGAAAATTTTTAAAGCGTTGAGAATCAGAAGCCGTAAATATAACCCAGTTGGAATGGTGTGATTAACAAAAGGGACGATGTACATTGAAGCTACGAGTGCAAGTAACCTTCAGGTAAATTATACTATTTTGTTTGAACTTTGATATTTTTGTGTGTGTTGAATAACTTTATAATTGATTTACTCAAAATGGACAGTAGTGAAATTGTACTAGCAATAAAATTTTAATTTTAAGGTGAAATTTGCTTGTTTAAGTAGAAAGGGGTATTTAGTATTGATGTTCTGGATTATGATGAAAATTTGGGTATGTCTTTGAGCTCAATTAGACGAACCTGGTTAATTAACGTAAAGGGGTGGTAGATGCTCCCTTTGTACTCTGCATATATTGTTATAGTATTAGTAGGCATCCTACAAAGACTTTAATTCTGGATGCACATTAAAATGATAATAAATTTAATTTTGAAAATTTCTGATATTAAAATTTATGCTGAATTATTAATTTTGAAATTTTAATGTATTGTGAATATTGATGCAAATAGAGTTGACGTTGATGTTTGTGGTAGGAATGTGTTTGTTTTTTTTATGTATGAGGATGAAAGCTATCTAGAGGAGCAGCCGAGGCGATTAACGGAAGAAAGTCAATGGACCAACACAGTTAAGGTAATGAATAGCTTTTTGTAGGTTTCACAGCATTCTTGACATCCAATTCGTAGGGGCTCGATTCGAAAAGCGGAGTACCCGGATTTTGGTGGTATCACAGCATTCTTTGACGCCCAATTCGTGAGGCTCGATTCGAAAAGCGTAGTTCACGGATTTATGGTGGTATCACAGCAATATATATGTATATATATATATATATTTATATATGCATATTTGAAAAAATATATATATTGCAAAATATTTTACATATATATTAGAAAATATATATATATATATATTTCGCTATTTATTATACACACAAACGGCGCCTCATAAAGGAGGGTTAAATGGAAATAAATAGGAATGGCATGCAATGCTAACGAACCTGCTAAACCTGCGCGAGAGAGTTCCTAAAATGAACTGTCAAATTCATACTAATTACGAAGACCTTTATTGTTGCGATAACCCCTTTTGGTCAATCGACGTAAAACAGCGTGTGCCTTGATTACTGATTAACTTACTTTTTTATTTAACAATGTGCTGAGGCCTTAACATCAACGCTCATCTAAAACTGAATAAGTTGTACTAGAACAATAAGTAACTAATAATAGAAAATTTAAAAGTTGCCACAAAAAAAAACTGAAATTGTAATTCGACCTCAAAAGTAAATCAAACTAGAAATGAACATAACTAAGCGAAAGAGAAAAAAAAATAAAATTAATCATTCAAAGGGAGTACAATACGTTTATTTATAGGGCGTATAAACGAACCTGCAGTCGTTTCCACGGATGCAGCCCGAGGTTTACCGTCACGTCCAAAAAATAACTTTTCTACACGACCTAGAGGCCAGCACATTGGAGCGGTATTTAAACCCTTAATTATTACCACTTCATTTACTTTCGGCAAAGTGGTGGGGCAATTCTATTTTTTGCGTTGAGTGAGTTGGTTGAGATACTCGCTGGACCACTGACGCCAAATAGAGTAAGTAAGCTGGCAAAATCGCTGCCAACGAAAACGTAGAGTTATTTCTAATAGTAATTTCGGGCAAGGATAAAAGAGGACCACCAATTTAAAAATGCCTGGCGAGAGATAATCCGTACCATCATTAGGATCGAAAAGTACGCAAAGAGGACGGCTATTGAATGTAGCCTTAACCCGAGAAAAAATTGTATGCAGCTCCTCAAAAGTTTGAGGTCGTGTACCTAGAGTACGAACGAATAACGCCTTGGTAAATTTTACACCAGACTCCAAAATTTCTCCTAAATTTGGGGCGTATGGTGTACTAAAATGCCACTTAATATGGTGAAAGGCTATGGCGGAAAAGATTCCATTGTTTTTGCATTTGAGAAATGTTACAGCTTCCTTGATTGAGTGCGAGGCACCGAGAAAATTTCTACTGTGATTAGAATAAACAGTGTCAGGAATTCCTCTACAAGCTGTAAATCTTGTAAAGCAAGCCAAAAAAGCATCAGTAGATAATTGTGTTACTACCTCAAGATGCAAAGTCCTGGTGCACATGCAAATATATAGGTAAATAGGTTTATGAAACCACGACTATTAGATGCCATGACCGTAAAGGGGCCTGCCCTGCAAGATCTACTCCTACGTGAGTAAATGATCTAGACAATTTAACACGAAACGACTTTTAATCAGCCATAAATGGTTGAATATATGTCGCACGAAAACGTGAACAAATAATGCATTCATGTATCCGCTGTTGAACTAAGAAACGTATTCCAATAATTCAGTATTTGGGTCATAAATACACCTGAATGCCTAAAGAGGCTGTGATAATTACCACACAATACACGAGACAATGTAGCTTGTTTTGGTAAGAGAAATGGGTGTTTATTATTATAAGATAACCTGGAGTAGCGAAAGTGACCCACCCTAAAAAACCTAGCCGATCAATAAAGGGGGATATATTTTGGATCAGCTTGGCACAACCCTTACTCAATTTTAGTCGATTCATTTTCTTAGAACAAAACTGAGGTTGGGTAACTCTTATGACAGATAGTAATGAGTTATTCAATTCCTCAAAGGAAAGAGGACCTGCTAGTTTTTTTATCAGAGTACGCTGGAGTTAAGTGAGAAAAGAATATTTATCTAGAAACTGAATAGAGGTTCCTTGTGCAGAGGTAACGAGTACATTCGGGCGAAGTTTTATTTCGGGAAGATTTTCCAGAGCAAGTGAAATTTTTCAAATTTTTGGAAGAAGAAAGAAGATCACTACAATTGGACGGACCATGTCACCAGAAATTATTATTGATCATCTGAGATGCAATAGATCCATGAGAAGCCATATCAGCAGAATTGTTCTTACCAAAGATATGGTGATACTGGTGAAGGGTAGTGCATTCTAGAATAATCTGTACGCGGTTGGCTACAAATGCTTTTAATAAATAAGAGGGAGTGTTTATCCAAGCTAGTACCACTTTATTTTCCATAAGGGATAAAGAAATTTATTGAAGATTATCGAATGTACATGTCGCGATAATCAAACGGCTCCTATAGGCTCCAGACGAGGCACAGAAGGAAATTTTAGTGATGTAATTTTACCTATTGCTTGTAAGAGCTGGCATTTTTTGTGATCTTGAGTCGTATTATGTAAATTAACACAGATGGCGTAACCCCTTTCAATGGCATCACAAAATCTTAAATTGCGGTAATCTCCTAGATGCAGAAACAAACAGCGAGGAATTCTTAAATTAGATAATTCAGGAAGGCGGGCACAAATTTGTTCCCACTTTAAACACTAATCGGAAGCCAGTGTATTATCCCAACTGATACGTTTTATCCACAATTGTAAAAAGTGCTTTATTAAAAAGACCACCGGAGTTAACCAACCTATTGAATCGAGAATTCTAACCATGTAAGAAAGAACGAAGCGTTTTGAAACTATGTCTTCATAAGGAACAATATAGTTGGTAAAATTATCAAGATTTGGATTCGAGACTGGCCCAAAAATTTTGATACCCCTGGTTTTATCATAAAGATTAGGAAAGGTTATAAATCAGATTCTTCGAATTGTTTTAAAAGAGGCTTGGCGTTACTTGACACTTTCTTGAGTGAAACTGGTCGAGAGATACCAACTAGGTTAGTTCAGTTTGCAGCTGCTAGGCCCCGAAGACAGAGTTTGCTCCTGAAAGTAAATCGTTCATTTACGTGTGGTTTAATAAGGTCTGAGACGCCTTGGGATACTGTCGCCCTTTGTCCATCACCAATTGCTTTAAAATGCGCTGTGCGACACTTGTGCTGTCAAACTAATTGTTCCAAAATTTTCACATATATCTGAGCCTCTTTTTTTGTTATAGTGACTATGATGTTACGTTTGAAATCTTTGGGTATCTTACCTGTCTCATACATATAGCTTACAAGTTGGAAGAGACGTTCTGTTACAGCTTGTCCAGCGGCTTTTAGAGTTTTTTTAGCACCTTATTTGTACCCGGTGCCTTACCATTATTCAGACCTTTTAATGCTAATTCAAACTCATTTCTAAGTAAAGAATATCCCAAGTTATCCTTTTCAATGTTTGATTTTTGTTCTAATGCTGTTAATTTTTCTAATGCATATAAATTCTTTATATATTTATGCCTTTTATCCACTTTCTCTGCATTTTCTATAATGACGTTTCCACCCGCGCCCATTATATTTTTGTTATGTGGTTTTATATCCCTATAGTTTATTCTAATTAGTTTGTATGTTTCGTCTGTCTTTCCTATTTCCATCTTAGTTTGTACCTCTTTGCACTTTTTATCAATCCATTGTTCTTTAGCTTTCCTGCATTGCGAATAATATCTCAATTTATGGCTTTGTATCTCTGTTTTCCTGTTTCATCTTATCTATTTCTGTATTTTCGTCTTTCTTTTATTAGATTCATGATATCCTTTGTTATCCATGGTTTTTTATTTTCTTTTTGTAGAGACCCCAGAATATCTTTGGCCGCCATATTGGATTTGATGTTAATCCATTCTGTTTCTACTTCCTTAGTACAAGAAATTTTCCCGATATATTTTAGTAATTCATTTGACTTTTCTCAAATCGTTCGTGAATATCTTTATCTTTTAGTTTCTTAAAGTCAAAGTGCTTTTTCCATTCATCTTTTTCAGATTTTTAAATTTAAGAGCTGTTTTCATAATTGAGGTTATTTCCTATATCTGTTTCTTGATTCCTAAATCGTTGTCTAATAAGGATGTAATCTATTTGATATCTTCCTATATCTCCCGGTATATCCCACGTGTATCGTCTTATATGCTATAAGACGATACACGTGCTGATGTTGAAATAACGTGTTTGTGATGGCTAAATTATAATTGTCGCAAAATTCTACCAGCCTATTTCCCTGTCATTTCTCGTACATAAACCAAATAAACCTACTACCGCTCTTTCCCTACTTTCACCTACCACTGCATTAAAATCGCCGTAATTATTAAATTTTTATGTCCTTTTACGTATCTTAGTATATCTTCGATATTTTTGTAGATTGCCTCTACCTCTTCCTCACTGTAGCTAGAGGTGGGCATCTATACTTGTATTATTACTGTATTTACCGGTTTACACTCTAATTTAACCATGAGTACTCTTTCGTTCTTTTGTAAGTAGTTTTTTTACACGCCTTTTTTCGCATAACTGTCCCCACACCCGAATTTCCTACCTCTGATCCTGTATGAATTACTCTAAAGTCTCCACTCCAATGCTACCAGAAATTATTATTGATCATCTGAAATGCAATAGATCCATGAGAAGCCATATCAGCAGAATTGTTCTCACCAAGGATATGGTGATACTGGTGAAGGGTAGTGCATTCTAGAATAATCTGTACGCGGTTGGCTACAAATGTTTTTAATAAATAAGAGGGAGTATTTATCCAAGCTAGTACCATTTTATTTTCTCTAACGGATTAGGAAATGTATTGGAGATTATAGATTGTACATGTCGCGACAATAAAACGGATCCTAAACGCTCCAGACGAGGCATAGGAGTAAATTTTAGTGATGAAATTTTACCTATTGCTTGTAAGAACTGGCAGTTGCTGTGATCTTGAGTCGCATTATGTAAATTAACACAGACGGCATAACCTCTTTCAATGGCATCACGTAACCTTAAATTGCGATACTCTCCTGAATGCAGAAACAAACAGCGAGGAATTCTTAAATTAGATAATTCAGGAAGGCCGGCACAAATTTGTTCCCACTTCAAACACCGATCGGAAGCCAGTCTATTATCCTAATCGATATGGTGCATCCACAATTGTTATAAAAAGTGCTTTATTAAAAAGACCATCGAAGTTAACCAACCTATTGAGTCGAGAATTCTAGCCATCTGAGAAATAACGAAGCGTTTTGAAACTTATTCCTACATAAGGAACAATATAGTAGGTACAATTATCAAGATTTGGGCTCCAGACTAGCCCCGAAATTTTGAATCCTGTGGTTTTATCAGAATGATTATGGAAGGTAATATATCAAATTCTTCGAATTGTTTTAAAGAAAACTTGATGTTGCTTGACACTTTCTTAAGTAAAACTGGCCGAGAGGTAGCAACTCGGTTAATTCAGTTTGCAGCTGCTGGGCTCCGAAGACGGAGTGTGCTCCTGAAAGTACATCGCTTATATAATTGTGGTTTAATAAGACCTGAGACGCCACGGGATTCTGCCGCCCTACGTCCATCACCAATTGCTTTAAATCGCGCTGTGCGATAAAAGAAAACGGTGTAAGGCCGTGTGAGTTTATTCAATTCGTACTCCAATTCATCGCCATCAAGAAAAGGACGCCAGATAAATCTTGAAATAATCTATCTTGTGGACGTATTAGAATTTGGCGATACATCATTCGTATGTCAGCACAAAGTGCTATTCTGTGAGACCGAAATAAAAATATTTTTCGGGGAATTCGCATTGCAATTTGGGACCAGCATAAAGACGTTAGTTGAAACAAATGCGTGTCGAATCCAATGCGGATCCCTTAAAATCCACTCATAACTTGGTCGTGCTACTTATGGATTTGTGAGCGCCGTGGTGAGGTAGAACATATTCAAAGGGGTGCTGAGCAACATTCATGTGTTTCGAGATAAATACTTTAGAAATGTTTTATATACTTCTTGGTTTTCTGGAGAATGTAGAAGTCTCCGTTCCAAATTTAAGTAACTTTTATAAGCGATTTTACGATCAGGTCCTAGGGGTTCATCATCATCCTTAAAGGATAAGGCTACAAGTAGCGACCAGTTTTGTCTCTAAAATGTTTATTTAGGAAATGTATTTCACAATAGTTATCTTCAACATTCACAGCAGGAGGTTATGAAACATTTCGAGATTCCAAAATTTCTTTACTTCAGCTTTAAGTGATTCAGACATTATGCAAAGAGTAGTAGGATTTGATGGTCCTTGGGAACAGGAGAACCTGACCCATTAACACATAACCAAAAATAGTATTAATTGCTAGAGGTTTACCAGGACGATCATTGGCATTATCGGAAAATAATATTTGGCAACATATGTCTGAGCCTAACAATACTTCTACCGGACCGGATACATGGTAGTTGCGGTCAACCAAAGATAAATTTTTAAACGTCCCATAAACTTGGACTGGTAAAGAACAACCAGAAATACTCCCTGTTAATCTTGAAAGAATTGAGGCACAAAAATTTACTCGCTGATTCGTGTAATTTTGAATTAGAAAACTTTCGACTAACCCTTTAGAGTTAACAGCGGTATTGACAAGTCCACTCACTCGACCATAATTACAAACATATTTGAGACCTAAGCGTTGCACACAAGCGGAAGTAATTGTGTTGATTTGGGATCCTAAATCGAGAATACATCTTACAGGCTACAAGTCGCCACCGACGTCCTGAATCTTAGCTAGAATTGTGCATAAAAGCACCGTATAATATTTGGGGTTGTTAAAACATTGCATGTAGAAACAATTTCCTGCCCATCTGAGGAGTGGGAAGTAAAAGAAGTTACTGAATTGGGAGCGGCGCGGAAGATGCATCATATAAAAAGGTGTGATGATATTTTGAGGAACACGTGCCGCAACTCCCTTTAGAGTTACAACCCTTGACATAAATACTTAAACACTTTTGCGGCGTATCTATCGGTGACACTTAATTTTTGAAAGTTCTTGCGCATATAAATCGTGTGACATTCACCACAATAGGGGCACATTTTACGACTGCACTGAATTTGCGTATCGTTGGTGGATTCCTTTGCTAAAAGAGATTTATTCAAATTATACTGGTAGCGGTGTTGCATATTCACGTTGACGAGTTTCAGGGGCTAATATATTCATGCATCTCTGAGGCTTTACTTTGCTCTGTTAAGAACCCAAAGAAATTTAGCACAAGTTTAAACAGTAGAATCCACGCGTGAATCAAACGCAGTTTGTATTTTATATTTTAAATTACGATAACAAAGAGAAAGTAGAAGAAAATCCGATAAATCTTCTATTTTAGGAACAGATTTTAACGTGTTAATTGCATTGAAATGCGCATTTATGAAATGTGATAAGGAACCAGTAGACTTATATTGAAGAATTTTATTCAAATAAAAATTTGTAAACCTCCGGGGGAATTATAATGGTTTACAAGCTTTTTGAAAGCTTTTTCATACAAAGTGGGTTCTAACGCTAGATTCGAAATGAAGTACAGTGCTTCCCCTTGCAAGTACGACTTGAAGTAGAGATATTTTAAAGACAATGGAATTGACCTTATTTCCATGCACAACACTTCGATACGTTGTAATGAAATTATCAATGGCACCATCTAACATAGGAATTTCTAAGGGCTTTAAGCACTCGACGGAGGGCCCCAGAAATTGATTTCGCAAAATTTCCCTCCAATTCAAGGCATTTCGAACGAATCACGTCAAACAAATCATCGAAAGCTGTTGGATTTAATTTTACGTGTAATTTCTAACTGTAATTTTTTGAGAGCATTTTCAATATTCGGTAACCTTTGCAACTTAGCTTTGAATACGTTCAATTTATTTATGTTTGTGAAATCAGCGAAATCTCAAATGCCTTGCAAACGGACAAATAAAGCTTCCTGTTGTGCTTGTAACGATATGCTGTCGGAAGGCACTTTAAGAAAACGGCATAAATTATATGCAACTTAAATTAAAGTGTACTCTATATAATGAAAATTAAATTGCAAACATAAATACACATAAACCACCTGTACGTACTGATAATTATTATCTGCGAGCAGGTCAGGCTCAGATTGATGAATTTATATCAAATAATTAACTATCGAGTAATCTTGTGATAACTTCAAGGTAAAGCAAGTTTTTCAGTGACCACCAAAACAGTTTTATTTTTAATCTATCCGGCACAAAGAACCACAAAATCTAACTTTAAGCGTTAGCTGAACAAGAAATTTGTATGCGAAAAATAATAAATGCGGTGAACCGTATGTAAGACTATCACAACACTATAACGCACCTGTTTAAATAAAAGGTCAAAGGAGGGTTAAATACAAGGAAATGTAGGTGGTATTCGATGTTAGCGAAGCTGTAAAACCGATGCGAGAGGGTTTCTAAAATAAACTATACTAATTACGGCGACCTTTATTGTTGCGATAATAGAGTTCCCCCTTTGTCAATCGACATAAGATAACAAGTTTGATCAGTTGTATGGTGTATCGAAAAGTTTAATAAGGATGAGCCTCACAAGACTATGTCTTGGATCTAAATTTTACATCTAAAATTAAAAGCAATTTTGTTTACTGCATTTAGTTTTGTATATCTGTAATTAAAGGCAATGTATACAATTGTCTGGTGTTTATACCGTGTGCATTGCTTGCTTAGACTTTAACAGAGAGGACTCATAGAAATTTCTACTACAACGTTCGCGTATGCACAGCTTTGCTTAAGAAATCATCGGCTCTTCAGTTCATATGCATGCATCCTTGTCCTGTACGCGTTTTTAAGAAAAATTTATATTTTTAAACTTCTAGCATTTCTATTTGTCTACGGTAGAATATGAATGACGCGAATAGGGTGCACCAATTGTTTTTGCAGTTTTGAATAAAAGTAAAATATACCGGGCTTTTTGAAGTTAAAAAGGATAATGTACAGGTACATCAGAAAAAATATCGTGTCATGTCTAGTAAAAAAATAGATCTGCTAACAAAGCGACAAAAATTAAAAGCTTTTTAAAAATGAGTTAAACGATGTTGTTTCATCTTTACAATACATTTACTTTTAATTACATATTGTAACGCATATCCTAATTCCAACCATGGTATACGCTCAACAAATGGTAAAAACCTGTTAGAACCACTACAAAACGAGTTCGCGAAAAGAATGGTACAAGTACTTCTACGGTCGGACAGTGATGCACTTCGATATTGTAACACTTATAATTTAAGATCTGGGAATAGCGAATGAACGTTGAACCTTATATTTCAGTTTGTTAGTAAAGTTATTTGTGTTTTAATTTGTATCAATTAAAGTTATAATGTGAACGTCAATTGTATTTAATCATATTCAGGCACAACGCAACACCAACACACTTAAACCTACCGACTGAGGAAGAGGGCGTTATAATATATAAAAATAATATTCGTACAATTGTTATTGAAAGAAATATGCAAGGTCATTACAAAAATAAGTATAAACTGCCCAAGTAACGTGAAAATCACATCGAAACCATTGTTTAACTAACACATTTGCTAGAAAAGCCGTATTCGTCCGAATTGTTACGAAAACGTTGCTTGAATCTTGACATGAGGTTCATATTTGTAACGACTTCAATAAACTTATCATAAAACGCCGTAAGATCTTTGATATTCATCTTTTTGAATTTATAACGTACCAGGTTGCATATTAAAAATTTTTATACGGCCTCGCTCATTTAAAATAATAGCACCACGCCTTTTAAAATTTTTAATTTGAACGCGTTTACTTTTTATTATGGTTTGTAAATAATTATATAGTAAATTTTTATTTACGATCTATATCTACATATTTCTGTTGCCTAATCATCAGTACCAGGTAACTGGAACAATCACTTCTTAAAGTTTGTCAAATCCTCCCGGACAGACTTAGATTATTCAAATAGTATGTCAACGCCAATAATCGGAGTTTACTGTTGTACTACTAATATGAAAGAGAAAGTATAATTGTACGAAAAAGTGAAAGTTAAAACTATCCATGATGACGTCGCGTGATCCTCGAATGAATGACTTGAAGGCTACAAAAATTAGTCAAACGGAGTTAAATTTTTCTATATCAAATTCCGGTTTTATGTCCAAGAAGTAACATAGCTTATCTACTGACCTATAACAAGGTCTATTATTGTCTAATTGTTTACCGTGCGGTAATGAGACACTCTGAAATGTACTAAATTGTAAAAAAAATATATTGATAATATTGCTCAGGAACATTTGTTCTATTTTCAGCCGCACTTAGTTTTCAGTACAATATTTTGCTTTAAAACTTCGAAGTTCTTTTATAATCACCCTGAGTTGCAGAATTTACATATACAAAGCACTATTAACTCCACCTTTGCCATATTGAAGTGAGTTTGATATATTTAAGGTAACAGCTTTATAGGTCGTGACGTTTGAGTTATTTTTATCGAGTACTGCACATTCAATAAAGGTCAAGCTCTTGAAAACTAAAACTGGTTTTTTCGATCTAAAAATACAATAGCTAACATAATAGTTTATTATTTGTACCTGTAGCTACATCTGAAAAGCTTACATCATTTGCCACATGTGAGATACTTTTCCGTGAATCAATACTCTTTCATATAACTGCTAACATCTCTGAGGTTGTTTTGAAACTACATGTTGATGCATTTTCATATCATTAAAGTTTCCGCGGTTTTACCATGTTTACAGCACACAAGTTATTGATCGCCACAATATAGATTGTTCGGTGTATGACAAAGTAGAGTCCCTGAATTGCAATAAATGCCTTACCTATAAATTTTGGTAGTATTGCCTGAAACTAACAGATGGCGAAAGGTAAATGCATTCTACAAAGTGTATTTTAAAATAAATTGTATACTTATAGCTCAAGGATTTAGGGCGTATAAATTTCATAAAAAAATTATGCAGATATGTAATTACTTTGGATCTTTAGCCCATTTGTTAAGTCAATATATTTGGACCTAAAGTTTTTTGTTTGCGAATAAACATAAATTTCTAAAAATTAATTGAGTGTGGATTGTATCAGATGAACTATGCTCTTTACAATGGAAATCTCGTACGGTTGTATATGCTGATTTATTAATTTGATAAGGTACATGTAAGAATTACTTTAATTTACTGAAAAGCATATACGCACTGGATACACTTTACAAGGTCTCAATATCCTACATACAGGTGCTAAATAGATACCCCAAGTATCTACAGCTGCAAGTCACAGTTGGCCAGAGCCTATTCAAGACCGACCTTGACTGTTGTGGTAACACAGGGCGGATGCTTGTCGCCTGCACTTTTTGACGTTTACGTCTACTATATTAATCCAGTCAAAATAGACTAAATTATGATACAAGTTTGCATTATTCCCAACAAGCTGGATTTTTGTGCAGGCCTTGGATGCGTCATTACAAATGACATGTCAAAAGTCCCCATCGATCCCGCTTGTGCGTTGTTTTTTATTCGAGGTCAAAGGTCACAAATTTGCGTTTTTTGCGTATATCTCTGAAACAATGAGAGCTATCGGAAAAATGGTTTAAACAAAGTTTGTAGATCATAAAATTGTCTACAAAAAAGATTTCAACACTTTTTCTTCTACGGTGCACTGTTCTCGAATTATGGCTATTTTAAACATAGAAAATACGATTATGCACTCATACGTGGCCAGTATGCATCATCGGGTTAACCATTTGAACAAAAAATATTAGAACATAGTTTTATTTGCCCCATGCACACAAGTACGTGAAAAATATACAATTATGAGTGAGTCATCGTCCGTCGCTAATTCTATTGGGCGGTTGGCCTTAAGAAACATCTGCCTGCGACACTACATTTTTCGGGTCGAAATCAGCGTATACCTGCTTTTGCCGAAGGACATAGCTCTCATATACTAGTAAATACAGTTAGTTTTAAACGATTTTTCGTAGTGAATAGACGTGTTTGTGAATTATATTCTCTTTTTAAACAGTGCCGTTAAAAATTTTTGTCAAAATGTCAGAAGTTTGCTTTATTTGCAATGAATGTTTGACAGAAAGTGAAATTGTGGTTGTTGATCGTGGGCTAAAGACTTTAATGGATTCAAGTACTGAAAGGGGTGATGGATTTGATGAATATTTGAGGGACAAAACATCTGTAACGATACATAAGCAGTGTCGTAAAGCATACACCCGGAAGAGCAGCAGCGCTGCAGCTAAAAGACAGCGTGAGATGGAGATAGCTACCACATCTGGGATTAGTACTCCTCGTACTAGAGCACGAGGTAATGAATCATCTTTTTGTTTCAAGAAATACTGTTTGTTCTGTGGCAATGAAGCAGATAAAACGGCTGAAATGAAAAAAGCGCAACATCTTCGACGAAGAATGTCTCAAGTTTCAACCCTTGACTTCAAGAAAACCATCTTGAAGGAAGCTCAGACTTGTTCTGATGAGCTAGCAAGAAGTGTCATTGCCCGCATTCAGTATGAATATGACTCAGTTGCTGCTGAGGCTAAGTACCACAATGATTGTTACACTTCGTTTCTGAAACCCATTGGTGGAGGTAAAATCGGCCGTCCTGAAAGTGATTCTATTACTTCAGCGATGGAAGAAATATTTGCATTTATTGAAAATCATGATGATTGTCAATTTTCAATACAAGAATTGAAAGATATTTGCAAAGAATCATCGATCGATAATAGAACAATTAAGTCAAAACTCAAGTTATAGTATGGTAATAGAATCATTATAACTGAGAAATTGGGAAGCTCAACATTCATTTGCTTCGTCGACAATCAGCATGACGTCCTCAGCAAAGCTTGGTATGAGAATAAAAAGCAAAATGAAAAGGAAGAGAGGTTGAGAATACTTGAAGCAGCTGCAGCAATCGTTCGAGAAGATATTCAGTCGATAGTGTTAGACACTGATAATTATCCTCCACCTATGTTCGAAGATATCAATAGTGATATTCCAGAATCTTTGACTTATTTGTTAGAGCAAATAATTTTGAAAAATAAACGAATCAAATTGGAACACTTGAAATTAATATGTACAAATGTCAGTCACTGTATTATGGCTGCTCTTCGGCCTAGGTCTTTCAAATCACGGTTACAATTGGGTCTCTCAGTGTTTTTTCATCGACGGTTTGGATCAAAACGTCTTATTCAAATTTTTTCATCTTTTGGTTTGTGTGCATCGTATAATGAAACTATGATGTATGAGGCAGCAGCAGTTCTTCATCGTCCACTTCATATTCTACCACCAGAAACTGGAACAATTATTCAATATGCTGCAGACAATGCTGACATCAATGTACATACTCTAGACGGTCATAACACGCTCCACATAATGGGTATCATTCAAATTACAACTCCAAAAACAGCAGTTATACCCAAAAAACCCATATCACGAGTAAACAAAGTCCTTTCAGCGAAAGATTTTGCAGCAAAAGCTCATGCACCGATAAAAGTCTATCAAAATGATGGTGCAGTTGGGTGTAGTTGCACAAAATTTTGATTATGAAAGTAGCACAGCACAGCTTTACTGAAAAAAGTTGATATTTTGTGGTTGTATGGGAAATGGAAAGATTTACTATTACCTGGTTGGAACGGTTACATTGAACGTTTAACGAGTAATATCATGGATTTTTCAAAGTCTCAAATTCTCTTTTTACCATTCATTCAGCAACCAGCAAGTAACTACAATACTATCTACACAACTTTACTCTGCGCTTTGGAAAATACAAAACGTTATAATCACAATGTATGCATTATTACTTTTGATCAGCTTTTGCATGCAAAAGCTCGAGAAATCGTATCAGCAGCACCTGAAGGATCTGAGGTATCGAAGATCGTAGTAAGACTTGGAGGTTTCCATTTACTCATGTCTTTTTTGGAGCAATTGGTCATATTATGCTGGGAAGTGGCATAAAAGAGGTGCTCTCTTTGATTTATGCCATTAATTCATTAGACAAAATGTTGAACGGCCATGTTTATGCAAGAGCAGTTAGAGCACACACATTACTCCATCTCACTTTAGCAACAATAATATCAGAAGAACTTGACATCGATAAAGAGATGCATGCTAATCTACAAGGTACTGTAGACCTTCTAATGAATAACACAATTTCGTACGTTGATATTGAGAATGGCGATGAGATGGCTGAGGCATTACTCGAGCAGTTCAATCAAAAATTAAAGGAATATGAACAACGTGGACCAACTGCAAAATTGTGGACGCAATATTTTCACATGGTATCAGTTGCTAAGGAGTTTATAAGAGCTGAACGTATGAGAGATTGGAAAGCTCATTTGAATAGCATTCGAGAAATGCTTCCTTACTTCCACGCATCAGGACATTTTCCTTATGCCAAATCTGCACATTTATATCTACAAGATATGCTACAATTGGAAAACTTGATTGATGATTCTGAGGTTTTCGAGAGATTTACACGGGGATTTTTCACAATTAGACGTTCTGATAAATTGAGTTGTGGAACTTCAACGGATATGGTCATTGAGTAATCGATGATGAAGTCAATGAAAACAGATGGAGGTGTTGCTCGAGGAAGAAGTACGCAAGAGAGCGTCATAAGTAAATGGATTTATGGCATGCATGCGATGAATACTGTGTGTGAAAGATTGGAGGATTTAGCGGATGTAAGAATGGACACAACAGATCAGCATGTCGATGCAAGGGATTCCCGCGTAAAGAGAGATACTGGAAACATCAAGAAACTTCGTGAATGGTTTTCATCACATGATCCTTTTCCTGAATTGAACAAAATCATGTCCATTGCTAATGGAGTCGTCGGGGATGATAAAATCAATTACCATAATGCTCATGAAGTGGGTATTGCATCTATGAGTAAAATGATGGGCCAAACATTTAATAATATTAAATTGAAACGTGCTGATAAAGTACGATCTCTATTATCTATGAACAGTACCATGAAGATTCATGATGAGCAGGTCCCAATAGATCCTGTATTATTATTTCAACGCATGAGTATTACGAAGACATTTGAAGATGAGCTTGAAAAATTCTTCGAGTACGAATTAGCCCCTTACCCTTTATCGCTCTTTGATGCAATTGGAATGCGTAAGACACAGAAGTCAGCCATTTATGATTGCTTTGAATGTGTGAACATTGATATCGAAAGTGCAAATGCTACCTACATCATCGATGGAGGATACCTGTTACATCGTGTTGTGTGGGATCGAGAGAACACATTTGAGGATATTTTGGACAAATATCTTTAGTATGTTCGTAGACACTTTGGTCATAGCGTTACTATAATATTTGACGGTTATACTGATTATACGAAAAATATCAAAGCTGCAGAACAACGTCGTCGAGCTAAACAAACATCTTCATCGTCTGATATCGTTTTTGATCGATCAATGACTGTTCCGACAAATCAACAGCAGTTTCTTGCTAATACTCGCAATAAATCTCGTTTGATTTCGATGTTATGTGAAGAATTTGCAGCTGCCAATATTGTTGTGGAACAAGCTCAAAATGACGCTGATGTCCTCATTATTGAAACCGCAATTGAGCAATTCAGTAGCACCAATCCAACTATCGTTGTTGGAGAAGATGTAGATTTGTTAATAATCTTAACTGCACGAACACCTAGTGATAAAATCATTTACTTTTTAAAACCTGGGAGAGCTCAAGTTCAAACGAAAATATATTCTTCACAAAGTTTAACTGCATATCCATAATGTCAGCCTCATATATTATATCTTCATGCGATAACTGGCTGCGATACGACATCAGCAATTTTCAAAAGAGGCAAAAATACAGTATTCAAATTGTTTGAAAAACGTGAAGACTTAATTTATAACGCAAAAGTATTTACAAATGCTAACTCGTCAGCAGATGTTGTCCTCACCAATGGAATTTGTGTTCTCCTTGCTATGTATGGAGCTCCAAAAAAAATGGAATCGATAGACAAGTATAGATATTTGAGTTTTGTGAAAAATACAAAAAACAATAAGAGAGTGCAGTTATCTTGTCTCCCTCCAACATCTGCTTCTGCTTACCAACACTTGTTTTGTGTGTTCTACCAAGTGCAAGTGTGGCTAGGTAATGATCTAAAACCTGAAAATTGGGGCTGGAAATTAATGAATAATAGTTTGGAACCAATCCAGACTTTACTGACACCTGCTCCAGAAAAATTACTCAATACAATTTTTTGTAATTGCAAAAAAGGCTGCACAGACAATTGTGGGTGCAGAAATTGTATTGTTCATCGGTATGCACCAATTGTCAAGGCCAATCTTGCACCAACATTGAATCAAATGCAACAGATGAAGATTGTTTCGAAATTGATGAGGATATAACTGATATATCTCTCTTTTTGGAACAGTCTACACAAATCGAGCAAGAAGAGGAAGAAGACAGTGAAGAGGAAGAAACGAGTGACTATGAAGAATTTGATGATGAATGATGATGTAATTTTGTTGCTGTTAAAATTTTTATTAAATTTAAATAAAAAAAAAATTTCATCAATAAAATAGTGTCCCATTACATTCCTTCGATCAAAATATAGTGTGGAGTATTCCTTCTGGGAAAACCACGTTAAAAAAAAGCGCCGTGTACACTACCTCAGAAGTGGTGCGGAAATGTGTACATATAGTCGAAAATACGACTTTCCTGCGGTCAAAAGTCAGGATATCTTGAAAGCCATGCTTTGTAGAAGAAAAGTGTTGAAATCTTTTTTGTAGACAATTTTACGATCTACAAACTTTGTCTGAACTATTTTCCGATAGCTCTCGTTGTTTCAGAGATATACGCAAAAAACGCAAATTTGTGACCTTTGACCTCGAATAAAAAACAACGCACAAGCGGGATCGATGGGGACTTTTGACATATCATTTGTAATGACGTATTAAAGGCCTGCACAAAAATCCAGCTTGTTGGGAATTAATGCAAACTGGAATGTCTATTTTGACTGGACTATATCCTGACCATATGAAACGCAGAATGCCGACAATACGCCGAAGATACCACCTAACTTGCAAGCAATCGCATCCTGGAACAAGCAATAACAAACCTACAACGCCAACTGAACACGCAATCCCAGTGATTCCACACCTGAAGAATAGACTCAAAGTAGAGAAGACCCAAGTATATATTTTTTTACTAAAATTAATACATATTGTTTCACTGTTCACTTATCATAACTTGAGCGTTTCATCTTAATAGAGAACGTTTGCTTAAGTTAAATTGCCTACTAATCTACATATATTATTTTGAAGTTTCGTAGAATTATACACCACTAACGAAGAAAAAAGTAAGTTTTAAGAACCATTTCTTATGCATTAGACAATTATTATTAAATAAAGCTATATAAAACCTAAAATATTCAGTATATTCAATTATTTGTAAAATTTAGTTTATTAGTATTTTAACTTACTTATGAATCTGTGCTTTCTTGCATACAGTTTTTCTGTTTTCGTTTTATTGTATTCAGCTCCAACTCCCGATGACCATATTCAGAAACCCTATCGAGTTACTTTCGGCAATATTGTCATCGTCTTCCCCACCGCTGCTTTCGGCCCCGGGTACATCCTTTTTAACATGGAAATGTTTTTGCTAGATATGCAAGCATAATATAACAAATTGTTTGTAGATGTGTATATTAGAAAAAGAAGTTTTGTATACTACTTGATGTTCTAGGGGGACAAGGAGATATCAACAGTCCAATGTAGTTCTTGAATCTGCTAGAACATTTTCCGATTGACTTCAAATCTAATCTAAATTAAAAACATTGTGTATTGTATTGTGCATAGACCCTCCCACTGTGGGTTCTGTCACGTTTACCTGCGTGTAAACTTTGGGTCAAAAAGTAATTCTGTAGCAACCTTAGCAGCGAAAGGTTCAACTTGAACATTTCAATAAAACAAAATTTAGTTGTTTAATGCGAGTAGCGTATAATTTTTTATCCCTCTATTGACGCAACACATTGTGTTAGTATTGCTACTATAGATGTAGGTATCAACGTAGATGTATTGTCCTACTATATTCCGCGATTTGATATTGCTGGGGCTGCCATAGTTCAAAGGAGTTGATTGTGGTGAAAAAACTGAATGTGGTGTTTGAAAAATTTTCTGCAGAAGGGATCGTGGATGCACCAAGGCTGCAAATTTTAAAGAACGTATGCAGTATCCCAGATTTGTTTGCCCACAGGGGGATCGCGCTTACTATAATAATCGCAGTAAAGCTTAAATGGGGAAAGTTTGAGAGAATATACAGACTAGTTTATGTACGGTTTGAAATTTAAACTATCTTTATTGAAATAAACTCGAAAAGTACATTCTTGAAAATCACGTATACTTTCGAAACTACTGCTTTTATATCTGTCAAGGTGTGACATTATTAAACTTTTTACGGCGCACAAGGTAATATTCATAACAAAGCTGCTATAGTCATTCATCATTTCGAATGAACTGCAACCTTGTTTTCCCTAAAACGGCCATATTAGATTTTTCAAATTTATTGATAGGGTAAAAAAATTGCATCTCAGCGACTGCCACCTTATACGTAAAATTAACACTACTGCGCAAAAATTAAGTTTCAAAATATATCTCTCATTATGGATCTAGTGACTCTGACTATGATGCAAAATTACCTCACGGCATTTATTTCTAACTAAATATTGTTGTTTTTAGTCAAAGATATTTAAAAGGTTTCTGGTTTATGTGCTAGTGTACTTGAAGTTTGTTAAAAATTATTATACAGAATTACTAGTCCTTATTCAAGCGAAGAGAAGTTT
Organism: Platerodrilus igneus; assembly: GCA_036346225.1. Taxonomy (NCBI): domain Eukaryota; kingdom Metazoa; phylum Arthropoda; class Insecta; order Coleoptera; family Lycidae; genus Platerodrilus; species Platerodrilus igneus. The sequence goes on from JARFIW010000295.1 coordinate 2,201,591, forward strand.
GACACATTAGGTCCCTATTTGCAGTCTAACAAAAATGCTGATTTACAATTAGCAAGATATTTGGAGACATACCTGAACGACGACAGTCCCATAAAACATATTTTAGAAATATATATAGAATGCTGTGAATCCTCTCTAAAATTTATTAAATTAACTGGTCCGTTGACTTTCTTCTGTTCATCGCCTCTTTACTCTTTTCCGCCTCGGCTGCTCACCTAGTTAAAACTTTCATCCTCAATCAAAAAAAAAACAAACACATTCCTATCACAAACACCAACGTTAACTCTATTTACATCAATATTCACAATACATTAAAATTTCAAAATTAAAATTCAGCATAAATTTCAGTCTCAGAAAATGTCAAGATTAAATTTGTTATCATTTTAATGTGCATCCAGAATTAAAGTCCTTGTAGGATGCCTACTAATTAATATAACAATATATTGGCAGACCTGAGTCTGAGTACAAAGGGAGCATCTCCCACCCCCTTACGTTAATTAACCAGGTTCGTCTAATTGAGCTCAAAGACATACCCAAATTTTCATCATAATCAAGAACATAAATACTAAATACCCCTTTCTACTTAAACAAGAAAATTTCACCTTAAAATTAAAAATTTGTTGTTAGTACAAATTCACTATTGTCCATTTTAAGTAAATAAATTATAAAGTTATTCAACACACACCAAAACATCAAATATCGAACAACAAAGCATAAGTTACCTGAAGGTTAATGCACTCGTGGCTCCAATGTACATCGTCCTCTGTTAATCACACCATTCCAACTGTGTTATGTTTAGGTCCTCGGATTACTGGTCGCCTTTAAAATTTTCTACACACCACCATTCATCTAAAGTTGTTTCAGTGCTTTTCCGGAACTCATCTGTGTATATCTGTATCTTGTTTTGTGGATCCAGTCACGTTTACGAATCATTTAATTATTAACACTCCCGAAAATAGCAAAGAAATTCATACTTCTTTCACGCTATACGCCAAAACTGCCTACTTTTGTTTATTCATTTATCGTTACAATTTTGATAGTTGGTACAGTAATACTCGCACATATAACTAAATTTTATTACCTTGTATCGTAGCACGTAAAGAGCAAACTGTTTTAAAGTATTTAATAATCACCAAAATATACGAGCAAACTGTTTAAATTATTGCATCCAAATCGAAAAATTAGGAGAGCACTTTTTAAAGCATCGAATATTCAAAATCTAAGAGAGCGAAACTCATATTAACCCGGGTATATATAGTGGTTAGCCTGTCTGTCGGTTTTGTCTTCAAAACGGCCAGTTTCTAGAATTTCGTATACTGTGTTCCCATCTCGACCGCCTGTGCGTCGGTTCTTATTAAATTTGCACTCGCACCAGTTAAATCTCAGAAATTTCGACACGGCTCGCAACGCCTGGGAATAACTAATTAATTTTTATACAGAAATGTTATTTTTACCTCTCAAGTTTGCCTCTTATTTTCAACCAATCGCAACCCAGTGACGTTGCTCAACTCACGCCTTTTACTATATGTGTCTCTGTCTTGCGCATATTATCTGTCTCTATCTACCCTGTTCCGAGTGGTACAAATCTATATTCTTTAGTATCGGTTATTTTCAATCCATGTGGACTTGTGAAATAACCCACCTTATTAGCATTTCCCGTAAATATTAAGCAACGGTTTCTCCAACATTCTCTGTAACCATTTGTTATCTGCAAATTTTACGCAGAACATAAAACATTAAAAATACGCAGGTGTTCAAACATAATACTTCTACGATCTGAATATTATTGGGTTTTGCTAGCTTTTATACCTATTATATGTTACTAATGGTTCAATTAACTCCAATTAAAATAATACCCTTTAATTTTTAGTGACTCCTAATCAAATATTAATTATTATCTGTACATTTTGTTTAATACCGGTTACTTAAAATTGAGTTAATCAATATAAATTTTGCACGTAATTTCTATTTGTTTCTTTACTCGGAATAATTAAATTAGACGTAGAGCATTTTAATACTGCTTCTTCTTATAGAAGGCGTCTTGTAAATAATTTAAATCTCTTCTTTTTAATGAAACAAATGAATTTTTATGCTTCACGGTTTTAATAACGCGTACCCTTTTCCCAAAGCTTCTACACGGTGATTAAAATTATTTGATGTGATTATTTAATTTTCTACCCTGGTCTAAATATGAGTAATATATATATATATATATATATATATATATATATTATCGTGTAATTAATAGGTTAAAAGTATATAAATAGGTTATGGGACAAGCTAGTGTATGTAGGCACAATACACGAGTAAGTTAATTAGGTATTTAGATTATTAAGTTAGAGCGTAGTCAATTTAATTTAGGAATTTTGGATAATTTAATTCTAGCTTTGCATTTATTTTAGTAAGGAATAGAATTTGTTTATAGCATAGGAACAGTATTTATAGAGTAGGAAAAGGATGGTCAAAAGCAGCAATTTAAAAATACCGCTTTATTATAATTTAATAGTAGTTTAAATGATGGAAAACTATTGCATAGTTCGTTAGCATAAGATCAATATTTGTAGTAAACCAGAAACATTTCAAAACAGGGGGAAGAATTCTAAGTATCAATTATAGCAAATGGTGCGATAAACAAGTTTAACGCTTTTTGGTTAAAAAGGGAAACAAACACATTTAGAAACGTTCCAACTAGTCGTCTACTTCAAGGTTTATATATAAACAGCATAAACAAGCTATTATATTTTCCAAGAAGAACTGAGACCGTTGAAATTGAGAGGATCGATTTAATTTTAGAGGTAGTTAGCAGGGAGGCCACAGACAAGCAATTAAGAGAAACGGGGATGGAGTATAGAACGCATTAGTATGAGTGAGATGCAATATATTTTGTCGAGATAGTATAAGAGAGAGATACAAGCTTGTTTTGCATAGGGGAATAAAATCAATAATTTCTGGAGAAAAATTAACGATTTTATTGGACGTGAGGTATAGACGCGTAATAGTTTAAAGAACTGGTAGGGAGACATCCAACGGGGAATTTGTAAAAATGTAGCATAAGTGGAGCAAGCTGACAGATAGGTGAAAGGGAGATGGAATAAGTTTGATTTGGGTAAAGAGGCGTGATTTTACGTAGAATCGATTTCCGTTGAAGATAGTTTTCGCTGAAATGCAAAGACGTTTGACTGTTTTCGTACGATTTCTGCTAAATTTTAGGTGTTTTGGGCGTTGTAGTTCGAGGAAAACTTGAAACCGTTGGAGATTTAAGTGAACTAGACGACGGTTGGAGCTTTTTCCGGAATGTTTGTCGGTTTGGGGGTAGAATTCGTGCCGGACTTCAAAACAGGGGTTCAGGATTTCTTATAAAACCACTTGCAACGAGGTGGAGGGTCTTATAACTCTTAACATCTTCGCTGGTCTTCAAGTTTACTTTGAATAGTGCAGTAATTGAGTTAATATAATTAATTATAAGTGAACACAAGTTGTTGTGTGATGTGATAAGTCCAGTAATTACAAATTGAAAATGAATAGAGAGTATTTAAAGCCAAGCGTATGTAAGTACTAACTGTTATTAATTTTGGTGATTGGAACGTACCAAATTGGTTAAAATTTAAGATTGATAGGAGAATGCCGCAATTTTAATTGGTGCTTCATAAATAAAAAGAAGATGTGAATTTTTGTACGTTGGATGCAATTTGGTTTAATATAGATAAAGTGAGATTTGGATAGCAGCGTGGCGCATGGAATGGTGATTTTACCTGGCTGCGGTTCCACAACCTAACGCTATACGTGACGGTATCTACTTCGAGGCTGGTTGGCAGAGACCTGCAGGAGAAAGGTTACCAGGTAACTTGCTTTATATAAACATTTGATGGTAGTTGTTAGCGGTGTTTTCTTTTATTTTTCTTGTGCTCTGGAGTGATTTTATTTCATAAAATTTTAATAAACTGAAAATTTTAAGGGACTTTAGATGTATAGGGTAATTTGTTGAAATAGAAAAAGGATAATTAATATAAAGAAAACCGCGATGTTGTACAAAGTAAAGGGGACTTAGTTTATTTGTCGCAGTGCTGTAAATATGCACTCAAGCTTAAAGAGTTCTACTGTGAGCTCGTGTTAAGACTGGAGTTTAACGTCAGGTATCAGAAAAGACCAATTACTTTAATAGGGTATTTGTTTTTTTAAGGTTATCAAAATTCAATTAATTTTTGAAACAGGATTTGTTACTAATCCAAGTGATACAATTGTAAATACGACATGAGTTTTGAAAATGTTATATTTATTTTGTGAAAATAAAGTGTGTTGTATCTTGTAAGTTGATTTATTTTGTGAGTATGATTAAAGAAAGTAATTTTATTTTAGATGACAGCAGAGTTAGGTAGTCAGCAGGAGTTAGTAGAGAGAGCAATTTCGGTAAGCGTCGTTGTTGATATTTATAAGCATATAATCGAGACAGACCGGAGCAGCTGAGGTAAACTACACAGAATTATGGCAACCAAATTGTGTGGCACGATTTTGATCTGCTCGAGTAGTTAGAGCTTAATACCACAGTAACGTATATATCATATATATCAATAAATCATAGACATCACGTATATATATATATATATATATATATATATATAAGTGCTGTGATAATGGGTTATTTAGGGGTGTATTGAGTAGTAAGAGTCGCGTAGTAACTGTAAATAGCGATAGGAATCAGAAAACTGCATTTATTTAGCAGAAAAATAAGTAATTCGTACATTATGTAAATAGCAAGCATTTAACACCCTGTATATGGACCGTAATTAACCTTAATTAATGCAAGTAAACATATCTTTTAACAATAAAACGCGTATTCCGCAGAGAAATAATCGTACATGTAATTAAACATACGTTGAGGAGTATTTTAGAAGTTTATAAAATAAAATACGCAGAAGATAAGATGAAACCTAACAAATCTGCGTGCAATTACGCTGGAACCATGAGGGCTTTGATTGGAAAACGCACTCTCAAATAAATAAATCCATAAACGAAAACAGCACTAGAAATACATCATTTATTTTTGTTCAATTAACCAAAGGCATTATCTATATAAAACAACAGATGTAAGTTAAAATTCTGGCAACGATAACAAATTATAAGGTAACAAAGATCGCAAATAACAAGCATGGTATAAAAATCCGAAAATAATTTCATCAGAAACAGCTTAAAAATACATGAAACATTGCATACGTTAAACTTCCGTAATAAATTATAAAGAGGTTTCGAACGTTCCAGATCTTTTTGTAAAGAGGCAGTTATTGGCGACTTTATTTTAAATTAAAAATATATAAATTTTGGGATAAATAATTCATATGATATTAATTGATTGAAGGGTGTATTTAAAGAATTTCAAAAATTGTAAATATTATTTTCCCTCCATTATATGAATGTTGATTGACTTCGTTTTTTAATTGAAACAGGTAATCTAAAAGGGGTGAAAGAAATTGATTATCGTACCCAAGTAGCACACTCAAGTAAATTCTACGTAAACTTTACCTAAATTTAAGTCGCCGACCAACTTCCGATACCTGCGATTACGTAAAGTTAACTTAATTATTACGTTGTCTTTACTAAATGGAGAAAAATTTTACGTAAAATTCGAATCAAATTTACTTAACATTATGTAAGTTTAACCAACAAGTAAAATTACTTATAGGTAAGTTTACTAAATAATAGGTAAAATTAACCTCATGTTTACGTAAATGTAGGTCAATAATACTTATATTCTGACCCGCTTTGAAACGAAACATAAGTTGGTTGCACTGCTAAGTAAATTTTTAGTTATCTTCACTTTTTATTTTATATAAACCTTCTTGATGGTGTCTGCTTAGATGTGCCCTGTTAGTCATGAATATTCTGTTTATTTATAAATGGAGTTAAAACTATATATTAGTGTTGTATGAATATTCAGAACTTAGAACTGCTAATTGCCGCAAATCCAACACATTAAATCGAAACGAAAGCAATTCTACTGATAAATGTAATGATGTTACTTCGAAAAAGTATAATGCCCTTCAAAAAATTTAATGTTTTAAATTTTTTATAATAATTTTTAAGCGGTTAGTAGGAATTAATCTGTCATAAAAACATTTTAATGTGGTTTTATTTTGCATTTTCCAAAAACTGTATTCTTATTAATGCAAGTGCATTCAAAACTGAACGATATAATTGATTGCGCTCTGTTTTTTAAAATATGTAGGTTTTTATATAACAATGGCGACGTAGTTTTTGCCGTAATTAATGGAGACTTTGAAACGTTTTACCTGTGGGTAAAATTTACCTTGTACTTTGACCAAATAGGAAATCTAACTTGCAGTCTAGTATAATTTTACCAATATTATTTACTTATTAGTAAATTTACCATCTGTCTACTTGGCACCTTCTAGGAGGAATAACCTAAAACAGGTCACTTTCGCTGCAACAAGTAAATTTGTCTTCCGTTAGTTAATTTGATCAATTGGGGAATATTACTAATAGGTTGATATTAACTCTGGTCTGGTATATCAAATTTGAAGCCTTATTTCAAATATAAACAATTTATATTAAATTAGTGGAAATTAACAATAAGTAGCATACACTATTTCATTGTATCTATAATTTAACAACACAACCGTGGCTTGTAGTAGAACCGCACTCCAAACTTTAAGGTTATGTGCGTTACGTTTCTAATGAGTTCGCGGCATAATGTGGAACATCATTGCTTTTTTAAGAAAGCGTGGGCAAAAAACTACGTTAGAGTTTTCTGCTGTTCCTGAAGGACGGATGGCCGACAATAACTCGTCCGTGTTGTGGCCAAATAAGCAACAGGATTCCTGCCGTAAAGATGCTACATCAGTACCAGAACCTGAATGGAAAAAGCACAAATGCATATTAAAAAAATCCAACATTAATACTTTTGAAGAGGCTCTCCTTTGGGAACGCGAGTACATTGAAGCTCCAGATACGGATGCAGAAGAAGGGTATAGCAACCTAACACATTCTATAATACTTTGTTTACTGTTTATTTTTCTTACGGATAGATTAAGTATTCCAAGGATTGTGCAACAAGTTGATGCAGTAAATTCCAAAAGTGGATTCTATGATAATTTGTTTACTGGTACTAGTGCATTAGTGCAGCCAATGATGTTAACCAATACTCACAAAAAAGTCGTTGAATCTGCCGAAAGTGTGATTGAAATTTCAAAAAATAGTGTCCCCGAAGACGAATCAATAATTGAAAATGCTTCTTTTCTTGATTTAAATTTTGTGCAGGAAGTGAATAAAGGTAGGCTTAGTTTAGTTTTAAGTAATTTACTTGAATAATCATTTGGTATTCTAGTGAGAACTGATTTTCAAGAGTATGGAGTGCGCTTTAATAACGTCGAAAGACTTATTGATACTCAAGAACAACGTATAGCAAAGCGTAAGTATTTTGTTTCTTATTATAATTTGTTGAAACATTTATATGTTCCAGTGGAGGAAGTTACTAATCTTACCTATGGTGAATGTGTTCGCATCAGAGCTAACCTAGAAAATATTTAGGAACTATTACGTTCAAATATTCACACGAACAATAGATCGGTGGATGATCTTAACATTTCACAAGCAACCACTGATTTTGAAACCTTGTTTATGTTTCCTCTTGGCACAGTCGATGATGTGAAACAGCTAGACATGGAGTTAATGCATAATGAATATAGAAAATATTTTATTGCAAGTTTTCAAAAGCAATTTGGTTGTGATGGAAAAAAAGATGGAAACAAAGTCGGTCGTAAACTTGTGCAAGTCATATTTATGCCAAGTGTGTTAACTTTATTTTCGTGGACCGGTATGAATTTAAGAAGCATCAATAAATATTTTATACTTTCTTTATAATAGGTAACACTAGGACAGGAGAGAGAAAGACCGCATTTAACATCTTCACACATTTTCTGGCTACATTCACTGATGTAATGATACAGGCTGACAATAGATGGTCTGCTGACAAAAGCAATTGTTTCTTTAAAAATAAAATATTGAAACATTCAATAAAACGTAAACAAGCATATGAAACAAAATTAAAGAAGTTAGGTACTGGTTTACAAAAAATTGTTACAACAGAATTTGTGTCTGTTGATAGTACCATGGAGAACATTAATGCATATGATGTTGTTCAAGGAGAGTGTGACATTAGTGATAGTGCTGATAACGAAAGCTCACCATAACGATGAAATTAATTAGTATTTTCTTTTGTAGAATTATGAACGTACGTAGCATTGTTTTAAAACTAATCTCATTTTATTCCATGCACTTCATCTAATTTTAAGTGATTGATTTTGGTCGTGATATTTTCTGCAAACAAACCCTATTACATACTTTATTCTATTAAGATTAACAGGCATCTATGGACATTCTACAACCGTTTCCAAATGTAGATTCAATTCAATCATGCTTTAGCAGAAAGAATTAAATTCAAATTATTAAACTTACAATTTAAAATAGCAATGACAGATTTTTGGAGGCAGGTAGGTGCTGCTAATAACTTGACGTACTGATTCATGTCGTAAATTTCAATATCAGTTGTACAATAACACTTATGAGCAAAGGTGAGTGAATTGATGCTACAGAAAAATATTTTTTACAAAAAATAATAGAACGTCTTCAGATGCTTGTTTAAGACTGTCAAGTAATTAGGTTTTATAAAAACAAAAATTAGGAAATAGTCCAAATTGTAGTTGCATGTTCAAGAATACTTCGATAAATCGTAGAGCCTATTTAATTTTACTGCTTGCCGTTGTTAATGAGGGGGAATGTATTTGCTTTTTTTAAATTGGCCAAAATATTATTTTCTTGCAGAGATTAATTTTGTCACCACTCTGAAATTCAAATTTCAAAGTGAATTTTTTCAGAATTATTTGACTACATAGTGTAACAATTTTATTTCTGGGTTGATAAATCCCTTCATTAAATGTACGAAAATAATAAAACACCTTTATTAAGTAAAGTCGTAATACGTTTAACAATTCAAATATTACATTAAAACAGCATCTTAGTTCGTTAGTCTATGTGTTTTGGATGTCGGTGTATTCCACAGTCAGTCGCAAGCGCGTTTAAAGGTGACAACCCCACTTGGATCATCGGATCGTCCGAGAGCGCGTGATAAGCACTCGGCCATAGGTAGACGATGGACAGTAACCTGCGTATCAATTTGAATAAGTGAGCACATTTTCTGAATAGCGGTTGGTAAAGTATATACGATATTATCTTATTTAATTTGGAAAATTTGTTTAGCGCAACAAGGATCTAAGCGACAAGAATATAGGCGACAAAATTTGGGCGATAAGAATTTAATCTACAATCTACGATGCAGTTAGAACTTTAAATACTAGAATTGACGTTAAGAAAACCACTTCATTTTACAATGTGTATTTAGAAGATGGAAAGATGATCTAATTAATAGAAGATCGTTTGTTGCTCCGAGCGAAGATACTACTTTGGTAGAATGTAAGCTGTAAATTCCGCATGGTGCTACACTTCCTAATCCAGTCTAGGAATGCAGTTTTGTTTGGTTCGTAGTAGCTTTAAGAAATTCTTTTGTGTTTCACTCTAGAAACACGCTATTTTGTTTCGATACGTAGAAGTACGACTTTGTTATTCACTTCATCTATTGCTAAGCTGGATTTCCCAGTATCAAACTTAAAATTCACTCAGTTGATTTTGTAAGAAACAACACGTTGCTCCAGTATAAAATAACAGGTGTACCTACGTCACTTGTTTGTTTGAAATATGTTGTTGACACATGGATCCGTGATAGCAGCTGCTTAGCACTGCGCTATTACCACCTTTGAAAACAAGAATAATTTTTGTGAACTTTTTCATTTTAAACTGAACTTAGTACATTTAACTTAAAGAGAAAATTTGTATTTTAATTCTTATAATGTAAATGACCTAAACAGATCTGAGTGGGTTAGAGAATTTTTGTGTAACAAGTTACATCTTGTTGTAATATATTTGATCATGAATAAGGTTGATAAACCTTACTTTAAACTAACAAAGTAATTCGAGTTTTTATTTAATTCTGTTGCATTGAATTTTATTTAAAGAAAAAGAGATTCTTTTTAGTAAATTATTAATCCAAGCTTAAGGTTTTTTATTTTGATCAAGTGTGATCAAACTTAACCACCGAAAAATTAATATCTTTAAGAGTTGAACTTTGATGCCACCCTTATATAGAAAATATTTTTTTATATATTTCTTTAGGTATATTTGCGGGACACAAACAGTGCTCCCATTCTATGTTGACTTAATTATTTTACTTTCTTATAGGAACAGCGTCTTATTCGGTTAAGACAGTTTTTTGTCAGCGAAGGCGATCTTTTTTTCTTTGGGTCTCCACGTCCGCCCTTAGAAATATGCCATGCCATTAACGTGAATCAATCCGGACTTTGTGGCGCCTATTTGTTTTAGTTTGAGTATGATCCCCCAACAGATTTCGACTTACCCCCCCATTTCTCATAGCTCTGCCCCAGGAATAGACCCCTAGTTACGTCGGAAGACTTCGTTTTGCTGACCCCCAACTTCTAGAGTCAGATATAGGTATTAAGAAGAGAACGCTAGTTAAGCCCAATTAAGGAAAAATGTAACACTGGCGCCCAACGTGGGGCTCGAACCCACGACCCTGAGATTAAGAGGTTTATAGGAATGTGCAGCTGGTACCGTCGCTTTATAAAGAATTTTTCGTCATTAGTTTCGCCTATCAATGATCTCATTAAGAGAAAGAAAAAAGGTCAAACTGTAAACTGGAGCGCGGAAGCAGAAAATTCGTTTGTGCTGATCAAGCAAGCATTAGTTTCTGCACCTCTTCTTTCTCAGCCAGACTATTCGGTACCCTTTATTGTTGAGTGTGACGCAAGCAACACTGGGTTAGGGGCTGTTTTGATTCAAAATATAAAAGGAGAAGAGCGTGTAATTTCGTACGCAAGTAAAACCCTGAGCCGTACAGAGCGCAATTATTCCACCACAGAAAGAGAGTGTTTAGCGGTTATTTTTGCAATTGAGAAATTTCGTCCGTGGGTGGAAGGAGTTCGCTTCACAGTTGTCACTGATCATTTTTCGTTACTTTGGTTGAGTAATCTTCAGAATCCTAACTGGAAAACTTGCCAGATGGTCAGTTCGATTAAGGCAACATTCATTTGATTTGGTGCATAGGAAAGGAAAATTTAATATAGTCCCAGATTGTCTTAGTCGTGGCGTTCCTTTAGAAAATTCAGAAGTTAATTTAGTAGAGATTAAACTTGATAGCGTAGACTTGTGGTATGAGTCTTTGAGAAAGAAAATTTTGTTGTCACCCAAGAGCTACCCACAATGGAAAGTGGAAGATGGGTTTATTTTCAAGTTTATACCTTCCAAATTACCGCATTCGGCGAATATTGTAGAGTGGAAGTACTTAGTACCAAGATCTCAGCGTAAAGATATCATTAAATCATGTCATGACCCCCCCACAGCAGGACATTTTGGTTCTTTAAAAACTTTGTCTCGTGTTCAAGAACTATATTATTGGCCAAAGATGATCTTTGATGTACGTAAATTTTGTAGGAAGTGTTTGATTTGTGGTGCTCAAAAACCACCCAACAAAGGTCCCCTTGGCATGATGGGAAAGGAAAAAGAAGTTGGACTTCCGTTCCAAACCATTGCTTTAGATTTGATGGGTCCGTTCCCTCGTTCCAAACGCGGACATAAATGGCTTTTAGTTGTTGGTGACTGGTTCCCGAAGTATTCGATTTTACAACCTTTGCGTAGTGCCACGGCACATTTGATTGAGAAGTTTTTGGAGGAAAAAGTATTTCTTGTCTATGGAGTACCACAATTTGTTATTTGTGATAATGGTCCACAATTAATTAGACATATTTTTAAAGCTTTGTGTGCAAAGTACGAAATCCAAAAGATTTGGTACAATACTGTTTATGCTCCTCAATGCAATTTTGTGGAAAGAATTAATAAGACAGTTGGTACTGCAATTCGTTCATACGTGGAAGAACATGATACGTGGGATAGTGAAATATCAAAAATTCAGTACGCAATTAAATCAGCAAAACATGAGTCCACCAACTATTCCCCAAATTTTGTAGTCTTTGGTCGTCAGGTACCCTTAAGTGGAAAGGCTTATAGTGATAATTTTAAACCTGGTGAGGATATTCATGTCGTTTCCAGTAGTAGACCTTCTTATGTTTTGGATCGTCAACTTTTGTTTGATATTTTTGGAAATGTCCGTGAAAATTTGCATGTAGCTTATCAACGTTCGAGTAAACGCTACAATCTTAGAAGAAGAGGCATTTTGTTCCAAGTCGGAGAAAGTGTTTGGAGAGCTAATAAGGTACTCTCGAGTGCTGGTGATAAATTCTCCGCTAAGTTAGCTCCAAAGTTCGTTTTGAGTAAAGTTCGAAAAAAACATTCCAATTTAGTGTATGAATTAGAGAATGAAGATGGGACAAGAGCCGGAAAATGGCACGTAAAGGATTTGAATTTGATAAGTAACCGTATGGTTAGGTTACCTTAGTTTTGATTATCTCTTTGCGATAAAGTGATAATATTTTGTATTTGAAATTTGTATGTAACCTTTTGGCTAGGTTACTTTTGTTTTGATTATCACTTTGTGATAATGGTGTTTTGAATTTAGACCTATTAGTAGGGTCTTCCTTTTGATTGTCACTTTATAGTGATAATATTTTGAATAGTTATGCTATTTTGATGTTGTAACATTCTTTTTTTGTAGATAGAGCTAATTGAGCTCCAGGAAGTAAAGTTTTTTTTGGAAGTTGAGATAAATTGTAAAATATTTGGTTACAGTTAGTAAAAACTAGCCTTGGTAGGAGTAAGAACTTCAAGATAAAGGATTATTTTGAATTTGAATTTTTTTTGCCCCGTGGAGTGTTTGACTTTTTAATTTGTCCCCTCCCAATTTTGACTTACACCGATTGTGACGCCCCGATTTTGTCTCCCGATGGACGTTAGGTACACGAAGTTACCAACACACTCAAATTTGTAAATATTTGTCCCCCTCGTTTTAATAAATTCATAAAAATTTGTATTGATAGTTAGGAAGGTAGAAGAGACTAGTATATTTAAAAAAAAAAAAATTTTGTATTCGTTACACTTAAAGTTTTTCTTTGTTGGAAAAATTTTTTTTTCTTTTAGGAAAGGGGTAGTGTAACAATTTTATTTCTGGGTTGATAAATCCCTTCATTAAATGTACAAAAATAATAAAACACCTTTATTAAGTAAAGTCGTAATACGTTTAACAATTCAAATATTGCATTAAAACAGCATCTTAGTTCGTTAGTCTATGTGTTTTGGATTTCGGTGTATTCCACAGTCAGTCGCAGGCGCGTTTAAAGGTGACACCCCCCCTTGGATCATCGGATCGTCCGAGAGCGCGTGATAAGCACTCGGCCATAGGTAGAAGAAGCAGCAGGATGTATGCGAGGACGATGGCCAGTAACCTGCGTATCAATTTGAATAAGTGAGCACATTTTCTGAATAGCGGTTGGTAAAGTATATACGATATTATCTTATTTAATTTGGAAAATTTGTTTAGCGCAACGAGGATCTAAGCGACAAGAATGTAGGCGACAAAATTTAGGCGATAAAAATTTAATCTACAATCTACGATGGAGTTAGAACTTTAAATACTAGAATTGACGTTAAGAAAACCACTTCATTTTACAATGTGTATTTAGAAGATGGAAAGCTGATCTAATTAATAGAAGATCGTTTGTTGCTCCGAGCGAAGATACTACTTTGGTAGAATGTAAGCTGTAAATTCCGCATGGTGCTACACTTCCTAATCCAGTCTAGGAATGCAGTTTTGTTTGGTTCGTAGTAGCTTTAAGAAATTCTTTTGTGTTTCACTCTAGAAACACGCTATTTTGTTTCGATACGTAGAAGTACGACTTTGTTATTCACTTCATCTATTGCTAAGCTGGATTTCCCAGTATCAAACTTAAAATTCACTCAGTTGATTTTGTAAGAAACAACACGTTGCTCCAGTATAAAATAACAGGTGTACCTACGTCACTTGTTTGTTTGAAATATGTTGTTGACACATGGATCCGTGATAGCAGCTGCTTAGCACTGCGCTATTACCACCTTTGAAAACAAGAATAATTTTGTGAACTTTTTCATTTTAAACTGAACTTAGTACATTTAACTTAAAGAGAAATTTGTATTTTAATTCTTATAATGTAAATGACCTAAACAGATCTGAGTGGGTTAGAGAATTTTGTGTAACAAGTTACATCTTGTTGTAATATATTTGATCATGAATAAGGTTGATAAACCTTACTTTAAACTAACAAAGTAATTCGAGTTTTATTTAATTCTGTTGCATTGAATTTTATTTAAAGAAAAGAGATTCTTTTAGTAAATTATTAATCCAAGCTTAAGGTTTTTATATTGATCAAGTGTGATCAAACCTAACCACCGAAAAATTAATATCTTTAAGAGTTGAACTTTGATGCCACCCTTATATAGAAAATATTTTTTTATATATTTCTTTAGGTATATTTGCGGGACACAAACAGTGCTCCCATTCTATGTTGATTTAATTATTTTACTTTCTTATAGAAACAGCGTCTTATTCTGTTAAGACAGTTTTTGTCAGCGAAGGCGATCTTTTTTTCTTTGGGTCTCCACGTCCGCCCTTAGAAATATGCCATGCCATTAACGTGAATCAATCCGGACTTGGTGGCGCCTATTTGTTTTAGTTTGAGTATGATCCCCCAACAGATTTCGACTTACCCCCCCATTTCTCATAGCTCTGCCCCAGGAATAGACCCCGAGTTACGTCGGAAGACTTCGTTTTGCTGACCCCCAACTTCTAGAGTCAGATATAGGTATTAAGAAGAGAACGCTAGTTAAGCCCAATTAAGGAAAAATGTAACAATAGTATTTTTGGAAATATACTTACAAAGTGAGTCGCTTACTGTGTGATTTATTACTCATTTTTCAAGCACAAAATGGGCAAGGTATTTCAAGTAGATTATTGAAAAAGTGCAAAAATTCAAAAAGATCAAAATTGTTATTTTACTTTTAGTCACCTAAATTATATTCACTACATTTTGTAGCATTTAAATAAACAAATTGAGTAGCACATCGCTTGTATTTAAGTAAATGCAAAATTGTGATTTGTGTTTCGATTTTCAGAAGATAAGGAAACATAACTTTTCAAAAACTATATCTCAGTCAGTTATAAACAAATTTGAACATAGTCGATACTATGAAAGATACTTTCATTGGTTTCAAAAGAATCGGACATGCTTATAAAGTCAAGTACAAGTTCAAAGCGATTGTTCTTTGTTTATGTTAGGTTGGGACAATGTTAACAAAGAATTCTAAACCATATCGTTACACATCGAGTTACCATAGAAAGGCTAATAAAATACTGAAGAGTTCTTTGAGTGGTAGTGATTATATAAAGTAAATGATAGTGCTGTTAAAAAAATACCGTCAATTCATTCAAGAAGCTGTATAGAAAATATCAGTCAGTTTGAGGAATCATCGCTATCGGAAGATGATATTAAATTAGATAACATGTGGGAAGCTGCAGAAGCAAATCATAATACGACCTATAGCATCAAACTGAACTTTCTCCAAGACTTGCAGCACTGGGCATTGCAAAATAAAGTATCTCATTTGGCATTAGATAAACTATTATAGCTTTTACGAGATCATGAATTTCAGTACCTTCCAAAAGATAGTAGAACGCTATCGGATAGGTACTCCCAGAACAACTGAGATTATTGAAATGAATGCTGGACATTATTGGTATAATGGGTTAAAATCTAATTTAGCTGTAGTTCTTTCAAAAGATATTCAAAATCAAAATATTGCTACACTTTCCTTAATTTTTAATATTGATCTCCATTCAAAAGTTCAGCATTAGAATTTTGGCCAAATTTATTTTTATGGACCCATATCTCACTTTAAAACACAATGTTACCAGTATTGATTGTGCACAGGTTAATAGTTATTTATGTATTTAGAGCAAAAAGTGATGCATTATTGCACGAAAACGACGTTTAACACGCGACGCGAGTTATGTATCCCCCAATTACCTATATATATTGATGTATTGAATCTAATATGAATTATTAGAAATTATTAAGTAAAAGTATAAGTTCAATGCAACATTGTAACACAAGGATAACCCAGAGAGGTTATCGACAGTTCATGAGAACGGAATGCAGCATTGCATCCGTGAGGGCAGTGATACTGCAGGTGGCAGGTCACAGGCGGTCAACATACCGCAGTTACTTAGAATTAAGTTGTTACATTGTATTAAAGTGTACAATTAAGGAGAAACGCAGACATGAGATCTGCAAGTTCTCACAGCCGTGTGAGGGGCAGGTTATTATAAAAGGCCCGGGAGCTCAATGCCCGGCAGTCAGTCTCCAAACTCCATACTTCGTTGTTTGAGCTACTCACCTGTACAATTAAATTATTTTTATTAATGTTATTAAGAACCAGTTATTCCAAATTTCAATGTAATTTCTGTTTAACTTAGTAAATAAAAAATGTGTTAAAGTTTCAAAGCTTTTTAAAAAACCAGCTCCAAAGGCCCGAACTTTAACTGGCGCAGTCGTAACGGATGTCAAAAGGGCACTGAAAATCCAAAAATCGGAAGATTGGTGACCAAGAATTTTAATTCGAAATTTTGGCAGAACCCAAACCAAGTTGGAGGAAGAACAAGCATAGTCTAAATCCAGCAACAAACCAAGTTGGACAAGGAACAAGAATCGTCTAAGGCCAACAAAACAAACCAAGGTGGACAAGATACAGAATCGATCGAACCCACCAAAGAAACAGATGAAACTAATGTAAGTTCATTTCCATAATTTTATTTCAAACCAAAAACTATCATTGATATATGCTAGTATTATAACTATTGAGTACCATTTTTATATTTACTGTTTATGAATTGTATTTTTATGAATATTTTTTGAAAATAGTTCAAAGTGAATTAATTTCAAAACGAGACTGTATAACATTTTATGAGACGAATGTTAAAGAGATAAAATTTTTCTTTAAAAAACAAATGAAACTTGAAGTTTAAAAGAAATTTTCTTTTAAAACAAATGAGAATTAATATTAAAAGATCCTTACCATAATTAATAGAACGAACTCAAAAATAATCCAAAAAAATAACGGGCGCACATTCACTAAACACCAAAAATAAGAAACTTCAATCACCGCGATCCAACGCACGTTTATAAACCGGCAAACTAGAAACACAGAACGCAATTTAATTTCAAAACTAATCCTTTAAGCAGTACAGAACGATAATTAAACCATTGACCTCTATAATACTGAATAAATCACAAGAACATTCTGCATTAACTAAAACTACAGTAACTTAAAACCACCTAAGAAAACAAAGCTCGCATCTTTTATACACTTAGAACATCAGAGAAGTGCAATAACTTTCAGTAATAAAGTATAGCTTAACAACGCAATATCATATTAAAATCGCTTTCAGAATCCTTGCACAGTACTAAAGAAATAACTTTCAACTTTCAGTATAATTTCAATTTGCATCATACACGGGATAATAAAATCGACGCAGTTTCTATATTAATACCTACAATCCATAAAAGCGTGTACAATTGCAATAAACTCTAAACGTTTTTCAACTAATTAATCAGCATTATAAAGTGCAGTAAAACGGTCATCATAAGAATCTTTAATTAAAACGCTAAAACGTTATCATACGCTCATAAATGTAAACCTGAAAACCTACATTACGAAGAGATTCAATTACCAACAAGCATTATAATACCAAGAGATCTAAAAATAAAACAGACATAACACTTTACATTAGCGAGTACGGAAAGTCAATTATCTAATTCCATAAACTAACACCTGTAAGTGCAATTACCTCAACAAAGTATTCAATTTCAACCATGAAGCACAGGAGTAATCAACCTTAAGTTATAAGTAGAACACAAGACAGACGAACTGTACGTTTACGCAACTCAGTAAAACCCACGGAAAGAGTATTAATTAACAGAATTTAACCAAAACAAAGCTAAACGAGAATAAATCTATCCATTTAAGATTCCTTAAGAAACAGGAACTCAAGACGAACTAAAAGCTGCTTAAAAACAATTAATCCAAGACTACGGTAAATAAATTCAACATTATTGAATACAAATCTCGTGAATACATCACTGCATTGTGTAATTAAATATAAATAAACAACGACTACGATTTTAAAAATAACTCGACGCAATATAAACTTAAAATTAATAAATCTAATACTACAAGTACGAAATTAATCTTAAATTCTTACCAAATTTTATCCACCCAATCCAAACTGAAAATTAACCATTCCTAACTAAAAAATAACGCCGAAAAATAACGAAATAAACATCAACCTTTACCAAATCTTTATGTACCTAATCTAATTGAAAAATTAACAAACCAAAACCAAAGTTAACGTTTCAAATAGCTAAATCAACATCAATTTTTACAAAACTCTAAGTTATCCAATCTAAAAAAGAAAATTTAAAAACCAAAGCAAAAATAACGTCATAAAAGGAAAATCATCCCCAATTTTACAAAATTCAAAATTACTTAATCCAAAAGAAAACTAATACATCCAAAGCATAATTAACGTTACAAATAGAAAATCAACCCCAATTTTTACAAAAATTGAAATTTCACAACCCAAACGGAAAATTAATAAATCCGAAGCAAAAGTAATCATACAAATAACGAAATAAAGCTTAATTCAAAAAAAAAAAAAAAATTTTTTTTGAAATTTCCAAAAAATCGAAAACAACCCTTAACCAACATGAGTAACACAGACTTACGTCTCTATTTAGAGACAATTCAGACGTTCGATGGCACGCAGGCCCATCTCTCAAATTTCATTGGAGCATCTGAAATGTTCCTAAAAACCTTTTACAAACCCGGAGATGACGCAAGAAATTCATTGCTTATACGCTTAGTAATAAGTAAACTAGCCGGAAGGGCACTAACATTAATCGCCAGTAGGGACGACTTATCGGAATGGGACCAGTTTAAACAACTACTAATTGCATATTTCGGGGACCAACGTAATATAAAATGCCTGGTACGAGACCTAATAAACCTTAGAATGGAACACAATCAATCCCCCTACCAATTCGGAATGAAATGCCAAGACGTGAGAAGTTTAATTTTAACAAAATTAAAAATCGAGGAACCCGATCAAAACGTTAGACATTTAAAAACAAAAATGTATGACGAAATGACACTAGACACATACATAAACGCTTTACCAGAACGACTATCGGACAAAATCAGATTCCAACGACCCCAAAATCTAGAAGAAGCTATGAGCCTAGTAATAGAAGAAGAAAATGTAATGTATTACCGCAACAGACTATACAATCCCAACGCAAATAAAAGCTATTCACCAACAAAAACTATACAAGCTACAAGACAAACGATCCCTCAACAAAAATTCACACCCTTTAACCCACAAACAAATCAACCGCGAAGTAACAACCCAAGTTTTAACAATACCAATTTTAATAATCAATATAAACATTTTTCAAGACCAACATTCAACCCAACTTTTACGAAACCCGCATTCCAACCGAGATTCAATCAAAACCTAAACCAACAAAGACCAGTATTCAACGCAAACCCCAATAGAAATACACCAATGACTAATACTCATAACAACCCTAACAATTACTACAAACCAACACCAATGGACACCTCATCTGGTAACACCAGACAAAACACAAAAATAACACATATCCGACCAAACCCTCATCAGAAACGTAATTTTACATCATTCCATCAATAAATAGAAAAATTTGACACTGACCAGAATAATGACATTGAGACACCTACGAACAATGAAACAAACCATGCAGAAACTTACGAACGTGACGAACAATACGAAACTTACGAGGAGTATGATGAAGAAAACTCGAACTCAAATTTTCAAATGGACCAATTCATAACCGACCAAACTTAATAAACTTAAATAATATAAATCACTTAGTATTACCATACATAGAAATACCCCACGCCAAATTCAAACTATTAATTGACACCGGATCATCGAAAACATTAATTAGCCCCAGAACCGTACAAAAACATTATTTAGATTATGTAGAAAGAGATCCATTTAAAATTAAAACAGCTCATCAAACAACACTACACCAATTCGTAGCCAACATACCCTTACCGAGAACATTTAATGTTAAAATGAAACATAAATTTTGTGTATTCGAATTTAACGACAAATATGACGGATTAATCGGAATGGATCTTCTAAGAAAATTAGGAGCCAACATTGACATTAAAAATCGCTTATTAAGGACAAAATACGGAAAAATCCCAATTAAATTTCAAAACACACAAATCGAACAAAAATACACATTAGAACCCCGAACGGAAAGAAAAATAAAAATCCCAGTAAAATCTAACACAAATTTAGGAATAATAAATCATATAACTTTTCAACAAGGAGTAGAAACCCCAACTGCCTTAGTTCAAATAAAAGATAACTTTGCAACCACAACAATATTAATTTCAAACGACTATCCCGTAGAATTATCATTGACGGACCCAATTAACGTAGAAGAACTAAATTTTAACGAAATGGAAATAGACGAAAATTTAGAAAACGAATACAACTCAATGGAACATGACGAAATGTTAAGAGAAAATTTAACTAACATCCGCTTTAATACCGATATCAATCAAGAAGAAGAAAGAGCAATTAAGAACTTATGTTTTGAATACCGAGACATATTCCATTGTGAAGGAATACCATTAACATTCACCAACACAGTAAAACATAATATCGAGTTGACAGACAATAAACCAATCTTTACAAAAGCATATAGACTACCTCATGCAAGCCAAGAAGAAGCTGACAGACAAGTAGCAGATTTATTAGACCAAGACATAATCCAGCACTCCAATTCACCATGGAGCAGCCCCGTGTTAATAGTACCTAAGAAATTAGACGCAACCGGAAAGAGAAAGTACAGAATGGTAATAGATTATAGAAAGTTAAATGAAAAAACGGTAGATGACAAATATCCACTACCAAATATTACCGAAATTTTAGATAAATTAGGCAAATGCCAATATTTTACAACATTAGACCTAGCATCAGGATACCATCAGGTAGAGATGGAAGAAAAAGACATATCAAAAACAGCCTTCAGCACACCTAGAGGACATTACGAATACAAACGAATGCCATTTGGACTAAAGAACGCACCCGCTACTTTCCAGAGAGTCATGGACAATATACTACGAGGAATACACAATGAGAAATGCCTTGTATACCTTGACGACATCATAGTTTATTCCACATCATTAGTAGAACACATAGAAAGATTGAAGGAAGTATTCGAAAGACTTAGACAAGCACATTTTAAAGTACAATTAGACAAAAGTGAATTTTTACAAAAAGAAGTATCATTTTTAGGACATGTAATAACACCCCAAGGAGTAATGCCAAATCCAGACAAGACAAATGCAGTTCTAAATTACCCATTGCCAAAAACAAACAAAGAAATTAAAGGATTTCTAGGACTTAGTGGTTACTACCGCAAATTCATTAAAGGTTACGCTCAGATAACCAAACCCCTGACAAACTGTTTAAAAAAGGGAAACAAAATTGAACACACCCCAGAATTTATTAAAGCAGTAGACAAAATCAAAAACATATTAACTAACCACCCTGTATTAGAATACCCAGACTTTACAAAACCATTTATACTGACGACAGACGCATCGAATGTAGCATTAGGCGCAGTATTGAGCCAAGGAAAAGTAGGTAGCGATAAACCCATCAGCTACGCATCCAGAACCCTAAATGAAACCGAACAAAAATATAGCACTATAGAAAAAGAGTTATTAGCCATAATTTGGGCAACAAAATATTTTAGACCTTACTTATACGGAAGAAAATTTTACATATATACCGATCATAGACCACTAGTATGGTTATGTAAACTGAAAGAACCAAATTCAAAATTACAAAGATGGAGAATCAGACTCGAAGAGTATGATTACGAAATTATATACAAAAAGGAAATCTATAACAACAACGCAGACGCTTTAAGCCGAATCCAACTCAATGCATTAGAAACGAAATCCATTATAGGAAACGTAGACGAAGCAGAAATAAGGGAAGACCCAGACGAGAGCGACACAATACATTCGACACAAAACGAAGAACCAAAAAACGCGATTAAAATTTTAAACGAAGCAATCGATATGAAACCCAATCAATTTATAATAACCGAAGTTTTAAATAACCCCAATCCAGTAAAATATACAAAAGTAGACAATAAAAAAATATACCACATTCAAATAACTAAAGACGACAACGAGGAACAAATAATTAAAATTCTAAAAGAATACACCCCCGAGAAAAAACGATTTTATTTTTATTTCAATACCGAACATTTATACCAAAGATTTTCAGAAATATATATTAAACTATTCAATAACTCTGGACCTGAACTCATCAGATGTACTAGAAAACTAATAACACTAGACGACCCTGACGAAATAAACGATGTAATTAGAAATCAACACGAAGGAAAAACCAACCATCGTGGAATTAACGAAACAATAAAACAACTCATAAGACGTTATTATTTTAAAGACATGAAGGACTTGACCACAGATTTCATTAACCAATGCGAACTATGTGACAGAGCGAAATACGACAGGAAACCCCCAAAGATACCTTTAATGTTAACCAAAACACCCGACAAACCATTTCAAAAACTACATGCCGATACTCTAGTAGTAGAAGCGCAAAACTATCTAACCATTATAGATGCATTTACAAAAATAGGACAAGCAATACCAATCACATCCAAAAATAGCATTGACGTGACCCAAGGATTTTTACAATATTTCACATTTTACGGAACACCCGAATCAATAACTTTAGACAATGGTAGCGAATTTAAAAATGAGACAATACAAAACACTTTAGAACTTCACAAAATAAAAATTCATTTCATAACGGAAAACCACCCTGAATCAAACGGACTAATTGAACGATTACATTTAACCCTGTTAGAACAAATTCGACTATTAAAAATAAATTATAAAAAGGAACATATAACCAATTTAATGTCATACGCACTAATCGCCTATAATAACACAATTCACTCATCAACAAATTTTACACCCTTAGAATTAACCTTAGGACATTCAGATTCACGAAATCCCTATGACATACACTACAATAAAGAAGTATATCAACAATATGCGAAAGATCACAAACAAAAACTAAAAATAACTTATGACAAAGTAAAAGATAAATTAGAAAACGATAAAGAACGTATCACCACAACCCGAAATAAAAATACCGACTCAAATAAATTTTCAATAGGACAAACCGTATATGAGAAAAACTTTCAAAACAAGCGACATAAAACAGCACCCAGAAGTTTAGGACCATTCAAAATTAAGAAAATATCAGATAAAAACATAGCAGTAGTAGACAACGGTAAAATAACGAAATACATTCATTTAAAAACCTAAG
This sequence comes from Platerodrilus igneus, assembly GCA_036346225.1. Lineage (NCBI taxonomy): Eukaryota > Metazoa > Arthropoda > Insecta > Coleoptera > Lycidae > Platerodrilus > Platerodrilus igneus. Next base: position 2,225,151 of record JARFIW010000295.1, read on the forward strand.
ACACCCTGTAATTTTAGATGAACAATCATCACCCTTACCGTCAACCTCCACCCAGGTAGAACGGACAACCAAGTAATAATAGAAGACATAAAAAACAATCCCGGTATACTACCAATTAAATTAGGCAGTATGCAAAACACGATCGACTATTGGACATTCGCACAAAAATTTGACCTAACAGAATTAAAACAAGAATTTCAAACAATCACAGAAAACTATGACCGCTTAAAACAATCAATGAACACAGCAAAATTCGGAAAAGAATACGCATTAGAAATGATGAATTACAACAGTATAATAGAAAGCATTTTAAGAAAGATAGAAGATAAACTTAATAGACTAATACCCAACGAACAAACTACGAGACGAAAAAGAGGACTAATCAACGGATTAGGTAACATAATAAAAGCTATCACAGGCAATTTAGATAACCAAGACGCAGAACGTTATGACAACACAATACAACAATTAATTGAGAATCAAAATGACATAAAAACCATAATCAGCAACCAATTATCGTTAACCCAATCAACGATCATAAAGTTCAACGAAACATTGAGAAAGCTAGTAAAAAATCAGGACAGTATAGCCAACCGAATGCAAACCCTTGAAACCACCATGCAAACTACCTCGTTAGGCATGCGAGATTTAATTAGATTTAACACAATATTTACTCAAATAATATCCACCCTTACTTTAATGCAACAAATTTTAGCAACATTAGAAAACGCAGTAACATTTGCAAAACTAAATACCTTACACTCTAGTATTATTGAACCAACCGATTTATTAAACGAATTAATAAAAATTAGATCACTTATAATTAACAGTAAATTACCTTTTGATGTAACCGAATCGAACATTCTAATATTTGAAAAGATAGCTATAGTAAAAGGCTACATTAAGAATAACGAAATAATATTTTTAATAGAAATCCCGATAGTAGAAAGTAACAATTATCAATATTATCATTTATTTGCTTTTCCAACAAAGGTTACTAGCACATACCAAGTAATCATACCCAAAACCAAATTCCTATCCCTAAATGAACTGAGATATGGTTATACAAACGAAAAATGCACTGAAGTAACACCAAACCAATATTTATGTCAATCGATGACGACAACAACCATTCAAGAAAACAGCCCTTGTGAAGTACAACTATTAAAATTCTCAAATCATTACGAAAACTGTGAAACCAAACAAGTGCAAATAACTAATATGAAAATTCAAAAAAGTTACAGATAACAAATGGATAGCCATTTTCCCAACAGAAGTAATAGCAACCATCCACTGCAACCAAGATGAAAATAACCAAGCATTAATCGGAAGCAAACTAATTACCCTCAAAGAAGATTGTTATGTGAAATTGAAAGATGAAGTAATCAGAGTTTATCAAGATCCCATAACAACAAAGAAACTTGCAAACCTACCGGAACTACAATTCAAAATACAACAAGAAGACGAAGAAATAAACAAGAAACCTATGAAGCTAGAGCATCTAGACTTAGACGACCTCAACCACGCCGTGAAATTAGTGGAAAGTTATAAAGAACAATTAAGTGAAATCAAAACGCCAAAGTTACATTATAATAATATAAGTGTTTGGACAATTGTATTGATCATTTTAATAATTTTTGTAATCATGTATGTATTATACAAAATGTACCTTAGATATAAGAATGAAGGAAACAGTTCTAGATTTAAGGAAACAAAGAGAAAAAAGAAAACAATAAGCATACCATTAGAAACAATAAATTTTAAATGAATTTAAATAATGTATTTTATGTATTTAAAAATTAAGAAAAACCTTAATTTTTCATTTACGGTGGGAGGAGTTATGTATCCCCCAATTACCTATATATATTGATGTATTGAATCTAATATGAATTATTAGAAATTATTAAGTAAAAGTATAAGTTCAATGCAACATTGTAACACAAGGATAACCCAGAGAGGTTATCGACAGTTCATGAGAACGGAATGCAGCATTGCATCCGTGAGGGCAGTGATACTGCAGGTGGCAGGTCACAGGCGGTCAACATACTGCAGTTACTTAGAATTAAGTTGTTACATTGTATTAAAGTGTACAATTAAGGAGAAACGCAGACATGAGATCTGCAAGTTCTCACAGCCGTGTGAGGGGCAGGTTATTATAAAAGGCCCGGGAGCTCAATGCCCGGCAGTCAGTCTCCAAACTCCATACTTCGTTGTTTGAGCTACTCACCTGTACAATTAAATTATTTTTATTAATGTTATTAAGAACCAGTTATTCCAAATTTCAATGTAATTTCTGTTTAACTTAGTAAATAAAAAATGTGTTAAAGTTTCAAAGCTTTTTAAAAAACCAGCTCCAAAGGCCCGAACTTTAACTCGCGCAGCGGAGCGCGTTAAATCGCTTGAGCGCAATAATGACACTTTGTGCTCAAAATATATACAAAATTTTATCTACAATCGCTTAGAAATTAAAATTTTTGAAATTCATTGACTTTGTTAATGCAATGAACAGTGACAGTTCATTTTAAAAGTTAAACATTTGACATTTACCACGTTAGTAAGTAGGCTTATATCTACAGGTTGCTATTGACGACGCGCGTTTTGTAGTTTTTATCGCTCACCGAGCGATAAAGTCAAAGTCCTCAATAAACGTCTACTTTTCGTTGACAAATTCAAGCGAAAAGGTCTTTTTTATGTAGCGATTGTAGATAAAGATAATTTTATTATCTTCAAAAGCACCCGGCACTTTTTAATAAAATTCATAGTTACCAAATTACTTGCCAAAATATTTTTCAATTTACGTTCACTTCACTCCAGGTCGGCTGAATGGTTTATTAAAGGGAAATATTTTTGAATATGCAATAAAAATGTTCATCCATTCCTTAATTTTTGTTTTTATACTATAAATTGTGTTTTGAATTTTACTACACCAGGTACAATTGTTTACTGTAAAATAAAAACCAATCTGAATGCACTGTTATGAATTATCTTTATAAGCACAACGAAATCGATCCTGTGTTTTCGCTTATGATATTATAAGAATCTGTGACAAATGATAATCATGTATATAGGACCTGTAATACTGACTATTGCTATATAATACATTTCATGTTGCTAAACTAGATGTCCAAATGCATAAACTCTATGCGTAATGTGATATTGTCAGTAACTAGTTCCGTCTCGTCTGTTGATGAATAAAAATTGTCAAGAATGTCAAGAAACATACCATATTTTTCAATCTAACCTATTTGTTACATTTACATAATGATTGTCCATTGGACTATGTGAAAACGTACAGCAGTGTTTTTCTCTACATTTTATGAATCAAGGTTTGTAATATTGCGAAGATAAGAGAGTATCTGAGTAATTTGTTTAATCAATATTGCATTCATTGTATCTTGATAGCTATACCTTGAATTAGGTTAACTGCGACTATGTAGTTATTATTTGTCCCAGATGAAAACCGTATGAGGTGCAAATGTATGTGACAAAATATATTCAATAAAAATGTAATACTTTCTTGTAGTTAAATATTTATTTCTCTAAGATTAAAATCTACAGATAAAACACATAACATTTATTTACAAGTAAGACAGACTATACTTTAATACAGACTTTACCAGTGCTATAAAAAGTATGAATTATTGGAAGAAATACAAATTCATTTTGATATTTTATAGAAAACAATTTACATTTAATATTTTTTAAAGGATATAATCTTGGTGTAGATGTTTTCCCATCTGAGGCATATATGTTTAAGTTCGATGAATGCAGGGGTTTTTTAAAAAAGTCATATTTATTTTTAAGAGCACTACCATACACATGAAATTCGTCGTTTAAGTAAGTTGCACTTTGCATACCAACTATTTCATTATTTTCAAAACCATTTATTTTTCGAATTATTACTCAACATGAACAATTCCGTTACGTGTATTTTAGTATAAGCTTTGTCACACGTAGTTAGTTCTGGTATGTAGTGCACCTCCCCTTTAACATGTGCAATAAATGGTTTATATGCAAGATTTTGCTCCGTTAGTTCGGATAGTTCAGTCACCCGCCTGCTTATTTGTGATAGCGGGAGTTTATCAGAACGAACTAGAGATTTTAAATAACCCAGAAAATTCTCAAATGGATAAGAACTAATTCCTGGCAGGGGCCCAAATTTTTTAACGTCTTCAACATGGCATAAATTATGAAAGTTCATGCTGATTGAATCAATTCCATAAATGTTTATATATATTTCAATATAATCATTGAGCAAAATCTCGACAATATGCAAATACATACTACAATATTCTTTACAAGAAAGTATTGTAACTGCACAGCTTAACATTAAATAGTGTTCATAAACATCGATGGGTAGAAAGTCTTTTAAAACAACTACACCAACATAAAGTAACATAGTTCGGAATTCTGCACCTTTCCAGAATTTTAAAAATTTTAATCCTCTTATAGCTCGTTGAATTTCTATTGGCTTTGAAGTATTAACTGCTTCCAGTCTTAAGGATAAAGACTTAATTTGAGTCGCAGACAATTTTGTATGGAAATTGTAACTGCCATGGCACCACCCATACAAACACTTTCTCATTACACCTGTGAAAATACATTCATTATACAAATTTAAAATATCATATAGAGAAAATATACTCAGATCAAACAAGTAAAGGGAGTCCGAAACAATGATATCTTCAATCATGTTTATTGGAAGTTTCAGTAAAGGTGAATCCTGTTTATGATGGTCTTCGTAAACTCTGTTCCTAAAATTTTGATCCGTACGACGTGGACAATGTATTCTGGGAAAACTCATATGATGACCTTTTTTATCCCATTCTCCTACTACCGTGCATTTTAAGCAACCATCTACTGCATTAAAACCAACAACACCTGTAATATATAAATTACTTATGCAAACGAATCAGACACAGTGATCATCTAGAGCAGCAATGTGCAACCCTCAAGCCAAATCTGGTTCAAGATCACAATTGGTCGGCCAATTAAACATACAATTATCACTATGTAAAGTGAGAACATAGGAAATGAAAACTATAACAATTGACCTTTACAAAATTCATTTCATAGGTGATATGATTGCAATAATATACATATTGATACAAATTTGTATTTGGTCTGTGTTCTAAGTTTCCCTACATCCGACATTCGTGCATACAACAACTAGCAAAAATTTTATTTATATTATTGCCTTCAACTGATTGTGGATTTAGTAAGGTGGTGACTACAAATTCAGTTTTGGCTTGTATGAATACGTTGTGAAAGGAGTTTCTGGTCTGATATCTTACACAATTGCACATTTTTGCTTATATATAAAATGCATAGATACCTTTAATAAAGCTTCGTGCAGGTGAATCACAAACAAAAAATTTTATTTGCACAGTTATTTTAAAGCCATTAATTTCGAAACCATTATTTAAAATCTCCATAATTTCATTCACAAGAGGCGTTAAATACTTATCAAGTGGAGGTTTACCACGTCCATAATAAATTCCTGCAACCATGGGTTTTAATGCAGGATATTCATCAACAACAAATAAAATTGGCCAAAATTCTAACGCTGAACTTTTGAATGGAGATATCCCATCAATATTAAAAATTAAGGAAGGTGTGGAAATATTTTGGTTTTGAATATTTTTTGAAAGAACTACTGCTAAATTAGATTTTAACCCATTATACCAATAATGTCCGGCATTCATTTCAATAATCTCAGTTGTTCTGGGAGTACCCAATAGCGTTCTACTATCTTTTGGTAGATACTGAAATCCATGATCTCGTAAAAGCTTTAATAGCTTATCTAATGCCGAATGAGATATTCTATTTCGCAATGCTCAGTGCTGCAAATCTTGGAGAAAGTTCAGTTTGCTGCTATAGGTCGTATTATGATTTGCTTCTGCAGCTTCCAACATGTTATCTAATTTAACATCATCTTCTGATACCGATGATTCCTAAAATTGATGACTGATTTTTTCTATACAGCTTCTTGAATGAATTGATGGTGTTGATATTTTTGTAACAGCATTATCATTTGCTTTATATAATACATCACTACCACTCGAAGAACTCTTCAGTATTTTATTAACTTTTCTATGGTAACTCGATGTGTAACGATATGGTTTAAAATTCTTTCTTAACATTGTCCCAACCTAACATAAACAAGGCAACAAACGCTTTGAACTTGTACTTGACCTTAAGGAAATATTTACCCTAATTAGGTAATATTTACTATCAGGTCAAGTTGATTTTTGAGATTGAGAGGAAATTTTACTAATAAAGATTTTTTTCTGGTAAGATTGACTGCAGATCTACCAAATCGAGCTGAAGGCAAACTTTAAGGTAAAAATGTTGTTAATTTTACCTCTAGTTTGACCACACAAGTCTATTATACTAATTAGTTAATAAATACATAACAATCTACCAAGTACACATTTTTACCTACTTTACACCTACAAGTAAAATTACCTGAAGATAAAATGTTAAGTTAAATTTTGGTAAAATATACTAATAAGATTATACCCACAAGGAATATCTACCTAATAATAGTCAATTCTAGATTAAATATTTGGTAAATTGCCACTAAAATATTGACCAATATTAACCTAGAAGTAAAATTAACCATCAAGTCAATTTCAAAGCAACAAATTGACTTATTCTTTACTAACTGCAATTACCTAGTAGGCTGATCAACCTTCATAGTTATATTTACCTGAAAATTTACCAAAGTTTACTTGGAGGTTATAAAAATAGGTGAAAATAATGAATAATTTACTTAGTTAGGTCAAGTTTACTAAAAGTTCACAAGCTGTGCTACTTGGGTAACGTTGTGCACTCTGTGTAAATTAAAAAGGGCTAGCCGTGGCATAATAATAAAATTAAAAGATTAAATTGTAAAGTGAGAAACACAGAGCGGAGGCGTTCAGTAGAACATTTATTACACCGAATACGGTGTTATCATATCAATATATATATATATATATATATATATATATATATATATATATATATATATATACATCCTGCCAGCAATTCTGCATCCTTACAAAATTGATACATTTTGGCGTCCCCCAGAAATAGTGGAAATAGTTAATTACATATATAGAATATATTGTTACTTATTTGTTGAAGAAGCCTAAAACCACAAAAAAACTTCAAAATAGTGAAATATATCGATATACACTATTTTATATTTTCCTATTATTCTAAAACTCTTTCAAAGCCATTTATTGTTGCGTGCGACGTATATCTTCCTTTTATCTTACATTAAGACTACTATCACTTTTGCTTCCTGCAACGTTGTCGCTAACTATTCGAAGTAACAAAGATGAAACTTAGAAATAATACCTTAAGATAGAGTGAGATATAAATAATGAGACATTCTACATTTAATCGTTTGGTTTTTACAGGCTGACGACTTTCAACGTAAATCATTCTCAATATGTTGCGTAGATTTAATACTATTTATTATATTGCTGTACTTTGTGTATCCGATGCGCCGCTAAATTAAAACAATGTATGCATCCTTATGTTCTATAAATAGCAGTATGTATGAGATAAGAATAATTATGTCATGCTAAATCATTATCATAGCCTTGTTATCGTCAAGAAGCGGTTTAAATTTTAGATGTATTTTAACATGGTATTATTTTTTAAATAGAAAACTTTAATTCTATTAATTGTACAAATGTTGGTAGTTTTTATATTTTATTAATATAAATCGAACCTCAAAACTTGATATTTATTGTGTGGGAGTCAAAAATTAATGCTTGCTAAATATACTCTAAGCGTCAAATTTAACCCCTCAAAACAGTTGTATTCAAAAAATTTTGTTTTTTTCATACACTATTTGGTTTTATCGGTGTGATGGTTATACAGTTACTTAATTTGAATTACTGGGCAACTTAAAATGTTTAACCGTCGGCAATACAGCTGTTCCTGTTCGTAAAATCTTTAAATATTTGTTCTGGTGCGTAAAATATCGATAGAAATGGATTCGAATAAACGTAAAATATGGGCTTAACGTCAAAAGTGCAAGATATTTTTGTAGGAGACTATTAGACGATTGCATATGAAAATATAAGTTATTTACCAGCTAAATTTTTTTTAGCATAATGGTTGCTGCCATACTCACAAATGTGTTGGTGTCTATGGTTGGTAGATATTTGTGTAATATACGATTAGATTGCATGTGAATATTATAAAAAATTATGTCGCATCGTTAACGAGCTACAATTTTTACAGTATAGGGGTTACTGCTATCATAAAGACTGATCTGGGCACGGCGTTGCTTCAGGATAGTTTTCAAAGAGACTATTAGTAGATTGCTTGTAACAATTTTAAAAACTCTGTAATTTCTATATTTACCTACCGCGTGAGGGTAACCAATTATCAATAAATAATAAATGGGCCGGACTTCTAGCTCTATAGTACCCTCACGTTTCGTGACATTGCCTCGCAAGCTGCTGCAGTCGGTGAGAGGGGGGAGTTCATTAAAACAACAACACACTAAAACGAAATTCTGATTGTTTTATTAAATGGGTTACCAACTAAAACTTCACCTAATTACATATGAATACAAAAATATACAGTAATTAACATTATTTACAATAGGGCGCCACCATGGGAAATTAAACGGCCCATGGACCAATCACGGTAACAGCTCTCGTCGCACTTTGTTCGTGGGCGATGAACCAAGATTGCAGGACGGAAAATAATTCACTTCACAGGGGCTAATCTTTTAAAGTCTACGGCTAGTACAAACACAACTTAACTAAACTAAACTAAAATACTTATTTTTGAATACTAATACAGTTCTGGGTGCAAACACCCCAATAACAAAAATTAATTAATTCTACCCTAGTCTACTTAACTTGCATAGTGCGACGACCCTTCTTTAACCACGGGATCATCAACAACAGGAAAAATACAACCTTCACAAGGGTCAAATAGTACAGTAACGGAACTCCTAACCGGAGCTTTGCATACTCAGGTAGTATCGTGGCTTAGTGATTACAGGCCTCAGACAAACGTCGAAACAACAATAAAGTAGGAGACCCTTCTAAAGCGGAGCGGTCTCTAAAACAATACTTTAACGGGATCAATTTACTGGAACTGAGCTTTAACCCGACGTTGTATTTTATTGAAATCGACAGGTACTGTATTTAAACAAATAACGGAATTATGATGCATAACACAGCCTTGAGTTCATGGTAATACCACATATACTAATTACTTACTCAGAAAAATCACTAACTTAGAACATAACGGCACGCACTTGACTTCAGAGAAATAAAACACATCACTCAAACTTACAAGTAACCGCCAGCTTTAGACTCTAACGCGTCTGGAAATAAACAACCCCGTTTTCCCCCGGCTGACATCCTTATATACATTTAAGTTAATTGAAAAATAACCCCTTGCCAAGCTCTCATACTCGACAAAGCATACGCCGGTCGTAAATCTTTAAGATTAATTAAACTGCCAATTGCACTAAGATAGCCACTCAAGTAAATCTCGGAACTAATTTTTAGTTAAGTACTCCGCTAATTGAAAAATTCCTTCCGACCACCCTGACATAAATAGGGTCCTAGAACATGATTGACATCTAATCATAGATAGCAACTAATCTGACATGTTTAGTGTCTTTCAAGTAAAGTGCCTTTAGAAAAATTAATTAAGTCTTGGATTATATCTCCCTGAAACTTCGCTAGGACGCTACTTGAGTGATCTTGCAGCCGTTTACAATTGCAGACATATTTATGCTACAAGACCTTCATTCTAATAATTCGAATGCTAAAATTAAACTAGAAAATAACTATTTTTAGAAATAATAGAACTATTAGAGCGTATTAAAACAGTATGTTACAACTCTACATTGCAACACTTACGAGCCACATTGTTTTTAAATATAGGGATTGATTCCACGCGCAAACTGACTTTCGCGCCAAGTCGCTGGAGTTTAATTTTGTGATAGAGTAGTAGAGGATTGCGTGTGAAAAGTTTGAAATTTTTTTAACGAGTTGTTAACAAACTATTTTTTATTGTTGGGGTTGCTTCCACCCCTTAAGACAATTTGGTGAAGTGTTGCTGGTGTATATTTGTGTAATATGTTATTATAGGAATGCATGTGAATATGTTTTGAAAAAAATTTGGTATCGTATCGTTCACGAGCTCAAGTTTTTTAGTATAGGGGTTACTACTACCCCCAAGACTGACGTTGGCATAGCGTTGCTTGCGAACAGTTTTGAAGGAGGTTGCATGTGAAATTTTAAAGATTTTCTATTGAGCCGTTTACGAACTATATTGTTGTCTAATATAGGGGCGGCTCTGTGGCATAGTTGGTATGTGTGTGACTACTACGCCCAAGGTCCCGGATTCGAATCCCGACACGGTCCGCTTGAAAAATGTTAGGCGAGCATTTTTCACAAAAATACACCCTGATTTGGATGAGAGGTAAAATGAAGGTCCCGTGTGTGAGTGTTGTCACGCACGTTAAAGATCCTTACCTTGCTTGGAACTGCATGGGTTCGGCAAAATTCCAAATTTTCCAGTTAAAAAAAAACGCTTCCTGGCCAATGTAGTACCTTCGGGTGGAGCATTGGAATTCAATGATTACATCATCATATTGATGCTTAAAATATATAGGGTGTTTATGTTGGTAAAAATTATGTTTCAGAGTGGCTCTACTCATGGTTAGATCCTTGAAGAAGACGTTCATATGTAAGTATGATATTGGTGACAATCAGACTTTGTATTTAAAGTGGTTGGTGATAATATAGGTTCCAAATTTTCGTTTAAGCATATTCAGTTAGTCAGTTGCTTTATAAAAAATTTAGGTGGCGTCCTTATTTAGTTTCCTTCAACTTAAATATACCCACTGACCCAATCTCATGCGACCGTGGGCCAAAAACTCAGTTAGCTAAAAGTCTTAAGAGTGTTTTTTTACTATAAGTCAATTTCCATCCAAACCTTATCCTGGGCTTGATACAGTTACACAAGAACTCTCAATAGGTAATATTCGATCTGCCACAGTTTATTGTGGAATAGATTGATAGAAAAAATATAGATAACACGTTTTTATATAATTTCGCGATGAGGTGCTGTCGCTTTTTATTGATATATTATTGAATTCTTGGTTGTCTATCGCATATTGGGACAGTATGTTTATATCTCCATTTAACTGCTTATAGCTAGGTATTTCTGTGTGTTTTTGGCGTTACCGTTTCTGAAAATTACCTTGAAATAGTTGGGTTTTGTGTGAAGGTACCTGCAGTGGTACTTTTAAGTTGTTGTTTCAACTTTTTGTCTGATCCTCTTATCGTAGTGGATGCACTCGTTAGGAAGATGATCGTACTAGTTTTTATCAGGAGTCTATTAATTTTTTAACTTATTATGTGTCTTAGCTTGTCTGATTAACACAGCAGGTGATTCTTCAGACCGATCTGAATTTAATAAGGACAACTCTCTATATTCTCTCGGACGCTTGTCCAAAACTTTACTTTTTCTTATCCCGCCGTCTCCGTTTCCGCCTTATTTTTCCTTCGGTAGACCTGTTCTTGTCCCGGAACACATGCCTACCACATAAGAGTGATTTTTTCCTCACTCTGGACTACTGACCATATTGGCTGGTTGAGTTGTGCTTTTTTATCCACCTTTTTCTTTCGCTTTTGCTCAATGCGAGCGCTTCCCCTATTCTCTTCTACCTGAAAGTGTCACTAGTACATTCCAAAATGCATATCTCTTTCTTTTTACCCTTCCTATATCCCTATTGCCTTTTCATTTCCGTTAGTCACCGTGTGGTTGCGCGGGGGTTTTTACAGACACCTGGACCACGTCTCTGGAAATCTTTCGTGAGGTCATACGGTGCCGCTGTCAGCCGCACGTGGCCGCTGACAGTGAAAGTATGTATGAGTGTGAATGTGTGAGTGTAAGTAAATATATGTTTATCTTATAGATATCGCTCAAGGTCGGGTGCAAGTATGCACGCACATGCCTTTTTTCAGTCCCCCGTACCGTTATAACTATCGGGCCTGCCTCACAGGTCGCTCTCTTCAAGGGGTATGAGTACTTACCTAATTACCGGCTTCAAGGATCCACTCTCCTTTGTATGTTTACAATGGAGGACAAAACGGCTTGGTAAGCTGGAGAATTCTACCCTATATTTTAAAGTATATAGTTGTAGCATGCCTTAGCGTGTTGGGACGTTTCGGATCCATCTATTGTTATCTAGTTCTATCTTAGTATCTCTATCTTACCTATTAGCTTTAGTAATAACTTGAGATTTTGCCCTACTTTCCTTTGTATCCTAACGTTTGATATTTATGATCAGACGTAGGAAATTCTTGTGTATTGAGTAAAGAAACTAACCTGATGGTAGCAATGTACTTTGTTAGGTTAGAAACGTAAGCTGGTGGTCGGTCAATATTTATACTACAGATACCATAATATGGGAGCATATCGGCATTGAATGATTTTTAGCATTGCTTAAGAACCATGTTGTTATCTGCTAATGCCTGGTATATACAGTACAAAGTGTTGTTTGATGGCTATAAAGAACTATCGTTCTCCCGGGGCTTGAAGATGTACTGTCCGATCATAGTTCAATGTACTATGTAACTTGGTTTATAGTAAGCATATCCAAAATACAATATATTTAATTTTTATAAAATTCCAATGTAAGAAAGATAGGTGAGTGTGTGTTTGGCTATGCCTAATCTTGTGGGGTAATTTGATTTTAAACAAAATAGTGCTATAGGCTGCCGGGATGCTTTCCTGGGTTGCTCCTTTGGAATGCTATTGGTTGATTATGGTTGATATTTCTAGGTCGCCATCTTGATTGACCGCTAATGGTCAAACACTGTCATGGGTTGTAAATAATTATATAGTAAATTTTTATTTACGATCTATATCTACATATTTCTGTTGCCTAACCATCAGTACCAGGTAACTGGAACAATTACTCCTTAAAGTTTATCAAATCCCCCCGGACAGACTTGGATTATTCAAATGGCGTGTCAACGCCCATATTCGGAGTCCACAGTTGTACTACTAATATGAAAGAGAAAGTATAATTGTACGAAAAAGTGAAAGTTAAAACTATCCATTATGACCGCGTGATCCTCGAATTAGTAAAACGGACTTAAATTTTTCTATATCAAATGTCGGTTTTCCGTCCAAGAAGTAACATAGGTTATCTACTGACCTATAATAAAGTCTATTATTGTCTAGTTGTTTACCGTGCGGTAATGGGACACTCGGAAATGTACTAAATTGTAAAAAAAGGATATTGATAATATTGCTCAGGAACATTTGATCTATTTTCAGCCGCACTTAGTTTTCAGTACAATATTTTGCTTTAAAACTTCGAAGTTCTTTTATAATCACCCTGAGTTGCAGAATTTACATATACAAAGCACTATTAACTCTACCTTTGCTATATTGAAGTGGATTTGATATATTTATAGTAACAGCTTTATAGGTAGTGACGTTTGAATAATTTTTATCGTGTACTGCACATTCAATAGAAGTCAAGCTCTTAAAAACTAAAACGGTTTTTTTTCGGTCTAAAAATACAGTAGCTACCATAATAATTTTTATTTGTACCTGTAGCTACATCTGAAAAGCGTACATCATTTGCCACATGTGAGATACTTTTCCGTGAATCAATACTCTTTCATATAACTGCTAACATCTCTGAGGTTGCTTTGAAACTACATCTTGATGCATTTTCATATCGTTAAAGTTTCTACGGTTTTACCATGTTTACAGCGCACAAGTTATTGATTGCCAGAATATGGATTGTTCGGTGTATGACAAAGTAGAGTCCCTGTATTGCATAAAATGCCTTACTTATAAATTTTGGTAGTATTGCCTGAAACTAACAGATGGCGAAGCGTAAATGCATTCTACAAAGTGTATTTTAAAATAAATTGTATACTTAAAACTCAAGGATTTCATGAAAAAATTATGCAATTACGTAATTACTTTGGATCTTTAGCCTATTTGTTAAGTCAATATATTTGGAACTAAAGGTTTTTGTTTGTGAATCGAAAAAAATTTCTAGAAATTAATTGAATTTGAATTGCATCAGATGAACCATGCTCTTTGCAATGGAAATTTCGTACGGTTGTATATGCTGATTTATTAATTTGATAAGGTACATGTAAAAATTAAGTTAATTTACTGAAGAGCATATACGCACTAGACGCACTTTAAGGGTCTCAATATCCTACATACAGGTGCTAAATAGGTACCCCAAGTAGCTACAGCTGCAAGTCACAGTTGACCAGAGCCTATTCAAGACTGACCTTGACTGCTGTTGTAACGCAGGGCGGATGCTTGTAGCCTGCACTTTTGGACGTTTACGTCTACTACATCCTGTCGATACGAAACGCAGAATGCCGACAATACGGGGAAGATACCACCTAACTTGCAAGCAATCGAATCCTGGAACAAACAATAACAAACCTACAACGCCAACTGAACACGCAATCCCAGTGATTCCACACCTGAAGAATAGACTCAAAGTAGAGAAGACCCAAGTATTAATTTTTTTACTAAAATTAATACATTATTGTGTATAGATTGTTTCACTGTTCACTTGTCATAACTTGAGCATTTCAACTTAATGGAGAACGTTTGCTTCAGTTCAATTGCCTACTGATCTACATATTTTTATTTTGAAGTTTCGTAGAATTATACATCACTAATGAAGAAAAAGGTAACTTTTAAAAACCATTTCTCATGCATTATACAATTATTATTAAATAAAGCTATATAAAACCTAAAATATTTACTATATTCAATTATTTGTAAAATTTAGTTTATTAGTATTTTAACTTCCTCATTAATCTGCGCTTCCTTGCATACAGTTTCTCTCTTTTCGTTTTATTGTATTCAGCTCCAATTGCAGATGACCATATTCAGAAACCCTATCGAGTTACTTTTGGCAACATTGTCATCATCTTCGCCACCGCTGCTTCCGGCCCCGAGTACATCCTTTTTAACATGGAAATGTTTTTGCTAGATAGGCAAGCATAATATAACAAATTGTTTGTAGATGAGTATATTAGAAAAAGAAGTTTTGTATACTACCTTATGTTCTAGGGGGACAAGGAGATACCAACCGTCCCACGTAGTTCTTGAATCTGCAAGAACATTCTCCCATTGGCTTCAAATTTAATCTAAATTAAAAACATTGTGTATTGTATTGTGCATAGACTCTCCCACTGTGGGTTCTGCCACGTTTACCTGCGTTTAAACTTTGGGTCAAAAAGTAATTCTGCAGCAACCTTAGCAGCGAAAGGTTCAACTTGAACATTTCAATAAAACAAAATTTAGTTGTTTAATGCGAGTAGCGTATAATTTTTTATCCCTCTATTGACGCAACACATTGTGTTAGTATTGCTACTATGGATGTAGGTGTCAACGTAGATGTATTGTCCTACTATATTCCGCGATTTGACATTGCTGGGGCTACCATAGTGCAAAGGAGCTGATTGTGGTGGAAAAACTGAATGTGGTGTTTGAAAAATTTTTTGCAGAAGGGATCGTGGATGCACCAAGACTGCAAATGTTAAAGAACGTATGCAGTATCCCAGATTTGTTTGCCCACAGGGGGATCGCGCTTACTATAATAATCGCAGTAAAGCTTAAATGGGGAGAGTTTGAGAGTATATACAGACCAGTTTATGTACGGTTTGAAATTTAAGCTATCTTTATTGAGATAAACTCGAAAAGTACATTCTTGAATTCCACGTATACTTTTGAAACTACTGCTTTTATATCTGTCAAGGTGTGAAATTATTAAACCCTTTTACGACGCATAAGTTAATGTTCACAATAAGCTGCTATAGTCATTCATTATTTCGGATGAACTACAACCTTGTTTTCCCTAAAACGACCATATTAGATTTTTTGAATTTATTGATAGAGTGAAAAAATTGCATCCCAGCGACAACCAACTTATACGTAAAATTAACACGTACTGCGCAGAAATTAGGTTTCCAAATATATCTTTCATTATGGATCTAGTGGCTGTGAGTACGATGCAAAATTACCTTACGGCATTTATTTCTAACTAAGTATTCTTGTTTTTAGTCAAAAATATTCAGAAGATCTCTGGTTTATGTGGTAGTGTACTTGAAGTTTGTTAAAAATTATTATACAAAATGACTAGTCCCTATTCAAGCGAAGAGAAGTTTGACATATTAGCTACTTATTTGCAGTCAAACAAAAATGCTGACGTAAAATCAGCTAGATATTTGGAGACATACCTGAACGACGACAGCTCCATAAAACATATTTTATAAAAATTGTTGCAAATTTAACGAACTACGTTGCTTTCGAACAATCTAGACGACAGTAGAATAAGGAAAACGAAAATCGCAACCGACATATTTTACAGGCTGTTATAGAAATTATATATATATATATATATATATATATATATATATATATATATACATACATATATATGCCAGTGTATGTAGACACAATATACGAGTAAGTTAATTAGGTATTTAGATTATTAAGTTAGAGCGTAGTTAATTTAATTTAGGAATATTAGGTAATTTAATTCTAGTTTTGCATTTATTTTAGTAAGGAATATCATTTATTTATAGCATAGAAACAATATTTATAGAGTAGGACAGGGATGGTCAAAAGCAACAATTTAAAAATACCGCTTTATTATAATTTAATTGTAGTTTAAATGATGTAAAGACTTTTGTATAGTCCGTTAGCAAAAGATCGATATTTGCAGTAAACCAGAAACATTTCAAAACAGGGAGAAGAATCCTGAGTATCAATTATAGCAAATGGTACAATAAACAAGTTTAACGCTTTTCAGTTGGAAAGGGAAACAAACACATTTAGAAACGTTCCAAGTAGTCGTTTACTCCAAGGTTTATATGTAAACAGCATAAACAAGCTGTTATATTTTCTAAGAAGAACTGAGACCGTTGAAATTGAAAGGATCGATTTAATTTTAGAGATGGTCTAGCAGGGAAACTACAAACAAGCAATTAAGAAAAACTAGGATGGAGTATAGAACGCATTAGTATGAGTGAGATACAGTGTATTTTGTCGAGATAGTATAGGAGAAAGACACAAGCTTGTTTTGCATAGGAGAATAAAATCAATAATTTCTAGAAAGAAATTAAGCGATCTCATTGTACGTGACGTATAGACGCGTAACAGTTTAAAGACTTGGTAGGGAGACATCCAACGGGGGATTTGTAAAAATGCAGCATAAGTGGAACAAGGTAACAGATAGGTGAAAAAGAGATGGTATAAGTTTGGTTTGGATAAAGAGGCGTAATTTTACGTAGAACCGATTTCCGTTGAAGGTAGTTTTCGCTAAAATGCAAAGACGATTGACCGTTTTTGTACGATTTCTGATGAATTTTAAGTGTTTTGACCGTTGTAGTTCGAGGAAAACTTGAAACCGTTGGAGATTTAACGTAAATTAGACTACGGTTGGTGCTTTTCCCGGAATGTTTGTCGGTTTGGAGATAGAATACGTGTCGGACTTTAAAACAGGGAGTCCAGGATTTCTTATAAAACCACCTTCAACGAGGTGGAGGCTCTCTTAACTCTTAACATTTTTGCTCGTCCTCAAGTTTACTTCGAATAGTACAGTAATTAAGTTAATATAATTAATTATAAGTGAACACAAGTTGTTGTGTGTTGTCATAAGTCCAGTAACTACAAATTGAAAATGAATAGAAAGTATTTAGAACGAAGCGTATGTAAGTACTAACTATTGTTAATTTGGGTGATTGGAACGTACCAAATTGGTTAAAATTTGGGATTGATAAGAGAATGCCGCAATTTTGATTAGTGCTTTATAAATGAAAAGAAGATGTGAATTTTGGACGTTGGATGCAACTTGGTTTAATATAAATAAAGTGAGATTTGGATAGCAGCGTGACGAACGGATTGGTGATTTGACCTGGCAGCGGTTCCACAGCCTAACGCTATACGTGACGGCATCTAATTCAAGGCTGGTTGGCAGAGACCTGCAGGAGAATGGTTACCAGGTAAATTGCTTAATAAAAACATTTGGTGGTAGTTGTTAGAAGTGTTTCTTTTTACTTTTCTTGTGCTCTGGAGTGATTTTATTTCATAAAATTTAAATGAACTGAAAATTTTAAGACACTTTAGATGTATAGGGTAATTTGTTGAGGAAGAAAAAGAATAATTAATATAAAGATAACCGCGATGTTGTACAAAGTAAAAGGGACTTAGTTTATTTGTCGCAGTGCTGTAAATATGCACTCAAACTTAAAGAATTTTACTGTGAGCTTATATTAAGACTGGGGTTTAACGTCTGAGAAAAGCTCAATCACTTTAATAGGGTATTTGTTTTTTTAAGGTTATCAAAATTCAATTAAATTTTTGAAACAGGATTTGTTACTAATCCAAGTGATACAATTGTAAATACGACACGAGTTTTGAAAATGTTATATTTATTTTGTAAAGATTGAGCGTGTTGTATTTTGTGAGTTGAGTTATTTTGTAAGTATGATTGAAGAGAGTAATTTTATTTTAGGTGACAGCAGAGCTAGGCAGTCAGAAAGAGTCAGTAGAGAGAGCAATCTCGGTAAGCGTCGTTGTTGATATTTATATGCATATAATCGAGACAGACCAGAGCAACTGAGGTAAACTACACAGAATTATGACACCCAAATTGTGAGGGCACAACTTTGATCTGCTCGAGTATATATATATATATATATATATATATATATATATATATATATATGAAGTAAGATGTATCTGTAAACAAACTCTTATGAAAATAATAAGAGCCATTGACAAATACAAATCGGGCTGGTAGTTATATAGCCATTAACAAAACATTAGCTTTATTACTTCATAGGGGAGGAAACATCCACTGACCAATGGTTTCGGCTTGTTAGCCTCATCATAGTGGAATAGTTCCCAAGAACCCTATGAAGTAATCGAAGCTATTATAATGATATAATTTCGAAACAATCACTGTACTATGGCGAAAGTAAATAAAACCGCCATCAGGTGATAAAACACCAACACTACTAAAGTGTGGAAGTACAGAATTGAACCGAAACTACATAATAAATTTTATAAATGACTATAAAAGTACGTCTGGCCTTTGAGATTTGCGGAATGTTACAGCAAAATTTATTTGCAAACGTAACAAACCTTCTCGTGGCGACACCCGGGTTCATGCCCCAAACGCAATTCAAATAAACAAAGACAAGTTATTTGCAGTCCGCAATAAGAAAATTGTATATGAAGTAAGATGTATCTGTAAACAAACTCTTATGAAAATAATAAGAGCCATTGACAAATACAAATCGGGCTGGTAGTTATATAGCCATTAACAAAACATTAGCTTTATTACTTCATAGGGGAGGAAACATCCACTGACCAATGGTTTTGGCTTGTTAGCCTCATCAGAGTGGAATAGTTCCCAAGAACCCTATGAAGTAATCGAAGCTATTATAATGATATAATTTCGAAACAATCACTGTACTATGGCAAAAGTAAATAAAACCGCCATCAGGTGATAAAACACCAACACTACTAAAGTGTGGAAGTACAGAATTGAACCGAAACTACATAATAAATTTTATAAATGACTATAAAGGTACGTCTGGCCTTTGAGATTTGCGGAATATTACAGCAAAATTTATTTGCAAACGTAACAAACCTTCTTGTGGCGACACCCGGGTTCATGCCCCAAACAATATTGCCACATCATTGACCACTACTAAAAACACTAGAAGTTTAGAAATTCCAGTTTTTGATTTTAAACACAACTGTTTGTTATGCGAGGGGGATGCATCTGACGAATTTTTAAAAAAAGAAATTAAAAAACCTATTCCAAAACGTGATCGGGTTCATTGTGTTGAAACACTAGTTTTTAAGGATCGTCTTTTGGAAACTGCAAGGAACAGAAATGACAAATGGGGCAGTGATGTTATTCTCCGTGTTGGTAATGTGTCAGATCTGGTTGCTGCTGAAGGTAGATATCACGGTGCTTGCGGTAAACAATTTTTTAAACGTATTTCCACTCAGCAAAGCTCCAAAGGTCGACCAGAAAATGTTGAAGTAACAGCTGCCTTCGATTTTGTGTGCAATTATATTGAAACCAATGAAGATCAATGTCAATTTTTATTACGTAAAATTCTCAATGACTACAAAGGATATATACCAACAGAAAAAATTCTAAAAAAAAGACTGATTGATGAATATGGCCAGGACATTTTAATAGCTACTGGAATAAATAGACAGCCAGTAATTGGTTTTCGTAATACTGGCTACACAATTTTAACAGATAATTTGTACGAATCAAAAAAACAAAATGTAGAAGAAGAACGTCTCCGTATTGTTAAAGCAGCTGCTGATATAATCAGATCGATGGTTTACGATTTACGCACTTATCTTACACCAGAAACTTTTCTTAACAACGTCGAAAAGGATGTTCCGAATTCACTTCAATGTTTCTGAATTCGATTATTAAAAACAAAAATGTACTGATAAAGACAAATACAAAACCACTACCCTTTCTATTGCACACTCCATAATTGCTGCAACTAGACCAAGATCTTTTATTTCTCCAATACAAATTGGTGTTGGAACATTAATATACAAAAAATATGGATCAAAAGATCTCTTAGATATTATAGCCTCACTTGGTTTTTGCAGTTCTTACAGTAGTATCAGGCTATTTGAGACGTCCTGCTTAAAAAATCCACCAAAAGTTGTGATGCAAAATTCATCTTGTCAATTTGTTTTTGACAACGCAGACGTAAATATTGATACCATAGACGGATTAAATACATTTCACGCAATGGGAGGTATCCAATGTATAACTCCTTTTACCCCAGTGTCTTATGAATCCAACATTAAAAAATTAGATGCGACCCTCGCTGCTCAAGCAATTAAAGAAATCGTTCGCATTCAACTGCATACTTTTCAACGAACAGTTAAAAAAGGACTATCAAACATTAAAATCAATGATGTTTATCGCAAAAAAATTACAAATGAAGTAAAACTCTTACCTAGCGATTTCTTATGGATTTTTGGTAAGTGGAGGGATTTATTCGAAATTCCAGGTTGGAACGGTTTCATGGAAAAGATCACCTTATATAAAGCGATCAAGAATATTGTGTCTTCCATTCTTAAATTCACCACCTGGATTATTGGGGGGTGAATAAGGTGATATAAATATGCTAATTATAGGGAAGGACCAATTGCTTTTTTTAGCAATACCGATTGGCGGTGGAGCGGTTATGTAATAACTAAAAACAACTACACCAAACTACTTAATAAAAGGTATAAATACCTTAAAGCCTGTGCCGCTGTGGGCAATAAACGTTCACACACGAAAGGTTTGACGGATAACCAGTAACACGCACGATTGGGTGTCGGTGTCGCTTTCAAAAGCTCTCATACAACCGTCTTCTGCAAGGGTTCGAATGCGACTGTATTCTTCAACGCACTTCCACTGTCGGTATATAAAATGTTTCAGTGAAAACTGTAGGATGCACGCACTGATAGTATTTATTGTCACAAATACCGAATTGTTCGATGATGACGTAACATACCGCCCACCAAATTCATAGAATTTTGAAAAGGAGGGAAGTAGGTTGGGTGAAGGAAATCACATGGGATTTGACCTTGCTAGGAAAACCGGTAACGAAAGATAGGGTGGTACACTACAGCGAGCGATATTACCAACTATGCAAAATAAAAATATATATGTAAATAAGCAAATATGTAAAAATAATATACTACTATACATGTAAGAAATGTGTATATACATCTAAACATAAAATAAATTAAACTACCGGTAGCGGCGCTAGTTTGACCAAAGGTCGTTTTAATGTGCCATGTGCAGTTTTGATCTCCGCGATACGTATAATACCGTCCGCACCGGGAAAAGTATTAATAATACGACCAAACTTCCATTGAAGTGGAGAAAGCTGGTCGTCCTTGATGAGGACAATAGAGTCCTTTTCAACTTGTCGGACACATACCTTAGAGTGCCATTTAACCTTTTGATTCAGAGTATGTAAGTACTCATGGCTCCAGCGAGCCCAAAAATCTTGATGGAGTTTTTGCAGAAGTTTCCACCTGCTCTTTAATGGTAAAACGTTGGTTGAATGGTCCTCATCTGGTGGTGCAGAAAGAGGCTCCATAGTTAGGAAATGACCTGGTGTTAGGCAACGCAAGTCATTTGGATCCGAACTCAAAGCGCAGAGTGGCCTTGAATTTAGAACAGATTCAATTTGAGTAAGAACTGTGTAAAGTTCCTCAAAGGTAAGTTTTTGTTCGCCGATTACGCGAGCTAGGTGTGTCTTTACCGACTTAACACCGCTTTCCCACAAGCCACCGAAGTGAGGGGCGCTAGGTGGATTAAGCGACCACTTTATCTTTTCTGAGGTTACTGCACTATGCAGATAACTCGTAAGCTGACGATAGGCACCTACAAAATTAGTACCGCAATCGCTAAATATTTGAGAACAGCGTCCTCGACATGCTATAAATCGTCGCAAAGCGGCAAGAAACGCGTCTGCCGACAAATCCGAAACAAGTTCAATATGTGCTGCCTTAGTGGCAAAACAAACAAAAATACAAATATAGGCCTTAAGAGTTTTAGAGCCTCGCAGGCGGTTAGCCTTTATTAAAAGAGGGCCAGCAAAATCAACACCAACAATACTGAACGGTTTGATTTGGGTAATACGTGCTGCCGGCAGGTCTCCCATAGGAGGAGTTACCAGGACCGGTTTGGTACGAAAACATCTATGACATGATGATAAAGAACTTCGGATTGAATTTTTAATAGAAAGGATCCAGAAATTCTGTTGGATAAGATACGCTGTGGTATTAACACCGGGATGACAATACCTTTCATGAGTTAACCGAATGATAAGTTCGGTTAATCGGTGCCGCTGAGGCAATAACGCAGGAAACTTTTCGAAATAGGAAAGCGAAGAATGTGTCAAGCGCCCACCTACTCTTAAGATATTTTGTGGATCAACAAATGGAGAGAGTTTTTGCAAGCTTTTAGGTAATTTACGGTTTGCCTTAATCGAAGCTATTTCCTTTGAAAATGTAACACTTTGTACATGCCGAACGATAATCATGAGAGCATTGTGTAATTCAATGTCTGTTAGGGGACCCGCGTGACGTTGAGCCATGGGTTTAGAAAATCTATAAATGTAAGCCACGATGCCTTGGATTTTATATAACGATGAAAAGCGACTTAGTAAAATGTCAATGACGTTTGGATCTGTTTGAGCGACAAATGTTAGGATCTTCTTTTCCGTAGTTACCTCAGCAATTGAGGTTGACAATGTTGGTTGAGGCGGCCACGAGTCACTAGGGTAGTGAAGCCATTCAGGCCCCGCCCACCATAGCGAACATGAAATAACCGCGCTTGGCATTAATCACCGAGATGCAGGATCAGCCGGATTATGCAAAGATTTAATATAAAACCATCGACTAGGTGCAATGATTTCTTGAATGTGGCTAACACGGTTCGCCACAAAAGTTTTTCCAACGAAAAGGTGGAGAACGTATCCAAGTGAGAGCGACCGTAGAATCACTCCACGCTGAAACATCGGAGATGTCAATCAAGCCTTGATAAGACCGAATGGTAAAAGAAAGTAAATCGGTTAATAAAACGGCGGCACATAATTCCAAACGTGGAATTGAAATGCGCTTAATTGGAGCTACTTTTGTTTTAGCTGCATACCCTACCTCGCTAGCATCGCAAAACCCATGCAAATGACAAGTAAAAGGATCCGAAGGGGGTAAACAACGTGGTAACTTTAATGACGATAATAACTGCAACTCTTCTTGATACTGCTGCCATTGAGACGAAATGTCTGCTGGTGGGATGTCATCCCAATTTAAGCCTAACATACACAGATGCTGGATTAGGCGTTTTGCAAAAAGTGTTAGTGGGGCTAAAAACCCTAATGGATCATATATTCTGGCAACTTGCGAAAGTATGTTGCGCTTTGTACATATTGGGTTTAATGGTTTAACCCGAAATGAGAAAACATCTTCTGTAGGTGACCATTGAAGACCTAATATTTTTATTGATTCGTCAGAATCGAAATCGAGAGAAGTATATTGGCAAAAATCTGACGGAATGCCTTCCAAAATAGAAGCTGAATTAGAACTCCATTTTCGAAGTTCAAAACCAGCCAAATGTAGAAGTCGGATAAGTTGATCTTTAATTTCGCGGGCCGATTGTATAGAATCTCCACCGGCGACGAAACCATCAATATATAGATTTGACCGTATAGCCTCAGCGGCTAACGGAAACCTTTTGCCTTCGTCAATGGCTAATTGCTGAAGAGTTTTTAATGCTAGATAAGGCGATGACTTAATACCATAGGTCACTGTATTAAGCTGATAAGTCTGAATGGGTTCTTCTGCGGAGAACCGCCAAACAATTAACTGAAACTTTCGATGTTTTTCGGTAACCAAAATTTGTCGATACATTTGGCGAACATCACAAGTAAAAACGAAACGATGAGAGCGAAATTTAAGTAAGATTGACGAAATGTCATTTTGGAGACTAGGTCCAGCCAATTGAGTGTCATTAAGTGACACGTTGTTTTTAGCCTTTGCAGAGGCGTCAAAAACCACACGAATTTTAGAAGTATGACCTTCCTCTTTAAACACAGGGTGATGGGGTAAAAAATAATTATCGTTCCCAACGGACGAAGAATCGAGTAATGCCATATGACCCGCATCAAGATAGTCCTGCATGAAATTGTTGTATTGAGCGCGTAGCTCCGGTTGAGCATGCAATTTGCGCTCCAACGAAAATAGTCTTTTTAGCCATGTCAAAGGAATTATCAAAAACGGGCAAAGTATCGTTGAACGGTAACGCAACAATAAAACGACCGCTAGGGTCACGAGAAAACGTGTTTTCAAAAATCAAATCTGCCTTTTTTTCTTCCGGAGAAGAATAAGGCTTGGATGGCAACTCTTCTATCTCCCAAAACCGCCCTAGGGTCTGGTCGATAGGATCTTCTACAGATGTAAAAAATGCTTGGACAGTATCAGACTGCAAGCTTTTTTGTGGGACTAATAATAGTCCAACCAAAAATTGTATTTATGGCGGCAGGCTGAAGAAATTTGCCATGTATAACACCGCCATTGATGATGAACGGATAAACATCTGCTCCAAGGAGCATGTCAATAGTTCCTGGAGAGTTCCAGGTCGGGTCTGCAAAGTGCAGGCCGCATAAGGGTTCCCAATTATTAGGAACTTCAACGCTAGGTAATTTGCCAGATATTGACGAAAGCACAAAAGTTGTGACTTCTAGAGATTTTTCAGAGTCTAACATAGAGCGAATGGTGCAGCTGACGGCACCCCTATTGACTGCTGAAGTTGTCTGCCCAAGTCCATAAATCGGAACTTGAGAACGTATGCGTGGAAGCCAAAGTTTGCTCACGCAATCGTCTCGAATAAAGCTAGCTTGAGAGCCAGGGTCTAAGAATAGCCTGATCGGTTTGTATCTACCAGACCGGTCTTGAACTTCCACAACAGCAGTGGAGAGTAAGACAGTAACCCCAAGATTTGAATTCGTCTGTGAAGACAAAACATTTGCCGGAATAGGAGAGGCTGACTACGTCCTATTAGCATTTTTATGCATAGGTGTAGCGATCGGTTCAGCTGAACGGCTAGAAGCAGGTTGCGGTTCAAAATGTAGCAAGGCATGATGCGGCTTGGCGCAAGTTCGACAGGAATTATAAGATTTGCATTGCATGGACGCATGGTCTGTTCGTAAGCAATTTAAACAAAGGCGTAAGCGTTTGACAATGTCGAAACGTTCCGTCGGAGTTTTCTTTAGAAACGATTGACATCTGTAAATTAAGTGATTGCCTTTGCAAGAAGGACAATGGTGCGAAAATGAATTATTTGAGTCACTGGAGCTACTTGGTGTATCCAGTGAAACTACGTTAGAAGAAACTCTTGGTTTAAACTGAAACGCTGAGGATTTCTTAGGCACTGATGTGTGCGATGTATGGACAGTCGTCGAATAAGAAACAGGTGCGGTTGAAGAAAAGGTTTCCAACGCTGCACATTGTTGAGTTAAAAAATATCTCAAATCATCGAAATTGGGTATTTGCTTCGGATCCGATTGGAGTTCGAAGCGTTTTCTAGTGAACGGATCGAGTTTTTCTAAAAGACAATCGACCAGAATAAAGTTCCAATGTTCCGTGGGAAACTTTAAGTTAGTTAGAACAGCAAGGTTCTCTGAAAAACAATCAATAAGTGCCCTAAGTTTCTTAGGGTCTTCTGATTTTAAAGATGGAAAGTCTTTCATAGCTTTCCAATGCAAAGTTGCCAATAAACGCGGATTGCTAAATCTCTCTCGCAAGGCATTATATGAGATAATAAAATTATCCCCCGAAATGGGTACCAATTTAATGATTTTCAAAGACAACCCGCTACAGCAACTGATAAGATAATTTAATTTTTCGATATTGGACAGCGACGCGTTGTTATAGACCAGACTGTCACATAAATCGATGAAAGATGCGAATTCAGTTACCTCATTATTAAAAAGTTGGAGCTTTAACGGTAACAATTTTGATCCTGTGCTGCTTGGAGCATTTTCAATGATTTGTGGTGCTTTCATTTCTTGCATCGTTTCGAGATGCAGCAGTATGCAATAATAAGCGGAATCTACTTCCTTCCGTAAAGCGTGGTAATTTAATAATTCTGCCTCGTCACAAGACGCCAAGACAGCAACTAAAATTGTATTGAAATCTCTGTAAAGGTCATTTACTCCCCTTGTTTGAATAAGGAACAACGTTTTTAAAGTTGGGTTACTTTGTATAGCGTTACTAAGTTCCCACATTTCTATAATGCGTATTTTAAGAATTCTAGCTCGGCTACCTGTATTTTCTTGGGAGCCATTCTGAAAGTTATTCTGAAAGGCCTACACTATAAAAATGCTGTAAAACGGCAAAGCTAAGATGTGCGCTAAGAAATATTAAATATTATGGGTTGTTGTTCAAGGCACGACAAATGTAAAATAGCGTATAAACCAATAAATCACGTTTTATGACTATTAGCCTGCAAGGGGTCTTTAATGATAGATGTCGAAAACCTAACGGTTTGTCAAACAAAGCGTTTAGATAAAATGTGTAGTTTACAACCCGGGCGGCTTTTACTATCAAAAGATCACAGGAACATGCGGCTTAACATATTTGCAAGATGCAGCTTCTACAACTTTATTACCCTGCAAATGTGTCCAATATTTTACGTTGTAAAACGACTGAAAGGGTTGTATGTGAAAACTAAAAACGCGCAATGGCTTTTAGTTCAAATTAACAAATTTTATATTAAGGATTTGTTTGTAATTAAACGCTGGTTTAATTACGGCGAAATCACTTAATTTAGTCTAACGAAAGTATGTAGCTAATATTGTACATATTTTAACCCGCTAAATATGGAGCTTGAACACAAATTTAAAGCTAAATCAATAATTAATTAAAAAGCTCGCTGGTATGCAAAGTTTAGGGTATGCGTATACCATAGAACTGGTGAATTCGGATCGTTTGGACCAATGGATTATTGGGGGGTGAATGAGGTGATATAAATATGCTAATTATAGGGAAGGACCAATTGCTTTTTGTAACAATACCGATTGGCGGTGGAGCGGTTATGTAATAACTAAAAACAACTACACCAAACTACTTAATAAAGGGTATAAATACCTTAAAGCCTGTGCCGCTGTGGGCAATAAACGTTCACGAACAAAAGGTTTGACGGACAACCAGTAACACGCACGATTGGGTGTCGGTGTCGCTTTCAAAAGCTCTCATACAACCGTCTTCTGCAAGGGTTTGAATGCGACTGTATTCTTCAACGCACTTCCACTGTCGGTATATAAAATGTTTCACTGAAAACTGTAGGATGCACGCACTGATGGTATTTAT
The DNA here is from genome assembly GCA_036346225.1 of Platerodrilus igneus. Lineage (NCBI taxonomy): Eukaryota > Metazoa > Arthropoda > Insecta > Coleoptera > Lycidae > Platerodrilus > Platerodrilus igneus. Next base: position 2,253,120 of record JARFIW010000295.1, read on the forward strand.
TGTCACAAATACCGAATTGTTCAATGATGACGTAACACCACCCTCCAAATATGATACAATATATTCGGTGCTTCTTACTGCAGTTGAAAAATGTAAGGCATTGAATCAAAGTTGTTGTTTTGTAACCTTTAATCAACCTTTATATATAAAAGCTCGAGATATAGTAGCCTCGTGTTCAACCGATTCGGAAATTAGCTTAGTTATAGTTAGACTTGCAGGTTTTCATCTATTAATGTCTTTCATGGGTGCTATTGGTTATATTATGGACGGAAGTGGATTACAAGATTTGTTCAGTGTTGCTTATGCTGTAGCTTCAACTGAAAGAATGTTGACTGGCCATGCATATTCAAGAGCTTTAAGAGCCCATATTTCAGCACATCTAGCTTTAGCCAAAATCGTCTTATCTAAAATTAATTTTTCTGAAAAAGGGCACTTGGAAATGATTAATGTTCTAAGTGATGTCGGATCCACATCTTTTATTGAAAACATTGAAACGTCTTCCAAAATTAGTAATATTTTGAATATTATTTCTAAGAAACTTCTTGAACTTGAGACAAATGGTGCAACAGCAAACTTTGGATTCAATATTTCCATATGGTTACGTTGGTGAAACAGTTTATTCAAGCAGAACGAAGTGGAGATTGAAATTTACATTTACAATGTATACAAAACATGTTGCCTTATTTTCATGGAAGTGGGCATTTTTTATATGCGAAATCATGTTATCTTTATTTACGAGATATGCAAGAATTAAAATTTAAATTGACAAATCTTGATAATGAGCATTTCGTAACAAAAGGATATTTTACAATTAGACGATCTGACAAGTTTTGGTCTGGAATATGGTCAGACATAACGATCGACCAGACACTCATGAGGTCTATGAAAAGCAATGGTGGATTAACTCACGGAAAAGGTATAACTGAGAGTACTATGACCAAATGGATTAACTCAATGACTACTATGATGGACATTTCACAGCAAATAGAACAATTTTGTGGCGTTTCATTGTTACAACTGAACAGCATGTTGATGCTAGAACGTCACGGATATCTAGAGACACCATTGATGTAAACAAGTTTTTGTATTGGTTTAAATCTCATTATCCTTTTACCAAGTCAGAAAATGTGATGTCCATAAGTACTGGAGTGATAGGAGACAATGAGATAAATTGTCATCTAGCGTACGAAATAGGTATTGAATCAATGTCAAGTGTAATTAGAAGTAATTTTAGCCAAGTCAAGTTTCGGCGAAAAAATCGAGTGATGGCCCTACGAGGTTTTATTTCAAAAGTAAAAATTTACGATGAAGAGATTCCTGTTAGTCCTGATGTTATTTTTCGGCGAATTTCATACATAAAACATCGGAGGAAGAATTTAAGGAATATTTTGAGTTTGAACTGGCTCCCTATCCTCTCTCACTATTCGATGAAAAAGGAATGCGTAAGACTAAGAAATCAGTTTTTTATAATTTGTTTAATCCTGCAACTGACTATAATTATTAAAACGCGGTTTACGTAATAGATGGTGGTTTTCTTTTACATAGTGTTGTTTGGCAAATAAGAGAACCATTTTCTTCAATTTTAAATAAGTACGTCAATTAAGTGAAGCAATATTACAAAAATGGTGTCACTTTTGTTTTCGATGGATATCCAGATGATGCAATTAAAAGTACCAAATCAGCAGAACGCTATTGAAGAGCAATTCGTTATGGAGCTGCAAATGTACTTTTTGACGAGACAATGTGTGTAACTATGTCTCAAGAGCAATTCCTTTCTAATGATGCCAACAAACAACGTCTTATATTTTTTTTACGGGAAGAGCTTGAAAATGAAAATTTTATTGTGAAGCAAGCTATTGAGGATGCTGACACTTTAATTGTTCGTAGTACCATTGAGATCGCAAATAGTGCAGAGTGTGTTGTTATGGTTGGCGAAGACACTGATCTTTTCGTTCTACTGTCAGCTCTTTCCCCTTCATCTTGTACCAACATTTATTTTTTAAAACCAGGAAAAGGAAAATTTGACCATTTGTGTTATAGTGCTAACAACTTCAAATATTTAAAGCATGTTAAGGATAACATATTATTTCTCCATGCTTTCAGTAGCTGTGACACAACTTCGTCATTTTTCAGAAAAGGAAAAATACAATTCGTGAAATTGTTAGTTAAAGATAACAAATTGCAAGATATTGTTTCCATTTTCTTTGATAAGAACGCTAATGTAAATGATATTGATGACGCCGGTCAACTTTTTATTACTGCGCTGTATGCAGATAAGTGTGTCGAAATGTTGACATTAGATAAATTACGATATCAGCTTATTGCAAGATCTTTAATGAAAAAGGATTTCAATCTTGCTTCTTTACCTCCTACTCAAGCAGCTGCGCGTCAGCATTCCTTACGTACATATCACCAAATTCAAATGTGGATTGGAAATTAAAAAAATCCCCTAGATTGGGGTTGGAAGAATACTAAATACGGTCTTGTTCCAATTACCACGAATAAAGATCCAGCTCCACAATCGGTATTGAAAAAAGTTTCGTGTAAATGTGCGAAGGGATTCAGAGGATCGTATAGTTGCCGAAAACTAGGCATGGTTTGTTCAAATATTTGTTTGAATTGTCGGGGACAATCATGTACAAACTGTTTAAAAGACGATCAAGAAAACCATTTCCAAACTGATGAGGATTTTGAAAAAATAATTGAAAACTACTGTGAAACAGATGGAGAAAACGAAGAAAACGATAATACAGAAGATCAATTAGAAGAACAGCATGAAGGAAACGATGATAAAGAAAACCAGATAGAAAAAAGGTACCAAGGAAATATTTATGGGCCATCAACATCAAAAATATTGAAAACTAACTAATGTGGTGTGTATAAATTATCTTATATTTTTATTTCTGTATATTTAAAAAATGTACTTATATTTTAATTTTAAATTATTTTATTCTAGAAAGAAGTAGATCAGAAATAGCAGTCGACAAAGATAACATGGGCCATAACATAAACAATAAATTCAAATAGTATTGAATAAATTTTGTAAATAATATAACATTTGTATATATGTAATATGTATGTATATTAAAATTACAATACCTTTAAATTTTTAGTGTTGAACGAGTTACTTAAAATATAGCATATTATTATTTAATTGCATAATATTATTTGTTAGTAACTATACTCATTCAACTACTAACTTAGTAACCTTGATTGTAATAATTATAACTACATTTACTAAAATGTATAAATGAGTACATATTTGAATATCAAAATATACCTTGATAGTAAGTCCAAATTATTGAATGTAACACTATTAGACGTAAAACTATAATCTCTGCAAATTGTAAGGTATGACTTTTTGTCGTAAAATCAACGAATTTCAAAAAAAATAAAAAAAAATAAAAAAAATCAATTTTTTTAAAAAAACTTTAAAAAACGTACTTTTTTAACGTTACTTATGAATCTTAATTTTAGAATGATCTCATTATTTTTAGACCTTATTTTGTAGAGAATTTAGCGCTCTATATTTTAGACCGGGTTATATTTTTTCATAAAACTCAGTTTTTGAATAATTATCAAAAAACTAAAAAAACTCCGATTTTGGAGCTGTTTTTTTAAGATGGCGGCTAAAGCCGACCTCGGAGGGGGGAGAAACATATTCCCCTAATACTAGACCTATACTTAAGCAATTAAAACAATTTCCAGTTTTCCACTAATTAATTCCGAATTCAAACCTAATTTGACTGGCCTATTTATATGATTCTTATATTTCCCCAGAGTGCTGAGGTGACACGTGCTTACCACTTCTTTAATGAGTCCCAAGTCCCTCTGGGCATAAAAGTTTTCTCTAAATATTAGCCACAGTTTCCTGATCCCTAAATGACCATACTTAAGATGTAATTCCTTAATAATTAATTTCGCGAAATTTTTGTCTAACACATATAGGTCTTCACCGTTAAGGTGTTTTATGAGAAAGCCGTCTATCATTTCAAATTGTTTATAATCAGGTATTTCTTCCAACTTGTCCTTTATAATTTGAATGTATTCACTATCCTTCTCCATCGTTAAAATCCTTTCATATGAAAATATCGTACCATCCCTCACTAAGTTGTGCATCGCTACAAAAATATCGTTCGATTTTAAATTGCCATTTATTTTATTCCGACTGAGGGCATCAGCCACTATATTACTTTTACCCTTTATATGTCTGATTTCAAAATCAAAGTCTTGCAACAAAAGACCCCACCGGTATATTCTATTATTGGTAAATCTAGTATTAAAAAGTGAGCACAAGGCTGAATGATCAGTTTCTACAATGAAGTGTCTTCCCATTAAATAAAATTTCAATTTTGTGATTGCAAAGACCACTGCTGTGCCATCTCCTTCTCACTGATCGTGTAATTGAGTTCGTGAGCTTTCAGCGTTCTGGAGATGAATGAGATGGGTACTTCTACCCCATCCTGAATTTGGTATAGCTCCGCAGCTAACGCATTATCGGAGGCATCCGTGCGTACTATAAATTCCTTTGTGAAGTCCGGGTGCCTCAAAATAACCTGTTCATGAAACTGTTTAATTAGGCTTAGGTATGCCTATTCATGAGCCTCACTCCACAACCATCTAGCCCCTTTCTTCAACAGAGCAAAAATGGTATCGCTTTCTGTGAAAACGACGGAACAAACTTTTTATAGAAGTTCATGACTCCCAGAAAAGCTCTCAACGTTCGTACGTTCCTTGGTCTGGGATATTCTTATATCTCAGATAATCGATTTTTATCTATAAATATGCCCTCCGTGCTGACTTGATATCTCAAAAATTTAACTTTATCTTGAAAAAATTCGCTAATGTAGACGTACTCAAAGACAAACCAAACGGGTCCGTTCCAAATTGATATATTCTTCTTTTTACTGAAAAACCCGTATATTTCCTTGATTCTCGCGCTAATGGAATCAACCAAAATGAATTCTTTAGGTCTAATTTGCTATAGATTTTCTTATTACCTATTCTTGCTAATATACTATCCATCGTTGGTGGACAATTGCATTGCGGTTTCGTTCGCTTATTAATCTTTCTTGCATCTAAACTTAACCTGATGCTATCATCACTTTTCTTCACGACGACTAATGGATTCACAAAATGTGTACTGGGACTTTCTATGATTCCTTCACGTAATATCTCTTCTATTTCTTCCTTTACTCTATCCCTGTATGCTACTGGAATAGGATATATTTTAGTGTTAAACGGTTCAGTGTTTACTACTTCCAACCTTTGCACATAACCCGTGGCAATTCTTGATTTCGACCCTACTAATTCTAAATGCTTTCTTACTAATATCTTCACCCTATTTCTTAAATTTTCTGGACATTTAATCTCTTCATTTTCATTACCCTCACTGTCTGTTTCATCACTAAACTGATTAATATTCACACAGTCATCCTCTATTTCAATATTAGCCTCTTCATTCCATTTAATATATTTCCCATTACACTCAATCTCTTTGCATTCTGCATTTATCTTCAACCCCAACTTATCTATAATATCCATCCCTAATATAACATTTATCTTTAGTCCAGGTACAACAATAAAATCATTTTTCCATTTTACATCTCCCATTTCACATCTCAGAATTACCATTTCATTTATTATACAAAATCTCTTATTATTCGGTGCCACCAAATTACACCTCGTTATAGGTATCACTTTATCCCTCAATTTTTCTCGTTTAACAAATTCTTCCGCAACAGATGATGCTTCTGCCCTAATATCAATCAATACTCTATTTTATTTTCCACCCTTAAATTAATTATTGGTAATAAGTTTCTTTCAAATCTTTCTAATTCATTTTCCGTTTTATGTTTAATTAATTCTCGCTGGTGTTTATATTCGTTTATCTGTAGAAGTTTACTTAGATCGTCCGTACCTAAAAATTTTGATTTCGCGTGGAAGGTCTTGCCTGACTCGTTATTTCTGCGTATGTGCGATTCGTATTCCTTGTTTTCGTACTATCATTATTCCTCGCTTGCGTCCGTGGATCTTTATGTTCCTGCCTATTTATTTCTCTATTATTGTTTCCCTCATGATTAGTCCGTCCTATCTGTTACCTTGGTATTTGACCCGTATCTCTACTTCGCAATCATTATTAAAATTGTTATAATTTCCCCTATTAAAATTTCTTCCACGATCATAATTGTTCCGTTGATAATTAGTTCGAGTCTCATTATTCCCCCGCGTCCTTATGAAATTCGTACGTCGATCCCCAGTATTATTTTCCGTTTTATTATTTGTTTCCAACTCATCATATCTTTGCAAATATTCTATAAATGTGTCGCGGTTTACTATATTCTGTGTTGTCATACATCTTTTTACTTCAGCGTTAAAATACCCTGCTAAGTATTTTATAATTTGTTTATTGTGTAACGGAGGATCTAATTGTTTCGCTACAGTAAATTTTTCAATAGCATATAATTCTTGCGTTATTCCTCTATCTGAATTGTACTTTCCCATGCTTATGTCATTCCTAAATTTATCCTGTTGATTATCCCCCCAAAAGTGTCGTAGAAATTTCTGTTCAAACTGTTAAAATGTTTCTATTTCGCTCTTAACTAAGTTGGACCACATTTCAACTACTTTCAGCATTGATTTAACTAAGTTTAATTTATATAGTTCGTCAGTTGAGCCCTGTACTAAGATATTAAAATTTTTCAAAAATATCCTCGGATTAATTTTTAAGTTACTTATTTCCCGATTTATCGTTTTGAACTCGGTTTCACAGTTTTCTTCAACTTTCCGTAATTTAATATTTAAATTTGTAATTTTATTGTTTGACTTGCTTTCATATTTCTCCTGTTTTGATTTCACTACTCCGACTTGATCCCATACACAGTCGATTTCCTCCGTAACTCTCACAATTTTTTTCTGTATTTGCGCTCTCATTTCAGCAATTGTTTGGTTGGTTTCCCTTAATCCATCACTTAGAATTTTAACCTCATTACCCAATTTTTCGCTGTTCTCATCCATTCTCGTATTCATTGTTTTCACGGCCACTTCGTTTTTGTCCATTTTACTGTTCAGTGCTATTAAAATTTCTATCATTTTAGTTTCTTGTGAGATCCGCCTTTCCTCGCTAGAACTCCTTTCAACCGTTATACTTTCTTGGGGTCCTCTCTCCATTTTTGAAATTATTATATTTACACTAAACTTTTAAATACTAAATAAATCTGCCTAAATTTAATTAATGTACAAATTTCTCTAAATCTTTGATTTCTTGATTTTTCGCTAATTAAAACTCTTTAAAGCCCCGGTTTAATTTAATTATTTTATTTTAAATCCCACGGTCGTATTATCAAATGTATTCTGATTTAATACGTGCCCCAAGCTTGGGCAGTCATAAAAAAATTGATATAATATCGCCGTACTCGGTGTAATGACGTTTTTACTTAACTACACCGCTCTGTGTTCTCAAATCAAATTTAATCTTACTAATTTTATTATTATGCCACGGCTAGCCCTATTTAATCTACACAGAGTGCACAACGTTACGATGATCAATTTTCTCTTCTCCACCCCTTTCTGATTACCTATTTATTTGAATTGATAAAGCCAAGTCAATTAATTTCATATAATGAAAAGAAATATTATTTACATTTTTTGAAAAATATTAAAATACACCCTTCAATCAATCAATATCATATCTATCATTTACCCCAAAATTTATATGCTTGAAATCAATCTAAAGTAACCAAAAACTACCTTTTTTTATCAACGTTCTAGACCCTTTTATAATACATTACGTAAGTTTAACGTATGCAATGTTTGTTGTTAACTTTATTACAAGTTTATATACATTGAATAAATTCAGTATTGAAATTTAAATAGAAAAATATTTTGAAATTAAATAGATCTGACCTGCTACAGTTGTTCAGGTTGTGAATCACTGTTCTGTATAGTTGAACCCCTCATTTTCCATAAATTACTTCGTGCTTTTTTATTTTATTTGCATTAAATTTCGCAACACAAAATTGTACCAGAATTGTACCAAAATATAATTGTGGACGCTGATTTGAATTGTAATATTATATTGACCCAGATTTGAATTGTTCTTATCGACGTATACTTGTATTATTCAGAAATACACCACCAATTTGAATCATTATCATCAACACATTTGAATATTCTATATTCGAATTATTCTTCTTGTCGACACAATCGAAATGTTATATCGTCCAATTCGAAGTATTATATCGATCCATTCGAATTATTGTCAACGCAGACTTGAATTACACCATAAATTTGAAGTATTATGAAATGTACCACCATTCGAAGCTCTATTATTATTAATATTTAGTTTAAATAAATTACTCGAAATTCTTCTCACGTTAAACGACAAAAGAAGTCTTTATAATCGTTGCACTTTATTAGCACTGTAACATACACTATTATATTTAAGTTACGCGTGACTTTCTGATTAGCAGTGACGCAGCTTCGCCCTGCCTGAGTTTTAAACTGACCCGTCTTACCATTGTTCGGTGTTAATATAGGCTGCTCCCACTAACATGCGGGCTGGGTTTTCAACAGCTTTGCCGATATTTCAAACAACCAGATCTTCAATATTCCCTGCATCTTCTGATTAATTTCTTTAGTTTTCTATGTAATGGTGTTTATTTGATACCTTATTATTCGTTATCTTGACAATACGTTGTTTTGTGTAGATATCGCCTTTTCAATAATTGAACAAAATAAATGGTGTAATTTCAACGCTATTTTCGTTTATGTAGTTTTATGCGTGTTTGAAACTGTGTTTTCTTATCAAAAATGTTTATTATTTTAGCGTAATTACATAAAGCTTTGTCAGGTTTTATCTCTTATCTTCGTATTTGTTTTATAACTCATTAGAACACTTTCCAATGCGTGTATAATTACATATACTATAATTTCTTTTAAATACGCGTTCTATTGTTGTAAGATATGCTCACTGGCATTACTTAAAATTAATAAAGGTCCACATACAGAATGTTAAATACCCGCTATTTACATAATGTATGAATTACTTATTTTTCTACTAGATACGCGTTCTATTGTTGCAAGATATGCTTACTTGCATCGCTTAAAGCTAATTATGGTCTATATACAGGGTGTTAAATGCTTGCTATTTACATAATGTATGAATTACTTAATTTTCTGCTAAATAAATGCAGTTTTCTGATTCCTATTGCAATTTATGGTTCCTACACGAACCTTGCTATTCAATACACCCTTAAACAACCCCTTATCACAGCAATATATATATATATATATATATATATACATACATATATTGATGTGATAATGAGGTCACGAGAAGTCTCATTGAACGCCAAATTATGTGAAAAAGAATACCCCACCCAAAACGGAAAAAAATTCCCTATACTTAATTTTTCACTTTATATAAACCCATAAGCGTATTCCATTAGTACGCAAAATAAAATACCCATGTAAATTAACATTCTTTAAAGAAGGAAGCCCAATTTCAAGTTTACTGATTACGTTAATTTATTTCAGCGGTGTGTAAATAATTATTCATTAGAGATACCGTGAAGCTAGTTTTCATTTTAAATAAAGCTTAAACGCAAAGCCTTCATTAATTATGTAATTAAAATCCGTGTATAAGTATTTATTGAAGACTGAAAATGACCCGCATACACTTTGAAAGTTCTGAATACATTCAATTGGTACGTTTCTGAGAGGCAAATTGCATAAAGTAATACATGTTAAAAATACCACTTTTTATGGGTTTTCATAAAGAATAGCTTTCTTTCAAGAAACACACTTCGAATTAGTTCTAGAACAACTTATGTTTACTTCATTTATTAAAAGAATACCTTATTGCTTTCTAGAAATGCTCTCAAACAGATTAAATAGGTTAATTATTTTCTATCAATGAACAAAACGCCCCAATTTGAGAAAGTGCTGCTATCGAAAACGCCATAAAACTGATAACTGAACGCGTTTTAGTAAGCTATAATTATATCACAAGATAGAGGTAGCGACCATTGATTTCGTGCCTTAAAGGGGGATACGAAACATTTTACCATAGCTCAGCAAGATCAACAGCTGACTTTAATCGACTAAAAATAAATGCATTTTATAAACTGATATTTCTACGTCAAGTTTGACTATAAATGGAGAACTGAAGTGGAACCAGCAGCTTGAATATGATGTAAATAAGGGAGCCAGAATTACGTAAATTGATCTTACAGGCCGAAGTTTTTGATAGGTATTTTAAAAGACATTTATTTAAGAATTGGAGCTATGAAACTTTAGCGGTGGAAAAGATTTCCTACAATAATCTATTTTAATTTTAAAATAAACTTCGAAGGTAATTATGGTGCGACTGAATGCATTATGTAGGTCAAGGAACAAATTTATTGATGTTAAAGGTTTTCTGAATAATTTGTTGCTTTTGAATTATAATTAGACGTAGCAAAGAATTAATTTGTGAAAACTTTTCTAAAGTTTTGCTAAGAAAATTTGAAATTTTAAACTACGAGTAGAAATCGTTGTAATAATTTATTTATTTTGAAAATTATTCTTAAATAAAAAAAGATATAAAAATACGTTGTAACGAGGATAGATTCAATTATAAGAGGTTATTTGCATGATGGTAATAAAAAATATAGAATTTTATTATTTATCTCGGGGACTTAATTTTAGAATTGATGTGGTTTGGGTTTTAAGAAAGGGATATCGTTCACGATTTGTTCTTGAATTTATGTTTTATGATATCTATTAGCAATGAATAAAACTACAGAGTTTGATATTCAAACTTTGTTTCTTTGATTGTGTAAATGATAATTACAACTTCCAATAAAATAAATGTGTGGTGTACATATAATTTAAGAATTTGTGCACAATCTGGATTATAGATTTAATAATATTCGAACGATGGTATAAAGGAAACGTATTGTATAACATAGCAAAGCGACCGGAAGAATCTAGTGAAAATATTTTGAATGGGAATTGCAAGAAATACTGCATTAAAGGCAGATGGATATGGATAGACAGAATCTGCTTCTAGGAGAATGTTTAACATTAGTGTTGGTTCTGAAATATTTTACAAAGAAACCTGCTGTAATATGTGTAAAATATAACTACCGGTATTGAGAAAATATGAGACTAAAACTGACTTAGCTTACTTAGGCATAAAAGTATGTACCTGTATGACTACGATAATTCTTGGAATAAGCAGAACGTGACCAGTTTACCTTGCAAAAGTGCATTTTGTAATCGTTTACGCAATGAAGAAGTCTCAGATGAAGACTAAGATTATGCTAAAAATATTTTGGCAAACTTTTCACATAAAAAGTTAGAAGAGTAGTCCGACTTTCAGTCAATAACGGATGTATTGCTCTTTGCTGATATATTTGAAAACTTTTGAGAAACTTGTACAGAGTGGTGCACTTAAAACCTGCCCATAGTTCAATGTCATATTTGCGTAAGGAACATCAATAGACGAAGTTAGAGGGTCTAAATCAATAGTTGTTTATTGTTTTCAATGAATATGCTATATTCATTACGTTATCTTAATTTAATTACCAGAATAGTTTAGAAATCAATTTAGAGCCTGTGTTCAGTACCAGTTGGAGGATGTCCTTTCATTGTTACTTTTTAATTCATTAGGTGCTCTAAGATTGTTTTGATAGACTTTTGTCTTTAGAAACCACAACAGGTGATAGTGACATGGGAAGAAACCAAGCTGTATCCTATGAAGGAAGAGAAATTGTTTAACACTACTACCTGCAACATTCTTTAGCAACCTATTACAGTGATTTGTGTGCTTACCTTTATCCGCTGGTTTTATTTCCTGAACAACACTCACGCGGAAATCTTTCATTCGTAAGCCATGAAGGACGCGTTGACGTGACCTGCGAGAAATCCAACATTGCTGTGGGGCTTCTTTGAATTCTTACCGTTATGTCTACCACGACTTCGAGGTGTACGTACAGTTGGTTGCTTATTTCTATTTGAATCAACAACACTACTGTTATAGTCAACTTGTTCAATGGATACTGAATCGCTGATTTTGTTTTAACGTCACTTGCAGGAAACTTTTCATAAAAACTATCAACAACAACTTTATTGGATTGAGACTGCACATATTTTTCAACAACAAACACACGTTGTGCAATGGAATTAGGCATGGTAAGAGCTACACGTATAATCATGACTGTAAATACTTGCTTGTATACAGTTACACCGTACGGACATGCTATGCAATTACTACTAAGCATGTGCGGCTTCTGAACTGGTTGAACTAGTTCGAGTCAGTTTTATCTGCGCCACTCGTTATATCTACCTACAAATTTTAAATCTAAGTGCGTTTAGAAATATTGCAAGTTGTTGATGTCAGAATTCATTGTCGTTCGTAATAACTTTATTCAATCACTTCATAATCCCATCATGAAAAATATTGTAACAAAGTATATCAATCATTTTGGTATTGCAAAACGTTATAATAGTTATAGGCAGTGCGTGAGTAAGAGTGGAACCATTTGGTATTTTTATTATAATTCGCAAAAGTACATTAATTCGGTGATTTACAGCACTCCTGCTGTTTGAAATTGGATTGTATTTGGTCATTTGATCATCTTGTCATGACAATATGATGTGATCATTTTATTTAGAACAATCTACAACTTCTAATGTTGTAATACATTTCATATAACTTTGCAGTCTCTTGATTCTCAAAGTTCAAATTCAAGTTATCGTATGGATATATTTCTGAATTTAAATACAGTTAATGCTGGTTAAATTGCAGTGACAAAAAGACTATAGTTGCGTAGGTATCCATTTTCTCAACTTGTTTAAAAACCAGCGACGACAAACCTCGGTTTTTCTAATTGTGTTGCTTTTTATACTCCATCATGATGATGTATTTCTTGTAGAAGTTGATATTCTTGCATATCCCACACATTCTATTCAGTTCACCTGTGTTGCATCTTCCATGGCTACACTGAAAGAAATGATTTGCTGCACTAACAAAAAACAATAGTATATCTAACTAAAAAATTTTGTGGGTATATGGACAGCATGTTTTTCCCATGGCTACACAAAAATCTAGTACAGGAAAATTAATAAACTTAACAAATGAAAATTGCTCTGGAGACAAATTTAAAATTAGCGATTTACTAATGTGTTTGGTTGTAATGCAAATTGTAGTAGTTACGAAAGTGAATAATTTTTTATGTCCACAAATTTTATTTGCAGTTAGCACGAATTATACTTTGTACATATACAAATGTGTTTGCTAGTAATGCAAACCTGCATTAGTTACGAAAGTCAGTTATTTGGCTTTATTTGTGTTAACATTGTACTAAATTCTTCCAAGGTAAATCGTATATCTTCTACGATCCGAATCAAATGAAATTCTGTGCTTTCTATTGCTGTTTCCCACAGACGACCTCAGTGTGGACTTTTAAGAGGAATAAATTTACAGTTTACTTCCCTACCTGCTAAGGAATTTTCCACGGAAATCATGTTGCCTTCTGTTTGAAAAAATTACAAACTTTTTTCAATTGGTTTGTCGAACCTAACAAATTAGTAGCAGTGTCGCTATATATAACTGAGAGGTTACTTCTAGAAATAAATCGTTTTAGTGTTGATATGAAAGCTTCTTTGGAGATGCTAAAAACTAATTCTAAATGCACTGCCTTGGAATTCATGCATATAAACACTGCAATGTCGCATTTTATTGCAGGAAACTTTCTTAAGTTAGAAGTTTTTATAAAGAATGGACCACCAAAGTCTACTCCGACTTTCAAAAATAGCTTGGTAGGTTTAATCTACCACGGGGTAAAACGAACATCATTTGTTCACATGTTTTAAGTTTAAATCGATAGCAAACTAAACAATTTGAGGCCGTTTAGAAACCAATATTTTAAACGTACGTTTGACAAAGTGGTTTGGGGTACCAACTGTTAGATATACAACGCTTATTATAAAATTATCATGATGTTTGCGTATCAAGTTACCATACTGTTTTGTAAGTTTTTGTTACTGCATAAAATATTCTATACGTATGTCACCCTTTTTTCCAAGTTAAAGATTGTTGATATTCCTTATTAAAATCCATTGACCGTTTTAACACCAGCACGTCCAAATTTTAAATGTTCATAATTTATAATCATATTAGTGACGAAATTTTTTGACGGCAAAAAATTTGAGGAAAAATAGATTAAACAACGCTTAGACAAAAATTGACAACGTTTTTATAATGCTCATAAATCACGCAGCTGAACACTACTTGATCGATAAATTCCGACATTCTTGTAAATTCTGACAACAGCTGTAACTAATTCACGAGATTAAATCTGGAATTGTATGGAAAAAGGTAGCGTGTTAAAATTTTGCATATAAAACCGGAACTTTATTAGAGGGATTCATTGATTCATAAATTCACTATTCATTCAAAAACGTCAAACTTTGAAAAAAGTAATTTAGTAAGGATTCGGCATGCATACAGTATTTAACATTTAATATGTAGCTTTGAATAAAGAAATAGTTCTTAAAACGTAACTCTGCATAAATATGGAATATAATTATTTTTAACACACTACCAGAATTGAACAATTTTTGACATAGGTAATACTGACGCAAAAAAGTACGCTGAGTTAATCAATTAAAAAATAGGACACGTATTTTGAAAATTAATATACTAAATAAAGATTTATAATTTTATGAACAAACTGGATAACTGCGATTTTAACATCAATTTGAAAATAAAAATGGAACGTATGTAATACCGTTAATTACAAGTTGGATAAGCGCTATTTAATTTTGCAAGTATTGATTTTAGATTTCTTTGCTTCTAATTGATATTTGAGTATTTTGGCATTTGAATTTAAGGTAGAATAAATTCTCATTTTATTTTCCTTTTGTGAGCGGATATTTACCAGACAGTTTTGAGGTCAAAGTTCGAAACATTTTGATCTTTAATGGATTATTCGTAAAACATCACTTTCGGGGTAGTAAATAAAACGTAAATTATCTACAAGAGCAAAGATTTGGCTTCTGTAAATTTTAACAAAAATTAGGTAACGAATATTTTAATAATTCAGCAAATGGGTGCTTGTTAGGAACAATTTTATCTCGTAGGAATTATCGTATGAATGAACTAAAACTAGTAAATTGTTTTATAAGCTGTTTTGTATAAAAGAAAAGTGTTTTTTAATGTATAGATGCTTTCTTGAGATTGCTATGTCATTTCATTTTCTAAATTTCATCACTTCCGTTGAACTAGCCAGATGCAGAAAAATTATAAAGAAATATAAGATAATAATTGCAAATTTCACAATGTCGTAGCATGTCACAGCACTCCTTTAACGAGGTTCCTATTCACTGAGGTGTCCCAGCACTCTTTTAGCTGGACCCTAACCTAGATTCGATTAAATCATCTGAAATTTAGAGTTTCTTGTCTTGTATCAGTTTTTTGAGTTTTCATTTTGTAATATCTGATTGGTTTTCAGTATGACTGATATGAGAAGGGAAGTTTGCAAAAGTTTGGGAGCTAGAGGTGTGGAATTTGGTTCTCAGGAAAATGTTTATATGGAAAAAAAAAGGAAAATCTAGAAGCCAAGAAAGAACAGAGTGTAAGAGAGATTCCGGAAAAAAAATATGGCTCTATTATTATGTCTAATTAAAGATATGCGGAAACAAAAGGAAAATATAAAAGAAGTGAATAAAAAAATGAGAAAAGTATGAAAAAAATGGGTGACAAGTTTGATAAAAATGCTTTAGAGCTACAAGCAGGATTCTGAGAGAACATATCAAAATTGGGGAAATCTTAAAATTTGAAATTGAAATGAACGAAAGGAAATTTAAGCAGATTAGTGAAAAATCAACTACGGGTTCGAAAGAAACTATTAAGACCGTCGAGGAATTGAAATTTGTAATTAGAGGAAAAGGGATACAAGTTCTAGAGGATATGTATGACGTTATAGAAAAAATTGTTCAAATAAAAGCGAATCAGGATGCAAGCGAGAAAGAAACAGATGGGAAAACTAAAAGTTTAGATAAAAAAGTAAATGAAATAGAGGGAAGCTGTCAAGCTGGGTTTAAAACGTTTAGAAATGATTTGGGAATTCTCAAAACAGACTTAAGGAATTTTGAAAATAAGTTTGGAAATATGGAAGATAGAGTTAAAAGTATTCATGTTGAGGAAGCTATACGATGAGGTCCAACCAGTGTTCTGTCGGAGCAACGCTCAATATTTTATGGGGATAATAAATTTAACCCAAAGATAATTTTAAATAACCGAAAAACTTCAATACAAGGTAGCTGGGATGAACAAACAAAGTAAAATAGATCCATGCTGAAAAGAGGTGCAGAGATTTGGTGTGGACTAATTTGCACCCTTCCTTTTTTACGGATAGTAAAAGGATAGGCGAACAGCTGAATATAAAAAATATTCTGGCGAGACTAGCATGGACCTTTATTGGCTGCGGTGAACGCAAGAGACTTAAATCTCAGGGCGAGGCAAGGTGAGGCAGATATCTAGATGAAGTTAAATAGAAACAACAACTTAACATTTGTTTAAGTAGTTAAACAATTATACTCAAAGAGAATTTTGTATATTAACGTCCAGGTAGGGCATTTGGTTAAACATATATTATTTCTATGAACGTATGGATGAGGTACAAATAATGACGTATCTAGTTTATACACTTCATACATATGTTTTAATAGTCATTTTTATTAATGCTAAAAGATATAAAATAAGACAAAATTTTGACTATCAACATACGTTAAAAGAAAATCCTTATTGTCAATTATAAACATAGGTAATTATCATTTCACATGAGTAATAATGTGTAAAAAGAAATTTGATTTCATTTTAGGTATAGAGCTCTTATCACAAAAAGTTTCATGAAAATCCTTGTCACAGAATACGTGAGCAGTTAATCAAATTTACATATTATTAATTTATACAAGTTAAATAAATTCGCATCTTACGTGCAAGATAAATACTTTAGAATAAAGTTTTACGATAGCTGTGATTATTTCCAAACCAAAGTTCAATCGCCTTTAAGAAACTATTTACCTAGTACCATTTTTAATCTCATACCTCTAGTTTTTTGTAACTCAAATAAAGCAAATTAGTTACTCAAGTTTAACAGGTGCTCCGTCGTATCCTCGGACAGCATTAGAACCAGCTTGCAAG
Source organism: Platerodrilus igneus (assembly GCA_036346225.1). Classification (NCBI taxonomy): domain Eukaryota; kingdom Metazoa; phylum Arthropoda; class Insecta; order Coleoptera; family Lycidae; genus Platerodrilus; species Platerodrilus igneus. The sequence continues at coordinate 2,270,314 of JARFIW010000295.1, forward strand.
AAAACACAAAAGAGCTCGCTCATATCCATAATTTGTAGCAACCAAAACTTGTTTGATTCGGGTAATCTTCTAACGAGAGTTTAAAACGTAGTAACTAGACGATTCATACACAAAATTTATATGGCAAGGTAACTTAAATTATAGTTGAAGAGGAAACGCATCAAGCGAAAATAAACGTAAATGTCCTATCGAAAATTTTTTAGAAAATCAAACATGTATGAGGAATGGATATTTTACACGAGGCGTGTTGAAACTAACAGAATGTTAATCCATAAACAACTTACCACGTTTTAACAGTAAAGGTAGGTAAGGTAGATATTCTGGTGCTCTCGGTTCCATATTCTAAAGCAGGTACAAATGGCGAGGTAATATCAAAATTCTCAAGAAAAGCTCTTGAAGGCAGTCAGTTAAGGAAAGAATGAAACTTTGACTTATCAAACCAAAAATAACCAACGAAGATTGTTGCGGGAAACGAATACTTACGAACGTCTTGATATGCTTTTATTGAAGAGTATTGGTAATTTTACCAATAAGGAAATTACTTATATACGTACGTAATTGTATATTAGAAAACAGATAATTTATAAATAAAGAATCTATAAAAAAGGTTATATAGCGTATTAATTTCTGGAATTTATATTAAATGTTGGAAACTTAAATTTGAGTTGGAGATATTGACAGAATTTACTGTTGTTTATTAACAAAAAGGAAATGTATGTGTCTTAGTGCGATGCACGTTGTAACATGTTGAGGAGTAGCGAAAAGACATGTTACAAATTAAAAGTAAGTTAAGCTTTTTCAAAGATTTCGAGTTTAAATTTTTAAAACATTTCTGTGGAGACAGCTAAGAATTTAAAGTTAGAGATAATTTATTGGTAGAAAAGTGTACTAGCGATTCAGGGAATTATATGTCATTAAGAAACAGCGTTGCTTAACAACTTGATGCTCCTTCAGAGGACAACCTCATTATATCGTATGTAGCAGGTCACTTCGAGACGTAAGTAAGGCAATGCATAGCCTTACACAATATTGTTGATGGAAATGTCTTTTTGAAATATCTTCAATGATATGACGATATGGGTCAACCAAGGCGGATGGAGATCAGACCAAGGGACAGCCCATGAATGCTTTTAGATTTTAGAGTAATAATCGACAAGAAAGATACTAAAGCAGACTCTTTCAAAAGGTGAATGAATATGCAAAGAAAAAATGAAATAATTGGAATGTAGGAAATGCTATTAGGAGAGACGGAGGAAGGGAAAACAATGAATCCCGTACAATTGAGAACAGAACCGTAACCCAAGGAAAGGAAAATATAACAAACGTACAAAGAGATGTCATAAATGATAGCAACGATAATAAAAGGACGTACGCAAATCCTGGAACAGCAAGTTAGGCAGGATTTTTAGATACAGACAAATCAGATGATAAATGTATAGAAATTATTAAATATGGACGTGTGCATAAATTTATAAACCTTGATTTGGAAAATGATTTAAAGGTTAATGAAAAAAATTATTTACTACCTATATTAAAATGACAAGTAGAAGAAATAAAGATTAAATTACTTTTAGACTTAAGCTGAAGCAACGTTGGTAAATGAAGGTTTTATTAAAGATAATTCAGAGGGGTTAATGTAGAAAGTTATCCCCATTAAAAGAAATAATTTAGTATCCTCGATTAATAAGGAGTTTGCAGTTATAAACAGTATCATAATTCTAAAATTTAAGTTGGTAAAGATGGAGGTTGAGCAAGAGTTTTTAATTGTGCCGGTGGTAAGAGTTGATGCCATTCTGGGAATGGATATTATAAGTAAGATAACGTCTATAATAGATACGGAGAATAAAGTGATGGTTATTGAGAATGAAAAGATTAAATGTAACAAGGAAGTCCATTTAGAAGTAGAAGGAGATTGTATGAATTTGAATCAATTTGAGAACGAGGCGTAAGGTATCAGACATGAGAGTTTAAGTTTTAGGTGTCCTGATGAAGTTAGAAGAGAAGTTGTATCGTTTTTAGAGAAAAGGTCAGAATTATTGGAAACTGGTGAAGATGATGTTGAAGAGATGGAAATAATAGATGAAATAGATGAAAATTGTATGATTGCGGGTGTTGAAAAGGAGATAAAGGAAATTTCTGTGAATGCAGCTATTAAAAATAAAATGAATAAAGGTGATAAGATATCAAACAGTGATAAAATAATATGGAAAGTATAGCTTAATAATTCATTTGGGATAATTTCGATTAAACAAGCAAATCGTTCTGTGAATTAGCGTATGTACAAATATGAAAGAATGGTATTAGGTTTGTCAAAACATTTATTTAATTATGCAGATGTAAGAAGGAATTGGAAGAGTAGGAAAAAGAAAAGGATTGATGAAGTGAGAGAGGACAACAGTATAAATACGAAATATTTTGAGAGGGAATTAGAGGACGAAGTTAGAAAGGTTTTTAAATGTCCAGGTAAGTTACGAATGACGTTGAATTGTTATCAAAAGAGGAATATTCTAAATTAGTAAATAGAGAGGCAATATTTGCTGCAGGTGATGAAAACAGGTTGAAGGTTGTTAATACAGAACCAATTAAAACCAAAGTTTATGCATATAATGAAGAAAAATGATGTGATAAAGAGGTCACGAGAGTTAATTGAAATCCAAATTCTATAAATAATACGCACCCAAATAGAAAAAAAAACGGAAAAAATTGAAACTTCTAAGCATTTATTGTACTACTCTGTATAACACAAGCGTACTTCTTAGCCATTAAAAGACAAAGGTCTTATTAATTATATGATTATATTTTTGATGGGGTAAATAAAAGCCTAGTTAATGAAGAGTCTTCATTGCTAAAAGATAAGACACGTTTTTATTGCATTGATCAACATACTCAATTAATTTTCTGTGCATTTTCCGTGTATAAAATAATTATCCCGTGTGTAAAATATCCTCGCAAAAACAATATCCAGTTATATTTCCAAAGTACAAACAAACCCATCTTAAATATGTGTGTAGATGTAATATTCAGATTTATTTTGGGAATGTGAAATAAAAAATATTCTAGAAATTTTGAGAGTAATAGAAAAAAGTGCGTCATCTGTAATAAGAAATACTTAAATACCTAATTAGTAAATAAACGCTTATTCAAAGAACTCGCGTGACTATTAAAAATGTTGTAAAATCGATAAGAACGAATTTATAGCCCATCGGATTTCAATATAAAAGAGGAAAACAGCAGATTAACCCTGTACACTTAGACAAAAATTAACGACGCTTTTATGATGTTCTTAAATAACGCAATTGGACACTACTTGGTCGTTAAGTGACGACATTCTTGTAAATTCTTATATCAGCAGTGACTAATTCTCAAGATTCTGGAAATGTATGGAAACAGGTGACGTGTTAAAATTTAGCATATAAAACCGGAACTTTATTAAAGGGATTCATTGATTCATAAATTCGCTATTCATTTTAAGGTGTCGAACATTTTACTTTGAAAAAAATTATTTAGTAAGGATTCGGCACAGTATTAACATTTAAGGTGTAGCTTTGAATAAAGAAGTAACTCTTAAAACGTAACTCTGCATAAATATGGAACATAATTATTTTTAACACACTACGAGAATTGAACAATCTTTGACATAGGTATTACTGACGCAAAAGAACGCATTGAGTTAAGTAATTGAAAAATATTAAATGCATTTTGAAAATTAAGATACTAAATAAGTATTTAAAATTTTATGAAAAAACTGGAAACTGATTTCAACGTCAAATTTAAAATGGAAATGAAAAGTACTTAATACCGTTAATTACGAGTTGAATAAGCGCCATTTAACTTCGCAACCATTGATTTCAGATTTTTTAGCTTGTAATTGATATTTGAGTATTTTATCATTTAAATTTATGGTAGAATAAGTTCTTATTTTAATTTAGTTTTGTGAGCGGATATTTACCAGAAAGTTTTGAGGTCGAAGTGTGGAACATTTTAACCTTTAATACATTATCTGTAATGCTCCATTGACCTTCGGGGTAGTAAAAGCATGGTAAATTAGCCACAAGAAAACAGATTTAAGTTCTGTAAATTTTAACAAAGATTAGGTAAGGAATATTTTAATAATTAAGCAAATAAATATTTATTAGGCATAATTTTTTGTTTGTAGATTATGCTGCAACATACTCTATATCCTCTTGCATAAAAGAAAAATGTTTTTAGATATATAGGTGCTTTCTTGAGATCGGTGTTTTGTTTTATTTTGAAAATTCTACAACTTCCGTTCTGCTAGCCAGGCGAAGAAAAGTTAGAAAGGCAGATAAGATAATAATTACAAATTTCACATTGTTGTACCGTGTCACAGCACTCTTTTAGTAACGTTCCTACTCGTAGAGGTAGGAGGTGAGTGGCAGGAAGTGTGAGGTGTGAAGTTGGTGGTGGACTGTTGGAGGTGAGATGTGGTAGGTGGAGGGTGGTGGTGGTGGTGAATTTGGATTCGACCTATCCTACCCACTTACATAGTGTAATATCAATCTTAGTATTCAAAATTATTTTATTTATTATGCATGCCCCTTAAACACTAAAATTTCGCGTAATAGTAGGCGTCTGTCTAAATAAAAACCTAATTTAATGTCAAGTAGCGGTTTAGCTTTTGAAAAACGTTTAAAATTTAGTAACGTGTACGTCTTAAACAAAAGGTACCTAAACTGTTTTGTCTCGTAGACCACGTGCTATTTTTTTCCATTTTGGTTGGATTTCTGCGTTTTTAATATTGAGTTGTTACAAATTCAAAACCTCAATTAAGTTATATATAGCTGATACAGTGGTATTCAATTAAATAGTTTAGCCTTAAAGTAAAAAAATTAAAAAGGAAACTGTTAGGTGATATACACTTATTAATTAAAACGACCTACAATAATAATTATAATATGAAATAGTTACACAAAAAAATAAATGCTTTTAATGAGAGGGATGTGCCTGATACTTTGATAGCAAATTTTTTAGTAGTATTGACTTCAATTTAGTTAGGTTTAGCCTTAACTCTGTTCGGGTAGTGGCTTCTAATCTGTTTCTTTTTTGTAACAAGACTAGCAACCGCGCTGAAACCCTTTTCCATGAGGTATCAAGAAGGAAAGTGGAAAATCTGTAACGTGCATTTTTATAGCGTAACATTTTACGCTTTTTCCCAATTAGCAAATGTATTTCTGTGACTGCTATTTCTGTATTTTATATTTATTGACTCCTTAGGCGAATGCATCGTATTATAATGAGTGGATATACAAGTCTAGATAATAGACGATAAGAGGTTGTAATGGAACGAGTTGAATGAACAGATGAGTAGTTGTAGTTTGTTCTTGGTTCCTATATATTAATTACGTTAAAAATACTGCATCTTCTTTGCTTTGACAATAGTGAGAATTAATGCGGTAACAATTTTCGCATTGTTCAGGAACAAGCACGGCACGTTTTTAGTTGTTTTTCTTGTGAAATAAAAGTTGTATATTAACCGTGTTTGGTCGACGCACGTGTGTTTTACGGAACATTTAACGCACGTACTTTAGTGATACACGTGCTTTACTCATTGTGGTTTTTTTGTTGGTGCTTTGTCTTTTGATATTTAAACTGTGTGTGCGATCTAGTTTCGCGGTCTTTTTTTTAACAGAGTAGTGCATACTTTGGATTATCCCAATACAGTTGATACTGTAGTTTTTGAATTTTCTAACCCCAAAGAATCTAGAATAGATCATTGCTTGCGCAAATTTCGTTATTTGCGAAATATAACAAATTACCGGTTTACAAAGGTATTGGTTGAAGTTTCTCCCTGCTTTTTGGATGTTTATGAAAATAATATACATTCGGTCCCAGTTGACATTAAACTAGTGCTACAAAATATTTCGAAATTATTGTCTCAGGAAATAGAATTAACAAGAAACTTATCAATGCTACATAGTTTCGTCGTGTGATAAGGTCTGCTGCTAACACCAGTGAAATACGTAAGTGTGATTAGGGTTACGTGTGATAAGTTCCATCAACGCCCTCACAGTCAAGGGTGAAGTGCTGCGTTAGTGCCGGCCATCGATCCCACACTTCAATTGCAAGGAAGCGTTACTGAAGGACTTCTTGTAAGTTGAACTATTTCCTACTTGTTATTACTTTAAATATCTATCCGTTGTTTTGCCATATCTTTGTAGTTCTGATACCTTTTACCATAGACTTGCATGCTATTTGAAAAAAAAAGAAGAATCAACAATACTGGAAGACTCATATCAATTGTGCTTACCTATTTATTTTTTTGTTAAAATTTTGTCTGATTTATGTTTAATTGGTGTGTGAGGAAACGTTTCTGCTACTCCCCAATATTACCTCACTTTGTACTAAAAAATTTTATATTGCTTTTACCGTTGTTATATTATATAGGTTATCCAAACAGTTTTTTTTTCATTCTGCAAAGTACTGAACAATCTATGCTTGATCAGCATGCTATGCTTTTTCTTTATTGCAGGTTTGCAGGACTAATGTCTTTTTTTTATTGCAGGTTTGCTATTCTAATTTTCTTTTTTGCAGGTATTGTTACTAACTCCTTACAGCCGCGTACCTTATATGTTGGTCTGCTTTCTACAACCCCCCCTAATCTCCGATTGAGCCCGGTCATTTCTTTGTTTTTTTTGTGTTACGCACGGCTACGAGCCAACGTAGCATAAATTTGGCGCCCAACGTGGCTGCCACGATTCGTGTAACAAGGCTATCACAACTTTTCTGCGATAGTCCGTAATACAGTATAAGTAATAGTTATCTCCTCTGCAACCAAACCGCTGGTAAATCTTTTTGAGCTATATTTTAAGTTCTTCTTTAGTATTTATTCTGATTATTGTTTCTTGTAATATGACATACGTTTTGTCAATGTCACCGTGTGGATAGATAATCCACTGTGTAATTTTCATAGTCAAAACATTTTCAAACCTAGTTTCAAAGTATGTGTAAAGCATATTTAAATGATGAGTGTAGGTTGAAATATCATCATTTTGGCAGTTCTTCTGTGACAAATTGGGAAACTGGGAATTTTCGTGACGTCCAATATTTTGCTTCATTAATTTAATTCTGACAGGAAAAGCTGAAATGATGGCCTTGGTATTTATCAAATTTAGACTCTCGCCTTGAAACTGCAAGTTAAAATGGACAAAATACGGACAGAGCTTGTCGTCGCCGAATAGATGACGATCTGGAACAGCTTACCACTTGCACTACCGGGCTAGGACGGCCTTGCCTTTTATACACCTAACATCGCATAATAATTCTTTAGGTATGGAATGCTTTAGATATTAGCTATTTTTATAGCTCCAATTATAGCTATTCGTAAAACAATGCAGGATCTAGAAGTTTTTAGTCCCTCTTCACATCAACACCCAAACGACGCTGTAATGAACAATGTTCTTATAAAAACAATACTGGACTAAACAAATTATTTGCAAGTGCACTGATATTAAATGTCAGTAACGATATTTGTAGAATTTGTAAACTACCTTAGTTTACCCTGTAGCAACGTTACTGTTGATAGCCAAATACCTATACTATTTATTAGAGCACACGTAGTAGTTTCCAATAAGCTGTTGTGTATTAAATTGAACAATGCTGCATCAAATACTTGCAAATGTTTAATTATGTAGTGGAGTTTGTCACAAAGGATATTGAATCGCTTTATCAAAGGCCGCACGGTTGGTGGACACGGTTACAAGTATTTTACATTAATTACGTGTTTCACAACAAACAGGTCTTTATAGCTATTGTAGTTAGTGGACACTATTCCGCAATCATGATAACATCCAATATAAAGCAATTTCTATATATTGCTGCAACAGATCCTAATTTTCCTGAATGTTTTAGAAAACTCGTTTTGGCATCTTTCAATTAAAAGGTATAAGTGAATAATAAGGCTCGAGAAGAATATATGTAACTACTAAAATAATTTGTGTTCACGTAGGTAGAATATAAATAGCATATACCTTTATTTTGATTATCCATAATTAACAATTTCAGTGGCAAATGGTGTCATCTACAATAAGAGAAGCAACTTTAAAGGCAACACAACTGTCAAAAAATTCTAAAATAGCAACCTTGACAAATATATAGTTAAGGTTAGCAAACTTATTAGTAAAACACCAATAAATTGATTGTGTGTCGATTAACCCGTTCAGTCATTATTTTTAATGGAGCTATATGACAAATTTGGAAATCAGTTCTTGGTTATTTTATTGCGAGAATATGTTTCTCTTCGAGAGGCTTGGTTGTATAGACACGCTTGTTGAAAGGATAGTTAGTATTTGATAGAGCAGTCTATACATTTTCTTTACGATGTGAGCAGTGGCGGCGTTAGGCGTCGGCGACGTCGGCGACCGCCGATGTCCTCGCGCCCAAGAGGACCTTGCAAAAAAATGGCAGAAGTTGATTACTTGACTTAAAAAATTTTTATTATCGTAGAACGAACGCCAGCATTCTGCAATGTTTTAAATGTAGGATTAAACCCTTATTTAAAAGCAAGTATTTCTTATTGCAATGCATCACACTAACAGACCCTGTCGACTACCTGTCCCGGCAGGGAGAAGAATTCAATGCACCCAGGGGTTACGATAAGTCCATTGTTAAAAGGCCTTTCATTTCAAAAAGCAATTGAAAATACATGTTCAATTTACATTTATTATATGCCATAACTATTAGTAACTTTTGCGAGATATAATTGTAAATAAACCCTACTTCGTGGTTTTGCGATTGGAGCTTTTGTAGAAAATAAATCTTCAAAATGATTTCTTGGCCAAAATGAATAAAGTACAGGCTAAAAGCTACTTAGGTATTGTTTGATGTTTTCTCAGGTTGACAAGCTCAGTCATTGTAAGCCAAATGTTTCTCAGAAGTTTCCAATAGAATTCTATTTAGTTGAGTACGTACTTTGTCATAATAGTCTAAGGTTTAACATTTAACAATGCTGTCAAAATGACTTAAACAAGTTTAATTCAAATATAGTATAGTGTTTAAAGTACAGGAACGTATTAGGTCGATCCCCCTCCCTTTGTATACAATTACAGGCAAAACTAAACCACCCTCCTTTGTCCGTCTTAAACTGTATGCGTAAATTGTTACGGACGTTCAGTTGTTGTTTATACGTGAAGTGTGTAGTTAAATTACTCTTAGTATAAAGTTATAACCAACGACTAAAGTAACGCGTAGTTAAAATAAAGATAAAGAATCTATAATTGTTGGTATTTTTGATAATAAATACTAAAAGCTTCTGTGCTAATATTGTTTGGATTACATGCATACATTTTATATTGGGTATGATGTGAATTACATGTGTTAGTTTAATTTATTGTATAATTAATTATTAAGTTACTTCCCCTATTTTAAGTCAGTTATATATAATATTCAAAGCTTTTTGCATTTAATCTGCGCTGGTATAAGCGTGTTTGCTTTTTATATTTGATATCGTCATTATTTCAGGAAGACCTTCAAGAGAGACATATAGGTAGGAAATGGGAATCTGGCGCGTCAAAAGGAAAAAGAAAAGTTGAAAAGGCTCTGTCCAACCAAACCATGAGTTCCAGTATGATGAAATTTCTTAAGAAACCTTCATCAGGACAGGTCGGTACTACAATAACATTAAAGTCTGATGACTCTCTTGTACAAGATTCTGAACCAACTTCAGATCCAGAGTTGACAGAATCTACAGTTATTCAAGTTTCTGAACCCAGTAACAGTAAAAAGCTAGACTCTGACGACAACATTCGTGACTCTATGATTCAAAAACAAGCAGTCCATTTCACAGCGTTGTTTATGGATTCTGATCTGGGGAACTGGGTATTTCCAATAACGGACTCGCAGCGTCATGACTTAATTCAAAACGGTCCTCGCCAAAACCTAGAGACGTCTGACAAAAGTTATCCCAGGGACGATAATAATAAACATTTTTCTAAATTCCACTTTAATCGAAAATTGAGTAATGGGGAAAACCAACATCGCAGGTGGTTAATTTACTCTATATCTGAAGATAAAGTTTATTGCTTTCCATGTAAACTTTTTTCCCATTTGCAAACGTAGATGGTAAAAGAAGGATGTTGCGACTGGAAAGATTTGAGTCGAATATTGCAAAGACATGAACAAAGACATGGTGTGCATGATTAAATGGATTGAATTTTATAAAGGAATTAAACACCGAAAAACAATAGATGCACAACACGAGACACTGGTTAAAGAATCGCAAAAGTATTGGTACAACTTGTTTGAAAGGTTGATTGATATAATTAACTACTTAGCTTCACATAATCTGGCATTTAGAGCTCATCGAGAATCTTTTAATTTTAATTTAAATAATAGCGATATAGTGGCAATTTTATAGACCTATTTAAATTGTTATCCAAATATGATCTGACACTACAGGAACACCTGCAACGCATTAATAAAAAACAGCTTAATCAACATTATTTGAGTCACGATATTCAAAACGAATTAAACACACTAATGTCTATATCAGTTGTTGATGAGATTATACAAAGAGTCAAACAAGCAAAATACTATGCGTTTATGCTTGATTGCACCAGGGATGTCAGCCGTGTTGAACAAAGTGTCGACAACATTAAGATTTTGTAATTCTTCAACTGGAGCGATAGAGGAGCACTATGTTGGGTATATTGCCGTCGCAGAGACAACAGGAGAATATTTAACAAATTCAATATTACAAAAACTAGAAAGAAATGGTTTAGATATCCAAAATTGTCGAGGGCAGGGCTACGATAATGGCGCTAATATGGTCGGCATTAACAAAGGAGTTAAAGTAGAATCCTTAATATTAATCCAAGAGCGTTTTTCACGCCTTGTGGATGTCATAGTTGGAATTTACTGTTGATAGATGCAAGTAATTCTTCTATAATTGCCAAGACGTTTTTCGGCTTTATTAATAAAATATACCTTCTATTTACGAGATCAAGCAAGCGTTGAGGTCTCCTTAAAACCAAATTAAAATTAACATTAAAATCCCTATCTGAAACAAGATAGGAGAGTAGAATAGAAGCAGTTAAAGCGATATTGTTGCAATTTGATGATGTTGTCGATTGTGTAAATGACCTGAAAAACGAAATTGAAGATTCCGAAACTCTAAGTGACTATGAAGCTGTACTCAACGAAATGTTAACTTTTGAGTTTATTGTTGCAATACACGTTTGGTACGAGATTTTACTGCGCGTGAACAATTTAAGTAAATTATGGCAATCGGTTCAAGTTAACTTGAAGATCGCTGTTAATACGTCATGTTTGCTATGTAACTAGATTCAAAAATATCGTGATACAGGATTTGAAAAAAGCGTTGCAGAATCTAGATTGTTTGTGGAAAATAGTAGTTATGAGATTTCGTCTTAATTTAAAGAAAAAAGATTGGCCAAAAAGAAAAGAATGTTATCGTATGAAAATATTGATGAACCAATACAATCTGCTGAAATGCAGTACAAAGTTGACTTTTGTAATAAGATGATAGATGCTATCATAGTCGACACCGAATGCCGATTCAAATTGCTCCATAATTATTTTGAACAATTTGGCTTTATTTTTGACATAAATTATTTAAAATCTATACCAAAAGAAGACCTTCTTAAACATTGTTATGATTTAGCTGCAATACTTCGGGATGGCGAAAACAATAACATTCAGTCTTTCGAACTATGTGAAGAACTTCTGCTTTTACAATCGAATTCACTAATAGACTCTATTATAGATGTCAAACAACTTATACAGTACATTTTAGAAAATAATTTGCAAGAAGTATACCCATATGTTTACATAACAAGCAGAATTATGCTTACATTTACGGTCACTACAGCTTCAGCTGAGAGAAGCTTCTCCAAGTTAAAATTAATTAAGACCTACTTACGAAGTTCCAAAGCAGAAAAGTTCGTATATGGTAATTTGTGTTTGAGTGTGTAATTCGTCTATTTGTGTTCGGTCGTCTTAAAACTATTTAATGTTAAATTTGCGCTTAGAACAAGAGTCAGGTGCTTCATAACTTTGAGCTTTACGCCACTTCAGAAGTGTTAGCTTCACTATCCATATAACAATTATACATGCTTCGATAATAATATGATCCACTAGACTACAGCTCTGAACGTTACGAGTTATAATGTTTCGTGTCAATTAATCTCAACGGATAAAAATGTCGCAGTGAAATTTGCATGTTATATACCATGAGTGTAATTGGAATTTCATCAGAGACCATTTTTGTGCAACTAACCGCCTATAGATAATGGATATTTCCTCACCTCGTTATTTCCAAGTAAGTCCTTAATCATAATTTATAATTTTTAAAAGAAATTGTTTGGTTGTACTTCTTTGACAAATAACATGTGAACCCAAGTGTTATATATTATAGACACTCAAATTGTCTATTCACCTTCATTCATGTATCTTACCTTCTACTACGTACAGTTAATTTGCTCCTTGAGTTCTAATTAACCGCCACAGTTTGATTAGCTTAGCAACAAAATACTTATATATACCTATTATGTATTGGTATAATTCAAGTCATTAAACGTTTTGTTTTGGGCTCTGAGAAATGTTAGGGGCCTCGAAAAACTGATGTCGGCGACACCCACGTTTGGTCTAGCGCCGCGACTAGATGTGAGAATCTGTACTTTTTCTTTTCATCAAGTTTTGTTCGTTCTACAGCACGATACCTCTTACACTGCTCGTTAATATAAATTGATTCTAGCTCAATTTTTAGGTATTACACTTTCGTATGCATGAACATAAAGGGACATCATCGTCTAAATCACTATAATAAAGTTTCGTGGTACGTGATAAATTTTTGTACGCCTATTAGTGCGATGTGCATTAATGTAAATTCAAATTGTATTCCGTATTACATACAAAAAGTTATATTTATTTGAAACATTTCGTGTTATAAAATCTACTTTATTTTGTCTCTTATGATGAACAGTGGTTAGCTTATTCTAGCTAGGGCCAGTTCAAATGATATTTTAAAACCATTTTCGCATAAATTAATGAGAAGAAGATGAGAAACTTTCATAAGAGACAATAAAACAACCAGCTTTTATAATTTTAAGTTAACATTTGACCCGTTGAGAGGGCGTTGCAAAACATGTTTAATGACGTGACAGGTTATTTTGCGGGAAATTTACACTTAAAACAAGCGGTAAATTTGAATTTACATTATACCAAATTGAAAGTTTGAACTAAAAACTAAGAATTTTTAGTTTTCCTGTAGTTTATTTTGAATAAAAGGTTTTAGACAAATTACAAATATGTTCTGCAAAAGAAATGAATGCATATCAATGAATCAATTTAACTCATTCAAAAAGGTAAAAGAATAATTACAGCTAGTAATAATAATATTTATTTATGTACAAGTTTTTTACAGTCTTGACATGTTACATATTTGATTACAAAATAACAATCAGAATAATTTGTACCTTACTACATATTCAATTTATTAAATACCTCTATAACAATTGCCCAAATCGTCAATTTGATGATAACATATACATTGTAGGAAACATTCAGGGCTACAGCAAAATTAATACCACTTAATATTTCAGCAAACAATTTATCATAAGTAATGTTATTTATAAATCAACATAAGACGCATAGATGATTTATTATTTGTGGCAAACGTTTTTTAATTTTTGATTTTTGCTACACAATGTAGTAGACCTATTTCAATTTTCTAATCGACATCCCCACCGGTGGTCTATTCTCAAATATGTTGTCAAAAAGAGCATAAATGAATTCTCAGAACAAAGTTATGTTCAATACCGAATCTACGAATAACACAAATAAAATTTTTTGTCAATGAGTTACTCTGTAGTAACGTATTAAAATTGTAGTTATGCACTACTTCAATAATTTTTAAAAATTTGTACACTTCGTTCAAAAGAAACAAAAAAACCCTCTTTGAGGTAATCAAGTACATCACTTTGACGAAAATATGTAAATTGCTGATGCTTTCCAATAAGACGCTTTTCTTTGTCCAAAACAACTGATCCGCAAAAATTACAATCATGCACTTTTAAAAATTTTCTACAAAAGAAGCCAGTCATTAAAAGAAATTAAAAAAATTTAAAAGATAAAAAAATTTTAAATAAGAAAAATAAGGAACTAAAATAAATAAAAAAAAAGAAATACAAAAAATAATTTAACTAAATTAAAAAACCTACTTATTCAAAATTCTTACCCACCAAGATTAATAAATAAATTATTATTTAACACCTCATCTGAATCAGAAAATATAAGAACCATTTTAACATTACATAGTAGCAATAATAATAGTAACTCTGAAACAGCTTCATTATTTTATACACTCCCATACATACAAAACTTCGCAAACAAACTAGCCCACATATTTAAAGATTTGCCCAATATAAGAATTGCCAACAAAACAGTACTCACTATTAAGAATATATTTTCTAAAATAAAAGATCGCACTCCACAATTACAGGAATCAGGTTTGGTCTATGAAGTGCCCGGTTTCAATCGTCAAAGCCCTTATGTTGGACAAACGTCCAAATGACTCTCAGCCAGACTTACTTCGCAAAAGAGTGACTGTAAAAGAGGAATTAAATCTTGTGCTCTTTCTTCTTACGTAATTGAGACAGGACATTTAATGTATTACGCCAATATCAAAATTGTTTTTAGAGAAAAGCATTATTGTAAACGATTATTTTTAGAAATGGTTTCTATATCGTTAAAAACAAGTTTTTTAAACAAGAAAACAGTTACTCAAAATTTGAGTAACATTTATTCTTATTTATTGTCCCTTATTAGAAAAGAATTGCTATCAATTTCGATACTCCAGGATTTAGCAGGGTTCTCTTTATAGTTTTACATATTTAAGTAGATAGTACTAACTTAGGGAATTAAATTTAGGATATTTGATCACTTCTCCCATAATAGTTTTTTAACACTTTAGTGTAGTCAATTTGTATACCTATAATTATAGTTTAGTCAACTTTTACACCTTTAATTATACTACAGTAGTTTAAACAAGAGAATAAGGTTATGTAAACGTCTGTCACTTTTGACATGTTTGTTTTCAACCTTCAATGAAGTAATGTCCAACTTCCATAGTTGTATGTTTTTATAAACTCACATAAACTAAGTAGTATTAAGTAGTGGTACACATTATTTATTTTCATATGCATTTATTAGATTCCTGACGAGGATGATAAATTTATCGAAAGCTCGAATGCTTAAAAGAGTGTCTAATTAATTTGACAAGTTTGACTGCTTTTCCGAAATGTATACTAAAATAATATTCTAAACAGTCGATATACCTTATTTGTGTGTATATATATATATATATATATATAATATATATATATATATATATATATATATATATAATATATATATATATATATATATATATATATATATATATATATTATATACAGAAATATTAATCATGCCAATGTTAGTGGAACTGCTGTTAACATTATTAGTTATTATGAAATGAACATTAGTATTTAATAGTTGATCATCATTTAACGTGAATCAAACATAGTAATTAAAACATATACAGAAGTAGGATTTGAATGCAATGATTTGATCAATATTATTAGATGAAGAACCCAATTGTTTAGATGATGTTATCACTATAACACTGAAGCATTGAAGCCTTGATTCACGATAGTTTACCAATTGAGCCATCTAGCCCAATTGTTTAGATGATGTTATACTTAATCCTACTGAAACTTGGCCCTTGTTAATAGATAGCTCAATTGGTTAGAGCACTGATCCGGAGAATCAGAGGTTGCAGGTTCAAATCCTGCTGTAGCCGTTCTTTTAGTGGTTTTCAATTACTAGTTCGATTTGAAATAGTAATTCAACTTTAAATACAAAGTTGGGTTTTCATTTCATCTTTATAACTATTAATATATATATCAAGCATTCATTTGCATTCCAAATGTGGATTATTCTTCTGTATTAATAATAATATAATTACATGTTTGTATTATTCCGAACGTTGCAAAAATGGGATGATCAAGTTATTAGTACATGAATTATGTATATAACTAGATTCAATTTCCTTAAATGCAAGACGTAATTGAAAATCATTAACAAGGGCCAAGCTCAGTAGGATTAATTAACATCATCTAAACAATTGGGCTAGATAGCTCAATTGGTTAGAGCACGGATCCGGAGAATCAGAGGTTGCAGGTTCAAATCCTGCTGTAGCCGTTCTTTTAGTGGTTTTCAATTACTAGTTCGACTTGAAATGGTAATTCAACTTTAAATACAAAGTTGGGTTTTCATTTCATCTTAATAACTATTAATATATATCAAGCATTCATTTGCATTCCAAATGTGGATTATTCTTCTGTATTAATAATAATATAATTACATGTTTGTATTATTCCGAACGTTGCAAAAATGGGATGATCAAGTTATTAGTACATGAATTATGTATATAACAAGATTCAATTTCCTTAAATGCAAGACGTAATTGAAAATCATTAACAAGGGCCAAGCTTCAGTAGGATTAAGTATAACATCATCTAAACAATTGGGCTAGATAGCTCAATTGGTTAGAGCACTGATCCGGAGAATCAGAGGTTGCAGGTTCAAATCCTGCTGTAGCCGTTCTTTAGTGGTTTTCAATTACTAGTTCGATTTGAAATGGTAATTCAACTTTAAATACAAAGTTGGGTTTTCATTTCATCTTAATAACTATTAATATATATCAAGCATTCATTTGCATTCCAAATGTGGATTATTCTTCTGTATTAATAATAATATAATTACATGTTTGTATTATTCCGAACGTTGCAAAAATGGGATGATCAAGTTATTAGTACATGAATTATGTATATAACTAGATTCAATTTCCTTAAATGCAAGACGTAATTGAAAATCATTAACAAGGGCCAAGCTTCAGTAGTATTAAGTATAACATCATCTAAACAATTGTGCTAGATAGCTCAATTGGTTAGAGCACTGATCCGGAGAATCAGAGGTTGCCGGTTTAAATCCTGCTGTAGCCGTTCTTTTAGTGGTTTTCAATTACTAGTTCGATTTGAAATGGTAATTCAACTTTAAATACAAAGTTGGGTTTTCATTTCATCTTAATAACTATATATATATATATATATATATATATATATATATATATATATATATATTGTTGCGATACAGTAGCAATACCCCTATGCGCCCTTTTTTATGAATTAAAAGGTAAAAATTTTTAATCTCTCAATTTTTTATTTTTAATATATATTTTTAATTGCGTCGGCTAGCTTAGTTTTTGAATTACGCGCGAAGCTTGCGACAATACGACAAACAAAGCCTTCAAACCTACCACCTGTCCTACCTGTTTTAATCTTTAAACCAAAACACCATTAAGCACAAATTATTATAATGTTCTCCAAAATATTTACAACGTATACCCAAAAATTAAATCTTGCAGAACCCGCACATAAATTATTATGAGAGCAAATTTTTAAAGTATTTACACTTAATATCTTTATTTTTATTCTCTTCATCTAAATTACCCCCAAATTGATTTATATTTACACATTCACTATCTATTCTTAATTCTTCATCTCATTTGATGCATTTCCCTTTGCATAATATCTCCTTGCTTTTCGCATTCATTTTTATCCCCGGTTTATCTATAATATTCATCCCCCATATAGCGTCCATTTTTAATCCAGGTACAATCACATATTCATTTTTAAATTTCTCTTCTCCTATCTCACACTTCAGAATCACTATATTACTTACGCATGCAAACTTTCTATTGTTTGGTGCTATTAAATTACACTTCTTCATCGGCATTATTTTCTTCTTTAATTTTCTTCTTTTAATAAAATCTTCTGAGACGAGTGATACTTCTGCTCCGGTATCTATGAGTATTCCAATTACTTTATCCTCTATTTTTAAATTAATTATATCAATAAATTTTTACTAAAATCATTTTCCATTTCCAGTTTTATGAATTCCCGCTGATGTTCATATTTGTTTATTTCGAAGGGCTTATTTGGTTTGTTTTCAATTAAAAATTTGTATTCGTATTAGATGGGCCTGGTCTATTCGTGACCTTAGCATAGGTACCATTAATCCTTCTTGGTTCCGTTGCTCCTTCCTCATGTCCTTGGTTATTTTGGCTTCGGCTAACATTCCTAAAAGGGTTTCTCCTATTTGATGCTTGCCATGGTCGATTTTTCATATTCCAATTATTTCTCGTATTTCCATTGGAGTTGCTTCTATAATTTTCTCTGTAGTTATGATTTGTCCTTTCATATGGTATCCAGTTGCTTGGCATCCTTCTCTGCTTTCTCTCTGGTTTTCTCTGTCGAGTAATTGTTCGACTTTCTTCTCTGCAATTTATTCGCATATCATCGTATCGCTGCAAGTATTCTACAAATATGTCACGATCCATAATGTTCTGTACAGCGATGTACTGCCTCACCTCTACTTCAAAATGTACTGCCAGATATTTGATAATTTGCTTCTTTTCTAAAGGAGGATCCAACTGTTTTGCTATACTAAATTTCTTAATTGCGTATTGTTCCCTGGTCATACCTAAATTTTTATTGTATCTCCCCATAATCAAATCGTATCTCACCTTATGTTGTTGAGTATCCCCCCAGAATTGTCTCAAAAATTTGTTCTCAAAATCTTAAAATGTTGTTAATTCATCCTTGATCAGATCAAAGCATGTTTCTGCGTTACCTTTTATCATAGCTTTCACTATAATTTATACCTCTCATCCGTTATGCCCTGCGTCAGGGTTTGGTGTCCTTTAAGAATAATTTTGGATTTTGTTATCTTCTAAAAATTTCGTATACTGATCCAATGTTATATTTGGATGATTCAATCTTAAGGGTTCCTGATTATATGTCATTCTATTTCTGCCAAAATTCATTACGATAATTTTTATATCCTCAATTTCTTTATTTACTCGGCTAATTTCCGTTCCATAATTTCTTTCAATATTCTGTACTCTTTTTCCTATATTCATAATTATTCCATTTGTTTCTCTTTTATTGGCCCATTGTATAGATCGTACCTTAATAACTTCATCTCTTACGCAGTCAATATCTACCATAAGATTAATCACTTTGTTTTGTGTTTGGAAACGCATTTCTTCCATTTGCCGATTTGTCTCCCTAATATCACTTAATTTATCTATTCTGGAACTTAAATCTTCCCCCAATTTCTCCAAATTCTTTTCAAATTCTAGCATCTTTTTTATGATTTGTTCGTTCCTCTCGGTCATATTTATCATAGGCTGTTCATTCTTTTCTGTGAAATTTATCATGGCTTGTTCATTCCTCTCCATCCTGTTTTTCATGGTCTGTTCATTCTTCTCCATTTTGTTTTGCCATCTTTTGGTACATTTCCTATATTTTTCCTTCGTTGGGTAACGTTCTATTCTCAATGTTCCGGAATTCATCATTTCTCTTTTCCCGTCTCTCCTAATGGCATTTCCTCTGTTCCAATTATTTAGTTGGCTATTTCTCGTTTCAAATGGTCGGCCTTGATTCCTGTTCTGCCATTATTTTTCTGGAATCTAAATATATCCATGGGCTGGTTCCTCTGCCTGGTCTCCATTCTCCTTGGTTGATACATGTCATCACAACGTTGAAGATATTCTAAAAACACATCTATATCAACAATATTTTGTAAGGCTATGTAGTGCCCTAATTCCGTTTCGAAGTGACCTGCTAAATATTTTATAATCTGCTTGTCCTCTAAAGGAAAATCAAGTTGTTTGGCAACGCTAAATTTCTCGATTGCATACAACTCTCTTGTCATTCCTGAATCGCTACTATATTTGCCCATCAGTAAATTATCTCTCACTTTAAATTGCTTGTTGTCTCCCCACAAATGCTTTAAAAATATAATCTCGAAGTCTTTAAACGAACTTAATTCACTTTCAATTAGTCCAAACTAAATTTCGGCACTACCCTTCAACATAGACCTCACAATATTTAACTTTGTTTGCTTATTTCAGCTACCTTGTATTAAAGTTTTTAAGTTACCTGAAACTATTTTAGGGTTAAGTTTATAGTTTATTGTCCCTATAAAATTTTAAATGTTGTTCTAACGGAACACTGGTTAGACTCCACCTCATCGGTTCCCCAACATAAATATTTTTAACCTTACCTCCTAAATTTTCAAATTTATTTCCTATGTCTGTTTTAAGATTTTCCAAATCATTTCTAAATGTTTTATAACTAGCTTGGCAGTTTCCCTCTATTTCAATTACTTTTTTATCTAAAATTTTAATTTTCCAATTCGTTTCTTTTTCACTTCTTGATTTGCTTTTATTTGACCTATTTCTTCTTTAACATCATCCGTAACCTCTAAAATTTGTATTACTTTTCCTCTAATTCCAAATTTTATTTCTTCAATGGTTTTGTTAATTTCTACCTAACCTCAAGTTATTCTTTTGCTAATCTCTTTAAATTTACACCATTCTCCTCATTTTTTAGTCTTAAACTTTCCCCCAATTTTGCTATGTTCTGACCAAATTCTGCTCCTGGGTTTAATGACCTCTCGGTACATCCTATCACGTCAAAATATAAATATATATTGCTGTGATAAGAGGTTGTTTAGGAGTGTATTGAATAGCAAGGGTCGTGTAGTAACCATAAATTGCGATAGGAAGCAGAAAACTGCATTTGTTTAGCAGAAAATTAAATAATTCCTACATTATGTAAATAGCAAGTATTTAACACTCTGTATATAGACCATAATTAATTTTAAGTAATACAAGTGAGAATATCTTTCAGTAAAGGTACGCGTATTTAAGAGAAGGATAGTACATGTAATTAAACACCCGTTGAAAAGTGTTCTAATTAGTTATAGAACAAATACGAAGATAAGAGATAAAACCTAACAAAGCTTTACACAATTACGCGGAAACAATAAACATTTTGATAAGAAAACACAGTTTCAAAAATACATAAACGAAAGTAGAATTGAAGTTACATTATTTATTTTGTTCGATTACGGAAAAGGCGATATCTAAACAAAACAACGTATGGCCAAGATAGCGAATAATAAGGTATCAAGCAAACACCATTACATGGAAATCCGATAAATTACATCAGAAACATCTTCAAAATGCAGGAACTACAAAGACCTTATTGGTTAAGATATTTACAAGAATTGTTGAAAACCCAGCCCACATGCAAGTGGGAACAGCCTATATTTAACACCGAGCAATGATAAGGCGTGTCAGTTTTAAATTCAGGCAGGGCAAAGCTGCGTCACTGCTAATCAGAAGGTCACGCGTAATTATAATAAAATATCAACTACGTTATAGTGACAATAAAGTGCAACAATCATGAAACCTTCCTTTGCCGTTTAACGTGAGTAGAATTTGGGGTAATTTATTTAAGCTAAATATTAATAATAATAGGGCTTCGAATGCATGGATAATTCGAATGTTGATAATAAGAATTCTAATTGGTGGTATAACATTTCGAATGTGTGGATATTTCGAATGTGATGACAATAATTCAAATTTAGGTTGATACAATATTTCGAGTGGATAGATATTATAATTCAATTGTGTTGATGATAATTTGAATGTGGGGATATTTTAAACGGATTAATATAATATTTCAAATCTGGGTCGATGATTTTGGTACAATTCTGGTACAATTTTGAGTTGCGAGATTCAATGCAAATAAAATAAAGAAGCACGAAGTAATTTATGGAAAACGAGGGGTTCAACTAAACAGCACTGATAGACGAATGAGGACAACAAAGGGTGTTGATCCACAACCCGAACAACCTGTAACAGGTCAGATCTAATTAGTTTTAAGATATTTTTTCTATTTAAATTTCAATACTGAATTTATTCAATTTATATAAACTTGTGATAAAGTCAACAACAAACATTGCATACCTTAAACTTACGTAATACACTATAAAGGGGTCCAGAACGTTCCACGTCTCTTTTTTAAAAAGAGGTAGTTTTTGGTAACTTTAGATTGATTTCAAAGCATATAAATTTTGGGGGTAAATGTACATATTATATTGATTGATTGAGGAGTGGATTTTGATACTTTTCAAAAATTGTAAATAATATTTCTTTTCATTATATGAAATTAATTGACTTCGTTTTATAAATTCAAACAAACAAGTAATCATAAAGGGGCGGAGAAGAGAAAAATTGATCATCGTAACGTTGTGCACTTTGTGTAGATTAAATAGGGCTAGCCGTGGCATAATAATAAAATTAGTAATAGTAAATTTGATTTGAGAACACAGAGCGATGAAGTTATAGAAGACGTCATTACACCGAGTACGGCGTTATCATATCAATTTTTATATGACGTCCCAACGTTGGTGCTCGATTGTTCCTGGAACTACATAGTATCTTTTAAATGGCTACTCAAGCCTGGGGCACGAATTAAATTAAAATAAATTTGAAAATACCTCCATGGGATTTAAACTAGAATAATTAAATAAAACCGGGGCTTTTAAGAGTTTTAATTTGAGAAAAATTACGAAACCGCAAATTCAGAGAAATTTGTACATTAATTAAATTTAGACATATCTATTTAGTATTTAAAAGTTTAGTGTAAATATAATAATTTCAAAAATGGAGAGAGGATCCCAAGAAAGTATAACATTTGGAAGGAGTTCTAGCGAAGAACAACGGACCTTACAAGAGACTGAAATGATGTAGATTTTAATGGCACTGAACAGCAAAATGGACAAAAAGGAAGAAGCCATGAAAACCATGACTACGAAAATGGATGAGAACAGCGAAAAATTAGGTAAAGAAATTAAAATTCTGAGTGATGGATTAAGGGAAACCAACCAATCAATTGCTGAAATGAGAGCGCAAATGTAAGAGAAAATCGTGAGGGTTACAGAAGATATCGACTGGTGTGGGATCATATTGGTATGGTGAAATCAAAACAGGAGAAATATGAAAGCGAGTCAAACGATAAAATCACGAATTTAAATATCAAATTACGGAACGTTGAAGAAAACTGTGAAACGGAATTCAAAACCATAAATCGGGAAATAAATAATTTAATAACTAATTCATGAAATTTTAATACTGAGGAACCAATCAGGCTAATTCAACGAAATCTTTTAGTTGACCAATATACAAAATTTTACGGGGATGGAAAAATAAATCCGAAAATATTTTTGAAAAATTTTAAAATGTTGGTACAGGGCTCTACAGACGAGCTATATAAATTAAACTTAGTTAAATCAAGGCTGAAAGGAGGAGCTGAAATGTGGTACAACATAGTTGAAAGCGAAATAGAGACATTTCAACAGTTTGAGCAGAAATTTCTACGACAATTTTGGGGGGATAGTCAGCACGATAAAGTTCGGAATAACCTGAACATGGGAAAATACAATTCTGATAAAGGAATGATGCGAGAGTTATATATTATTGAAAAGTTTACTGTAGCGAAACAATTAGATCCTCCTCTGCACAATAAACAAATTATAAAATATCTGGCAGGGCATTTTAACTCTGAAGTAAAACGATATGTTACAACACAAAATAAAGTGGACAGGGACACATTTATAGAATATTTGCAAAGGTATGATGAGTTAGAAACGAATTATAAAATGGAAAATAATACTAGGGATCGACGCACGAATTTTATAAGGACGCAAAGAAATAATGAGACTCGAAGTAATTATCAACGAAACAATTATAACTATGATTGTGGAAAAAATTTCAATAGGGGGAACTTTAACAATTTTACTAATGATTTCAGGCGAAACAGAAATACGGGGCAAATACCAAGACAACAAATAGAACGGACTAATCATGAGGGAAATAATAATAGAGAAATAAATTAGCAGAAACATGAAGATCGACGGACGCAAGCCAGGAATATTGAACGCACGCAAATAAGAAATACGAATCGCACATACGCAGAGATTACGAGTCAGGCAGGACCTTCCACGCGAAATAAAAATTTTTAGGTACGGACGAACCAAGTGAAATTCTACAGATAAACGGATACAAAAATCAGTGCGAATTAATTGATCATGAAACGGAAAATGAATTAGGAAGATTTGAACGGAACTTATTACCAATAATTAATTTAAGGGTGGAAAATAAAATAGTTAAAGTATTAGTTGATACTGGTGCAGAAGCATCAGTTGTTGCGGAAGTATTTGTTAAACGAGAGATATTGAGGAATAAAGCCATACCTATAACGAGGTGTAATTTGGTGGCAACTAATAATAAGAAATTTTGTATAATAAATGAAGTGGTAATTCTGAGATGTGAAATGGGAGATGTGAAATGGGAAAATGATTTTATGGTTGTACCTGGACTAAAGATAGATGTTGTATTTGGGATAGATGTTATAGATAAGTTGGGGTTGAAGATAAATGCAGAATGCAAAGAGATTGAGTGTAATGGGAAATATATTAAATGGTATGAAGAGGCTAATATTGAAATAGATAGTGACTACGTGAATATTAATCAGTTTGAAGATGAAATAGATAATGAGGGTAATAAAAGTGAAGAGATTAATTGTCCAGAAGATTTAAAAAATAGGGTGAACATATTATTAAGAAAGCATTCAGAATTAATAGGGTCGAAATCAAGAATTGCCA
Source organism: Platerodrilus igneus (assembly GCA_036346225.1). Classification (NCBI taxonomy): domain Eukaryota; kingdom Metazoa; phylum Arthropoda; class Insecta; order Coleoptera; family Lycidae; genus Platerodrilus; species Platerodrilus igneus. The sequence goes on from JARFIW010000295.1 coordinate 2,294,914, forward strand.
CGGGTTATGTGCACAAGTTGGAAATAGTAAACACCGAATCGTTTAACACTAAATTATATCCTATTCCAGTAGCATACAGGGATAGAGTAAAGGAAGAAATAGAAGAAATGTTACGTGAAGATATCATAGAAAGCTCCAGTACACATTTTGTGAATCCATTAGTGGTCGTGAAGAAAAGTGATGATAGCATCAGGTTATGTTTAGATGCAAGAAAAATTAATAAGCGAACGAAACCTCAATACAATTGTCCACCAACAATGGATAGCATATTAGCGAGAATAGGTAATAAGAAAATCTATAGCAAATTAGACTTAAAGAATTCATTTTGGTTAATTCCATTAGCGCGAGAATCAAGGAAATATATTCGAGTTTTCTGTAGAAGAAAGAATATATTAATTTAGGGTGGTCCCGTTTGGTTTGTCTTCGAGTACGGCTGCATTAGTGAAGGCTATGCAGAATATTTTGGGACCGTATGAGGAATTTTGTATCAACTATGTAGATGATGTGTTGATATTTAGCGATAGTGTGAAACAACAATTTGTTCATTTAGAAAGAATATTATTAAAGTTAAATATAGCAAGTTTAAGGTTAAATTTAAAGAAGTGCGAATTTTTTCAAGATAAAGTTAAATTTTTGGGGTATCAAGTCAGCACGGAGGGCATATTTATAGATAAAAATCGATTATCTGTTATATTAGAATATCCCACACCAAGGAACGTACAAACGTTGAGAGCTTTTCTGAGAGTCATGAACTTCTATAAAAAGTTTGTTCAGTCGTTTTCACAGAAAGCGATACCACTTTTTGCTTTGTTGAAGAAAGGGGCTAGATGCTCGTGGAGTAAGGCTCATGAAGAGGCATACCTAAGCCTAATTAAACAGTTTCATGAGCAGGTTATTTCGAGGCACCCGAACTTCACAAAGGAATTTATAGTACGCACGGATGCGTCCGATAATGCTTTAGCTGCGGAGCTATACCAAATTCAGGATGGGGTTGAAGTACCCATCTCATTCATCTCCAGAACGCTGAAAGCTCACGAACTCAATTACACGATCAGTGAGAAGGAGATGGCACAGCAGTGGTCTTTGCAATCACAAAATTGAAATTTTGTTTAATGGGAAGACACTTCATTGTAGAAACTGATCATTCAGCCTTGTGCTCACTTTTTAATACTAGATTTACCAATAATAGGATATACCGGTGGGGTCTTTTATTGCAAGACTTTGATTTTGAAATCAGACATATAAAAGGTAAAAGTAATATAGTGACTGATGCCCTCAGTCGGAATAAAATAAATCATAATTTAAAATCGAACAATATTTTTGTAGCAATGCACAACTTAGTAAGGGATGGTACGATATTTTCATATGAAAGGATTTTAACGATGCAGGAGGATAGTGAATACATTTAAATTATAAAGGATAAGTTGGAAGAAATACCCGATTATAAACAATTTGAAATGATAGACGGCTTTCTCATAAAACACCTTAACGGTGAAGACCTATATGTGTTAGACAAAAATTTTGCGAAATTAATTATTAAGGAATTACATTTTAAGTATGGTCATTTAGGGATCTGCAAGCTGTGGCTAATATTTAGAGAAAACTTTTATGCCCAGAAGGACTTGGGACTCATTAAAGAAGTGGTAAGCACGTGTCACCTTTGCACCCTGGGGAAATATAGGAACCATATAAATCAGAATATCATTAAAAGCATTCAAGTAAACAATCCTTTAGATTTTGTCGTAATAGATTATTTGAGCAATTTAGTACCCAGTAGAAAGAGAAACAAACATATCCTAGTAGTGGTAGACGTTTTTTCAAAGTACACAAGATTATTTCCCACAAGGGACTGTAATACCACAAAAACTATTAATAAACTGGAACAATTTATTAACAAAGAGGGAAGATTTAAAAGAATTCTAGCGGACAATGCCACCTATTTCAAGAATGCAAGGTTTACATCGCATTGGGAAAATCAACAAGTATGGGTTATCTTCTGAGGTATTCGCCACCCTCAGGAAAATCCAGCAGAGCGATACATCTAGGAGACATGTAAATTCCTGCGAATGACCTGCTACCAAGATCACCGAAGCTTGGAAGCAAACTTACCCAATGTGGAAATGTTTATTATCCATACTCTTCACACAGTTACCGAGGAATCGCCAATAAGTCTGATGAAAAAGGTTTATCCTAATCGACCATGGGAAATCGTGCCGAGAGAAGACGAATTAGAAAATAAAATGCATAGGGCTCGTAGAAGATAACAAGAGAGGGCAAGAAAATATGTCAACAAAATGAATAAAAGAATTAAAAAACGAACGATTTTCCAAATAGGGGACAAGGTGATCATTAAAAATTTGAGGGTTGGAAAAAGGCACCTACACACGTGTGCCAAGCTACACTTGCCATATGTGGGTCCATTTTTAGTAAATAATATAATAGGGGGGAACACATATGAGCTAAAGGACATAGACTCGGGAACAATAAGGGGGAAGTTTCACATAAATTTAATCTACCCATACAAGGGTACATGAATAAATAAGTAGATAAAAAGTAAAATAAACTTATTAATAGGTATACATAGAGTAGTAAAATAGGATACGGGTATAAGAATAAGTATAGGTATGAATAGGGTATTAAAATAGGACATAGGTGTAAGATTAGATAAATGTAGATAAGGGATTAATAAAGGGAGAGTTAAATTTTTAAGAGAAACTAAAAATATAAAAATTTATAGACCTATATGAGTTTAACTTCACGTTGGGCGCCAAAAATGTTATTGTTCTAAAATTTTATATTTTAATTTGGGGGAATAATGCTATTATAAGGGGTTGTTTAGGCGTGTATTAAATAGCAAGGGTCGTGTAGTAACCATAAATTGCGATAGGAAGCAGAAAACTGCATTTATTTAGCAGAAAATTAAATAATTCATACATTATGTAAATAGCAAGTATTTAGCACTCTGTATATAGACCATAACTAATTTTAAGTATTGCAAGTGAGAATATCTTTCAGTAAAAGTACGCGTATTCAAGAGAAGGATAGTACATGTAATTAAACACGCGTTGAGAAGTGTTCTAATTAGTTATAAAACAAATACGAAGATAAGAGATAAAATCTAACAAAGCTTTACGCAATTACGCAGAAATTATTACACATTTTTATAAGAAAACGCAGTTTCAAAAATACATAAACGGAAGTAGAATTAAAGTTACATTATTTATTTTGTTCGATTATGGAAGAAGCGATATCTAAACAAAACAACGTATGATCAAGATAGCGAATAATAAAGTAACAAGCAAACACCATTACATGGAAAACTGATAAATTACATCAAAAACAAAGACCCCATTGGTTAAGATATCTACAAGACTTGTTGATAACCCAGCCCGCATGCAGGTGGGAACATCCTATATTTAACACCGAGCAATGATAAGACGTGTCAGTTTTAAACTCAGGTAGGGCAAAACTGCGTCACTGCTAATCAGACGGTCACGCGTAATTATAATAAAATATCAAGTGCGTTATAGCGACAATAAGGTGCAACAATTATGAAACCTTCCTTTGCCGTTTAACGTGAGTAGAATTTGGGGTAATTTTTTTAAACCAAATATTAATAATAATAGGGCTTCAAATGCATAGAGAATTCGAATGTTGATGAAAAGAATTCTAATTGATGGTATAATATTTGGAATGTGTGGATATTTTGAATGTGATGACAATAATTCAAATTTGGGTTGATACAATATTTCGAGTGGATAGATATTATAATTCAATTGTATTGATGATAATTTGAATGTGGGGATATTTTGAATGCATTAATATAATACTTCAAAACTGGGTCGACGATTTTGGTACAATTCTGGTACAATTTTGAGTTGCGAGATTCAATGCAAATAAAATAAAGAAGTACGAAGTAATTTATGGAAAACGAGAGGTTCAACTAAACAGAGCACTGATAGACGAATGAGAACAACAGAGAGTGTTGATCCACAACCCGAACAACCTGTAACAGGCCAGGTCTAATTAGTTTTAAGATATTTTTTCTATTTAAATTTAAATACTGAATTTATTCAAATTATATAAACTTGTGATAAAGTCAACAACAAATATTGCTTACGTTAAACTTACGTAATACAGTATAAAGGGGTCCAGAACGTTCCAGGTCTCTTTGGTATAAAGAGGTAGTTTTTGGTGACTTTAGATTGATTTTAAAGCATAAAATTTTTGGGGTAAATGATACATATGATATTGATTGATTTAGGAGTGGATTTTAATATTTTTCAAAAATTGTAAATAATATTTCTTTTCATTATATGGAATTAATTGACTTCGTTTTATAAATTCAAACAAATAAGTAATCATAAAGGGGTGGAGAAGAGAAAAATTCATCATCGCAATGTTATGAACTCTGTGTAGATTAAATAGGGCTGGCCGTGGCATAATAATAAAATTAGTTAGAGTAAATTTGATTTGAGAACACAGAGCGGTGGAGGTATAGAAAACGTCATTACACCGAGTACGGCGTAATCATATCAATATATATATATATATATATATATATATATATATATATATATATATATATTACTCATATTTAGACCAGGGTAGAAAATTAAATAATCACATCAAATAATTTTAATCACCGTGTATAAGGAATTTCATTAAATAATACGCGTTATTAAAACCTTGAAGCATAAATAAACTCGGTCGTTTCAGTAAAAATAAGAAATTTAAATTATTTATAAGACGCTTTATATCAAAAGAAGCAGTATTGAAAAGCTCTGCGTGTAATGTAATTATTCCTAAACAAAGAGAAATTACGTGCAAAATTTATCTTAATTAACTCTATTTGGAGTAACCGGTATTAAACAAAGTGTACACATAATAATTAATATTTAAGTTGTATTCGCTAAAAATGAAAGGATAGAAATCAATTTAATTGGAGTTAATTAAACCGTTAGTAACATATAATACCTATAAAAACTTGTGAAAATCCAAGATTAAAATACCACGGAATAAGGCTCTGAGAATTAATATTATATTTGAACACCTGCGTAGTTTAAATGTCACATTCGGCGTAAAGTTTGCAGATAATTAATGTTTCAAAGAATCTTGGGGAAAACGTCGCATAATAGTTACGAGAATTGCTAAAGCTGGGTTATTTCACACTCCATGTGGACTAAAATAATCGATAATAAAGAATATCAATTTGCACCAATACGAACAGGTTAGAGAAGGAAAGAGAAAATGCGTCAAGCAAAGACACATATTGTAAAAGGCGGGATTTAAGCAACGTCACGAGGGTCACAATTGGTTGAAAATAGGATGCAAATATCAGAGGTAGAACAACAATTTCTGTACAAAATTAATTAGTTTTTCTCGGACATGCTTGCGTGCCGTGTGAAATTTTCTGAGATTTAAATGGGGCGAGTGAAAATTCGTAAAATCGACGCGCGAGCAACGGACTGGGAACATAGAATGAGGAATTCTTTAGAATTACCCGTTTTGGGGAACAGACCGACAGACAGGCTTTTTGCTATATATAACGAGATGAATATAAACAAGCTCTCTTAGACTTTTGACTATTCGATGCGTTAAAAGCTCTTACATCCGCGACTTGATTGAAGATGTTAAACAGTGCATTTTAGTTTGATAAAATAATTTAAAATTTTGCTCATATATTTTAGTGATTCAAAATAGTTGGTTATTTACGTGCTAACATGAATGTACTTCAGTGCACTTAGATACAAGGTAATAAAATTTAGTTTCACTGTACCAATTAGCAAAATTTACAACGACAAATGTATACACAAAAGTAGGCAGTTTTGGCGTATATTGGTGAAAGAAGTATGAAGTTATTTGCTATTTTTCGGGGGTGTTAATAATTAAATGGTTCAAATACGTGTCTGAATCCACGAAACAAGGGTCAGATATACATAGATGAGTTCCGGAAAAGCCCAGAAACAACTGGTGATGGAGAAAATTTTAAAAGCGTTGAGAATTAGAAGCCGTAAATATAATCCTGTTGGAATGGTGTGATTAACTAAAGGGACGATGTACTTTGAAGCTACGAGGACAGTAACCTTCAGGTAAATTATACTATTTTGTTTGACATTTTTGTGTGTATTGAATGACTTTATAATTGATTTACTTTAAATGGACATTAGTGAAATTGTTCTAACCATAAAAGTTTAAATTTAAGATGAAATTTGCTTGTTTAAGTAAAAAGGGGTATTTTGTTTTGATGTTCGGGAATATGATGAAAATTTGGGTATGTCTTTGAGCTCAATTAGACGAACCTGGTTAATTAACGTAAAGGGGTGGTAGATGCTCCCTTTATACTCAGACTCCGGTCTGCTTATATTGTTATATTAATTACTAGGCATCCAACAAGGACTTTAATTTTGGATGCACATTAAAATGATAATAAAATTAATCTTGAAATTCTTTTTAAAACTGAAATTTATGCTGAGTTTTAATTTTGAAATTTTAATGTATTCTGAATATTGATGTAAATAGAGTTAACGGTGATGTTTTTGGTAGGAATGTGTTGTTTTTTTATGAATGAGGAGGTTTATAACATTAGGTGAGCAGCCGAGGCGAAAAGAGGACCACAGCCGTTTATGACGCCCAATCTGTGGGACTAGAATTTTTTTGTTGAAAGGACCCAGTTCCCGCATTCAAAGGGGAATATCACAGCAATATATATATATATATATATATATATATATATATTTATATATATATATATATATATATATATATATATATATGTTGACGCAATCAAGGTAATTTTAGTTAAAATAGAAATTCTAACATTTGTTATATAGTTCATTTATCTAGTTGATAACTCGCAGATGTTGAAAGATAAGTTACAAATTTAATTGCTGTTTGTAGTTTGCTTTGAAAAGGTGTTGAAATTAAATAATTCAAATATCAAACTTTATACAAATGCTTTAATAGTTGATCAAATTTGTAGCGACCAACCTAATGTACCCTTAGTTTCAGATGTAAGGAATCGCTTTTCTGATATCAGTCTAGCTGATCCTTATTTCGATAAAAGGGCTCCTATTGATTGTTTATTGGGCGCTGATTTATATACCGAAATTATGGCAGACTCTCATTCTATTATTAAGGGACAACCAAGTGCTGTTTCTACAATTTTTGGATGGGTTCTGTGTAGCAAAGTGCCTCAACCCCTCTCACTGTCACTTAGTAACAAATCTGATCATACTTCGCTTTTTTTATGTTGTGAATCATTAGCAAGGCCGCCCACAGAATAATTTGTAGAAGGGGTCAAGACTACTTTCAAAAATATTAGTTATGTTACGCAAAGGATGAACACTGTTAATGCAACCCCGTTACCGGACGTATTGGAAAGTAATGTAAGGCATAAAATCTTATTTCCTTGGAGTAGCTCAAAAGCAGTTAGAACCATCGATAATGCAACGTTTTTTAATATTATGTTGAAATCACGAAAGAATGCATTCACGCCATAGGTTACTGAATTTAAAAGCGATATACATTAAAAGTATGTTTAATTCAGAAACCTATGACGCGAATGCATTCTTTCGAGATTTCGGCTATAGTATTTGAAATTGAAAGAAAAACGTAGGATTGATAGTTTCTTAATAAATGCAGCATTCTGTAATTAATCGAATTTTCATAAAGTGTAAAGTTACTTACCAATCTGGTAAATTGCTGGTGCAGCAGGCTATCAATTCTTTTGGCTTGATGATGCACAGGGTAGCAAATAGAAAAGATTGGATTTTACATTAACACACTAATTGAAAATTGAATGGACTTATTCCAATACACGTAATAAGCCGCCCGTAAGAAAATGTAAAAATACAGACACGACACAACCATATTTAATGGAAACAGAAAAGCCACATTGTCAATCAAATGGCCACACACCACAGATATTAATTAATAGTAAATAAATATCCAACCGACACTTTAAATAGTGTCTTTAATATTTGTTGCACAAACAAACATGACTAAGAACTAAGAAGGGTACAACAAACTATTATAACTGGACTGCTGAATGGGACTGTTCTCGCGTTTTATTAATCATCATCATTTTTGAATAAAAATATCAATCTTTTTCGGTCTTGACCTAATCTATTTAGGACTTCATTTATAAATGCTTGTTTCACCCTACCTACCATGTCCTTATGTACACTAAGCATGCATAAACCTGATAATCTCTCCCCTGACATGCTTGATCTAAGCCACGATTTTACCCGCTTTAACGTACTAAATGACCTTTCTATTGTTGAAGTAGTTGGAGGTAATGCCAAAAAAATATTCAGCGCAGTTTTGATGGCCGGAAAAAAAACTTTATTATTCTCTTTTTATATTGTTGTCTTTTAAGTTATTTGGATGTAATCCAGAGAGTAAAAAAGAAGTCGTAGCATCTTCAGAAAACCTTGTGGAAATAGACTATATAACAGAATCCAAATAAGGAATAAAAAGGCTTACTCGAAAGTAATCTTTAACACTACTCATATGATAATTAGACCTATGAGTTTGTCTTGGTGCAATACGTGGTAATGTAATTTCCAATCCAAAACCATGGGCATGTTCAACACTTTTTTTATAAACCTCTTTAAAATATTGTTCAGGATCACTACGGTGTGTCTTAAAAAGTTTGAGTAGTTCATCTATGTGCTGTTTAACGGAAAATAAGTTTATACTTTAAGACTGCAGTGCATTACAAACAGGTTCCAATTTGCTAGAATATTTGGCCATAATATGCAGACAAAGAATAAATTTCGACGAAGAAACGCAATTTAAAAGTTGACTGGCCCTATTTCTTGTCTGAGCATTTATTTCACGGTTATGAGCTAAATTTTCCAGAGCGTTCATAGTATCTGCAAAATGTTCCGCAAACAACCTCATTGATTTATATTTGGCGGACCAGCGTGTTTCACATAATAGTGGAATATTAGAAACATATCTACGTCTTAATGGACTATCTCGAAAGAATGTAATTACTTCTTTAATGGTACCTACTGAATTTTGAATATCCGGAATCTTGTTCAAATCATTTATCACTAAATTTAATCTATGGAACGCGCAGTGAAAATATATCGCTTTTGGATATTTATTTTTAATAGGTTTTAGGACTCCTTGCTCATGACCTGCCATTGTCGAGCAACCATCAAACTCTAATCCAACTAATTTATCCATACAAAGACCATATTTATTACAAGCGTTTAAAATTGCAGCAGTTATACCTGCTGCGTTCATCGATGTAAGGACTACAAAGCCTAAAAATTCTTCTCTGACTGAATTGTCATTACTAATAAATCTTACTCCAAGTGATAACTGTTCTACCCCAGCAATATTTGCACTTTCGTCAGCCAGAATTGAAAATGCTTCACTCAAATTCACATCTTTTACAATTTTTTCCCTAATTAATGTTCCACAAATTGAAATTATTTGATTTTGAGTTCTGTAAGAGGTGTATTTTGAGTTCTTCTTGCAAAACTTTAAGTGCTCGTTTAAAATGTGATCCCCACTTTCTATTCTGAATTGTAAAAGATCCTCAAAATTACCTTTTTTATCACCTCGTAATGGCAAATCATGCATACCACAAAAAATGACGGTGGATATTATTGGCATAAGTTTTTTTGCGATTCGATTCAATCAAATTCCGCTCAGCTTCATTTATTTGAGAGGTAATGGATAGACGTTTTCCTTCAATAATTTTTGTAAAACTAGAAGCTTTTATAGTTGAATCACGATGCCATTCGGTTTAGCATGTGCTTTTGCAGAAGCGAGAAAGTCATGATATTTGGTGAAGGGCTTCACAATGAAAGAACCCATAACCCCTCTTTTAATAGTTGGCCGAAAAACTACGCAATATTTGCAAAGTGCGCCTTTGATTTTTGGAGAATACGCAAGCCAATCGTATTGTTGAAGCCAGTCATATCTAAAAGCACGTCTTCTTTCTTCGGAATCGTTCTTGAAATTATATTTAGGATCTGGTTTGTAAGGATTTGTTAATAATGAAAAGCGAACATCGTCGGAGAGTGTTTCATTCGAGTTAACAAAATTGCCCAAATCGAGCATGTACTCATTCTTATCAGTTGAAAGATTGGTGTCATATTCACATGTGAGAGATTTTAAAGTATTAGGTGACGAACTACCAGCTTTATTTAGATTATTGACACTATTATGTACTATACTATTACACTCAAAAATAGCATTAGCACCAGCACCGCTACTACTACAGCCTATGCTAGATGATTCTTTTAGTTCATTTCGTTTGAAAAGTTTCTAATATCCATTGTTAGTATTGTTACTGATCTTAGATCTGAATTTCTGAAAAAAATAACACGCTTTACTTTTCTGATACTTCAAAAGAAGAGATTTGTTAATCAAATAGACTTTAAAGAAAAAAAAATAAGAATCTCCCAATTGCAAATAAATATTATTTTTAAATATGTATTCTCACGCATTAGGCACATTAGTACTTACTGCTATCCTATCCGTAACTAAACTGTAACTGCAATCTTCGGCCTTCTTTAAAACAAAACCAGTAACTACACTACTTATCAACACTGATAACAATAACTACAAGGAAAATGACCAATCAATATCTATCAACATACACGTCTTCTGCTAATTCAACAGTCAGATAAAGTTTTCTAAGTCACAAATTAAAAGTACACCGCATTCGAAAAACACTGAATACAAACTGAAGTCACTGAAGATCTAGACGCACTTTACTGTTATAGATAAAGAATATATTTTTTCTCAGAATAGAACACAATGAGACATTTGTAGAACATTCCAAAGTTTTAGTTGTAGAGTACCTGAACCTGTACAATAAGAAAGAAACCATTATGAAAGCCTTTATTTAAATTTCGTTTGAATAGAAACTTTCATGGTAAAGATATTTAGATATTAAAGAATGAAAATAACAGTTTTGTTATAGGCGGTTAGGGTTACTATTGTCAGGTAATCGCATTAATTCGCATTTCCTGCTTAAAATGACATACAAAGTCGGTCTATTTATAGTTAGACAATAGGCATACCTGTAGTGTAATCTCAACATTTAGGTTTACTTTATTTTTAAACAATAGTATAACCGATAGTGAAATCGTAATCTTCTTCAACCTCTAGTGAAGGTGCACTTCGTGTTGCGATTACTAACGAAAAAAAAACGAAAGGAACATATTCAGGGGTGGTCAAGCGACCCCCATTGATCCCTTTTGTGGGCGGCCTTGATCATTAGACACTTCTCTTCGCAAATTTTGGGAAGTTGAAGAGGTCAACCGCTCTCTGCTGGTTAATCCTGAAGATTCTATAATTGAATCGCAGTTTATAAAGAATTGTTCACGTGATCCTTCAGGACGATATACTGTTAGTCTTCCTTTTCTTGTGGAAAATCTCATTCTACCTGAAACTAGGATGTACGCTTAGAAACGCTTAATTAATTTGGAGAAACGCTTACAACGCCAACCCTCACTTTATATTGAATATCGCAATTTTATGGATCAATACATAAATTTAGGTCATATGAATATCGCTTCCTCACATTCTAGTTATATTATTCCACATCACTGCGTAGAAAAGCAGGCTAGTAGTACTACCAAAATTAGAACGGTTTTCGACGCGTCGTTTCGCCCCACCTTAAACAGTAAATCTCTTAATGATTTTCTTTTACCAGGTCTTAAGTTTCAACGTGATATAACAGACATTATTTGCAATTTTCAACTTCACGCTGTAGTCGTTTGTTGTGATGTACAACAAATATACCGCCAAATATTAATAAACAAAGATCAACGTAAATTTCAACACATTTACTACCGCACTGAACCTGACGGTGACATTCAAGAATACGAATTGAATACGGTCACCATCGGCGTGTCAACCGCACCCTATTTAGCGCAAAGGGTGCTTCATCAATTGGTTGAAGATGAAGGTCAACAATTTCCTTTAGCTTTAAAAGCAATAATGCAACAAACTTATGTAGATGATATCTGCGAAAGTGTAGATACCATTCAAGAAGCAATACAATTACAAACGCAGTTGATAGACATTTTTAAACTAGAAGGTTTTAGTTTACGAAAATGAATTAACAATCATCAATCTGTTCTTGAGGGTGTACCCATTGATTATCGCAATCACGCTTTAATTTTAAATACAGAAGATAATTCTATTAAGATCCTCGGTGTTCAATATGAACCACGCAAAGATTGTTTTTCGTATCGTATAAATTCGAATTCAAGTGTTATGGCTAAAAGAAATATGCTATCTGAAATTGCAAAATTTTATGACCCTTTAGGGTGGCTTACGCCAGTTATTTTTTACGCAAAATTACTAATTCAAAAGGTATGGTTATTAGGATTAAACTGGGATGAGCCGCTTTCAACTAAAATTCAAGAAGAATGGAAACAATGAGTTATTGATTTACCCTATTTTTGATAACAAAACGCAGTTTCAAGCACGCATTAAAAATACATAAACAAAAACAGCATTGAAGTTACATCATTTATTTTGTTCAATTATCCTAAAGGCGATATCTATACAAAACAACAAGACTTGAAGTTGAACCTATGGCAAAGATAACAATGTATCAATAGCAAATAAACCTTACACGGAAAACCGAAAAAATTACATCAGAAACAACTTTGAAATGCAGGAAATGTTGAAGACGGGTCCTGGTTAGTTGAGATAATCTGCAAGATTGCTTGAAAACCCAGCCCACATGTAAGTGGGAAGGGCCTATATAACCCAGAGCAATGATAAGACGGATCAGTTTACAACTCATGCAGGACGAAGCTGCGTCACTGTTAACCAAAAAGTTGCGCATAATTTAAATAGAATATCAAGTTTATGTTACAGTGATAAATAAAGCATGGTAATAAAGTGTATGTTACAGTGATAATAGTGCAACGATTACAAAGAGTTTTTTTTGCCGTTTAACGTGAGTAGAACTTGGGGTAATTTATTTAAACTGAATATTTATAATAATAAAGCTTTGAATGTGTGGTGTATTTTTGAATACTTTAAATTTGGATAGATATAACACTTCGAATGTGTGGTGTATTTCTAGACACTTCAAATTGCAACAATTCAAATATGGGCCAATGTAACACTTTAAATTGTTGGTGTATTTCTGAATAATTCAAGTTGCGTCGATAATAATATTTCAAGTATGTGTCGACAAGAATAATTCAAATCTGGGTCAATTTTATATTTCAAATAAGCGTCGACAATTATATTTTGGTACATTTCTGGTACAATTTTGATTTGCATCGAAAGCATTTGAGGGAAGAGATTCAAGCCATATAAAATAAAGAAGCACGAAGTAATTTTTGGAAAACAACTGTACTCAAATACTGGTCAACCAAGCAGAGCAGTGATAGACGAATAAGGACAACAAAGGGGTGTTGATCGACAACCTGAACAAACATATCGCGGGTCAGATCTATTTAATTTTAAGATATTTTTCTATTTAAATTTTAATACTAAATTTATTCAATTTATATAAAACGTGTAATGAAGTCAACAACAAACATTGCATACGTTAAACTTACGTAATATAATATAAAAGGGTCTAGAACGTTTTAGGTTTCTTTGGTAAAAAGGTAATTTTTGGTGACTTTAGATTGAATTCAAAATATATAAATTTTGGAATAAATAATACATACGCTATTGATTGATTGAGCAGTTTATTTAAAGAATTTCAAAAATTGTAAATAATTTTTTCTTTTCAGTATATGAAATTAATTGACCTCGTTTTATCAGTTCAACTAAATAGGTAATCATAAAAGGGCGGAGAAAAGAAAAATTGATCATCGTAACGTTATGCACTCTGTGTAGATTAAAAAGGGCTAGCCGTGGCATAATAATAATAAAATTAGTAAAATTTGAATTGACAACACAGAGCTGTGGCGTAAAATAAAAACGTCATAACACCGAGTACGGCGTTATCATATCACTATGTATATATATATTGACGTGATAAGAGGTCACCAAAGGGTCATTAAATTCCAAATTTTACAAATAAATTCTACCAAGATTAATCCTACTTAGGTTAAGTAGAAGAACAGGGCTATGTGAAAACATCTGAACTACGCTTTTTGCCATTTTCTTTTTCCATTCCGTTGATGGCTATGGAAAATTATTTTTATAAATCGTTAAGTTTGCAATAAAGGCCATTATTATTATTAAATTGACTTTCGTATTACATAAATTTATTTTAAACAAAAAGTTTTTTTTTAAGGTTCGTGATTAAGAAAGTATTTTCGGGAGAATACGTCAGTTAATAAGAAATATGGTATAAACTCATTAATAAACAAAATGTTTATTTTAAGGAACATTAAAAACCCAAAAAATGTGATAAAAATGTCGATAAGAACGCGGTTTAATAGCATTACGTATTAGTGGTGGAGACCGCAGAGCATTAATTTTAGGCATTAAAGAAAGACGGACAGTGCTCGTCACTAAGCACATAAATTACGCTAACGAGGTAATAAAACGCGCGATTTGAAAACTAATGATGAATTTTCCATAACTTGTGTCAGAGGCGTGTAGTATTTGAAAGGAAGTCACGTACATACAAATTTTAGAAAAAAAATAGTTTTTATAAATAAACAGAAGCAGTCGACATTGCAAATTGATTGATAATTTCGCGTCAACCAAGCAATATGTAAAGAAATTTGATTCAATTTATTTAAGTCGGGAAGATGTTATTTTGAAGTGTGCAGTACGCGTATCATAATTAATTATTAACATGTAACAGCAAATAAAGTTGTTGACACTAAGAAAAAGATTTTGTTGCTGAAAATTAATTGATTCAATTAGAATTTTGGTTTGTATATAAACAATGACCTACATGCATTGAATACAACAATATAAAATGTTGCAAACCTGATTTTGAATCAAACAAACCTAAAGCTGTACCACAATAATTATGGCATTTACTCAAATTGCCATTAATGTAACTTAAATGTTAGGTAACGTTCCTTCAATTGCTTGTGAGTTTAAACTGGATTATGTAATACTTTTATCAAATACACTGTTAGGATAAATCAACACGTTAAATATTCCACTTACAGATAAAAGCCATTGAAGGAAATAAACATTAATTTTATCAAACCTCGAGTTTAATACTTGAAAGGGATTGCAGCTTTAAAACAAACTACTCTAATTTTTTCACTAACCAAAAAGCGTCATTGGTTTAAATTCAGTGAACATTGATTTAACTAACCCATATGTTGAGCACAGTTAATAATTATTAAGCTAAATGGCTAATAAGAGTTGAAGTAATAACATTTTTGGTTTAATCAAACTTGTATTGTGTTCAATTGAAATATTTAGCTGTCAAATTAATCATTTCGTTGCATTCTACAATGTTTAGAAATAGAATTAGTTTAAACATCCAAGGTGGTTTGATTCAATATTTAGCTTGACTGTTTTCGACTTATTGAAGTTATTTTAATCAATTTTTAATTCAACTTGGCGATCAACAAATGAGTTTGTTTATCACTAACAGATTTTTAAAAAAATTGATTTAAAATAATTTCATTCAGTCACATTATCAAGTTGGATATTGAATCAAATCACCTTGAATGTTACATTAACTGTAGTTTATGGTGTATAATTTTCTGTTTAGCTTTCACTGATAAATAATGTTCTTTTGCAAAATGCTATTTTTATAATCTCATAAAACTAAAAATTAATAAAAGTAACTTTCACTGGAATTTTATACAACTGATACTGATTATTGAAATGTTTGTTTATTCCTTAAGGTTGCAATGGATTTTTGAAGTTAGACGTTTGCTTATACAGTCGATTGCTAAAAACAACGACATTTAGTTATGGCAAGTAAGGAAGCTACTTACGTGTGTTTAGACGAAAAGATTTTGTTTGAACACAGCACAGCATTTTAAATTGATCTTCTACGTATTTTTAAAATTGGTTGAAATGCCTTTATTGAAACTAACAATAAACAATATGAAGTAACACTTGACGCCATGTTGACATGTGGCAGTCGAAGGATACAAGTATATTGAAAATATAATGTGCGCCGTACATCCAATACGCAGATGCCCGAGAGCATCGGACACTTACCAAAAACGGTTGGATTCAACAAATAACCGCGATGTTTGATTTCGTTATCATAGTTTATTTAAATCAACAAGCTATAGTACGTTTGTGTGAATGTTAAATTTGTTACCTAAAATGGATTTTATTCAACATAGTACTATACTAAAACCTGAAACTTGTTGGCAATATTACTTTGTATTAAATACGACTATCGTTCAATGAAATTGACTTTTGCATTTTTTTTATTAACCAACTGTTATTATACATTCAAGCAAACAAATTTAAGTCAACTAAGTCAACTAGTTTGTTTTTACAATGTTTCTTTTCTTAATTAAAATTCTGTCAAGTTTTATCGCCTCCCTGTTCATAGCGTAAAAAATTTATTGTAATAAAAAAAATTCTTGGATACTAACGATACTTGCGTCTCTCAAGGTTTAAATATGTATGATTAGGGGGGGGGGGGGTAAGGCCGGTCTGACTTCAAAACGGTGTACGCGTATGTTTTTCCATGTAACATACGCGTGCACCGTATTGAATCCAGACCGGCCTTATATACTTTCAATGTAATATACGCGTGAACACGTTTTAAATTCAGACCGGCTTTATATTACTTTCAATGGAACATACGTGTGTGACTTCAAAACACACGTATGCTACGTTGCAAAATGTGGAGCTGTTTTGAATTCCGTTTTCTAGCGAGAAGTTATAAAGTAGGTCAGATGCAAAAATCGCATTCAAGTCAATTGTGTTTAATTAAAGTGGATTTTGATTTATGTTTTTTTACTTATGTTTAAAGGCTGCAAATACACATGGGCCGGTTTCAATTCAAAATGTGTGTTCACTCTTGTGATATGTTGAAAAGTAGGTTGGCAAAGTACGCAGATGGTGGTAATCTGCTATATAAGGAGATTGCTCCTAATAGTAATTTAATTAGTCAAAGTTTACTGCATATATACATACCTACAACTACAAACATGTATATAATTGATATTCAGGGATTTAAATACAAGAAAAACGACTTTGTGTGCAAAGAAATCGCGGTTTTGGACTTGTTAGAAAGTGTTGTTTGGCATCAAATTTTTAAACTGCCAATGCAGTCTAGTTGTCTGAGCCAAGCTCATATAAAACATAACGACTGGGTGACAAGGAATATTCATGGTCTTTCTTGAGATGAATCTTCAACGGCTGGAATAGTGTCATCATATATAGCGCTTCATTTGAAGCAAATTATACAACCCGGTGGAGAAGTATGTGTGAAGGGTCTAGAAAAGAAAAAATGGATGGAAACCTAACTAATGCAAAACGTTGTAACTGATATGCTGGCACTAGGTTGTCCTAAGCTCTCGGAGTTAAAAATCAACAATCGTTTACTATGCAACATCCATTGTTATAGACACAGCAATAATAATATGCAATGTGCAAAACAAAATATCTTGTTATTCAAAGAATGGTTTGATAATAATAAAAAACAATAGAAAGATTGTGTCTGTATTATTTATTTTAATATAATTTTACAATGTTAGCCTTATTAACTATTATTACTATAACAACTTCTAGCAAACATTATTTTTATTGATCCAGCTATTGTGTGCGTTAGAGAAGCCAAACCATTTTACAAAGACTTTATTCCCACTCTTTCTTAAGACTTTTTGTACCAGGTAAATTAATGGATGTTTAACCTTTTGCAACTCCATTTCATAAAATGCACCTTTGATTTCTTTCTCGTCTTGATCTTCTAATATATATGTTGTCGGATTGGTTACGTTTACTTTTTAATCTTAAAAATTTCATTTGACCAGTTTGGCGTCTAACCTTTCGTAAATGCTTCCCTGTGTTTACTAATACCCACACTGTCTTTAATTAAACATTTTGGTATTTTGGTTGGAAGTTTGATGTGGGTAAATGATGATTTAAGAATAGTTTTTCATTTGATTTATCAACTTTTACAGGTTTGACTCTGATAGTATTGTGAACTGTATTGTTGTGCTGTTTCACAATATCGCTTAAATTTTTTATCCAATTGTAAGAACCGTTCAGGTTAAACAAGCGCCACTTTTTTCCCTTTAAAGTTCTAATTACACGTTCCACAATGCATGCTTTCTTTGTAGAAAAAACACTATAATGGTTTATGCCATATGTCTGCATTAAGGATTGAAAGTGTTTGTTATAATATTCTTTACCAAAATCAGACTGCAAATTTCTTGATGGATTTTTAAATTTATTTAAAATTGTTTTCATTGCAGCAGTAACATCAATACCAGTCTTACTTTTAAGTGGTACAGCCCATACGTATTTGGAGAAACAATCAATAACTACTAAAATGTATTTAAATCCTTTGTTTGTTTGCGAATATAGAAGCATTTTAATCAAATCGGTCTGAAGAAGGTCATTTAAACCTTTTACTATCACTTTGCGTCTCTTGAAATTTATTCTTGCTAGTTTATGAAGTTCATTTACTATATCCTCTTTCGCTTTTGATTGAGCAAATATCGCAATACTTTTTTCTTAATCAGGATTTATTAAATTCAATTAATAAATACTTCTATGTTTGGATGTCGAGGGCTCCATTTGCTTTGAAAGGCACTTTTAATATAAAATCAAGAAACATTGTGGTATTGTTTATGATAGTACCGCAGTCACGAAAACTGGTTACATCCATACGTTTAAGCAAAAATCCTTGTAACTTTGCAATTGCATAACTTTTTTCGTTTATAAGAATTTCAATGTCTTGCGGGTATCCTTTAATATTCTCAATGACTGCTTTCTCATAAGGAAATTCATAATTATGTTTAATGTTGAAAATAAGAAATGTCTTGCAAATATCGAGGAATGTTTTAGATTAAAACCTTGCTACTACCGTGTAATGTAGCATATGAGACTTGTACTCAATCAAGGTTTCAAAACCTTCATGTTTGTTTTTATATTTCTGTTCACTTATATCTATTTTAAGGTTATTTAAGTGCTTTCCAAATTTGTCAATTGTCATATCATTTAATCACTTTCGCCTCGCGTAATTCTTCAATGATCGAATTTATTTTGTTGCCGTGACCTGTGTGTCCAGCAGTCTGAGATGAAACTAAAAGCCGTAATCTATCAACAAGTTCATTGAGATCAGTAGTGCATTTAGTGACGAATCAGCACCACATTTCCTCCAGAATCCCACATTTCCTCACACATCTGGACCAAATTTACATGTAAATTCGCACTATAAAGTCTTATTTTTAAGAATCTCCACCTGCTCTCTCCTGTGGAGATGAATCTCCTCCTTGGAATTTTTACCCCAACCATTTTGATTACATCACCCATTCTTTCCACCCGCGAGATAAATCTTTCTCCACATTTCCACCCACGAGATAAACCTATCTTGTTTGGTATCAATTAATATTAGAATTTTCTCAGCTACCTGAATCTCTAGGAATTTTTCAGATTGCATCATCCCCAAGGGAGCTACCCTCATTTTAAGATTTCTTACCTGTAGCGACTTTTGAGCGTTCTTATAAATTTTTTATACATGCGATACATCTTGTTAGTCTAAAATTTTAACAGAATTCAAATCTGTAAACAGATTTGAAATCGGACCATGCCCTGCAAAGTTATACCCCTTTAAAGTCCTGATCTTCTAAATTTTGCTCTTTGCTTTATAAGCAAACCTAACAAATAGTTTTCTTCGTCTATCCATTGCATCTTTCGAGATAAACCTATCTTGTTTGGTATTAATCAATATTAGAATTTTCTCAGCTACCCAAATCTCTAGGAATTTTTCAGATTGCACCATCCCCAAGGAGCTACCCTAATTTTAAGATTTCTTACCTGTAGCGACTTTTGAGCGTTCTTATAAATTTTTTATACATGCAATACATTAAATTAGTCTAAATTTTACGCAAATCCCGAATCTGCAAACAGATTTGAAATCGGACCACGACCTGCAAAGTTACACATATACCCTCTGCGAGATAAATCTTTCTCCACATTTCCACCCACGAGATAAACCTACCTTGTTTGGTATCAATCAATATTAGAATTTTCTAAGCTACCCAAATCTCTTTAAATTTTCACATAGCACCATCCCCAAGAGCTACCCCATTTTAAGATTTCTTACCTGTAGCGACTTTTGAGCGTTCTCATAAATTTTTATACATGCAATACATCTTGTTAGTCTAGAATTTTATTAGAATCCAAATCTGTAAACAGATTTATAACAGCCACCCTTACCATTTTACACACCCTCTAAATTATAAATTTTGGCTCATACCTAAAAATCTAAAACAATTCTTAAAACTTTTTATTACAAACAATTTTACTAATACAGTTTAAATTTGTAAACCAATTTCCAATCTTTTTTCCCCATTTTTTAAAGCCTAATTAATGATTTTGTGATGTTTTTCCATTAATTAACGTAAATCGCTTTTCCTTCCGAAATGGACCCAGTGAAGGGTTTTTAGCGTGTGTACATTGAAACGCTTGCTAACCATTTCACACCATGCGTTAGCGGAACTAGCAATTCGTTGCCCAAGTTCGGAACGTGTTTTCCTTTCGAAATCGCATATTTCACAAACGTGGTTGTTTCGCAAGGCCCTTTAACAGCTGGCGGAGCGAACGTTTACGGCTTAATGACATCCGTGCTGCCGTGTCGCGTGTTGCCATTTCGAAAAGGATACCGCAAGCCCACATTTGTTTTGTGCCGGTTTAAGAAGGCATTTCACCACAAATTTGCTACCGTTTGAGACATTTTTTGGTAAAAACCCAAAACCGCAAAACCAGAACCTTTTGTACAAAACAAAAGACTATAAGCGTAACCTCAAAAATTTATTTGGACCCTTTTTTATAGAATGCAAACCGAAGGTTTCCGAAGACCCGAACGAAGTTGAGGATTCGCGGGAACAAATGACGTCATAATCCGCTGCTGTCCAATACATTTAGCGTTGCACCGGTTCGCTCGTCGATGGTGCGAATGAGTTAGTAAAAACGGAAACGTCTTCCATGTTATACGGATCGCGTGCAATTAAAAATCCAAAAGGGTGGTAGCACACGCACACAAATTTGTGCAAGTCGTGAGAAGATGCAGTGCTACTAAACCAAAAACATTTAAACCATTACTAAGGAAATACCAACTTGTTGTCTACAGGATACTTACTAATAAAGTAATTTAATTTTAAATAACTTCTACGATATTTTAAAAGGTGGGCGAATATTTTCAAATGAATCACCGAGCGAAAGTATATGCTTAGCAGTATTAAAATTAACCATTAATTTCCCATTTTACGACCTGGTTAATTATAGTTAAAATTTAAGGCCGTTCGAGCCTCGTAAACAACATATTTTTAAAATGCGCTGTTTTATATTCCCCGCACGTTTTTGTAATTGCAGAAAAAGTCACCTCCTTTACTGAGGGACCATGCAACCCATTTTTTCTTTCTATAAATATTTTTCTCTGAAATTTAAATTTTGCTTCGTGGCTTTTACATTTCGAACGGTAGCCGACGTAAAAGATTTTAGAACCGGTGTCATTCGTAAATAGAATTAATCTCATTCTTAACTTCAATTCCCTGTTTTTGATAATTTACAAACACCGAAAGGGCTTTTTAAAAACCCCGGGCGTAACCAACTAAGGCAACGAAAACATGCAACCCCTGGTAGCATTTTGATTGCAAAGCATCGCCCTTTTTAGCCGCAAAGCACCATTCCATACTTTCTTTATAAGTGACATCGCGCCTTTTTTGTCGGATAATTAAATTTTGTTTATTATTTACACTTTTTATTTAAACATCTAATACAATTGATTAACCACTTTCGTTATTCTAACGGAACCACCAACACCCCCGCCCTTCTTTTGAACCCGATCCTAGGGGGGGGGGGGGGGGGGGGGGGGGGGGGGGGGGGGGGGGGGGGGGGGGGGGGGGGGGTTTTTTTTTTTTTTTTTTTTTTTTTTTTTTTTTTTTTTTTTTTTTTTTTTTTTTTTTTTTTTTTTTTTTTTTTTTTTTTTTTTTTTTTTTTTTTTTTTTTTTTTTAAAAAAAACCGGTAATACCTTTTAACCCCCCTTTTAAATTTTAAAAACCAGGAAAATTTTAAATTCCCTTTAAAAAATTAAAATCCACAGCTCCCCATATTTTGTCAACGAAATCATCTCCCCTTTTTGCGCACGCATTCTTGAGGCCAAAATTTCCCCTTTTTTTAAAGCACCACCAACTTTCTTTATAAGTAACCACCGGCAGCGGATAAAAATTTTTTTTATTGGCCTTTACACCGTTTTTAAAATTAAACTTGATTAACCCTTTGATTTTCTAAGGGAACCACCAACTCCCGCCGCACCGTTCGAATCCAACGACCATGGGTTCCACCCTAACCCACCTTTCCACATTTGTTAAACAAAACTACCACGCCATTGGGAAAAGCAATTTTTGGGTTACAGAAATGAACCTTCAAACCAGCAAGCTTTTTATTTGCCACGAAAACACACAAACCAATTTAATCGTCTTTTAAGGTTACATTTCTCCTTACCCAATGACTTCTGTACATAAACTTTAACAGGAAAATTTTTTTTCCCGCACGCGCAGTTCAGCCACCCTTTAAAGCCTTTTGGGGAAAATTTTGGGCCCTTTAATCTTTTAACGACTTTCCCCCCGAACAACTTATCCAACAAACAAATGGACCCCCAAAAAGCAATTTTCCAAAATTTTTGACAAGGATTTGTTTTAATTTCCGTAGCATCAAAAAAAATTTTCGGTACAACTTTTAAATTTTTTCTAACCCCAAAGTAAATTTTTAAATAACCACCCCAACAAAGTTATCTTTTAAAGACCCAAATCACAATTTTGTCACTTTATTTTCCCATTTTTAAAACCTTTTCGCACCAAACATTGTTAGCCAAAATTCCCGAAACTAAAAGCCGGCCCCAAACCATGGAATAACCGAACCGCAACCGGTGGCCGGAAGGAGGAAGGGGAGAAGCAAAAAAGGAATCAAAACAAAAATATTTATACAAAAATTAAACAATACAACCCGCCCCACTAATTTTTCTTTAGGAAAGTCCTTTGTCTTTTGAAAACTAATTTTATTAATAAGCTTTTGGCAAACCAAAGGGAAATCCAATTTTGATCGGATTTCTTTCCTTGTCCCAATCAATGGAGGAAATCTGCATTCTCATGCATTGTTGGGCATTTCGTGGCATTTGATAGGGTAATTAAAAATTTAAACATATAGGTTTCGGCATCCTCTTAAAAGTAAAGGACATTTCTTTTTCAATTATAAAGACCCCTCTTAGTTAGGAATTTTTTCAATTTGTATTCGAGCTGAATAAATGACTCTCCAATATTTTTAACTTTGGAATAATAAACCGCAATGCGATTTGGATTCTTTACAAATTTGCAAAAATCGTTTGGTAATTTTTAGCGGGAACATGCTTGCTCCACAACCATCGACCATTTTTGACATTTGTGGTTAAAAACTTTTCTCCCAACCATTGCAACAAAATTTTCAAAAGTTTGGTTTAACGCTTCAAGAAAGTTCCTTTGTTTTACTGTTAGCAACTCTTTTTGGAAACAACGACAAAGTTTATCGGAAAAGAAAGTTTTAAAAATTTTAAAATTACATTTGTTCCATCCCTTTTGGAAAACGCTAATTAAAAATTTTTAAACCCAATAATTAACAATGAAAGGATTATTTTTCATCATGAACCAAAAAATTTTTAATTTTCAAATAAGATGTTTTATTTAACACAAAGATTTTGCTATGGGAGGTTCCAAGTTAATTTTTTGATCACTAAAATTGTTGTTTTTCTTCCACTACACCAATGGAAATAATAACAATTTTTGCGAAACAATTGGTTTAATAAAATTTGGCTTTTACAATTTTCGTTGTTGTGTACTTTAAAAACCAAATGCTATTTCTTTTGGAAAGAAATGTTTCGATTGGAAAATATTTACCCGCTTTTGACATTGGAAGTTTTTATTTTTTGGCTTTTCCTTATTAAATAATTTAAGGGTTTATTCTAAAAAACCGTACTTTACAATTTTTTTTTTCGGACAACAATTTAAGCCGCTTTTGTTTAATTTCCCTCACGTACTTAGGGGATTATAAAAAAGCGCTATTTTTAGTTGTCCGAACAAAGGAAATGGTAGAGCTTGGGCCTTTAGGGTTAACATTCTTAATAATTAAAATTTTGGGAAACACCGTTACTACAAGTTCCAATTCCCATTGTATATTTTCCCCAATCGCAAACCATTTCTTTCCAAAGTCGAAATGTTTAAACTACGATAAAATGGGGGATTGATTGTTTAACATGGCTAACAACCAATGCAAGAATTAAGATTTACAACAAATTTGTGTGCAGATAACAAGTCCTTGTTAATAAACAACTTGGCAATCATATACTAGATTTTTACGTTGTCCAGATGTACGTTTAAGGGAAACATTTGCGTCTACTTTGGCCAAAGAACATGGTATTACGCGATTGGAAGCGACAATATACAACTGTGCAATTGGAAGCTATGTCAGTGCGGAACGGGTGTATAAACCCTTAAAAGACTGTTTAACCTTATTGGAAGATAAGGTTATACTTCCAAAGGCGCCAATGTACTCGGTACCACTTCCAAAATGTGGAGTAAGCTTCGGACAAGCTACAAAATAGCTGCTGTTTAGTGTATAATAACCTTACAGTACGTGTATTGGGGAATGGCTACAAAGAAATTGACGGGTTTGCAAATTGTTGCCCGAAAACCAAAAGAAAGGGAAAAATTGATAAAGTATGTGCTTTGGCTTTTAGTTTTAACTATTTACCCATAAATTATTTGGAGATAGTAGAGAAAGATAGCCAAGATAAAATAAAATCTAACAAGTGCTACATTAAAGCAGGTAGTACATATTTTACACAATCTGGAACACCATATTCTACAATTCCAAAAGAAATAGCCATTTCGGAATTGGGATTGATAAATACACCTAACATTCGCCCAGAGGTTGTACGACAACGCGCAAATATTGGTAGTAAACCTATCCGTTTACGCTAAAAGGAAATTGTCCCATTATGCATGCCATACGCTGTGTGGAAGGAAAAGACAACTGAATTAGAGGAAATGGATGCAAAAGGCTTGGACTAATGGAAAACACTGCGAAATACGCGAACAATACAAAGATGTGTTAGACAAAGAACATCTTATTAGAGAAAATGAGGAAGAATTAAAAGATTATTTTATGTGTCGATGGACTGACAGATACATCCGGGTTGCAAGCTGTATGCATTTGCGGTTAGTAAGAAAGACTCTTTTAGTTATGTAGGCGTTCTTGCAGAAAAGGATGGTACTAAATCCGTATACTTTTAAAAGGTTATTCTAAAACGTATTTATCAAAATGGCAGATAACAAAGACGAACTAAGGAATGCGGGTTTCAACCTTGGCGTACACCACCGCAAAGGGGTTCCGCTAAACATTGTGTATTTACCTAGTAAAGAACCTTTCGGATCATTTAAAACCGAGGGTCTTACAACCTATAACAACCATATATTCCCAAAAGTGGTGGATATGCAACTACCACAACGGTGTGGGAGAAAAGGATTTCTCCAATACCGACAAGAAGAAGTCGATCAAGCTAACAAGATACGTATGCAGGATATAGTGGGAAAGCTGCGATTAAAAGATTGTCACAAGCTGCAAGAATTACCGAAGGAATGGATCTGGTTGTCGGCGGAATCAAAGACTTTAAATATAGAGGCAAATTTCGGAATTTTACAATTGAAAACCTAGACGGTCTTTATGTATCAAACTATTGGTTAGAAAAGGAGATAGAAGACTTGGTGTCGATTTAAATTTTAAGCTGCTAAAATTAGATCAAATTAAAACCACTGCAAACAAACATAAAGAAAGGACTGTCTTCTGTGTATAACTTTGTATTAAAATTAAGTTTAAATGACTCCATGGTTGGCATTAAATATTTTTAAATTTGTTATGTATAATGTCAGAATAAACATTTTATAATAGTATATAACATTGTTCTTTATTTATAAAAGGCTGTGACGTTACTCCGAAATAGCATCGCACAGAGAGGGGTGCGCATGGGCAGCGGCATGGGCAGGGGTGCGTACGCGCAGGGGTGGCATGGGCAGGTGTGAGCGCAGGGGATGCTCATGGGCTGGGGTGTGTCTGGACGCACGAGGGAAGCGGATGTTAACAGTCACCAAGCATCCAACCTTTTGGATTATTACCGCTTTGCGTTATTAATAAAAATTAGTTTATCGAGGGAAGATGACAAAAAGGTACATCATTCCTAATAGTACAACAATTACGCATGGGGGTAAAGATATAAGATAGTTGTTTATATTTGGGTTTTGTAAATCTATTGTATATATTAGTTTTAAGATTCCATAATTTTAAGTTCTTCTCCCACCTTCCAAATCCTTCCGGCTTCTATCCTGGTTGACAAAGTATACGTGTTATCTCCACGTGGTATTCGCGGGAAACGGCGGTTTTAGATTTCTCGGGAGATGGTTAAAGGCATATGTCTTGGGTAGCGAAAAGGTTTTAAAAATGGTGTTAAATAAAGATGAGGCAAAAATTAGTGATTTGGGTCTTTAAAACGCATAACTTTGTATGGGGTGGTCCTATTTAAAATCTATTTACAGATTTGGAGTCCCTAGAAAATTTAATATTAGTTGATCCCTAGCAAAATATATTTATCTTAAAAGAGTGACTACCCCGTATAATAAATACAATATAACACTTGTCAACAAAAAAGTTGTAGGAAATTTAAAGACGAATTTAATGGGTGCCGGTTTAAATTTGTTGGTAGTAATGTTAAGTCCTACTGTATTGTAAGCGGAAGGGCGATTAAAAAGATTAAAGGGATCTCACGAAATAGTTTAAAACCGAGGGTCTTACAACCTATAACGAGATATAACCTCCAAAAGGGGTGGCATGCAACTAAACGCGGGAGAAAAATTTAATAAGAAATTAAAGTTTCCATGTACGTAGCACCAGTCATTGGGGGGAAAGTGGTTAAAACAATTTTATTTTAGAAAATGTTTTTAAATAAAAGCGAAAGTTTGGTTAAACCTACATAAACAAAATTTTAATTTATCCGAACAAAGGGTGCCGGATTTTGTTTAACAAATTATAAAGGAAAGATAATGGTGTTTTGCGGCCCTAACCCGGGTTAAAAAAGGGCGGCGGGATTTTTTCCAAGAATAAAGAAAAGTGGAAAAAGGGTATTGATGTTTAAATAACAAAGTTGGCCCTCAAAAAATTTTTACCGCAAAGTCGGATGTGTAATTATAAAAAAGATGGAAGGTTTTTTCCGGCCCAGCGTTTAAAAATGTTTTTAAAATTACAAGAAACAGGAGCGGGCGAAGGTTTAAGTTGATTTAATTGCTGAAAATTTTTTATTTTACCGAGGGAATTGGAATTGACAGACAAATCCCGGAGGTTTAAAATTCTCCCATTTGGAAAGGAAATTATCCAGAACAACCGGTTTAAGAAATTTATTACTGGGTTTTCACCCTTTCGAAATTGGAAAAGCCACACAAATTTAAATCCATCAGGCGAAAAAGTGCGCGATGTGCTATAGAAAGTATAAAAAATGGTGCTTTGCATCGGTCCTAACAGTAAAAAGGAGAGTGACTTTTCTAGCAATTACAAGAATAGCAGTAGCGCGGGAAGGGTATGCATGTATTATACAGCGCATTGTTGCTATAAAATATGTTGGTTTACGAGAAGCTCGAACGTTACAAATTAAATTTTAATCTATAATTAACCATGGTCGTAAAATGGGAAATTAATGATTAATTTTAATACTGCTACATATCTTTCGCTTGGTGATTCATTTAGAAAATATTCAAGCCCACCATTTCCTAAAATATGACGTAGGTTATTTAAAATTAAATTACTTTATTAGTAAGTATCCTGTAGACAACAAGTTGGTATTTCCTTAGTAATGGTTTAAAAGTTTTTTTAAGTTTTTGGTTATAGTAGCACTGCATCTTCTACAGCACGACTTGCACACAATTTGTGTGCGTGTGCTATCACCCTTTTGGATTATTAATATGCACGCGATCCGTATAACATGGAAGACGTTTCCGATGTTTCTACTAAAGGCATTCGCACCATCGGCGATGCGACCCAGGTGCATGCATTGGCGCTAAATGTATTGGACGAGCAGCAAGGATTATGACCTCATTTAGTCCCCGCTGAATCCTCAACTTCGTTCGGGTGTCTTCGAAACCTTCGGTTTGCATTCTATAGGGTACATAAAGCCGGTGCGCAAGAGTAAACTCTTTTAGTTATAAGTTAGTTCGCTTACAAGTCAAGTCTTATAGTGCGGATTTTGTTTTGTACTAAATGGTACCTGCAAACGTTTTTAAATGCGAGCCGTGTCACGTCTACTTTACCAGAAGGGATGCTCTCAAACGGCATCCAGAACAAATGTTGGGTGCAACATCGTCCAAGGTTGCTTATACATCCGTCTGCAGCAAAGTACTTAAACTGTGGGACTTGCGATTTCGCTTTTACGAGAATGGGCAACTTACAGCGACACAAGGAAAAACAGCACGGCATGTCATTAAGCCGTAAACGTTCAGCTCCGCCAGCTGTTAAAGGGTCTTGTACGAAACAACCACGAATTATGTGTAAAGTATGCGATTTCGAAATGGAAAAAACTACGTATGCCGCACATTTAAGGAGCAACAGACATAAAAATGCATCAGTTACCGCTACTAGCGACGATGGTGTAGAAATGGTTAGCACTGCGTTTAACAACCGTATGGCTAGCTATCGCATAAAGAACGCCAGTGTCGACGATGGGGTGCCCGAGTTTCTTTGGAAGCAGAAAGAGCGATTTATTCGATTAATAAATGAAAAAAGAATACAACATACAGCAGTAAAAGTCTATTGCGAACTCTACGGCGTTTACATCAAAATGGGGGAAGAGGCTACCGATGTGAAATCCTTTAACCACAAAAAATGTGGTTATAACGTCTTCTAGTAATCTGGAAAATATGTACGAGGTCTTAAGCGAAACCATAAGAACAAAATCAGAGGAATTTGAAACATGCGGGTCCGGTTGGTCTTTGGAAAAGGTGCTCTATTTAGAAATAAATATTAATAAGTATAAGCCGATATGAGCTCTAGGTTAAGAATAAAAAATTGTAAATATGTATTTAGAAATGTGGTTTACAAATTTAAACTGTATTAGTAAAAATTGTTTGTAATAAAAAGTTTTAAGAATTGTTTCTAGATTTTCTTTTAGGTATGAGCCGCAGGAAATTTATAATTTAGAGGGTGTGTGTAAAATGGTAAGGGGTCGTTCGATTTTAAATCTATTTAGAGATTCGAATTGTGTATAAAATTCTAGACTAACAAGATGTGCTACATGTATAAAAATTTATGAGAACGCTCAAAAGTCGCTACAGGTAAGAAATCTTAAAATGGGGTAGCCTCTGGGGATGGTGCTATGTGAAAAATTTAAAGAGATTTGGGTAGCTTAGAAAATTCTAATATTGATTGATACCAAACAAGGTAGGTTTATCTCGTGGGTGGAAATGTGGAGAAAGATTTATCTCGCAGAGGGTATATGTGTAACTTTGCAGGTCGTGGTCCGATTTCAAATCTGTTTGCAGATTCGGGCTGTGCCGTAAAATTGTAGACTAATTTAATGTATTGCATGTATAAAAAAATTTATAAGAACGCTCAAAAGTCGCTACAGGTAAGAAATCTTAAAATTAGGGTAGCTCCCTTGGGGATGGTGCAATCTGAAAAATTCCTAGAGATTTGGGTAGCTGAGAAAATTCTAATATTGATTAATACCAAACAAGATAGGTTTATCTCGAAAGATGCAATGGATAGACGAAGAAAACTATTTGTTAGGTTTGCTTATAAAGCAAAGAGCAAAATTTAGAAGATCAGGACTTTAAAGGGGTATAACTTTGCAGGGCATGGTCCGATTTCAAATCTGTTTACAGATTTGAATTCTTGTAAAATTTTAGACTAACAAGATGTATCGCATGTTAAAAAATTTATAAGAACGCTCAAAAGTCGCGACAGGTAAGAAATCTTAAAATGAGGGTAGCTCCCTTGGGGATGATGCAATCTGAAAAATTCCTAGAGATTCAGGTAGCTGAGAAAATTCTAATATTAATTGATACCAAACAAGATAGGTTTATCTCGTGGGTGGAAATGTGGAGAAAGATTTATCTCGCGGGTGGAAAGAATGCGGGTGTGATGTAATCAAAATGGTCGGGGTAAAAAATTCCACAAGGAGGAGATTCATCTCCACAGGGAGAGAGCAGGTGGAGATTCTTAAAAAATAAGACTTTATAGTGCGAATTTACATGTAAATTTGGTCCAGATGAGGGAGCAAATGAGGGATTCTGGAGCAAATGAGGCGGTGATTACACCATAAATACACTACTGAGATCATTCCAATATTAATAATCTATGGAGTTATTTGATACTTCCATTTTCATACCGTCTCCAAGACGCTTTCTATAGGGTAATGTTCTAGGTCTACGAGGTGTTTTGGGAAGTATGTTAAATGTAAATATTATATTTTTATATTTATATGAATTATCACCCTGAATTTGTTCTGTTTCAGAATAATATCTTCTATTAGCATTTGTTTTCCTTTTTGACTTTAGATCTTGCGATCTGTACCCGACAGGATGTTTTTTAAACAGTAGTTCATATAATTCAGGAGTACCTTTATATTTCAAATCATTTATTAGTACATTTTCATTATCCAACGCGAAATTCGAATTGCCTATCGTAAGACTCTTTGAATCAGGGTTAAACCTAATACCATATTTATGATCAAATTCGTTCTTAACATCTTTAAACATATTGTAAATATATTCTCGAGATAGCGGATGTAGCTGTTTGAGATATGTGCCATACCAGAGGAATCGACAAAGCTTTGTATATATTCCTAGGCTTCTTGAGCATTTCGATTAACTTCTGCTTCGTATTCATTATCAACATCATCATCATCATCATATTCATCTATGGCATCATTTTTTATATTCGTTATATGCTGAGCAATAACCGACGAATCAATATAGTCAACGTTCTTTTCTAGCAATTTAGGTTTAATTTTTTTTACACTGCTATGAGGCAGTTGTTTTTCTTCTTCTTTAAATTTTTCTTTCTTTACCACATTTTCCCCATCCAGTTTATTAGCAATAGTTTCTAATCGCGATGTTATGGGTAAGATTGAATCCACTTGGACGACTTCACTATTTTTTAACTGGCGCAATTTGTTTTTTACAATGTTTCTTTTCTTAATTAAAATTCTTTTAAGTTTTATCGCCTTCTCGTTCATTGCCTAAAAAGTTTATTGTAATAAAAAAATTCTTGGATACTAATGATACTTGCGTCTCTCAAGGTTTAAATGTGTATGAAGTGATCAAAACCTAATCGGCACCTTTCTTGACCTGGATCACTATCCTTGTCTACAACTAAGAAACCGTATTTGTTTTTCCAACAAGCACCACGTATTGTATTGACGTGATCGTCATATATGTGTTTTAAGTTTAAATCATCTAGTTTAAATAAAACTAAAGGATTAGCATTATCACGTAGTAAGTGCTTAGGTATACGAGTATAACTTTGACAAAGGTAAAAACTGTCCACTTGCACGTCAATGTCATTATTGTTTATCGTTAAAGATATTGATTGTTTCACAACACGCATGTTTGCAAGTACTAAATTCGATTGTAAAGAAGTGGAATTATATATAAGAAACGGGGAGTATATAAAGAATCATTAATTCACAATAATTTATTTATTTACTGCACAGCTTGAGAGGACAGTTGTATGCTAATGATTACCTATAATAATTCTAAAACTATGGGAACGGACTGCTAAATACTGTAATTAATAATTTACTATTTGATGCGCATATTCCGGGTTACAAATTTTGCGGTCCGGGTACAAAACTAATCAAACGTTTAGCTCGTGGAGACAAGGGAATAAACAAGTTAGACGAGGCTTGTAAGGAGCACGATATTGCATACTCCAAAGGCAAGAATCTATCTAAACGCCATCAAGCAGATTCGAAGATAGCTCAGTTAGCTACAGAAAGACTAAATTTTGGTGACTGGTTTTTAGGTGAAAAAGCAGCAGCATTTGGAGTAGCTACCGCAATGAAAACTAAAGTAAAACTTGGTATGTGTACCTGTTCATCACTGACAAGAAAAAGTATCAATAAAATAAGAAAACTGATAAAAAAACGTAAAATAAGAAGTACGCTAGGTATTAAAAGTATTATCAAACAAGCACGTACAGTTTTAAAAAAAGGCTAAAGGATCTAATATTATGAATGCAATAAACATAGCAATTAAGTCCGCCAATACAGCAATTCCTAAAACAGGAGGTTTTTTACCACTAATATCAATTTTTGCAGGCCCAAGCGCCCTTGGTACGCTTACTGGAGGTGCAGCTGCTGTTGCAGAAGCAGTTTCAGATACTAAAATAGCTAAGGAACAACTAGCGGAAAATCAACGTCATAACAAGGCAATGGAGGACATTGCAGTCGGAAACGGCATGTACTTCATACCTTATAAAAAAGGTTTTGGTCTTTTTTTAGCCCCTGCAAAACCTCAAAGGAACACAGTTCATTTACATTTCCAATGCTCCACCTGTAGGTACTACATTGCCAAAGGAACACAACTTGATTTTACCTAATCGAGCACTAAGCAATGTAGAATTAATAGAGTTTGTTAAGCAATTAAGAGTATCATATTTCCGTGGAGTGTTCATGAGAAACAATCTTCCCAAGAAAGTTAATTTAAAAGAATGTGGTATAATTAATTTAGATGGAATAGAAGGTTTATGCACGCATTGGACCTTTTATAAAAAGTACGGTAGTAGCGCTATTTACTATGACAGCTACGGAAACCTGCGACCGGCAACAGATTTGATAAGTTATTTGAATAGCGGAGGTAAATGTAAAATTCTTTATAACTTTAACCAAGAACAATCGTACGGTACTGTGTTTTGCGGACATTTATGTTTACAATTTCTAAGCAGTACATAGAACTGCGTATGAAGTTGTCATGTTGTACACTTTTATTCTAACGGGAAACACTTCAGTTTTAACAAGCAACTTCAAACCGCCTATAAACTTGGATAATGATTCGGAGTACGTATTAGGATTAACAAATTTTGAGTCTTATAACACAATTCCAAACATAGAAAAAGGAATAAATAATAAATTTTGTTATGGATCTAACGGAGAATTCATAGAAATACCTGAAGGTGTTTATGAGATTAGAGAAATTAATAAATATCTTCAAAAAGCTGTAGGTGATTAAAGATGACGTGGTCGTATGGAACAATCACGAAGGGCTAGAAAGACGCCAGTGTATATAGAAATTACAGCTGACAATAATACACTTAAATGTAGTATTAAATGTAGTGAAGATGTGGATTTTACCAAAAAGGATTCAATTGGTTCTCTACTCGGTTTCAATCCGCGAAAATTGCTAGCATATGCCACGCATCAAGCAGACTACGCGATTAACATTTGTAAAGTGAATGCAGTTTTAATCGATTGTAATATTGCAAGTGGATCCTATTAGTAGAGTATTTTAAGGGTATTTGGAACAATCTCTGACGTCACAACTCAATGTTAATTCCAATAAGGAGGGACTCCCGTAAGGAGTAATGTATCAGACAGAGACAGACTAATATTCGCACATCTGGTAACAAAAATTAGCACAATAGTTTTTTCAACTAAGCATTTTTTAGCCGCAGGCCCATATTAGCAAATATTTGCACATCCTGTAACAGTATTAAATAACATTGTCATCTTAAATTTGCACAATAGCTTTTTTCAACTAAACATTCTTAGCCTCCGAGTGTATGGATCGAGCACTGGGCACCCCGAGCCGGGCCCCGGCTGGAACACTCTCTGACGTCTGGATACATGTCTTTTTTAGTTTATTGGCTTGCTTATTGGTTTGCAGATATATGTAAATGTTGCTAGTTGAAAAAATTTGCAGATTCGGTGGACCCGGGGAAAGTTATATTTCGGTCTTACCTCATAATTGATTTAATTGTAATATTTAAATTTCCGACCCAATTTTTAACACTTTATTTTCTTATTTGCCAGCTCATATAAAATATGGTTTTTACAAAATTAAATGCGGTTATGAAGCGTAAAACTACAATAAGCGCTTCCGAGCTTGTCACCGATAGAAAATATCGTGTCTTAGGAGTCAGGTCTGTGTCAACAAGGTATGGGGATCGTGCTATTGTTAAAAGCGATGATTTTTTTTGTGTTTTTTACCTGCGCGCTTTTTCAACTACTTAAAACTTGATGGAATAAAATCTTCAGCGAGCTAATTGATGGTAAGAAAAATGTTTATATGATTAGCCGGGGTAAAGTCGGTGCAACAGTACACATAGACTTTGAATTACATTAAAATTAACATTTTCTCATTTGCGGATTTTTTTGCCGATCTATGTATCTTAACTGTATGCAATTTTGTGCTATTAATGGTTAGTATACCGAATAAACTGTATTAATGCTTATTGTTATTTTCCAATGGGTTGTTAATAATACATCCTGACGTGTTAGTTTATAAACTGTAAGTTTTTTTGCCACACCTCTCCACTAAGAGCTAGTTGATGCTAAGAAAAATGTTCATATAATAAGCAGGGGTAAGGCTTGCGCAGCCGTGAACACAGCCTTTGAATTAGACTAAAATTAACATTTACTCATTTGCAGAATTTCTTGCCGATTTATGTGTCTTAACTGTATGCAAATTTGTGCCATTAATGGTTAGAATACCGAATAAACTGTATTAATGCTTATTGTTATTTTCCAATGGGTTATTAATAATACATCCTGACGTTTTAGTTTGTAAGCTGTAAGTTTTTCCCCACACCTCACCACTAAGAGCTAGTTAAACCAAAAATAATGTGCTTGTGTTTAAACGCCTATTTGCAAATAAATGGATACATGTCTTTTTTTGTTTATTGGCTTGCTTATTGGTTTGCAGATTTATGTAAATGTTGCTAGCTGGAAGAATTTGCAGATTCAGTGGACCCGGGGAAGGCTGACGGGGGCCCATCGGCCCGGCTCAGGGTGCCGAGTGCTCGATCCATACCCTCGGAGGCTAAGAATGTTTAGTTGAACAAAACTATTGTGCTAGTTTTTGTTACCAGATGTGCGAATATTTGTCTGTCTCTGTCTGAGACATTACTCTTTATGGGAGTCCCTCTGTATGGGAATTAACATTGAGTAATGACGTCAGAGAGTGCTCGATCCATACACTCCAGCGGTTGTAGTTCTCTTTCCCAAAATCCGTTTGTAGATTGATTTTTACGTTATTTTCTTCTTGCAGCATTTTGTCCAATATTTTTTCACAGCATTTGTAACTTCTGAACCAGTTTTATTTTTTAAAGGTTCTGCTAAAGCATATTTTGTGAAACAGTCCACCGCTATTATAATATATCCATACCCATTGTTCACACGCGAGTAAGTCTGGATTTCGCACAAGTCCGATTGGGGTGATTGCTTGCAACTGGGAAGCGCATCTTTGTAAGGGGTCGATCAATTGTTTATGAGCTTGTTTGAATTTTTGCTGAGATGTAGCGTGCCCCTTTTTGTATGCCACAAACTTTTTTCGTGCAGCATCTTGAATTAACTGAAGATTGCGTTGATTTGCGATAAAATTGTTAACGTCCGCCATCATCAGACTCTGGATGGGAACTACCTATTTTTTGAATAATGTCAAATATTTATATACTCGTCGAAATGCTTGCGATACCGGCTCTTATCCAAATCAAAATCTTTTACAATAGTTATAAAATTATGTTTTGAGTCACTCCCACCCCAACACGGTAAGCACATTTCTTTAAATTTCGGATATGTTATGTCACGGCTTATATGATCCGAAAAGATATGGCGAAGGTTTGTGTCATCCTGTTTCCATAATGCGATTACATTAGCGTTATTTCTGAGTCTATGTTTTAAGGCACTAGCGTAAGTTTGACATAGATAGAACGAATCTATTGCTTTATGTCGGCCGAACGAGAAAAACTGTGTGATTTTGCTTTGCTCGTTTGCAGGTTTATTATCTCTGTTTGATACATTACTCCTTATGGGAGTCCCTCCTTATGAGAATTAACATTGAGTTATGACATCAGAGAGTGTTCCAGCCGGGGCCCGGCTCGGGGTGCCGAGTGCTCAATCTATACCTTCGGACGCTAAGAATGTTTAGTTGAAGAAAACTATTGTGCGAATTTTTGTTACCAGATGTGCGATTGTCTGCCAATTAAGGTTAGATGACCCAGATCGGGGTGCTGAGAACAAGATCCGTGCCAGATGGGGTGCTGAGCCCGTGCCTGCGGCTAAACAGTGCTTGGTCGAAGAAAGCTATTGTGCGAATTTTTGTTACCAGACTTGCGAATATTTGCTAGTAAGGACCTACGGCTAAAAAATCATTAGTTGAAGAAAACTATTGTGCTAATCTTTGTTACCAGATGTGCGAATATTTGCTAAAAAAAGCAATTAACGAAGGAGGAGTGTTCCAGCC
Source organism: Platerodrilus igneus (assembly GCA_036346225.1). Taxonomy (NCBI): domain Eukaryota; kingdom Metazoa; phylum Arthropoda; class Insecta; order Coleoptera; family Lycidae; genus Platerodrilus; species Platerodrilus igneus. The sequence goes on from JARFIW010000295.1 coordinate 2,331,511, forward strand.
TACAGTAAAATCCTCTACTACTATTTAAATAGTAAACGCATGTAGCCGATGATGATACTCAACGAATTAATTTAATAGAATGCGAGTTAAGGTTCGGGCCTTTGGAGCGGTGTTTTTAAAAACAATTCCAAACTCTTAATACATTTATTGGTTCTTAAACAGAAATTACAATGGAATTAAAGCAAAACTGTCAAAAAATAATAACTTTAATCAAAAATAATATTAATTGTAGTAAGGCGAGTAGTCTAGGTAGACAACAATGCAAAAGCTGTAATACTCAGACTGACTCAATTGAGTAGCTTGAACAACGAAGTATGGAGTTCGAAGACTGTCTGCCGGGTTTTGAGCTCCCGGGCTTTTTATAATAATCTGCTATTTACACGGCTGTGGGAACTTGCAGATCTCATATCTGCTTTTCTCTTAATTGTACACTTTATTACATTGTAACAATCTTATTTCTAAGTAATTGCGGTATGTTAACCGCCTGTGACCTGCCGTCTGCAGTATCACTGCCCTCTCGGATGCAAAGTTGCATATCCGTTCTCATGAACTGTTGATAACCTCTCTGGGTTAGCCTTGTATTACATTGTTGCAATGAATTTATACTTTATTTAACAGTTTCTAATAATTCCTGTTAGATTCAATATATTCAATATATGTTGATAATTGGAGGATACAAATAGAGAAACCTGCATAGATGGGTTTGTTTAAATAAACCTCTAATTTATTCATTTCTATTAAGACCAGATCTTTGTCTAACACAGTGCAACTGTGAAAATTAGGTTTCGCTATGTAACTACGAACTCCAAACCGTCCTTCCCATTCGGTCACTAATATCACATCTTTCCATTTCCGTACGTATTCCATCATTTTTCCATAAACCGAATTTATTATATTTATATAAAAGCATATATCGAAGCTGTTTTTTGACGGTTGTCTGAATTTCGTATTCAAATCAATGTATTCTTTTAACCAAGAAGCTTGTTTAAACCGAAGAACCTTATAAATCTTTTTCGGTTCTAAACCGTAGCTTAAATACATTTTTAAATTCTTGTAGTGAATAATATAGTTGAGTTTTGGATATAAAAGTTGTAAGTAATGTCTTTTGGTTTGAATTATTAGAAGGTACTGGTGGTATCATATGTTCGGCGCCAACGGTCAGTCACTGTGAATTTCATGTAAAGATACTGGGTAGTGTAAATCGCATTCAAAAATATATCCTACATCAGAATCATCGGGAATATTAAGTATGTCTAAACGTACTATATCTGGATTGGTGCCATCTAAAAATTTAAATTCTCCATATGGAAGATATTCAGACATTGCAGCCCCATATAAATTATTAGCATCAAAATACATTAAATATTTAGAATCGAAATTCGGATCATAATCTGCATTCATATATTTGTTATTTGCTTTAGCATATCTATTCGAACATTGAGAAACACCACCACGAATTACCCGTTCTGAAAATATTATTTTTTCAATATCAGTAAGCAACTCGAGTTTAACGTTTGTCGTTTTTAACATTGCGTCTAGAGCTAAACTAGGAGCCGTAAAGTAGTGAAGTGGAACAAACTTATACGTGAACATGCAAGTTTTTATAAGGTTTTCAAATATGTCAGTCAAGAGCAGTACATCTGTTTTTAAATATAGATCTGAATAGTACCCTAGTGTTTTTATATTAAACGTTTGCCAAACGTGTTTAGCATGATTGTAGTCTTCATCTGAGACTTCTTCATTGCGCAAACGATTAAAGAATGCTGTTTTACAGCGTAAATTGGTTTCATTGAGCCTACCCCAAGAGTTAATGTAATCATAGGGAAATATGTTTTTACGCGAATTAAGGTTCGTGGCTTGGAAGCGGCTTTTTTAAAAAGACTTCCAAACTTCTCAACACATTTATTTATTTGTTATACAGAAATTAATGTTGAATTTAGATAATCTTGAAATAATTCCTCTAAATCCGAAACTATTAATTAATTGTACAAGTGAGTTATCTAACGAACTGCAATGTTGAAGCTGAACGATGGGATAACTGACTGCGAGTGGAGCTCCCGGGCCTTTTATAATATTCCTACCCCCTCACATGTCTTTGGGAGCTTGCAGACCTAATGTCTGCTTACACTTGACTCTATTCATAATACATTGTTGCTATCTTAAATGTATTCATAACTACTTTGTTGCGAGCTTACTTCTCAGTAATCTCGGTACGTGACTGTCTGTGACCGCCTGTGACCTGACATTTGCAGTGTCACTTATTTCTATGCTACAAAGTAGCGTTTCCGTTCCCATGAACGTTAATAAACTGAAATGAACTGTCCTTCAATTATATTGTTGCGTATTTCCTAATATTTCTAATAATTCCTAATTATTAGTTTCTTATATATATATATATATATATATATATATATATAACAAATGGGAGATTACATAAGTTCTCCCGACGTACATTAAAAATTCAGGGTTTTTAGCTTTCTTGATTTTTAATTAAATAAATTCGTTTAATCTCATTTCTTAAAATTCATACTTTCTAAGGGTACATTTGTTTCTTTAGTTGCATTAAATCTAAAACTGTTTCCTTTATTATTTTTATACTTAATATACATTTTGTAAGTTACATAAATGATCAATAAAATTGTCAATATAATTGTCCATACACTAATATTATCGTAGTGCACTTTGGGCGTTTTGATTTCGTTCAGGTGTTTTTTGTAGTCTTCCATGAGTTTCATGGCGTGGCTGAGGTGGTCTAATTCCAGGTGTTCCAATTGCAAGGGTTTTTGAAGTATTTCTTCGTCTTCGTCTTGGGTAATCTTGATTTGTAAATCGGGTAGATTTGCTAACTTCTTGGTTTGTACGGGATCTTGGTAAACTCTAATTATTTCATTTTTCAATTTCAAATAACAATTTTCCTTAAGGGTGATTAATTTACTTCCGGTTAATGCTAAATTACTTTCGTCTTGATTGCAGTACATTGTTGCGATTACTTCGGTGGGGAAAATGGCTATCCATTTATTTTCCGTTACTTTCTGGATTTTCATGTTGGTGATTTGGACAGGTTGGCTTCACAATTTTCATAATGATTGGAGAATTTTAGTAGTTATACTTCGCAAGGGTTGTCTTCTTGAATTGTTGTCGTTGTCAATGATTGACATAAGTATTGATTGGGTGTGACTTCATCACATTTTTCGTTTGTATAACCATATCTTAGTTCATTTAAGGATAGGAATTTGGTTTTTGAAATAATAACTTGGTGTGTGCTAGTCATTTTTATTGGAAAAGCAAATAAGTGATAATAATTGCAATTGTTAATCTCTACTATTGGTATTTCTATTAAAAAGGTTATAACGTTATTTTTTGGATAGCCCTTAACTATAGCTATTTTTTCAAAAAAAACGAAATCGATAAATCTAAAACTAACTTTCGTACCTTTTACATATTTTGTAAAAGATATTTATTTTTTCTTATTTATTGGTAGCATGCTTAACGAACCTGAAAACCCTAACGCGATTTTTTTTTAATAATGAAATGCGAATCGTAGCCTGATAAGTTATGAAAAACCACTGGTATCATATAAGAATTATGATAATTGATGTTGCAATCTTGATGAACCGCTCCTCGAAATTTACCTGTAAAGTGACAGTGATCGCGAACTCTAATATCATCTATACTAAAAGGTTTATTGCAAATGTGACAATGAAGGGCAAATTTAAATGCTGACTTTTGTTCTTTTGTTAAAGGATTCATAGGTTTTGGGTTAGAGAAAATTTTATTCGTCGTTTTTGAAATCAGTTTCAATTGAGCAAAAAACCATTCTATACAATCCTTTTCGCGATACAATTGGAATTTGGAATATTTATTATCATACGAGCATTTCAAATAGTACGCTACACTAAAGGGTATATGCCTTTGGTAACGGACTGTGTTTAATATTACCTCCGGCATTGCATGGTTCTAATATACTTTCGAAATCTGCATAAACTACAAATGATACTTTTTCTTGGTAGTAGAAATGTTTAAATTTTAGATACTTTTTAGATCCTTCAGATAATCTTATTGAGCAAGTATTCTGTTTTTCGCAATGATTCGAATGATGCTTAAGTAATGCTGCTGTATTAAAATTATTTAAACATCTATAACAAAAAAGTTTTCTATGGTGATGTGAAGACAACTGTTTTGCAAATAATTTTGACATATTCTTAATCCAAGTAAAATGAAAGTAATTCTCATTAGCATTTGTCGGACGAGAATATTGTAAGGAATCATTATTTATAACTAACAGATTAATAGGTTCTATTTTTTTTTAATTTTTACTTCAACAAAATGGCAGTATTTTAGTATTTTCTATGTAATATAAGTTAATTGCAAGATTGTTGAGCTTCTCAATTTTTTTTATGTTTTTTAATGCGATTGGAAACTAAATTGAATTGTAGCGTAATACTGAATCAAAATGTGGATAGCTAGATATTCTATGAATATTTTGTTTAGCAGGATGTAAATCGGAAACCAAGTCCCAAAGAAAGCAATGTTGGTCGTTATTTATTACATTTACCACAGCTCGTTTTTTTGCTACAAAGTCCGGAACCGGAACAAACGTTGAACACCCTCTTTTAAGCGGATCATGATTGTTTATATTTACCTTCAAGTGTAAAACTTCTTGGGTTGCCCAACTTGAATCCTTTTTATTAAATTCTTCCAATCGCTTCGATATCTTGTCCAATACGTTCTCCTTATATCACTGTTTGAGATTGGTGTTTATATCGATGTGACGATTTGCAGTAGGAAACGTCTTCAAATCTATTTCACCAGGTGTAGGCTTAACAAAGTTAGCGGTCAATATTACATTAACTTTCAACATCGACTTTTTTAAACAAGCAACAATCTTGCGTTTAAAGTTAGCGAACGCCTTGTGTAAGAACACTAGAGGACCTTTATAACCTAAATTAGTAATAAGTCCCGCAATTATTCGACTACCAAAGCAGGATTCTACATCATGCCAAACTAAATGCCGCCTATGACTTCTAGAAAGCGTTGTATCAATATCTTTATTTTGGTATTCCAAAGAGCGTTTCAAGTGTTTCAATCGTACAAGGTAACTTTTAAGATGTGCCAAATTAGACTCTAGTCTACTAGGATTTTCCGGGCGATTGTCTTCGTATACCTTGTTTTTTAATTGCAAATTTTAATAAACTTATGTTTGTCTTAAAAATGATGATGTGCCTCATAATTTTATCAACCAATCTAATTAGATTTATACACTTTACGGTTAACTTTAAAATATCACTAGCAGTGACGTAACTTCAATTTGGGGGCCCTCCCGCAAAAATTATAAATAGGGCTGGTTTAATAAAAATTTCTAAAAAACATAAAATTCACGATAAACTTTATTTAGTATCGAACACAAATATAAATTAAATTTTTTGTGGGCTTTAATAGCAGCGAAGTTGTCAATAACATCCTGGAGCTACATTTTGGCGGCTGTTTCCGCTTGTATGTTTAGCAAAACTAACACACATAACCTATCTTGTCCCTTTCTATAAAGCAGATTGTGAAGATGATCTTTCCGCTGAAGCAACAGTTAATGGTATTGTCAAAAATAAAAGGATTACCCGTAATTATTCGACTTCCAAAACATGATTGTACATCATGCCAAATCAAATGTCGAATATGACCTCTAGAAAGTGTTGCATTAATACCTTTACCTTGGTATTCCAAAGAGCGCTTTAAGTGTCTCAATCGTACAAGGTAACTTGTAAGATGTGCCAAATTAGACTCCAGCCTACTAGGATTTTCTTGGCGATTATCTTCGTCTACTTTGTTTTTAATCGCAAGCTTTAATAAACTTATGTTTGTCTTTAGAATGATCATGTGTTTCATAATTTCGTCAACTGATTTGATTAGATTCATGCATTTCACTGTTAACTTTTAAATATCACTACTAACTTCGGCTACCGTTTCAGAATTTATAATTCTATACAATCACTACACTACACTACTTAGTATATGTAGAGATTTATTGACGATTTATACATAAATATCTTCTGACGTAAGCAAAACGACTGTAAAAGAATTAGCATACAAAATGCTATAATGCAATAATACTTATTTCTATGCAATCAAAATAATTGCATAGCGAATTGCTTTGGATGCAATTGTTAAAATCGTTTTTATTTACGTTTTGATTTAAGACGATTTTCAAGCATGAGTGGTTTAATTCTTAAAGAATATTCAGCAGAAAAATTAACACTGAATTTTTAATTTCCCACAAATCCAGTTTTAATAAGCAAAATATCTGATTTCGTTTTACTAACAGTTGCATTGACACGACGACTTTGTATCATTTCGTTCATGCATGTGCTTACGGAAAATATGCTTGCTTGCAGTACAGTAGTAATATTTTTACACGACCTTTGATTTATGCTCATGTGTACGGAAAATATGCTTACACACTCATGTCTATGTGCGAATGAAACGTTAACAAAAGCGATCTTGTACCTATCATAAATAAAATGTTGTTTTCTGGTTGTGATTAGGTACACAAATTTTTTTTTTAAAATCGGTATTAAAAAACATTCTGCAGTTTTATCATACAAATAACGCAGTGTAATTTAATTTATTGTAAGCTATATTGCAGTACCTTGACAAAGAAAAAATTTCATGATGTAGCATGACTCATGTAAACGCTTTCAATGTAAACATAATTACATACCTATATACATAAAAGTTAATTTTTTTCAGTTTTAATGAAAAGTAAATTATGTCACCAATAATCTAAAACTTTTTCAATATTACCGTATTAGTTAAGGGCCATTTGCATCGCATTATATTTTAAACGACATTTAACTAATTTTGTTTTTTTTTACTCTGTGCCTTCGTTGGAATTTTTCAGACAATGAATCCAATTCGTTATTTCTGCCGAGGCATAATTATATTTGCTTACATACTGTTTTTTATTCATTAGAATAGATTACATAGCTGAATATATATATAACATTTTTATTTGCAATTTTTTCAGAAAACGATGCAAATTTTTAATTTTTTTTCTAACAGGCAAGTTTCTTATTTAATATAAATACTTCACGCAGATTTTACCAACAGTATTCAATCAGATCTTTTGTACAATTATTATTTACTACTAGCAACTTTAAAAAATGAGTAACTTATCATCGATCAAAAATGGTAGCAGTACCAACGATAGTGTAAAAGTTCTAGAACAATTTATATTTCATTCTAACGAAGACTTGAATAAAGAAGTTTTTGGTTCTTCACCTCAACTTGACACTGCTGCTATTTTTGATAGTGACGTAATAGATATATCACGGTAACTGCTTTTTCACATTTATACATGTGTTTTAATATTGATAAATTTGCGCGTTTTAGGAGCAATGAAATGTTCGAGTCTGCCGCTCCTGTTGTTCCACCGCAGCCAGTTCCTCTACTCGAAATTAAATGTACCGATGATCAACGTCATAGTAAAGCAGAATCATACCTGTACGTTAGAATATATTTATGTTTATGCAAACACTACTCATTTGTAATTTACATTAGATTAGGATCAAAAAACCATTCTAGAAATTCTTAGGCTATCGTTGAATCGTTGGCACATTCTGATCCTCTCGGAAACATCAGGTAGTAAACCAACGAAAAGGGGAACCTACAATAATCTGTTATGTTATGCTCACAGATCCGGCAAAAACATGTTGGCTATGAAAAAATTATGTGCAGGACCTAATATGACTGTTTGCTGTGAAGATGACAAATCCTACGAAGATGACACAGTAGAGTTGCTTAATGCATTTAAAAAGCGTGGAGAGAAGCTACTGCGTCGTCTAGATTTGGAACTTGAAATAATAAAGCAAAAAAGAGAGGAACTAGCTGCAGGGAAGCAGCAGCAAATACTTCAAAAACGGGAGTTAATAAATACCTTTTCATTTATAAATAGTTAGATATTAACTGTAAATAGTTAGATCAAAATATTCAACAATTTTTAAATAAAAGTATTTTATAAAAGTTTTTCGTTTGAAACAATACTTCCTCTAAACAAGGTAGTAACCTCAAAGTAAAACACATAAATCAAAACCCACTTTAATTAAATACAGCATTCTTTATACAATCGACTTAGATGTGTTATAAGAAAATAAACAGTAAAGAACAAGATGTAGATTATTATAATAAACTAATTTCTTAGAATAGTGACATATTATTCTGAAAATTCTATGTTGACAGTTAGACCGATCGATCCCTTACTAGTTATGTATACGTGTTTGTTCGAGCCAATACTTCCATTTAATTGTTTCATTCCATGTGCTTGAAGATATTCAAAATATCTTAATGGCAATATACTTTTGAACTCTTCTGTTTCCACTAATACTCTTTCTCCATATTTTGTCTTGACAGTTTCCTTTTTCAAAACTTTAAACCTCTTATTCACTACAATATCTTTGTGATATGTGGTTTTATTAAAAATATTAAAATCCATATTGCATTTAATTACTTGCTTCTATCTTACACACAACACTCCGCTAACTAATTTTTGTTGCTATGATTGCAAGTCGAAGATTTCTCACTTATATTGGATAGGATTGACCTTGATTACCACCGCTGCTTTTCCTACTTTGAGCACACTTTGAAGTCAAACCGGCCTATGTGTATTTGCTGCCTCTAAACAAAAGTAAAAAACATAAATCAGAATCCACTTTAATTAAATACAGCATTCTTTATACAATTGACTTAGATGTGATATTTTGCATCTGACCTACTTAATAACTTCTCGCTAGAGAACCGTATTCAAAACAGCTCCACATTTTTCTGCACGCACTTACATTTTTTCAACGTAGCATACGTGTGGACACGTTTTGAAGTCACACACGTATGTTCCATTGAAAGTAATATAAGGCCGGTCTGACTTCAAAGCGTGTACACACGTATGGTACATTGAAAGTAATATAAGGCCGGTCTGGCTTCAAAACGGTGCACGCGTATGTTACATTGAAAAACATACGCGTGAACCGTTTTGAAGTCAGACCGGCCTTACTTACCTACTCCCCATACATAGTGTAACTATTACACATATTTTTGAAAATATACTTTAAAATATAAAAGCTAGAATCTAACACTGAGTACTTTCTACTGTTTTTGTATGAATCATCTTATATTTACTTACTGGCTACAGATGGTTTAGTTCAATAGTAAAATCCTAGGATAGGTCTTCTTCGGTGAAGAAACCAACACTACCTTTATTTAATTAATCCATCTGTAAACTAAACCTGTCTATTTGTATGCATTAGTTTTAAAATTTATTGCAAATCACTTTAATAATCACATTTACTCTAAATCAGCAGACTCTAATATAAAACATATTTGCAACATTTTTGTAGGGAAACTCATAACAAGATAATGTTTTGTATCTTAATGAATTTAGACTCAACGGTTGGCGTTTACAGGTTTTTCATATTCTGTACTAAAATTTATTTAAAATGTAGGATTGAATGCAATATCATAAATGGTTTGCTAAGTGTTGTTACTTTAAGGGTAGGTTGATTAGTGCTTAGAGGTGTTTAAAGATTAGCACTGGTGTGTTTCAATAATAACTGTTGTAAATGATTTTTCGAAGCTAAGAGAAAATGAAAAGCAACCTTGTATCTGAGCGGGGTATATGACATACAATATCCAAAAAATTTAAAACCAACAGTTTTTTATCTTGTTTAATAAATGCACATAAATATTATATAATCATAAGAACAAGATAAACATATCTCAAATAAGCTTCAACTATAATTATGTTAATATTCTAACAATCACAATTTATGTTTCTATATTAAAAATAAAAACATATACTTTTAAAATTGTACCAACTAATTTCATTACAAATCTGAACTTTAAAATCTATTCGGTAAGTTCTAAATAGTAAATTATATAATTCGCATGGAAAACAGCAAGATTGAGAATTTACTCAATGGAAGCGCTTACATACTAACATTTATCAAACTACATTTAACTTACATTATTATTATATTTATTATTATATTTATTACTATATTTATTATTATATTTATTATTATATTAATACATAGACATAGAAGACTTGTCACTGAAGTTGATTATCAAGCATAAGTATAATAATTAACTTCTGTAAACATTGGTACCGCACATCTACTACTATTGATGACGATATCATTAACACTGCTTTAGTAGCTAAATCAGAAAGAATATTTTACAAGCTCCATATGTCAATCTCATACACATTCTGTACCATAAATGTCTAACCTAACACTTCAATTAATGCAACCGACATAATCACATTTATGAGCAATATCACAATACCTTCACTTCATGATCGCTTATCATTTATTTCCGCACCTAATAGTAAAAATAACACTACTTCAGCACACATGAATGCAAAAGTATACATAACTACAACGCTAAATTTGATTATTGAATACAACACCTATAAGTTATAGACATCAATTCTATAAACTACGTGTTGTGTGCTGTACCCACAAATTGTATTGTAACCGGCGAATTGTAGGATTACAATGTAAATCAGTTTCAATTAAACATCTAATTTGTTTGCAGTGTTGGCATCGGCTTCAACACCAACGCTGCTTGAAGTAGAATGAATGGATGTAAATAACGATAATTATCGAAATAAACTGTAAAAGCACAAATATATATATATATATATATATATATATATATGTTATGTAGTATAACGACCTTGCTGATTTGAATATATTGAATGATATATATATATATATATATATATATATATATATATATATATATATAATGATTTATTAAGGGTCATGTTTGCATGATCATTGAGCACCATTCCGTGTAGATACAACATGTTAAACCTGAGAAAATAAAGATACTTTGTAAATACTAGGGTAATTGTAGAAACTTTTCTAAATAGAAATATTCTAAATGTGAAAATCTGTGAAATTTTATGCATCAAATATGTTTTATAACCTAATCGTATTTTTAATAAGAATAAAGTATATTACGTAAGTAAAACTGCGTGAAAATTCTTCCAAGTAATAAAAGGTACTAGATACTACTTTTATAACAAAATTAAAAGGCATCTAATTTTATTCTATTTATTAAAAAGCGCCGAAAACAACGCAAACATGCAAATCCTGAATTTAAATTGAAAGGAGTACTTCGTTTCTGGATTTTCAAGAAATTTCAAATATTAGTTTATCAAATAGCAAAACCCATAAATCAAAAACAACGATCGAGTGACGTCTATTAATCAAGATAACATAAACATTTTAAACATTCATTCAACAAAGATGTGTAGATATTCCACTTGGAAACTCTAATATGCAATAAAACATTTAACAAGGTAATATCTAAAAAATAACAGCAATTTATAATATAAGTACATCAAATGTACTAATTAACGTCACCTTCGCGGAAAATTACATTGTCCGAATGAATGAATACAGACAGATGCTTCTAGATTTTTATAACGTAGTAAAATTTATATTACATAAACTAATTGAAGAATGCAATCAGAATCAGGTGAGATTAATTGAGTTCAATTTGCGTGGGTATCTTACTATACGTTTAAAGATATTGGTCAACTGATAATAATGAGTTTTTAAAAACTATAAACGTATAACAATAGACCTTGAAAGTTGATTTTAAGTTTAGGATTATGAGGAAGTAAGCTTTGAAGTAAATAGTGGAATTATTTTTTGAATGAACGTCAATAAATGCCCGCAAAACAGTTTTAACCAGAACAGTAATAAATTCCTGCAAGGTAATTTTAATTTAAACGGAAGAGCGTTATATGAATTTTTAAATGCAGTTGATGATAAAGTAATTGATCGATACTGTTATGGATTTGGAAATGATGGGTGAAAGTTTAATTGATGATTTGGAATATAAACGAGTTTATGAACACTAGCATAATTTAACTGCAAAAGCAAGAATATCATTGTTTTAAAATTTTTTAATAGACATTTTTGCGGTGTTCATTTAAGTAGATTAGATTAAATAAGAATTTGGCGTGTAGAGCTTTTTGCACAAAAGGATAATTTAAAATTTGATTTAAGTGTGGTCAAATATCGGTAAGTTGGTGGCGTTGTCGCTATAGACAGCTATTGAAATTGACCATCTGTAAATAAATCACTTAAGAGGTCAATTCAAATACTCCAGTCTTCAACGATAAAACTAATTCTATATGAATGACCTTCGTGGCCATGCATACGAATATTGCCATGTAACATTTTAGAATAGGAGCTTTCCTAAGTTTTGAGTACTTGATTAAGAAAGGACCTCCAAAATCGAGACCTACCTTTTCGAACGGTCTGAAAATTGAAACCCTGTCAGCAGGCAAGCTAGCCATAACTTGTTGAAATGGTTTTGCTCGAAATCGAAAATAAATGATACATTCTCGGATCACCTTTTTCATGGCTCGCATGCCATTTAAAGGCCAATAACGTAAACGGAAATTATAATGGGCACATTCAGCACCTGCGTGTCCAAGTCGGACATGTTCTTGTTTTAACAGCGGGGGCAATACATAATCGCTTGAGGGAAGTAGTATTGGATGCTTCTGTTTTTTACGTATGTCAGCGTGTAACAATCATCCACCTACGCAAACAAACAAGTCTTCATTTAGAAATGGACGTAGTGACAATATACTCTTACTAGATATAAGCTTTTATGCTTTTAATTCGGAATTTTTTTTAGAGAAAGCTTAAGCTTGGGTCTGACGAAGGATCAGTGCTTAGGCAGAATTTACTTCTTGGATAATCAAAGAACCTGTAATTTTATCACCCAATTTTCTTAAATTTGAAATAAAACGGAAAACATAACAAATAGTGTGTAGTAATCTATTAATTTGAAAAAATTTAGCAAATAACGGGGTCCAAAATTCACATATCAGATTTATTTCTGAAAGTAACATTTTAAAGGTTAGTAGCCTTTTGCTCAGGAAAGCTTTTCGGAACATCTCTTAAATAGTAATCAGAAAAATTCGAATTCACATAAGAAAGGAAATCGGGCTCGTGCCACCATAATTTTGAAGCCATGACTTAAGGAACTAGCACCCCTCTCGAAAGTAAATCAGCAGGGTATTTAGAAAAAATGACATGTCGCCAATGGTCTTGAAAAGAACAACCTTGAATTAAAAATACGCTAATGGCAACAAATGTTTGCCGACAGGAAGGAGAAGATGCTATTCAGTAAAGAGATATTTGTGAATAGGTCCATAAATTTATTGACTCAGGGGTTAGTACACCTCGAAATATTTCCAAAACCTTCTATCTGAGTTTATCCATTGGGACTATTGCGCATAACTCTAGGCGCGGGAGGGAAATTGGTTTAAGGGGACTCACTCGGGATATAGATGTAAGCAACGTAATAGAAACCGTATTGTCCGAATATGTAGTTCGAATGTATAAGCAAGCTCCATACGCCTTTACACTACTCTCTGCAAAGCCATGGAGTTGAATAATAACATAGGATTTTTTTAAAAATAGAAAACAAGGGATTTTTAAATATTGCAAAAATGCAGTTGAATCTAGAAACTTATTCCAGTCATTACTGAATTCAGGGCCCAATGGTGCATCCCAGGATAACTTTGATTGCCACAGTTCTTGCATAAATGTCCTTTCTATGACAATATATGGGCCAAGAGAGCCTTGCGTTTAGAAGGTGTGTTATCGCAAGAGGAAACTTCAACATAATAGGAATATCATTGTATTGTCTTTTTGGAAACCTTCGAAACAACTGTATATCCAAGGAGCAGTGATATGATGTGTGGTTTATTAAATGGAAGGTTTTAAATTAGCACTCACTTTATGAAAAGCTCTTACATAGTTTTCAATTTAAATTGAAGTGAAGTTCGCTTAAAAACCACCGAGAACGGACTCCAACAGCTATGGTTGATGAAGGAACGTGTATGAGCGTGAGGGATCAACTCGTAAAATCATATCACCTGCAAGAAGTTGGTAGGTAATATCTTACAACGACCTTTCTATTTTTCTAAATAATGTAACGGCAGCAGGTATTTGTTACTGAATAACTGGCTGCAGAGAAAAGTGTCGTTACAAAATAAAAACTGTTAGGAAGTAATCTCCAACAACTTATGAATTGAATAAAGGACGAGCACACGTTGGTTGCCTAATTAAGTGAACTTAAAATGATAGGTGTAGCAAATCCGTTTATTCAAATAAGTAGAAGTTGAAATTGTTTTTAAAATACATTAGCAGTAAATTTACATATATGAAATGGAACGTAATAAATAATACAGGACTGCACCAGGGGCTCTGACATTGTTCCACTATTCCTAACCGCAATATGTTCTTTGTTTAAAATTGTACTTATATACGGGACATAACATAAAGTTTGCTGTGAACAGGTTTAGCATTACAAGCATTATTATCTAGTTTGATCTTAATTGTGCTACCTAACATATCCTCACTGCTAATCTTGGACATAAATCAATCACAATCTGAGCCTGAAGATGTTTTTCGTTTAACGGATCAACTTAAGTTACTAAATAGTTCTTATGGTTCATGGGTGCAGAAGACTCACTTAAATATGAAATATCATTTTTTATATTTCCTTAAACATATCACGAGTTATTCCCAAAATCAGCACTCAACCCAAATAACTTAGCGAAATCCGTATCAAATATATAAGTGTGCGGTAATGAAAGAACAACCAATGCATTGATGATGCGACATTGCTGTCCAATGCAGATCGGCAAATCAACAGAACCTATAACTAATCTTGACGATCCGTCTACGTACACACTCCTCGTTTCTCTGACTAACATGTTTTTAATTTCAATTTTTCTATACTGTGTGAATATTTAGATTGGAAACCTTAAATTATCTACGATTGGTAACGTTGAATCAGAAAACAACGACCACAAGCCAAAGTTTGAATTTAGTTTTGCTTTTATTTTGGATACCCATAGGTATGCTGACGTCATGATAACCTAGTGATGACATCATTAAACTTTTTTTAAATAGTAACCTAAATTTATTATGTCAGATTTAAATAGATAGTGGAATTCTAAAAACCGAAATTTGTCTCACTTTTATCCGAAAGTTAATACTTTCTGAGATACAAGGCGTTGAAATTCCAAAAATAAGATACTATTTTAGGAAACGACATTTAATTGAACTATATTAAGTATTAATGGTTTGAACAGAAATGAAAGTGAAAACAAAAAATGAAACTAAAAATGAGATTAAATAAGGTGCTTAAATGGAGACCCCCACTTCTTGGCATTAAGCCAACCTTTTTTTGAATTCTTGCAATACCTTTTCAAAGGTATTAGGTCGAATAGCTTTAATTTCATTGCAAATTCTATATTTCAATTCTTCAATATCATTAGGGCGATTGGCGTATATTTTTGATTTTAGATAATCTCACAAAAATCCATCGAAAGTCTGTTGAACTAGCTGGTCATTCAA
Organism: Platerodrilus igneus; assembly: GCA_036346225.1. Classification (NCBI taxonomy): domain Eukaryota; kingdom Metazoa; phylum Arthropoda; class Insecta; order Coleoptera; family Lycidae; genus Platerodrilus; species Platerodrilus igneus. Next base: position 2,346,954 of record JARFIW010000295.1, read on the forward strand.
TAAATCCTTTTCACCCGATCCATTGATTTGGGATTACTTCTTTCAAATGATGCACGCTGACATCATAGTGGGGATGTGCTTTGCCTTGTTAAAACCATTCTTCGTTTGGAATGTACGGGTTATTACCATTTGGGAAGAACTGGATTAAATTTGGTACTACTTGCTGCCCAACATTCCCAAATATTTTGTACTAGTTAGATTTTTGTCTATAAAATATAGGCCAATAATTTCGTTACCAACAATTCCCGTCTATAAGTTAACTTTTTTGGGGTATTGAGTATGGGATTGCAGCATCCAGGGTGGATTAGTAGAAGAATATCGACAGTTTTGTCTACTCGCGGTGCTGCTAAGACCAAGTACAGCTTCGTCGGAAGAAACGATTTTGGTAACAAAAACGGATTTGGAACACACCCGTTCATCATTTCTGCACAAAATTGTATCCCTCGGTAAGAGTTATTTTTGTTTAGTTCTTGAATTAAATTGACTTTGTATGGGCGCCATTAATGTTTTTCATGTAATTTATTACCAAACTGATTGATATTACGATTGGAGTAAATAGTTCTAGAACTTACATGTGGATTGTCTTGCACTTCGATTAGTATGTCTAATTATACATTTTCTGATACTCTTTGTCGAGCAAAAAATGATTTGTAATATTTCCTAATTGCTTGAATTTTTTTAATAATCTTGTCAATGCTTGACTTCGTAAGTGAATCTTCTTGTGAGTGTTTATTATTGAATATAATTCATACCTCAGAATAAGTTCGAATCATGTTATCACACCATCTTATAATTAATATTTCAATGTTTGTTTTTCTCTTAATTTTTGCACCATTATATACTTTACTTTGGTTTTTAGAAAGCTGAATGAGATTAAGAATAGTTACTAAATTGTGTGTCGAACCATAAGCAAACAGTCAACTTGACATCATCTGCTAGATTATTGTAAATTGAACGTTGTTTCCTAATACTGCCTAACTTATTTTTATAACTTAAGCCCTTATATTTCAAAAAGTATTAACTTTAGGATATTAGTGATACAAATTGCCATTTTTTAGAATTCCACTATCTATTTAAATCTGACATAAAAATATAGGTTACTGTTTAAAAAAAATTGAATGATGTCTTCACTAGGTTATCAGGACGTCATCATACCCAAGGGTATCCAAAATAAAAGTAAAACTAAATTCAAACTTCGACATGTCTCGGAGTTTTTTAACTTAACGTTACATAGCGTAGATAATTTGAGGTTTTCAAACTAAAAATTCACACGTACAGTGGAACCTCGCATAATGAGTATCTCGTATAACGAGTAATTCGTATAACCAGCAAATTAAACTGTAAAATAATAGCTTGCTTAACGAGCGACGTTTTGCATAACGAGCGACGTTTTGCGTATTGAGCCATGTGGATAGGGGAATCCCCGAATCGTGCGATAGAACTTTCCGTGCTATTGCTACATCAGTCTGTGTTTAGAACTCTTTGCGGTAGCATCTTAATGTCGGTAGAATTACACATTTTTCCAAACTTGTGTTCAGACATTATTTCTAGTTTTTCAACCAAACTTACGAAGTAAGTTAGGTTAATGTAATTGCTACGCCGTCGTCGTCGCCGCCGTCGCCGCCGATGTCCGTTGCCATATTCCCATAATGCTACAATAAATGATATATATATATATATATATGTATCGTGTTTAGTTTTTTACGCTGATTACAAATATGCCATACACTTTTCGATATCTCATTTAGTTTTCGAGATAATCGATTTTATTTGAGAAATGTTAACAGTACAAACTAATATAGACTTCAATAGATATCCAAATGATTCTTAAACAATAATATAGTCTAAGTTAAGTTATGTTTAATGAGAAAACATAGGCACTCAGAGTTTAACTAAGTCACGAATCTTTCAAAGACACTTTAATTTTATTTGTATTGATGTAATCATATTTTAAACTTGAATTAAAAATGAGTGTTAGAAATAATTTTCCATTCGTATACTGATCTTAGTTTAATAAATTGAAATTTTATTGAACTTATGTCAAACTGTGCATGCCGAGACATTTTCACCTTTAATCACTTTAAGCTTAAAAGGCATGCAATTTATTACTTTCTCTCATTTCTGTTAATGTGTTCAAACATATCACTTGTGGTTCAGTTATTCGTCAAAAATCAAGTCGTGCTTGTATTTACTTGTTTGTTGACTTCTATACTCAACACATTTGGATTACTTCGAATATATTAAGCAATTTTTCGTCTTCAATTAATCAGTCAATCAATCCATTAAATCATCCATCCATCCATCCATCCATAATTAGGTAAATTAATATAATTTGCTAACAAATGTACATATTGCTAACTTATTAATATTAATAACATTGGATAATCAAAAGTCGTCTATTATATTAAGTAATTACATTATTTATAGTAAAAGAGACATTTTGTAGTCTAATTTTTTATATTATCATTTCGGCTTCAGTATCACATCATATAATTTTTGTGCAAAAGAATATCAATTAGTTCGCGAGCCTTTAGCTGTAGTTCATTTATTAAATTATATTTATAACAATAAAATTTTGTTTAACATTTAAGTACCAGTTATTTAATTCAAAATATATAATTTCCTTTTATAAAATTTCCGTAAGTTTGGTTGTAAGGCATACATGCGTCTTAGATTTTTTATTGTAATTTTATTCCAAGAAGAAAAGGCCGCAAGAGAGTAGCTGTAAGAGGCTAAAAATAACATTAAAAATAAAACGAGAAATAATTGATAAGCGAGAACGGGGTGCGAGCGTGACTGATTTAGCACGCATATACAATCGGCCTACATCTACCATTTGTACTATTCTTAAGAACAAGGACAAGATTAAGAAGGTAGTTGCTTCAAAGGGGATGACAAGAATATCTACGCAACGGTTACATATTCTTGACGATGTTAAAAAGTTGCTTCTCATAGGATAAACGAAAAGCAATTGCAGGCCGACACTATTACGGAAAGCATCATTTGTGAAAAGGCGAAATTGATTTTCATCGACCTCGTTAAGATGACGCCAGAATCATCAACAGCCGGAGACACAGAGATCAAGACAAATTATGGGTAATTTGAGAAGTTTAAGAGAAGAACAGGAATTCACAGCGTTATGAAACATGGTGAAGCAACAGACTCTGATACAAAGGCAGCAGAGGATTTCATCGCCGACCTCAAGAAACTCGTAGATTTTGAGGGTTACCTGCCGCAACAAGTTTTTAATTTTGATGTAACGGGTTTCTTCTGGAAAAAAATGCCGAAGTAAACCTATATAACAGCAGAAGCGAATGCATTGCCTGGACACAAGCCAATGAAAGATCGTCTAACGCCGGCCAATTCTGAGTCAATGCAAGCGGTAATTTGAAAATTAAACCGCTGCTTGTTTATCATTCTGAAACTCCACAATCATTTAAGAAGTGTAAAGTTCAAAAGAGTAAGCTAAGTGTGATGTGGAGATCCAACAGCAAGACTTTGGTTACAGGCGTTATTTTTACTGATTGAATCAATGAAGTGTTTGGTCCTTCTGTGAAAAAATATTTACTTGTAATGAATCTGCCACTCCATGTCTTACTTGTTATGGACAACGCAGCTGTCTATTCTCCAAGCCTATACAATGACCTCTTTGATAAATACAATTTCATAAAGATACAGTTTCTGCTTTCCAATACTACTACGTTACTTCAGCCTATGGATTAGCAGGTTACTTCTAATTTTAAAACACTCTACACGAAAGCACTTTTTGAGCATTGGTTTGATGTGACTGAAGGGACCAATCTCACTCTCACAGAATTTGGAAATATCACTTTCACATTGTTGCCTACCTCAAGATGATCGAAAAGGTGTGGAATGCAGTTACCAAGAGAATTCTAACTTCTGCTCGGAAGAAACATAGGCCAGATAGTGTTGTCAAATGTGACATTACGGGATTTGAGACAGTATCTGAGGTCCCTGTAGTCAATGAGATTGTGTCCCTGCCCAACATCTTGGGGCTGGAGGTGGAAAAATACGATATCATTGAGCTTGTCGAAGAGTACAGCCATAACTGACCACTACAGAGCTTATAGAGTTGCACTGCGTTTCACAGCAAGAGGATATTGAGAAGAGCTTGTCAGTAGATGAGGGGGAGGTACTAGCAGCAAAGCAACAATCTTCAGGCGAAACAAGAGAAATGCTAAAAGCATGGGAAACTGTTGCATCGTACATCGAGATGCATTACCCCAATAAGGAGGTGGCTATGCGCGCTACAAATCTATTCAATGATAATGCAGTGTCGCATTTCTACCAAATTTTAAAGCGTTGGCAAAATCAGAATTCTATATACAGTTTTCTAGTAAAAAAGAATTAAATATGTTACTAATTAGTTTTGATTCTTTTGTTTTCTTTAAATCTAATTCTCATTCTAGGTTGGTTCATTCCGCGATAGAAGAAAAGTTAAGTTGAATAACAGTCCATAATAATTCATATGTATGTTTCTTTAAAAAAAAGGTAAACATAATGTTTTTTGAATATTTTTTTGGCATATTTTATATTAATTTATATGGTTAAGAATGTTTAGCGTAACGAGTGTTTCGTATTACGAGTAAGACTCAGGAACGAATTATGCTCGTTATGCGAGGTTCGGCTGTATATGTATTAGTTAAAGGTCTTACCACCGAAGTAGTAAACCCAAATCGAATAAACCAGTACTATTTTTATCGACTAAAATTATGTACGGACGACAGTTAAAAGGTTTTCTTTCAAAAAGTGTTTCAGTTTTAGGCTTAATAGAAATACCACAAAAATTTTTAAACAACCTGTAACTAATTTAACAATTCTTCTTTGTAAAATATACTTCTTGTATACTCGACATGATTGTAGTCATTTGTTACTGAACAGAAGGTCAATTACCGTGCTTCTGATCTTTTTCTAATTTATTTGAAGTCTCAAAACCATTTGGCAATTTAACTGCTTTTGAACAATATCTAAAACAAAAGAGTTGTTTCAGAGCTCTACAACTTATAAAAGTATGACCCAAGTACAAACAACTCTAGCAAACGGATTTCTTTACTATAAGTGAATAAAAATATGAAGTGAAATAACTATTTGTACAACTTAAATTATTGAATATACAGTGTGTCCCCGGATGGACCTAACTATATTTATAAACATCCTTGTTTTGCATTTTAGGAAGAACGATCATTTTTCGTAAAAGTTTTGTTTCATCTAGCAAGTTCGTAGTCACTATTAAAACCTCGAAATAACATACAAAGTGGTTACAGTTTATCATACAATTTTTACAGTACACAAAACAGAGAAAACTTATTCTGCATGTTGCCGTTTAAATGCTACACATTTTTCAAACTCTAAACTTTTCGAAAACTAAGTGAATGGTATTTCCATTTATATCCACTACAGCTTCTGTAATTTTCTGTCTTAAAATATTTTCATCATCCAGCAAATCATATGTGTAAACTTTCTGCTTATCTCATGTAGGGCAGGAAAGGAAAAGTTTTCCAACATTTCTGTATATGCATTCTGATTTACAGTTCCGTTGAAAAAATAAGAACCAATAATTTTATTGTACACTACCACACCCCAAACATTAACCTTTTTGTATTGCTGGCTATTTGATATAATTTGTAAATGTGGATTATCTTTCGACCAATACTTACAATTTTGGTTGATAACGACTCCATTTGTTGCAAATGTTGCTGTGTTCGAGAAAACAATGTTTCTGTAAAAAATATCCCTCCACCATAATCCGTTCTCTCATAAACAAACAAAATTCTATACAATGCTCATCATCGCTTCTTTCAAATTTATGTAGTTTCACCAGTTTGTAAGGATGAATTTTATTTTCTTATAGAATTCTCTGTAAGTGGCGTTTACTGGTAGAAAGAACTCTTTCACTTTGTCGTAACGATTTCTTAGGGAACGTTCTTACAGAATCCAGAGTGGTCAATTTAGTGAGACCATTTTTTCTATGAATGAGCTTTTGCATCTTCAAATCTGTACTATCAAACTTCCTTGCTACTTACTGCTCGAATACAACTTACAGTAACGTATACTTCCGGATATTTCCTATTGAAAAGTTTAATAGCATAGCGATATGGTACTTCACCGATAGCATAACATTTTACTATAAAAATTTTTGCTCTAAGAGACAACATAATTTAAACATTGACTAACTATTCGTTGACATTTGATTAAACTCTCAGTTGCTATTGTTTTAAAATACCAACCACAACCACGTCGGCAAAATTTATACTAGTATAACTTTGGTATCAGTTTATTTTAATAAAAATAAAAAAATCAACTTTAAGATACGACGTTTAGATTAGATATGTAAGCTTCTATTGGAATTTCAAACATCTTTCTCTAGTAAAACTTAAACTTTCCTTTCAAATAAAAGGTACCTTGTTTTTCAAATTTTATGTAACGCAGAATAGAGAAGTTTACAAGTATAGCTAGGTCCACCCGGGACACACTGTACATTACAAACTCACGAAGAAGAGTGAGTTTGAGAGCGAACGAGAAAGTTAACTGATATCTAAAGTTCTTACTTTGAAGTTGGTAATAGTGAATAACCAGTACAAAATTTTGCATCCTCACACTATTTACAAGCACTACGAATTTAGATTGTTTTTTATAAAACCAAAACAGCATTAATAAAACATTACAAGTGGAAATATTGTATAGTTCAAACTATCACAACCAAAATTGTTCAAATGAAAATATGTCCTACTTACTATATAATATATGCGTGTGTGTACATGCATTGTGAGTGTGTGTGTTTGTGTGTGTGTTTATGTGTGGGTGTATGTGTGTACCTGCGTGAGCGCGCGTAAATGTGAGCGCGCGCGCGTGTTTTTATGCATGTGTGTGATATATTTGGGTGCATGCATGTGCAGACGCATGCATTGAGTTATTAACAGTACATTATCTAAATTTAATTAACTTGCAATGACATCAATAGCTTACCTAAAATGGAGATAAAGAGTCCTTTTCAACATCATTACACCTTGTGCAGTTATTATATATGTAAGCAGACATTGAATGGGTACACCACACAAACTGCCGATACAGGATGTTTATGATTGGTTGGTCAAACATAGACAATATATATATATATATATATATATATATATTCCTGGGATTTGGTCAACTAATAACTTGTTGACGAAAAAACGAAAACTACAACTTTTTGTATATGAATATATTACATAATTGCTATACGCGTTTCGGTACAAACTACCATAATATATATATATATATATATATATATATATATATAAAGTAAAATGTATCTGTAAACAAACTCTTATGAAAATACTAAGAGCCATTGACAAATACAAATCGGGCTGGTAGTTATATAGCCATTAACAAAACATTAGCTTTATTACTTCATAGGGGAGGAAACATCCACTGACCAATGGTTTCGGCTTGTTAGCCTCATCAGAGTGGACTGTTCCCAATTTTTAAAATTTATTATGTAGTTTCGGTTCAATTCTGTACTTCCACACTTTAGTAGTGTTGGTGTTTTATCACCTGATGGCGGTTTTATTTACTTTTGCCATAGTACAGTGATTGTTTTGAAATTATATCATTATAATAGCTTCGATTACTTCATAGGGTTCTTGGGAACAGTCCACTCTGATGAGGCTAACAAGCCGAAACCATTAGTCAGTGGATGTTTCCTCCCCTATGAAGTAATAAAGCTAATGTTTTGTTAATGGCTATATAACTACCAGCCCGATTTGTATTTGTCAATGGCTCTTAGTATTTTCATAAGAGTTTGTTTACAGATACATCTTACTTTATATACAATTTTCCTATTGCGGACTGCAAATAACTTGTCTTTTTATATATATATATATATATATATATATATATATATATTAGGCAGTTAATTACACAAGGTAAGTTGATAAATACTATTGTATTACAGTGAATAAGATGAAATAATAGCTTAGACTTTTATGCAAAGCCCAAGTGATCATTCCAAATCGAGCAAGTAATTGAAAGATGGAAAATATAAGGTGTTGGACAGGAGTTAAACCTGTATTTTGGTTTTGCCGAAACCATGCGTTTACCAACTACGCCACTGAGGACGGTAACGACAATTGGGAAATTTACAACTTTAAATAGTGTACACAACTATACATAAACCTAACTTTCAATTACCTTTGGCATTTTTGTCAATCATATCTGAAATTGCCAAGTTTTTGACTTATGTCAGTTATAGACACAAAGCTACGCTCAAAATTACGGCTGTATAGAACTTGAATAGCTAGTGCAAGGGACTGGCCATTGTAATTAAATTTACGCAAAAACGGTAGATATGCATAAGTTACAATTTATAGAAATCACAAATGAAGACCATACTTACCTACGTTCTAGTACTGGCACACACTGCAATTACGGCAGTGGGTTTAAGGAAGGAGAGAATTCAGGAATGGCCGGGAAACTTTAAACACCTTACCAGACTGACGCGTATGGTAACGTACTTGAATGAACACTCGAGAAATACTACTTGAAGGTTAAGCAGTGATTCTAGATTGTGTCTATAGACCCATAAGTGGGGAAATAGATGGAATTGAATGTCAGGAGCAAGACATACTGCCCACCTAAAGTTAAACAAATTTTAAGGTAACAAAATAGAGACTGGACATTTCCTTCCAGCCAGGGTTACGACTTACCCGCCGATACTCGGTCTCAGAGAAAGAGCAAGGAACGCGGTAAGCTCCAGAAGGGAAAGAGAAAAAAATAAAATATAATGCTAAATTGAACTTAACGTTTAGTGAATTAAACCTACCGACAATTAAAAATAACCCCATAACAAACAAAGTAATACATTGAACATTCGAAGTAAATGCCAAAAAAAAAATTTTGGTAATTAAAGAAAGAAAGAAGAAAATTAAAATAAAACTACTCCTATTTGGGAAGAAAAATAAGTTTTGTAATGGAGCGCGTAAGAAGAAGACCAGATGTTTTTACGGAGGCCACGCAGGAAACACCATCGTTGCCGGGAAACAATTTCACCAGTTAACCAATGGGCCATGACAAGGGCAAAGCTTTTAAGTCTTTGATTTAAACCAAATCACCTACTTCCGGATTCTTATAGGAACTATTCCATTTGTTATGTTGTAAAAGAGTGTTCAGATTCTTTTTGGGCTATCTTCGCCAAAAGGATTGGGTAGTCTGAGCGAGACGTTGCCACCTATAACTAAGAGATAGGTCTTCAGCAAAGGTAATTTCAATTAAACTAAGAATCGAACCACCTATAAGAAAATGACCCGGAGTAAGATAGTCCGTGCCGTCATTAGGATGGGCAGAGGGTATAGAGAGAGGGCGACTGTTTAGAACCACCTCAAAACGAGCAAAAATCGTAGAAAGTTCTTCGAAATTCTGACGTAACATCAAAGTCTTAGCAGATTTTACGCCGGCTTCCCAAATTCCACCGAAATTTGGGGCATATGTAGGACTGAAAGGGCAACAAACTTTACGAGAAACCATGGCCGAAAGTATTACTTGTTCATTTTGTATCAGGAAATCGCTGGCTTCTCTTAGGGCACGTGAAGCACCAACGAAATTTCTTTCGCAGTCAGAATATACCGACGTAGGTAGGCGGCGTCGGGAAGTGAATCTAGTGAATGAGGCTAGAAAAGCCTCCGTGGTCAACTCAGAAATGAGTTCTAAGTGCACCGCTTTGGTGCACATACGGACAAATAAGCATAAATGGCTTTTTAGAACGGAAGCATTTCGACGTTTTGAACTTTTGATAAGAAAAAAGCCAGCAAAGTCAACGCCCATATTAGTAAGGCGCGACTTATTTGAATTCGTGCCGAAGGTAAATCTGACATTGTTGGTTGCAGAGGTTTAGCAGCAAACCGAAAACCCGGCAAACATTTGCGTATGCATTGTCGCGTTAGGGATCGCAAACCAACGATCTAGAATTTGCGCTGAATTAAAGTTTGAGTATTCGAAGGACAAGAATGTAAAGACAATTTGTGATAATAATCACATAGCAGACGAGAAAGGATTGCACGCTTAAGTAATAAAAAAGGATGTTTGTAATTGTAGAGCATTAAAGAATTACGAAGTCTTCCGCCCACCCTAAGCAGACCCCCAGAATCTAGAAAAAGCGAAAGTTTTCTTATGGAGTTGGAAGTGAGTTTACCCTCTTTTATTTGAGCAATCTGGAATTCATAGTACTGACGCTGTGTTATCTTAACAAGAATCAACATAAAATTTTCCAAACTCTCAAACGTAATAGGACCGAGCAATTTCCTTTTTGGGTAACGACAATTGTATATGAACCTTTCCATATAGTCCACCGTGTATCGTAAAGATGTCCAAGAAGAAAACCTTTCTATGAATTTACTGAAACTTTCAGGCAAGCCCGAGATTAGAATTTTTTACATAGACTTGAGCTCCTGAACTGGTTTCAAAGGCACAAAAATTTCAGTGTCACTTTCTATGGAAGGTTCCAAAAAATCAGTACAGCTATACCACCATAGCCGATTTTCAATTAGCTGCGAGGGGACCAGACCTCGAGAACCCAGGTCCGCAGGATTCTTTTTACCCGAAATGTGGTTCCGTTGCAAAATTGTAGTCAGATCTAGAATATTATCTACCCGATTACCTACAAGGGTTTTAAGCAAATAAGAATGAGTTCTTAACCAGGTTAGAACCACTTGCGATTCGGTAAGCAATTTAATTTCCTGTATAACATAATCAAACTGCATATTTGTGATAGAATGTACCAAGCGAGCCCATAAAAGTGCACCCAGGAGTTCCATACGAGGAATTGTGCAAGCCTTTAATGGAGCAACTTTACTTTTCGCTTGCAAGAGATTGTAAAAAACATCCTCATCTGCGGTTGCATATAAGTAAACACAAGCTGAATAGCCTCTTTCATTTGCGCCGCAAAATCCTAACAAATTATAGGTACAGCCTTGAAGAGATATTCTACGAAGAATTTTTTAATTGAGATAAACTCGGAAGTTGATAGCAGAATTGCTCCCATTCTGCGCACCAAAGGGAATCTGGAGTGTCATCCCAATTAAGTTTTTGTAACCGCAATCGTTGCAAAAAGGACTTGATCAAAAAAGTTACAAGTGTCAATCATCCCAAAGGGTTGAATTTACGAGCCATGTAAGATAGTATAGTTCTGGCCATTGTAATTAAATTTACGCGAAAGCGGTAGATATGCATAAGTTACAATTCATAGAAATGACAAATGAAGGCCGTACTTACCTACGTTCCAGTACTAGCACACACTGCAATTAAGGTAGAAGGTTTAAGGAAGGAAAGAATTCAGGAATGGCCGGGAAACTTTAAACACTTCACCACACTGACGCGTATGGTAACGTACTTGAATGATCACTTGAGAGATACTACTTGAAGGTTAAGCAGTGATTTTAGATTGTGTCTACAAATCCATAAGTGGAGAAACAGATGGAAATGAATGGCATGCGTGAACAACGGCTATAAGCCAAGTATTAAATATGTAAATATTTTAGGTAGTTAATTACACAAAAATGCCAAACGTAATTGATGGTTAGGTTTATGTATAGTTGTGTACACGATTTAAATTTGTAAATTTCCCAATTTCATCGGTATCCGATGCGTAATTGGTAAACGCTTGGTTCCGACAAAACCAAGATACAGGTTCAAGTCCTGTCCAAGACCTTATATTTTCCATCTTTCAATTACTAGCTCGATTTGAAATGATCATTTGGGCTTCGCATAAAAGTCTAAGTTATTATTCTACCTTATTCACTATAATATATATATATATATATATATATATATATATATATATACATATATTACTTAAGAATAGAGTGTAACTTTGTCAGATATTTTTTAAAATGGCTATAATGGAATACAACTAGTTGTATATGAAACTGTATCCAAATGGCAAATGTGACCATCTAGATAATTTGTGCACTACAAGTAGCGATAGCATAAGCTTAAACTGTTCAGACATAACAAAATATGAGCAAACACCAACATGCATTATAAAAATCTGCTTTATACTGTATGGTGTATAATTTGTATAATGCATGTCCATGTCTGAGTCGACTCAGTTGTTTCTTCCGTCAGAAGTAGTTTTCAAAAGAAGTTAAAAAGGCTTGCACACTTGCAGAAGAACTATTTATCATCACTAATTCGCTGCTTTCTATGTTTGACAAATCAATTATAAAACCCCTGTATAACACACTATAGTTTAAAAACACATATTACACTACACTAAAATATTATTTTGATATATCAATGTCTCACACTACAAAATGATTCAGGACTGTGATCGATCCATAAGAATTTTGTGTTTAATGCGGTCGAGAACCATTCCCCTTTTGTAACCTACAAAGCAGAAATTTTTAAAATTAGTTTTTAAACTGCTCTATTTCTAACACTATAAACTTATATTAAAATAGGTAAATAAAATTAAATAAAAACCCTTAGCCACAAAAAATATTTAAATTACTAGATACGTATTTCGACCACTATGTGGTCATCATCAGTAGAAAACATGTAATTAAAAAAAAAATTGGCTGTTGTTCTGGAACACTTCAGAGAATATTCTCCTCACCACTTAGGCTGAAGTGAACCTTTCCAACCTATAATTTACTATATTGTTGCTTTAAACACTATCGAGGATATTCTCCTCACCCGCAGGCTGGTGTTCTCAACAACAAACAAGTGTTGTTGAGAACACCAGCCTGCGGGTGAGGAGAATATCCTCGATAGTGTTTAAAGCAACAATATAGTAAATTATAGGTTGGAAAGGTTCACTTTAGCCTAAGTGGTGAGGAGAATATCCTCTGAAGTGTTCCAGAACAACAGCTAATTTTTTTTTTCTTAATTACATGTTTTCTACTGATGATGACCACATAGTGGTCGAAATACGTTTCTAGTAGTTTAAATATTTTTTGTGGTTAAGGGTTTTTATTTAATTTTATTTAAATCGTGCCACAGTGTTCCTATAGATTATTAAAATAGGTAATTTTGATAATCCTCACATAATGTATTCTTCAAATGTAAATAAGCTAAGGCATGCTTGTAATACTAAGATTACCTAAGCAATAATGAATAAGAGTGTTGTCATTATTCAAGTTACACAAGCTCCAATTTACATTAACCTCTACTATAAAATAAGAACTGCAAATTGATCGTGCTTTTGTTTGGTTGTATTGAAAATCTAATTAGATTTCCCATTTTTCACAGTGTTGCAGAACCAATCGCTTTTAGACAACTTTATTATGCAGTGGTAAGAAAGTTAGGCTATAGTAGAGGTACCAGTAATGGACGTCTTAATATGGATGCAACACGTTTTTTGACTACGAGGAAATATTACAAAAATATCAATGTTAATATATTTCTATAAAAATATTCAATTACAATGCAAAAACCTTTGCGGTAGATGTGGAAAATGATTTTTTTTTAAAAGATACAGTTTTGTACACATTATGTGCAGTTTATATCTTATTGTTTGATTAGTAATGCTTCTTAAAACTGCACGTTTAATGTTAGCCATCAATATATATGTATATATATATATTGCTGTGATACCTCCTAAATCCGGGTACTCGCCCTTTCAAAAAAAATAATATTCGAGCCCCACAGATTGTGCGTCAAAGAATGCTGTGAAACCTACAAAATCCGTGAACTACGCTTTATAATCGAGCCTCACTTTTGGGCGTCAAGAATGCTGTGAAACCTACAGAAAGCTATTCATTACCTTAACTGTGTTGGTCCATTGACTCCTTCCGTTAATCGCCTCGGCTGCTCCTCTAGATAGCTTTCATCCTCATACATAAAAAACAAACACATTCCTACCACAAACATCAACGTCAACTCTATTTACATCAATATTCACAATACATTAAAATTTCAAAATTAATATTCAGCATAAATTTTAATATCAGAAAATTTCAAAATTAAATTTATTATCATTTTAATGTGCATCCAGAATTAAAGTCCTTGTAGGATGCCTACTAATTACTATAACAATATATGCAGACCGGAGTCTGAGTACAAAGGAGCATCTACCACCCTTTACGTTAATTAACCAGGTTCGTCTAATTGAGCTCAAAGACATACCCATATTTTCATTATAATCCAGAACATCAATACTAAATACCCTTTCTACTTAAACAAGCAAATTTCACCTTAAAATTAAAATATTATTGTTAGTACAATTTCACTACTGTCCATTTTAAATAAACAAATTATAAAGTTATTCAACACACACCAAAATATCAAAGTTCGAACAAAATAGTATAATTTACCTGAAGGTTACTGCACTCGTAGCTTCAATGTACATCGTCCCTTTGTTAATTACACCATTCCAACTGGGTTATATTTACGGCTTCTGATTCTCAACGCTTTTAAAATTTTCTCCATCACCATTTATTTAAAGTTGTTTCAGGGCTTTTCCGGAACTCATCTGTGTATATCTGAACCTTGTTTTGTGGATCCAGACACGTTTATGCACCATTCAATTATTAATACCCCCGAAAAATAGCAAAGATATTCATACTTCTTTCACCAATATACGCCAAAACTGCCTACTTTTGTGTATTCATTTGTCATTGTAAATTTTACTAATTGGTACAGTGATACTAACTTTATTACCTTGTATCTTCTTTTCTAAGTGCACTAAAGTACATTTATTGTAGCACGTAAAGAACAAGCTGTTTTACATCACAAAAATATTCGAGCAAACTGTTTAAAATTATTTAATCAAAACCGGAAAACTAAAAAGCACTGTTTAACGCGTTGAATCAAGTCGAAGATTTAAGAGAGCTTGTTCATATTCCCTGGGTATATATAGAGGTTAGCCTGTCTGTCGGTCGAGTCTCCAAAACGGACAATTCTAAAGAATTTCGCCTGCTATGTTCCCATTCCGCAGCCCGGCATGCGATTTTACGAATTTTGCACTCGCCCCAGTTAAATCTCAGAAATTTCAACACGGCACGCAACGTCTGGAAATAACTAATTGAATTTTATACAGAAATGTTATTTTTACCTCTCAAATTTTGCCTTTTACTTTCAACCAATCGCAACCCTATGACGTTGCTCTACTCACGCTTTTTACTATATGTGCCTCGGTCTTGCGCATATTATCTGTCTCTATCTACCCTGTTCTTATTAGTGCAAATTGATATTCTTTATTATCAATTATTTCAGTCCATGTGGACTATCTGGGTTAAATAACCCCGTATCGCGCCTTCCCGTGAATATTAAGCCACGGTTTCTCCAAGATTCTTTGTAACCATTAATTATCTGCAAAATTTACGCAGAATGAGCTTTTTAAAAATACGCAGGTGTTTAAACATCCTACTTCTAACTAACCCCTCTACGATTTGCATTTTATTGGGTTTTTACAAGTTTTTATAGATATTATATGTTACTGACGGTTCAATTAACTTCAATTAAAATTAATACCCTTTAAATTTTAGTGAATCCTAACTAAATATTAGATATTATCTGTACGTTTTGTTTAATACCGGTTACTTAAAATAGAGTTAATTAATATAAATTTTGCACGTAATTTCTCTTTGTTTCTTTACGTAGAGCTTTTTAATACTGCTTCTTTTGATATAAAGCGTCTTGTACATGATTTAAATCTCTTATTTTAATGAAACGAATGAATTTTATGCTTCACGGTTTTTTTTTTTTAATAACGCGTATCTTTTCCCAAAGCTTCTACACGGTGATTAAAATTATTTGATGTGATTATTTAATTTTCTACCCTGGTCTAAATATGAGTAATATATATATATATATATATATATATATATATATATATATATATATATATGTATATCTACATATATTATTGTGATATTTGGTACGCTGAAATGAGTTATTTTGCAGTTTGAATGTGATTTTGGGATTCAGCATATTAAAATACATGCAAAACAACTTTAAAAACTTGTAAAAGTCAATGTTGAAAATTAAAAATATTTTTTCAGAAATTTTTAGAAATTTCAGGTTTATTTTCATAATCTTTCAGGTGTGAGTACTAATGAAATATGACTCATGGCATATAAGAAACATCCCGTGAATAATAATGTATATCAAATTTAATACTTGTTACGATATTCTCGTACCGTAACTAAAAGAAGGTGCCGACTAGGCGGCAGCCGAAGCTTGGGAGGGGGGGGAGTAAGCTAAAACTGAAGTAACTCAACAAGTAGAAAATTAATCATTGAAATAAAATAAGGTTTGTACCTGCAAAAGAAAAGCAATAATTAATGACAGGACGCCAGTCCGTCCAACCAAAACATATAGGTAATAGAAAATAACATTTTTAAAAAATTCAAGTTAAAAATATACTTTATTTGCTTATCACAAGCCTTGTAATCAATAATTATGTTAGTAATAAATGTACACGATTAGTAAAAGCACAAAATAAACTGCTAAGGAACGTTTAGTTATCAATAAGTACGTTTGTGCGTCTGTGACACTTGGCGTTATGGTAAAATATTACAAGTACGCCCCTGACGCAATCAGGATAAAAAAAAAATTTATAATTAATAAACC
This sequence comes from Platerodrilus igneus, assembly GCA_036346225.1. Classification (NCBI taxonomy): domain Eukaryota; kingdom Metazoa; phylum Arthropoda; class Insecta; order Coleoptera; family Lycidae; genus Platerodrilus; species Platerodrilus igneus. The sequence goes on from JARFIW010000295.1 coordinate 2,363,520, forward strand.
TAACGAGCTCGTGTAATTACATTCTAACTCATTTATAGAAAGAAGGAAAAAATGGAATATTTATTTTTATACAAAAGGGTCTATCCAAAACACTGATGTTAACTATGTTCATAATGGTATATTAATGATGCATAAAAAATGCGAGAGTATCTCAAAAGTAACTACTATAGTAACTATAACTTATTAGTATTGAAGGATTGTAGATGATTCACACTTATTAAACATTACAGTAAAGTTTGTAACTATCGGAGCTATAGTAAAGCACTGCTGGTGAGGAATCTGTTACGCAATTATTAGCATATATGTGGGAAATAATGTATTGTATGGACTACTAGTAAAATATAATTTACAAAAAATAGTCTGCTTTCGTCTACGTACTTATAACGAGATAAAAAAATGTTTAATATACCACTAAAGAGCCAAGAACAATGCATTTTCTTTTGCAGTCACAATACCTGGTAGCTCGAGGATTCTGGTAGACCCAAAAGAGTTGTAAGTAGTTAGCAATCCACGTGGTCCAACATCAAACCCCGAACATAACAATCAAATTTATACGATAAAATTCTACACGAACGGGAAAGTTTTAAACCTTGGGAACGAACAACTTTTTAAGTCCTACGATAGACCATACGATACGAGCTAGAAAATAAACATGAAATCAGTAATTTATCAACCATTTTATTCACTTACCAAATACACAAGAAGTAGAAACAGAAAAGAATGTGCGTGTATTTGCTCTTTCAGAACTAAGAACTGTTTAAGAGGATCTGTTCAACGTGTAATAAGGTACAAAGTAAAAATGAATTAATTCCCAACAGAACAATTTAGAATCTCTACTCTGATAACATAATGTAATACCGTTAAAACAAGAAATTACCAGGCGTTTTTAATGACAATAATTTGTATACTAAATTGTAGTATAGGTGCTAAGAAATTAATATTAATAGAGAAACCAAACTGCTTTATAAATAAACTGATAGGTTAATGTGCTTTATCTATAATAGGTATAACTTTGAAGATAGTCAAAAAGAGCGAATTAGGATATTTATTTAAACTGGTAATAATTTATCAACGAAGGGTATTGGAAAGATGCAAATTCAGGAATTGAACGTAACATACTTTAAAACACAAAATTATAACCCTCATTTAATAACAGTAAAGTTGGTAGTTATATTTTCTAAAAGCTTTTTGAAGAATTTTTAAACAGTTTATTTTTCCTTGTATGAAAAGAGGCTCCAAGAAACGAAACAAACAACAACGATTCCAAGTAATTTTAGTCCCCGACGTCAATTAGTGGGGTAAAAGGAAGATTTACGACCTCAGAAACGAATGTAAACTTGATAAGCATCAGAGAGGCATAACTGCAACTGTCGTTCAAGCAACCTAGATTGAAAACAAGATGACGGAGAGCGTTGATTCGAGCGCATGTGTTTGAATGAGATAGGAATAACACCTATTGCAAAGAGCCGTATTCTAGACCTTAGTTTTCTTCAATTTGGGGTTTATACCAAGGTTGTTGGAGCATTGATTTTTTGAAATCTAGGAAGGTTGTAGCGTACGTGTTCATTTTGTTGACTTCGAAGAGAATTTTACGAAGAAATATTTTTAAAAATATAACGATTTGAAGTTGGTTTTACTAATGGGTTTGTTTTGAGGGCTAGAATACGAAGAACTTGACTACGTGTGGATTTGTTTATGTGAGGGATTTAGAACAAAAGAGCTTGGCCTTCTTAATGTCTGTATTTTTGGGATTTGAAAATAATATGTTAAGAAAGTCTTCAGAGAATTTTACCATGTTTTAGAAGTGGAGAATAATTATAAAATGAGTGGGACACGATTGAAAGCTCTCTTAGCTCTTCTTCTTGGGCGTGTTATTACATTTAATCTCTGCCAATCTCGAATTATCCCATACGAGTTATTATGATCTCTTACAATCTCAATTAGTAAGGCAGTTTGATTCTATTTTTTTACACATGCTGTGTAAAATAAGTAATTAGTTTTTGAAATGATTGAAAGTCGGCTTTTTACCAGTTTAGGCTTACGGCCACAAATTTTGGTGTACGGCGAAAGTTTGGGCGTGCTGCCGAACGTTGGAAGATTGGGAACCGATTAGTAATTTATGGTTACAGCGTGAATTTGGGGAGACAAATCCTGATTTGGGGTTTGTTCTTTCATGCAGCAGTCCCATAAAGAATGTTAGCTATTTCCGCGAGTACATTGCTTACAGGTAACTGTACCCTATAGTGTTAAGACGTTTAAATGTTATTGATAATTTTGTTTGAAGGGAATTGATTTTATGTTAGTCAGAGGGATAATTTTGAAGACAAAAAGGGGGAAAGTTTATTTATTTTAAATGGGTTATTTTCTTTTATTTATTTTTATTCTTTTATGTGTTACAAGATTTCTTGTGAATTTATTTATAGGTTTAAAAGTATTTATGGTCTGTAAATTACTTGATATTTTGTACAAGGTAAGAGGGTTAGTTTGAAATATATGTGTGCAGAAAATTACACTTAAGGTCCTGTTTTACTATGAGCTCGTATTGAAACAGAAACGGTGAGCAAGAAATACGCGTTGAAGCTCTATTACTTTCTTTTAATTAATTGGATATATTATCACATGTAAATATTGATCTTGAAAATGTTACTGTTAATGTAGTATTTTAAAGGGTATGTATATAACTTGTTAAAGAGGTGTGAAAGAGAAGTATAATTTTGATTATGGCTTGTTAGATTAAATATTGTTGGTCTGTAATAAATGTTGTCTGTTTACCCTAGCTGGAGTTTTCGAGTTGAAATTTTATTTTCAGGAAAGTGAGCTGAGCAACCGTGGCATTTTAAACATTTATGACAATATCAAATAAGGGAAGTAACAATATTAAAAAAGACAAACACACAGGTCGTAGGTAATATATATATATATATATATATATATATATATATATATATATATATTACTCATATTTAGACCAGGGTAGAAAATTAATGGATTACATCAAATAATTTTAATCACCGTGTATAAGGAAGTTTATTAGATAATACGCTTTATTAAAAACCCGTGGAGAATAAAAATTCATTCGTTTTATTAAAAATAAGAGATTAAAATTATTTACAAGACGCTTTATATAAAAATAAGCAGTTTTAAAATGCTAAACGTGTAATTTAATTATTCCAAAGTAAAGAATCAAATGGAAATTACGTGCAAGATTTATATGAATTGATTCAAGTTTGGGCAACGAGTATTAAACGAAACGTACAGATAATAATTGAATATTTAATTAGGATTCACTAAAAATTAAAGAATATTAATTTTAATTGAAGTTAATTGAACCGTTAGTAACAGATAATATCTATAGAAACTTGTAAAACCCAAGATTATAATACCAGAAAATAAAGCTCTGAGAATTAATATTATTTTGAACACCTGCGTAGTTTAAATATCACATACGGCGTAAATTTTGTAGATAATTAATAGTTTCAAAGAATCTTGGAGAAACCGGGGCTTAATATTCACGAGAATGTGCGATACGGGGTTATTAAACCCAGATAACAGTCCACATGGACTAAAATATAATCGATAATAAAGAATATCAATTTGCACCAATACGAACAGGTTAGAAAAGGAAAGAGAAAATGCGGCAAGCAAAGACACATATAGTAAAAGGCGGGATTTAAGCAACGTCACGAGGGTCACAATTGGTTGAAAATAGGATGCAAATATCAGAGGTAGAAACAACAATTTCGGTATAAAAGTCAATTAGTTATTTCTCGGACATGCTTGCGTGCCGTGTGTTGAAATTTCTGAGATTTAAATGGGACGAGTGAAAATTCGTAAAATCGACGCGCGAGCGACAGACTGGGAACATAGAATGAGGAATTCTTTAGAATTACCTGTTTTGAGGACAAAAGCGACGTGCCGGCTTTTTGCTATATATACCGAGATGAATATAAACAAGCCCTCTTAGACTTTTGACTATTCGATGCGTTAAAAGCTCTTACATCCGCGACTTGATTGAAGATGTTAAACAGTGCATTTTAGTTTGATAAAATAATTTAAAATTTTGCTCGTATATTTTAGTGATTCAAAATAGTTGGTTATTTACGTGCTAACATGAATGTACTTCAGTGCACTTATATACAAGGCAGTTTTGGCGTATATTGGTGAAAGAAGTATGAAGTTATTTGCTATTTTTCGGGGGTGTTAATAATTAAATGGTTCAAATACGTGTCTGGATACACGAAACAAGGGTCAGATATACATAGATGAGTTCCGGAAAAGCCCAGAAACAACTTTAAATAAATGGTGATGGAGAAAATTTTAAAAGCGTTGAGAATTAGAAGCCGTAAATATAATCCTGTTGGAATGGTGTGATTAACTAAAGGGACGATGTACTTTGAAGCTACGAGGACAGTAACCTTCAGGTAAATTATACTATTTTGGTTGACATTTTTGTGTGTGTTGAATAACTTTATAATTGATTTACTTTAAATGGACATTAGTGAAATTGTACTAACCATAAAATTTAAATTTTAAGATGAAATTTGCTTGTTGAAGTAGAAAGGGGCATTTAGTTTTGATGTTCGGTAATATGATGAAAATTTGGGTATGTCTTTGAGCTCAATTAGACGAACCTGGTTAATTAACGTAAAGGGTGGTAGATGCTCCTTTATACTCAGACTCCGGTCTGCTTATATTGTTATATTAATTAGTAGGCATCCAACAAGGACTTTAATTCTGGATGCACATTAAAATGATAATAAAATTAACCTTGAAATTCTTTTTAAAACTGAATTTTATGCTGAAATTTAATTTGAAAATTTAATGTATTCTGAATATTGATGTAAATAGAGTTAACGTTGATGTTTGTGGTAGGAATGTGTTGTTTAATTTTATGAATGAGGAGGTTTATAACATTAGGTGAGCAGCCGAGGCGAAAAGAGGATCACAGCAGTTTATGACGCCCAATCTGTGGGACTCGAATTTTTTTTTGACCAGTTCCCGCATTCAAAGGAGCATTTCACAGCAATATATATATATATATATATATATATATTGCTGTGATAAGGGGTTGTTTAAGGGTGCACGACATAGTGAAGGTCACTAGAGAATGAGTAATTAGAATAGGCAGCAGAAAATTGTAGTTATTTTAGGAAATAAGTAAGAAATAGAAGTAGATAGTAAGTAGGAAACACCCTGTGTACAAAGTAGAAATAGTTTTGGGCGACGCAGGAAAGACATAGGAAGACGCATAGTTGGCGTAGGAATGAGAAATACGAGTATTAAACGGATGGTAAAGATTAAATACCCTGTAGATAGTGTTCAGTTGACATAAGTAAAGCGAATAAGAATATTTTTCAGTGGAAGCACGCGTATAAATGATAAAGAATAATTAGACACGCATTAAGAAAAGAGTCCCAGACGATTAAGTAATACGGAGGTGAAAATAGAGTTTCATGTAGCTAATATAATGCGTATAAAGATCTAACCATTTTGATAAGAGAAATGATTAAAAATTGCGTGAATCGCATGTAAACAATGAAAGTTTAAAGTAAAATTGCATCAGTTGTTCATGGAAAGGCGACTATTCTATCAAAATACAGCATGTTGATAAGTGAAGACACCTGCAGGCAGGTGGGCATTATGAACGAACGCAGAGCATTACATCAGAAAATATTCGAAATGGAATTATTTGATTGGTCCGAAGCAAACGACAGGTTCTAGACCACACCACGGATGCAGTGGGGATTCGAAATTATATTAGCAAGCACCGCGATAAGAAAGTCAGTTTTGAACTCAATGAAGGCCCAAGTGCATTGCCAGTAATACTGAATAATACGTAACAAGTGGTACAAAGTGAAATAAATGAGTGTGTATATGAAAATTACCGTTTAAAACGTAAGTAGGATTATTTTTATGAATTAATCGTAAACTAAGACATAAAAATAATAGGGCTTCGAGGTCTGAGGGAAAATAGGCCAGAATGCTTGATGTTAAGAAAGATTACAATAAAACAATTTAAATGTCGAGGCGAAAGGAAGAACATAATCTTGAAGTATAGGGGTGAACGAATTACAAATTTGAAGTCTATGGCAAGAATGATTAAAGTATAAAATTATAATTTAATGGTGTTGGTCCATAATGGTGATAAGTTAAATGGAATCGAAAATTAGGGAAGATTAATTTTAATGGAAGCGTCGTCGCAAAAAGATAAAACCAGGTCAGATTGTTAGTTATAAGGCATCTGTTTTTCTACAAGAATTTTATTTTATTTTTAATATCAAATTGGCTAAATATTATATGCTTGTAAACAAGTCAACAAAGGGTTGAATACGTATTGAAATAATAATAAGAAAACGGATTTAGAATATTCTACATTTGTTGGTAAAGATAATGAGTTTTCTTTGGTGACTTTGGGTTTTAGTACAAATTAAATGGTTGTTGATAAATGAAATTTATAAAGGTGAATTAATTTGAAAATGTATTGTAAATAACGTCAAAGCTGTACATAAAGCATTAGTTTCATTAAATGGGATCCAAACTTACTGAATTTTTATAATTACAAATATATGCTAGCCGAGGTCATAAGATTGAAATAGTATAGAGGAGGAGCCACAAATTAAGTAGAGCAGAGATAACCCGCAAAGGCGGTAACTTGTTGAATTTTGTCATTGGTCGATAAAGTTGTTTATGATAAACTCCAGTTGATAGCAACGTTAAGAAACAGCTGGAGGAGGAAATAATCACAAGCTGTAGGAAAGATTAAAATGGTGGTTCAATAATTTAATTTAGTATTATAGCAATTAAAATAAATAGGTCGCTCAACGTGAAGGACACGTGATATTACAGAATTAATAGGTCGACCCACTAAAAGGAGTATTACAGCAATTAATATGTCAACCCAACGAAGGGGCTCGTAAATTAAACCACAATAAACTGAAATTAAAAGGGGCTCGTAAATTAAACCACAATAAACTGAAATTAAGAGGGGCGAATTAAATTAAACCACAATAAAATAAACTGAGATTAAGAGGGGCGAATTAAATTAAAATAAATTTTAAAGTACGATTGTAAGATTTTATATAAATTAATTAAACTAAACCGGGGATTTGAAAAGCTTCAATTAACAATAGTGAAATTTGTACAGTAATTTAAAGTTAGATAAATTTTAGTATTTAAAAAAGTTTAGCATATAAATTTAATAATAATGGACAAGAAAATACGGGAAACACGGGAGGCTTTGAGACAACAAGGAGTAGAGATAGGATCCCAGGAGAGCGTTATAATTCAGGAAACCAGTTCCAGTGAAGAGAGGCGAACTTCACAAGAAAATAAGATGTTGGATATCTTAATGGCATTGAATGAAAAGATGGATAGGAGTGAGCAAGCCATAAATGCAGTTAAAATAAAAATGGATGAAAACAATGAGAAATTGGAGGGTAAAATTAAGAATCTTAGTGATGGACTGAAAGAAGCAAACCATAATATCGCGGAGATGAAAGCACAATTGAATGAGAGAGTTGGTAGAGTTTCTGAGGAGATAGACGGTTTATGGGATCATATTTCTTTAATCAAAACGAAACGAGAAGAGTTCGAAAGTGAGTCCAACAATAAAATTACGAATTTAAATATTAAGTTAAATAAAATTGAAGAAAATTGCGAAACGGAATTCAGATCAATAAATCAAGAGATAAATAATTTAAAAGCAATCCAATAAACTTTAATAGGGAACCAATTAAGCTAATGCACACGAATCTTTCAATGGAACAATTTACGAAATTTTACGGGACGGAAAAGTAAACCCTAAGATATTTCTGAAAAATTTTAAAATGTTGATACAGGGATACACAGATGAATTATTCAAATTAAATTTAATCAGGGCAATATTAAAAGGAATGCTAAACAATGGTACAATCTAGTTGAGGATGAAATAGAAACGTTTGAACAGTTTGAAAACAAATTTCTACGTCAATTCTGGAATGACAACCAGCAAAATCGAATTCAAAATGATTTAATTATGGGAAGATACGATTTGGCGAAAGGGATAACGCGAGAATCATATGCGATTGAGAAATTTACTGTAGCGAAGCAATTGGATCCTCCTTTAGAAGATAAAATTATTATAAAGTATTTAGCAAGTCATTTTAATGCGGAAGTAAAGCCATACATAACGACGCAAAACATAGTGGATAGAGACACGTTTATTGATTATTTGCAGAGATATGATGATTTGGAAAATGATGATGAAAGGAAAATAATTTTAGGGATCGACGCACGAATTTCATAAGGAATGATGAGACTAGGAATAATTATCGAAGGAACAGGTATAATTATGATCGCGGAAGAAATTTTAATGGGGGGAACTATGGAAACTTTAATAATGATTTTAGGCAGAACAGGGATAATGGTCAGACACCAAGGCAACGGATAGAGAGAACGAATCATGAGGGAAACAATGGAGTAATGAATAGACAGGAAAAGGATGATCGACGGACACCAGCAAGAAATATTAATAGTGTGGAATTAAGGAACACGAATTGCACAGATACAGGAAGAATGAGTCAGGCAGGACCTTCGACGCGAGATCAGGATTTTGAGTACGGACGAACCAAGGAAAATTCTACGGATTAACGGATATGAGCACCAGCGCGAGTTTATTAAATATGAAATGGATAATGAATTAGGAAGACTTGAGAGAAACTTATTACCAATAATTAATTTAAAGGTGGAAAATAAAATGGTTAAAGTATTAATTGATACTGGAGCAGAGGCATCACTTGTAGCGGAAGAATTTGTTAAACGAGAGAAATTGGGGGATAAAGCGATAGAGATAGCAAGGTGTAATTTAGTGGCACCAAATAATAAGAGATTTAGTGTAATAAATGAAATGGTAATTCTGAGATGCGAAATGGGGGATAGAATATGGGAAAATGAGTTCATGGTGGTACCTGGACTGAAGATAGATGTTATATTTGGGATGAATATGATAGATAAGTTGGCGTTGAAGATAAATGCGGAATGCAAAGAGATTGAGTGTAATGGGAAATATATTAAATGGTATGAAGAGGGGAATATAGTAATAGAAGATGACTGTGTAAATATTAATCAGTTTAGTGAAGAGATAAATAATGGGGGTAATGAAAGTGAAGAGATTAAGTGTCCAGATGATTTAAAAAATAGGGTGAATGTATTATTGAATAAGCATTCAGAATTAATTGGGTCAAAGTCGAGAATTGCCAAGGGTTATGTGCACAAGTTAGAAGTAATGAATGAGGAACCGTTTAACAATAAGATATATCCTATTCCAGTAGCATATAGGAATAGAGTGAAGGAAGAAATTGAGGAAATGTTACGTCAAGGCATTATAGAAAACTCCAGTACACATTTTGTGAATCCATTAGTCGTCGTGAAGAAAAATGATAATAGCATTAGGTTATGTTTGGATGCAAGAGAGATAAATAAGCGAACGAAGCCGCAATACAATTGTCCACCAACGATGGAGAGCATATTAGCAAGAATAGGTAATAAGAAAATATATAGCAAATTAGACTTAAAGAATTCATTGTGTTTGATTCCATTAGCGCGTGAATCAAGGAAATATACGGGTTTTTCGGTAGAAGGAAAATTATACCAATTTAGGGTGGTCCCGGTTGGTTTGTCCTCGAGTACGGATGCATTAGAGAATGTGATCAAGAATATTTTGGGACTGTATGAGGAATTTAGTATCCACTATAAGGATGAAATATTAATATTTAGTAATAGTGTAGAGGAACACTATGTACATTTAGAGAGAATATTATTAGAGTTGAATATAGCAGGTTTAAGGTTGAATTTAAGGAAGTGTGAATTTTTCAAAGTAGGGTTAGATTTTTAGGATATAGGATAGATAATAAATATAGGATTGAAAATATAGATTAAAAGGACCCAGATTTAAGAGTGAAAAGGGGAAGTTGAAAATAGATAAATTGAATTGGCCCATGCAAGGACAGATGAATAGATAAAAGGAAATGTAAAATAAATTATGAATAGGTATACATAGAGAAATAGAATAGGATTTGAACATAAGAATAGGCATAGGTAGGAATAGTATAGTATAATAGGACATAGGTATGGGATAAATAAAATGTAAATATGAGTTGAATAATGAAAAGGTTGAATTTCAATATGGAAATAAAAATATAATAATTTCATACCAATGTGAGTTTAAGTTCACGTTGGGCAACAAAAAATGGACATTGATATAAAATTTTATATTTTAATTTGGGGGAATTATGCTGTGATAAGGGGTTGTTTAAGGGTGCACGACATAGTGAAGGTCACTAGAGAATGAGTAATTAGAATAGGCAGCAGAAAATTGTAGTTATTTTAGGAAATAAGTAAGAAATAGAAGTAGATAGTAAGTAGGAAACACCCTATGTACAAAGTAGAAATAGTTTTGGGCGACGCAGGAAAGACATAGGAAGACGCATAGTTGGCGTAGGAATGAGAAATACGAGTATTAAACGGATGGTAAAGATTAAATACCCTGTAGATAGTGTTCAGTTGACATAAGTAAAGCGAATAAGAATATTTTTCAGTGGAAGCACGCGTATAAATGATAAAGAATAATTAGACACGCATTAAGAAAAGAGTCTCAGACGATTAAGTAATAGGGAGGTGAAAATAGAGTTTCATGTAGCTAATATAATGCGTATAAAGATCTAACCATTTTGATAAGAGAAATGATTAAAATTGCGTGAATCGCATGTAAACAATGAAAGTTTAAAGTAAAATTGCATCAGTTGTTTATGGAAAGGCGACTATTCTATCAAAATACAGCATGTTGATAGTGAAGACACCTGCAGGCAGGTGGGCATTATGAACGAACGCAGAGCATTACATCAGAAAATATTCGAAATGGAATTATTTGATTGGTCCGAAGCAAACGACAGGTTCTAGACCACACCACGGATGCAGTGGGATTTGAAATTATATTAGCAAGCACCGCGATAAGAAAGTCAGTTTTGAACTCAATGAAGGCCCAAGTGCATTGCCAGTAATACTGAATAATACGTAACAAGTGGTACAAAGTGAAATAAATGAGTGTGTATATGAAAATTACCGTTTAAAACGTAAGTAGGATTATTTTATGAATTAATCGTAAACTAAGACATAAAAATAATAGGGCTTCGAGGTCTGAGGAAAATAGGCCAGAATGCTTGATGTTAAGAAAATTACAATAAAACAATTTAAATGTCGAGGCAAAAGGAAGAACATAATCTTGAAGTATAGGGGTGAACGAATTACAAATTTGAAGTCTATGGCAAGAATGATTAAAGTATAAAATCATAATTTAATGGTGTTGGTCCATAATGGTGATAAGTTAAATGGAATCGAAAATTGGGGAAGATTAATTTTAATGGAAGCGTCGTCGCAAAAAGATAAAACCAGGTCAGATTGTTAGTTATAAGGCATCTGTTTTCTACAAGAATTTTATTTTATTTTTAATATCAAATTGGCTAAATATTATATGCTTGTAAACAAGTCAACAAAGGGTTGAATACGTATTGAAATAATAATAAGAAAACGGATTTAGAATATTCTACATTTGTTGGTAAAGATAATGAGTTTTCTTTGGTGACTTTGGGTTTTTAGTACAAATTAAATGGTTGTTGATAAATGAAATTTATAAAGGTGAATTAATTTGAAAATGTATTGTAAATAACGTCAAAGCTGTACATAAAGCATTAGTTTCATTAAATGGGATCCAAACTTACTGAATTTTTATAATTACAAATATATGCTAGCCGAGGTCATAAGATTGAAATAGTACAGAGGAGGAGCCACAAATTAAGTAGAGCAGAGATAACCCGCAAAGGCGGTAACTTGTTGAATTTTGTCATTGGTCGATAAAGTTGTTTATGATAAACTCCAGTTGATAGCAACGTTAAGAAACAGCTGGAGGAGGAAATAATCACAAGCTGTAGGAAAGATTAAAATGGTGGTTCAATAATTTAATTTAGTATTATAGCAATTAAAATAAATAGGTCGCTCAACGTGAAGGACACGTGATATTACAGAATTAATAGGTCGACCCACTAAAAGGAGTATTACAGCAATATATATATATATATATATATATATATATATATATATGAGTTGCTATTAGAAACCACGCTCTTAAAATACCGCCAAAGGAATAAGTCTGCCGGCGGAAGCGGAATGGTCCGAGGGGCAGGGAGGCAAAGTCCCAACGGGCCTCACTCCACCGATGCGACCCCCACCGATTTAAAGTGAGGTTTTTTGTTAAAAGAAAAACTTTTATTGGACGGACTAACATTTTGTCGTGGCATATTTATATTTACAGGTACCCTGTTTGAAGTATTTTTTATTTCAGCAGGGTATTTGTTTACGGATTTTCTTGTGCTCCCCACTCCAATCTGTGACAATCTATAGCCGCCGCATCTCGTTATTGTGTCACGGTGGGTTTAACGGGCCGTGAATTAACGTTTTGTAAATCCGCACAGTCAAACTGCAACAATAAAAAATTACTCATCATTGCAAAAATATAGCGCTCAACGTAAAGTTAGCATGATTGATTTTGAATTTTATATTTTAATTTGAAGGAAAATTATGTGATATTGAGGTCAGGAGGGGTTATTGGGCCAAAATTCTGTAGGCAAGCCATCCCAAATAAAAGAAAAATAAAATTTCTGGGAATTCAATTTTACCCTGTATAATATTCACAAGATTCTTTTAGCAAGATAAGTGTTGTTTTATATAAAATCATAAGTATACATAGTGTTATGAGATACTATTTAGAAAGAAGTGTAAATATTCTCCTAGAAAGTAAAAGTCTTACTGCATTTATAAATCATAAGGACGGTCAATTTTAACAGTACCAATCATTAATTTTCTTAATTCAAAGTTCGTGTGTAAATATTTTTCTGCAAACATCAACCTTAAGAGTAGTAAATAACATCGATGTCTATCATTCAATAAACGTACTACGCTAATTTACATTTATCTACTTAAAGAGCATTAAATAACTTTGACCTCGAGTTATTTTCTTTAAGATATGAGAAGTTAAAATCCGTACTTTTCTAAAAGCTAAATTGCATAAAGTATTTATTTACGTTAAAATACTATTTATATGAGTTTTAATAAAAAAAGCTTTATTTCAAGGAAGTTAAAATTAAAATAATTCTAAAATAAATTATATTGACAAAATAAACAAATTCATTCAATTGGGTAGCGTTCTAAAAGCTATAAATTATATTTTCTGTCAATGATCGCAAGTTAAATTCGTAGAAAATAATATTTCCTGAGAGGCTATATAATAGATAAGAACGCATTTAATATCTCTAATTATATTACAGAGTCGAAAGAGGGAGATAGCAACGTTTGGTTTTAATTCAATAACAAAAAATGGAAAACTTACTGTTCCTATAAATCTTAAAACTAACAGCTCACTGACAGATAAGGAAGCGAAATTGTGAGTAATTATTGCATCCGGCGGATATTTAACGTTTCGAGAATATAATCTAGAATGTAGTGAAAAAAATGACGTTTTTGGAATTTTATTATATGAAAAGGAATTTTACGAGGAGCGATCTTTCATTCATTCATTGATTCATTCCTCCGACATCGAAGTAATTTTAAAATTTGTAATTCATTCTGTAACATAGAAATTTGAACATGAGTTATGAAGCATACCTATTTTAAAGAGTACAACGAAGATTTATGTGTCACTTCAATATAGTTAACCTTGGTACAAAATCACACGCTAATCTTAATCTATTAAAAATAAATGTATTTTGCATACTGATACTTCTACGTCTAAAAATGGAAATTTGGAATGAAGTCAGGAATTTTTCAAATGCAGTTAATTTTAATTGAGATGATATTATCATGAACGAAAACAGGTAGTCTTAAAAAAGAATTTAACGATTCAAATCACAAGTACAAATTTGTTTCATATTTAGAAACTCCATCGGTATATTATTAAGTAGACTAAGCTGAAATAAGTTTTTAAATTTTTTATATATAAATTACTTGGAAACGGATAATTTGATTTCAGCAAATTTGAGGTCAGTGCTCGAGGCGTATTTGACCCCTTCCGAAGATATCGGCACAGCGTTGTTAATCGAGTACGTTGAACTAGGTATTAATAATAATAAAGAAATATCTAAATGATCCATGTAATTTTAATGAAAATCTCGTAATTCACATATGAACTGTTAAGGAGGTTTCAAATAATTAGCGACGATAAGTGAATATTGTATTGATACGTAAGTAGTAAAAAGATATATTTTTTTATTTAGCTGTAAATTGCATTTATAAGCGTTACTTATATCTGTGTATGAATGAGATTATTTAGATAACGTGTGTAAAAGAAAGCTGTCTTTGAAAATATAGAAGTTTGTTCATAGATGTGTCTTGGGATTTTTATATTTCATTTGATTTTCATAAAATCCAGAGCATATCTTCCACTCGGCTAACCAAAGAATAAAAAAAGCACGAAACGTAAGAATATCCATTTTTTATTAAACAAGCATCTATCGCATCTTAATATAGGTCAAGGTAGCCGAACCCCGATTCACAGCAAAATTTTTATGACTCTCAAAGTTTAGACAGCCGATTCACAGCATATATAATATATATATATATATATATATATATATATATATATATACAAATATATATTAGAATTTTAAGTGAATGTTATTAAGTAATTCAATTACCTTGCAATATAAGAAGGGTTAACATTTTTCGAATGCTTTTCATAAATATACTCGTTTAAAAATATAAGTGTCACTTACCTTCTTCGTTTTGCGGAAGATTTAGGTTGTGCTGATTCCGTTGAAGGTTGGTCCTCTTCTAAGGCTTCTTTCTCCTTCTCCGATTCTTGCTCAGTGCTCTGAAATGAAAAGTTAAACTATTAAACAGTTTCTGTTTTAGAAGCAGTATCTAGCAATTGCGTCTCCGTTTCGTAGTTGGTACGCGTGTGAATACTATGGCAAAGATCTCGGGTTCAAATCCCAACACGGCCCACTAGGAGAATGTTATACGAGCATTTTTCACAAAAGCACGCCTTCTTTCAGATGAGAGGTAAAATATAGGTTCCTTGTGTGAGTATTGTCACGCACGTAAAAGACCCCTACCTAGCTTGAAGCAGGAAAGATTTGGCAAAATTGAAAATTTCCAGTTAAAAAAACCTCGCTTTCTGACCAATGTAGTACCTTCAGGTGGAGCATTTGAAAATCAAATGTAATATTTTCTAGTACTATTAACCTTTAACAATACAATCTCTTGTCAATGCCGCTTCTATAGGATGTATTGTCACAGTTGTAATGTTGTAATAAGTAGATAAACTAGGCGATATCTAAAAAAAGTCGACCATTTTCATGTACCTTCCAATAAGAAGATCTAAGGCTCATTTGGCCTCCTTAAGAGACTTTCATTCAAGAGTTGCGTAAATGTTATTAAAATGAATCTGCCAATTTCATTTTCTTTTTATATTCTTCCTGCAGAAAGTGATAAGTATTTTCTTGAATTTTTATAGAATAAGGTTATGCTTTCAAGATTAGAACACAGTTATTATAATTAAACTATAAAATAAATCATAAAATTTTTGATATATTTACATTAATAATTACTCCTATTTCTATATTTACAACTTACGTACATATATTTATATTTCCTGTTGCTATTCTATATTTACAACAAATATTCTATGTTTTCACCTGCCTAAGCGTCTTCTATTATTGTGTGAAGCCCAACTGGCAATTCTTCATATTTACCAGAAAGAAATAGAGTTGCCATCATGGTGCGAAAATGATGGTTTGGTGAATTAAAAAGATTATAGGTTAGAAATATTTGTTTAAGAGTTTCTATAGAGCAATACGATCATCAAGGTAATTTTGGTCTGTATAATAGATATTTCCCGTTTCGAATGGACCTGCACCTTGCCGAAGTTCTAAATTACTAGAACAGGTGAAATGGCTTGCGTGTTCTAATGAGCTAAAGAGCCAAACTACAGGTCCAACCAAAGTAGTAGGGTCGTTAGTGAGGAACCAGACTAAGACAGGTCCTCGAAAGAGGGCAGCGGCTCTTTCGGTACTTAGATTGGCAGAGACCATAGGGGTCGGTATGGCAGTCTAAGACACACTACCGCGATGTGGAAGGCAACGGAAAACCACCACATTACCTCCCAAGTACACAGCGTACCTAAATTATAATAAAACGATGGCATTCTCGGGGGTAAAAGATTCCGGAGTTAAAATAGTTCCCCATTCGGATCTCCGGGAGGGGACTACTTCGGAGGATGCGATCGGAAAGGTAAAAATAAGAGTCAGGAACATTCTGCGAGTCGGAGCGTGGAATGTTAGAAGTATGAAGCAAGTAGGTAAGCTAGAGAACCTAAAAATCGAAATGAATAGGTTATCACTAGACATAGTAGGGATCAGCGAAGTTCGGTGGCCAGAGGCGGGGAATTTTTGGAGTGGAGACTTCAGGGTAATTCATACAGGAGCAGAGGACGGAAATTTGGGTGTGGGGATAGTTATGCGGAAAAAGATAGGATACTGTGTAGAAAATTACTTACAAAAGAACGAAAGAGTACTCATGGTTAGATTAGAATCTAAACCGGTAAACAAAGTAATAATACAAGTATACATGCCCACCTCTAGCTACAGTGACGAAGAGGTAGAAGCCATCTACAAAGACATCGAAGACATATTAAGATACGTAAAAGGACATAAAAATTTAATAATTACGGGGGATTTTAATGCGGTGGTAGGTGAGGGTAGGGAAGGAGCGGTAGTAGGTTTATTTGGTTTAGGCACGAGAAACGACAGGGGAAATAGGCTGGTAGAATTTTGCGACAAGAACAATTTAATCATCACAAACACATTATTTCAACATCATGCTAGAAGACGATATACGTGGAAGATGCCAGGAGATATAGGACGATATCAAATAGATTACATTCTTGTTAGACAACGGTTTGGGAATCAAGTAAAAGACTGTAGAAGCTACCCAGAAGCAGATATAGATACTGACCACAACATCGTAATTATGAAGGCCGCACTTAAATTTAAAAATCTGAAAAAAAGGAACGGAAAAAGGCACTTGAACTTAGAGGAACTAAAAGACAAAGATATTCAAGTAAGATTCGAAAAAAAGTCAAATGAATTGCTGAATGATATCGGGAAAATATCTGAAACTAAGGAAGTAGAAACAGAATGGAATAACATTAAATCCAGCCTAGACATGGCGGCCAGAGATATTTTGTGGTGTACACAAAAAGAAAATAAGAAACCATGGATAACAAAGGATATCGTGAATTTAATAGAAGAAAGACGAAAATACAAAAATAAATCAGACGAAACAGGAAAACAGAGATACAAAGCCATAAAATGGGAAATTATTCGAAAATGCAGGAAAGCTAAAGAACAATGGATTGATGAAAAGTGCAAAGAAGTACAAACTAAGATGGAAATAGGAAAGACAGACGAAGCATACAAATTAATTAGAATGAATTTTAAGGATATAAAACCGTATAGCAAAAATATAAGGAACGCACAAGGAAACGTCATTATAGAAAACGTAGAGAAAGTGAGTAGATGGCATGAATATATAGGGAATTTATATGCAGGAGAGGAACTAACTGCATTAGGACAGGAATCAGACATTGAAAATGATGACTTGGGATATCCTATACTTCGAGACGAGTTTGAATTAGCATTAAAGAGTCTGAAAAATGGTAAGGCGCCGGGTACAGATAAGGTGCAAGCAGAAACTCTAAAAGCCGCTGGACAAGCAGTAACAGAACGTCTCTTCCAACTTGTAAGCTATATGTATGAGACAGGCGAGATACCCAAAGATTTCAAACGTAGCATCATAGTAACTATACCAAAAAAGAAAGGCGCGGATAGATGTGAAAATTTTCGAACAATAAGTTTGACAGCACACGTGTCAAAAATATTAACTAGAATTGTTCTAAGACGAATGGAAAAACGAGCTGAAGAAATACTAGGAGAAGACCAATTTGGGATTAGGCGAAACAGGGGAACACGGGAGGCTATTTTAGCTCTGAGAGTGATAATGGAGAAAACAATAGAAAAGGAAAGCATGTATATAGGGTTTGTAGATCTGGAAAAAGCATTCGACAATGTAAATTGGAAAAAAATGTTTGAAATACTCAAAAAGATTGGAATGAGTTATAGGGATAGACGAATAGTACATAGCTTATACAAAGAGCAAACAGCAGTAATAGAATTAGAGCAGGAACGTAGAGAAGTAAACATTAGGAAAGGGGTGAGACAGGGATGTGCCCTATCCCCATTGATTTTTAACTTGTACATAGAGGAGGCAATGAATACTGTCAAATGGAGGAAGACATTTGGAATTACTATGCAGGGACAAAAAATTGATATGCTTAGATTTGCAGATAATATAGCGGTATTAGCATCTAGCAAGAAAGAGTTAGAAGCTGCTCTTAATGAAATGGAAACGGTTCTAACAGAGGGATACGGTATGAAAATTAACAAAACTAAAACTAAAGTTCTAGTTTGCAAAGGTGGGGAAAATAAATCAAAAACAAGAATACAAGTATTTAACACGAACTTACAAGAGGTTAAGGATTTCTGCTACCTAGGAAGCCAAATAACGCAAGATGGGAAAAGCACAAAAGATATAAAACAAAGATTAGCACAAGGTCGTGCTACATTTAACAAGAAAAAGCAACTACTGTGCTCAAAGACCACAAACATAGAAACAAGGAAAAGATTACTTAAAACATATGTGTGGAGCACAGCACTGTACGGCTGTGAAGCCTGGACAGTAGGAGAAGCGGACAAGAAAAAGGTAGAAGCCTTTGAAATGTGGTGTTACAGGCGTATGATGAAGATATCATGGACAGACAAAGTTAAGAACGAAGAGGTACTAAAAATGGTAGGTGAAGAAAGAAATATGTGGAAAACGGTAAAAAATAGGAGAGATAGAATGATAGGCCACATACTACGGCATGAGGGAATAGTGCGGAATATTTTAGAAGCAGAGATAGGAAAAAAGAGAAGAACAGGCAGACCTAGATTAGACTACTGCACACAGATAGTAAAAGATGTAGGCTGTAAAGGTTTCAGGGAGATGTGTAGGCTAGCCCAGAATAGAAATCAATGGAGGTACGCATCCAACCAATCCCAAGATGGATAAACTAATGACGAAAAGATAACTGTGCTTAAACATAATGATTATGATTATTATAAGTAACTACAAGAATTGGTTGGGCAATATTCTCGAATAATGTTAAGTGTGTGAAAGGATTTACTGGAAAACCATTATTTCGGCAAATGTCTAAGTGTTGGGGGATCTTGGTAGCCACAGGTTGCTTAACCTCCTTCACTGAATCTCGGTAAAATAGGGTATAAAATTAGAAAACAATAGAAAGGGAACGAGCTGAATACACATACTCCCAGAAAAGAAGAAAACCACCAAAAACGCAAAATCAAAGTAGCTGCTTATATAACCCTACATAAAAATAACTGAGTTGCAAACGAATCCGTGACTTTCAGTAAATAATGGATTCCATTACTAAAAGAAATAACAAAAGAAATAACAAATGAAAATCAAATCCCACAATATCTAGGTAGCATTGCAAGTTTTTCCTGGGTTTTCCTTGCAATATTAACATGAAATACAGCCTACATACATGATTTCTATTTATACATAAAATAACTAATTACATAAAAATAAGCATATTAACAATCCTTGTAAAACAGCATTGGTATCTGACAAGTATAAATTTACAATAAGGTTACCTCAAAACCATATACAATCTCCGTTGAACAGTATTGGTGTCTGACAAGTGTAAACCCGCCATAGGGTCGCCTCAGATCCATATACAATTTTCATAGAACAACATTGGTATCTGACAAGTGTAAACCCGCCATAGAGTCGCCTCAGAACCATGTTAAAATCTACCAAAGAGGTAACTTAAATCATAATGAATTTCCCCCCTCAAAATAAATATAAAAAAAACGACTACTTAAGCCTTTCAATAATGCAATCGCACACTTCTTTAATAACCATCTTCTCAATTGTATAAATAGAAACATGTTAAAAAATGTTTTCCAATTCCAAGTTATTGAATTTATATAAAATTCACCAATAAAAATTAATCAGCTGATTTCACGTTAAGCGTATTGGCTACCAAAGAAAGCCGATCCCAGGTCGCAACACAAATTGAAGGCAATCATTCTGTTAAACTTTAAAAATTTTTGCTTAGTATACTCAAACCAAATATTTCAAACATCAATAAATCAAAGTCACCTTCAATTTATGTCATAAATGTCAAACTTGAAGTTTTTATTATTATTTTGACAAAGTTCCTAGGTCATGGATCGAAACGTAAATAAAGTTGATTTTAAAAACTATGAGTGGTTTAATTCCCAAAGAAGATTAACCTGAATACACATGCTGTGTGAGAATTTCAGGGAACTATGTAGGCTAGCTCAGAATATAAATAAGTGCAGGTACGTGTCCAACCAGTTTTGAGACGGAAAACCTAATGGCTGCGAAATACCTGCAACTAATGTTGACTGTGCGAAAAGATAAATTGGAAAATATATTAAATCGCCAAATGGTTAAGTGTTGGGAGAACTTGCCAGCCACTGACTGCTTACCTCCCTTCACAACCATTGAAGGTCGGAGAAATAGGGCATATAACTGTAAAACAATAGAAAGTGTTCGAACTGCATCTAACAAGAAAGAACATTGCCTATGGGGAAAGACAACAAACAGAATAAGAAGAAAATAGTTGAAAGCATATGTGTGGAGCACAGCACAGTATGCCTATGAAATACGGGCAGTCTGAAACGCAGACAGAAAAACGGTAGCAGCCTTTTGAAATGATGTGCTTCAGATGTATGAGGACGATAGCATAGACAGACAAAGATAATAACAAATAAGTTACAGAAATAGTAGGGGAACAAGGATATCTGGGGAAAAAGAGAAATAGTAGGGCGGAATACGTTCTAAGGCATTTTTGGGGAATAGTATGTGATATATTACAAGCAGAGATAGGAAAAAAGAGGTAGATGTAGACCTAGATCAAACAGTTATAGATGCAAACTGTGCATATTTCAGGGAAATCTGTAGGTTAGTTCAGAATAGGGAACAATGATGGTACGCGTCTAACCAGTTCTAGGACTGAAGACCTAATGATGATGAATAGATATTTTAATTCCTTCTATCATCTTCATAACGCCAAATTTTTGAAGCTAGTAATTTAGAATATGATTCGTCTTCTTCTATTAATCGTCGGAGTTCAACTTCCTTTTCTTCAGTTGTATTAAAACTTCTTGTAGGAAATTTTTAACCCTAATCCGTTAAAATCGGTTGTATTTCCATAGTATATGGGAACATAGCATTTAGTTCATAAAAATCGAAATATATATTTCTTATAAATACTGCAATTTTATTAAAACCTTTTCAATAAAAGAAAAAAATTTTTAATAATTTTTAACCATGATTTATTACATATATATGTATGTATGTGTATATATGTATATGTGTGTGTGTATATATATATATATATATATATATATATATATATATATATATCCACAGCAACATATATATATATATATATATATATATATATATTGCTGTGTTTCCCTGTATTTGAATCGAGCCTCACAAATTGGGCGTCAAGAATGCTGTGAATCCTACAAAAAGCTATTCATTACCTTAACTGTGTTGGTCCATTGACTTTCTTCTGTTAATCGCCTCGGCTGCTCCTCTAGATAACTTACATCCTCAATCATAAAAAAAACAAACACATTCCTACCACAAACATCAACGTTAACTCTATTTACATCAATATTCACAATACATTAAAATTTCAAAATTAAAATTCAGCATAAATTTCAGTATCAGAAAATTTCAAGATTAAATCTGTTATCATTTTAATGTGCATCCAGAGTTAAAGTCCTTGTAGGATGCCTACTAATTACTATAACAATATATGCAGACCTGAGTCTGAGTACAAAGGAGCATCTACCACCCTTTACGTTAATTAACCAGGTTCGTCTAATTGAGCTCAAAGACATACCCAAATTTTCATCATAATCCAGAACATCAATACTAAATACCCCTTTCTACTTAAACAAGCAAATTTCATCTTAAAATTAAAATTTTATTGTTAGTACAATTTCACTACTGTCCATTTTGAGTAAATCAATTATAAAGTTATTCAACACACACCAAAATATCAAAGTTCAAACAAAATAGTATAATTTACCTGAAGGTTACTGCACTCGTAGCTTCAATGTACATCGTCCCTTTTGTTAATCACACCATTCCAACTGGGTTATATTTACGGTTTCTGATTCTCAACGCTTTTAAAATTTTCTCCATCACCATTTATCTAAAGTTGTTTCAGGGCTTTTCCGGAACTCATCTGTGTATATCTGACCCTTGTTTTGTGGATCCAGACACGTTTATGAACCATTTAATTATTAACACCCCCGAAAAATAGCAAAGAAATTCATGCTTCTTTCACCAATATACGCCAAAACTGCCTACTTTTGTGTATTCATTTGTCGTTGCAAATTAGACTAATTGGTACTGTGATACTAAACTTTATTACCTTGTATCTTCTTTTTTAAGTGCAATAAATTACTTGCATTGTAGCACGTAAAGAACAAACTGTTTTAAATCACCAAAATATACGAGCAAACTGTTTAAATTATTCTATCAAACTCGGAAAATTAAAAAGCACTGTTTAACGCATTGAATCAATTCGAAAATCTAAGAGAGCTTGTTCATATTAACCTGGGTATATATAGAGGTTAGCCTGTCTGTCGGTCTGGTCCCCAAAACGGACAATTCTCAAGAATTTCGCATGCTATGTTTCCATTCCGCAGCCCGGCATGCGATTTTTACGAAATTTGCACTCGTACCCGTTAAATCTCAGAAATTTCGACACGGCTCGCAACGTCTGGAAATAACTAATTGAATTTTCTACAGAAATGTTATTTTTACCTCTCAATTTTGCCTTTTATTTTCAACCAATCGCAACCCAATGACGTTGCTCCACTCACGCCTTTTACTATATGCGTCTCGGTCTCGCGCATATTATCTGTCTCTATCTAACCTGTTCTTAGTGGTGCAAATTGATATTCCTTACTATCGATTATTTCAGTCCACATGGACTGTTATCTGGGTTAAATAACCCCGTATCCAACCTTCCCGTTAATATAAGCGACGGTTTCTCCAACATTCTCTGAAACCATTTGTTATCTGCAAAATTTTCGCCGTACGTAACTTTTAAAGTACGCAGGTGTTCAATCGTACTATTAATTCTCAGAGCTTTATATCATGGTATTTTAATCTTGGATTTTCACAGGCTTTTATGCTTATTAATAATAATGGTTTAATTAACTCCAACTAAAATTGACTTCTACCCTTTCATTTTTAGCGAATACAAATTAAATATTAATTATTATCTGTACATTTTGTTTAATACCGGTTACTTAAAATTGAGTTAATTAATATAAATTTTGCACGTAATTTCTATTTGTTTCTTTACTAGGAATAATTAAATTACACGTAGAGCTTTTTTAATACTGCTTCTTTCGATATAAAGCGTCTTGTACATGATTTAAATCTCTTATTTTTAATGAAACGAATGAATTTTTATGCTTCACGCTTTTATTTAATAACGCGTACCTTTTCCCAAAGCTTCTACACGGTCATTAAAATTATTTGACGTGATTATTTAATTTTCTACCCTGGTCTAAATATGAGTATTTTCCCCCTATTTGAATACAAATAATCCCACTTATTTGAATGCAAATATAAAGCATTTAGACTGCCAAACAAAAATTTACAAAAAAAATTGCCTATCTCCCTCTACACTTATCTATCTATCTTACCTAACTTATATCCAATCCAACAAAAATATTTACACCTATCTTATATCCCTATCCTATTCCTAACTCTCACCTATACGCACTTCCCCCTACCTAATCCTATATACCTATCCTACTCTTACTCTATTCCTAACTCTCCATTAATCTTATATGAAATATCTATACTTAACCTATCTTATTTTCTTCCTACATTTACTCTTTATTCTCATCCTAAACCTATTTCTAACTATCTCCCATATTTATCCTATACTTAGTTTTATTTTCTATATCTATACTAAACTTCACCTATCTCTATCCTTTGTTCATCAAGTTATTTAAATCTAACTCTCTTCTTGACCCTCCAAGCCTTTCTTCTCACCATCCTAATACTCTTCATCCCTATTTCTCCCTCTTCTATATCTATACTTATCATCCCTGTTATCTCACATACAATAATCTTATCATCCATATTATCCTGACTCTTAAATACTGCTTCTTCTTTTGCCCCTACACTTGTCTGTTTCTCATTTATTATTGTTCCCCTTTCTGCCGACAAACCAAACGATACTACTTTACAATTCTCGATTTTTCTCTCTACGGAAAATCCTATGTACCTTCTAGAATTCTTGTATAATGGAATCAGCCAGAATGAATTCCTTAAATCTACTTTATTAAAAACAAACTTGCCATTTAACCTCGTCAAAAATGTGTCCATGGATGGTGGACAATGGAATTGCGGTTTGGTCCCTTGACTAATTTTTCGTGCATCTTTATTTAATTCTGCCTTCACCTGCTCCCGATATGCTGCTGTTGCTTCTACCCCCACTAATTCTGCATGTTTTTGTACTAAAGCTTGAACCTCTGCTATCCTCTCCTCTGGACATCTTATTGTGTTGATCTGTTTACCTTCATCATCTTCTACCTCTACTACATTAATACTCAACCCTGTGTCATCCTCTGTGACTTCATAACTGCCCTTCCATGGCACTACCCTATCATTAATCCTTATTACCTTCCGTTCCATATCTATCAAAACCCCTAACTTCATCATACAGTCAACACCTAAAATGCTCTGAAACTTCAGTCCAGGTACAATTACAAACTCCTGTTCACAGCTTAAACCTCCTATATCTCTCCTAAGCACCACAACGCTATTCACTACAGCAAACTTCTTTTTATTTGGAGCTACTAAATGGCTACGCTTTATAGGCATAATTCTATCACAAACCTTATCCCTAATTTTGCTGACGAATTCCTCCGATATTAAACTCGCCTCTGCCCCTGTATCAAGTAATACTTCTACATTATTTTCAAAAATTCCTATATTAATAATTGACAAACATAATTTTTCTTCAGTTTCTGGCTCTACTTCCTCCTCAATTTTGAAAAATTCACGTGGATGTTCATATACATTTACACTGAAATCTAGTGGTCTGTCGCGTTCTAAAAATCCTGTCCAGGTCTGTTTTCCCTACTTGGTCCTGGTCTAGCCGTCACTTCAGCGTATGTCCTAGGCGTTTCCACTCGTTCCGTGTCTGTATTAGCTGTCCCCCTCATGTCCGGTGAACTATTCCTTCTGGTAGGTTCCGGTCTCGGTGCAGGTCCCCTTCCTAAACTATTACTTCTAACGTATGGTCGTCTCTGTTCCCAATTCTGTCGCTGGTATCCGTAACTATTCCCCCGTCTAGCATAGTGGTCCCGTCTATTGTCAAACCTAACTGTGTTGATCTGTCTTTCCCTATTATCCCGAGGTCGTCCACTACTTACGTCGTCGTACCTCTGCAGGTATTCTAAAAACATTTCTCTGTCCACTATGTTCTGTAGTGCTACGTGTTGTCTTACTTCTACCTCGAAGTGTCGTGATAAATACTTGATAATTTGTCGGTCCGTCAGTGGTGGGTTCAGTTGCTTTGCTATGCTATACTTGCGTATAGCATATTGCTCTACTTCCTGAAAATTCTCCTTAAATTTCCTGTGATTAAGTCGTCTCGTACCTGGTCTTGTCTGTGGTCACTCCAGTAGTGCTTTAAAAACCTGTCTTCAAAGTCCGTGTAGGTGCCTATGTCCTGCCCTACTAAATTGTACCATGCTTCCGCGTTGTCCTTTAATAAAGCCTTTATCGTATTCAGTTTAGTCTGTTCGTCAAATAAATTCCCCACTAGATTTCTTACACTATTAATAAAAACTTGTGGATTTACCCTGTTATCGCCATAAAACTTCATGTGTTGGTCCAATAATACGCCACCTGTATAAAATCTGGGACCATCCCCCGTTAAATTTAACATGTTATATTTGATACTACTAACTTCGCGTTCTACCCTGCCTAACTGATCCCTACATGAGTCCGTCACTTCAGTCATTTTTATATTAATCTCTTCTTCACAAAAAATGCGTACTGCGGACCTTAAATGTCCCATTTCCTGTCGAAGACCTGTAATATCACGCTCATTTTTATCAACCCTATTTTCAACTTCCCCCATTTTCACGGTAAGACTATTTTTAAACTCTGTAAATTCTCTCGTCGATTTTTCTATTTTATCCCCTAATTCCTGATTTAATTGGTCAAATTTCTTATTCGATTCTTCACTCATCCTCTCTAGCATTCTCAATATCATCTCATTTCCTTGATCCCCTGATTCCGTCCTCGACTGATCTCTACTGCCTCCAGCTTCTTCCATTTTCGAATTTTTCCCACACGATGCACTATCGTCACTTCCAATTTCCACACCTTGACTCCTTAACCACTCTTTTCTCTGCATACGTTCAAATCACTCACACACACTCTAACTACTCTTAAATTTATACACAAACAGAAACTCTCTCTTTCAGATCGCCAGTTTCCTGGAATAAAATCACAAAAATTTTATTTGGAACTCGAGCCCCACGTTGGGCGCCAAAGAATGCTGTGTTTCCCTGTATTTGAATCGAGCCTCACGAATTGGGCGTCAAGAATGCTGTGAATCCTACAAAAAGCTATTCATTACCTTAACTGTGTTGGTCCATTGACTTTCTTCTGTTAATCGCCTCGGCTGCTCCTCTAGATAACTTACATCCTCAATCATAAAAAAAACAAACACATTCCTACCACAAACATCAACGTTAACTCTATTTACATCAATATTCACAATACATTAAAATTTCAAAATTAAAATTCAGCATAAATTTCAGTATCAGAAAATTTCAAGATTAAATCTGTTATCATTTTAATGTGCATCCAGAATTAAAGTCCTTGTAGGATGCCTACTAATTACTATAACAATATATGCAGACCTGAGTCTGAGTACAAAGGGAGCATCTACCACCCCTTTACGTTAATTAACCAGGTTCGTCTAATTGAGCTCAAAGACATACCCAAATTTTCATCATAATCCAGAACATCAATACTAAATACCCTTTCTACTTAAACAAGCAAATTTCACCTTAAAATTAAAATTTTATTGTTAGTACAATTTCACTACTGTCCATTTTGAGTAAATCAATTATAAAGTTATTCAACACACACCAAAATATCAAAGTTCAAACAAAATAGTATAATTTACCTGAAGGTTACTGCACTCGTAGCTTCAATGTACATCGTCCCTTTTGTTAATCACACTATTCCAACTGGGTTATATTTACGGTTTCTGATTCTCAACGCTTTTAAAATTTTCTCCATCACCATTCATCTAAAGTTGTTTCAGGGCTTTTCCGGAACTCATCTGTGTATATCTGACCCTTGTTTTGTGGATCCAGACACGTTTATGAACCATTTAATTATTAACACCCCCGAAAAATAGCAAAGAAATTCATGCTTCTTTCACCAATATACGCCAAAACTGCATACTTTTGTGTATTCATTTGTCGTTGCAAATTAGACTAATTGGTACTGTGATACTAAACTTTATTACCTTGTATCTTCTTTTTTAAGTGCACTAAATTACTTGCATTGTAGCACGTAAAGAACAATCTGTTTTAAATCACCAAAATATACGAGCAAACTGTTTAAATTATTCTATCAAACTCGGAAAACTAAAAAGCACTGTTTAACGCATTGAATCAATTTGAAAATCTAAGAGAGCTTGTTCATATTAACCTGGGTATATATAGAGGTTAGCCTGTCTGTCGGTCTGGTCCCCAAAACGGACAATTCTCAAGAATTTCGCATGCTATGTTCCCATTCCGCAGCCCGGCATGCGATTTTTACAAAATTTGCACTCGTACCCGTTAAATCTCAGAAATTTCGACACGGCTCGCAACGTCTGGAAATAACTAATTTAATTTTCTACAGAAATGTTATTTTTACCTCTCAATTTTGCCTTTTATTTTCAACCAATTGCAACCCAATGACGTTGCTCCACTCACGCCTTTTACTATATGTGTCTCGGTCTCGCGCATATTATCTGTCTCTATCTAACCTGTTCTTAGTGGTGCAAATTGATATTCCTTACTATCGATTATTTCAGTCCACATGGACTGTTATCTGGGTTAAATAACCCCGTATCCAACCTTCCCGTTAATATAAGCGACGGTTTCTCCAACATTCTCTGAAACCATTTGTTATCTGCAAAATTTTCGCCGTACGTGACTTTTAAACTACGCAGGTGTTCAATCGTACTATTAATTCTCAGAGCTTTATTTCATGGTATTTTAATCTTGGATTTTCACAGGCTTTTATGCTTATTATTAATAATGGTTTAATTAACTCCAACTAAAATTGACTTCTACCCTTTCATTTTTAGCGAATACAAATTAAATATTAATTATTATCTGTACATTTTGTTTAATACCGGTTACTTAAAATTGAGTTAATTAATATAAATTTTGCACGTAATTTCTATTTGTTTCTTTACTAGGAATAATTAAATTACACGTAGAGCTTTTTTAATACTGCTTCTTTTGATATAAAGCGTCTTGTACATGATTTAAATCTCTTATTTTTAATGAAACGAATGAATTTTTATGCTTCACGCTTTTATTTAATAACGCGTACCTTTTCCCAAAGCTTCTACACGGTCATTAAAATTATTTGATGTAATTATTTAATTTTCTACCCTGGTCTAAATATGAGTAATATATATATATATATATATATATATAGTGTGTTATATATATATATATATCCACAGCAATATATATATATATATATATATATATATTGCTGTGGATCGTGGGGTCAGTCTTTGAATCTCCCTAAAACCTATTCAAGTTCTAACGTTCGGCTGTCATAAGATTGCTGTAGTCGGAATTATGGGTTTGACATCGCCCGGGTCAACACTGATTTTCAAAAAAACAATAAAAAAAATTTATAAAAATATTCTTACCCGTTTAATCTGCTGCAACAATCTTCAGCAGCTTCCCTTGCTAGCTCAGCTGTGCCTCTTCTCGGATACCTAAATTTACAATAATTTTTTCTTCCCTCTCACACATCATTCAATAAAATTACCAAATAATACAACAATCATACAATCTTTATTTACCGCTATTTACAAACAATTATTCACAGATATGTACAGTTTGGTACACTAATTACAACTCAATAAGTGCTATTTTTGTAAAGTCCGTGTTTTAAATTTTTAATTGCAAACACATTTAATGCAACATATTTATTGCACACTGGAGTATGGTGAGCTCATAATAACCCAGTTTATTAATGTATGCCTTTCATCTTGCATAAAATTACTACAAAATTAATAACCCATGTACCCTTAACAATCCAATTTAAATTCATAATAAAATTTAGTAAGCTTTACATACACCCTTTTTTCAATATTTAAAATACCCTAATAATTGCCAAGTACACGTATCTTTTCCGATACGTTAAATAACCATAAATGACAACAAAAGTTCACTCACACATCATACATAATTCCAACAGTTTATCAAATAACAGCAAATTCAAATGAGTTACATGGAAAATGCTTCAAGTCGCCATCTCTTTCGATGATACTCTATCCTCCATAACCCCTTGGCTTCGTGACTATGCGCTCTGATCCACCAGATATTTATAGATGTTAACCTCAGTATACGCCGAGCTCCGTGCTACCATTTACCATTCCATCCCAGCATCCAAATTTACGTATATTATACTTTTGTTAATTGCTTAATTAGCTTGTTATGGTATTAGTTGGACCTCGGTTAATTTAATGCACTCGACACT
Organism: Platerodrilus igneus; assembly: GCA_036346225.1. NCBI lineage: Eukaryota > Metazoa > Arthropoda > Insecta > Coleoptera > Lycidae > Platerodrilus > Platerodrilus igneus. The sequence continues at coordinate 2,393,550 of JARFIW010000295.1, forward strand.
ACACACGTTAATAACTATAAGGCCTCAACTTACCACGATATAAGTGTTAAAACTTTTTTTACTGATTTATAAATTTTTTCAATACTCACAAGATTCTACCATAACGTCGGTTGATTATTATACGTAGTCTAATGCGCTGAAAAAACAAAGAGAATCAAAAAGAATCAACTAGAACGAGCCCCATTCTCTCCGAGTATTTATATCCTTAAAGCACCATCACTACTAGGCCACACTTCACGCGAAATATTTAATTTAAAATAATATTTCTGCAAATTTTAATCTAACTGACTTAAAGCTCCCAGAAATTTACCTCGTGGACGCGCTATATAATCCGAAAAAACGCTTCACCTGTCGCGTGTTCGTCCGGTGTAAAACTATCTATTTCAGCCAATGATACAGTCCCGTATCGTCATAAAACTCCGCCTGTAATATTTTTATTCTTGTCTTATGCATATTAGATGTCGCGTTCCAACCCCACTAAAGTTTTATAAAATCGATATTGCTGACCGCGACGCATGACTCAACGTGGATTGAATATGTGCGTTTTGAAGCTAATGCTTTTATATCCGTCTTTATCTGTAGCATATTATTGATCGTGCATCTCCTCCACTCTTTAAGAAACTTTGTTATTTTTTTATTTGAAGCAACTGACGTTTGGAAATATTTTCTTTGAAACCCGCGTTATTATGTTAATAAATTCGAAGAAGGTAACCGTTTAACTATGCATGTGTTCTTAATTATTGACCGTTTAAAATAACAATTCTTAGAGTCCGTATTTCACGGTATTCGATACATCTAACTTCCTTGTTTGCTACACCGAACATTTTCACCTTGGGATTATTAATTTTCTATACCCTGGTGCGTTTTCTAATGTTATTAGACGTTGAATTAAAAAAGATTAAATTAATTATGCGCTTCTGTTTGCTTTTAAAACTGGTTTTCTTTATGAACCTATTACTTTTCAATCATTAATTATAAAAAATACGCCAATACTTGTTCGTTTAAATTAAATAAATAAAATAAATTCTACACGTAAATAAATTGTTCCTTTCTCTATACAGGGTGTTTGAAATTGCATTGCTTACCCCAAATTTAACTCTTTGAATCCTGAACAATATATATAATATATATATATATATATATATATATATATAGACATGCATACGTATATATATAGACATACATACGTATATATATATATATATATATATATACATGCATGTATTTGTGACTGAAGGTCATAACAAGGTCATAACTAGTATATAATACGGATGTCGTTTTAAAAACCGAAAAATGCAAAAACACGTAATTTATTTAGTCATTTATTTGCATGTGAGCATTAGAACTATAGTGTGTGTATTACTTACATTTTACATATTACACATGATTCTAAAAGAACATTTCATTCATAATTAATAACTGAAGGATCGTATTTTAAATATATTTATGCTTGATATAGAAAGCGGTATTTTAAAAGGATTTTTATTTATACTTAGTTCAGATAGACATACTTCTACGTGAAAGGTGTTAAATAACTTAGACATAAATATTTAGAAGTTAAAATTTCTAAATACTCAGTTTGAAATATATTGGAAGGAGACTAGTTATATTCCGGAAGGTAAGAGGAGGTAACAACACATGGCGTAAAAAGTCGGAATGTATTCAAACAAATACGTGCAGCATGCAATGAATCAATACTTGTTGAAACACCGTCACGGGTACCTAATTTTCCCCAGTCGAGATTCGTTACGTAATTAATTTTGAGCGTAAAACAGACAATATTTGCCGCAAGTTATTATTCTCGGTATATTATTTTAAATAGCATAATAATGCAATTTGAAACTGCAGTTTAATTAACGAAATCAGATTACTTGAATATTTATTTGCAATTTTAAATGGGAATTGTACTGTTTAAACGATTTTAAGAGATACTAGTACATTGGTATTGATTTATAAGAATGAGGTATATATCAAAATTTAGAAGAGTGAACCTCGGTAATTTGAAAGCACCACAAAAGTACACTTAACCATTAAAGGGGTCGGATAGATAAACTGTTTTATGTCAATTGAGTGATTTCAGAAATGAATATTTTTTAGGTAATGAGTTTAATATTCATAGTAAATTTTGTGAACAAGTCAACAACTGTAATTCATTAGAAACTGCAAATTCACCTAAAGGATTTGTGACTAAATAAAGTATAAAACGCATACTGAATTTTACAAGTTCAGTACGATATTAAACGGGGTATATTACAATATTCTACACTACTGATTATTTAGGAAAATTGTAAATGGAAAATAACTCGTGTAAATAATAATTTGAAAGAAAATACTTACATAAAAGCTTGTTGGTAAATAATTCTCGTGTGAATTGCGTATTTAAAATGTTGTTTGTGAGCAGATTTTGTAATCACAATATTTGTTTTTGTGGTATTTGATTCTGGTATTTGATTCTGGTATTTGATGCGCAAGCTGTGAGGGGTGTATATAGCTGCAAAGTAAGTTCCAACAAAAGAGTTTTCAAAAAAGGGCACAAAAGAGTTATATATATATATATATATGTATATATATATATATATATATATATATATATATATATGGCTAACCAAGCAAGGAAATGTTAGAAATGAAGGAAGTTAGTAATTTCAAATTGACAATTTGCCGTACCGTGTTACAGCAACTTTTCAGCGCACCAAAGGAAGAAAGTAACAGCTCTTTTAACGGCGCTTCAACGCGAGGGTTTACCACAGCAACATATGTATATATATATATATATATATATATATATATACATAGACGTGATAAGGGGTCACGAGGAGTCATTGAAACCCAAATTCTAAATATAAATCCCACCTAAATATAATGGCAATCCCAAAAATATAGAAATTTCCGTAAATTAATGGTTACACCCTGCAAAATACAAGCGTACTTTTATTCATTAAAGTACCATGCAAAAACGCAAATTGCGTTTATATAGATAATCACCCTGTATGGTATAGGCGTATTGTAAATAAATAGCAAGTAACGTAAGTTGTATATTATGTAAAAATAATTAATTATAAGATACCGTAAAACGCATTAAATACAAACGTAAAATGGATTATTTTAAGATAAATACAAAGTTGTTTATTTTACTTATTAATTATCAATACATTTTCCATGCATATAAAAATACCTTTCAATTGCTGTAAATAGCTTTGAACGAGCTTTAGGCATTTAGTTTAAGAAACTACAAACAACGTTTATTTAAAAAAATTAATTTTCATATTAATTTTGTCTACGAAAACACGAAAACAAATATTTACTATAAAAATGCAACCCTTTAGCATTAAAAAACAATTAAAGTTTAAATTAATAAACCCGTGGATTATAGCAGTTTATTCTAAATAAAGAAATTTCTAGAATGTAAAAATGAGTAATTGGGATTTAAAACTACGTAAATATCATTCATAAGTAAACATTTGTTCTCAGAAGCAGCTTCAACATTGAACATTCCAAGAAATATCAGAATAAAAGGTACAATAAGCGCTTTGATAAGAAAGCGCACTTTCAAAGATGAGTTTAATAAAAATACATAAACGAAGATAGCACTCATGTTACATCATTTAATTTGTATAATTCTCCAAAAGCTTTATCTACACAAAACAACAGACATAAGCTAAAAGTCCAGCAACGATAACTATAACCAGGCGATCAAAGATCGTAAAACAATAGTAAATAACAGCATGATACGGAACTCCAAAACAGTTTCGTCAGAAATCAGCTTAAAATATACTAGAAATGTCCAGAACAAATATGGTTGGTCGCAACACTTTGTAAGGCTGCCCAAGCCTGGGGCTCAAATTAAATCAAATAAATTTGACAATCCGACCGTGGGACTTGAATAGAACAAACTAAAATTATTAAATTAAAAAGGGCTAACCGTGGCATAATAGAATTGGAAGATTAGAGTAAAACACAGAGTGGTGGCGTTCAGCAGGATGTTTATTACATCGGCGTGCGGCGTTGTCATATCAATTTTAAATGGCGCCCAACGTGGGCTGTAACGCTTAATTCTCCGCCCCTCATTCTTGCTTAAAATTTATTGATATCGTACTCCCCCACGCTTGAGCAGCCGGATGTAATAAACGTCCAGCTGAACGCCGCCGCTCTGTGTTTTTCTCTAATCTTCTAATTTAGTTATGGCATGGCTCACCCAGTTTAATTTACACAGAGTGCACAATGTTACGATGATCAATTTAATTTAACCCGTTAACTCTTACCGTTTGTTCTGAGAATATTGACTCGCAGACTGGAACACCGTCTGTTTCAAAAGCTCAAAGCACTAAGTTAATAACTCATTAAATTCTAAGGAAAGATATTTTATCCACTATAGGAATCTAAAACAAGCTTTGGCAAATGGACTTGAATTATCACGAATCCACCGAGTGCTAAAATTTAAACAAAGCTGCTGGTTAAAATCTTACATTGACCTCAATACTGAACTTCGGAAGCGCGCAAAAAATTAATTTGAGAAAAATTTGTTCAAGTTAATGAATAATGCCGAATATCCGTAAATATTGTAATGTAAAACTGGTGCAAAACTGTGAAGCTGAGGCTAAAATATCCAACCCTCTATTCAAAAATGTTACCGTCATTGATGAAAACCTTACTGCAGTGGAACTTCTTAAATCGGAAATTTATTTTAATAACCCAATATATGTTGGAATGTGCATCCTTGATATAGCCAAATTAACTATCTCCGATTTTACTATGAGTATATGAATGCTGTTTTTGGAGATGGATGGCGTATTCTCTACACGGGCACAGATAGTCTAATATATAAAATTATAAATCATGATCCTTATGAGGTAATAAGGCGGAACTGCAATAGATACTTTGATACTTCTGACTATCATCCAACAACATCTAGGGAATTTTTTAGGTAACAAGAAAGTATTGAAGCTGATGAAAGATGAGAACAATGGATGGATTATGACTGATTTAATTGGATCACGGTCAAAGAGGCATGTAACGAAGATATATAACACATCCGAGGAAGAGGAGGTTGAATTCTCACGATTAATAGAAGAAGATGGTTCATATTCACATTTACTTGTTATCAAAAATTTCGGCACATCCAAGAAGATATAAGGAGTTGAAAAATCTATAATAGAGAAATTCATTACTTTTGATGATTATGTCGGCTGCGTAGAAGGTTTTAAGGAGGTATTTGACACACAGAAATTAATTCAATCGTCTAACAATCAAGTTCAAACCATCGTTCAGGAGAAGCCCGCAATAAGTCCAAACGTTAACAAGCGGGACTTAATTATAGGTTTATATTTAACCTTACCTATTGGACACTATTCGATCAAGGACGCCGATTAGCCTGCATGATTGTTGTCGATATATATAACACATTTATTGTAATACATTCTTAGTTGTAATTATAATCGTTGTATAATTATATATGCTGTTAGGATATAAGCTGTAAATATAGAGTATTTATTGAAATATAGGCTGTCATAATATAAGTTCTAAATATAGTATACAAAAACTTTTAATGTCTCAGTCGCCATTCACTATTAGATATATATTGCTATGTGATGATTTCTACATAAATTATGTTGTATATATGTAAATTTTGTGCATAGTTTCTTATGTATTTAAATATAAGTGTACCTGTAAATGCATAAGATGGTACTAGTATTGTATAACATGTAAATATATGGATAACATATTGTGGACTACTGTGTATAGATTGTACAATAAATCTTTATTTATTTATTTTAGTTAATTTCTATTGCTATTGTTAATTACCTACGAACAGATAGAATCTTATTAAACTATTCCAAGCAGAATAAAGATCTTCGAAAATGCTAACTCTCATCGCATCTGTCGTGATCATACGGTTAATTAAATATTTTCTCCTACTTAATTCATTGCAATAATAAATTATCGGCACCTGCACTCTGTGCGCTCCTTCATTGGTCGATACGAGAATGATCCAGCAAGGCAATGGTCTAGCACAAGAAGGCTGGGATGTAGTAGTCGATTCCGCTAACGTTTTAATCTTCTCATCTTAATATCTAAACAAATATTCCCAAGGGTACAAAAATTTGCATAACGAACTTTCAATTTTTCCATAAGAGAATACATGTAAAAATTGCGCTTTTTGCGTTCGTACGAAGGTAGCTTATCTACTAACCATCGTGTACAATTTAAATTTGTATACATTTTTAAAACCCTGCCTTTTGGAACTAGGAGCTACATAAAGATCTTTAAATCGATATTCAATGTTATTCAATTTGCAGTAACAGTATTAAAGTGCTCGTGGTAATATAATGGTTTACACAGGTGTTGTAACAAAATAATTGATTAAATTTTACATACATTGCGAGAGTTCATTTTAGCAATACTGAACGACTCCACTAATTCGCAGAGTTCACTTTAAAATGTGTATTGTTTCTATGCCGATGCAATAAAGAAGAAGAAGAAATATCAAACGTTAAGGAAATGTAACAGAGCAACTGGCAATAAATAAAAAATTATAGGAACATATGCATAGTTTAGACAGAATTTTATGAAAAACTACTGGAGTAAAGGGAGGATGTTGGAGCTAGACTCACCACTACCACACACCACCACAACCACCACCACATTTGCAAAAAAATTCGCAGATAGGGTAACAAAGTCTGCACAATAGTTTTCTTCAACTAAGCATTTTTTAGCTCCATGCATGGATAATTTAATTAAATTCTAATTTGTCTTTATCTTACAGTATACCCTTCCTCCATATTAGCAAATATTCGCACATCTAGTAACAGTACTAAATAACATTGTCATCTTAAATCTGCCCAATAGTTTTTTCAACTAAGCATTTTTTAGCTCCAGGCACGGATCTTGCTCTCGACACCCTGATCTGGACCGTTACCACACACCACCACCACCACACATGCAACAAAATATTGGCACATCTAGTAACAGTACTAAATAACATTGGCATCTTAAATTTGCACAATAGTTTTCTTCAACTAATCATTTTTTAGCGTCCGGCATTGATCATGCTTTCGACACCCTGTCTGGACCGTCAGACCCCGGCATACTTCCGCAGAGCTTCGGCATTCTTCCACAGGACCACCGGATCTGCAAATTCTTCCTCTAATTTATGGCGATATTTACATGAATCTACTAGATTAATCCATTAAACCTAATGGAATCGTGTGCAAATTAAGTTCCTATTTGTCTCAATCTCAAACGATTAATCTATTAAAATCTTTCCTTTCCTCTCATTAGAAATACACATGCAAATTCTTCTGCTAATTTGAGGTAATATTTGTATAAATCTACTAGATTACTACAATATTAGCAAATATTCACACATCTAGTAACAGTATTAAATAACATGGATCTACTACAATACATCTTCCATTATACAATGCTTAATAAAACCACATAAATGGATAATAACTAAGAGAAACAGCAGGCACATTTCTAGCAACTTTAATGTTAAAATCTGTAGATAAATAAGAACCACGGCAAGCTGAATGTTAAACTAGGAAGGCTCAACTATTAGGATGTGCCTAAATTAATTCATTATAGTACCTATACTCACGATTAATCCATCAAAATCCTTCTTTTCCTCTCATAAGGAATGCATATCCAAATTCTTCCGCTAATTTATGGTAATATTTGTATAAATCTACTAGATTAATTCATTTAACCTAATGCAATCGTTTACAAATTAAATTCTTATTAGTCTCGATCTCAAATATTTGCATAAATCTTCTTATAACATTGATTAAGTACTGTATATTCACAGATTAATCCATTTAACTAATCCATACATATACCGCTTGCTAATCTTATTTAATTTATAAAAGTATTTAAGTGGAGCATAACGATGTATTATTAACTGCCCATTGGAAAAAAACAATATGAATCAATACAGATTATTCGGTATGCTATACGTTAACAACACAATATTTGTATACAGTTAAAAAACATAGATCAGCAAAAATTGTTATATCAGATCATTGCAAAGGTGTTGTAATTTGCATATCGAGCAGCTACCTACCATGTGAATGTACGTAGTGCAAAATCATAACATCATGTTAACACCAGAAGAATACCAGCATAAATTGTAAATTAATGTATTTATATGTCAAATGTATTGTACGCGCCATATCTGTCCCCGTTCGGGGCATTCCCTCTCTCCGCGCGAGCGGGTCCGAATGGTTTGCGCTAGTTTATGGGAGTCGGTCGTTAAGTCTCGTGATAGCCACAACTAGTAAAAATAAGTCTGCTCTCTTCTTCTAATCCGGCATTGGACTCTTCCTTTCCTGTCTCCCTCCTTTCCTTCAACCCTTGGCCAAAAACGGTAGTTACAGTGTTTAGTGCCTCTCAAGTGCCCAAGGAACTTTCAGTAAGTGTTTTTATGCCTTTGTATGATTCTACTCCTATAAACTGTTTTCACCCTCACCCCTTAATAATTACAGTCCACGCTCTATCTCGGAACCCCTTGTTTACGGCCTTTTGCACTCAAGGTGGTTCTATTTGTATCCCGTTACGGAGAACGGGTATTCGATAACAAAAATTTGGTCCTTCGAGCCGGATCTAGAACTACGTTTATATCGTTCTCTCTTTCTCGCCTCATCGATTCAAAGATATACAAACGTAGGTCTTTATTAATTTACAAATTCGTAAATAATTTAGTACTTGATTATAGAAACGATTTGAAAGTGTTATCTGTACGTTTCAATTTGTTGTTAAATCGCACGTGCATTCTTTCGAGTTCAAGTTCATTGCAATTAGATTATTGTTACCATATTCCAATATCAAGATCATTGCACTCCATTCAGAATTTGTTTGTTTACAAACAAACCGTCCTTTAATACGTACGTTAGTTTACTTAACTATTGTTAATTTATTCATAAAGTTCCTAATTATGGCGGAAGGTGATATTTTAAAGAAAAAACTTGAAGACTATTTCGCGCGCTTAACCGAAATTGCCGATTATGTTCGTACCGCAACCCGTTTAGCTGCCGTAGAAGCGAGATATCTACGTATGCAAAGTATTGAACGACAACTAGATGTTGTCTACAATAAAATTTTAACCTATAATTCAGTTGTTGACGAAAAGGATGAGATTAAAACTCAAAGTTCTTTGTTTGATAATCTGTTAGACGTTATTCGTACGCGGTATTTAGATATCAAACAAAATGCATCAAAATCGGTTGAAGATACTTCAACTAATCCCTCTCAAACTTCTGTAAGTTATTTAAAACCTCTAAGTATAACCCCCTTTGATGGATGTGTAGAAAACTGGCAAAATTTCATTTCGCTTTACAAGAGTCTGGTTCATGAAAACGACCAAATTCCGCTAATTCGTAAGTATCACTATTTGCGTAGCTATCTTAAGGGTGAAGCTCTCGCCCTAATTTCGGATCTAGCCCTTGAGGCTGATTTGTACCAACAAGCTTTTGATAAGCTAGAAGAACGCTATAACTCACCCGTAGAATTACTAGCTATTATTTAAATAAAATATTACAATTTAAATCATCTGGATCTCTCTCAAACTTCATCAATATTCACTTTAACGCTGTTAACACATTGAAGGCGGCGGATAAAGTCGAAGATTTGACCGACTTTACACTATTTTCGTTGTGTTACCGTAATCTTGAGTTCAAGACGCAAAATGCTTTTGATCTAAAAGTAGGTTCCGAAGTTCCTACTTGTTCTCAGCTCTTCGATTTTTTATCGTTGCAAAGCAAAACCTCTGAGCTTTATGACGATATGAAAAAAGATAGGGTTATTAAACCTAATGCGCATCCTCGTTTCAAATCCAACTTCAATCAGTCCCTTTTAATGAAAAGTTCGCAAAATGCCGCTACGGCTAAAGCTGCCCGAGTTTCATGCCTGTGCTGTGGTGAAGCTCATAAAATTTATGGTTGTTCAACATTTCATGCACTTAATATTGCCGATCGTTATTCCACTATTAAAACTTTAAATTTGTGCTTTAAGTGCTTTGGTAATCATACTCGAGGTTGCAATTCTGAAGGTAAATGTAAAGTTTGCCATTCCTCATATCACCATACTTTGTTGCATAAACCCCTACCCAACGAGGTGGTGCATAATTCGGAAAAATCCTCTACTGCAATAGCACCCGAAATAGTTTCGGCTTGTAATGTTTCGAATTCTCATGAAAGTTATACTGTGCTGTTGGCAACAGTGCAGGCTCTTATTTTAGATATAAACCAGGATTTACAACCCGTAAGGTGCGTTTTGATTCTGGATCTCAAATAAACGCAATTACGAGTACATGTGTTCAACGTTTGGGTCTTCAGCGTACTAGGGATTCCCGCCAAGTTAGTGGAATTTCCGACGCTTTAATAAAGTCCAAGGGGACTGTTTGTTGCACAGTCTATTCTAAATATTCTCAAAATAGAATTCAATTCAAGGCTTCAATATTTCCTAAAATAACAGGAAATATACCGGGTAGTTCATTGCCCATTTCTGTTTATAATAAATTTAAAAATATGCAAATGGCTGATAAAAGTTTCCATCAATCCTTGTCCGTAGAAATTCTTCTAGGTGCCGAGATATGTGCCGAAGTACTATTTTCCGAACATTCCGCTATTATTCCTGACCGCCCTCTGGCGATTCAAACCATGTTTGGTTACGTGCTGCTCGGTCAAGTTCCGTGTATTAACCCTACGGTTAATGCTACTTCAGTTTTCATTCAATCTGATTCTATAGATAAAGAAATAAGAAATTTCTGGGAATTGGAAGAAACCTCCCCAGAAGATGTGTTTTGTGAGACGCATTTTCTCGCAACCCACTCGCGTGACGATTCTGGTCGTTACATGGTTGCTCTTCCTTTCAATCATAGTATTGAACCGCTTGGTAAAAATCGTCGGGCCGCTTATAATTGCTATTTAAATTTAGAAAGGCGTCTTTTACTCTCTCCTGAAAAGCTAAATGCTTATAATGGCTTTTTGCAGGAATATTTTGATCTTGGTCACATGTCCGTTGCCGAAACCCCCTCCGATTATGTACTGTAGCATCATGCAGTTTCTAAAATAACAAGTAGCACTACGAAGCTACGCGTTGTTTTCAATGGTTCTGCTACTGATTCATTAGGAATTTCTCTTAATGACAGGTTATATTCTGGCCCTAAACTACAAGGAAATCTACCCGAAATAATATCCGCATTTCGTTGTCACAAAATTGCTGTTTGTGCGGACATCCAAAGGATGTACCGTCAGATTCCGGTTTGTTCCTCGGATCTTCAATTTCAGCACATTTTTTGGCGATCTACTTCTCGAGAAAATATTTGTGAATATGAACTCAAAACTCTCACGTATGGGTTAGCGCCCTCCGCATTTCTGGCTCAAAGTGTACTTCAGCAATTAGTAATTGACGAGGGTAAATCTTACCCTATGGCCTCCGAAGCTATTATGCATCACACATACATGGACGATGTAATTTTTGGTGCCTGTAGTGTCACAGAAGCGAGACAGCTACAGCACGAGCTTATTAAGCTTCTCTCTCGGACAATTTCATTTGCGTAAATGGTCAAGCAATGCCGTGGAATTGTTACAAGATTTTGAAAATCGGAATTAGAAACTCTTATTACTTTTTCTGATCAAGTGAGCGGTATAAAATATTAGGTTTAGTTTGGAATCCTTTATTAGACGTATTCACTTATAACGTAATTCCCTTTGCAGGCCCGTTTAATAAACGCGCCGTACTTTCTTATATGGCTCGTATATTCGACCCGTTAGGTTGGTTAACCCCGGTAATTTGTATAGTCAAACACCTGTTACAACGGCTTTGGTTACAACAATTAGGTTGGGATGATGTCCCCGACCATAATTGGTGTTCTGAATGGCAAGATTTTTGTAACCAAGTTACAATATTATCGCAGCTAAAAATTCATCGTCTTTTGTCTCAATTCACGGGAACCTACAGATTGTTAGGATTCTGTGATGCGAGCGAAAGGGGTTACGGCGCTTGCGTCTATTTACATATAATTTGTGGTGAATCAGTGAATTGCAACCTAATTCAAGGTAAGAGCAAGGTTGCTCTTCTAAAATATTTAAGTATCCCCCGCTTAAAACTTTCAGGTGCCCTTTTATTAGCGAAATTAATTCATTCAATTACTTTAAATAACTTTTCTTACCCAATTTTGGAAACGAAACTATTTTCTGATTCTCAAGTAGTACTAACCTGGCTACAGACTCCTTCATATTTGCTCAAGCCATTTGTAGGAAATCGAGTTAGCCAAATTCTGGAATATACTACTATTTCTCAGTGGCGTCATATCTGCGGGGAAAATAATCCCGCAGACGTGGCTTCAAGAGGTTGTTCTCCACTTCAACTATTGCACAACGAATTGTGGTGGCATGGTTCGTGCAATTTCAATTACGATTTTATCAACCTTAACAGCTCTTTCCCTCCTATAGGGAAAGTTCCCGAATTGAAACAAATTCCTGTCTCGCTTATTGCTACAGAACAAAATGAATTTTGTGATTTTATGGAGCGATTCTCTTGTTTATCTCATTTGCAATACAGCATGGCATATGTGAATCGGTTTATTCACAATTGTCGCCACCCCCGAGAAAAAATGTTAAGCCCCATTTCCTGCGACAAATTCCGAAATGGTCTGATGACTTGTGTAAAGTTGACTCAACGTCAGTTTTTTACTTCAGAATTATTATTATATAAAAAAAAATAAGAATCTTTCTCTCTCGTTTAGAAAGTTATCGCCCTTTATTGATTCCCAAGGCTTGTTTAGGGTGGGCGGTCGCTTGAAACATTCTCAGTTGCCCTATACTAGCAAGCATCCTCTATTATTGCCTAAACGGGCGAACTTATCTAAATTAATTTGCAAACATTATCACCTTTTATCGTTACATTCAGGCCCCTCTATGACACATTCTTTTATTCTCCAAACTTATTGGATTTTTGGTCTGCGCCCTTTAGTTCGGCACACTATTTACCATTGTTTGTCCTGTTTTCGATTAAACGCTAAGCCCCCTTAGCCAATAATGTCCGATCTGCCTCCTTCTCGTGTACAATTAACTCGCGCATTTGCTCACGTCGGAATTGATTTTGCTGGCCCCTTTTTAACGAAAGCTTCCTTAAATCGAAATTCTTCTAATCGAAAATCTTATCTATGTGCCTTTGTTTGCATGTGCATTTAAAGCTGGTTTCTGAACTTTCTACAAACGCCTTTATGGCATCCTTTAATTGTTTTGTTTCTCGTCGCGGCGCTCCTGATTCCATTTATTCAGACTGTGGCAAAAATTTTATTGGCTCCGCTCGCATGCTAAGGAAGCCAGTGAATTTTTGCGTCAAAATCATGAGGAAATATTTTCTGCTATGGCTGTTCTACAAGTTAAGTGGCAATTTAACCCCCCATATGCACCTAATTTTGGTGGCATTTGGGAAGCTTGCGTAAAATCCGCAAAAGCCTTATTACTGCAAACTATCGGTCATCAGGCCCTCACATTTGAGGAGCTCCGAACTATATTTGCTCGTATCGAAGCCGTGTTGAATAGCCGACCTCTAGCTTTCTACTCCTTGGACGCTACTGATAACCCTGATTACCTAACCCCTGGTCATTTTCTGATTGGGGGTCCAATTCTGAGTTTGCCAGAAATCACTCTTCCCGAGAGTATCAAATTACATTCACGTTGGCAACGCTTATATCAAATCACTCAATCTTTCTGGCGCCGGTGGTCGAACGAATATTTACTCACACTCACGCAGCGGACAAAGTGGAACCGTTCCTTGGATAACGACTTGAAGGTGGGTCATATGGTTTTTCTCCTACGAATAAATACCTCGCCTTTGTCATGGCCGCTAGGCCGTATCGAACGCTATTTCCCGGTCGCGACGTAGTTACTCGTGTTGTTTCAGTAAAAACGTCTTGTGGTACCTTCGTTCGTCCCGTGAATAAAATTCTTCCCCTTCCTTTAGAAAAGTAATGCTTAAATTTTCGTTAGGATATTTTTAATTTTTTTACGATTTTAGTCACTCTTTTAGTTGTTTTCTTTCTCTTTGTTTTCTTCTCCCCCACCCGAGTATCGGCGGGTTAACCGTACTCTGCGGCTAGGAGGAAATGCCTAGCTCTAATTATATTTCGTTTTTTTTGTAAAAAATTTTCTTAATTTTAGGTGGGCGGTATGTACGCGCCATATCTGTCCCCGTTTGGGGCATTCCCTCTCTCCGCGCAAGCGGGTCCGAATGGTTCGCGCTAGTTAATGGAAGTCGGTCGTCAAGTGTCGTGATAGCCACAACTAGTAAAAATAAGTCTGCTCTCTTCTTCTAATCCGGCATTGGACTCTTCCTTTCCTGTCTCCCTCCTTTCCTTCAACCCTTGGCCAAAAGCGGTAGTTACAGTGTTTAGTGCCTCTCAAGTGCCCAAGGAACTTTCAGTAAGTGTTTTCATGCCTTTGTATGATTCTACTCCTATAAACTGTTCTCACCCTCACCCCTTAATAACTACAGTCCACGCTCTATCTCGGAACCCCTTGTTTACGGCCTTTTGCACTCAAGGTGGTTCTATTTGTATCCCGTTACGGAGAACGGGTATTCAATAACATGTATTTTGTAAAAGTATAAACAGTGATGTTTGTGAATATTGTTCATTCAGTTGTTGTTTGTTCATGTGCACGCATACATGATTATGAATTCAGATTGTGGGCTGTACAACAAAGTAATAAATAAGTTATCATTTGAAGCCCATATTCAGTCTTATCACTTTTGCGGGCCAAGGATTAGGCTGGAAGAACGGTTAGTTCGAGGCGATCCTGGAATCAACGACTTGGACCGCTTGTGTATAGACCACGACATTGAATACTCCAAATATCCTGACGATCTCTCGGCTAGACATTGAGCAGGTAAAATTTTAGAAGAAGGAGCTTGGATGCGAGTAAAATCAAAAAACGCAAAGTGTAGCGAAAAGACTACTGCTTGGTTCGTCACAAACACCATGAGAGCTAAAACAAAATTAGGGATGGGTATGAAAAAAAGAAAATAAATTTCAAAAGAGGTTTTTTAAAGAGAATACTAGCTGCAATTGATCGGATGGGATCTGACAGTTTAAAGAAGTTACTCGAAGTTGGTCTTCATGTTGGGAAAAGAGTTGTAAAAGGTGCCGTGGGCAAAAAGAAGATCAAACTCCCACATATTATACCTATCCCGCAGAAAGGCGGCTTTTTACCATTGATTCCAATATTCGCCGGGCTAAATGCTCTAGGATTATTAACAGGTGGTGCTGCAGGAATTGCTAAAGCAGTGAGCGACGCAATAACTGCTGGCAAACAGTTAAAGGAGGGTGAACGTCATAACAGATCAATGGAAGCAATAGCAGTAAGGAAAAAAGGAAGTGGACTGTTTTTAAAGCACTACAAAAAAAAAGCTGCACTATTCTTGAAGCCATACAAGCAAGGGCGTGGCACTTCTAGAAAAGTATCAAAAAACTAGACAAGTTACCTAGAAGAGCTCTCACCGACGTGTATATAAGGGAATACGCATCCAATATTCCTCATTTTCAAGGCGTTTTTCTAGAGATCAGTTAAAGAAGTTTAAACCGCCTGTCATCGAATCGGGTGTGATTAACTTGGATACATCAAGAGAACCGGGTACTCATTGGGTGGGGAACCGAAAACTTGGAAGTATTGTGGTATACTAGGATCCCTTTGGAGACTTGAGATCCCTGGAAAAAGTGAAAAGTTATTTTCGAGTTTGCAAGATTTACTAAAATAGTGTATCGGATCAGACTTGCAACACCTATAATTGAGGGCATTTAATGTTAAAATTTCTTAGTGAAAATGGCTAAAACTGTGAGCGCATTTGGTTATAGCAACGTCATCTCAACAGGATTTATTTACCTGCCAATTACACTGAAGCGGAGCAGTAAATATGCTGTAGGTTTAGGGGGACTCTATACATGTAACACTGTACAAAACGTGCACCCTGGAAATAATGTCTTGTACTTTAACAATTCAGAACAAAATTGTATAACTATTGAACCGGGTTCCCACAAATTGGACGAAATAAACGCATATATACAAGATCTAATCAAACAGTGGTTCAGTAATATTCCAAACATTAACGAGAAGAGAGATAGCTATTTCAAACTAAATGCAAATAATAACACGTTTAAATGTTATATACGAAGCAGTATACCGATTGATTTTGGGGCTAATCTTGTAAATAGCATTAGAACCATTTTAGGTTTTACCAACCGCAAACTCGCTTCAAACATCTTACATATTGCAGACCAACAAGTGAACATAATTTCGGTCTCAAACGTTTTTGTGGAAACCAATATCACCCCCTACATGTGATTTTCCAATGCTCCACCAGGAAGTACTACATTGGCCAGGATGCGAGTTTTTTTACCTGGAAAATTTTGAATTTTGCCGAACCCTTGCTGTTCCAAGCAAGGTATGGATCTTTAACCCGCGTGAAAACACTCACACACGGGACCCCCGTTTTACCTCTCATCCGAATGAGAGTATTTTTATTAAAAATGCTCGCCTTACATTTTCAAGCAGACCGTGTCGGGATTCGAACTTGGGACCTTGGGCGTAGTAGTCACACATATACCAACTACGCCACGGAGCCGTTTAGAAATAATACTCTGACTCGCAGTACATTCGAATTCAGTCTCATTTTACCACCAAGGTATCATCTGGAAAAGGAGATTTACCACGTTATATATTACCCATTAAGTTTGTCAGAAATCGACAACATCACAATCCGATTAGTCGATCACTTGGGGAAATTGGTAAATTTTTCTCCGGAAACATATACTTGTGTTAAGCTAGAAATAAGAAACATCTAAGGAAATGCCTATTGATTTTATATATAAAACACGATACCACACGCCTCAACAGTCAGATGTGCCTACAACGTCACAGTGTCAAGCTGTCAAGAGACTTACAGTAGAAGTCCGCTTTTTAAATTCTTAGGATTGAAAGTTCTAAATTATGGTTGGCAGAAGTAAACGTGTCTTGGACTACCACAGCGAGCGAAATGTTAAACTAAGAAGGCTCAACTACCAGAATGTGCTTAAATTAGATGTGTTCGGAAGTTATTAATTGGACGAGACTATCATATAGGAAGATTATTATACTTATTTGCCATTTACATTAAACGTCGAAAACAATGATCGAATTTCTATAGAAATCCAAAGCAGTGATAACAACATACCCGCACGAAAGTTTTCTTTTTATTAAGAGTGTCTATATAATAACAGATCCAGTCAAAGCATACGAGTTTACTAATAATGCTCCATACTTTCTATTTAAAGAAATACAAGTTGGAGAATAATCATATAGTCGGCGTGTGTCGAATTCCTGGGATTTCTCGAACCATTAAAGGACTAGTGACCCTGGAAGAATCAGAAACAAAGTCTATTGTCCACACCCGCTGGAAATCAGAATCTTTATTCCAAGATGGCCGTTTTAGTTGTGCTATACCGCTTAAAACCATTTTCGGATTTTTCGAGGATTACAAGAAAGCTATCGTCAACGTGCCGCAGGAATTGATTTTAATTAAATCTAAGTCTGATGTGAATCGTTACAAGCCTTCTGAAAATACATTAGCTTTTAGCATACAACGTATTCTATGGGAAGTTCCGCATATAACGTTAAGCGACTTTGCCAGGACTTCGCTGCTCTCCGAAATGCAGAATCAAAAATCTATAATTGCGGCATTCAGGAAATGGGAACTACACGAACTTCCATCTTTACCTCAATCAAAGTCGCTGGTGTGGAGAATTAAAGTGTTGAATCAAGCCGAAAAGGCAAGATGTATATTACTGGCACTCTAAAACGGCAAATATGACAAGAAGGAAGATAATGCTACTAGTTGTACGAACACTAATATAACTAATGTCAAAGTGTTTTTAAACTTTCTGGTGTTCCTTCAACATCGCATGAACCTGGATTTCGAGCAGAATGATTATTTAACAGCATACCTTTTAAGGAAAAATACTACCACGGCAAAACTTCTAATAAATGTTTAATGTACTACAACAACTTTAAGCATGAAGCCATATTTGCAACTAACTGTCGTCACTAATGAACCTCAAAGATGCGACAGTGGACGATCGAATGGGGCTAGAATCATCATGAAACTTTGAACTTTCAATGAAGGCCTATGCTTTAATTATTCACGATTTTATGTTTGAGTACAACCCGTTTACAGAAGTTGTCAATAAATTTTTTCCAGAATTAAGTAATCTATAATATATATTATGTATTTGCATAACTTTTCATAAAGTTGTATGTGTTAAAAACTTTGTTTTGTTTTAAAAAATAATAAGTTTTGGAAGACCTCAAATGTTTGACCACCTGCGAGGCCGGTGCGGTATGGCATCTACCTTAGGTTGGCCTGCGGCCTATTTATGGGTAGTCTGGTGCGGCCTGTTTCTGGGCGATGTGAGACGGCCAGGTGCGACCAGGTGTGGCCTGTGGTCACCATTTGGACGACCAGGTGCGGCCTGTTTTTGGATGGCCTGGTGTAGCCTGTATCTAGGCAGCCTGAGAAGACCAGGTGCGGCCTCAAAGGTATATAATGTGTCAATGAATTGTCAATTTAGGTTAGTTTTAACCGATAGCTTAATAGATGTACACCAAGGAAACTTTGGCGGAAGCGATAAATAAAGTTCAGCAAGGTGTGATAAATACTTGCTATGCAAGCAAACTGTACAAAATACCTAGAAGAACCCTACGGAGATATTTCGAACAACATTACACAAGACAAAATAACGTTCCTGTTAATGGAAAAGATACTGTGAATCAAAAAGTCAAAATTCCAATACAAAATTTTGATGAATTCATTCTTTCGAGTCCTACCCAAGTTGGTAAACATGGCCCTTTGTTCCCATATAATTCACATGCGATATTCGCTGGACCATCGAGTTGTTGGAAGACTAATGTCTTGATATCTCTACTATTACATGAGAATGGTCTTAGATTCTAAATGTCTACGTGTTTTCTAAAAGGCTTTATCAACCCAAATATAAACTGCTAAGAAGTGTCTTTAAACCTCTTAAAGAAGAACAAATTGGTTACCACGAATATGGGAATTATGATGACGCGATTGGTCCAGAAAATGATAAAAATGATTCGATTATGGTTTTTGATGATATTTCTGTAAACGATCGAAGCAATATCACCAAGTTTTTCTCGTTTGGGAGACATAAAGCAATAGACTCTTTCTACCTATGCCAAACTTATGCAAGCGTCTTAAAACACAGGTTAGGAGACAACGCAAACGTCATCGCAATGTGGAAACAGGATGAGACCAATATTAGACATATTTTCTCGAATCACATAAGTGGTGACATGCCATATTCAACATTTAGGAAAATGTGGATACGGTCTTGGAATGAAGATGTTTCGAAGCATACTTTTATAACTATGGTGAAAGATTTTGGTATTGATAAAGGACGCTATGGGAAAAACTTTGACTAATATTTTGTATTGAAGATGTAAAAAATGGTTAGTTGTAATTCAGAGATTGATTATGACGGACGTAAACTTCAGCTTATTCAAGATGCTGTGCGAATCAAGTTTGTAGAGTACCAAAATGGTTAAAACACGTCGCAGCAAGAATTCAAAGACGCCCACAAACATTTGATTGTACCTTTGCAAGTAATCGCGTCCCATTTGCAAGACATTACCGAAAAACTACGTACAAGAGAAGTTAAAGTTGAAAACCAGAAAGCATCTATAAAGAAAATTAAGCAGTCTATCCTCTAAGAGCCGTTTCGTCCCTCCTATGCGGAAGTGTTGATCAGAGATGAAGACGAAAACTAATAGTTGGATTTAAATCAAGAAAATAGTGACATTACATTTAATAATGTAAAGTATCGTGGCACGTATGGACTGTACAATCTGCTAACCTATATGAACCGTGATCACGAAAAGGGTGATTTCAATTTACACGAAGATTTATCAAATTATCTGGAAATGATTGAAGCAGCTTCGATTTTTACAAAACGATTCAATCCATTCAAATTAAAGATCTAGCAGAGTTACCGACTACAAACATAAAATTTTAAAAATATGTGTTGCCGCATATCACAGTATTTCGGAGACAATCAAAAAAGGACATCGTTAACGATAAAGAAGAAAGGTTCCGGATTTCCTAATCGTTTTTACAAAAAATTGAATACTAGTCGTATTCAGTACATTCATTAGAACAACGTTCACGAATTAATTGATCGACTAAAATTACTAAATGCCACTCACCAGGCAGGTAACACAAGCGCAGAGAATATAAACGAGATGATGTCCATAATCGAAGAGTTAAGGCAAGAAAATATAATAGAATAATCTTACTAAAATTTTCTCAGTTTCAAAAAGCTTATAGACCGGTTCGGTCGTCCGGAGTACAAAAATGCAGATGTACAACAAGGTCCACCAGGGCGTGGTTTTGCGCTTACAGCAGATGGTAAAAGTTACGATTTACAACAAAAACGCATCGTCAACATTTTGGATCCTAAAGATGACTACGACATCGTCAATCAAAGAAGATCAATCGTGTTCAAACCTTGTAAATTAAAATTCCTCTAAGAATTGTTTCTTCAAACGCATTTTATAGGTAAAAGTAATATTTTTTTGATGTGAATATTTTCCAAAAACACCCATTTGTAGCGAATAATGTATGCATCTAACTAATTAGGTGAAAAGAGTTTGTTTTTTCTTTTAACAAACTTTCCAATTATTAACTATGTTACATTCTAATGATGTGGAAAAGATTGCTAAGACATGTTTTTCGCTCCTATTATCCTATTAAGAGGAATGTTCATACTTGAAGATAATTTTTACTGAGAATTAATTATCTAATTATTTTGCAAGTCTTAAGGCAAAGTATTCATTGACATAAAATACAATTAAGTAGAATCATACACACCTCAATGCAATTGAATTTTTAAGTGTAATGACTTTTAAAACATTTTTCAATTTGTGAAGATTTGTTTGATTTTCTTCGGGTTTCTATCTTCTTTTTTCTTGATGTTTGATGTAACCGTAATCACTGTAAATAATATGATTATGCATATACTTATGATGTCGTAATGCGATAAGGGTGTTTTAAATTTATGTAATTGTCTCATATGATTGCCAATGGTTTTTACTACACTGTATAATTTATCTAAATTCAAATATTTAAATTTCTATAGCTCTTTCTCTGTCATTACTCGCGTTACTCATTATAAAATTTAAGCTTGGGAAACGGGCGATTTTCTTAGGTATCGTAGTATTCTTGAATACTCTTATGATTTCTTGCTCAATTTTTAAATAACGATCTTCAGAAATGGTAATAATATAATTTCTTATATGTTTATTGCCCTTTGTTTCTTTTAGAAATATAGCGATTCTTCCATTCTTGTTGGGTTTTCTAAATTTTTGTTTGCTCAATTTCAATTGGTTTTGGAGTACATGAGCTGTACTATTCTGAAAATTTTAAAAACTGTATTTCAAATGGTGTTTGGCCACTTATACAACTCATAGTTATTGAGTCACACACACATACACACACGCGCACGTGCACGCACACAAGCACTGACGCACGCATGCAGGCGTACGCACGCGCAAACGCGCGCACGCGCACGCACGCACGGATGCAATAGGAATTTTTAATATAAAAACAATTTTGTTGGATTTAGAGTATGACACTACCTGAGTGGTTTCTTCAAAATAACATAATGTTATTGTCGTTAACTTCAAAAGGTAGGTTACTATCTTTAATATACGGTAATATTGAGTGTAGTTCTACTAAAAGAACATTTGGTGGAATTATGCTGGAATGCAAAGTATTTAATTTGGCAAAAGTAAATACATTGTCTAATATATTTAATATTTGTTGAATTATTAAAGTTACTGCTATCAATTGTGTAAATTAGTTTAAATGTGATCACAGTGTTTATAATGATTTGTTCCTAGTTTGCTTTATGCATACTTTCTTGTAATTATGCTGATATGATTTTCCACTCTTACTTGACTGCTAGCTAATTTTGGAAGAGTTAAATCTTATTACAATGGTTGTGGTTAGTAAAGTTTGTTTTTTATGATTGTCTTTAGTTGTTTATGATCGTCACCAGGTTGAACTACTAATCGATAATACCTTTCTGCGTCTACGTGATATAAATTACCGGCAATTACTTCTACTAATGATCTAAAAGGATTAAAGTCCTTGTTTGTATCTTTTAGAAAATAAACTGAGAACCTAATATTGAAATTTTCCTTTGGTTGATTTGAACATTATTTTTCCAATATGAATATAATTGTTCAACTCATTGTAATTCGGGTTGCCAAAATTGGTCTTGTTTGTCGAATCACTGAGTCTGCGGTAGCTATATTATCTAAAAGATATAATTCTTATCTTAATGTAATCAATAATAATTTCTGAATAGAACTCCAATAATCTATTGTGTTCTGCATTTGTCCAATTTTTATAGGTATTAGTCTTAGATTGTCAGTAATTAATTCAGTCTAATTCACTGTTGTGCTGTAGCAGATAAGTGTGGTGATAGCCGATCCAAAACATATGGGTTTCTACGATTCTTTACACGTACGTATATGTTTGTTTTGGCATTGTCTATAACTGTTATATTTTTACCTTATATGTTCTCATTTTGAAAGTTTCTAAATTTCTTGCGGCAGTCTTGTGTCGTTAGTTTCACAGTTTCTTTCGTATACAGTTTGTTGGATTTCATCTTTCTTAACTGGGGCATCTAAATTTTGCTTCTAAATTATTTCTTACTTATCGCGGTCCAATTTGTGCTTAACATTATCTTAAATAATCTTTAATTTTTCCTTATGGTTTTCTGTGAACTGTTGGTGAACTTCTCAATCATAATTAATGTCTATGGGGTTGCGTGAATTCAAATGTCCTAAAGTTAATTCCAAGTGTGTAAAGTTCGTTAAAGTGCAAATCGTGTTGTATGCTGTAACGGCGTAAGAATTAATATTAAAATTCATTCTTGTGAGAACTTTAACTTTAAAGATCAAATTTGTTCTAATAATAAACTTGAGTGTAACATTTCTATAGGCGAATTGAAATTTGGGTTGTTTTCCGTGGTGCAGTGTATTTTGATTTATGTAACTCTAAAATGTCTTGTTCTGTTCCGTTTCTAAATTTGCTTCCGTTGTGTAAGGTTATCATTTTTGGTGTACCATAATATGAAAAATACTGTAAAAGTGCTTATGTAACGTCTATACAATTTTTGGAACTAGTAAGGATTGTTTGCGCTAAAATTGTAAAAGAATCTATCACTGCTAGGAAATTTTGTTATTCTACTACAATAGTATCTATCTATAACCTTTGGAAAGGTTTGCCTGGCGTTGGGGTTATCATTAATAAAATTTGAGACGGTCTTCGATTATGTTTGACTTTATCACAAAGCTCACATTCGTTTATGTAGTCTGTAATTCGTTCTGTCATATTTTGAAAATATTATCTTCCCCATAGTGGCATCAAAGTCTCCTTCATTGTTTGGTAGTTATCTTTTCCTTCGTGCTTGTTCCTAATGGCAATTTATATTTTTCTTTGTTCATCAAAGTAATTAATTTAATGGAACATCTTTATGTTTAGTTCTGAATTAGAAAATAAGGTGGTGTAAATTTATGAAGATGTTGCGAACAAATTTTCTGTCATAAATTAGAAATAATAGTGTTCTTTATCGGGTGTGTATTCATCTAAAGATTGTATCGTCCTTAGGATCTGAAAGTTGTAAGTTTTCGTTTTGAATTACTTTTTGTAAGTTGCGGGTCGCAGATTGGTTAAAATTTTATTAATGAAGAACTGACTCGTTTTACTATCGATTGCTTCATTTAAAACATTGATAGATCAAGTTCTGTAGTCTGAGTTGATGATTGGGCACTAATTCCTTTTGGGTCGTACGGGTCTTTAGCTTCACTTTGGTTTGTACTTCCTAGTATTAATTCCTTCTCGATTGCATCGATATGTACTCTGCTCAAAGCGTCTATGTTCGTGTTGTATTTACTGACCTTGGTGATTATTTTGCAGTCGTATTTCTCTAAACGGATCTTCTACCTTTGCAATTTTGAATTGGGTCCCTAAGATTAAAAAGTCATAATAAAGATTCGAGGTCTTGTAGATTTAAAATTTTCCTCTGTATAAGTTAGGTCTAAAGTATTTCACTGAATATACTAGGGCAAGTAATTATTTTTCTATCGTATTTTCCTAGGCCATTTAGTGTGCGTAATCCATATAAAATTGGTCTGTTTTGTGCAACAGATCATTGACTTAAAACGGCGCTTAAAGCTACGTTTGATGCGTTGGTTGTCAATGTGAAGGGTTTTTTGAAATCTGGATACAGTTGCACAGGGTGGTTCATCAATACTGCTTTTATGTTCTCAACTTTTGCTTTCGTAAATAGTTAATGTATTAGATGTTGATAACGAATGGAGTGTTGCTTTGCGCATCCTCTCTTTTTGTTTAAGACAAGTGTTTGTCGATTGTCATCTTCACGATGTTACTTTTGGTAGAGGTTTATTAGAATTACAGCCATTATTTTAATGCTCTGTTAGCGGATTTTGTTCAGCTTATAGAAGTTTTAAGCGAGACTATTTGCTTACGATATCAAACAAGTACACCTTCGTATTCTGAATGTTAATTTAATGACTAGTTTGTGTAGTAGTGCATGATATTATACCGTCGGTGCCGTTCCGCGCACTTGAAAGCGTTTTCGCTAGTTTCTTTTCAGGTGTGGGAATTAATAAACTCGTTGCAGGTTGTTCTATCATTCAACTTTGTTGATTTATGTACATTTAGTATTTAGCACCAACTGATTTAGTAATTAATTATTGGATGATATATGAGGAAACCTACGTTGGTGTTGCCGTGTGTCCCAAACGATCCAAGTTTTTTTTTTTGGAAAAATAGGGAAATTATAATTGTCACACACAGTGGAATTGTTAAGAGTGGAGTGAGGTATTTAATGCTCCATATCCACTGCCTTTTGGAGTGGTACGATCTTACAAGGTAAACTGTAGAATTGTGCTTGAAGGTATCTCTGAAACTACATGCAATACGTCAAATTTAAAAGCAGATGTCCTGTAACCTTATCAGTTGGTTTGTGTTTACGATATCGCCTAAAGGCGCGTGTGCTTCGCTTTACTTCTGGTATACCAATAATTATTTGAAAGAAGTATTAATTAATTATGTAAACATTGAGTTCCGTAGTAATCATAAATTTAATAGTTAACCTAAATTTTCAATACAGTTTTTTTAGTGAAAATTCAGTGTTATCGCATATGTGCAAGAAAACTTGTTTAATTAAAAATTATATTTATTGTTTTATTAATTTAGAAGCTAAACTTAATGCACAAGGATATGCACGCGCGGTGTTTCGTGTACTGCGTATCTATCTCTGAAGTCAAATCCATTAAACCGGTGTGACTCCCAGGTGCACAGTGCACTATACTTCATTCAGTATATAAACATAATAAATTCAGTTCTTTTTAGTAGTCTGTCCAGCGCAGCGCCGATAATATTGAGGTACCAGTAACTATTTCTATATATGTTACTTTTAAGTTATTATATTCATTTATTTGGACGTACTAAAGCATGTCAGATGTATTTTGATTTCGTATGCTTGCTCATATACCTTTTTCAGTTAAGTGGTTGTAAATAGAGTTAAGTAGAGATATTAAGGTGTATTATTTACGTAATAGAGAATCCAGGCTATCAAGGTGGATCGGATCACTTTCAACTGCGAATTTCATATTTTTAATTACTGAACTATTAGAGAGTTTTCAGCCAGTGACGAAATTCTTTCGCCTGCATCCAGCGTTTTAATGTTACTGGCGGTGCTCACCCAATTTCGGCGTTATTTCCGATTTTGTTCTTACCGCGACTTGTATTTTCAGGGATGTTTTGGCGAGCCCATGGTACGACTTTTACTATACCCACCCCTCACCGACTAGAGCTAAGCCATAAGAACTACGATCTTTTCCTCGGAGTCGTACTGCCAAACAGGCCCGTAACGATGTTCTGTCTTTAGTACCTTTTTTAAACGTTATGTCAGTGATTTTGTCAGTTCTGTATAGTCTGGTAAAAATTTTCAGTGTTATTCTGAAAGCCTTAAGAGGCTTTTGATATTTTCATCGTCATGGTAGTGGGGAATTTTTGAAGTACTGAAATTCTGTCTGGTTTTGGCATCGCTCTGTCTGATGTTATCGCATGTCCTAAAAATGCTACTTCCTTCCATAAAAGATTCACTCTTGCCTAACTTTATTATAAAATAATCTTGTCTACTTCGTTCAAACACGGATCGTGATCTTTCTATGTGGTCCTGAAGGGACTTGCCGCAAATTATCAGATCGTCCAAATATGTCATGCATTTTTGGTTCTGTATGTCTCCTACTGTGTTATCCATTACTCGTTGCAATGTGGCTGGTACCAATTGGAATCCAAATGCTATTCATTTGTACTTGTAGTGTCTTCATAGTGTACTAAAGTCTGTCTTACTGGTGTCCTTGGGATAAAGCTAGATATGGAAATAATCTGAAGTTAGGACGAAAAGTATTGATATATCCTTAATTTATTCAAAATGCCAGTGACGTTCTGCAAGGGATATCTGTCGTCCACTGTCTTCCCGTTGATTAATTTACTGTCAATGACTAATCGGAATTTTTGTTTTCCAAATGCGGCTAGTAGGTAAATAAGGCCGGTCCTAATTCAAAACGCGACAGACGTATTTTCCATGTGTAAAATACGTCTGTCACGTTTTGAATTAGGATCGGCCCTATATAATTTCAATGTAAAATAGTTGTGAAAACATTTCAATGTAAAATAGTTGTGAAAACATGAATTCTTATATACTTTCAATGTAAAATACTTGTGGGCACGTTTTGAATTAGGATCGGCTTTATATTACTTTCAATGAAACATACTTCAAAACACACGTATGTTGAAAAATGTAAGTGCAGAGAAGAATTTGTGTAGCTGTTTTGAATTCGGTTTTCTAGCGAGAAGTTACACGTGCACCGTTTTGAATTAGGATCGGCGTTATATACTTTTAATGTAGAATGTGAAAACCTGAATTCTTTTCAAATGTAAAATACTTGTGGGCACGTTTTGAATTAGGATCGGCTTTATATTACTTTCAATGGAACATATTTCAAAACACACGTATGTTGAAAAATGTAAGTGAAAAATGTGTGTAGATGTTTTGAATTTGGTTTTCTAGCGAGACAGTATGACAGATGCAAAATATCGCATTCAAGTCAATTGTGTTTTAATTAAAGTGGATTCTGATTTATGTTTAGAGGCTGCAAATACACATGGGCCGGTTTCAATTCAAAATGAGTTCACTCTTGTGATAGGTTGAAAAGTGGGTTGGCAAAGTACGCAGATGGTGGTAATCTGCTATATAAGGAGATTGCTCCTAATATTAATTTAATTAGTCGAAGTTTACTGCATATATTTACATACAAACATGTATATAATTGATATTCAGGGATTTAAATACAAGAAAAACGAGTTTGTGTGTAAAGAAATTGCGGTTTTGGACTTGTTGAAAGGTGATGTTTGGCATCAAATTTTTAAACTGCCAATGCAGTCCAGTTGTTTGAGTCAAGATCATATAAAACATAACGACTGGGTGACAAGAAATATTCATGGTATTTCTTGGGATGAATCTTCAACGGCTGGAATGGTGTCATCATATATAGCGCTTTAATTGAAGCAAATTATTCGACCCGGTGAAGAAGTATTTGTGAAGGGTCTAGAAAAGAAGAAATTGATTGAAACATATATAATGCACAACTTTGTAACTGATATGCTTGCACTAGGTTGTCCTAAGCTATCGGAGTTAAAAATCAACAATCGTTTAATATATAACATCCATTGTTGTAGACACAGCAATAATAATTTGCAATGCGCAAAACAAAATATCTTTTTATTAAAAGAATGGCTTGATAATAATAATAATAAAAAACAATAGAAAGATTTTGTCTGTATTATTTATTTTAATATAATTTTACAATGTTAGCCTTATTAACTATTATTATAACAACTTCTAGCAAACATTATTTTTATCGATCCAGCTATTGTGTACGTTAGAGAAGCCTAACCATTTTACAAATACTTTATTTCCACTCTTTCTTAGGACTTTTTCTACCAAGTAAATTCCTGGATGTTTAACCTTTTGCAACTCCGTTTTATAAAATGCACCTTTGATTTCTTTCTCATCTTGATCTTCTAATATATATGTTGTAGGATTGGTTACGTTTACCTTTTTAATCTTAAAAATTTCATTTGACCAGTTTGGCGTGTAACCTTTCGTAAATGCTTCCCTGTGTTTACTAATCCTCACACTGTCTTTTATTGAATATTTTGGTGTTTTGGTTGCAAGTTTGATGTGGGTAAATGATGATTTAAGAATATTTTTTTCATTTGATTTATCAACTTTTACAGGTTTGACTCCGATAGTATTGTGAACTGTATTGTTGTATTGTTTCACAATATCGCATAAATTTTTTATCCAATTGTAAGAATCGTTCAGGTTAAACAAGCGCCACATTTTTCCCTTTAAAGTTCTAATTACACGTTCCACAATGCATGCTTCCTTTGTAGAAAAAACACTATAATGGGTTATGCCATATGTCTGCATTAAGGATTGAAAGTGTTTGTTATAATATTCTTTACCAAAATCAGACTGCAAATTTTTTGGCGGATTTTTAAATTTATTTAAAATTGTTTTCATTGCCGCAGTAACATCAATACCCGTTTTACTTTTAAGTGGTACAGCCCATACGTATTTGGAGAAACAATCAATAACTACTAAAATGTATTTAAATCCTTTGTTTGTTTGCGAATATGGTAGCATTTCAATCAAATCGATCTGAAGAAGGTCATTTAAACCTTTTACTATCACTTTGCGTCTCTTGAAATTTATTCTTGCTGGTTTATGAAGTTCATTTACTATATCCTCATTCACTTTTGATTGAGCAACTATCATAATACTTTTTTATAATCAGGATTTATTAAATACAATTAATGAAATACTTCTATGTTTGAATGTCGTGGGCTCCACTTGCTTTGAAAGGAACTTTTAATATAAAATCAAGAAAAATTGTGGTATTGTTTATAATAGCACCGCTGTCACGAAAGCTGATTACATCCATACGTTTAAGCAAAAATCCTTGTAGCTGTGCAATTACATAACTTTTTTCGTTTATAAGAATTTCAATGTCTTGCGGGTATCCATTAATATTCTCAATGACTGCTTCCTCATAAGGAATTTCATAATTATGTTTAATGTTGAAAATAAGGAATGTCTTGTCACCGTCGAGGAATGTATTAGAGTAAAACGTTGCTACTACCCTGTAATGTAGCATATGTAACTTGTACTCAATCAAGGTTTCAAAACCTTCACTTTTGTTTTCATATTCCTGTTCACTTATATCTATTTTACGGTTATGTAAGTGCCTTCCAAATTTGTCAATTGTCATATCTAATTACTTTCGCCTCACGCAATTCTTCAATGATCGAATTTATTTCGTTGCCGTGACCTGTGTGTCCAGCAGTCTGAGATGAAACTAAAAGTCGTAATCTATCAACAAGTTCATTGGGATCATTCCAATATAAATAATCTATAGCGTTATTTCATACTTCCATTGTCATACCGTCTCCAAGACGCTTTCTATAGGGTAATGTTCTAGGTTTACGGGGTGTTTGGGGAAGTATGTTTAATGTAGATATTATATTTTTGTACTTATATGAAGTATTACCCTGAATTTGTTCTGTTTCAGAATAATATCTTCTATTAGCATTTGTTCTTTTACAATATCAAGATACGACTTTAGATCTTGATGACTGTACCCGACAGGATATTTTTTAAACAGTAGTTCGTATAATCCAGGAGTACCTTTATATTTCAAATCATTTATTAGAACATTTTCATCATCCAACGCGAAATTCGAATTGCCTATCATAAGACCATTTGAATCAGGGTTAAACCTAATACCATATTTATGATCAAATTCGTTCTTAACATCTTTAAACATATTGTAAATATATTCTCGAGGTAGCGGATGTAGCTGTTCGAGATAATGTGTCATACCAGGTGAATCGGAAAAGCTTTGAATATATTCCTGGGCTTCTTGTGCATTTCGATTAATTTCTGCTTCGTATTCATTCTCAACATCGTCATCATCATCATCTACCTCTATGGCATCATTTTTTATATTTGGTATATGCTGAGCAATAACCGGGGAATCAATATAGTCAACGTTCTTTCTAGCAATTTAGGTTTAATTTTTTTTACACTGCTATGAGGCAGTTCTTCTTCTTCTTTAAATTTTTCTTTCTTTACCGCACTTTCCCCATCCAGTTTTTTAGCAATAGTTTCTAATCGTGATGTTATTGGTAAGATTGATTCCACTTGGACGACTTCATTATCTTTTAACTGACGCAATTTGTTTTTTACAATGTTTCTTTTCTTAATTAAAATTCTTTTAAGTTTTATCGCCTCCTTGTTCATTGCGTAAAAGTTTATTGTAGTAAAAAAAATTCTTCGATACTAACGATACTTGCGTCTCTCAAGGTTTAAATATGTATAAAGTGATCAAAACCTATTCGGTACCTTCCTTGATCTGGATCACTATCTTTGTCTACAACTAAGAAACCGTATTTGTCTTGCCAACAAGCAGCACATATTTCACGGAATTTATCATACTTCATGTCAGTATTGACGTGATCGTCATATATGTGTTTTAAGTTTAAATCATCTTGTTTAAATAAAACTAAAAGATTAGCATTATCACGTAGTAAGTGCTTAGGTATACGAGTATAACTTTGACAAAGGTAAAACTGTCTACTTGTTTATGACGCCCCATACTAAAGTATTCCTAATGATACCTTGTTTATCGCAAGCTACATCATCAAAAACAAATATAGAATTATTTCGACCATCAGATGGTGATATAATATTATCAGAACTGGAAAATGTATAATATTTGATCCCTTTTATTGGTCGCAGTAGACTTTCAAGATATTGATACTTTGGTTGGTAAAGTGATTTAGAATAAACATATACGTTTTCAAACTTTAAACCATTAGGATGTTCTATCAGCCCAATCATAACGTTGGTTTTACCGCAATTTGATGGACCAACAACTAGACATCGAATAGATGAAGGCAGAAGAACGCTATGTTTTTTCTTTTTAGCTAAGGATTGCACGCCAATGTCATTATTGTTTATGGTTAAAGGTGTTGATTGTTTCACAACACGCATGTTTGCAAGTACTAAATTCGATTTGTAAAAAAGTGGAATTATATATATATATATATATATATATATATATATATAAGAAACGGCGAGTATATAAAGAATCATTAATTCATAATATTTTATTTATTTACTGCACAGATTGAGAGGATAGTTGTCCGCTAATGATTACATATAATAATTCTAAAACTACTGGGAACGGACTATTAAATACTGTAATTAACAATTTACCATTTGAAGCGCATATTCCGGGTTACAAATTTTGCGGTCCGGGTACAAAACTAATCGAACGGTTAGCTCGGGAGACAAGGAATAAACAAGTTAGACGAGGCTTGTAAGGAGCACGATATTGCATACACCAAAGAAAAGGATCTATTTAAACGTCATAAGCAGATTCGAAGTTAGCTCAGTTAGCTACAAAAAGACTAAATTCTGGTGACTCGTCTTTAGGTGAAAAAGTAGCAGCATTTGGAGTAGCTACCGCAATGAAAGCTAAAGTAAAACTTGGTATGGGTGCCTGTGCATCACCGAGAACAAAAAATATCAATAAAATAAGAAAACTGATAAAGAAACGTAAAATAAGAAGTACGCTAGGTATTAAAAGTATTATCAAACAAGCACGTACAGCTTTAAAAAAGACTAATGGATCTAATATTATGGATGCAATCAACATAGCAATTAAGGCCGCCAATACAGCAAAACAAAAGAAGCATATTAAATCAGCTCGTATTATATCAATTCCTAAAACAGGAGGTTTTCTACCACTAATACCATTTTTTGCAGGTCTAAGCGCCCTTGGTACTCTTACTGGAGGTGCAGCTGCTGTTGCAAAAGCAGTTTCAGATACTAAAATAGCTAAGGAACAACTAGCGGAAAAACAACGTCATAACAAGGCAATGGAGGACATTGCAGTCGGAAACGGTATGTACATCAAACCTTATAAAAAAGGTTTTGGTCTTTTTTTAGCCCCTGCAAAACCTCAAAGGAACGCAACTTGATTTTACCTAATCGAGCACTAAGCAATGTAGAATTAATAGAGTTTGTTAAGCAATTAGAAGTACCATATTTCCGTGGAGTGTTCATGAGAAACAATCTTCCCAAGAAAGTTAATTTAAAAGAATGTGGTATAATTAATTTAGATGGAATAGAAGGTTTAGGCACGCATTGGACCTCTTACAAAAAATACGGTAGTAGCGCTATTTACTATGACAGCTACGGAAACCTGCGACCGCCAACAGAGTTGATAAGTTATTTGAATAGCGGGGGTATATGTAAAATTCTTTATAACATTAACCAAGAACAATCGTACGGTACTGTGTTTTGCGGTCATTTATGCTTACAATTTCTAAGTAGTGCATAGAACTGCGTACAAAGTTGTTATGTCGTACACTTTTACTCTAACGGGAAACACTTCAGTTTTAACAAGCAATTTTGATCCGCCTATAAACTTGGATAATGATTCGGAGTACGTATTAGGATTAACAAATTTTGAGTCTTATAACACAATTCCAAACATAGAAAAGGAATAAATAATAAATTTTATTATGGATCTAACGGAGAATTCATAGAAATACCTGAAGGTGCTTATGAGATTAGAGAAATTAATAAATATCTTCAAAAAGCTTTAGGTGATAAAAGATAGCGTGGTCGTATGGATCAATCACGAAGCGCTAGAAAGACGCCAGTGTATATAGAAATTACAGCTGACAATAATACACTTAAATGTAGTATTAAATGTAGTCTAGATGTGGATTTTACCAAAAGGATTCAATTGGTTCTCTACTTGGTTTCAATCCGCGAAAATTGCTAGCATTTGTCACGCATCAAGCAGACTACGCGATCAACATTTGTAAAGTGAATGCAGTTTTAATCGATTGTAATATTGCAAGTGGATCCTATTTAAATAGTAAACCAGCCCATGTAATACACGAATTTTTCCTCAAGTACCTGCAGGTTTTAAAATTGTCGAGTGTCCACCTACGATTATATATCTACCAATCAGGTCACGTATAATAAACGAAATAATAGTTAAAGTGTTAGATCAAGATGGAAATTTAGTTAATTTCAGAGGAGAACTGCTAACTGTAAGGTTGCATTTAAAAAAATCTGCAATAGCCATGGGTATTAAGTATAATGCACGCAACATGTCAAGAATTGATATAAATGCTGGAAATTTCAAAGCAATCGACACTCGATTGATTGTTTCAAGACCGCTAACAACACAAAACCGGCAGTTTCTACAATCGTTAGGACTGCATTTAATTAAAAAAAGTAGAATGAATAGTGAAATACTGAATGTGCGTGAAAAGTTTACTTCGACAATGCAATTGTTAATATTGAAAACATACTCATCAACCTTATGCTAACACATCTTTAAACAATAATGATGAAATTCGAATCCTATACAACAACAAGATGTATACACCTTACCATCGAAGAGCATGCTGTACATAGAAGGCAAATTAATTAAAACAGATGGAACGCCGTCTCAGACAGCAAAGTTTGTTAATAATGGAATTTTGCTGCTTTTTGATGAAATTAGATATGAGATTGGTGGTATCATTGTAGATCGTGTTCGGAATCCTGGATTAACGTTTATAATGAAGGGATATGTTTCATATAATAGCAATCAAAGTAAACATTTACAAAACGCTGGGTGGTTTCCTAGGGATGATTCACAAATAGTTGATGCCAATGGGAATTTTAATGTTGCAATAAACCTTTCAATGGTTCTCGGATTATGCGAAGATTTTAAAAAAATTATTTTAAACCTCCGTCATGAGTTAGTCTTACTACGTTCTAGTTTTGATACTAATGCTATAATTAATCCTACACCCGATGAAGAAATAAAAGTTGTTTTAAACAAAGTTTTATGGAAAATGCCGCATGTAGCCGTTGATGATACTCAATGAATTAATTTAATAGAATGCGCTGCACAAAATCAGGATTTGCATATTCCGTTTAGAGGATGGGAGTTGCATGAATATCAACTTCTACAAGAAACGCAAAGTCATACATGGAACATTAAAACAACAATACAATTAGAAAAACCAAGATTTGTGATTGTTTGTTTCCAAACCAACCGACAAAATAGATACATGAGCAACTACAGTCGTTTTGATCATTGCTATTTAACCAACATGAAACTATATTTAAATTCAGAAATTTTCCCGTACGATAACTTAAATTTGAGGTTCGAGAATAAACAGACTGCGTTGTTATATGAGATGTATGCTCAGTTTCAGCAATCATACTACGAAAAGGAAAATGAGCAATTTTTTAATCCTGAAGAATTACGAAGTATTGCACCATTAGTAGTCATAGATTGTTCTAGACAAAACGAAGCGTTAAAATCTGGTACTGTCGATATTAGATTAGAATTTGAAACTAGCAGAAACGTTTTGCCAAATACATCTTGTCATTGCCTTTTACTTCATGATAAGATAGTCAAATACAATCCACTCTCAAACAGCATAAGAATATTATAATTACTTTATTATTATTATTACTGTACCTTTACAAATTATGAAAAAACAATAAATCATTTAGCAATCGCAGTCTATTTATTAATATTTTTACATGTTTTTACAATATCTTTTACATGTTTGAATTATTAAGTGATTCAGTAAACAGCCATAAACATTGACAATTTTAAATAAAAGTTTTGTTATACATTTTCAAATAAACTAACTGGTATGTTAGTAACAAACTGGATTTTTTAAACAGAACGGTTACTACTACTACTACTACTATTTTCTCTACAATACATTTATACTAATATATAGTTCAAAACTCGGGCAGATTGAAAGGTATCCTATTTTTAGATACATCCAAAACGAAAATCGGCGTACTTGTGCAGGTATAAACATAACACTGAAGTTTTATAACTAAAAATATTATATGTTAATCTAGATAAAATAAATTGCATTCTTTATTTGAGCCAGTGGTTGAAGCTTTACAAGTCATTTCTGTATGTATGTATAGTTATACCCCCATGGTTTAGTATCAGTGGTTAAGGTACTAAGAATTCTTTTATCATCACTTGGATTAAGAACAATTTTGTTTTGTTTAATAGTACAGACATCATGTTTGACT
Organism: Platerodrilus igneus; assembly: GCA_036346225.1. Taxonomy (NCBI): domain Eukaryota; kingdom Metazoa; phylum Arthropoda; class Insecta; order Coleoptera; family Lycidae; genus Platerodrilus; species Platerodrilus igneus. The sequence goes on from JARFIW010000295.1 coordinate 2,428,918, forward strand.
GATCTAATTAAACATTGCTGTTTCTGTACAGTCTGTTTATAAAACAAAGCATTCTTATAATCATCAAAAGAAATTTGCTTAATACTTGCTAAGAAAGATCCCTTTGACTTTTTTATTATCCTATCCTGAACTCTGTAAGTGTACATTTTAGATCTTAGTCCTACAAACTCTAGCATGATGTCACCATTGTTTTCATCTTTCATAATACCAGGAACTTTTTTATTTGATAATGGAATATGATATTTGTTATGAGGATCGTAATCGGAAGTATCAAATCTATGAATATCTTGTTTGATATAAGAGTAAATATCTTCAACGCTAAACTCGTATATCAAACTATCCGTATCTGTGTACAGCAGCTTTGCTTTGTTAGCAAATTGCGATTTTATATAACTATAGTGAAATTCATATAAATAGGTTTTTGAAATATCTAGAATAGAGAAACCTACATAAATGGGTTTGTTTAAGTAAACCTCTAATTTTTTCATTTCTATTAAGACTAGATCTTTGTCTAACACAGTGCAACTATGAAAATTAGGCTTCGCTATGTAACTACGAGCTCCAAACCGTCCTTCCCATTTGGTCACTAATTTCACATCTTTCCTTTTCCGTACGTTTTCCATCATCTTTCCATAAACCGAATTTATCATATTTTTATAAAAGCATATATCGAAACTGTTTTTTGAGTGGTGTCTTAATTTCGTATTCAAATCAATGTATTCTTTTAACCAAGGAGCTTGTTTAAACCGAAGAACCTTATGAATCTTTTTCAGTTTTAAACCGTAGCTTAAATACATTTTTAAATTCTTGTAGTGAATAATATAGTTGAGTTTTGGATATAAAGTTGTAAGTAATTTCTTTAAGTTTGATTTATTAGAAGGTACTGGTGGTATCATATGTTCAGGCGCCAAAGGTAAGTCACTGTGAATTTCATGTAAAGATACTGGATAGTGTAAATCGCATTCAAAAATATATCCTACATCAGAATTATCGGGAATATTAAGTATGTCTAAACGTACTATATCTGGACTGGTACCATCTAAAAATTCAAATTCTCCATATGGAAGATATTCAGACATTGCAGCTCCATATAAATTATTAACATCAAAATACATTAAATATTTAGAATCGAAATTTGGATCATAATCTGCATTCATATATTTGTTATTTGCTTTAGCATATCTATTCGAACATTGAGAAACACCGCCACGAATTACCCGTTCTAAAACATTATTTTTCAATATCAGTAAGCAGCTCGAGTTTAACGTTCGTCGTTTTAACATCGCATCTAGAGCTAAACCAGGAGCCGTAAAGTAGTAAAGCGGATCTAACTTATACGTGAACATACAAGTTTTTCTAAAGTTTTCAAATATATCAGTCAAGAGCAGTACATCTGTTTTTAAATATAGGTCTGAATAGTCCCCTGTGTTTTTATATTAAATGTTTGCCAAACGTGTTTAGCATGATTGTAGTCTTCATCTGAGATTTCTTCATTGCGCAAACGATTAAAGAATGCTGTTTTACAGGGTAAATCGGTTTCATTGAGCCTATCCCAAGAGTTAATGTAATCATAGGGAAATATACCTTTACGCGTAAGTAACTGAAACTCATTATCGGTGTTACAATTTTCCCTGGTGATGGATTTTTTATTATCATCTAAATATGAAGCTAATTTTTCGATGCTAGATGCCATAAACCTGAATGAATCGATAAATCTAAAAGTAACTTTTGTACCATTTACATATTTTGTAAAAGATATGTATTTTTCCTTATTTATTGGTAGAATACTTACCAAACCTGAAAACCCTAACGCAATTTTTTAATAATGAAATGCGAATCGTAGCCTGATAAGTTATGAAAACTACCGGTATCATATAAAAATTATGATAATTGATGTTGCAATCTTGATGAGGCGCTCCTCGAAATTCACCTGTAAAGTGACAGTGATCGCGAACTCTAATATCATCTATACTAAAAGGTTTATTGCAAATGTGACAGTGAAGGGCAAATTTAAATGCTAACTTTTGTTCTTCTGTTAAAGGATTCATAGGTTTTGGGTTACAGAAAATTTTATTAGTCGTTTCTGAAATCAGTTTCAATTAAGCAACAAACCATTCTATACAATCCTTTCCGCGATACAATTGAAATTTGGAATATTTATTATCATACGAGCATTTCAAATAATACGCTACACTATATGCCTTTGGTAAGAGACTGTGTTTAGTATTACCTCCGACTCATTGCATGGTTCTAATATACATTCGAGATCTGCATAAACTACAAATGATACTTTTTCTTGATAGTGGAAATGTTTAAACGTTAGATACTTTTCAGATTCTTCGGGTAATCTTATTGAGCAAGTATTCTGTTTTTCGCAGTAATTCGAATGACGCTTAAGTAATGCTGCTGTACTAAAATTATTTAAACATCTATAACAAAAAAATTTTCTATGTTCATGTGAAGACAACTGTTTTGCAAATAATTTTGACATATCCTTAATCCAAGTAAAATGAAAGTGATTCTCATTAGCATTTACCGGACGAGAATATTGTAAGGAATCATTATTTAAAACTAACAGATTAATAGGTTCAATTTTTTTAAAATTTTCACTTAAACAAAATGGTAGTATTTTAGTATTTTCTATACAATATAGGTTAATTGCGAGTTTGTTAAGCTTCTCAATTTTTTTTTATGTCTTTTAATGTGATTGGAAACTGAATTGAATTGTAGCGTAATACTGTATCAAAATGTGGATAGCTAGATATTCTCTGACTATTTTGTTTAGCAGGATATAAAGCGGAAACCAAGCTCCAAAGAATGCAATGTTGATCGTTATTTATTACATTTACCACAGCTTTTTTTTTTTATAAAATTCGGAACCGGTACAAACGTTGAACACCCTCCTTTAAGTGGATCATGATTGTTTATATTTACCTTCAAGTGTAAAAGTTCTTGGATTGCCCAACCAGAATCTTTCTCGCAAAATTCTTCTAATCGCTTCGAAATCTTGTTCAATACGTTCTCCTTATACCACAGCTTGAGATTGGTATTTATATCGATGTGACGATTTGCAGTAGGAAACGTTTTCAAATCTATTTCGCCAGTTGTAGGCTTAACAAAGTTAGCGGTAAATATTACATTAACTTTCAACATCGACTTTTTTAAGCAAGCAACAATCTTGCGTTTAAAACTAGCGAACGCCTTGTCTAAGAACACTAGAGGATCTCTATAATAAATTGGTAATAAGTCCCGTAATTATTCGACTTCCAAAACATGATTGTACATCATGCCAAATCAAATTTTTTCGAGTATGACCTCTAGAAAGCGTTGCATCAACACCTTTACCACGATATTCCAAAGTGCGTTTCAAGTGCCTCAATCGTACAAGTTAACTTTTAAGATGTGCTAAATTAGATTCCAGCCTACTAGGATTTTCTTGTTGATTGTCTTCGTATACCTTATTTTTAATAGCAAGCTTCAATATACTAATATTTGCTTTGATAATTAAAATGTGTTTCGTTATTTCATTCACTGATTTAATTAGATTCAAGCATTTTACAGTTAATCTCAAAATTGGGCTACTAATCTCGGATACGGTTTCAGCATTCATGATTCTATAGAAAATCAAAATACACTACTTAATAATACAAGTATTTTCTCTATTTACTATTTATATAACATATCATCTGACGTAAGCAAAACAACTGCAAAAAAGGTTCATTCATCTGAGTTTACGGAAAACGCTTAAGCAAAACAACTGTAAACGAAAATAGCATACAAATCGAAATAATTGCATAGCGAATTGCTTGAATGCAATTGTTAAAAAAATCGCCTTTATTTACGTTTTTTATTCAAGACGATTTTCAAGCTTGAGTCGTGCATGCGGTCTAAAAAAAATTGCAGAGTTGCCTTCAGTACGTGTGTATGACAAATAATTCGCTATGCAAGCATTTACAATATTTACATACTGAAGGCAACTCTGAGCAAAACAACTGCAAAAGGAATGCGTTCAACATCATTTTTCATTCCGTATGCGTTTACTACAAAAAAATGTTTTTATACGACCTTTGATTTATTATGTGTACAGAAAATACATTATCATTACAGCGCTATTTTTTTATAATTACATTGAAATATTTTTAAATAAAAACAAAGCAAATTTGAAAAAAAAATGTCTCAGATTAAACCGTCTTGTTTAATAATTTACACGCACTCCTGGTTTTTAAAACCCAGTATTAAAAGAAACATTCTGCAGTTTTATTATATAACAGTACCTTTAAAGAATTTTCACACAAATTACCTATATATATATATATGCATGTAAATTGTGTCAGCGGTAATCTAAAAAAAACTTATTCTATAAATATTACTACTTAAAGGGATTTATTTGCATTGCATTATTTTTAAATGAAAAATTAATCTGAAGAAAAATATTATAATTTACACGCACTCATGGTTTTTTTTTAAAACCCGTTATTAAGAAAAAACATTTTCCAGTACGTTGATAGTACTAAAGAATTTTTCTTATTCAGCACAAATCACTATATCCCTATATATATGCATATAAAGTCAATTTTTTGTTAATTTTTTATGGAAAATAAATTATGCTAGCAGTAATATAAAACGAAATTAATCTAATTTAGGTTTTATTATGCGCCTTCTTGCAATTTCTGTTTCAGTCAATGAATGTAATTCATTATTTCTGCTGAGCAGTACATTTAAAAAAAATTTCTTATACAGCATAAAATCGCATAAACACGCAATTACCTATATATTTGCATATAAATTATGTCAGCGGTAATCTAAACGAAATTAATCTAATTTAGGTTTTTATTATGTGCATTCATTGCAATTTCTTTTTCAGACAATGAATCTAATTCATTATTTCTGCTGAGCAGTACCTTTAAAAAAATTTCTAATACAGCATAAATTATGTCAGCGGTAATCTAAACGAAATTAATCTAATTTAGGTTTTTATTACGTGCATTCATTTCAATTTCCTTTTCAGACAATGAAACTAATTCATTATTTCTGCTGAGGTATAATTATATTCGCTTACATACTGTTTTGTTCATTAGAATAGATTACAGAGCTGAATTTTTTCAGAAAACGATGCAAATTTTAATTTTTCTAACAGATCAGTTTATTATTTAATATAAATACTTCACGTAGATTTTACCAACAGTATTCAATCAGATCTCTTGTATAATTATTAGTTACTATTACTAGCAACTTTTAAAAAATGAGTAACTTGTCAAAAATCAAAAATTGTAATAGTACCAACGTAAAAGTTCTAGAGCAATTTATATTACATTCTGACGAAGACGTGATTAAAGAAGTTTTTGGTTGTTCTTCACCTCAATTCAACACTGCTGCTATTTTTGATAGTGACGTAATAGATATATCACGGTAAGTGCTTTTTTCACATGTATACATGTGTTTTTAAAACAGTACTAATTTATAAGTTACATTAGATCAAAAAACCATTCTGGAAATTCTGAGGCTATCGTAGGATCGTTGACACTCTGATCCTCTTGGAAACATCAGGTAGTATACAAAAGAAAAGGTGAACCTACAATAATCTTTTATGTTATGCTCACAGATCAGGCAAAAACATGTCGACTATGAAAAAGTTATGTACAGAATCTAATATGGCTGTTTGCTGTGAAGATGACAAATCCTATGAAGATGACACAGTAGAGTTGCTTAACGCATTTAAAAAGCGTGGAGAGAAGCTACTGCGTCGTATAGATTTGGAACTAGAAATAATAAAGCAAAAAGAGAGGAACTAACAGCGAGGGAGCAGCAGATACTTCAAGAACGGAGTTAATAAATACTTTTCATTTATAAATAGTTAGATCAAAATATTCAACAATTTGTAAAATAAAAAGTATTTTATAAAATTTCTCTTTTGAAACAAGACTTTCTCTAAACAAGGTAGTAAACTCAAAGTAAAACGCACATAAATCAGAACCCACTTTAATTTGAAACATCATTCTTTATACAATCGACTTAGATGTGTTATAATAATAAACTAATTTCTTAAATTAGTGACATATTATTCTGAAAATTCTATGTTGACAGTTAGACCGATCGATCCCTTACTAGTTATGTATACGTGTTTGTTCGAGCCAATACTTTCATTTAATTGTTTCACTCCATGTGCTTGAAGGTATTCAAAATATCTCAATGGCAATATACTCTTGAACTCTTCTGTTTCCACTAATACTTTTTCTCCATATTTTGTCTTGATTGTTTCCACTTTTAAAACTTCAAACCTCTTATTCACTACAAGATCTTTTGAATTTACATAAGGTTTGCGATATGTGGTTTTATTAAGAGTATTAAAATCCATATTGCTTTTCTTTGACTAATTAAATTAATATTAGGAGCAATCTCCTTATATAGCAGATTACCACCATCTGCGTACTTTGCCAACCCACTTTTCAACCTATCATATTAGTGACCTCATTTTGAATTGAAACCGGCCCATGTGTATTTGCAGCCTCTAAACATAAATCAGAATCCACTTTAATTAAAACACAATTGACTTGAATGCGATATTTTGCATCTGTCATACTGTCTCGCTATAAAACCAAATTCAAAACATCTACACACATTTTCTCTGCACTTACATTTTTCAACATACGTGTGTTTTGAAATATGTTCCATTGAAAGTAATATAAAGCCAATCCTAATTCAAAACGTGCCCACAAGTATTTTACATTTGAAAAGAATTCAGGTTTTCACATTTTACATTAAAAGTATATAACGCCGATCCTAATTCAAAACGGTGCACGTGTAACGTCTCGCTAGAAAACCGAATTCAAAACAGCTACACACATTCTTCTCTGCACTTATTTTTCAACATACGTGTGTTTTGAAATATGTTTCATTGAAAGTAATATAAAGCCGATCCTAATTCAAAACGTGCCCACAAGTATTTTACATTGAAAGTATATAAGAATTCATGTTTTCACAACTATTTTACATTGAAATTATATAGGGCCGATCCTAATTCAAAACGTGACAGACGTATTTTACACATGAAAAATACACCTGTCGCGTTTTGAATTAGGACCGCCTTATTTACCTACTGCGGCTATTTTCTTAGGTACTATCAAAACTTGATAGTTCTAAAACAAATTCGAAGGTATAATGATGACAGGTTGGTAAGCTATTTACTTGTCCTTATAGTTTTTGATGGCTAGATTGTGCTGACCTGTATGGCCTTTTGTAAATAAAAAACTCGTCAATCAAGTTAATAGAATATTGAATTTAATTAATAACTGTTAAGGGTATCTGTTTGCAATAGAATATGTCTCTAAATTTGTAACATAATTTTTGAATAGCTTTTTTTTCTTTGTCGTTTAAGTGATCAAGTTTAAGGTTCGATAAATTATTTCTCGAAATTATGTTTTCTCAAAAAATTTACAGCAAAGTATAGTTAGCAAATTTGAAATTTCGTCAATATCCATGTCTGTAGAGTTAATTCCTTGAACGTCTCTAGTTTGAGCCAATTTTAAACTGAGGGTTCTCTTACTTGCATTTAAAAATGTAGTAATTACGTGAATGCCTTTACTTTTTGCTATTTCTGAAGGCATTACTAACCCTTGTCCAAAACTTGTAAGATTTATTATCTCGACAACCGATTTTGAGCATACTGGTATTTCTACTGTCTGTTCTGCCCGTAGTTTAATTACGAAGCTATATTCCATTGGCACAGTCCTGAAAGTGAACGGATATATTGCTAAATTTCGTAACTAGCAACTTATTTTCAAAGTCAATTGTTGCTCCTAATTTCTTTAATAAATCCATGCGGAGCCAAAGGTTTTGAGTAATAAAATGTTCGCAACGTATTTGTGTGTGGTGGTATGGTGTACAGTTTTAGTGTTTGTGTACTAAGTAAAGTTCTGGATGATATTGTCTAAACGAAAGTTTATTTGGGGTTTTTCTATGTAAGCAAGCATCAAAAGGCTTAGTGTGTTCATTTCTATTAAGTCGGGTGTAGTGTTTTTGTGTCCTGATGAAAATTGGGATTACAGTTTTGATCTGTTCGAACGTCTGCGTTTTTGTTGCTATCCGAGGCGGTAAAATTGGTACTGTAAAATTCGTTGTGGCTTATGCAGTATTGTTGGGGGTAAGTTACATGCGAAAATTTTTCGTGTGGGCCAAATTGGGTTTCTTGGGATATACTGTATGTTCTAACTCTACACTTCTAATATAGGTTATTTCTGTTTAAAATAGTATTCCTTACTACTTCCTTGTAATTGTCATGTGGTCTGAGTTGTGGTTTCAAGAATCTATTTTTGACAATTTTTAATGGGTTTTTGAGGTGGGTTTTGAAAATTATTTACCGATCTTTGAAAAGTACCTTAAAAGTTATTAATAGGTATCTGGAAATTATTTTTCAATGTGTTTATAGGTTTTTAAATATCGCTTGAACAACTACTTATGGATCTTTTGAAGTTATTCGGAAAGTTGTTCGGTCTAGCAGATTGAGGTGGCTTGGAAAAATGGTTTTGAATGGATATGCTGAAAGTATTACATGCCGGTTTTTGGTAGAAATGCTGAAAAGTGGCCCGTGTGGAAAATGTGTGGGTTTTTGAAGGTTGGTTGCTTGAAAATTGTAGCATGGATAATGTGTTTTTTCATCTGGCAGAAATTTTAGATTAGGTTCGTAAGTTGTGTTAAAATTCTGGCTGTAAATGCGATTTCTGTTGGAAATAATAAAAGGTATTTTGTCTGATAGTCCCTATGGTAAAACGTTTAGAACGGGCCAGGTGCTATTTCATCATACAGTGCTGTTTTTGTTAATTTGACATTTGGGGCCTCCCCTTCTAATTTCAATGTCCACAAACTTAAACTGCGTACATCTTGTACCCTCATTCCAAACTGATAGATGTCTCATCCCTATTTATTTTGAGACATTTTGAATTAATAATATTTTATAGTCGCCCCATGACACTAAATTCTCTCTATTAACTATTACACTTAAATTTCGCCTTACAAGTTTGTATAGCATTTGTCTCAAAAGTCAAGAATTTGAGTGGGGCATCGCAGAATTTTTTTATTACAAGCTGATTTAGGTATTCCTAGAGCTCAACTTTGGAAGTGGTTTAAGGTGTAGTTCTTAATTGTCTATACTGATAGCGATTTCAATACCATTCACTAAGTTTGTTCTTAAATTGTCAGGGTTAAGAATAAATTCACGTGGTCGAATATCTGGTCTACTAGTAAAGTGAAAGTTACCTAAATCTAATAAAATATCCTTGCCTTCATAAGCATATAAAATTATTTCAAATCTCAAAAATGTTTAATAAAATATTGCCAATAAATGTCAAAAATTCATCACAAAAGTTTAGAAAATAAATTATTTATGCAACATATTGTAACTAAAATTTAAACAACATACCCACAAAAACTTTATTTCTCTGTTCTGCTTTAGGGTCGTTCCAAATAAATAATCAAAGTTTACGAACAAGATAACTGCTGCTTTTTGAAAACCCTACGACCATTTTGGAAAAAATTTCTCTCGGCTGAGCCAATTAAGGTTCTGTTCCTTAATATTTGTTTTTCTTTAAATCTTATTATACTTCTAATCGCTTCAGAACTCTTATTTCCAAATACTACAACATATTCAAAACTCAAATTAAAGATCTCTTCAATTTAATAATTAAGGTACATTTCACTACTAATTAAACCTTAATTGATGTAAGCTACAATTCTGTTCTTCTCGGTATGCAACAGGAATGATAACGGTAATTGAACTTGGATTTTACTCTTACATTGCTTTGCACTTAAACCACTTGCGGTCTCGAACTGTAACGAGTAGCTTACGAAAACATTATATAAGGTCTAGAACTGAATGGGAGCTGGAATAGCTAGACGCACACAGCGTCGTTTATATAACTAAAACCATTACGTTCTATTACTTTAAAAATTAGTGGAAGTGCCATCTTCCTAATGACTAACATTATTTGCGCTTTGTACATAGGGTTTCTAATACAACCTATTATATATTGGAATATCGACCATATTATTTCGAATACCTTATATTACAATCTAATGAAACTGCATGACACTCCAGACCTACCGCACGTGTTGTTTGCACCTGCAGGAAGGCAGGGAATTTTACTTTGTACTTAAAAAAACCTTCCTCATACATTGAAGTCATTGAACTTTATTTTAATTACAGAACAATAGGAAACTATTTTCTTATGTAATTGAAACGAAAATGAGCGTGGATTTGTAACTTTGTTGTTATACGCGAATTTCTATCGTACCGCTAACTACTAAATATAATTAATGAAATAGAATATTTGTTTAAGCTTTTCGTTCAAATTACTTGCATGACAAACATTCCTGTGAATATTATTAAAAAGAAATGGAACAGTATTGTGCAATGCACTGATAACCCCCAAAATAAATTTATAAATACGATCCAAGATATCTTAAATTTTGCATATTTTGTGTTTAGGAATAAGTTTTTCCGCCAAATACATAGTTGTGCTGTGGGTATGTTTCTCGCCGGTGTTATTGATCAAATAGCTTTAAAAAATCTAAAAGAGATTTCAATCAGGCAAGTTTATTTTCCATTATCTTATTTTATAAATACGTGGATGGCTGTTTATGGGCTATTCGTAAAGATAGTTGTGAATATATTATTAACCTATTCAATAGTTACCACTGAAATTTACAATCAAGAACTGATGCAATCAAAAGGCCTAAAACTTTTCTAGTATGAATAATCATCCCTTATCAGTAAGATATTTAAGCAATAGTACGGAAACTAAACCAAAGGATAATATAAATAAACAAAGTGTACAATATGTATCGCTTCCATGCCTTCGAGTTGTGTCTGAAAAGTTACAACACCTACTTAAATAGATAACCTCAATATTGCACACGAAGGATTAACCTCAACGAACACTTATTCAGTAAATTAAGGAACAATTTTCCTAAAAATAAAAAAAAAACACATACCGTCTATGAAATCCCATGCCAAACACGGTGCAAACGCTGTTACATTGGTCTGAGTTTACAACACCTTGACATAAGGTTTAATGGTTACAAGTTCGACAAGAGAAATGTAACAGCGATTAGTAATCTTAAGAAAATAGCTAAACACAAATTTGGTTTTAATAATACAAAGTCAGTAAAACGGAAATAGGCCAAAAAATACGAGAAGTAATAAATATAGAATACATAGCCAAAACTTCGAATATAGTCAATGATAAAACCGATATTAAAAACTTGAGTTATGTTGTTCAATAATATAAATTAATAAAGCAAATTAGTAAACCCAGATAAATTTGAAAAATTTGATTACTTAGTAGAATAAGAATTTTTGAACTTGATAGGCTAAAGTGAATAAAATTTGAACAACTCAATAATAATCTAATTGCACCGATGCCGTTTTAAATATAAATGTAATGTTATGTACTATGTTCATTCCAAGCTGTACCCAAGATATCTTACTTAAAATAAAGAGATTTTTAGACTTTATTTTAGTATAAGTTTGTGATTATCCAGAAGTTATATAAATATATATATATATATATATATATATATATATTACTCATATTTAGACCAGGGTAGAAAATTAAATAATCACTTCAAATAATTTTAATCACCGTGTATAGGGAATTTTACTAGATAATACGCTTTATTAAAAAAACCGCGGAGAATAAAAATTCATTCGTTTCATTAAAAATAAGAGATTTAAATTATTTATAAGACGCTTTATATAAAAGGAAGCAGTATTAGAAAACTTTACGGGTAATTTAATTATCCCTAGTAAAGAAACAAATAAAAATTACGTGCAAAATTTATATTAATTAACTCTATTTTAAGTAACTGGTATTAAACAAAATGTACTAATAATAATCGTAATTGAAGTTAATTGAACCGTTAGTAACATATATCTATAAAAACTTGAAAAACCCAATAAAATACCATGAAATCAAGCTCTGAGAATTAATAGTATGTTAACACCTTGCGTATTTTTTAAAAAAGCTCATTCTGCGTAAATGTTGCAGATAATTAATAGTTACAAAGAATCTTGGAGAAACGGTGGCTTAATATTCACGAGAAGGTGCGATACGGGGTTATTTAACCCAGATAGTCCACATGGACTGAAATAATCGATAATAAGGAATATCAATTTGCACTAATAAGAACAGGGTAGATAGAGACAGATAATAGGCGCAAGACCGAGACACATATAGTAAAAAGGCGTGAGTAGAGCAACGTCATGGGGTTGCGATTGGTTGAAAGTAAAAGGCAAAATTGAGAGGTAGAAATAACATTTCTGTATAAAATTTAATTAGGTATTCTCAGACGTTGCGTGCCGTGTGGAAATTTTCTGAGATTTAACTGAGGCGAGTCCAAAATTCGTAAAATCGCATGCCGAGCTACGGAATGGGAACATAGAATGACGAAATTCTAGAAACTGGCCGTTTTGGGGAACAGACCGACAGACAGGCTAACCGCTATATATACGGAGGTTAATATGAACAAGCTCTCTTAGATCTTCGACTTGATTGAACGCGTTACACAGTGTTTTTTTAGTTTTCCGGTTTTAATATTAAATAATTTAAACAGTTTGCTCGAATATTATGTGATTTAAAACAGCTTGTTCTTTACGTGCTACAATGAATGTACGTTAGTGCACTTAGAAAAGAAGATACAAGGTAAAGAAAGTTTAGTATCACTGTACCAATTGGTAAAATTTACTACGACAAATAAATACACAAAAGTAGGCAGTTTTGGCGTATATTGGTGAAAGAAGTATGAATTTCTTTGTTATTTTTCGGGGGTGTTAATAATTAAATGGTTCGTAAACATGACTGGATCCACTAAACAAGGTTCAGATATACACAGATGAGTTCCGGAAAAGCCCTGAAACAACTTTAAATAAATGGTGATGGAGCAAATTTTTAAAACGTTGAGAATCAGAAGCCGTAAATATAACCCAGTTGGAATGGTGTAATTAACAAAGGGACGATGTACATTGAAGCTACGAGTGCAGTAACCTTCAGGTAAATTATACTATTTTGTTCGAACTTTGATATTTTGGTGTGTGTTGAATAACTTTATTTATTAATTTGTTTATTTAAAATGGACAGTAGTGAAATTGTACTAACAATAATATTTTAATGTTAAGGTGAAATTTGCTTGTTTAAGTAGAAAGGGGTATTTAGTATTGATGTTCTGGATTATGATGAAAATATGGGTATGTCTTTGAGCTCAATTAGACGAACCTGGTTAATTAACGTAAAGGGGTGGTAGATGCTCCCTTTGTACTCTGCATATATTGTTATAGTAATTAGTAGGCATCCTACAAGGACTTTAATTTTGGATGCATTCTAAAATGATAACAAATTTAATCTTGAAATTTTCTGATACTGAAATTTATGCTGAATTTTAATTTTGAAATTTTAATGTATTGTGAATATTGATGTAAATAGAGTTAACGTTGATGTTTGTGGTAGGAATGTGTTTGTTTTTTTTTATATATGAGGATGAAAGTTATCTAGAGGAGCAGCCGAGGCGATTAACGGAAGAAAATCAACAGTCCAGGTAATTCAAGAGGTGTCACAGCATTCTTGACGCCCAATTCGTGAAGCTCGATTCGAAAAGCGTAGTTCACGGATTTTGTAGGTGTCACAGCATTCTTGGCGACCCAAAAGTGAGGCTCGAGTTCCAAATAAAATTTTTGTAATTTTATTCCAGGAAGCTGGCGTTCTGAGAGAGAGAGTTTCTGTGTGTGTATAAATTTAAGAGTATTTTAGAGTGTGTGAGAGTGATTAGAACGTATGCAGAGAAAAGAGTGGTTAAGGAGTCAAGGAGTGGAAATTGGAAGTGACGATAGTGCATTGTGTGAAAAAAATTCTAAAATGGAAGAAGCTGGAGGCAGTAGAGATCAGTCGAGGACGGAATCAGGGGATCAAGGAAACGAGATGATAATGAGAATGCTAGAGAGAATGAACGATGAATCTAATAGAGCTAGGAAGAATCCAACAGAAAATTAGAACTGCTAAGCGATGAATCTAATAGAGCTAGGAAGAATCGAATAAGAAATTTGACCAATTAAATCAGGAATTAGGGATAAAATAGAAAAATCGACGAGAGAATTTACAGAATTTAAAATTGTCTTACCGTGAAAATGGGGAAGTAGAAAATAGGGTAGATAAAATGAGCGTGATATTACAGGTCTTCGACAGGAAATGGGACATTTAAGATCCGAAGTACGCATTTTTTGTGAAGAAGAAATTAATGTAAAAATGACTGAAGTAACGGACTCATGTAGGGATCAGTTAGGCCGGGTAGAACGCGAAGTTAGTGGTATCAAATACAACATGTCAAATTTAACGGGGGATGGTCCCAGATTTTCTACAGGTGGAGTATCATTTGACCAACACATGAAGTTTTATGGCGATAACAGGGTCAATCCACAAATTTTTATTAATAGTGTAAGGAATCTAGTGGGAAATTTATTTGACGAACAGACTAAACTGAATACGATAAAGGCTTTATTGAAAGACAACGCGGAAGCATGGTACAATTTAGTAGGACAGGACATAGACACCTACACGGAGTTTGAAGACAGATTTTTAAAGCACTACTGGAGTGACCACAGACAAGACCAGGTACGAGACGACTTAATCACAGGAAATTTAAGGAGAATTTTCAGGAAGTAGGAGCAATATGCTATACGCAAGTATAGCATAGCAAAGCAACTGAACCCACCACTGGCGGACCGACAAATTATTAAGTATTTATCACGACACTTCGAGGTAGAAATAAGACAACACGTAGCACTGCAGAACATAGTGGACAGAGAAATATTTTTAGAATACCTGCAGAGATACGACGACGTAAGTAGTGGACGACCTCGGGATAATAGGGAAAGACAGATCAACACAGTTAGGTTTGACAATAGACGGGACAACTATGCTAGAAGAGGAATAGTTACGGATACCAGCGACAGAATTGGGAACAGAGACGACCATACGTTAGGAGTAATAGTTTAGGAAGGGGACCTGCACCGAGACCGGAACATACCAGAAGGAATAGTTCACCGGACATGAGGGGGACTGCTAATACAGACACGGAACGAGTGGAAACGCCTAGGACATACGCTGAGGTGACGGCTAGACCAGGACCGAGTAGGGAAAACAGACCTGGACAAGATTTTTAGAACGCGACAGACCACTAGATTTCAGTGTAAATGTATATGAACATCCACGTGAATTTTTCAAAATTGAGGAGGAAGTAGAGCCAGAAACTGAGGAAAAATTATGTTTGCCAATTATTAATATAGAAACTTTTGAGAATAATGTAGAAGTATTACTTGATACAGGGGCAGAGGCGAGTTTAATATCGGAGGAATTCGTCAGCAAAATTAGGGATAAGGTTTGTGATAGAATTATGCCTATAAAGCGTAGCCATTTAGTAGCTCCAAATAAAAAGAAGTTTGCTGTAGTAAATAGTGTTGTGGTGCTTAGGATAGATATAGGAGATTTAAGCTGTGAACAGGAGTTTGTAATTGTACCTGGACTGAAGTTTCAGAGCATTTTAGGTGTTGACTGTATGATGAAGCTAGGGGTTTTGATAGATATGGAACGGAAGGTAATAAGGATTAATGATAGGGTAGTGCCATGGAAGGGCAGTTATGAAGTCACAGAGGATGACACGGGGTTTAGTATTAATGTAGTAGAGGTAGAGGATGATGAAGGTAAACAGATCAACACGATAAGATGTCCAGAGGATAGGAGAGTAGAGGTTCAAGCTTTAGTACAAAAACATGCAGAATTAGTGGGGGTAGAAGCAACAGCAGCATATCGGGAGCAGGTGAAGGCCGAATTATTTTTGATGAGGTTAAGTGGCAAGTTTATTTTTAATAAAGTAGATTTAAGGAATTCATTCTGGCGGATTCCATTACACAAGAATTCTAGAAGGTACATAGGATTTTCCGTAGAGAGAAGAATCGATAATTGTAAAGTAGTATCGTTTGGTTTGTCGGCAGAAAGGGAAACAATAATAAATGAGAAACAGACAAGTGTAGGGACTGAAGAAGAAGCAGTATTTAAGAGTAAGGATAATAAGTTTATTGTATGAGAGATAACAAAGATGATAAGTATAGATATAGAAGGGGGAGAAATAGGGATGAAGAGTATTAGGATGGTGAGAAGAAAGACTTGGAGGGTCAAGAAGAGAGTTAGATTTAAATAGGATAGGGATAGAATAGGTGTATATAGAAGAGTAGAAGTAGGTGTGTATAGAAAATAAAGCTAGGTATAGGATAAATATGGGAGATAATTAGAAATGG
Source organism: Platerodrilus igneus (assembly GCA_036346225.1). NCBI lineage: Eukaryota > Metazoa > Arthropoda > Insecta > Coleoptera > Lycidae > Platerodrilus > Platerodrilus igneus. The sequence goes on from JARFIW010000295.1 coordinate 2,445,254, forward strand.
TTTAGGATGAGAATAAAGAGTAAATGTAGGAAGAAAAGAAGATAGGTTAAGTATAGATATTTCATATAAGATTAGTTAAGAGCTAGGAATAGAGTAAGAGTAGGATAGGTATATAGGATTAGGTAGGATTAGATGGACAAGTAGGATGAAGTTAGGGATAATTTCAGTTTATAAAATTAGGTGAGAGTTAGGAATAAGATAGGGATATAGGACAGGTGTAAATAATTTTTTGATTGGATAAGGTAGGTAAGTTAGATAGATAAGGGTAGAGAGAGATAGGCAATTTTTTTTGTAAATTTCGTTTGCGATTTAAATATTTTATATTTGAATTCAAATAAGTGGGATTATTTGTATTCAAATAGGGGGAAAATACTCATATTTAGACCAGGGTAGAAAATTAAATAATCACTTCAAATAATTTTAATCACCGTGTATAGGGAGTTTTATTAGATAATACGCTTTATTAAAAAAACCGTGGAGAATAAAAATTCATTCGTTTCATTAAAAATAAGAGATTTAAATTATTTATAAGACGCTTTATATAAAAGGAAGCAGTATTAGAAAACTTTACGGGTAATTTAGTTATCCCTAGTAAAGAAACAAATAAAAATTACGTGCAAAATTTATATTAATTAACTCTATTTTAAGTAACTGGTATTAAACAAAATGTACTAATAATAATCGTAATTGAAGTTAATTGAACCGTTAGTAACATATATCTATAAAAACTTGAAAAACCCAATAAAATACCATGAAATCAAGCTCTGAGAATTAATAGTATGTTTAAACACCTTGCGTATTTTTTAAAAAAGTTCATTCTGCGTAAATGTTGCAAATAATTAATAGTTACAAAGAATCTTGGAGAAACCGTGGCTTAATATTCACGAGAAGGTGCGATACGGGGTTATTTAACCCAGATAGTCCACATGGACTGAAATAATCGATAATAAGGAATATCAATTTGCACTAATAAGAACAGGGTAGATAGAGACAGATAATAGGCGCAAGACCGAGACACATATAGTAAAAAGGCGTGAGTAGAGCAACGTCATGGGGTTGCGATTGGTTGAAAGTAAAAGGCAAAATTGAGAATTAGAAATAACATTTCTGTATAAAATTTAATTAGGTATTCTCAGACGTTGCGTGCCGTGTGGAAATTTTCTGAGATTTAACTGAGGCGAGTCCAAAATTCGTAAAAATCGCATGCCGAGCTACGGAATGGGAACATAGAATGACGAAATTCTAGAAACTGGCCGTTTTGGGGAATAGACCGACAGACAGGCTAACCGCTATATATACGGAGGTTAATATGAACAAGCTCTCTTAGATCTTCGACTTGATTGAACGCGTTACACAGTGTTTTTTTAGTTTTCCGGTTTTAATATTAAATAATTTAAACAGTTTGCTCGAATATTATGTGATTTAAAACAGATTGTTCTTTACGTGCTACAATGAATGTACGTTAGTGCACTTAGAAAAGAAGATACAAGGTAAAGAAAGTTTAGTATCACTGTACCAATTGGTAAAATTTACTACGACAAGTAAATACACAAAAGTAGGCAGTTTTGGGGTATATTGGTGAAAGAAATATGAATTTCTTTGTTATTTTTTGGGGGTGTTAATAATTAAATGGTTCGTAAACATGACTGGATCCACTAAACAAGGTTCAGATATACACAGATGAGTTCCGGAAAAGCCCTGAAACAACTTTAAATAAATGGTGATGGAGCAAATTTTTAAAACGTTGAGAATCAGAAACCGTAAATATAACCCAGTTGGAATGGTGTAATTAACAAAGGGACGATGTACATTGAAGCTACGAGTGCAGTAACCTTCAGGTAAATTATACTATTTTGTTCGAACTTTGATATTTTGGTGTGTGTTGAATAACTTTACAATTTGTTTATTTAAAATAGACAGTAGTAAAATTGTACTAACAATAATATTTTAATTTTAAGGTGAAATTTGCTTGTTTAAGTAGAAAGGGGTATTTAGTATTGATGTTCTAGATTATGATGAAAATATGGGTATGTCTTTGAGCTCAATTAGACGAACCTGGTTAATTAACGTAAAGGGGTGGTAGATGCTCCCTTTGTACTCTGCATATATTGTTATAGTAATTAGTAGGCATCCTACAAGGACTTTAATTCTGGATGCATTCTAAAATGATAACAAATTTAATCTTGAAATTTTCTGATACTGAAATTTATGCTGAATTTTAATTTTGAAATTTTAATGTATTGTGAATATTGATGTAAATAGAGTTAACGTTGATGTTTGTGGTAGGAATGTGTTTGTTTTTTTTTATGTATGAGGATGAAAGTTATCTAGAGGAGCAGCCGAGGCGATTAACGGAAGAAAATCAACAGTCCAGGTAATTCAAGAGGTGTCACAGCATTCTTGACGCCCAATTCGTGAGGCTCGATTCGAAAAGCGTAGTTCACGGATTTTGTAGGTGTCACAGCAATATATATATATATATATATATATATATATATATATACATTACCAAGGTAATAAAAGGGCATTAGCAATCCCAAATTTGTATTTATGTCAAATTAGAACGTGTATAAATTTGTAACGCGAAGTTTTAGCCATGTTTGAACAAAATCGGTTCGTATTTGACAAATTACCAGTGGACATTAGGGTTAGTTGAATACAGCATAAAATTTTATTGTAAATATTAATTATTAATAAGTTAGGGAACATAATTTGAGGCGCATAAGTGCGTAAATGCATATAAAGCGTAAACTACGGCAAGCATAATTAAGATTTATTTTAATATTTTAACGAATAAAAGCTTTCAGGTCGAGAGAATATGTAAAGCGGCAGTCGTTATTCGAGTTGCACGTGTTATAAATTGAAAGAACTTTATAGTTGTAAAATAATAACAAACATAAAATCTCGTTAACAAATAATAGCTGGAAAATATAATGACACAACACAGGAGCAGACAGCACGTACAAAAACAATATCGATTTCTAGAGAGAAAAGACTACAGTTGCATGCTTTAGTAAAGAAGGGAGCATAACAGACGTTTTGTAAAACGTTTGACTTTGAACGGCTTTAGAGCGGGACGAAGACACGCTATGTTTTCGAAATAAATCAAGCAGAAAGGGTATAGAAATCTGGGGAGATTTTACTAATAAAGCACGATGGTTACATTAAATAAACAAGAGTAGGATAGATAACGGCAGGGGGGGGCTAGGTAAAACAGCGCTTGTGAACAAACGGAAGAATAATGTTTAAAGATAAAATACGACGGAAGATTTTGTTTATGAGTGGGAATGAAACGAGAGATATACGCGTCTACAGTGGGCGTATTGTAGATGCTAGAACTTAAAACGACAGATGCCAGGATTTCGCGGTATTGAGCTTGTTTGGAGCGAGAATTTCCTAGATTTGAAAGACGGTTGAGAACGGTTGGCTAAAAATACGTAGAATTTTTCAAGGATAATTGGATAGTTTGTGGAAGTGTTCAACCGTTGGCGGGTTTGTGCGGTGATACCAAGAAAAGTGCGACAGGGGTGTTAAAAATTGATGTAGAGGGGTGGCTTTTGGAGCTCATATAAACCCGTAGGGGTGGTAAATCGCTCTCTTTTCTTTTGTCTTTACTTACGATCGCCTACCTAACTACATAGCAAAGTGATTGAGTAAAATTCCAGTTAAGTTAGCACAAGTGGGTGCTTTTTATATCTTTAGCTATAAATAATCAGAATTATAACGCAAGTAAGTACAATTTTAGTACTGGGTGTTTGAAAGCGACGTATGCACTCTGAGTACAGAGTAAATGTATGAATGTACCAGCAAGTGCACGAGAGCATGGTAGTAGCGTGCACTTGTGAGAAAGAATTTAATTAGAAACAGCGTGTTCCTGATGGTGAGGCCACCTAGAGACAGTATCTAAAGGTGCAGTCGAGAAGCAGGATCACGTTGGAGATGGTGTCCATGTAAAGAACTTGAAGACAGTATTTGAACGTGCAGTCGAGAAGGAGGATGACGTTGGAGATGGTCTCCATGTAGAGAGCACTTGAAACAAAATCCAGGTAACTCTACTTATAAGACTTGTGTTTGTTTTCGTTGGTGATTTTCTGCGTGACAACTTTGTGATTTTGTGTATTTATTAGGTTATAAAGACATTTTAATTGATGAGTCAAATTAAAAAGATATTAAATGAAAAATTTATGTAATAATTTGATGATATCACTTGAAGGTGAAAACTATAATTTTTGTAAAAATTAAAATGGTTTTAGGAAATTGCAGTGCCGTTGTTAGCACGTAGATAAAAGGAGGTTTACTATGAGCTTGTATTTGACCTGGGGTATAAAGTAAAATTTGGAAATAAGCCCAGTTACTTTGTTTCAGGATTGATGTAGGATGATTTTGAATTTATTTTCTTTAAACTGATCTATTACTTACCGCAACTAATAAAATGTTTTTGAAGTTGAAATACAAGAGGTATGTAAATTGAATTGATACGCAACGGATTGGATATGGTAATAAAAATTTATGTACCTTTGGCAGTTAGTGATAGTTTTAGTAAGTTAGGATTTTCAGGGAACGAGTGAGCAACCGTGGCGGATATCTCTGAGGAAGCTGGTGGTTTTGGCGTCCGAGTGAAAAGCATCTTCAGAGGATACTGTTGTTAAATGGTATAAACTGTAAGTCTAGGTGGTAGGGCTTCAATTTTAGGTAGTTAGAAAATTTTGTAATTACATTTAAAAAATTTTGGGGAGCTTCCGAAGGTAAGCATCATAAATTTTTTTATGACAGCCCGTTTTGTGGGGCTTCAAATAAGAAGAACACAGCATTAATTATGGCACCCAATTTGTGGGGCATGAGTTAGAGGCGCTACAACGAGCAGATACTGAGGAAACACACACACACACACACACAAATATATATATATATATATATATATATATATATATATATATATATATATATATATATATATATGTATTATGCTATATTTAATATATTGTCCGTGAAACGAAGTTGTTGTGGATAGAATAATGTTGATAAGAGAAAGTTGTTGTAGATGTAGTAAACGGTTTGTTTCTAAAAGAATATTTTGTATTATTATTATAAATCTGATTCATGATTCCAGTGGTTTTACTCGAAGAGAGCTAGACAAAAAAAATTAGCCAACGGGCAAATTGGAAACTTTCATTAAAAATATGTTTTATTCAGGCAGTTTACAGCATCTTTTATTGACGTCAACGTCGAGCATCTTCAATCTACAGGCCTTTTATCGACGCACAACCTAGCTATAACATCAATGCACGGCACTTTTATTGACCAAACGATCTAGTGTTTGGTTAAGCCGCTTGAAATTTAGAGTCTCGTGTATTGTTAGAATTTGTAGAATTTTTCTGTTAGGTATATTCGATTGTTTTAAGAATAACTATAGATTGAGAGAAGTTTGTAAAGGATTAAGAGTTGAAAGTGTAAATAGTATGTTTAGGGAGTGTTTATTTGAAAAATTGAAAATGGAGGAGCACGAGAAAAAGAACAGAGTGATGCTGGCAATTTATGGGATACTCAGGAATTTAGAATGATAGCTATTTTATTAAGTTTAAGTAAAGGTGTGCAGAACCTCAAGGAAATACGTGAAAGGAATGGAAAGAATATCAAAGGAAATGGGTTAGGAATTTGATAAAATGTTTAAGAGTTACTACAAGCGGAGTTTGCAGAGAATCTGGCAAATAAGGGCAGTTTAAAATCAAAAAGCAAAAAAAATGAGAGGAAATTCAAAGAGGTGAGTGATGAATTATTTTTCGGCTTTTAAGGAACTAATAAGGCCATTGAGAAAATGCTTGAAACTAGAGGTAAAGTGTCACAGATTTTAGAGCATATGGATAATGCTACAGAGGAAATTTTGCAAATAAAGTCTAATCAAGAAGCGTGTAAGTAATATATAGCGTGGGTTCTAGCGCCTCCAGAAACGGTTATTGATCAGTAATAACGCCATATTGCGGGTTTATTGAACTCCTTGGGTGACGTTAGCGCCGCACCTATGCTAGGGTGATTGACGATTGTATTTCGACGTTCTGGAAAGGGGTTGTTAACTCAGGATCACGCCATTGGTCGCGCTCACTGACCTTTGCGTAAAGCCTAAGCAACAGTAGTTGAAGAGGAGTCGTTGGACTCTATGTTCTCGCTTTTTTGCAGTGGAGAAATTCTTGACATTTGTCCTCTCGCGTTCTTATTGCCCGACTTAAGCTGTTGCACGTCAAGGTTTATGACACGTGTGTGGTTGGTTTGTTGATCTTTGTATTCTTGCGTTTATGGCGGATAAGGTGTCGTTCCTGCGGGCACTGCTTGCTTAGGGTCGTTAACCTTTGATTTCGCGCGTTTCTATCAGATGACTCATTGCACCTGGCCGAGGGTCGATGGCCGAGTTTAGTGACACCTCCGGATATTGTCCTCGATTTAGTAACTGACCAAGATAGTTGACCTACCTCTAATTAGTGTTGACCTAATCACCTACTGACCAATCTTAACGACTTACTGTCCTACTTTCATATTTTTGTATCTGTAACGTTTATGTCCACTTTTATAGCCGTTGTTTATTGTTCTAGTCCCAAAAGTTTTCCTGCAGCGTCGCAAGTGAAAACACAATACATGCTAGTGGTTTGAGTACTCCTCGCAACCCATATTGCTTCAGCTGGCATAGTGTATTTCTTTTGTAGTAAATAACATGATACTTATCCATATACTTTCTAGGGTTGGCGTCATTGCACTCGCTCCGGAAATCGAAATAGTGGAACTAATAACGAGGTATATTCTGACACATTCCTTTAAACTGCTTTACATTTAGTTTGTTGGTTTAAACACCTACCACAACCTGCGCCTCCGGCGTTCCAGAGCGGGGAGCCATTAACGTTGTTTATTTTTTGGAGACGAATTGAATAGAACCAAATGATAATGATGCAATGTATATTGATAAGCATGTAAATTAAGCACATTAAAACATCGTATTAATTATTGAGTTTTAGAGACCACACCGTCTCCAGTTCCAATGAAGCAAACCTGGCGTAACAGTGCGGTTTTTTTATTACGTTTTTGTGCATTACGTTCCCTTTTTGCAATACCTTATCACGTTACTTACTGTAATGCAATAAACAACATCAAGTTTAAAGAAAGGTTCATCTAAATATAAATCAAGCTAAGCGACTACACATGAAAGCTTCTTACGTTCTTCTATATCTCTGAACAAGTTACAGTAACCCCTTACTTACTCCCTCTACTACCCTTAGGTCTATCGACGCAGGCAGAAGGCCTGAAATATTTTACACATCCTCCGGCGAGGCGGCACAACTTAGCTTATCACTTCTTACTTCTAAAGGATACAATAATTGTATTGGGCGCCTAACTACGGTGCCATTCGCAATCTTAACATAACAGGCACGCACTTTGCCATCACGGCCGTTTATCACGTCTTTCACGTGATATTCTTCTAAATGTTTTAGCGTTATCTGAGTAAATGACCATAGAAATCCCTCTACGGGCAAAGAAACATTTACATGCACTGATTGTAGACGCAACATCCATTTTCAAAACAATCTCTAGATGAAGTGCTCGTATAACAGCGCAGGTAAATAAAAGCACATAACATGGCTTTGAGTGATAACTATCTCTAAAATACAACGGTCCAGGGAAGTCTAAACCTGTCACTTTAAAGGGCTTTGTTTGCTGTATTCGATCTCTAGGTAACAGCGCGAAGGGATGCGACTCTGACTTTCCACGAAGTCGTTTACAGATAACACATCTTGCTAAAACGGACTTTATTAATTGCCCTCCTCGTACAATCCAAAATCGTTTACGTAATTTATAGTGTTGCATTTACACCACTATGATAAAGATTTTTATGAAACTTCATTATTAATAATTTACATAAGTGTGCATTTTTCTATAGAATGACGGGATGCTTGAGGTCGAAATCTTCTCTTAAATTATGAAGACGTCTACCCAAACGCAGCAATTTATGTTTATCTAAGAAAGGGCTTAATGTTGAATTACTCGATTTCCATTCAATGCCCTCACCCTTTTTTAAACTGTTAAACTCCGAATAATAAACTTCCTGCTGCGCTTGCCTCAGTAAACATATTTCGGCTTTTTCAAATTCGTTTACGGTTAAGCTCTTCATTTCGTTATTATTTCTGGTTTTTAAATTTCCTATAAATCGTAAAACATACGCCGCTATCCGCACTAAACGAACAAAATCACTGTATCTGGAGGAATCTATAAATTGATTGCTATTTCTTATAGTGTCGTTAATTAGTAAAGACATTTTCGATACTATATCTATCGTTGATGTAGCTTTCCCTATCGTATTATCTGGCCACGTTTGTTCACTTTCTAGCAACCACCTAAGACCGTGTAACCAAGTTTCGGAATTTATTAAAGTACTTGAACTTATTCTGCGGGTTAATAAGTCCGCAGAGTTCTCGCGACCTGAACAATGCTTCCATGTTATATCTTTCAATAAGGTCTGAGTTTCTTTAACACGGTTAGCCACATATGGTTTCCACGTTGACGCATCACCTTTAATCCAATGCAACGCGATCAGAAAATCTGTCCAACACACTACCTTATCGATTTCAATTAATACATTGGTTTTTATAAATACCTGTAACCTAGCTGCTAATAACGCGGCAGTTAATTCCAAGCGCGGCAAGGTTAGCATTTAATCGCTACAAGCTTTTAGGGCGCAACGCGATTTTTTAAATACAGTAACTGCACACCAATTTTTCCGTTACGATTGTTTTGTCTTAGATATGCAGCCACCCCGTATGCTCGTAAAGATGCGTCCTAAAAAACATGTAGTTGCGATTCGTTTGGATGGTTCCACACACCTACATAACGCGGTATAGAAAAGTCCACTAATTTCATTAATTGTTGACTACATTCCTGCCATTCATTTTGCATATCTTGCGGTAACAAATCGTCCCAACCAATTTTTTCAACTCATATGTTCTGAAACAAAATTTTAAGCTTAATTACACATGGTGCAAGAAGCCCTATCGGATCATACACACGAGCAATTGTCTGTAACACGTGCCTTTTTTTCACCGTCTTAACGGAATGTATGTACTCCGTCACACTACTCAAATCGACACTAATTCTATCGTTCCGATTGCACCAGTTAATTCCTAACACCTTTTGAATTTGTACATTTTGTGATCCAACCTTGCTGTTTACTTCGAGATCGTTAATCGTCCATTTGCGTAAATTTATGGAGGCTCTTTGAAAAAGCTTACTTGAAAAGTCTTTTAAATGTTCTGCAACATTTCGATTGTTTACACTAACCACTAGGTCGTCTACATAAAATCCACTTTCTAAGATTTCAATAAATTCGGGGTTTTGTTTTCGATTATTGATTAAATGTGTTTGTATCACCGAATTTAAAAAAAACGGGCTACATGTAACTCCGAATGTTACTCTATTCATACGGTACGTTTCCAGTTCATTGTCGTTATTGTACCATAAGAATTGATGTGCGTCTTTATCGTCGGCATGTAAATAAATTTGTAAAAATGCTTTCCCAATGTCAGCCGTAATTCCAATCTCGCCTACACGAAAATTAAGCAAAATCTTAATTAAATCTGGACTTAAATTAGGCCCCTTTTCTAATAAGTTATTCAACGATTTTTGTCCCGGGGCATGTGAAGAGGCATCGAAAACCACCCGCAAACGCGTTGTTTCTTTATCTTCTCTAAAAACAGGCCTGTGCGGCATGTAGAAAACACGATCGCCATTTGTTGTTTCAGCATCACCGCGGGAAATTAACTCGGCATAATTATTATCCAACATTCCTTTGATAGCAGCGTTATATTCACATATTTTGTTAATATTGGTCAATTTAAACTTTACCCTCTGAGCACGAACTCGCGCACTAATTAAATTATCATCTTCAATCACTGCATCCTCATTCTTCCACGGTAACGTTACTAAATATCGATCATCACATTTATAAACGTAATTTTTCAAAAAATTATCGAAAAATCTCTTATCATCGTCTGCTTCTTTGGTTATACTTATTGTTTCCAAATCACACATGTTTTCGATCTCGGCTTCTGTCTTTATAACTGTCGCATGTAACACTCTCTGCAGATTTACTACTATTGTTGTAGCATCAACTGGTATGGGACCATGCAAAGTATAACCAAATTTCGTGTCCACTGCTACTAAACCTTCGTTAAGACGAATATTTTTTCCTGTCACTACTGCCAGTAATTGTCCGCCCCTATAAGTATATTAATTCTATCAACAATTAACGCTCGATCTATATTATACGGGATACTGTCAGCAAGCTGCAGGTTTAATACTCTACCACGCTTTCTTTAGGTATATGTAAATTATCCATGCAAATTTCTGGAACTTCCACAGCCTCAATCGTTAAAATTTCATCTGTATATTGTCCCTTCAAAGTAACTAAACCCGGTTGTAGAGTTTAGACGGTATTGATGAACTATCTCCAAACGCGGCAATACGAACCCTATGTCGTCCGACAACAGGTAAATTTAATACCCTTGATAGATTCTCCTTAATAAATGAAAGTTGACTACCGCCGTCCACTACTAATTTAATTAACTTCTTTGAATTTTAGCCAAAGGCATAAATACAAGCCGTTTGCAATAGCACATTTTTGTTCATGTTTGTCATCAAACTGGACACCGACGGCGCCGAAGTGTTCATTGTACTCTCGCCTTTTGTTACTTTCACTGTAATATCCGTCGTCTCAGCGTTGTGTCATTCTTTACCTGGCTTAAAGTTTGGGTCGCACATTGTTGTTGCGTGTCTACCTTTGCATTTTGATTCAACATTAGTATCCGGCGACATTGCATCCCAGTTCAATCAGGGGCGGTATATTACCATCCAGGAACTACATTATAAACATGTAAACAATTTTGTGTATTCGTTTCAAAAATATCCGTCGGTAACATTACATCCAATTTCAAATACAAATTAGTTTTCTAACGGTTTACAGTTAAACACGTGCCATATTTCGTTTGCTCGGTCGTATTATTGCTCGGTTACGTACTCTTCGGTAAGAGTGTCGTAAAAGTTATTTTTAATCGGCAACGATACCTAGTCAAATTTCTTCATATCGTCCAGGTACAAATACGGGAATATATTTTTTTGGTTTAGTAACTGCAACTCTCTATCGTCCGAATAATACATTTCAATTCACGAAAATCTTCCATTTTTAAGTCAACCGCCAGTTTTTCAATCGACGAAATCATGAAACGGTAGGTATTCAAAAATCTTAATCATAAATACGGCTGCTCTTTTTTTACCATTTTCCTTTACCTTTGTGTCAATTAATATCTGCTTGCTAAACCATATGTTTTCTTGCTTATTCTGTGCTATGACGTACAAACGTTCTTGATTCCTACAAACTGCTTTTATAAAGTCATAACCTGTTAAATTATGAAATAAAATCGATACAAGTGTCGGCAGTTTGTAGTTAAATGATTTTTGGCGTATATAGGTGGTAGTTTCCCGCTTTTCCTACATTTTAATCATATGTAAGTGGTACCATGGACACGATATGTTTTAAGTACTTACCGTAAATACTTGATTATCATACTTCAACGTTTGAACAAGTTTTAGATCATAGTTTTCGCCTCTGCAGCTAACAGACTTGAACTCGTGATCAACAAACAAACAGTAGTAGGCGCATGAGTGAGTTGTAAATGAGTATCTCGCTTGTAAATTGATTTTGGGGATTCGAATGCCACATCTGAACTGGTCTTAGTACGGATTCAAAATCAACGTACACTACAATGGGAACTTTCATCTTTTTTTCTACTCTCAAATTTTAATATGGTCTCACACTTCACATTCTTATACTTGTCCACACTTGTTCCGGTAGTAGGCAATTCGGTGTATACATATTTACAGTCGTGCTTTATGCCGGTTCAATTGACACTGAATTCTGAACGTCTGAAAGTACCCACAATGTAATGCATTTTTCTCTTACCTCTGAACAACTGACTCGCCACCAATCGCGATATATCTTTGATCCAACGATAGTGACTCTTTCAAGCGTTGTCATCAATAGGTAATAGGTAAACGTGTTTATTTCTATTTTCCGTTCTATAATATAACACTCCAACAGTCTCATATACCAGTTTATTCTTTTTATTCACTGCCTCTAACTCATAGACTTTTACCGAACTAGATGTATTCTTCATTTCAATATGACAAATATCACAAACCCTTATTGGAACTGATACACCATCCCAATTAAACGCCACTGATGGGTGCATATGATCGCGTTCGGTATGCATTTCTATCGGTTTGATAAATACACAAAATTATCGCCCAAGCAAAACAATATTCGTAGTCATTTTGCACGATTATGACTGCGTGCTTACTCTCGATCATTAGCGGTAGTTTGATGTATTAGAACGGCGGCCTAGGATTGTGGTTGCTCATACTTAACTCAACAAATAGAATCCTCTGCAATGCACAGTTCCCTTTCTGGTATTCCGACCCTTAATTTCAATAGTTTCCACAAAATCACCGTAAACCTTATTCACATCCGACTCTTCGTCTACAACTATGAACGCTGTATTGAACGGTTTGATCTCGCCGACTTCTTTTGTTTGTTAGGTTATGTGAGTTATGTAATCTCCCAATTGAATTATACACAAAAAAAATAGAATAAATTAGGAAATTATTAGAAACATTAAGAAATGCGCCAAGTGAAGTGCAACATTGTAAATGGAGGACAATTCATACAGTTTATTAACGTTCATGGGAACGGAAGCGCTATTTTGTAGCACAGACGATAGTGACACTGCAGATGTCAGGTCACAGGCGGTCACCAACGGTTACGTACCAAGATTACTTAGAATTAAGATCCCAACAATGTATTAATGACTAAAGTTAAGAATAAGCAGACATGAGATCTGCAAGTTTCCACAGCCATGTGAGGGGGTAAGGATATTATAAAACGCCCGGGAGCCCCAGTCGACGACAGTTAATCCATCGTTCAGCTTTATCATTGCAGTTCGTTAAATTACTCACCTTAGTACAATTAATTAATGTATTTCGAATTAGAATAATTTTAATTCAAGATTGTCAAAATTCCAAGTCAATTCTGTATCAAACTAAATAAATTTGTTAAAAGGTTGAAAATGGTTTTTTAAAAAAGGCCGCTTCCAGCCACGAACCTTAACTGGTGCAGTCGTAACGGATGTCAAAAGGACATTAGGAAATCCAAAATCGAGGAACTGGTGGACTCGAATTTCAATTCTAAATTTGGCAGAACCAAAACAGAAGTTGGAGGCGAAACAAGAATCGTTCAAACCCAGCAAACAAACAGAAGTTGAAGGCGAAACAAAATCGTTCAAATTCAACAAAAGAAAAACCGGAGAAGACACAAACATAGATCAAATCCGAAAACCAACGTGAAGAAAGTACTAGAATCGACGGACTTCATGAAAGCAACAAAACAATTAGTGTAAGTTCATTTTCCTTTAAACCAATTGAATTTTATTTTATTTTCCAAACATATTTGATATTTGCTAGTTTATGATTTATATATGTATATTGATTTTTGATACCATTATTTTATGCAATTTGATGAAAATAATCCACTGAGCAATTGCAAGGGATTATCTTCAAGCTATTATTAAAAATAAATTTTTTTTTGTATACAAAAGCTTGAGAAAATTAAAAAATCACAATTTTAAGCGCACTTGAGACCATATTTAAGATTTTAACTGGCGCAAAAATTTTTAGAAACAAAACAAAAACGAATTTCTAATTTAACAACACGCAATACCTCGAAAATCAAGGCGAAAATTAAATCACAAATTTAAAACTAAAATCTTTATAATAACGCAAACAAAATAACAAAATTACCCAGACGCAAACTCATCACATTCCGTAAAACAATACACACAACTTGCAATCTATTATTAAATTTACATCTTTATTACGACAATTAACAAAGCGGGAATTCGAACGCAAAATCTCATTAAAAGCGAATAAAATTATTCATCTTAAACGCAACGAATATATCTACTTATAATTACTGAACAAAAGCTATTCAAAACATTGCCAATCTAAATATAACCATACAAAAACTCTTCAATTTATCAGGATAAAAGTCAAGCATTATTGAGTAAAACAAGCACCATTAATTACGACCGGAAACTTTTATAAAATATCATCTTAAATACGATGAATTACGTTTAATTATAAAACCAATTAAAGAAACCTATAAATAATTACGATACTAAAAAACGTATATTGCAACCTAATTCAGACTTGACAATAATAATTAAATGCTGCAGCAACTAACAGAATACAAATTTCTTTATTACAAACGCGACATTGTATAATTGAATATTTCAAAACGAGATAATTAATTATAAAAAAGACGAAATCTATTCAAACAAAAGCTTTTAAAAAAGATCAAATAAAGTCTAAATTGTATTAAATCACAGCATTCACTGAATAGCACCTACAGTATATTTAAAAATAACCTTGGAACAGGGACACTGACGCAACTAATTAACTGGCAACATCCTACAGTAGATTACAATATTGTAATACAAAGAGACCATTGTATGCAACTTTGAACAACGCAAAAGACGACCCCTTGCAAACTTGTAATTAACACTTAGGTTTACGAGACGAAAAGTATCGCAGACACCTCATCAATTACATAAACCCACGGGAAGAGATAATTATTACAAACAGAATTAAATCGACATAATTAAAAATAGAAATCTTTATCTGACGCAAAGCAAACGAAGTAAAATAAATTACCACAAAAATCACTCAGTCGCATTCAAACATCAGAAATAAAAATTACAATAAAATTAACACAAGCAAATTAAAAATAAACGTAAACAAAACAGCATCAAGCGTAAAACGCATAAAATAATTACAACACAGTACAATTAAATACAAATTAAGCAACTCAATTTTTTAAATAATCCAAGCTAAAAATAGCAAGTAACCCGACGCAATCTGAATGGAAAATTAACAAATCTAAGCAAGGAATAACGATACAAACTACGAAATAAATCCAAATTTCCAAAATCGGAAAATAATCAGTAAAAAGAAAATTAATTATTAGAATATTCCCCCAGCCAAAATGAGTGGAGATATGAAAATCTACTTGGAAATGATTCCAAATTTTAATGGCGACCAATGTCTTCTCAGTAATTTTATAACAGCCTGTGAAATATTTTTAAAAACATTCTATAAGCCCGGAGACAACGAAAGAAACGTTTTACTGCTACGTTTTATAATCAGTAAACTAACCGGAAGGGCACTAACATTATTGCGAGTCAAGATGACTTAGACCAGTGGGACGACTTCAGACGCGTATTGATTGCACATTTCGGCGATCATAGAAACCTAAAATGCTTAGTACGTGATTTAATAAACCTTAAAATGGAAAACAACCAATCCCCGTACCAATTTGGAATGAAATGTCAAGATGTAAAAAGCTTACTCTTAACAAAACTAAAGATTGAAGAATCCGACCCAAATGTCAGACTTCTAACAACAAAAAATATGACAAAGTGGCATTAGACACATATCCAAACGCACTACCCGAACGACTTTCAGACAAAATTAGATTTCAACATCTTCAAGACTTAAAAGAAGCTATAAATATAATAATCGAAGAAAAAAACGTAATGTAGTAAAGAAACCGATCATACAACCCCAACGCGAATAAAAGCTATTTTCCAATAAAAACCATACAACCCGCGAAACAAACAAATCCACAACAAAAATTCACCCCATTCTATAAACAAACAAACCAAACGCACACCAATAATCCACATTTAAATAACTCAAACTTTAATAACCAGTATAAACATTTTTCAAAACCAACATTCAACCCAAATTTTACGACAACAATGTATTAATGAATAAAGTTAAGAATTAGCAGACATAAGATCTGCAAGTTTCCACAACCATGTGAAGGGGTAGGAGTATTATAAAACGCCCGTAAGCCCCAGTCGACGACAGTTAATCTATCGTTCAGCTTTAACATTGCAGTTCGTTAGATTACTCACCTTAGTACAATTAATTAATGTACTTCAAATTAGAATAATTTTAATTCAAGATTGTCAAAATTCCTAGTCAATTCTGTATCAAACTAAATAAATTTCTTAAGAAGTTGGAAATGGTTTTTTAAAAAAAGCCGCTCCCAGCCACGAACCTTAATTTGTGTCAAAACAACTCTACTGTTGTGTTGACACTTAATCTAACAATGTTGTTTTTGCACTTCAAGTGCTATTAATCCTTTGGTTTTATCAGCTATTTTATCAAAAAGATTCGTTGTATGCTACATGATGTTGTGTACTTTTAACACGATATTCTACAGTTCTGGGTTTGAAAGCGCTGCACATCAATTTTACCCCGTTTGCTAACTTCGACACCGTTTCCGATTTCTGCACCAATCTTTTTAGATGACTTGCGAAAGCTTGGTTTTACTGAACCTGTTATTTACTTTAACTATGTGCTACTATTGAGCGGTGTTGCGGTTACTTACTTTGACAATTTCTTTTTCACTCTATTTATACACATTTTGCATCACCTTTTAGAAGCGGGTGGTCCATCAATATCCTTGGACGATCGGCCACCTCATCTCATGTATTTACACACTTATTCCATGACCACAATCTACATGAAAACTTACCTTGTGCGTTGATATAATAACGTTTACGTTTGTAATATAGTAAGTTGTCACGCCGAGTAATGGAAGGCCCACATTGAGTACACATCGACATTTTCTTGCAGACTCAACACTAACACCAGAGATTCAGCATGTCCTTTATGTACTTACATTAAATGAATGAAAGTAGGTGGCCACAAGTCAAATAAGCGTAGCACATTTCCTATTACTATAGTCCCCCAATTTAGAAATGTCAGCTATCGTCACTCGACAGAAGCGCGTCAAATCAATGGTTAACCACTCTAATCAAACAGTGCCTGCTGCGTCAAAGTCTCATCCGCCATAAGTGCGGGAATACAAAGATCAACATACCCATCACAGACAAGTAAATTGACCCTGACCTACAGCATTCTGAGTCACCTAAAAAAAACCCGGGAATACAGCAACGACTTCCTTCATGGCAAAAAGTGAGAACAAAAAGGTCAATGACTCTTCTTCAGGTACCACTGTTTAGACAGCACGCGAAGGACAATAAAATCAACCAATGACGTAATTATAGATCAAGAACCTTTTTGCCAAAACGCCGAAATACAAAGGTCAATGACCTTGGCACGCATGCACCCGCTGACGTCACCTGAAAAGTCAATGAACTCGCAATATGACATTATTAGAAGTCAATGACATTCTTTGGAGGCGCCAGGTCCTGCACTATATACTGGTTGTGTGAAATGAAGTGAATTGGAAACTTAAAGACTTAGAGCAAA
This sequence comes from Platerodrilus igneus, assembly GCA_036346225.1. Lineage (NCBI taxonomy): Eukaryota > Metazoa > Arthropoda > Insecta > Coleoptera > Lycidae > Platerodrilus > Platerodrilus igneus. Next base: position 2,462,681 of record JARFIW010000295.1, read on the forward strand.
AGACGAATGGAATTGAAGAAAATTGCCAACCAGGGTCTAAAACATTTAATAATGACTTAGGAAGTTTCGTCACAGATTTTGAATGCAAGGTAGAAAATTTAGAAGGTTATATGGATGATATTAATTTTTGTTGGCCCATGAGATGGAGCCAAGTTACTGTTCCGTCGGAACAATATTCAAAGATCTATGAAGATAATAAATTAAATCCCAAGATATTTTTAAGTAGTGTAGGGGAGTTTGAATGAAGAAACCAAACTGAACGTAGTCAGATCGATTAAAAAGATAGTGCCGATATATGGTTTAGTGTAATATTAAGTGAATTAAAGTATTTAAAAATTTTTAAGTTAATTTTTAAAAGTTCTGGGAGAATAACCAACAATTTCGAGTAAGGGAAAATATAATACAGACTCAAGCATGTCAAGGAAATCGTTCACTTAAAAATCAACAGATTATTAAATATTTAGCAGAACATTTTGTGGGAAAAGTCAGACAGTCTTTGCAAAATATTGCGGAACGGGATGTATTTTTTGAGTATTTGCAAAGATATGATAAAGTTGGACAATCAAAAAGAACGGAGAACAGAGCGCTGAAATCGGTCAGTAAATACTAAAAAGGTACAGGACCAAAACGTTTTCACGGTACGAATATTGATTGAGGGAATTTCAATAGGGTATTCTGGAGCCAGAATAATACCCCAAGAAGATATGTAGAAAGGAATAATGAGACGAGAACTGCAGGAAATAGAAATATGAACCAAGAAAGTAATAGAATTGAAAATCCACAGAGAAGTAGAGAAATAAAAGATAATTCACCAGTGAAAATAATCGGATATATGCAGAAACAATAGATATGCCGAGATCGAATTTCTACAAGATACGAAGAGAAGAAGAAGGAAACTTTAAAGCAAAAGTAGTCCGATTTCGGTAACAGATGTGATTGAGAAGAGCTGAATGAGGGTGAGAAAAATTTAAATCAGGGATTCAGTGAAATATTAAGTACGCATTTTGCGGATCATTTAGTTGTAACAAAGAAAATAGATAGTAGTATGGAATTGTGTGTGAATGTGAGAAATATAAATCAGCGTATTAATAAACTGTATAATTGTCCAACGTCAATAGATGATATTTTTGCGAGATTAGATAAAATTAATTTTCTTTAAGATTAACTTGAAAACTACTTTTAGAGATGCGGTACAAAGAATTTTCGGTAAATGTTCCTTTTGGTTTGTGTATAAGCGCGGCAGCAGTAGTTGAAGCTAAGCAGTGTAATTTGGGACGATTGAAAATAGCTTTAATGCAATATGTGATTGATATCTTTATCATAAATGATGATATTCTGCAGTATATTGTGAATATGGTGTATGTAGAAAGACTTTTATTGAGATTGAAACTAATGTATAATTAAACTTTATACCAATAGGAGAAAATTAAGAAGTAGATTGAAAAAAATACTGAAAGATGTCAAGTAATAGTGTATGAAATTGGAGGAAAATTAATTTTTAGATTATGTGTATGCGAATGAAGCCAAAGTTGAATTATTTAAGAGGAGAGCTAGTATGAGAAGAGAGTTATGTGAGTATATTATAAATCCAACCTAATGAATTGTTTATAGTAGGTAATTAGAAACAAACGTAGAAAATTGTTCATCATTGTAAAATCATGGGACCCAACACGAACGTAGTGGGATTGATTTCATATTTTATATTTTAATTTGGGACAAAATAATGTGACTAGGGGTCACCGATGGGTCACACTGCATCATCTCATAATAACCACCAGTGTAAACTCGAAAAAATTCAAGAAAGTGCCCAATTATGTAGATATTTATTTGTATAGGAAATTAAGCATTTGTGAAAGCGCACGGTATAGGTAGATAAATGCATAGGGAAATATCTTTACAAATTACAGAAAAGGAGAGATAGCAACGCGCGACTTCGTGCATTAACAAAGAACGGTAAGCACTTTACAAAAGCCATAAATAATACTGACACCTCATATAAATAGAGATAGTGCAGCAAAATCAGAGTAATCATTACATCATCCAAGATGTGTCAAGCTACGAAATAAAGTTAAAAGAATCGAGAAAATGACGTATTGAATTTGTTTTAGTGTATAAGACGGATTAATAATAATAAATTAGAACACTCTGGCGCGATATAAATTATATTGATTAATCCCCTTTATCAAAAATATATTTTTAAAAAACTAAATACGTATTTTGACCACTATGTGGTCATCATCAGTAGTAAACTAAAAAATAAAACGCAATAAAAATTAAAAGTTGTTCAGAAAACCTTTCTGAAGATATTCTCCTCACCACGTAGAATGAAGTGATCCTTCTCAACAAATAATTTACTAAAATTTGTTTTGAACACCTGAGGATATTCTTCTCACCAACCAGGCTGGTGATCTCTACAACACAAAGCAAAATGTTGCCTAAATAAACAAAACCACTTAATTTATTCTAAAGTTAAAACTGTTTTAGCGGAACTAAAGTTAATCAAGCGGTCCTATTGATTGTTAAGCCAATAGACGAAGCAATCAAGATAAACTTATATGTCGTTTGACGTTAATGTAAATCAATTTTACTAAATTGATCTTTACACAAAACTTACATGCAATGTCGTAAAAAAATGAATACCAAATTAATTATTTTCATCATACATACTAAAACATCAATACGCCATTTTCTCGATTTCTTTGGCTTTATTTCGAATCATGACACATCTTGTATGTTGTCTGTTTTTTTCTAATGCACGAAGTCGACGTTTGCGGTCTCCTTCTTTCTGAAATAAGTAAAACCTAATAGCTTAATTTTCTTAACTATCCTGTAGCTTTCCTGTTAATAGCGTATTCTTTGTACTCGAACGTTTAGTTATTTACTAAAATAATTAGCTTATCTATTAGTTTTAGAACAGTTCTAGTAGATAATTTATGACTTTGCCGAAGACTCTCAAAATTGTAGTTTATTCATGCAAATAAATGTGGTATCTTCGTTTCGGATTAAATGATTTTGTTTGTTCTAAAATTAACAAAGTGGGCTTCTTTGAAAAAGGTACTTTTCTCATAAAAGTGGTATTTTTAATGAGGACGCATATATTATTTCTTTTAAATGATATACCTATATAGCATAAAACTTGTTTTCAGTCTGCAATAAATGTCTGCACACGGATTTATTATAATTAACGAAGGCTTCATTCTTATGCTTTGTAACTGCAATAAAAAGTTGTAATTAAACGGTATTTTTCAAAAAAAAAAAATTACGTAAGCTTTAAAGTTGGGTTTCTTTTTAAATGGTGTAACAATACTATATGTGCTCTTGAAAGATGTGGTCTTACATGGGAATGCCATTTTATGTGCTAATTGAATGCGCTTATGTTTTAAGAGTAGAAAAACTAAATATAAAGAAATTTTACTCCTTTCCGTTTTTCCTATTTTTGAGTGTTTTTTCATGGAATTTGGTGTTGAATGACTCTCGTGACCTCCATTATCACGCCAATACATATATATATATATATATATATATATATATATATATATATATGTATTAGGTAGTTATTCCACAAGGTTAGTTGATAAATACTAACGTATCATAGTTGATAGGCTAAAATAATAATTTAGACTTTTATGTATAACCCAAATGATAATTTCTAATTAAGTTAGTAAATGAAAGATGGAAAATATAAAGTTTTGGACAAGGCTCGAACCAGTATCTTAGTCTTTTTAGGATCATGCGTTTTCCAGTTACGTCACCGAGACCGATGACGGCAATTGGAAATCTTACAAATCTAAACCGTGTACACAAACATACATCAACCTAACTTTCAATTACGTTTGGCTTTTTTGTCAATTATATCTGACATTGCTAAGTTTTTGACGTATATTAGTATTTATCAACTTACCTAATATATTCATATTTTTAATACTTAGCTTATAGCCGTAATTTTGAGCGTTGCTCCCTGTCTATAACTGACATAAATCAAAAACTTGATAATATCAGATATGATTGACAAAAATGCCAAACCTAATTAAAAGTTAGGTTGATGTATGGTTGTGTACACGATTAGGATTTGTAAATTTTCCAATTGTCGTCATCGGTTTCGGTGGCGTATTTCAAAAACGCATGGTGTTAGAAAGACTAAGATACAGGTTTGAATCCTGTCCAAGACCTTATAATTCCCATCTTTTAATTATTAGCTCGATTTGAAGTCACCATTTGGACTTACATTAAAGTTTAAGTTATTATTTCATCTTATCAACTATATATATAACGACGGTTCAGATAAACCAGTGAATTTTAGATAGGAATAAACTATATAACGCCCAGAGTTTGATAAGGGTCAGTTTAAATTAGAACCACGTAAAATCTGCGTCACTGTTACTCAAAAATTTACGCGTCGAATTAATATTTAAATTAAATAATTAAAATTTTAAAATAAATTATAGTGAAAATAAATGAAAAAGGTGCCGCCGTTTGCTGGAAAACGTGAGTAGAAATTTATTAACTAATTTAGGGTAAATATTTATAATGTAGGGCTTTAAGATACTTCTAAGTCAAGACAAAGAAAATTCTAAGTTAGCTCTAAGTCAAGACAAAAAAAATTTCAATTACCTCTAAGTCAAGGCAAGGAAAATTCTAAGTTGCACTAAGCAAGCTCCAAGTTATTACAACTCTAAGTGACGACAATCAAATCTAAATAAAGCAGGTAGTAAATTTTGGAAACAAATTAATGAAAATTATTGGTTTTAAAATAAACTACTCGATTTAAGGTAGTCCAGGGATGTTGATCCACAACACGTAGCAGCAGATCAAAGGGGAAAACAAAGAAGTACACACCAGGAAAACTACAGGTCAGGGCTACTTAATATAGGGCACTATTTCATTTTTTTATTTGAACACTGACTATATTTTCTATATTTTGTAAGGAGTCGACAAAAATATTTCATACGTAAAAATCTACGTAAAAAGGGAAAGCGAAGAGGTCTTAAACGTTCTAGATTTTGCAGTAATAGTATCATTTTTGGTGGCTTTAAATTAAAGAAGGGAGATACATTTCTGGTGATAAATAATCTAAATACTATAAATTGATTCAAAAGTTATTTTTTCATATAGTAAAATTGTGAGGTGTAGACATTATTTTCTTCTCATTATACAAATATTGATCGACTGCGTTTTATCATTCTAAACAGGAAAAGTTTTAGGAAAAAAGGGTTAATTTATTTGATTATCGTAACGTTGTGCACTCTGTGCGAGTTAAACTGAGCTAGCCGTGGCATAATTAAGATATATATATATATATATATATATATATTGCTATGTTATTCGTAGAATTATCATGCCCCGACTTTGGGCTGCATTATTTATTTTCTACGTACTCTAAATTATTGGACCACCATTTTAATATTCACGATTAAGTGTAACTATTTCCTCCTCCAGCTGTTTTCTTAATATTGCTATCAACTGGACTTTATCTGTAAACAACTCTATCTACCAATGGCAAAATTCGATACGTTACCGCCTTGCGAGTTATCACTTTCCTGTTCAACTGGTGGCTCCGCCTTTTGTACTATTTAAATCTTATGACCTCGGCTAGCATTTATTTGCAATTATAAAATTCAGTAAATTTAGATTTTATATAATGAAACCAATATGTTATATACAGCTTTTGAAATTATTCGAAATACACTTTTCAATCAGTTAATTTTATAAATCTCATTTATTAACAATCATTTACTCAAAACCCAAAGTCACCAAAAAAAATTTATGATCTTTACCAACAAATGTAGAATATTCTAAACCTGTTTTCTTATTACTCATTCAATACGTATGCAACCTCTTTTGTTGACTTTTTACAAGCATTTCTTATTTATCAAATTCAATATTAAAATAAAATAAAAATTCATATAGAAAACAAATGTCTTATAACTGAAAATCTGACCTGGTCTTATCTTTTCCACATCGACGCTTCCAATAAAAATGATCTTCCCCAATTCTGGATTCCATTCAAATTATTACACTATGGATCACCACCATTATTAAATTATATACCCCAATTTATTTCAATTCTTCAAACTTAGACTTTTATCATTCTTGCCCCAGACTTAAAATTGTAGTTTGTTTCACCCCTTGTACTTCCAGATTGTATTATTCTTCTTTTCCCCTTGACATTTAAATTGTCTTACTGTATTTTTTTTAACATCAGAATCCTAGTCTATTTCCCTCAGACCTCGAAACCCTATTATTTTTATGTCTTAGTTTACAATAAATTCATTAAAAACGTACTTACGTTTAAACGGTAATTATAATCTTCATATTAGCACTCATTTTATTTTTCACTTTTATACTTATTACGTATTACTTTGTTTAATGGTAATGCACTTCGGCCTTCATTGAGTTTAAAACTGACTTTCTTATCAAGGTGCTTGCTAATATAATCTAGAATTCCCACTCTATCCGTGGGTTTGGTCTAGAACTCGTCGCTTGTCCCTGACCAATCAAATAATTACATATTGAGCAGTTTCTGATGCAATGCTCTACGATTCCTCATAATCACCACCTGCCCACAGCTGTCTTTCATAATCAACATGCTGTATTTTGATAGATTACTTGCCTTTCTATAAACAACTGATGCAACCCGACTTTAAATTTCCATGTTTACATGCGATTCACGCAATTTTTAATCATTTCTCTTATCAAATGATTAGATCTTTGTATGCATTTATATTAACTACCTGAAACTCTATTTCTATATCCGTATTAATTTAATCGTCTGGAACTCTTTTTCTTAATGCGTGTCTAATTACACTTTATCATTTATTACGCGTGCTTCCACTGAAAAATATCCTTATTTGTTTTACCTAAATTAACTAAACTTTATCTACAGGGTATTTAATATTTACTATCTACTTAATACATGTATTTCTCATTCCTACGCCAACCATGCGTCTTCCTATGTTTACCTGCGTCGCCCAAAACTATTTCTACTTTATATACAGGGTGTTGACTACTTACTATCTACAAACTATATCTATTTCTTAATTATTTCCTTAAATAAGTGTAGTTTTCTGCTGACTATTCTAATTATTCATTCCAGAACGACCTTTACTATAACGTGCACCCTTAAGCAACCCCTTATCACAGCAATATATATATATATATATATATATATATATATATAATATATATATGTAGTTTTTCGAACGGTAATAATATTTATAGATCTGTTGGTTTCTGGGGATGCATTCGTTCGTAAAGTAAAAACTATTATGTCAAATTGTAACTTTTATTCTGACGTTTCGGCATTAATATTTATGCCTTAATCATAGACTAAAATTTAATGAATTTAGTGCTATAAGGTTTAAAACAGTTTAGCTAATCTACTTACATAATTACTATGACATAAAGAACTTTTACATATAAAAACTAATACAAAATTACAGTTATGACTTGACAAATATTAAAACAACAACAAATATTTACAAAAGCTAACTATGTGTAAATTACTAATTTTAGCAAAATAAGAAATTACAGAAAAAAAATGTAGAAAGAACTTAAATTAACTAATATGAAGATGTCAATTTTATTAAATTATTAGTTAGTGATAAGTATAGTGATTGGAAAGTGACTTAAAAATAGAAAAATATGAAAGAAACGTAAAAAAAAAAATGTAAGATTTTAGGAACGGAATGTTTGTTTATTAATGAAATCTAAATTAATGGTCTGTGAAAGTGGATATTATTAAATTTATATAGTGAAGAATATACTATGTTTAAGTTGTTTGTATCTTGTTTGTTGTTGAGTGGATTAGGTTGTTGTAAAATGTGAAAAGATTCCAGGAATAGTCTTTTGTAGTAGTTGTCTTCAATGTCTAAAATCTTGGTGTCTTCGAATTTAGCAGTGTGTTTTGTTGCATGTAAATGTGATGACAAAGCAACAACTTTACCTAGTCTGGCATCACTTTTATGTTGTGTTATTCGATTCCTTAACCATTGTTTAGACTGACCTACATAAGTTCTATTGCAAATACATTCTACTTTATAAATAATATTACTGCATAATGATTTCTCGGTTTTATCTTTTAATTTAGTGAATAACCTGTCTATTGATTTTTCATAGGTATAAGCTATTAGAATATCAGGTTGCTTCAGAATTTTAGTTAATTGAGGGGTTAAATTTTGAATAAAAGGTAATTTTCTGAATTTTGTAATTAGTGGACGGTCTATTGATGAAGTTAGCAGGCTATTGTTTACTACCTTTTGACATGCCCTTTATAGTCAAATATGTAGATGACATTTTATGTTCCATTCCAGAACACTTGATCGAATATACTTTGTATATTTTCAATAGCTTCAATACTAATTTGGTATTCACTTACGAAAAAGAAATTAATTTTAGTATTCCTTTTCTAGATACATTAGTCCTTAGATCTCCCATTAATACTTTATATTTTGACATTTATAAAAAACCTACCGACTCTGGTAGATACTTAAACTATCATTCTAACCATGCTTTTATTCATAAACTCAATACCATATTAGCTTTAAAACACCGTATTCAAAAAATTAGCGAACCAAATTTACTTACCAACAACTTAAAAGAATTAGAAAATATTTTATTAAACAATTCATATCCAAAACCACTTTTAAAAAAGTTTTTGTACTCCAATAGCCTGCTAACTTCATCAATAGACCGTCCACTAATTACAAAATTCAGAAAATTACCTTTTATTCAAAATTTAACCCCTCAATTAACTAAAATTCTGAAGCAACCTGATATTCTAATAGCTTATACCTATGAAAAATCAATAGACAGGTTATTCACTAAATTAAAAGATAAAACCGAGAAATCATTATGCAGTAATATTATTTATAAAGTAGAATGTATTTGCAATAGAACTTATGTAGGTCAGTCTAAACAATGGTTAAAGAATCGAATAACACAACATAAAAGTGATGCCAGACTAGGTAAACTTAGTTGTTGCTTTGTCATCACATTTACATGCAACAAAACACACTGCTAAATTCGAAGACACCAAGATTTTAGACATTGAAGACAACTACTACAAAAGACCATTCCTGGAATCTTTTCACATTTTACAACAACCTAATCCACTCAACAACAAACAAGATACAAACAACTTAAACATAGTATATTCTTCACTATATAAATTTAATAATATCCACTTTCACAGACCATTAATTTAGATTTCATTAATAAACAAACATTCCGTTCCTAAAATCTTACATTTTTTTTTTTTTACGTTTCTTTCATATTTTTCTATTTTTAAGTCACTTTCCAATCACTATACTTATCACTAACTAATAATTTAATAAAATTGACATCTTCATATTAGTTAATTTAAGTTCTTTCTACATTTTTCTTCTGTAATTTCTTATTTTGCTAAAATTAGTAATTTACACATAGTTAGCTTTTGTAAATATTTGTTGTTGTTTTAATATTTGTCAAGTCATAACTGTAATTTTTGTATTAGCTTTTATATGTAAAAGTTCTTTATGTCATAGTAATTATGTAAATAGATTAGCTAAACTGTTTTTAAACCTTATAGCACTAAATTCATTAAATTTTAGTCTATGATTGAGGCATAAATATTAATGCCGAAACGTCAGAATAAAAGTTACAATTTGACATAATAGTTTTTACTTTACGAACGAATGCATCCCAAGAAACCAACAGATCTATAAATATATATATATATATATATATATATATATATATATATATATATATGTTGATATGATAACGCTGCCGGCTTATGCAATAAACGTCCAGTTTCCTGCTGCCCACCACCGCTCTGTGTCTCTTTCTAATATTCTAATTTTAATTATGCCACGGCTAGCTTAGTTTAACTCGCACAGAGTGCACAACGTTACGATAATCAAATGAATTAACCCCTTTTCCCTAAAACTTTTCCTGTTTAGAATGATGAAACGAAGTCGATCAATATTTGTATAATGAGATAAATAATATCTACACTTCACAATTTTACTATATGAAAAATAAACCCTTGAATCAATTTATAATATTTAGATTATTTATCCCCAAAATTGTATCTCCCTTCTTTAATTTAAAGCCACCAAAAATCATACTATTACTAGAAAATCTAGAACGCTTAAGACCTCTCCCCTTTTTACGTAAATTTTTACGTATGAAATATTTTTGTTGATTCCTTACAAAATATAGAAAATATAGTCAATGTTCAAATGAAAAAATGAAATAGTGCCTAATCTTAGGTAGCCCTGACCTGTAGTTTTCCTGGTGTGTTTTTCTTTGTTTTCCACTTTGATCTGTTGCTGCGTGTTGTGGATCAACACCCATTGATTACCTTAAATCGAGTAGCTTCTTTTAAAACAATGAATTTGAACCAATAATTTTCATTAATTTGTTTCCAAAATTTACTGCGTGTTTTATTTAGATTTGATTGTCGTCACTTAGAGTTGTAGTAACTTGGAGCTTGCTTAATGCAACTTTTTCTTGTCCTGACTTAAAGGTAACTTAGAATTTTCTTTGTCTTGGCTTAGAGGTAACTTAGAACTCTACATTATAAATATTTAACCTAAATTAATTAATAAATTTCTACTCACGTTTTCCAGCAAATGGCGGCACCTTTTTTATCTATTTTTACTATAATTTACTTTAAAATATTGTATAACACCACTTTTCACAAATTTTAATTATTTAATTTAAATATTAATTCGACGCGTATATTTTTGAGTAACAGTGACGCAGCTTTTACGTGGTTCTAATTTAGACTGACCTTTATCAAACTCTGGGCGTTATATAGTTTATTACTATCTAAAATTTACTGGTTTATCTGAACCGTCGTTCAAAGGCTGCAGCCAACCACAGGTTATTTTGGGTATTTTTGTGGATTTTAAAAGTTTATTTCTGATGAAATGATTCAGCGATTACGTATTCTCTTAATACTTCTATTATTTGTCGATCTTTGACCGCTTGTTTTAGTATTATTACTGGAAATTTTAATTTACCTTCGCCTTTAATTTAGCTTATGGCTATTGTTTGTGTAGATTAAACTTTTTGGGAATCAAACGGATTTTATAAATAAAGTCACGTAGTATAAATGACGTACATCAACATATTTTCGTTTATATCTTGTGTTTAAAACTCATTTCTTTTGAAGTATGCGTTTCCTTATCAGAGCGCTTTGCTATCTTCTTTCATTATCGCATGCTTAATTTTAATAGGTATTGCGTGATGATTTACTAGCTTTTACCTTATTCCATGCGTATTTATTTATAAAGCTTCATGATTTAAAACTATTTTAATTGCATATGTAATCATTTCTCTGCTAAATAAGTTTTTATTATTGAAGGACATGCTTACTGGCATTGATTAAAATTAATTGCGGTCCTTATATAGGGTGTTAAATGTTTGTACTACGCATAATATGCGAATTACGTGCTTTTCATGCTAATTAAATGCAGTTTTCTAATTTCTAGTACTATTTTCTTGTATTGCGCGACCACCACGACTCAGTATACCCTTAAATAACCCTTTTATCATAGCAATATATATTACAGCAAAAATGCATTATAAAATTCATGTACACATTATTTAAGTGTACGAGCTCTAGATTTGATAAACTATTGTATTGAATGATCTAATTTTGTTTGGATATAAGCAGTTCAAGTATAGCAAACGAAATTGTTGGTTATTTTAAAAAGAGGAAGATCCAATGACCGGTTTCGCTGTGTTTTCAGCTCGTCTGATTGGCACGTCCTTAATTTCCACTTTAATAATTGTATTGAATGTAAAGTTGCTTTAGTTACTATTCATATTTGCACAGTAAAACTTACAAAACATATAAGACACGTATAGTTTCTGGAGGTTATATAGTTTTCAATGTTATACAAAAACACATCTTGTCAAGCGGCTTAATCCTGCTTAAGGTGGTTAATGTAAATTTATAAAATAAAGGAGTATTGAATTGAACTGACTTGCATTGTCGTTGTTATCAATATTAATATGTGCTAGTAGTAGTTTAATAATTGGCAAACTAATTTAGAATAGCCATCTAAACGCACACAAATCATGAAAAAAGCAGTAAATGATGCATTAGGAAGTAACCTAGAAGTATGCTGGTTTACTTTTAAAAGTGCAGTGTAGTTTACTCTTTAAAAAGCAATTTCAAGACTAATGCTATACATTTAACTTAGAGAGTTCAATGTCCGGCAATGTTAAATTTGTCAGATAGCACATACACGGCTTACAACAACAAGAACTACGTTGGAAGTAGAGTCAATACTATATTCCTTATTTAATTATTCTGAATACATACCTGATCGTCAGATTGTTGTGTAAGTCCGTCTTCGTCTTCATTTGGCGAGCCCGTGTTGGACTGCAACACAAACAAGCCGTTGGGGAACTGCATCTCTAACCAATTCAGTTCTAAGTTTTCCAATAGCTAAACAAAAATTTTTGTTAATACTGTTAATCTTGGTGTAAGTAGTTGTTTTATGTTACTATGACCATATACTGACTACTAAAATTAGATATAAAAATATAAATATTTTTTATCCAGTGTGACTCATCCCTTCAATTTAAGGAACAGTCCTACTGTTATATTTATAAAAACATTTAATCAGCACATGAAGATAAGTGGTTTAAGGAACTTAACGTAAAAACCATAGTCGGACCTATTTTGTCTTCCATAATAGCAGTAAGTAGCTGAGAGATTCTTGAGACCCGCGTTAGTTCTTTTCCTTGGTAAAATACTTGAATTATTATTGTGATAGTATTTTTTGGTCGTGCTTGTAACTGTGACGTTTACTGTGAATGTGACCACGCAAAGACTGACCGCAGTCATGCTGCGACTGATTGTGACTGTGTCAAGGACTCTGACCAAGATTGTGACTGTGATCGTGACTGAGTTGTGACCGGGACTGTGTATTAACCAGGGCTGGGACTGACCAGGATTGTTACTAGAAATGAGATTCTAGCTGGAACAGGGACAGGGACGGAAACTAGCACTGGAATTGTGACGAGCTGTAACTAGTGCTGGAACAGAAACTGAAAATGGGATTAAGACTGCATCTGTGACTGCGACTGCGACTACAGAATTTTTAAAATGGAATATATACCTATTAGTAAGGAACGTCTAGTGATAATGGCTTAGTTTAGGTAAATTAAAACAATTTGTAAAATGATTAATTAAATATTTAGAGAGTAAGCACTAGAACTCACTCACCCTATGATACATAAATAAATTAGGAATTGTTTAACTTCAAAAATCTGTGTGAATAATCAAAATGCAGATCTCGCACTGCGTGGTATTAAAATATGTAAACCTCATGGTAAACAGCACTAAAGGTTATCCTACGGCGATAAAAAAATACGTGTATTGTGCACAAGAGTAAATTATATTGAATTAAATTAATATTAATTTCAAAAATTACTGTGGAACCATTTCAGTGCAGCAGTAAACATGCACACATACTGAATACCTATTGGAACAAACTTACGCTTACCGTTTTTCAATGGTGAATTATAAAACTGATTACTTGCAAATACAGAAAAACCTTAAATTACTGATGAAGTTATGATCTTAACATGACAATTGATTAATTTGTCATTAAGGTTGATCTTCTCTGAAACTCACTGCTTTTTCGAGCATCATTTTAAGTAATAATTCGTAAATCTTTTAAATATTAACAGAAACTGCGAGCACTTCCTGGATAATTCGCTCTTGTGTGCTCTATATTACTTCTTTATGTGCAATCTTTTAACTGTCAATCAACCCATTTTCGGTTTAATGGTTTTCTTCTTTTAAATTGTAGACACTTCTACACATCTGCTGCACTGCTTTTTATTTAGAGGTATTCTGTTCTAAAATACTATGTAACTCACTGGCGGTAAGGAATATCTGAAACATTTCTGCAGTGACCATTATAATAGAAGCAGGTGCCGCAATATTTGGATTGAAACCACGCACCAAGATTTGAACACCGTCCCGTCAGTAACAGTACCCCTAGTACGTTAACTACCAGCATCCGGTTCAATCCATCAAGGTCACAACCGATCTTGGCTAGGAGTTGCTTTTAGTTCTTAAACTCGATAATTTAGTCTTTAAGGTCCACCAACGCTTTACATGGATGCTGGTAATTCGACTTACCAAAGATAGTTGCTTGCTCATCAAGTTAGTAGATGCAACAATATCCTTAATTTAGCCATATGGTTTTACCCACCTTTGATTGTGGTCGGCGATACTGATTCAGACCACTAAATTCTCCTTTAAGTACATAAGCAAACCTTTAGGACGTATCAAGGTACACCGCTACACAATGTGTGAGAGAGTATTTCAACAGCATATAGAATGAATCATCGTGAGCCTCCTATGTTAGCCCAAACTTCGCTTAACCGATAAAGCTATATACAAATATAAGACTCGGACCTCCTAATACATTTGCACCTTTCATGTTAGTCCACACTTCCGTCTGGGATTATATGACAAAACACCGCCACCTTTCTGAAACCACAAATCTTGCAATCTGAATATCGGTCCCAATTTCCCCGGGGATGTCAAACGTATTTGGTTTGAGTTTTTCGACGTAACTTGCGCTCGCGATATATCTTCTGGGCTTATAGTCTCTGCTCAACGTCACATGTTAAAGATATTTCGAGTCCTAGCATAGCACACATAGAACTCTATACAATACTCTTATAAAGCGAAGACGGAAAGTCCAATAAAAGTATATGTAAATATTGATCCCGGTCTCTATCGTACTTAGAGACCACCTTAGAACGGTACTTGCCCGATGTGCAGTTTACGCGTACCATACCATCCAACTCTGGGTGCTATTGTGCTTGTTTAGTAATTCTGATTTCGAACAACCAGCTAACATCTTGAACAAGTACTGACCCAAAGTTTCTCTAATCAACCTCGTGCAGTTGCATACGTACTTCAAAGCGGCAGTAAAGTTATTTCATTACTACATCAGAGACGGTAGCAGCGTCTTAGTTGGGTATGGCATTCGCTTTAGGCCATTTTATAAAATATTCCATATCCACCAATAAATACTTATTCCCGGAGTTTGTCTCAGGGAAGCAACACCAAACTTTAAAGATCCATCACAAGAAGCGGAATTTGGAATAAATCTCCATTCTCCAGGGACCGCATTAAGAATTCATCATCTACCTTCAAAGGATTACACCGTATCCAGTACTATTTCAATGTATTACTCAATGAATTAATATCTTACCAAAAAAACTGGTGTTCTCTTCTCATTTTTCAACTCAGAGTGGCATCTGGATCGTGGTCATTTTCTTATTTGGTTTGCAGCTGTAGAGGTTGCAAATCGTTAACCGTGGTAGTTAAACAAAAATGACAATTTGCATCTTGCCATGAGCAATTGCTAGAATCTCGCGATCAAGATGGTCTCAAAAGTGCATCTGTGTTACGATGACTTGAACTGATCCGATGTTCTGCGTAGAAGTCGTACTCTTGCAGCCTTCTAATCATCTGATGACGCGTCCTTCGAGGTAATGGATATTTCTAATCGCGTGATCTGTTTTCAGGTAAAACTTTGACCGGCGACGTTACTTATAAAAATGTTCTCATTTCGGCAGAGCTAGCAATTTCTCACTTGCAACGCATTAGCGCCTTTTCGGTTCTGAAAGCACGTTGCTAAAGTAATCATTTCTCTCCCCCATGCCGTCCCTCACCTTCTGCTAGTTAAGCTTTTACGGCATTACTCGCGCACCCTTCCAACATAAAGCTGCCTTCCGACTACGGATAACTTAAGATTGCAACCGACTCCAATCAATACGTTCTCAACGCACACCGATAATCTTCATGCCAATAGCAATCACACACTTAGCTGGTGTTTATGGGTGTCGGACTCTTTTGCATTTCCCTAACATTTTCTTGGTCTTGTCTGACTCCGTTTCTTGAAACTACGTTTCTTAACCACTTTAGCTTTTTGCCAAGCAGGTGTCACTTTTTTGGATACAATATCAGATTGGCTCTATTGGACCTCTAAAGTACTTTTTATAAATTCTTCAAATGCTTCCCAAACAACCTTTAGCTCAGGATTACGTCGTAAAATTCACGAAGCACGTTTTCAACATGAGCCCGCGCAAGATGTTATCTACTGAACGCTCGAAGATGAAAGGAGCGTTGCAGAATCCAAATGGCATGGAAGTGACCTGCCATAGTCTACTACCGATAACCAACGCAGTCTTTTCCTCTTCCTGGGTATGGATATCCGCGTCCCATTAGACACTCTTAAATGTGGGGTAATAACCATCGTGATACTGAGAGTGTATCTAGGGGGTCATCAATTATTGGAACTAGGTAGCTCTTTTTTTTATCACATCTTTCAATCGACTGTGCTCCCCACAAAGTCCTATCGGCCCGTATTTTTTTACAAGCGCAAAAGGAGGTTCTTAAGGGCTGTTTAAGTGTTCAGACCCACCGTATCCCCAATCATTTCTTCAACGTCCTCGTATTTGGTCATTGGAGTTTCTCAGCTGTTGTACTATAGGTAGGTCATCTCACGTATAAATTGCATGCTTGACTACAACGGTCTTCTCAATTGACTGCCGCCGACAGCAACATATCGTCGTATAGTTGTATCAGGTTTTTAAGTTCCGCAAGTCGTTGTTGTTCATGATGCAGGCGTTGCTGCATTAACTGTTCCAATAAATTCGCGGAGCACTTTTTGGTCGGTGGATTCTTTGTGACCCTGGCACACCCCGCCCATGAATAACCGAAGAGGACCATTCAACCGTTGCATTCTTCTTTAAGGCGATATCTTAGTTATTGCCGGCTACGATTCTTACAGGTACACCATCTATCACCTTGGTCAGTGTTCTCCACAAACACTCCCATACTCAGAGATTCGTCATAAGCTGGTTCGACAGCGCGCATGAAGCCCTCTCGCAGAGAGTACCATCCAGGGGTCTCACATTTTCTGTCCATCCAGGTAAGATAATGTTGTCAGTAAAACAAACCAGCACAGACACATCGTGTGCTTCGTATAACGACACTTCTTAGTTCTCTACCCTCGAGATGGAGTCGAATTTAAATGAAATCTGGTTTTTTGCAGACGTGTATTTCCAAGATGGCTTCTTGTATGATATCCATTATCAATATATTATTGATAAATTTGAACTATTTTGCTACAAACTGCAATTTTTACATTTAGGGCTCCACGTGTCCAAATTTTCTAACCAGTCCCAGTTCGAAGACGTACCATTGCAGGCAATACTTTTATACGATCGCGTACTACATTCGAACTGACAATTGTTCTAGACACTCCTGTATGAAATAAGAAGTTTGTCATTTTTCTATTAAACTATTCATATACGTAAATACCATACGGTACATTTAGATAGCGTGGCGTGAATAATGCTCCTATATACAGAATCCGTGCAAATTGGAGTATGCATCAGGTATGGCTTGCAAAAATTCTAACGGTTGATGTGCATTGCGCGAATCTTTAAGTTATAGATTGTGCACTGTTGTAGAAAGTTTGTGTAGTTTTTCCGTAACAAGCTGAACATATGGTTTAGGCATCAATATAGAATTGTTTTGCGGTAATGAAAGTTTGCTACTATTTTTTTTTGAAATTTGTATCGATAAATCTTTAAAGTTATGATTCAACGAACACCTACATTAGTTTTTGTTTTCGTTGAGTCGAAAGTGAACAAAAATAAAATCATTCATTAAAGAAATGTTTACTTTCATATTAGATACATTGTTATGGTCTTGTCTTCTCATGTCGTTCATATCTAATTCTAAAGATTGAATTCTTTTGTTAACACATTGAATAAGGTTTTCACAGTACTACATTCTACTGGAATAAATTCAATGAATTGTTTATACATACATACATATATATATATATATATATATATATATATATATATATATATGCATTAATAAGATGAAATAATAACTTAGACTTTTAAGTAAAGCCCAAATGATCATTTCAAATCGAGCTAGTAATTGAAAGAAGGAAAATATAAGGCCTTGGCAAAACTGAGATGCAGGTTCAAATCCTGTCCAAGGCCTTATATTTTCCTTCTTACAATTACTAGCTCGATTTGAAATGATCATTTGGGCTTTACTTAAAAAGTCTAAGTTATTATTTCATCTTATTAATTGCAATACGTTAGTATTTATCAACTTACCTTGTGTAAAAAACTACTTATAATATATATTGTAGTGGTTTTAAAAGGTTAAATTTAACTATAAATAGAGCAATTTGAAACACCCTGTATAGAGGAAACAACCCGAATTTACGTGCGAAATTTATTTCATTTAGTTCAGTTTAATGTAACAAGTATTAACAAAAATTTTACAAATAATGATTAAAATTTAGTAGGTTCGCAAAGAAAATAAATTTTAGAAGCCAATGCAATTTATTTATTAATTTAATGGAGTTTAATTACGTCTAATACGCATAAAAGCATGAAAAATCAATAAATCCAAGGCGAGTAGCGTTCGTTGTAACAAACAAATATATCGGTTGGGTTGAAATACCATGAAAAGAAGCTTCTAGAAATGTTGTGTTAAAACGTCGGTTAATTAAACACCTGCATGTTTCTAAATGTCAGGTTCCCGTTAATTTTATAGATAACAAACAAGTTTCAAAGAATCTCGGGTAAACGGTTGGAGGGTTCGCGTAAATGTTAACTAAAAGTTTCCTTAAAGTGCAGAAAGGATAGAGGGTCAATGAAATGCTTCGGACTGAGACAGGCATACGGACAGTGCATTTTAAAAAGCACGTATTCAGTCCACATGGGGTAAATAGAACGCGGACAGGAATATCGATTCTCTACCACTCAAACAACGTTAGAAGGAAACACATAATATGCATAAAAAAGAGACAGCGTTAAGATAGGCGGGATTTTGAAGACGTCAATGCATATACTATTGGTCGATATCGTTAGTTTTAAAACAGACAAACACGGGAATATTTGAAGTCGAGTTTATTGGAAAATATCGTAACGACGCGTTAAATTTCGGGGATTTCGAAAACGGTTGAAACAAAATTTTGAGAACGTGTTATTTTAAATTAGATTTTTTACGGTAAGAGGGTCTGGAGAGGTTACAGTCGAAGCATATAAATACTTGACGAATTAGCACGGGTCGCTCTCTTATTTTATCGTTCTCTTAGTACTTTGATCGCTTCAGACATCGAACGAGCTTGTAAGTATATAAAATTATTTTATTTTAAATAGTACAGTGTTGGCCTCATAATTTAATACGCGAATAAATGGCAAGTCTAAATTTTAATTTGAGGTGCAACATTTATTTTAAACAAGCTCGGGAAGTGACGTGAAGTAACGTAAATTTAAAAATTAAATTAAACGAAAGTACGCAAGTATGAAAGAAGTAGAATTAATTTGGATTTGGAATTGGATGCACCGGGAAAGCAGCACAATTTAAATAGGGTTTTCTACGAATAGCTAGAAGTGGTCAGCAGAGCAAAGCGAAACAACTTTACCGCATTGTCAACGGAGTGGAGGTCTTCAAGAAATTCCAGGTAACGTTTTAAAATTGTTGTTGTTATAAACTATGAAACTATGAAAATTTTGTGACGTGTGAGAGTAAATTTTGAAGGTATTGTGCATTACTCTGCGTATTGAAAATAATACGTATGACTAACTTTATTAGGGTATTTAAGTAGAAATCTAAAGGTGTATATAAAGCTTATTAACGTTCCGCCAGGAATTTAAAATTTTTATTGTGAAGAGTACATGGGTTTGTTTTTTTGTTGGTTGTAAGAGTATGCGAAGTACAAAGGCATACATTATTCATAATTAGCTGGGTTATC